>BSBM01000372.1:30302500-31595000 GCA_027924585.1 Larix kaempferi
CTTTTTATATTATCTTATTAATCCTTAAATGAAGCAAACATGCCTCCATGTGAAGAGTTTGTAGGTGGTAACAAGCATGAAGATGCTAGCAACAACAAATGTATTTTGGCCATGGAAAACTAACTTGATGATCTTTTGTTGCTAATGATCATAGGGAAGGAAAGAGAGCATTGACAAACAACTAAAAAGATAGTTGTGGCAACCATGGAGAGTGAGTCATCAACCAAGGGTTACATGTTTGTTATTATTTTTTATTATTCTCCATTTGTGCCTTCAACTTATGGGTTTCATCTTTTCTTTTAGAGGAAGGCATTGTCTGATGCTGATAAAGACCCAATCATTTTTAATTTGGAGCCCATCTAGGTAATAGCCACTAGGGAAAGGCAGGGTAATCAATGAGGAATTTGTACAGTCATGGAGAGGAAATGTGCAACCTACAAGGATAAGGGTAATCACTACAACCATGGCAAAGGAAAAAAACAAAGGTATGGTAGCTCTATAAGGGCATGGTGTTTATTTTTGTTGCTTTCATATTTACATCCACTTATTAGTTCTCTAGTGCTTCTAAGTAAGCAACATTGTTTGTTCAAAAACTATGCAAGCATGCATAATAAACATAAACCTCTCTAATTCCTTTAGACATATACCAAGATCAAGAGTGCATGCTACATGAAATGGATTACATGCATGCAACGATTCAATATTTTGATTTATTCCCATAAGGGAATGACAAATAAGGTTGCAAATTTTCTATCAACCTACCAACAATTCAATTGATAATATTTGCACAATACCAATAATTTGGATTCAACAACTTTAGGGAAGCATATGCATGGTAACCAAACTTTGCTCATATTTATTTAATCTTGTAGAACTCTTTGACACACCAACCAAGGAGCTCTACGACTAACTACTAAAGGGTGGAATGTGCCATTTTTGTTCCTTAGGGAGATCACAAGATTCACTTATGGTGTGATGCACACCATTCCAAGGTTGCATGACACTTTGGAGTGGAGAAGACAACTACTAATTTGAAGAGATATTTCTACTAAACAAGAATGACATAGATAGTGGAAATTTGTGTGTGTAATTGCCCTTATGTTGAGTAAGTACATACCTTTAACAATCTTGAGTTAACCATGGGAATTGGTTTTAATGGACTACCTTGTAGGATTGTCAAGACCCTTAAGGGTAATGACCATCATTTGGTAGTAGTGGATCACTTAGTAAAATGATTGCCATGATACCATGTAAGAAGACTATTTCATTGCAATAAGCAAATCAATTGTTATTTAACAAATTTTGGGTGCATTTTGGTCTACTATCATTAATCATCTTTGACTAGGGAAACCCATTATTAAGTTAATTTTAGTATGGATTGTGAGGATTAATGGAATCCAATGAAGATAAGTATTGCATTCCATCCATAGATAGATGCATAGATTGAGGTAGTAAATTACACCATTATTTAACTATTGCACATTCCAACCATCGACATATGAAGACTTGGATACTAACATCTCTTATGTGCAACACAACTATAATCACACAATACATAGTGTACAATCAACATTTGAGTCACCATTTCAGGTGTGCCTTGGATTCCTACCTAGAGACCCATTATATTTTTTTGGTCCCATTCTTAAGGAAATGATGGTAAAGGGCACTATTGCACATGGACAAACAAACAAATTGATTAACCACATTTGAAAAATTCATAATCAAGTTTAGTAATTTTACATAAGAATCAATAGAAGCACAAGGCCATTCATGATCAACACCATGTAAATCACCAGTTTTGCATAGGAGAGAAAGTTCGGGTGTATCTTTAGAAAGAGTGTGTCAACGAAAGAGATATGAAGCTCAAGCCATTTAGATATGGTCCATACACCATCGCTGGTAGAGCAGATATAACATGCTATATTTGGATTTAGTATCATGTATTATAATATATCTAGTGTTCAATTCAAACCATTTTAAGATCTGCAAGCCATCAATATTGGATGGAGGTGAGTAGGAGATGATTTTGACACTTCTTGAAGAATGTGTTATCGATGTTGGTGTATAGTTAGAGAAAGACACAATTCTTAAGTGCAAACAACATGCGATTTAATGGAGATCCATAAAACTTTATTAGATCATCATGAAAGGATAATTTGATCTAAATTTGGATGAGAAGGAAATGAAAGACACAATACAGTGAAAACCATTTTCTATTAACTAACATAGATCCATCTAAAACCTGGATCTATTAAGCATCGATAGGGATCTAATTTCTTGAGGTGTAAATTTTTTTTATCTTAAGTTTTTTACACATTAAGAAAAATAATTATCTTAAATTTGTTACACATTAAGAAAATGTTTACACCTCAAGAAATTGGATCCCTCTTGGTGCTTAATAGATCTGGGTTTAAGATGGATCTATGCTAGTTTTATTTTTTATTTTAATTTTATGAGCCAACATTAATTTTTTAATTACTTTTTATTTTTGATAAGTTATGAGACGACATGGGAACGTTACATTACATAACGTGAAATCATCTCCCCCGTATTGGGTAGTAAGCACCCCACTACTCTCAGTGCAATAAATCAAATGTTGAAGAAAAACACTGCAATGTTGTTGCAATGTAAAGTGTCTAAAATGGTGGTTGCTTATGTTTAAGAAGAGATGTGATCACTACTTTCATTCACAAAAAGAAAACATAACAAGAGGCTAAATCTACATTGTATAATGATGCCAAAAATCCTACGCAAGAAAATTCATAAAATGAAAAAATCTTAACCCTACCATGATTAGGGTTGAGCAAGAACATTGAGCTAAGCAAATACGAGTTGTCCAAAAAGAGGGGGATCATTGCTAGGGCCAAATTTTTTTTCTTAGTGTGTTGTTGTGAGTCTTCTTTGGCTTGTTGGAACATTAGTAAATGGAGTCGTGTCCTTGGATGTTGGGCATAACTGCCTCAAAAAATGCATGAGAAGGCCCCAAAAAATGCATGAGAAGGCCCCAAAAAATGTGTGGGAAATCCATGACCATTGGGATTGTTTTTAAGATGGCCATCGATCATAATCACACTAGGATGACAAGCATTACACATTTGAGAAGATGGAGAAGAATCTTCATCAAGTGTCATGATAGTCGTTGGGGACTAGGAACTCCTAAACATAAAAGTTATAGGAGTTTAGAGGTTGGTTAAGTCTAGGATAATTAGATTATTTTTTATTTAAAAAAATTTAAAAATCAACATGAAAATTTGATTTTTAAAAAAAGTGGAATAATGCAAAAGAATTGGTGCAAAATGCACATTGCAATGAACAACGCCTTACACAATTTAGAGTGGCATGCAACAGTGTATAATTGTTTTGAAAGTCAAGATACATAACGTTTTCTAAGTTGATGACACTAACATTTTGTATAGAGTATAAGTATATCTTATTCCCTTTTTAAAAAACTCATCTCGTCATTCAAAAAGCACTTACAAAGTGCACCCCAATACTCAAGCTACTTTAATAAATATTAAATAAAATAAAATAGTCATGCTTGCAAAGTGCACCCCATTACTCAAGCTACTTTAATAAATATTAATTAAAATAAAATAGTCATGTGTTTTCTTTGAAATCCATATGTTCAAAGATTTGGTAACTATTTCTAAATTATAAATAGATTTTCCTCTCTTACTATTTACTATGCCTTAGGTTTGAAAAGTGCACCCTTTATTATCTTCTAAAAGGTATCCACTTTTCTATGCATTTGGTATTCAAGGTCATACTTTATATATAAATTATTATTTTAGTTATTTCAATTTTTTAACTTATTTTATAAATAATTTTGTCAAAAATATAATAAATCTCAATGTAAAAGTGTATAGAATTATTTATATTATTTTAAGCTATTTTATATAAATAAATTGTATTAAAAATTACTTCGGAGATGTTATAAGTTTGATTTTCTTTGATTCCTTTAAGGTAAGGACCTGTTTGAAAACTTAAGTATTATTAATTTTCCTTAAATATCATTATTTTGAAATAAAAAGAAATGTTAATGGATTTCTTTCAAAAATATCCCCATCTTCAACCTTCCCCTCTCCACAACATATATACATATTATAATAATAAATAAATAAAATAAATTTGAATAAAACACAATAATATCATTCTAAATCCATAATAGTATAAAGTTGATATGTTTAAAGTATACATTAACACTTTTCAATATAAATAACATGATTATAAAATAAATAAAAATCAATTTCCAAGATTTGAACTTAGCTCATTATCATAAAAATCATTCTAAATTATTATTAAATCATAACATAACAAGTAAATATGCCATAAAGTGGTTAGTCTCTGCCAAATATAGAAATGATAAAGTAAATAAACTCTAAGTTGAATGTAGAAATTGAAAAAGTAAATGATAAATGAGAAAAATATAAATAAGAAATATTTATCAAATTTATCACATCAAATTGATCCAATCAAAACATTAAAATAAAAATATATAGAATTGGTAACATCATAATCAAAACATCACATGAAAAGTGACAACAATCTTTATTTAGTTTTTAGTAAACAAAAATGTGACAATGGCATGTGAAGGTTGTCACGTTGCCCAATCACAAAATGGAATGGTGAAATTTAAAAAAAAAATAAAATCTATTTTTAATTTTTTAAAATCAATTTAATAAATTGTTTTTTAAAAACATTGGAAAACTTTATAAAAATTTATAACATGAAATTGAACTAATGCAAAGTCAACTAATAAACATTCTCTATATATTATTACACACATTTATCAAATTGTTTATTACTATCTGTTGTAGTCCCGTGGGTCACATAGTTACCAGAGATACACTATACATTATAAACAAGCATGCACAGTGGTCCAGAGACAAGAGACAAGAGATGGAGAGAAGCACAAGCCTTTGTATTACTCAGCACCGTGGACAATACTCAGAACAAATCTAATATATCTCGGTACATCGGCTCAACAGCCTATATATATGCTTTTACATTCGGTTATGTAACTACCTTGTCGGTGCAACCGACCGACATAGCCTGACTGGTCGACACAACTATCGACATACATTACAATAGGTCGGGTGGGGAGCCTAGTCGATAGGCCGAATTAGGCTCCTCCGACATCTCCCCCACCTCAAAATATTTCTTTGTCCTGAAGAAACGAGGAGATGCAAAATTACTTGTAGAAAAAATATGTGTAGCTGGTACTATGATGCATGACTAGAGCTGGTAGCGATGTGCTGCTGGGCGCAGACCTCAACGATGGCTTCGACCGAGATGGACAATTGGTGCTGGAACTCTTCCCACGCACGGAGTGTATTTTGAATATCAATAGTGAGTGTGGTGAGGCTCAACAGGTTTACTATTTTCTCTTGTGTCGACTTATTTTGTAAATGTATTAAGTCCGGACCAAACAGATTAATCTTTTCAGTAGCAGCTGTAATGTCCCCCATTTTGGCCCCTTTTGTATTAAATCGTAAATGATGTAAATATTGTTATTTGATCATGGTGAGGAGCTCAAGGCCAAGGCCCCACCATTGATTTAGTGTTTGATGTATCGACAATTAAAGGAATAGATGCCTATGGTTCTTGTGCTAGATAGGCACAATGTAAATAAGATATCATGTAAATACGAATTTTAATGAAAATACCCACAACTAGCTATGCAATGCAACAAAGAGATGGGGGCATGATTCTACAAGGAATAGGGAGGGAAATTATTCAAACCCTTGAGCCAATGGTGTAATCCATGTGTCAATGAGAAAACCCATAAACTACCAACTACCCATTTTGGGTTATGGACCCAATCATTTAATTCTTCCAAGAGTTGGTTGAGGCAGTTAATGCCTTGGGAATGAAGAGGTATGGCAGCCAATTTCGTGCATGGGCAAGCCATCAACCTGGAAAATCGTGTTTTGTCTCCTTGGGCAAGAAAACACCCATGAAATGGTGCCCAAAGGGATTCTGAACCCACAGTCTTTCCTCCCTCACGCAGTATGAGCTACTGGGTCTTTTCTCATCACGTTTTTACCAATTTTCCTGCATTTTTCCATGCCTGGGAGTCGTTTTTGCATTGTACAGCAGCTGGGAGAGAAGGGAGTCACGTTTTGGGGGTTATAGAGGTCGTTTTTGCCCCAAAAATATCCATGGACGTTTTTCTGAAAACGGATTTGGCTTCCCAGGGTTGTTCCCCATCTTCCAATTTTGTTTTTGAGTTTCCCACATTTTTTTGAAGCTAATGAAAACCCCATCCTTGGGCATCTCACTGTAAAAACGTTTTATCATGCCCAGTAAGTGTGGTTCTGCAGTTATGTGCACCACAGTTTTGATTTGAACCTGTGAGCAAGAAACTTGGACTGGTAGTGGACAGAATTGGCTTGATAAACCTAGTGGAGGGAGTAACCTCTCAAGAAGATCAAGAGGGCTTTGGCTACTTTTCTATGCACACCTTGAGAGCACTAGAAAGGAAGGTATGGCTTGAGGGACTGTGTGGAAGTGAAGAGAATACTTGTGTTGGGTGTGTAGGCATTGTGAGTGCCAAGCCGAATAGATCTGGGAGGGGTATCCATAGCTTTGTGGTTGAGCTCACTAGCTTAGCAATTCTTCCTTTCCATTTCCTAGCAGCCTGATAAACCCAATTGCAGATTGGCTTGGCTCATCTTGGTGTATGCTGGACTATGTGTGAGTCTGTTGTTCCCTGATTCCTTGTAGAAATCATGCCCAGCTCGGGGGTGGCAGTTGCATCAAGAGGTTGATAAGCACAACTGGCCTATGGTTGGGTGGAACGTTGCAGTTGCATAGCCAGTTGCTTGGGACTACTGTTATAAGATAAGTATTCTCTTGTGTTAACTCCCCAATTATTATTTGATGAATATCTTGAATGTATGATGGATGTGTAATTGATACTACTTCCGCTGTGTTTTTCATATCTTATACATTTCCATATGTTCTTTCAATTATGTGAATGCTTAGTTAAAAGTTCATGGGGCTAGATGCCCGTTTTTTTCAAATGTTTATGCATTTGCATATGTCCATCCTCATTTTAAGCTGAATGTTTGTTTACTAAGTATGGGACTAGAGTCCGGAATTAGAGTGATGTTCTCTCCCATGCTGGGATGATGGGAGGGGACATTTACAGCAGCTGCAAGCAATCTTCGAAGATGCGGTCGAATTTGTTCAACTTTAAGGAGGTTGGCTTGGGCCTGACTCATCCACTGATCTTCCCTCTTTTCTAGCTTCTCGCATTTTCTGTTTTCCATAATAATTTGATCTTCAATCTTTTGAATCAGTGTGTTGTCAGCTACCAATTGTTGTTGTTGGAGATCACTTATTAGCTCGCGAGTCGTCTGCATTTCTCTGAATACATTACCATAGTGAGTATGCCAATTTCGAAGGACGTTGGCAGCTATGGATGCTTGATCATTAAACTTCATTAACTGATTGTAAGCGGAGGTGAACGCTTCATACTGTGCTGATAACAGGGAAGATGTCTCTGTAGCTTGTTCTTATCGGTACATTTTGAGTTCAGCCTGTAATGTTGACACGACAGACTGAAATAATTGAAATGCTTTGTCGAGGGAACTGGTCTTGTTGGAACTCACTGGAATTGGGATGACTTGTTGTGCTAAACCTTGACACTTAGCCAAAAATTCTGCTTGATCCTCTTGTAGTTTATGGACGCATTCCTCTGCTTCTAATCGTCTATGCCTTTATTCTCTGTTGATTGCATCGGCAAGTAGGTCGAGCTCTACTTACGTGGCCTGCTGTGGATTATATGTCAAAATAGGTCTGAACTAATCCAGATGTACAGATAAGTGACTTTCTTGGTGAATGTAGTCAAGATGTTGTTGTTGTCGTTGTTGTTGCTTCTCTTTTTCTTGTCAGTGTTTTTCTTTTCGATGCTTCTTATTCTTGATTTGTGCTTTGTTTATAGCCTCGGTCTGCTGAACTATTTCTTTTTGTGGCATGGCCGCTTCTAGTTGATGTTCTGCATCTTTGTGTACTATGGCGACTGATTGTTTTGTTTGCACTTGGCTAACTGGTTCAGCTTCTGTGCTTGTTGTGTGTACTTCCTCGACAACTGCTACAGGGACTTGTCCTGATACAAGTAGCTCGGTTTCTGCTGCTGTTGCGTCTTCAACTGGTATTGCTTGTTCTTGAACTTTTGATACTACTGAATTGGTGATGGTTTCATCGGTAGGGGAAGGGGCAGACATATGACTGACAACTTCCACGGCTGGTGATGCCAGGGGATTTTCATCGACTGGGTTAGGAGGGGAAGAAATGGGGCTGCCAGACGGACCTAGACTGACTAAAGGTGACACGACTTCAGGAATCATATTTTCAATTTCTTCTAGGTCTTCAAGGGCTGACCGACTCTCTACTGGATTGATAGGTTGTTGAGGAGGTAAGGGTTCCTCCACCGACGAGTTAACTAGGAAGGAGATAAATGACAAATTTTGTTCGGTAATAATCAGACTATTTAGGTCGATGTTTCTTTGGAGGTGAGAAATATGCATGCCAACTACTTGTGGTGCGACTTTTTCTGGAGGGGATAGTAAGTCAGTTGAGATAGTATTGGGAGGGGCATACTCAGTCATAACACTGGTGTCGGCGAGGACAGGTTTCTTGGTGACTAACTCTCGCCACTTCGGAAATAGGGAGGGGAGGTTGGCAATGAACCGATTAAGGTCATTGTCATCTTGGATCTTTTGTTTGAGGGGAAGTGGAAGGGTCTGCACAATATTTGAAAAAGGGAGTGATGCTGAATGTGCAGGTGGAAGGGACTTGAGGGGTGTGGGGATGTTTGTTTCCTCCATCACAATGGTTGGGGAAGGCAGAGGGGGACTTGGTAAGGTCGATATGGGGTTCGACCATTATCTTGAATTTCTTTTGAGTTGGTTTCTGGCTACTAGATTGTTCTGCCTCCACGAATCTTTTGAATTGCTCTTCAACAGACACTTTGTTCTTTGCTGCAGATGGAAGGGACAACATCTGGCGTTGTTTCCCCTTGCATTCGGCTGGGTGACAGCAGCAGCGGATGGGAGTGATCTGAACTCGGAAGAGAAAGTGAAGATACCTAGGAAAACAACCTGCAATAAAAGATTAAAATGTTGCTCACGCATCAATAGAAGACAATTCTTGTTTCCAGTTCTTGCCAAAAAAGTTTTTCGCGTCTTTGCTGGCGTGCTTAAGGAATTGTACAGTTTTACATCTGTAGTGCGTTGTGGACTGTTAGTGTTGAAGAAAATTGCAATTTATATGGTGCATTCGGTTGTTGATTTAGCAATATATTCTCATCGCAGATTCATATAAAAGAGGAACTCATATCGAAAAGAAGTCTGTCGACACCCATGCAATCGCTCAACCGACCAGTTTAATTCTATGTTAAATCAATGAACTGATCGTCGATCCGTCAATCTATGAAAATGATAACTATTAACTGAATTTTCTTAAATTTATTTTGATATATCGATCACCTTGGTTATTTTGCAAATAATGGTTAAAGTATATCTGCGTTGACGAAATTCTTCTTGATCGATATAAATTTTTTCAATGCGATTTTCAGTCGGTTGATATCGGTCATCATGCATAACATATGTTGGTTGCTTCTGGAAATGATGTGATACTTGTGATGCTTAAAAGTGTGGTTGAAGAGATCATTAATTTACAAAGATGTGCACTATCCAAGATGGTCGATGTCCATATTACTTGTGGTATGATAGTATTTACAAAAGTCTCGAGGTGATATTTGGTTGATGTGCTTTTAAAAATTGGTTGCTATTATATTTTGGTCAATTCTTTATTTGGTCGATGTTATTGTAAAAAGTGGTCGACAATTAATGGTCGATTTGTAACTTCTCATTGTGCTTTATCATATGGTCGGTAGTATTTGTGGATAGACAAAGTTCTCGATTCGATTGAGTCATTAGCTTTTGTGACTCTAATGTAAAAAAAAATTGAAGTCCAACGTAGAGGGGATGAAACGTGAGTCTTTTCAACGCTGGCGATCCCCTTCACCTTTGTAAATCAAGTTGGTCTCTAGCCGACTTAGTAAGTCATGTCGAGTCAAGTCCGTTGAATCTAAAATAGTTGGCCTCGACCAAGATCGTGCACATGAGCAAACAACATACCATCTTGTAGGCATTTTTTTTTCACTTTCATGACAGACGATGACCACATTCAAGCAGAAGACATCAAACAAACACACATAAAAGAGCTTAATGATAAAGATGACGACAAACACCCCCGGTGCTGAAATACAGAAGCATCTCTTGAGTGCGATTTCAGAAAATTGAAGGCAGTTGGTGAGATGGTGTAAAGGTAGAGCGTGGAAGCCCTCGTAGTTCCTGGACCGATGGAGATGAATGCCGGCAGGAAGGTGAAAGGGTGAGGCTCGATTGACCACTACCAGATTGTTGACGAAGGATAAATAAATCACAACTCATGGTTGTTCCTGCTTTCTTCGGGACAAAGAAAGGCTTTGTTGGTGGGGGAGATGTTGGCGGGGCCTTTAGGACTTGTAATAATCTTCATATAAATTGTATAATCTAATGAATGGTTCGTTGGAGCCGGTGTAATCGCTCCAACCAGATTTCCTATGTATAAATATACCTTTCAAAGATTAATAAGACAATTGAACGTTTGAATCCATTCTTGTTCTTATTGATGGTTATTGTGTGTGCTATAATCTCTGGTTGAATGCTGTGCTGAAGTTCCTGCATACAACACTATCTAACCCAAATCATATCCAAACATCCATATTTATAAATATTATTCTAGCGAAGTTTGACATGGTCTATACATTTTCAACCCAACTTGTTTATAGTTTTATGATTTTTTTTGTTTCCATGAAAAAAATCATTATATTTTCATTTCAAGAATGAAATTAAAATATACATCATCTAGTCTCATAGCTCCATCCAAACTCTAAGAATATCTTTAAAATGTACCTTGTCCACTACTTATTATATCCTTCCATATATGAAAGTAATTTTGTTAAAAAAAGTATCCAATATTATCATTCACATCACTTACACATGTATATTTTTCAATATTCCTAGACAACTTGTAGCACCCCTTCTCAATTTTCACAAGATAGGTGAAATAGTTTCAAGTGAGACCACTTCTCCCCTCAATTCTTGAATGACCAGAGTACCTTCTGATCCAGATGGACATCGGTGGCCACCCACCTAGTCCACTAACTCAAAGACATAGCTTTCTAGCTTGGAGGTTTTTTTTACGGTTTTTCAAGTCCTGATCTTGCAGGGTCGTTTGAGGCCCTAAATGATGTTTTTTGCCACGACAGTGCCCAAATGATCGTCGAAAGCATGGTATGTGCCAACAACACGGAGTCCTTCTCGGTCATACATTTCTGACATGATGTCGAGTTCCCAAAATAGAGATCGTATGCAAAAGTTGTGCCCCCAGGAAGTTGACGTATCAACTAGCCACATTAGGGCCCACAAACCTTTTGGCATTTCATCTCTCGGGGTTAGGTTTTTTATGTTTGTGGTTTTCTCATTTATTCTTTATGTTTAAAAGTCCTTTCTTCCCTCATGTAACTCAATTCTTGCATATGTGCATAGCCAACACATCTCTTTTCGGAGATAAGCTACCACCATCTAGAGCTAGTTTGTATTGCTCTATAGTTTACAGTGTTTTTCAAGCCCATTCATTAATAGAATTTGGGTTTTATTGTACTACTGTGTTTTTTGCAAAATATTTGTGTGTATTTTTGTTTTATATCACTCCCTTCATTTTTTTCTCCAAATAATCCGGATCACCTTCCTTTAAAGCAAGAGCATCCTTTGAGAGTGAATTTTCTTTTGTATTAAAATCTCTAGAGATGTGTGAGAAGGAGATAAAATCAAAGTGGGATTTTACCTCCATTACTATGTGCATATTAGGGCCTAGAGCCAAATTTGTAATATGGCACTTCTTATTACACTAGTCCATCAACAACTTCAAATCCCCCAACATCTACAAGGACCTTACACTTTGATATGCAGTGTATTTCAACAATATCCAAAGTGCAAAGAATTTATATTTTTTATTAGTGCCTTTCCTTGCACCATATTTAAGGAAAAATGATGATGGTTAGGAAAAAGTAGTCTATGACTAGTTCTTTGAGGATCCTAGTTGCCTTCATTTGTGTGGTGTTCCACCCTTCTCTATAGGAAAGCATGATATTATGATACATTATACTAGGTTCCAAATTTCTTCCTTGAAATAACATCGTGTTTCTCAAAATCCACAAACCCCATATGACATAGCAAGGCAAAGTTCTACGAGACTTTACAGTCGGATATGCCATCCATAATTCAGAACATTCTAGAAGATAATACATATTCAACTAAATAGACCTATTAACCATTTAAAGGAATTCATTCTAGACTAAATTGGAAAAGGGGTAGAAGATAAAGAGATGACCAATAGATTATCTCTCTAATTTGCAAAGAATACATTTGTTTGGTCCATGTCGGTCTCTCTTTTGTTCAGTATCCCAAGTAATAATCTTATTGGACAAGGCTAACCAAGTAAATATTATTGTTTTGAGTGGACGAGCTAGCTTCCAAACCACCTTCCATCACCAGAGCTTATCCCTAGGTATATTTTCCATCAAGGCTTCATAGCCTAATTTTGCAGTAAGATTGCTAGTAACTTTATTCCATATCCACTTTAAGTTCATCATGACCTTATAGATGTATTGCATTTTCATTTAACAAAGAGATGCAATATGAGCATTCAGTATTGTTGATGCCTCGGGTGTGTAGGGTGAGTGCAAAGTGCTGGAATGGGTTCCAAGGCACACAACAGGGGATGAAAACCAGCCAAAGGATTCAGTTAACCCTACGCAAGAGTTACCCTATCCTCAAGCTGTTTGGGATGGTAATCATCCACGGATATTTGGCCTCCGCTGGCACTCTATGAGTAAAAGATTTGATCTTGAAAGATCAGTTTTCCTATAAGGGAAAACAAAGTCTGAAAGTTGGTTAACGAAACTATCTTAAACTATCAAAAGAAGGAAACTATTCTAAGTTAGATCTAACCTAAAAGGAGAAGTTGATGTTGTGCAGATCAGATTTGAAGTGTGATGAACAAGTAGTTAAGTACCTTAAACAGAAATGTCTTCGGGTTCTTCACTTGTTAATTAAAGTTTTATCAATTAAGAAATTAAGTGACAATTCTTCAAAGTGTTTGAGCCTATTCAAATACCCGATTTGTAATCATTGTGTCAATTGAAAAATTAACATTTGATTAAACATATTTGTTTGCATCGAATCATTTGCAGAAATATAAAAAAAAGGAAAACGTTCAATTAAAGAAATTTAATAGAACAGTTTTGAGCATAATCCAAACATACAGAGAAATCAATATGAGAGATCTTATGCTTTAACAAAATATCCTACAAAAGATTAAACACATGATTGATGACAAATTTGAAACATTAACTCTGCAATTCCCCAAAAAATTGAAGAACAGTAGGAGATGAATTAAAAGATAACTTTCCTGAATAGAGAAGTCTTGTACAAAAATTACAATGACTCTGATAAACAGAGTATCTTCAGTCCGAACTCCTGCTGAATTGCAATTCCAAAATTCCCAACCCCTTACTAAGTAAAAGCTTCCTCCTTATATACTAAATTTACATAAGAGTTCGAAAAGGAGAAGTTCTACAAAATAGGGATCACAAAATCAGATCTAATTAAAGATCCAAAAAATCCTGTCATTTTTCATAAATATCTAACAGTTCATCTACATTTGGGAAAAGGACAGATTCCAGGGATAATTGAGCATTGCATGCGCTGTTATCCATATCATGCTTCGCTAGCTTGTGCCAAATGCGTAGGTACATGAGAATCCTCCCTTCTATGATGACCGGTTCTTTAACCAAACGATCTACATCTTGGATGCTGACTTGTTCCAAATCCTGAATCTTCTGTGCAAATTCTTCACATCTGCTCTCGAGTTCTTCAAGTCTGCATTTTGGTGGCAGAGCTTCCAAAATAGGATTCATGAGTGGCAAACCTAGGTCATTCATGATATTATAAACTGCATACCATCGTCTAGTGCAGGTGTCCTGTGACTTATTAATGATTTCCTCAGCCGATTCATTCAAATCAAGCCACGTGTTCAAAGATGCCCTAACTTTCTTTACCTAGAAAGTATTAAGGATTGGGATGTCCTCTGGAACATTCTTGATATACAATTGCCACTGACTAATTTCTTCTTCAGCTTTACAAGATTGGAGTCTCTTTTCCTTCTGTTCTTCAAGAGTAGAAGACATCTTAGAAAAACTGATGAAATTTTCCCTGATCTCATCTAAGGCAATATATAACTTCTTCAGTAATTCATGCTGACTCTGATTCACTTCAAGGGCTAAGTTTTTGAGGTCACAGGGTGTGAACTTGAGAACATTGGAGGAAGCTGCACTTACAGTTGCATCTTCAACCTGCTTTTCCAAAGAAGCTATCTTTACGAGATCAACAGAATGTTGAGACTGCAAAAGGTTGAATTCAGTAAGAAGAGTAGCATTCTTATGTTCTAGGTCTTGTACTTTGTCTGCCCAAGTTTTCCTGAGGTCAGCCACATCAACAGAATGCTGATCCTTTGTTTTAGCCAACTCTTCCTTTAGGTTTCTGATTTCTTCCTCCCTAAGGTCAACTTCTTTGTCCAAGACCTAGACCGAATCCCAGTTAGCAGAGGCAAAAGCCCCTAAGGTTGCTGCTGTTTCAACCGCTTCAATTCTCAGGTTATTAGTTCTAGGGGCCCATATTACATGATCTGGTTCATGAGCTTCCAAACCACCTTGGGATTGACCCCTCTTCTTGATTCTTTTAACTATTGCCTTGTCATCTTGACGATAGAAGATATCTCCAAGAGGAACCACATCTGTGTCCGTATACTCTGTAATGGACTGTGTAGGAACATAAGTGACACTAATTGTGGAAACCAAAGAAGGTGTCTGAGTGTCAGCAAAAGTAGGGATAGGTAGAGTGACTTGAGTAGTAGCTAGAGGTGTAATGATGACTTCGGGAGATGAAACAACTTTGTTTGGGGAGGGAAGCAAGACCAAGGCTTCAGAAAGTGGAGCCAGGACAAGATTGCTGACTTCTGGGAGAGGAAGTGGATTCTGATCTTCAATAGGTGAGTGTGTAGGAGAAACCTTCGAAGATGCATCAATGGAGGTTATTAATGGATCAACTGCAGATGATTGCGAAGGGATAGCCAAAGACTGGGGTTCTGCAATAACAGATGGTGGAATGGAAAAAGGGACTGAATGTTCAGGTAATGAAGTAGTGGAATTGTTGAGGGTATTAAACAAGTGGGATAATGTAAATGGAAGTGTTCCTCCCAGAGGCACAGTAGAATTTGGTTGAACAGATGGCAACACAATTGCTGATGATGTGATACAAGGGGCAACATTGAAATCCAACACTGACTGTTCAGGGAAAGACTGATCCATATCAATGTTGTCCAGCAATTCAATATCAGAATTAGTATCTCCAGTGACTTCTTCAACTACTGGTACTGGGGAGGGTGAAACTATTTCTTCATCACAGTCAATTACATCTACAGTGGAAATTTGTGATGAGGAAAGCATGACCTTCTGTCTCTTAGCTGGGTTAGCCTTGGTTATGACCAATTCATCATCTTCTGGAGTGTTTGGAGTAGAGAGGTGATCATCCAGTGTGCTCGGTGGCTGAATTTTGTCTGCAGGCCTTGGAGGTTCTAGCAACTGAGTCTGTAACATTGATGACAACTGCGCCATTTGCTGCTTGGATTCATGGGCTGTCTGCAGCATGAGTTTAGCTTCTTCATTAGCTTTCCTTTTAGATAATTCCCCTTGAATAGCTTTACCTTTGTCTCCATCATGACTGGTGGGCAAAGGAGGATTGTTAGACTTCTAAGCTTCTTTCTCTTCCCTGTACTTTCTTGCTTGTTTAACAAGATTCAACTGCATGGTCCTGTAACTTAGGAATCTGTCCTTTAATTGTTTCTGATACTTCAGAATGTCATGTTGTTCTTGAGAGTCCTTTGCTTTGGCCAGGACTTGAGAAAATATGTCTACCCCTTGATATATGGAATCATCGGGGATTGACTCGTGTGTATAGTCTATCTTCATGTGAACTTGCTTTAGGTGTGCATCCAAGAACTTCTTAGGATCATGTTTCCTTTTCGGGGCAACACCTAATCTCAGAGCAGTTATCTGATCACCCAGAACTGCAGCCCAGGTTGAAGTCGGGACGACCAATTGACCTAGATTCAGAGGAAACTTATGCCAATTTTTCTTCTTGGGTCCTACGAGTCTCTTGTACATACCATCAGTGGCAGTTTGAAAAGAAACTTCCTGTATTACCATCCTGTCTGGAACTATTCTGGGCAACAAATGAACTGTTTCATTTCCCCAGATTCTGATGTATGAAAAGTACTCACCTACATACCAGTCACCCATTGTGTTGATAAAAGCCTTGGCATCCTATGAGAATGCAGGTGGCTGCTGCTGGAAGATCTTAAAATAGATGGTACACACAAAACAATCAGAGATGTCATATATCATAGGTGAAAAATTCCCTTCCCATAGTGCTGAATGGTAGATGTGTACAGGTGGATCTGAAGGGGTCCAATGCCAACCCAAATTAGGGTACTGGAACTCTGAGCAGAAAACATCTAGAACATACGCAGATAGGAAGAAAGGTGTCTTCTTATGAGATGGTGCCTTTTGATATTCATGAATGGCGTTTTTAAATTCTGCTGACAAAATAGAGGCCCATGGAAAAGACTCACCTGTAAGTAACACGTGATGTGCTATGGGTGCCCACTCTGCTTTAAAATGGGAACAATTGGGTTAGCCGAAAAGCCGGTAGAGCATGGCTGCGAGTAGGGAAAAGGGTTCCTTAAACCAGATAATAGGATAAAGGTTATCCGTTTTAGGTATAAAAGCATTAGGCTTGTGCATCCAAGACTTAATCATTTGATCAAAATTATACCGGGTTTTGGACGATTGTATGAACTCAGCAAAGAGGGTCTGTACGTGGGGTTTCAGAGCGAAAGCTCAAACAAAAACCTCTGGGCAAAAACTTGTCAATTGACAACCGGTACTGTCATTAAAAGAGCGATCTTTCACATCAGCATTCTCAATTATCCACTTAACTGCATTTGTGTAGGGTAAGACAGCAGGGCGTGCAACGATGGCGTGAATTTGGGAAGCCCTAATTTTCTCATAGACTGGTCTATCATTCTCGATATGGGAAAGGTCATCATTATTGAAAATGGCGTATATCCTAGACCAGTCCATCTGGTATGTTTCAGTAACTCGTTCACTGGTGTCAAAGAGAAAACCAAAATTTGGGTCTTTGATCAGGGGGTCTTTGTACGATGATTTAGACCGTGTATTTCTCGACATGGTAGAAGAACTTTGCAATATCTGATTAATACAAACAATCAAACGAAATTCAAACCAGAAATAGCAAAAATTGCAGGCTAGCAGCGTAAGGATAACAGTGGACTTACCTGAAATGACCAACAAACCGAAAAACGGCACCTGACACGCAATCCACAGTAAAATGATAATGCGACAGCGTAATTTCTTCAACAGTTAAAATGCAAAACTAAAAGGTAAAAACCCTATTAAATACATTTACCAAAATAAAACCAACCGTGGGATCATAACAAATGAACGATTGAGATTCACCGCGGTGGGCGCGGAATCAGGTTCAGGTATGTTGACGAAACTCTTATTCAAAGGTTCCGCAAGCCAAAACCCGAAAGTACGGATTTGTGGGTTGTGGGTTCACGAAAATGGAAGTGGGAGAAAAGATTCCCGAAAGCCGAAAACCGACCATGCGGGTGGCGGGTTTCGGAAACTTGAAACTGTGAGGAGGGGTAACCATTCCGAAAGCCGAAAACCAACTATGCTGGCAGCAGGCTTCGGAATCATTAACTGTAAAATAACCATCCTGAAAGCCGCATCCCGAAATTACGGGTTGCGGGTTTCGGGAAGACACACCAAATAAATGAAAAACCGCAATCCCGAAAGCCGAATGCCGCCATCGCGGGGTTTGGGTTTCGGGGATGATTATTTCTTAATCTTATTAATGAATGATCCCGCAATCCACACCTGCCGGGTTGCGGGTTTCAGAATTAGCAAAACCAAAACTAAAAAAACAACAGCCCCGCAATCCGCACCTGTCGGGTTGCGGGTTTCGGGTTCTCTAAATTTCGGGTTTCGGGATGATGATGATAGTCAACAAAATACTCAAAATTTTGGCTCTTTTTTCAGACCGAAACACACTTTGGAAGAAACAATCAAACCCTTACAAACAAGCAGACCAAACACATGGGTGAAGAATTTCGGAGGTAAGATCAAAATCGAATAATTACAAGATAATTCACCCAAATACCTTTGTGTTTATCTAGAAATGGGGTTCCCTTGCTTAAGTGAAGCATGGGATCTATTGTGCCCACAACAAGCATCCAAGTTTCCATGCAAGCTCAAGTCTTCAACTAATTTCCAAGACTGGAACCACCCCCAGGAACCCCTTGTATAGATACAACTACGAACCTTATGAGTCCTTATCCTTGTAACTTTGTATTCAACCCTTCAAAGGGTCTAAAATTCCCATTGTAACCAACCCATGGATTTTCCCCTAGTCCAAGTCTATCGCCTCTCCCTATTTTCTATGCAACCCATCTTCCTATAACTACGTAGCCCCTTACCAAAATTTTCCAAACAATGGAAGCTCCTGTGATAATATTTCTCTCAAATCTAATCCATTCCTACAATGAGCAGTTTTTGATATATTTAGAACTCAATAAGGTTCCCACTGCAACTAACCCATGGATTTTCCCCTAGTTCAATTTTGTCGCCTCTTCCTATTTTCTATGCAACCCATATTCCTATATTTGGGTAATCCTTTACCAAAAATTTCCAAACTGTCATGTGATAGGTTTTCTCTCAAATCTTATCCATTCCTATAATGAGCATTTTTTTGACATATTTAGACCTCAATACTTTGCCCCATAAACTAAAGCAAATTTTCCTAATCTTGTCCAAAATTCATTTAGGAACATGTGCAATGTATAACTAATAAACTAGAATGATTTACATAACTTACTTTACAAGAATTATTCTTCCTCCACGAGATGACCATTTCTGACACCAACAAGAAACCCTAGCTTCAATTTTGATATATAATTGTAACCAATATACATACTTGTGATCATTTGGATTCAAGTTGAACCCTAGGTACTGCACACCTTTATCAATGGGCCCTATTGAAAGAGGAAAGATATTTGAAATTTGATTTTCCATCTTAGGTTCTAATGCATTAAAAAGAATACAAGATTTACTAAAATTTACCTCGGACCATTTTGTTCACACCACACTAGGTTTCCATTATACCCCTGACTTGCCTCTATTCCCTAACTTCTCCATGACCAAATTTTTGATGTATGTGTAACTTCGGAATGTATTTCATATATGTATATTGTATCCCTACAGAGATGTTATTATTCCTTTGTACGGAAGTGTCGTCATTTGTATTTACAAGTGTCACAAGTTGAATTGCAAGTGTCGCAACTTATATGTGATGGGTTATTAGACCACCAAGTGTGGGGTCGGCCCTGAGTTGAGTTACCATGGGTTATTAGAATGTCTTAGAGAGGCCGGCCCAGTTAGTTTATTAGGAAATTCAAGTTAGTGTATAAATAGAGTGAGGGTGTCACTCTATTTGATCATTCACTCACTCATCTATTCTCTCATATGAGTGTTGCGCATAAGTGGAGGAGGAGAAGCTGCTAGGAGACTATCTCTTGTATTTGGGTTTTGTATCATTTCTCTTTCTATCTCTGAGGAAGTTGCGGGGTTTTTCACCTTCTTGGTTTTCCCCAACGAAACTTTGTGTCTATTGTCTCTTGTGATTGATATGCTGTACATGTTATTCTCTCAGATAAGATCCTAGATCATATTGAATTAATGCTCAAAATCTAACATGGTATCAGAGCTAACGTGAGAAGAAGACACTGTGCAGCTGCGGAAGCTAGGGATTCTTAATTTTTGGGTTTCTCTCCACAGATCTTCAAAGGCAGGAGGCTAGATTGACTCTCCTAGCAAGGGCGCATCTTTTTGTCGAAACATAATCTCATTCTGAGCACTTTCAGTTTTTGGCCTGTCACTGCTACGGGGAATTAGGGTTTCAGAGAAAGTTGGAATTTTTGGAATCTATGAAGACGGCTGGATGCTCCTTAGAAAAATCGAAGTCTAGAGCACAAGATCAAACTTTTTGGTTGGGCAGAAGACCGGGCTTTATCAAACCCTAGTTCGGGATCCTGTCCAGTAGATCCGGAAGTTTCAAAGGCAATTTTGAAGGTTCAAATTTTGCAATTTTCAAAATTGGAGTATACCAGCTTGATCAACTCAACAAGGCACATCTTTCTATCCTTTCAGAAGTTTGAAATTCAAAATTTGAATTTTTAGCGTTTCTTTGACAAACCCTAATCCAGCTCCAAATCCAATTTTCAGCAAATCAAGTGGTAAAACCTAAATATTTTATTTCCATTTGAGTTTCTCATTACGATGTATCACCACACCAAGATTGAGGATAAGCTTGAAGGGAATGATAACTTCCGAGCATGGAAGTATAGGATTGGGTTAATCCTAGAAGAGAATGAGTTGGACACCTACATAAGTGAAGAGGTTCCAATTCCAGAGGGAGATGAGGCTAAGGCCTTACACAAGAGGAACTTGGTCAAGGCTAAGAGAATCATTGTTGATTCTATCAAGTACCATCTCATACCACATGTGTCATCTCTGAAGACACCTAAGGAGATGTTTGATTCCTTGACCAAGTTATTTGAAGGGAAGAACATAAATCAGAAGATGACCTTGAGGAATCAACTAAAGAATATCAAGATCCAGAATGCGGAGACCATGCAGTATTATTTTTCAAGGGTCTCCCAGATAAAAGAACAACTTGAAGCTGTGGGAGAAGATATAGAGAATGGAGAAGTGGTAATTACCACTCTAAATGGTCTTCCTAGGTCATGGGATTCCTTCATCCAAGGAATTTGTGCTAGGAGGAAACTTATCACATTCAATAGGTTGTGGGAAGAATGCTCACAGGAAGAAGCTCGAATTATAACTTGAGAAGAGAAGATGGGGAATGAAGATCAAGCCCTCACAACACACTCCAAAAGGTATGATGACAAGAAGGTACACCACCACGGTAAGAAAGAAAGGCACCACCATGAGAATCAGAGGGGTGATCTCAAACCTCGAAGAAACATGTCCTATGTCCAATGTTATACATGTGATGAGAAGGGACACTATTCCAGGGATTGTTCCAGAAATAATAAAGATGGCTCTCACAAGAAGAAGAACAACAAAAGAAGACACCATGCTCACACTGCAGAGGATGATGAACCTTCTAGGAAGAGGGCTAGGGAAGAAAGTGAAAATTCTTCAAGTGATGAAGAGTATGTTTTGATTTCTGCCCTCACTGGTACTATTGCTCATGGAAGCAATGATTGGCTTATAGATAGTGGGGCTTCCAAACACATGACAAGATTCAAGGGATCATTTGTAAAACTATCTGAACATGAATCACCCCACAAGGTGAAACTTGGGGATGACTACCAGTATCCCATAAAAGGAAGTGGTGAAGCCTCCTATAAACTAGACTCTGGAAAATCTATGAAGATGAAAGATATACTATATGTTCCAGGTCTCAAGAAGAACCTTCTCTCCATATTTGCATTGGATGCAAAATGCATAAGGGTTGCATTTGTAGATGGCCAAGTTCTTATGTGGCCACATGGGGGCTTCACTAGAAGGCAATATAATATCACGTTCATTCATATTGCGGTATTAAATATTCATGAAAACCTAAAAATTATATTGCTTATATATTAAGGGGTAAAGGGTTTTTTTTATTTAATGTAACAATACAAAAATACTTTGGGGTCTTTTTTATATGGGCGAGCTAACAAATATCCGCCAAATGGAGATGGCAGGATCACGGCTGGATGAGAAATCGGGTTGAGGCAAGGCTCGAGCTTACCAGTATGCAGGGAAATCGCATCTTGAGGCATGATTGAGGCCATGGGTTTCGTGGTGAAGTGGGTTTCCAGTCGATCATAGTCGAGAGACAGTGGTCATTGACAACCAATTGTTACCAATAACACTCAGCCAGTTGTTACCAATAGCCTTGGGAGGATCTAAGCCTCTAGGGCCTGTTATCGTCCCTCGATAGGCCTTGGGGGCTTGAATACCCAACCACTCGTGCCTATTACAAGCCTTGGGAGGTTTAGTCAGCCTCCTAGAGCTTGTTACAGGCCCTAGGGGCTTGGATACCTAGCCCACAATAGGCTTATTCAGCGATTGGGGAACTACAAAATGCTATCTAAATGTTATACTATGTGCATTGGCTCTAGTGACATACAAGAAGTGATCTCCTATCTCTTCATTAGACCATTAGATGTTGCAAATCATAATGATACGTGGTTGAGTAATTGCATTGTGGGTGAAGTAATGTGCATCCACAATATACATCGAAAGAAGCAAGGTGCATTGTAGAATGCATGTGGGGTCATAAGAGGGGTATCATATCAATATACTAGGTAGAAATATAAAGGGGTATAAAAAATTTTAATGAAAAAATTGATACATACAATATCTAGTGAAAATAGGGTGTTTTTTAAATTGGGAAGGCATATTGGGAGGGGGTTAAAAAAATGATTTTGGAAGGTATTTTCCAATATTAGTGAAATTAGGGGTATTGTTTCATATGCCACGAACGAACGTGCTATAATAGCAGTTTATTGAGTGAATCCCCTGTGTGTGGCTAAAGGGTAAGACTATCGATGATGCAGTGGTAATTGGTGAGCAAGAGGGAGGATTATACAAATTGAAGGGCCAACTTGAACAAGCCTTGGTTCATGAATCAGTAAAGCCAAGTGAACTTTGGCATAGAAGACTTGCACATGTGCACTATAGGGAACTACCTATTGCAAGCAAAGAAGTTGAAGGTCTTCCTGAAATCCAGATAAAGCATGAAGGAATTTGCAAAGGTTATGCAAAGGGAAAGAACACAAAGAAGACATTTCCAAGCAGTGAAAGCAAGGAAAAAGGAATCTTGGAGATTATCCACTCCGATGTATGCGGTTCGATGTCATCCAGTTCTATGAGTGGGTATGTATATTATGTTTCCTTCATTGATGATTTCTCTAGGAAGACTTGGGTTCATTTCTTGAAGAATAAAGATGAAGTGTTTGATAATTTCAAGGAATTCAAAGCCTTGATAGAAAATCAAACTGATAAGAAGATCAATATCTTTAGATCCGACAATGGCGGAGAATTCACTTCAGGAGACTTCAAAAAGCTATGCAGTGATTCAGGGATTAAGAGGGAGTTGACTACTCCTTACAATCCACAACAAAATGGGGTTGCATAAAGGAAGAATAGAACTATCATGGAAAAAGCTAGGGAAATGCTTCATGACCAAGATCTGCCTATGCACCTATGGGCAGAAGCAGCAAGGACATCTATATATGTGCAAAACAGAACACCTCATAAGATACTTGATAACAAAACACCAAAATAAGTGTTCACTGGTGAGAAGCCAGAAGTTAGCCATCTCAGAATATTTGGCTGTCCAGTATACACACACATTCCAAAGGAAAGGAGGACAAAGCTAGATCCTTCAGGAAAGAAGGGCATCTTTTTGGGTTACAATGAAAGCTCGAAGGCATACAGAATCTAATTTCCAGGGTTCAAGAAGATTGACATCAGCAGGGATGTGACTTTTGATGAAGACTCAGCATACATCAAATCAAGGAAGACACCTGTTGAAGACAATGAAGAACCAAGAATACCCAGAACACAAGACACCACCATGAATGAAGTTATTCCAGAAGAAGATCGTGAAATAGAATATCCACAGAAACCTATAGATCCACCCCGTGAGAATAAATCTCACAAAAGAAAACTAGAATAGGCTAGAGAGCTCATCCAAGATGTAGAAAGGTATGGTGTTCCAGAGGAGGAACACAGAGAAAGAAAAAGGACTAGGTCACATACCAGCTATGTTGCCTTACTCTGTGACATTATGAACAAAGAACCTTCCAGTTATGAAGAAGCAGTGGAAAAGAAAGAATGGAAGGATGCCATGGTCGAGGAATACCAGTCGATCACGAAGAATGATGTTTGGGATGTGGTCCCAAGACCAGAAGGGAAGTCTGTGGTGACTTCCAAGTGGATCTATAAAAACAAGTGTTAACACCCAAAAAGTGCTCACTATCTCATTTCCTTATTCACATGACCCATTTGTCCACTTTTCCACCATTTGAGCCTCTAAAGCCATCAAAAGGTCACCAAAAGACCATAATACACCCCTTTTCCCCCTCAAAATGAGTATTTTTCCTCAAAAAGGGTCCAAAATTCCCAAAAATATTAAAAATGGAATAAAAATATTCAAAATATTCAAAAAAGGAAAAAGGAGGGAAAAGGTACCTAAACCATGTTGGTCAATACCATTGGTTTCCTCAAAACCATAATGGTATTCCCCACCACCAAAAACTATAAAAAGGTGGTAGGGGCTCCTCACTTTCCATCCATCCATCATCCTATCCTCACGTTGTCAAAATCTCTCATGAGACTTTTGGCCATTTTCAACATCTTGGAGAAGAGATCTTTGGAGCTTGGAGCTACTCACCTTGGGAGTTTCTCAACACAAATCCTCACCATTTGAGGTATCTTAATACAAAACATCTATTCTTTTATTTCTTGTTCTTGAATCGTTTTTAAAAAATTTATTTGTTATATGCACATGCTAGTTTAGATTTAGATTTAATTTATAATTGTTTTTGCTTTCAATATTGAAACTGCTATCACATTGTTGATAGGTGCCCATTGCACAAAGCTTGGTTGCAAAACCAAGCCAACAGTTTTTGGCGACTCTCTTTAGGATTGTCTACCCGGTGTCTCTCCCGGTAGGGGGATATATAGCCGTTGATTCAACACTCTATATTGTCTGACTTGGATTTCATCACCTTGTAGAGGATATCGTTTGTTGACTCACAATACTTCTAGTTAGGTGTTTGCATGATACATTACCCACCTTTGGTCTAGTAACACCCCTTTTTTCTAGGAACTATTTGACTTTTGGTATTCTGACCAATTTTGTTGCATCCCTCCACTTATTATAGCACAACTGCTATAATAAGTGCTTTTTGAGGTTGGTTGTTGGCATGAGAGCCTTTATTTTTTCACTCCCCTCTCGCACTCATTGTTGCATTAGGGTTTCGAGTTTTTTACATCACCACCTTACACTGAAATTTTTTAAAATATTTCTCACCATTGAGAATTTAAGACGATCTCGTCGTCTTCAGGGTGAACCCCCTCAGTTCGGTATACTTGGCTCTACATTTCATCGACATAGAGCCTTATCCCTTGACTCTACATGTCATCGGCTGAACACACAGTCATCCGATTCTGACATGCCTCACTTCACATCTGATTCTGAGGCTGAATCCGAAAACCCTACTAAAATATCACCAACCAACCTCATGGATGGATCACAATACAACCCACTTTTCACCAGTACTATTGGAGATACATCCACAAACCCTTCTACTACTGTGCCATTCATGGTAACAACAACCCCTTTAGGCATGCCTAATATAGGGGCCACTCCACCTTTAGGTATGCCCAACACAGGACTACCTCCTATTATGGGTATGCCCAACATAGGAATCATACCACCTCTCATTACCACAACCTAGGTCCCAGGAATTCCTGGCACTATTCCTATCCCCTCTGTAACCCATGTTGCACTTGGGAGCGCTAGCCCATCCCAAACCACAACGGTTGGAGGACACATACCTTCAATACCTAGCATACTCGTAGGGGCTACTGGACCACTACATAATGCCACCATTAATAGTTATGTCCCAGTCACTACGCCACACCCATCTGCTAGTTTACCTTACATGGCTAATCTGAATTTACCAGACCTAGCTAGGCTAACCAACGATCCTATCAGGCACAACCCTACATGGCCACCCATGCCTACAAAGCTCCCCTCGGACATCCCCAAGTTTGAAGGAAAACCTGGGGACGATCCCCAAAACCACATAATGTCATTTCACCTATGGTGTTCATCTAACTCCATAGTGGATGACTCCATTAGACTAAGACTGTTGCAACAAACGTTCACTGGCTCCGCAGCCAAGTGGTACATCGAACAACCACATGGGACCCACCATACATTTACGTCTCTCACCTCCACTTTCCTTCAGTTTTTTCAGCTACCTGTACGCTATGATGCAGGAGTTGAAATACTGTTGTCTTGCAGACAAAACACAGCTACCCACATCACCGACCATATCCATGAGTGGCGCAAGCATCGTAGCCTCTGTAAGATAAAACTGGATGACCGTATATTTTTGGACTGGTTTCTTAAATCACTCCTACCCCTCATAGCCAAAGACGTAGCTTCCGAACGACCCCAGTCAGAGGAAGAAGCTATCTTAAAAGCTTAGCAATTCGACCTAATTTTTTCCCAGTCAGGCTATCTCTACACCATCATCCCAGACGCCCCACGAGGCGATTCTTCACACAGTGACGCTCCGGGGGCATCACATGCCGCTGATGGTATTATAGGCCAAGTCACGGCACAAAATAAACCTTTTAGCATGGTAAGCACCATAAATGCCCCAGACCTCTCTAGGGCTACATCTAATTCTGGAGCAACAACTTCGTACGCTCCAACGAATCAGACTCATCACACTCATAGACCCTCTTGTCCACAACATTGCTATGGGAAAGCGCCATCAACATATGTACCACCCACATACTATAACCAACCGGCCCAACCAATGTATTACCCACAACAAGCTACACCAACTAACCCATCACTTCCAATAGGTTAGGGTTACCAACAACCCCAACAGGAAACTGGACCACCTCCAGCCCCACCAGCTTATTATCCACTGCAACCTGCTCCCGCACCTGCGGCACCCAAAAATCCTCCCACTACTCAAGGGCAAGTGTACACAAAACACAATCAGCCCCAACATCAAAACAACCAACGCAACCAGGGTGGACAACAAAACCGTGGAAGAGGACGTAACCGCGGCAACAACCAACAACATAATCAAGGTCCACCACCTCCCAATCCTCCAAATAATAACAATGCTGCTCCTCCCAACCAGAATCCTGATCGTCATCCCAAGCAGCCAAAAAACAATAACCTGAGAACAAACCATCCATGTTTCATATGTGGAGTCTATGGATACTACACTCACAACTTCCCCCA
The DNA here is from genome assembly GCA_027924585.1 of Larix kaempferi. NCBI lineage: Eukaryota > Viridiplantae > Streptophyta > Pinopsida > Pinales > Pinaceae > Larix > Larix kaempferi. Next base: position 30,329,836 of record BSBM01000372.1, read on the forward strand.
TTTAGAGAAAGCACGTAAACTTTGGGCTCACAATGCCCAACGCCAGGGCCACGCTGGACAGCCAGCTCAACTTAATCAACCACAACCCATGATATTACAAAACCCATTGCCAAACCAGGGAGTAGTAAATACTCGCCCTATGGATCCCCCACAAGGATCTGCTGCACCCCAGCAGCAAACCACCTATGCCGCAACTGATTATCAGCATACGGATCCAGGCACACACCATTTATTAATGATTTCATCCAATGACATTAACCTCCAAACTCACGGGAATCTGTACGGCCCACCCCCAGAAACTCCTCCCACCGATGTATCCACCTCCCTTCCACCAAATCAACCACTACGCATACCAAATATGCCATTGGACGGAGGACCTAAAATCCCTCACATCCCTTTGCGAAGGATTAACAACAATCCTAATGCTCGCGTAGCATCCAATTATAACATCGTGGAAGACCTAGCACAATCCCCCACTGCTATGTCTGCTTTAGAGGTACTGAAAACATGCCCTGCACAACGAAAACTACTACTATCCGCCATCGGAGGAGTAGACCTTGACGACACACACATGATGGCTTTCGACTTAGACCAAGCCGAACCTCGATTGTCATCAAATTTGGCTTTCCAAGTATCAGTAAACATTCGAAACCTTGTTGTGCATCGATGAAGGAGCTTCAACCTGCGTTATGTCCACCCTTGTGTGGCAAAAACTTGGCTCCCCCGCTTTACAACCATCCACCATGGCATTACGAGCTTACGACGGACGCTCAGCTCAACCACAAGGCCTCTTAGCGAACGTACCCGTAGAACTAGGTGGCAAATTAGTTCTTATCGACATCGAAGTGATCAATGCCCAGCTCGACTACAACCTCCTTCTTGGACGTAACTATATGTACAAAATGAAAGCAGTGGCTTCATCTATTTTTCGGCTCATGATGTTCCCACATGAAGGACGCGTTATCAAGATTGATCAACTCACATATTATGATCCTAACGCCCCCGCAGCCCCTCAAAATGTGCTACCAATGATTAAACAAACCATTCAAACCGCACCAACATCATTTGTGTCGTCAATTGGTCCTGGAATCTACACCGAGTCACCTATGACTTCCACATTTCCATCGATCTCACCACCTTTACCGATAACAAAAACATCGGATTTGTGCACCCTGTCGCACACCACACAACAGCCTTCGTCACTACCACAAACACCCACAGTGCCTACTCATATTGGCACAATGCCAATTCATACTATCCCGTTCTTGTTCCCATTTTTTGGAGTTGTCAGTTCGCCAGTAATGGCTACACTCAACCTTCCTGGTTTAACATTAGGGATACATGTATGGTACTTACCTGCTCTGAGCCCCCCGCCGACTCCGACTGTTATTTTACAACCAGTACAACCTATCCCTACTACCAACCACCCACCCCCTCCGGTCGCTCATCTGCAAAACAGATCGCCCCCAATAATGACTACGGCATCAACGTCCAGAAACGCCCCACCTCCATTACGGAACACAGGGGGCAGAGGCCCATCAACTTATAACACTGGACCCACAACTCGCACCCCCCCAGCAACCCCCAAGGTAGCTAAAAACCCCCCAACTATTCGCATTCCCCCTAAGTGCTCGTTGTGTGACGACGTAGGCCATGCCACCCATCAATGTCCACAGTTACCAGCACTTCAAGAACACATGAATATGTTGGATGACGACACCAACGTTCCAGTAGTCAAACTAGAACTCCCCCCTCAACCTCGTGATAAATCATTGCGCACAAACCATCCTTGTGCAATATGTGGAATCTACGGCCATTATTCACATCAATGCCCCGATCTCCCAGATTACAGAGCAGCACTGTACGAGTTGAATAACGTCGACCTAGAGATATCCCCTCTTCTCATTGAGGAAATTCATCCCCCACCATATTCCTCCTCGGAAGAAATTAACACCATTTACACGATTTCCACTGGATACCCCTCTGTCCAGTCGGCCCCTTCCATTGATCCCTTTGACACACATGTTCAACCCTTTCAAATCGACGAGGAAACCACATGTCCACAACATGGGGGCAGGCCCAAAACCTTTCCTACTCATCATCATCGTGATTCTCGTCGGAGATACTGGGGGCATCCACCCCACAAGGGGAATCCCCCATCATCATATCATCACTTCAGTATGCCACCACGGCCCACAGCCTCATGGTACACCCCCCCTCCAGTAGTTGGTCAATGCCCTCTTGATCCCTCTCTAAGACAGCATCTGCACCGCATTGACACGTCTGAGTTCGAGGACATAATAGATTACCTCGAACCTGGGATAGGGGGAATGATCAATCATTTTGACCCTACCCCATCACCTCTATCTCAACACCTCAATGAGCCCATCGTTCAAACCAACAGATATGTGATCCACAATCACAAACCCCATGCACATCATATGGGGGCAGGTCATTAACCCTGCTCACTTTTTCACATTCGTGATCTCAACCATTTTTGAGGTCACGTGTCACTTGTATATTTGAGTTGATTTGATACACATATGATTTCGCCCCCGCAGGTCATCATTTCTCCCCACCACTACATCCTTGGCTTGGTGGGGTCACCTTCATTTGTAGCCATTTTTTAACCTAGTTATTTCCTTTGACCATTCCGGAGTCCTTATGACCTCTGTTTTTCGCACCATTTTCACTGCAGGATTCATATTTTCATGCCCATGATGATGCTTAAGACCATTTCTCGCTCTCACACCCATAATTTTTGGGCATTTTTTCAAAATGCCACTTATCGCCTCGGTTTGCATGCCACATCGGTCGTCCTCCGTTTTTTACGAGTTGCATATCGCCGGATTCAGTTTTCCGCGCTCGTGATGGCGCTTGAGATCATTTCTCGCTCTCACACCCAGACTTTTCGGGCATTTTTCCCATGCCCCCTCGTCGCCTTGGTTTGCGTGCCACATCGGTCGTCGTCCGTTTTTGACAAGTTTGATATCGTCGGATTCAGTTTTCTGCACTCGTGATGATGCTTGAGATCATTTCTCGCTCTCACCCCATAATTTTTGGGGATTTTTTCAAAATGCCACTCATCACCTCGGTTTGCGTGCCACATTGGCTGTTGCCCCTTTTTGACAATCTTTATGTCACCGGAATCAGTATTATGCACTCATGACGATGCTTGAGACCTTTTCTTTCTCTCATCAATCCCTTTTTGTTCGGTATAGTTTTACCCCTTTTTCGGGTCGAGCAATCCCTTTTACGAAAAAGGCACTTAGGGAGTTTTTGTTAAGCTCTTTTCTGACTCCTAAAACAATGAAAAGATCGCCGAGCAACCTTGCTTCCTTTCATGCTCGCTAAACGTATCTGAAAGGGCGTCTACCTGGTATAAGTTTACCCCTTTTCTGGACCTTGTAGACTAATTACGAAAAAGGAATACTCTAGTCACATCGGCTAGAAGAGTTCTCCATTTGCTTCATTTTATGCTTTTTCGGGCCTTGGACACTAACTTATGAAAAAAAAAAACCAATGGAGTCCACTTACCGCTTTCAGACTCTCTAAACATGAAAGCGACCATGAGCAATCACCATCCTGGGCTCGTAAAAACCCACAGGACGGTACTCACAACCACTGTAGAGTCTCCTTATAATTTTCAGACTCCTTAAAAATGAAAGCACCCATGAGCACGAACAGTCCTGGGCTCACAAAATCCACAGGATAGTACCATTTCAGAGCACACTTTTATCCCTTCTTGGAGCTCATTAAAACTACGAAGAAGGACCCAATGGTGCTTCTCGGTGCCACAACAGATCACGTCTACTCATATGGCAACTTCCCCATTTTGGTCGCCTTTGTTCAGAGTATTCTGCAGTATGTCACCCTGAGAATCCCTTGACAGCACCCATCAGCTTGACCCCCCAGAGTCAATACATACCCTTCAGTCCCTAAAAGCTATGATCCCCACACCTACAAATCAGTTCCCTACGCTGCCAGGTCAACCATGTCATCATGCTCTGAACAAAGGAAGTTTGAGTCTACCCACTCTATGACCCCAGTTACTTCCCATCCCCACAAGTATGTCAGTCCTACCATCAGTACTACTACACTTCAGTTCTACACCTTGTGCTCCTATCAAGTAAACATCATTGCCTTGTCAATTGTTGGTCTCCCTCTGTCGACGACAACCAAATTTATTCCAGAGGATAGACCTAGAGGTCCCTGTGTCTTGGACTCATCGCCATTTATGATGAGTGCCTACGAATCATTTTGAGAAGAGTCTTCAATACCTCTCCAAATGATTGTTTCTCACATGCTCGACTTCAACACCTTGATCGCATCGTTGAGACTCGCATAGGGTATTGGTCCTTTCAGTTATTGGTTGAAGACCCCGGATACCACCTGACTCTTCCACATTTGAGAGTCTACCTATGGAAACAACCAGTTACATTTTTTCTATAGATATCCGGGTTGCGCATGGCGATAGTATTCAGATGTGCCCTAGTTTTATACTCCCTCGATTATACAGTTACATATACTCCTTAGAGTTGACTCAGAGTCATTGAGTCCCTACAGATGTTGGACACCTTTAGATTCAACAGTTCATCAACCCTTCTGAGACCTTGTTCAGAACGGTTGTCGCTTTATTCCAGTGTATCAGTTATTGAGATCAATCATGTCATGATCATGAGTACATATCAAAATAGTGTTCCCTTTGGACCATCATGATGTACCAGCAGATTTTTTATGTATTATTCAGGTCCCCCTTCTTGGGACTAATTGTTATGTATATGTCTTGATACGAGCATGGGTATGCCCACCTCGTCCATTATCAGAGATTATTCCTCATTCATATTGAGGCCATGTAATATTTTTTGTTTTGCAGCTTCCAAGGGCCGTGGATCCAGTATCCAACCGGTCTCTTCTCTTCCCCAAACCCCAGGAAAAAGACAAAAGAACTATGATGTCTATCGGCCATACGATGAGCTCCTACCCTCACACATAAGGGGGCAATCTATTAACACCCAAAAAGTGCTCACTAGCTCATTTCCTTATTCACATGACCCATTTGTCCACTTTTCCACCATTTGAGCCTCTAAAGCCATCAAAAGGTCACCAAAAGACCATCATCATACACCCCTTTTTCCCCTCAAAATGAATATTTTTCCTCAAAAAGCATAAAAAACCCTAAAAAAGGGTCCAGAGTTCCCAAAAATATTAAAAAGGGAATAAAAATATTCAAAAAAAGAAAAAGGAGGGAAAAGGTACCTAAACCATATTGGTCAATACCATTGGTTTCCTCAAAACCATAATGGTATTCCCCACCACCAAAAACTATAAAAAGGTGGTAGGGGCTCCTCACGTTCCATCCATCCATCATCCTATCCTCACGCTGTCAAAATCTCTCATGAGACTTTTGGCCATTTTCAGCATCTTGGAGAAGAGATCTTTGGAGCTTGGAGCTACTCACATTGGGAGTTGCTCAACACAAATCCTCACCATTTGAGGTATCTTAATACAAAACATCTATTCTTTTATTTATTGTTCTTGAATCGTTTTTAAAAAAATTATTTGTTATATGCACATGCTAGTTTAGATTTATATTTAATTTATAATTGTTTTTGCTTTCAATATTGAAACTGCTATCACATCGTTGATAGGTGCCCATTGCACAAAGCTTGGTTGCAAAACCAAGCCAACATCAAGCATGTTGCAGATGGTAGCATAGAGAAATACAAGGCAAGATTTGTATCTCGTGGCTTCTCCCAGAAAGAAGGGATAGATTATGAAGAGACTTTTGCACTTGTAGCCAGATACACTTCCATCAGATCAGTACTTGCTCTAGCTGTAATGATGAAGTGGAAGATACACCAGATGGCTGTCAAGATAGCTTTCTTGAATGGTGTAGTCGAAGAGGAAGTGTATGTGGAGCAGCCACTTGGTTTTGAGACACATGACAGGGATTCATATGTGTGCAGATTGAAGAAGGCCTTGTATGGCTTGAAGCAAGCACCTAGGACATGGTACGGGAGGATAGACAACTTTCTATCTAATTTGGGCTTTACCAAGAGTAAAGTGGATTCCAACCTTTACTACAAGGTTGAGGAAGGCAATCCAGTGATACTACTATTGTATGTGGATGACCTGTTTGTGACAGGTGAGGATAAGTTGATTGCCGATACGAAGAGGAAGCTTGCTACCGAGTTCGAGATGCAGGACTTGGGTATGATGCATTACTTTCTAGGTATGGAGGTGTGGCAGAGTGCAGATGGAATCTTCCTTGGACAAGGGAAGTATGCAGTAGAGATCCTGAAGAGGTTCGAAATGATGGACTGTAAGGCCATGGCCACACCTATGGCATCAAATCTGAAGCTTCTGTGTGATGCTTCATTTGATCCAGTTGATGCCACGATGTATCGCTAGATGATTGGGTCCTTGATGTACCTAACGAACACGAGACCAGATATTTGCTTTGCCGTGAACACCTTGAGCCAGTTCCTGACAGATCCGAGACATGTTCACCTGATTGCTGCAAAGCATATTCTGAGGTACCTGAAGGGTACAGTTGACTATGGGCTCAAGTATGATGTGAATCAAAAGTTTAACCTGGAGGTTTATGTTGATTCAGATTGGGCAGGCAGTTCCATTGATCGGAAGAGCACTTCGGGGTGTTGCTTCAGTATGGGTTCCGGTATGATCTCTTGGTTTAGCAGGAAGTAGTCGTGTGTGGCACTGAGTATAGCCGAAGCAGAGTATGTTGCAGCTTGTTCGGCTAGTTGTGAGGCAGTATGGCTTAGGAAGCTACTGTCTGATTTGTTTGATCTCCATTTGGATGCTACTTGTATATATTGCGACAACCAGAGTTGTGTGAAGTTGTCGGAGAACCCTGTGTTCCATGACAAGTCGAAGCACATCGAGATCAAGTATCACTATATCATGGATATGGTGCAGAGAGGAGCAGTGAAGCTCCTGTATGTTGCAATGGACGAGCAGATATCCGATGTGATGACCAAGCCGCTGGCTAGAGTGAAGTTTGAGTACATCAGAGAGAGACTTGGTGTACTTCAGATCGAGATTCCTTCCAAGGGGAAGTGATGAGTCCGGAGACACAGATGCACATGAGCCATTCTCACATAGTGGTAGGAAAGTACTCCTATGGTGAGATGTAAGGGTTGGGCCATTCTCACATGGTGTTAGGAAAGTCCTCCCATGGTGAGATGTAAGGGTTGGGTGTGGATTTTCTGACATGGTTAGAGGAAATTCCTTCCATGGTCATTGATGTAATTGTCGTGGCTTTTCCGACATGGTCAGAGGAAAGTCCTTCCATGGTTGTTGATGTAATTGCCGAGATTTTCTGACATGGTCAGAGGAAAGTCCTTCCATGGTCGTTGATGTAATTGCTGAGCCTTTCCCGGATGGTCATAGGAAAGTCCTTCCATGCTAGTGAGTGTAAGTGTTGTGTTATGTGTGCATCTGGGTTGTGCTCCGTGGACTATGAGGTGATCTGAAGATGATGAGGTAACAATAGGGTACACAGGTTTTGCAGAGGCATATAATTAGTCCTGAGATGCTCTTGTAGGTTTTGCAGTGGCATATAATCAGTCCTGGGAGATCTTGCAGGTTTTGCAGAGGCAGTGTAATCAGTCCTGAGGTGTACCTACTTGATGGCTTGCTCACAGAGATGATGAATACCTACATGGAGGCTAGGCCTACATCCAGCATGAAAAAGTGTTGGCTCTGTAGAAATTCCTATGACGAGTAGATTGGAGATTGATTGAGATAGCAGCAGCAATGACGATGACGATGATCCAGTGACGATGATCCAGAGAAGAATACTTGTGCTAAAGAACTGTGTCGAGAAATACCTTCCTAGTTAAGAGGGAGTGTTGATGTATATGTAACTTCGGAATGTATTTCATATATGTATATTGTATCCCTACAGAGATGTTATTATTCCTCTGTACGGAAGTGTCATCATTTGTATTTACAAGTGTCTCAAGTTGCATTGCAAGTGTCGCAACTTATATGTGATGGGTTATTAGACCACCAAGTGTGGGGTCGGCCCTGAGTTGAGTTACCATGGGTTATTAGACTCTCTTAGAGAGGTTGGCCCAGTTATGTTATTAGTCAAGTCAAGTTAGTGTATAAATAGAGTGAGGGTGTCACTCTATTTGATCATTCACTCACTCATTTATTCTCTCATGTGAGTGTTGCACACAAGTGGAGGAGGAGAAGCTGCTAGGAGACTATCTCTTGTATTTGGGTTTTGTATCATTGCTCTTTCTATCTCTGAGGAAGTTGCGGGGTTTTTCACCTTCTTGGTTTTCCCCGAGGAAACTCTGTGTCTATTGTCTCTTGTGATTGTCTCATCAAAGATCACTTCAGACAACGGTTAGACTATTGAGAAATATGCATTAACATATAACAATAAATTACTAACATATAAATAAATAACTTAAATCTTACTAGTCTAATCTATTATCAACACAAGCATCAAATAATCAATAACATCTGCAAGAAAGGAAAGAGAGAAGAGAAAAGAGAGGATTTATTTTACGTGGTAAAACCCCAAATGGGGAAACATCCATGGAAGGATTGATCTTCTTATTATTCAAGAAACAATCACTACTGGAATCTTGAGAATCCCCACACAAGCATCACATCACATTCCATCCTGATTTTCCAATATTGTCATGTGTATATCGAATGAGTCTCCTTTACCTCTATTATATATGCTATAGGTATGGAAGATCACACCCCATAATACGTGTAGGATACATATTTTTCCACCTCTCTTATATAAAGAATGGTAAAAAGAGAATTTTACTTCAATATCCATGTGGGATAATTCCTTTTTCATAAGTTAGAGAGTTATGAAGAATATTATGCCTTATATCACACTAGATATCATTACACATTCCAATAACCATAATCTTACTAGTCTAATATCCTATCACACACGCATCAAATAATCAATAGAATATGCAAGATAGGAAAGAAATAAGAGATTATTGATTTTACGTGGTAAAACCCCTAATGAGGAAACATCCACGGAAGACTAATCTTCCTATTCTTCGGGAAACTTTCACTCTTACAATATTTGGCACCCCACTTAAGCATGACATCACATTCCATCTTGACTTCATGTCATAATGACTTTCCAATATTGTCATGTATCAAATGAGCCTCCTTCACCTCTATTATATATGCTAGAGATATGGAAGATCACATCCCATAATACATGTGGGATAAACAGTTTTCTACCTCTCTTATATAAAGAATGGTAATAGGAGAATTTTAGTCCATGATGTATGTCAGGTAACCTCTTCTTCACAAGTTTAGAGAGTTATGAAGTATAGTATGCATTATTTTCTAGGTAGGACTCATTGTGTCTATAAAATTCCTTAACTAGGCTTGTACAACAATAAATGAGACCAGTAGACATCACGACATCTCACTGGACATCATTACACATTCCAACATTCCCCCTTAATGATGACTAGGGAGATAGAATGAAAATGGAGGAGATGGAATTACATTAACATTCCCCCTTGATGAAAACTTTCAAAATTCTTAATAACATGTGAAGATGAACAAATTTCACCTCATGGATTTGATGAAGATAGAAGTTGCTTCTTACTGATCATGAAATTGCACCTGAACCAAGTTGAAAGATGAAAGAAATCTATAGTACACCTCATGGTATGTATAAATTCCTTGGATAGGCTATACAATAGGAAAAGTGTCCAATGGAAAATCATCACAACCAAGTTGAAAGATGCACCTTGCAGTAGACCTCATTGCGTATACAAAAACCTTGTTGGAATATATTAATTATCTTCCTTGGAAGGTAATAATGTATTTGTATTATGTCGGAAGTTATCCACAATCTTATGTAATACATTATATCCCATATTCATTGTGGTAAAGCATACTCTTGATATCCATCATTATATAAAGAGATGTTATTATGGAGAATTATATTATCCCACATGAAATATGTGAGAGTAATTCATCCACGTCTCTTGGTATATAATAGGGTCAAGGGAGTCACATCACAAGTACTGAGATACAACAAGTGATAAAGTGGTATATGCTCATAGATAGTATTGACACATGGTTTTGTGATCTCAAGCTCTGCTATATTGTATTGGGGTTATTTATAGTTTCTCTCTTGTAAGTTGAAGGAGATTTCTGGAGATAATAGAAGACAACCTTCCTGTGGACGTATCCCAATTGGGTGAACCACGTATATCTGGTGTACTATTTTCCTTGTTCTCTTTTTGTTCTTATTTACTGTGATATGTTATTGATTGCTAAGATAAGTAAGCTAGTTTAGTTAGATCTTTATCTCTGACATGGTATCAGATTTGGTTGCTATGATCTAGCACCTTCTATAGCTTTCAATCAATAACTAGTATCATTTGGGCATTGTTTATTTTGTAGATTTGCTTTCTATTTGGTAGCCATTAGGCTTCTCTGCAGATCTGGGCATGATTCTGCAGTTTTTTTTCTAACCCTAACCTTGTTGTGTAGATTTTTGCAGAATTTTTTCAAGGGTTTCTTGAATGTTTTTTTGTAGATCTATATGATTTTAGGCTTACATGTTGTTTGATCCTTCTAATCAGAGTGTCATAATCCGAAGAGATGTTCAATTTAGTGAAGTCTCTCCTCCACCTGAGTCTGTAGAACCTCATGTTACCCTGAATATTCCATCGTCTCCTGTTACTGCTATATCTGTTACTCCTTCCAGTACTGTGCCTGTCGTTGATATTAGTTCCTCCTCTTCTTCAAGTGTTCCTCCTGAAAGTCTCGAAGCTCCTGAAGTGACTTTTGTTCCTTCTAACCTTCCTGTTTGGGCTAGGAAAACTCTTGAATCTGCAGGTAGTGAGGTCAGTAACCCTTCTGATACTCGTAGAACTAGATCTAACTTTGCTCTTATGACCAAATTTTTGGCCATAGATGATCCTACCTCTTATGCTCAAGATAAGGGTAAACCTCATTGGGAACAAGCTATGTCTGTTGAGTATGATTCTCTTATGAAGAAAAATACTTGGTCTCTTGTTCCTCTTCCTATGGGAAATAATTTAGTTGGTTGTAAATGGATTTATAAAAATAAGTTTACTACAGAAGGACAGATTGAAAACTATAAAGCTCGATTAGTTGCAAAAGGTTTTAATCAACTTGAAGGTATTGATTATAATGAAACTTTTGATCTTGTTGCTAAAATGAATACAATAAGAACCATCTTATCTCTCGCTTCATCTTATAAGTGGGAAATACACCAAATGGATGTTAAAAGTGATTTTTTAAATGGTAATCTTAATGAATACATTTATATGAAACAACCTCCTGGTTTTATTAATGTTGAATCTTCAAGTTTGGTATGCAAATTACACAAGTATTTATATGGTCTCAAACAAGCACCTAGGGCTTGGTATGAAAAAATTGATACTTATTTCTTGAATAATGGTTTTAAGCATTGTATATCTAATCCTAATCTGTATGTTAAGAACTTTGGTGATCATATCCTCATTATTGTGTTATATGTGGATGATCTTATTATAACTGGTAGCCAACTTGTTTTAATTCAAAATATGAAAAGTGATATTCAAAAGCATTTTGAAATGACTGATCTCAAAATATTGCACTATTTCTTGGGTCTTCAAATTTGGCATATGGAAGATGGTATTCTTCTCTCTCAGTTGAAGTATGCTACAGATTTATTGGCTTGTTTCCACATGAGTGATTGTAAACCTGCTCCTACGCCTTTTCAGTCCGGTGTAAAGTTAAATATTGAGTGTACTACTCCTCTTGTTGATGCTACTCTTTATCGTTGGCTTGTGGGAAGTTTGATATATTTAACTCGCAACAGACCATATCTCTCTTTTGCCGTCAGTATGGTTTCACGGTTCATGCAGCAACCTCATGAAAGTCATTGGCAAGCAACAAAGAGAATTCTGAGATATTTATAGGGGACATTGCACTATGTTGCTTTTTATTCGAGCGGTGCTACAGTTTCACTTTTTGGATATACATATTTTAACTGGGCAGGTGACAGTTCTGATCGATGGTCAACTACTGGTTGTATATTTCAACTTGGTTCAGGTCTGATTTCTTGGTCCAGCAAGAAGGTGAAGACTCTTTCTTTATCGTCATGTGAAGCAGAATATAGAGTAGCCAAAGAAGTAGCTAAAGAATTAGTTTCGTTACGGCATGTTATCACTGAGCTTGGTATGGTTCCGAAATCGTCCACTATGTTGAAATGTTATAATCAGGGTGCAACTCAGCTTGCTTATAATTCGGTATATCACTCCAAGACAAAGAATCTCGACCTTGATGTTCATTACATTCGAGTTCTCGTTGTAGATGGTATTATTTCTCTTGAGTATTGTCCTACTGAGCAACAGGCACCCGATATGTTCACCAAATCCTTAATAGCAACGAAGTATGTGCATATTCATTCTTTACTTGGGATGAGGGAAGTTTTCATCAAGGGGGAGCAGTAATGACTCATTCCTTCCTTAATGTTATTGTGGGATTTTCTCCCAGCCATTATTAAGGGGGAGTGTTGGAATATATTAATTATATTCCTTGGAAGGTAATAATTTCTTTGTATTATGTCGGAAGTTATCCACAATCTTATGTAAAAGAGTAATACATTATATCCCATATTCATTATGGTAAAGTATACTCTTGATATCTATCATTATATAAAGAGATGTTATTATGGAGAATTATATTATCCCGCATGCAATATGTGAGAGTAATTCCTCCACGTCTTTTGGTATATAATAGGGTCAAGGGAGTCACATCACAAGTACTAAGATACAACAAGTGATAAAGTGGTATATGCTCATAGATAGTATTGTCACATGGCTTTGTGATCTCAAGATCTTCTATATTGTATTGGGGTTATTTATAGTTGCTCTCTTGTAATATTGAAGGATATTTCTAGAGATAATAGAAGACAACCTTCCCGTGGACGTAGCCCAATTGGGTGAACCACGCATATATGTTGTACTCTTTTCCTTGTTCTCTTTCATTTCTTATTTGCTGTGATATGTTATTGATTGCTAAGATAGGTAAGCTAGTTTAGCTAGATCTTTATCTCTGACAAACCTCAGATGGCCTATACATCGAAAAATGTGGCCCTTGGACAATCATCATGACTTTACAGGAAGAAGATGGAATTGCATCGCATTACATTTTAACTGGAAGAAGGTGGCATTAAATGGAATTTTATTACATTACCTTACATTCCCACTTAATAACAACTTCAAACATCGCGGATAAAGTGACAAATAGTTTGAAACTTTGTTGTTGCCAAGGATAAGCTATAGAGTGGAACAATGTAGTAATCCATTACAAATTGTAATAATATCCTCAATAAAGTGCAAGGATAGAACACCTACTACTTTCAAGAATCAATGTAAAATGACCATTAATATGCTTAGAAACTCAAAATATGAATAATCTGTAGAACCAAGTTGTCCCACAACTCTTCACAAAGGCCCCTGTGGATAAAGTGAAGCAAACGTGGAGCTAATTTGAATGCAATAAATTCCAAGAGTAAAGCATAAATTAACATGATAAGCCCATAATGACAAAGAAAAATCAAGACTTGAAACATGAAAGATAGAAAAACATGAACTTGCTTTTACACAAACAAGGGTTAGCAAGAGCATATAAATATTTAACAAAATTATGGATGCAAAAAAATTGATATCACATATAGATGAAAAGTATTGCCATAAAACATCTAAGTCTTTGGCATTGGTTGGTTTCTTGTTGTCACCATGAAAAAATGCTAGATATTCATGCTCCTAAAAATGTAAAGCAACTTCCAAACAAGAAAGTTAATGGAAAGTAACTCAGGAATAGAAACAACCTATGCAAACATGATGATTCAAACTAAGAAACTAAAAACTAATGCAAGAAAGATATGAAACTAATGATGAGAAGAAATAATGAAGAATACATGAAACTCTCTCACCAAAGATGAATCCTTACAGCACCTACCGACAAATATGCAAACCCTTAGCAAAATAACTGAAGCATAATCAACTTCCACCAATTTTTTCCCTTCGAAACAAAGTACACACTCTTTCCTGGAGGAGAAAGTAAATTTGTACACACCTACATTGAAGAAAGAGCACGTGTGTGCGTGCATCTATAGAAGAAAAAGTGTGAGCAACTGTAATTATCTGAAACTGTAAATTCACAAAAGTTGAATCCATCTGGATGAAACCTACAAAAAATGTAGCAACACAGAGGAAACCATGTAGATATTTTACAATATAGATAGATCCTTGATAACATGTTAGGATGCAATGGATTTCAACTTCAGATGTAAAGAAAAAACAGGTAAAAACCTAAAAAAAATTGAAAAAAAAATTTAAAAATTAGATGGCGAGGTTAGTTTTTTTTTTTAAATCCCATACATGTAGGAAAATTCCCGGATTTGGTGAAAAACCTCAATGGTTTTCCAAATTTTATGGAAAATCTATTAGATAAGGAGGGATCAATTAAAAAAATTGAAGAAATTTAATGCTTGAAAAAAAAAAAAAACATTACTGAAGGAGGTAGAGATTAGCAACCAACTTTGATACCATGTTATATTATTGAGAAATATGCATTAACATATAACAATATATTACTAACATGCAAATCAATAACCAAAATATTACTAGTCTAATATCCTATAAACACAAGCATCAAAATAATTAATAACATATGCAAAGAAGGAAAGAGAAGAGAAAAGAGAGGACTGATTTTATGTGGTAAAACCCCAAATGGAGAGATATCCATGGAAGGCTTGATCTTCTTATTCTTGAGGAAATGTTGACTCTTACAATCTAATGAGCATCCCCACATAAGCATAAAATCACATTCACATTCCATCTTGACTTTATGTCACAATGAATTTCCAATATTGTCATGTATTGAATGAGTCTCCTTCACCTCTATTATATATGCTAGAGGTATGGAAGATCACATCCCATAATACGTGGGATAAATAGTTTTCAGCCTCATATATAAAGAATGGTAATAGGATAATTTTACTCCATGATGCAATTGTCGGATAACTCCTTTTTCATAAGTTTAGAGAGTTATGAAGTACATTATGACTCCTTTCTAGGTTGATCCGCATAGTAGTTGGCATTTGTGTCGAATGCTAACTTCCCACTATGACAAGTTATTGACATCGACACAACTCCAACAAGTATCGACTTCGACATACTGCGACACACTCCGCACCTTCTACATGTTCAACAACCTCATAGTTTCACGACATTGACATGTAGCATCAACATGCGACCAACGACTGTTGAACTTCAACAGACTGTCCCTCTGTCTTACAGTCGACTATATCGGTTGAACTGTTGAATCGTTCTAACTTCTTCTTTTTACCTGAACGTAATGGGAAGGAAACCAAGAGTCTCAGAATTCTATATAAACATGTATAATATTGTAACATACATCTTATCAATCAATTGATCTATCTGTTTGCAAGTAATAGAGAAGAACAGTTCGCATTCCTGCATATTGTCTGTGCGTATTTGTGTTTATCTGTGTAGTGTAATCCTACTTTGCTCATTCTGCTTCTTATTGCTTCCGCCATAACAGAGCCGACTCATTCAGTCGAACTGTTGTCCCCCTCATGCTTCCTGGCCACGACCTGGATCATTGGTATCAGAGCAAGACTCAATCAGAGCAATCATTTTCCATGCTTAAGTTCTGCGTATACACATCTCTTGAAGTTACCTGACTTATGCTGGTTCAAACTCGCTCATAACCTCATCAATCGAAACAGACGCTGCCTCAAGAAATAAAAGAAGAAACAAATGATAGACATGCAACCGATGAGACAACACAGCTTATTGAGCAAGCTCTAGCTCAACAACGGACATAAATGTTCACCCATTTCAATGAAATTCTCACGCGATTTGCTTCGACATCCGAAGGATTTTCGACGAGAACTCACTCTGATCAAATCAGAGCCTTCAAAGTGCAAATGAATTTGGACATACCAAACCTTGAAGGTAATATTGACGTGGAATCCATCGACAATTGGGTACAAAAATTGGAATCCTATTACATTGTGAATCAACTCTCAAAAGCTGAAAAGATCACCATTGCATCCTTAAAGATGTCAACATCTGTGCACTGTTGGTGGGAGAACCTCTCGACAAAGATGGAGAAAAGTGGAGACCCCATCGACACATGGGATAAATTCATCGAACACATCCGAAAGGAATTTTACCCTCCCAAATACATCGAGAAGTAGTTTACGAAGTGGCAACAGATAAGGAAATGGAAAGACCAATCAGTACAGAGTTACACATACGAGTTCTACTGACTCATGGCTAGACTTGGCGTCCAAGAAGAAGAGAATTTGCTTGTTCTGAAGTACGTTAGCAGATTGTCCTAGTACATTCAGCAGGAGATGGAATTTCTAACTGTCAATATGCTTGCGGATGCATTCCACTACGCTAGCAAACTTGAAACCGAGCAAAAAGGAAAATCACGCTTCGTGACAAAGCCGACATCAGGACGACCACCCGATAAGAAGGCACCAAATGATTTCGACAAGTTGAAACATTCTCTGCCAACATCGCCAAAGCCAGACCATGGCAAGAATCCTTTTCACAAGAGGGAACGTAGCAAACAACTGCCTACCGGAAAATGGTGCGATTACCACCACTCATCTTGGCATGATATGTCTGAATTCAAATGTCGGAAGACATTGTTGGTGAAAGTGTTGACCTCTGACACATTCGACAAGACGGTGGAAGAATCTGATCTAGACGCAACGACCCTTTTGACATCGACCACTCCAGTAGCCTCGACTATCTTCGACGAGGAGGAACGAGAACGCCTATTCCATACACGGATATGGCTCCAGAGAAACCCATTGCATCTGATTGTGGACAACGGTAGCCAGAAGAACTTTGTTTCTGAAGATATTGTGAATAAACTAGGTCTTGTTACCACTCTGCATCCTCAGCCTTACAACATCACTTGGATTAAGGATGGAAAAGAACTACGGATCACTCGAAAATGCAAGCTCGCATACTTCATAAATACTTTTGAAGATGAAGTACTCTGCGACATGGCACCACTCTCCGTAGCCGACACCCTATTTGGGAAACCTTACCTCTGGGATAGACATGGAAGTTATTAGTCACGGCCTCAGAAGGTGATTGTCAGAATCCGAAATCGATGGTTCAGCATACTAGAGAGTCAACCTACACCAACAGTTGCACTGATATCTTCCAAACAGACAAAGAAGCTCATCAATCATGCTCAGAATTTCGCATTAATCATGATCAAGCCGCAACATTTTAAGAAGATTGCAGCGACGAGTTGAGTCACCGACCAATGCATCTCTTGACAAAAGCAGCAAGTCGATCATATTCTCGATGAGTACCAGAACCTATTTCAAGCTCCCAATGGAGTACCACAACATTGTCAGGTAAAACACTCCATTGAACTTGTTCCTGGTTCTTCTTTGCCTAACGCATCTGTTTACAGAAGATCCATTCTAGAAAATGAAGAGATTTGTAGGCGGATCCAAGAATTAATTGACAAAGGTCATATCCGACCAAGATCCTCTCCTCGTGGAAGTCCAATCATCCTAGTTCCAAAGAAATATGGGACTTGGCGCATGTGTATAGACTACAGAGCTCTCAACAAAATTTTGGTAAATAATTGCTACCCTCTACCATGGATAGACAAGCTCATCACCTGTCTGAAAGGTGCTAAATTCTTTACTAAGCTCGACCTCAAGTCGGGATACCATCAGATTCCAATCGAGCCCTCAGATGTGTGGAAAACTGCTTTCAAGACCAAGGAAGGATTGTTTGAATGGTTAGTCATGCCTTTCGGCTTAACCAACGCACCTGCAACCTTCATGCGACATATGGATAACCTTATTCAACCTTTCATCGGCAAATGGGTCATTGTCTTTCTCGAGGATATATTGATTTTCAGTCGATCATGGGAAGAACATGCTTGCCTAACGCATCTGTTTACAGAAGATCCATTCTAGAAAATGAAGAGATTTGTAGGCAGATCCAAGAATTAATTGACAAAGGTCATATCCGACCAAGATCCTCTCCTCATGGAAGTCCAATCATCCTAGTTCCGAAGAAATATGGGACTTGGCGCATGTGCATCGACTACAGAGCTCTCAAAAAAATTTCGGTAAATAATTGCTACCCTCTACCATGGATAGACAAGCTCATCACCTGTCTGAAAGGTGCTAAATTCTTTACTAAGCTCGACCTCAAGTAGGGATACCATCAGATTCCAATCGAGCCCTCAGATGTGTGGAAAACTGCTTTCAAGACAAAGGAAGGATTGTTTGAATGGTTAGTCATGCCTTTCGGCTTAACCAACGCACCTGCGACCTTCATGCGACATATGGATAACCTTATTCAACCTTTCATCGGTAAATGGGTCATTGTCTTTCTCGAGGATATATTGATTTTCAGTCGATCATGGGAAGAACATGCTGGACATCTTCGACAAGTCCTTGACACTCTCCAGCAACATCAACTCTATCTGAACATGGACAAGTGATCTTTTGTGATGACCAACATCAAATATTTGGAGTATGTAATTGACTCTGCAGGAATTCACGTCGATCCAGACAAAGTACAGATCCTCAAAGATTGGCCCATTCCTAGAAGCATTTAAGAACTAAGAAGTTTTCTTAGTTTGGCGAATTTCTATCGACGATTCATACTCGGCTTCAGTCACATAACCTGGCCCTTGAATCAGTTGACGAGGGGAAATGGGAAGATTGTATTTAAATGGACATTGACACATCAAGTAGCTTTTGAACAACAACAACAAAATCTCTGCACTACGCCAGTACTTTTGTTACCTGATTTGCATCAGCCCTTTGAGATTGAGACGGACGCATCGGACTATGACTTGGGCACAGTGATCACTCAGTCTGGTCACCCAGTCGGTTTTCATTCCGAGACTTTTAACGACACAGTTAGAAGATATTCGACGTACGAAAAATAACTGTACTCCATTGTGAAATCTCTCAAGCAATGGAGGCATTACGTCCTTGGCAAGGAAACAGTCATTCTCACTGATCACAAGCCTCTATAGTTCGCTCTGACACAATCAAAGTTGCAGACAAACCGACAACTCAAGTGGATTAATTACCTACAGCAATTCCAGTTGGTGATTAAGTATCAGAAAGATAAATCTAATGCCGTCGTTGATTTCCTCAGTCAACCACCCATTACTCTCCTTTTGACAATGATGAGTATGCAGGGATACGAAACGACCACTTGGCCACAGTTGTATGAGGACGACAGCGAATTCTCAGCAGTATACTGATAGTTACAAACTAACAAGTCATCGACCTCTGACTTTTTCCTGAAAGATACCTTGCTATACAAGCTTGGACAACTTTGTGTACCGACTGGTGAGCATCGACAACAGCTCATTTGGGACGCGCACTACAGCAAGACTACATGACACTTTGGAGTATCAAAGACACTTGCTATTTTGCAGAAGTATTTCTTTTAGCCTACACTTAAATATGACGTCAACAAGTACATTCGATCATGCATGGTTTGTGCCATTACTAAATCGCCTAATCGACGATAGGGATTGTACACACCTCTGCCAGTTCCTAGTCGACCATGGGAATCTATTTCTATGGAATACTTGACAGGTTATCCTACTACCAGACATCAACATGACGTGATATTAATAGTAGTTGACCGATTTTCCAAGATGGCCATTCTCATACCATGTAAGAAGAGCGCGACAACGCCACAGACCACTCAGCTCTTCTTTACACATGTTTGGAAACAAGTTTGGTTTACCAACGACCATTATTTCCGACCGAGATGCCAGATTCATCATCATATTTTGGAAGACCCTCTGGAAACTGCTAGACACACGACTCTCATTATCGACAGCTTTCCATCCTCAGACTGACGGACAGACGGAAGTTGTGAATCGCTTGGTAGTACAACTGATTCGTATGTACAACCACAAGCATCGATGCACATGGGATGAAAGTCTTCCATACATCCAGCACAACTACAATCGAGCTCAACACAGCTCTACAGGAAAGATTCCACTTGAGATATGTTACGGATTTCAATCCTCAACGCCTATCGACTTGATCAGCTCCTCGACACAACCGAGCGACACCGACTACAGCCAGCACAAAGTTGATAAAGCAGTCAAGTTTAGAGATTAGATATGCGGCATCCAGAAGCAAGCACAGGAAATGTTGCAAAAAGCAAGCGAGAAAACTAAGGCCCGACATGACAAGCATCGTATTCCTCATTCATTCCAAATTGGGGATAAGGTCTGGTTACATCTCAAGAAGGAGCGCTTCACAGGTCCTTTCAAGAAGTTAAAACCTTTGGGATAGGGTCCATACAGTATTCTTCGACAGATTGGAGAAAATGCTTTCCAACTCGACATTCCTGCATGCCTGGTTCTACATCCAGTATTCAATGTGGATCTACTTCGACCATACCATGCACCCTTGTTGGAACATAATGACTTACCGACAACAGAACCCGAAGACATCCATCCAGATGTTCAGGAGCCTCTTCCTTGCGACACCATCGTGGGACGACGAGTACGCCATACAAGGACGAACACAATTTCCTTGTTTCAGGTTTCCAAAGTTGTCCAGCTCCCATCTCAAGGAAAGTGGTACTATGTTACTTAAATAACCGACAAGTTTCCTCACCTTCGCGAGAAAACAATGGGGACCATTGTTTCTTAAGGAAGGAGGTATTATCCGCATCGTAGTTGGAAATTGTGTTGAATGCTAACTTCCCACTGCGACAAGTTATCGACGTCAACACAAATTCAACGAGTCTCGACTTTGACATACTGCGAGACACTCCGCACCTTCGACATGTTCAACAACCTCACAGTTTCGCGACATCGACATGTAGCATCAACATGCGACTAGCGACTGTCGATCTTCGACAGACTGTCCCTCTGTCTTCCAGTCGAATGTAACGATTGAACTGTTGAACCGTTCTAACTTCTTCTTTGTAACTGAATGTAATGGGAAAGCACCCAAGCGTCTCAGAATTCTATATAAACATGTATAATATTGTAACATACATCTTATCAATCAATCGATCTATCTATTTGCAAGTAATAGAGAAGAACAGTTCGCATTCCTGCATATTGTTTGTGCTTATTTGCATTTATCTGTATAGTGTAATCTTGGTTTGCTCATTATGCTTATTATTGCTTCCGCCATAACAGAGCCGAATCATTCAGTTGAACTATTGTCCCCCTCATGCTTCTTGGCCACGACCTGGATCATAGGTAGGACTCATTGTATTTACAAAATTCCTTAGTTATCCTTGTACAACAATAAATGATACCACAAGACATCATGACATCTCACTAGACATCATTACACATTCCAAAAGCAACATCCACTTTAGTCTATTTTCTATTACCTTGATGATGATTTTGTAAATCATATTACAAAGAGAAATGGGCTTAAACTTCTCGAAGGATATTGGCTCATTCTTTTTCAGAATCGGGGCAATAAACATAGAAATCCCCTAACACTTTACCTGAAGTTCGATATTCTTCAACCACCCTTTAAATATCTTCTTCTAACAACTCATACAAACCAAGATAAACCTCCATAGTCCAATCGTATGGCCTTCTTGAATGAACGCAAGAATCCTTTCAATTCATCCTTTTTTAGTATGGCTTCATTGTTCACATTCATCCTCCTATAAAAAATTCTTACCACCTTCAATTGATTTTCTATGTGAGAAACTTTAGGTTCCTTGAATAATTTTTGTAAATGATCCTTACTAGGTTTTGCTCTATCTTCAAAAGAGTTGTCCTTGGAGCCATTAGGAAGACCAATCTCCCATATTGTATTTAATTTTTTCCTAAAATTGACATAATTGTGGAAAAACTTAGTACTATTACCCCCTCCTCCAAACAAATGGATTTTCTTTTGAGCCTCCATTATATTTCTTCCAAGTCCAAAGGAATCTTTTTTTGTCTTCAAGGGATTTTAAATTTTGCAAATTGTTCATTATTGAAAACCCTTGAAAATTTATTTTCAAAGAGGGAGGCTATGAATGTTTCCACCTTCTTTAGTTCTGCTTGGCTATATTTTATTTTCTTCTTTACGCAACCAACTTCTATCTCTTCACCCATTTATGATTATATGCAAATTGAATCATGTTTGAGTCATTAGAATATGGATCAAATAATTTCCAATTATTTGTGATGAGGAGTCTAAAATCTTCCTTGACCAGCCAAGCATGTGTGAATTTAAAAGGAATTGGGGGATTTATATCCTCCTTATCAATTTGTAGAAAAAGGATTGTGATTTCTATCCTCCTATCATCCCCCAACATTTCCATTTCCTCTACCATATTCTTTACCATTAAAAATATGTCTAGCCTTTCAGAAATGCCTTCTCTTCCCCTCCTAGAATTCCTCCATGTGGGTACTAGTTAAGCAACCTCAATGCCAATAAATTTAACAAATTCAAAAGAAATGAATGAAATATTTGTCCAAAGGGTTAGGTCCAAATACACCTTCCCAAAACTCTCTAGAAGAGAGGGTCAAATTTACATCCCCACCAACAATAAAGTTGTCACCTTTTAGAGTTTCTTGCTCTTTGAGTTGATCCCAGAAGGGCCTTCTATCCCCATAAGGCCCATATAAGTCAACAATATTGATAACCTTCCCCAAATATCTATATTCCCTCACTTAAATTATACATGCCTAAAAAACATGAGTTGAAATTGCATTAATGCTAGAAATCCAACCAGTCACTAGACCACATGACTAGCCCTCAGCATCAACGAAACATAAATTACAAATTTTTAGCATTCGAGATAGAATTTCAATGTCATTGGAACCTACACACGTTGTTTCTTGAATAAGAATAACATATTGATTCTAAACATAAAACTACCTTCCAAGGGCTTGTGATTTTTTGGCACCCCCCACTCCTTTGACATTCAATGATAAAGTTATCATGGATTCACCTTCTTAGGGGTTTTTCTTACTCTATGAGCCCCACTTATGGTTAACTATTTTCCTTCCATATTTTTCTCAGATGCTTTTGATACAAATTAAGAGATGTTTTAATTCCTTCCTAGAGGGGTTATCTTTTCTATTGAGGGGGCTCAACCCCATTTTACAACCCCTTTGTCCTCCATGTCAATTATTTTTTGAGAATGAAGATAGTAATTGGAAGAGAACTAGAGGACCTTATTGTTCTTCTTCCTATAGGAATTAACAACCTCATCTTCACCATTCAACCCTTTCTTGTCAACATAAGAACAACCCGAGAGATCATGATATCTATATGATCGGTGTTTATGTTAGAATTTTAAATACAGTAAAAATAAGGATCACTGAAAGATAAACAAGCACATCATAGACCATCGTACACAATAATTTATCCGGGGAAAACCCTCATGGGGCAAAAAAACCCAACAAACCTCGTCTATATAGATTCATCAGAATGTACAATCGTATTCCTCGTGCAATAACCCAAAACAAGAATACTCCAAAAGTAGCTACTCTTTATGACTCTATCTCTCTACTCATGCGAACTTGATGAGTGAGTGAGCTGACAAAATGAGGATGGAGAGCTCCTCATTTATAATAATCATTCACTTGACCTTTTTCCCCAACAGGGTCGATTTGACTCTCCTAATAGGGTCGACTTGTCCAGTTAACAATAAAATAATCTTTTATGGATCTTTCTAGGCCGACCTAACAGTTATGGTTTACATTGACTCTTTCAATGAATTTTACATGATCAATTACATCAATAATAATTCTCTAAGTAAGTACAATACAAATAATACAAGTGATACAAATAAGAATATCTTCTGAAGTTACATTCTTCAACACTCCCTCTTAACAAGGAAGGTATTCTTCTGACACCGTCACCATCATCTTCCAGATACTGCACTTATGTACTCTGACTATGGACATATGACATCTTCTAAAATTATCTATATATCATAAGAAGTTTCACAAATCCATCCCTTTTTCATGTTGGATGTATCTAACCTTGCAGCACTAGCCCTTTTTCATGCTGGATGCAACTCTCCACAGAGCCATCCCTTTTTCATACTAGATGTGCCTTTCTATAGAGCCAACCATTTTTCATGATGGATGTAACTCTCTTGCATAGCTATCCCTCTTTCATGCTAGATGAAAACCTCTATAGATCCAATCCTCTTTCATACTGGATGTATCCATTCTACATAGCCACTCCTCTTTCATACTAGATGCACCTCTCTACAAATCCAATCCTCTTTCATACTGAATTTAGCTATCCTACAGAACCCGTCCCATTTCATATTGGATGCGCCTCTCTATAGAGCTAGTCCTCTTTCATATTGGATGTAGCTATCCTGCAGAGCTAGTCCGTTTTCATACTAGATGCAACTGTCCTGCAGAGCTAGTTCTTTTTCATTTTAGACGCAACTGTCCTGCAAAGCTAGTCCTTTTTCATACTAGATGCAACTGTCCTGCAGAGCTAGTCTTTTTTCATACTAGATGCAACTGTCCTACAGATCTTGTCATTTTTCATACTAGATGCAACTGTCCTACAGAGCTAGTCCTTTTTCATACTAGATGCAACTGTCCTCTTCCATGAACCGAGCAAGCCATCTGGTGGGTTCAGTCTAGGATATCCACCTATGTTACCTCACCATATGTCAAAATCATCTCGTAGACTAGGAGACTCAATTACGTCACATAACTCGTGACTACCTACTACCTCATCCGAGCTCATCACTCCCTCTTGATTTGTACCACTCTAATATTTTCCCTGAAGTATTCAAACTTCAATCTTGAAAGAGGCTTGGTCAACACATCGACTGCCTGCTCCTTTGTTGATATATACTAGAGCCTTACTACTCCCTTCTGCACCATATCCCGGATATAGTGATACCTGATCTCGATGTGCTTCTACTTGTCATGAAACACAGGATTCTCAGACAAATTCACACAGCTCTATTTGTAACAAAATACACAAGTCGCCTCTAACTCGATATCAAACAACCCTGCAAGAAAATTTTGAAGCCATAATGCCTCGCAGCTTGCTAAATAAGCTACCATATACTCAGCTTCATCTGTACTGAGTGCCATCTCTTCTTCCTAATGAACCATGAGATCATACCTGATCCCAAACTGAAGCAACACCCTGATGTGCTCTTTCAATCCGTGACACTCTCGTCCCAATCCGTATCAACATAACCTTGCAGGTTAACCCTCTGATATGATGCATATATGATGCCATAATCAACCGTACCCCTCAGGTACCTCAGCACATGCTTTGTCGCAACCAGGTGAACTCATCTCAACTCTATCAGATACTGACTCAAAGTGTTCACCGCAAAGCATAGACCTGACCTCATGTTCGTTAAGTACATCAACGAACCAATCATCTGCCTATATATTGTGGCATCCACCATCTCTGTAGAATTATCACACACCAAATTTAGATTCGATGTCATATGTGTGTCCATGGAAATCCCAAATTTCTTCAGGATCTCTTTTGCATATCTCTTATGGACTCTACCACACCGCATCCTGGGTGTCTGTTTCAAACCATACAAGGCCTTCTTCATTCTGCACACATGAGTATACATGTCATGTGTCTCATTTCTACTACACCATTCAAGAAAGTTGTCTTCACGTACATCTGCTGTACCTTCCACTTCATCACTGTAGCTATCGCAAGTATAGATCTAATTGAATTGACCTTGCTATAGGAGCAAAACAATTTCATCACAATCGACTCCCTCTTTCTGAGAGAAACCATGAACCTTGCCTTGTACTTTTGTAGTATGTTGATTTTGTAAATTTGCTTGAACCTTCATCACTGGTTCTTTGGAACAAGTCTTATCATCCTTCTCTTGTAGGTCATAGCACATGATCTTTCCTACAAGTCCAATTTATTCATATGATTAGTATCATTTAATGTAATGATAACTTCTTATGCATAGTGTACATAGTCATGTAACCAATGCATATTAGCCAATGATTCAGTACAACACTCATTCATATCCCGTGTACACACGGTAACTATCTAGATGCCTTCCATCTATACCATAACTATTAAGAACATGCACTGCTCTCAACATGTTAACAAATAGGTTTCATCCTAGACTAGCTCCATCAGGGGCTCATGGGATGTTGTATAGCACTATAGGCCACTTACCCATAACATGCAATACATGAGCCTACTACTAGTCAATCTTAGTCATATATAAGTGCATAAAAGAAAACTGTATTACAAATCTACATGTAACTATTATGAGCAATATTTTTCAAAATACTTAGGAATTCAAATGACAGTGAATACTTATCTTTCATGTGTTTTGTAGGCTCCCTCTTGGTTTCTTCCTCCTTGCAGAAGTTACTGGAGTTTCTGGAAGACCATTCAAGGTGGTCATCACAAGTTCTTCATTCTCAACATGGCCTCCAATAGATTCTAGTTGATCTTTGATATGGGAGACCCTTGTGAAGTAAGATTGAATGCATTCACTGCTTTGCATATTTACACCATTGAGTTGAGTTCTCAAGGTCATCTTTCTATTGATGTTCTTTCCTTCAAACAAACTCTTCAGTGCATCAAACATCTCTTCCGGATTTTACAGAGATGAGATGTGGGGGATCAAGTGATCCTTGATGGAATTGGAAATGATCCTCTTGGCCTTTATTAGGTTCTTATGATGCTTGTATTTGTCCTCATCTCCCTCTAGCTCCTCAACTTCTTCTTTGATATAATTGTCCAACTCATTCTCTTCTAGAATGAGCATCACTCTATACTTTCAGGTTCATAAGTTTTCTGCTCCTTCAAGCTTATTCTCAAGCTTGGTATGGGTTTGTCATCTTGATAAACTTGATAAATGAGAACTTCAAATGGAAATAGATATAGTATAACTTACCAAATGAGATGCTCCAACTAAGTGCTTGTTTCAATGTCTGCTAAGATCTGACTTCACGATGACTTAGGGTTTGTTAGAGAAACCCTAATTTTTCAACTTTGGAATCTTTAAAAACTAATTGGAGAGAGATATGTGCCTCCTCAAGGAGAGTTGATTAGATCCTTCTTTCATCCAAATCTGAGGACAAAACTGCCAAAAATTGGAAACCCTATTTTTTGCAGTTGCTACAATTTCTGCAGAATGAGGTCAAAATTTGAAAATTCTCGAATCTGGAATTTGCCTCCACAGGAAGATGTGCCCTCCCAAGGCAATTTGAGCAAAGGTCCTTTTCTTCCAAATCTGTGGACTGATCCTCCAAAAACTTGCTGCCCTAGTTTTCCGAGTTGAAGTGGTGGGCCCAAAAATGAAAATTCTCCGATTTTAATTCTTCTTCGACAGAAATATACTTCCTACTGAGGCGAGTTGCTTGGACCCTCTTTTTTAGTTGATCTATGGAGAAAGGCTTCCTGAAATTGAAATCCTACTTTCGGTAGTTGTAGCAACTACACAATGTTTTCTTTCATGCCAGCTGTGATACCATTTTAGAATTTTAAATGCAGTAACAATAAAGATCACTAAAAGATAAACAAGCACAACATAGACAATAGTACACAATAATTTATCCCGGGAAAACCATCATGGGGTAGAAAAACCCGGCAAACTTCGTCTATATAGATTCATCAGAATGTACAACATTATTCCTCGTATTCCTTATAATTTTGTAACAATCCCTCCATAGTATTCCACTTCCCCCATTAACCCCCTCTTATAATTAATTAAATATTAACTTAATTTAAAATATGAAGTTATGCAACTATATGTTTCCATGAATCCCCATGCCCTTATTATAATACCATCATTATAGGTATAAGAAACTACATAATCTAATACTATTATGTGAGGATAAGACCCACTCTCGTGACCATCATGTGTATGTCTCGCACCTACACTATAACATGGTTACGCCCCCTTAATCTAATGCAAATATGCAATGGAGGGGTGTTATATACTCCCCCCTTAAAGGAGCTTCATCCCAAAGTCATCATTACTAGTTTCCTAGTCTCATTACTTATGCTTCCTCTCTTACACACCCTCTCCCTTAGAATTTAGACCATCTGCCACCACTATAATCCTCCATGACAATAATATGGATGGTCTCACTCACCATAGAATGGTCCCTCTACTATAAAATGTCCACATATCATACAATAGGCATCCAAAGTTCAATGGGAAGTTTTTGTGGCTTAGCCACCCTCCTAACTTTTGGTAAATCTGCAGCCTCATCGGAGTTAACCAAAATCTGGTCCTCATTAGTATTAGTTGGCATTTGGTTATAGGTACACCAACCCTGACATTAGGGTTATTGTTCCCTTGGCATCTTGAAAGGTTGACCTTTAATCCCTCCCTATGTACCATTAAGTAACTAACCCTAGGTATCAAAATTCCTTCTTCATATGCCTCCCCCTCGTGAAAATACCTCAAGCTATGGAATTTTGGTAATTGTATAAAGGCAAAAGAACCATTGGCTTATTATTGATGAGTGAGTTAGCCCCAAATCCATCATTTTACGTGCATCATTCTCCCTTATGGTTATGGGCTCCCAATATATCCTAGAATGAACTGAACTTGATAGCCCCGGAGTGGAATACTTGAAACAATCCCTCCATAGATTCCCCACTTCATATAATGTTGAACAACAAGAGGGAAGTTTTCAATAGTCTAGAGTTTGATTGAAAAACCCTAGTTTCCATCCAATATCCATTTTGGCCAAAAAACCTTCTAGTCTTAAATCCATTTCCACAAGAATCCTAGCAACCCTTTTATCTGAGGACTTTCATAAGTCTATTTCAAGAGAAATGAATTTCCCAAGGGAATTTGCTATGTCCATTAGAGGCTTTCCAATCCACAATTCCAATGGAAGCTCGAGGAGGATAACCCATACATGTTGTATAACCATAGGTACATGGGTTGAAACCTAATGACCACCAATTAAGGACTAGGCTAGAAGGACCTTGAAGCTATCTCCATGCCATAATGAGGCCTTCATCACTTTCACTTTGTAATTCAAAACAAATCCATCCTTTAACTTGAATGTGAAATTTTGGCACATAACCTAACAAAATATTCTATAATGCATCCAACTAGCAGTTGAAATACTTACTCATTATTAACTTGCAATGCATCTTCCTACTAAATGATTTTTCATTAAAAACCCCACCTTCTCCTTCCGAGCGACATGCCCTAACACCGTTTCCAGCTTATGAACTGTTAGGAACCCATGTCTTTACTTTGTTAGTATGTTGTTGTTGGACGCATATGCTTTGTAAGTCGTCCCGTAGTATTTGTTGATCAATAGTTTATGTTATTGTTGTTGGCGCATATGCTTTGTAAGTCGCCCGTAGTATTGGCGCCTAGAATTAGTATATAAGTGTGTGTTGAGACCTATGAAGGCACCGTGAAGTTAATTGTATTGAGCTTGCTCAAAGGAGGTTGCCCCCTCGAAGTGGCCTGTGATCAATATAAAAGTGATTCTGAGTTCTGTCATTTCTGCTATTTCGCATATTCTTGTTAATTAATTGTTGCAGGTGCATCACATCTGGTATCAGAGCACTTTCTTGGGCTCGCTGGGTGAAATTTCTGCCAATTTTTTTTTCGCATCTGTTGCAGGTTCGGATTTGGGAATAATCCCTATCCGCTTAACTGTGGGAAGTACTTGGGCATAATCCCTAAAACTCATTGTGAGGAGTACCACAGGAACCTCGAAGTAGCTGGCCCATTGAGAGGACCTGCCAGCGAAAAGGGCAACGACCCCTACCTGATTGACTAGTTCCCACCCGTGAGGTAAACCAAGAGCTGTCGTTTGTGGCAAAGCGGTTATCAGTTTTACCTGAGCCGTGGAGTGAGGGGTACTGCCCCAATACGCAAGCCGTCAGACATCATTGGTGGCCGAGTGAAACCCCTGAACTGTTAGGAAGCCGCACATACCTGGGGTCCATATCTACTTTCAGCTGAACTATTGTCGATCATTGCTGCGCCGTTTCAGATCCATTTTGCAAGCCGTTCCAGATTCAGCCATTTTCAATCCATTCGGAGCTGTTCCAGATCCCTTTCGAGCCGTAGCCGCTCCAGTCTAAAAAAAAAAAAAAAAAAAAAAAAAAACAGTTTTTTCTACATATCTCCCTTATTTTCACTCTGTTTCCCTTGAAATTTTCGGGGAACCCCTGTCATCCCATTCTACATATTTCAGTCCTGAGGACCCTATCCCCAATTCCCCTTCCCAAATCCCGAAATCCCACATTTGTCTATTTTTAGGGTTTGCCATAACTTCCTCAGATTTCACCCAATCACCTTCAAATTTTACCACAGAGTTCCTTTCTGAATTCTGCTTCTTTGTTCCCCTCTGCAAAATTTTCCCATTCTTTCACCCTGCTTCTGAAATCCTCATTTTTGCTTCCCTGTCTATCCAACAGTGTCCAAAACCTAGTCAAACCCCAATTACCCTTCTGATTTTTTCCCAAGTCCAGATTTTCCTTTACTGAAGTAGTTTCTGTTTTTGTTTTCCTACCCAGTCAACCGAAAAAAAAAAAAAAAAAAAAATAAATAAATAAATTAAATAAAATTAAATAAAATTAAATAAATAAATCCTGGTTATGGTTGTCACCCGTGCAGGAGCAAAAACCATGGAGGACGCACTTGCAGCCATCCAAGCCAAACTCCAGGATCTGGATGAAAAATTTCTCGGTCTCCATCTTGAACATTCATCTATGAACAACAAACGGCAGTCCGAGTCTTCAGCAGACAATGGGTTCTCTTCTTCCAGCAATTTCCGTGGTCCGAAGCTTGATTTTCCTCGCTTCAATGGTACCGATCCAACTGGATGGATCTATCGTGCAGAATAGTATTTCAGTCTGCATAATACTTTTGATGTCAACAAAGTTCCGTTGGCATCCTTTCATTTGGAACATGAAGCTCTTCAATGGTATCGTTGGTACATCAAGGCTCATCCAGAGCCCAAATGGCCAGAATTTTGCCAGCTCCTTTTGCAACGATTTGGTCCTAGTGCTTTTGATGACTTCACGGGAGCCCTCACTAAACTTCGCCAAACTGGCACTGTGAGAGAGTATCAAACCGAATTTGAGAATCTAGCCAACCACACCGAAGGATTGTCTGATGGCTTTTACCGGAGTTGTTTTATCAGTGGTCTAAAGGATGCCATCCGCTCTGAGGTCAAAATGTTCTGTCCCAACACAATGATGGAAGCACTAGGGTTGGCTAAGTTGGTAGAAGAGAAGATTGCAGCCCAACAACGCTCCAAGCCCACTTTTGTTCCCTTCCGAAATATGGGTTCTCAGCGACCACCTGTACCACAGGATCCTCGACCGACTCCTATCAAGCGTTTGTCTGAAACAGAGATGCAAGCACGCAGAGAAAAGGGGCTTTGCTATAATTGTGATGAGAAATTCACTCGGGGACATAGATGTGTTCAGCAAAAGCTCTATCTCTTGGATGTGGAGTCTCCGCCTGCCTCTGAAATTGGTGATGAAGATCCAGAAACACTGGATGCTCCGGTTGACATTCAGGAACCTCCTATTGACCATCCGTCTCAGGATGACCAGCCAGAGATCTCTCTCCATGCTTTAGATGGAATCACCACCCCCCAAACAATGCGGGTCAGGGGTTACTTCAAGAAGCTTCCTCTTACAATACTCATTGATTCTGGTAGCACTCATAATTTCATTGACCCTCGGATCGCCAAACAAGCTGATTGTTTTATCCATCCTTGCTCCAACTTTGAAGTCATGGTTTCCAATGGGGGCACCTTACCTTGCAAAGTGAAGTGTCGAAATGTGCGTATCTCTATGGGAGATTATACCTTGCGCTCTGACATGTTTGCCTTGCACTTAGGCGGATGTGATGTGGTTTTGGGCGCTCAATGGCTACGCACACTTGGCCCTATCTTATGGGATTTTGCTGAACTTTGGATGCAGTTTTCCCTCAATGGACACAAACACACATTGACAGGATTACAACCAGGTTCTCTCAGCATCATCAGTTCACATCGCATGGAAAAACTCCTCAAGAAGAATTCACATGGTGTCATCGCTAAGATCCATTCCATCCAGATGCAACCATCAGCGGTCTCCACTACTCCTTTGGATCTACAACAAATTCTGGATCGATATACAGGTGTCTTTGCTGAACCAGTGGGATTGCCACCTTCAAGGCCAGAAGACCATCGTATTCAGCTCCTTCCTGGAAGCGTTCCTCCCAACATCAGGCCCTATCGCTACCCATTTCACCAAAAAACGGAGATTGAAATGCTCGTTCGGGACTTATTAAAGCAAGGTATTATTCGCCCAAGCACTAGTTCCTTTTCTTCTCCAGTTATTCTTGTCTGCAAAAAAGATGGGTCATGGCGCCTCTGCATTGACTTCCGAGCACTTAATCACCTCACCATCAAGGATAAGTTTCCAATTCCTGTTGTTGATGAGCTTCTTGATGAGCTTCATGGGGCTCACTTTTTCTCCAAGTTGGATCTTCGTTCTGGGTATCATCAAATTCGGGTTCACGAGGATGATATCCCTAAAACAGATTTCCGCACACATGATGGCCATTATGAGTTTTTGGTCATGCCCTTTGGCCTCACTAATGCTCCTTCCACATTCCAGGCCTTAATGAATAAAATATTTCGACCCTACTTGCGGAAATTCATTATGGTATTCTTTGATGATATCCTCATCTACAGTAAAACATGGGATGAACATCTCCAGCATTTGGATCTTGTCATGCAACTTTTCTCTGACCATCATCTCCATGCCAAGCAGTCTAAATGTGTTTTTGGACAGAAGGAAGTTGAGTATCTCGGGCACATTATCTCAGCACAAGGGGTTCGCGTGGATCCTGCCAAAATCGATGCCATGAACAATTGGCCGCATCCTCAGACACTCAAGAGCCTTCGTGGTTTTTTGGGGTTGACTGGCTACTACCGCAAGTTTGTCAAGGATTATGGGAAGATTGCAGCTCCATTAACGACTCTATTGAAAAAGGATGCCTTCACATGGACACCTGCTGCTCAGTGTGCATTTGACAAACTAAAACAAGCTATGTGTACTACACCTGTGCTAGCTATGCCCGATTTTTCCAAGCCCTTCACTATTGAGAGTGATGCTTGCGGCAATGGACTTGGTGCTGTTCTCCTTCAAGATGAACACCCCATTGCGTTCACCAGCAAATCCCTTTCAGGTAAGAATCTAGCTGCCTCTACCTATGAGAAGGAAATGATGGCTATTTTGCATGCAGTACAGAAGTGGCGCCCATACCTATTAGGGAATCATTTCTGCATCAAGACTGATCACCAGAGTCTGAAATATTTCTTGGACCAGCGTGTCTCCTCCCCAGCACAACAGAAATGGGTTAGCAAACTCATGGGTTATGACTATGAGATCACTTACAAGAAGGCTAAAGACAATATTGTGGCAGATGCTCTTTCTCGCACATTTGAGGCCCAAGGTTCTCTTTCAGCTATTTCTATGCCTGTTCCAAATTGGTTGCAATCTGTTCAACAGGGTTATGTCAATGACTCCTCCTTATCTCAAATCATCCAACGCTTGACCAACAACCCTTCTGCTATACCACATTACTCTTGGGATGGTGCTTCTCTGTGATACAAGGGTCGTCTGGTGCTTCCCCAGAGCACAGATCTTCAACAGGCTGTCTTCTATGAACTCCATGCTTCTCCATCGACAGGGCACTCTGGGTTCCTCAAAACGTATGAACGAGCACGGCGTAACTTCTTTTGGCAGGGCATGAAAAGGACAATTCAACAGATGGTGGCTGAATGTGATACCTGCCAGCGCAATAAGGGTGAATGTGATACCATACCTACACGGATTTGGACAGATATTTCTATGGATTTCATTGAAGGGCTCCCTAAATCTGGCGGGAAGACAGTGATTCTCGTTTTGGCTGATCGCCTCTCCAAATATAGTCATTTTTGTGCTCTCAGCCATCCCTATACAGCCTCCTCCGTCGCTCAAATTTTTCTGGACCAGATCTTTCGTCTTCATGGCTTCCCTTCTTCCATTGTCTCGGATCGTGATGCGACTTTCACCAGTCATTTTTGGACAGAACTATTTCGCCACACTGGCACCAAACTGAAGATGAGTTCAGGGTATCACCCACAAACAGATGGTCATACTGAAATTGTCAATAAATGCTTGGAAACTTATCTTCGTTGCTTCACCTCGGAACAACAACATCAGTGGGAAAAATGGCTCCCTCTCACTGAATGGTGGTACAATACCTCTTACCACACTGCCTCTAAAATGACCCCATATGAAGTAGTCTATGGTCAGGCACCTCCAGCTCTTCTTCCATACACCCCCACCAGTTCACCAGTTCAGGAAGTTGACACGGTCCTTCGAAACCGCGATCAGATTCTTCGCATTTTGCGGGACAATCTTCACATGGCAAGAAATCGCATGAAGCAACAAGCTGATCAGCACCGTTCTGAGCGCACTTTTCAAGTCGGCGATATGGTTTTTCTGCGTCTCCAGCCGTACAAACAATCATCCTTGAAACTCAAAGGGCGTCATAAGCTTGCTCCAAAGTTCTATGGGCCATATCGGATTCTTCAGAAGATTGGGTCCATTGCTTATAAATTGGAACTTCCTCCTTCTTCCCGCATTCATCCAGTCTTTCATGTGTCTTGTCTGAAGAAAGTTCTTGGCACCAACATCAGTGGACAAACGATTTTACCCGAATTGGATAATGAAGGATCCATCCTTTTGGAGCCAGAGGCCATCCTCAATCGACGCACGCGTCAGCTTCTCTCTCGCTCTATCACAGAG
The DNA here is from genome assembly GCA_027924585.1 of Larix kaempferi. Lineage (NCBI taxonomy): Eukaryota > Viridiplantae > Streptophyta > Pinopsida > Pinales > Pinaceae > Larix > Larix kaempferi. Next base: position 30,364,691 of record BSBM01000372.1, read on the forward strand.
GTCTTAATTCAGTGGCACGGCATGCAACCTGAGGATGCTACATGGGAACCACTCCTTCAGATTCAACAACAATTTCCACATCTAAAGCTTTGAGGACAAAGCTTTTTTTAAGGGGGAGGGGATGTTAGGAACCCATGTCTTTACTTTGTTAGTATGTTGTTGTTGGACGCATATGCTTTGTAAGTCGTCCCGTAGTATTTGTTGATCAATAGTTTATGTTATTGTTGTTGGCGCATATGCTTTGTAAGTCACCCGTAGTATTGTTGATCCATAGTTTGTAACGGCCCATGGTTTTGACCCATAGAATTGGCGCCTAGAATTAGTATATAAGTGTGTGTTGAGACCTATGAAGGCACCGTGAAGTTAATTGTATTGAGCTTGCTCAAAGGAGGTTGCCCCCTCGAAGTGGCCTGTGATCAATATAAAAGTGATTCTGAGTTCTGTCATTTCTGCTATTTCGCATATTCTTGTTAATTAATTGTTGTAGGTGCATCACATGAACCCTCACCTTGATGCATTTTGGTTTACATTGAATTTGACTAGGATTGAGAAATTTCAAGTTCATAGTTGCAAACTAAGGAGAAAGAGAAGCTGACAAAGGTCTAGGCTATAGTTGACCCCCTAAAACTTCACAACCGCACTTGCTATGAGTTAGATCAAGGTTCAAGGGAATAAATGAATGTTCTTGGGAAACCAACCTAGGGATCTCCTATACAATATGTACCATGATAGATCTGAGCCCCAATTTCCTACCTCCATTTGGCACTACATCCATACTACCTCATGCAGATAGAATAGGAAGGATATCACCCTTAATAGCCTTCATGCATTCACAAACCTCCAACAACTCCTCATGCGATATGAAGATATCATGTGGACACAATTCATCATTCTCCCCATGGTCAAGGATTTCCTCCTTGTTTTCCATAACTTGGTAGGAACAAATATATTGTAAAACCCAACTCATAATCGATTTAATAACACTTAAAAATAACATTTATAATACAGGTAATATTTACCGATATTAAAATAATCTCAATAGTGATATTAAATTGGGCAGAAGGAAAGTGATATCACAAAGGCCAACTTAAGTATGTACCTATTGGTTGAAGTAGATAGAGTAGATCACTGTTAGAATAGCATGGGAAATCCACAAGTTGGGGACCACTCTCCTCTCAACCAACCTCCTATTCATAGATTGGGAGCCCTCACTCAGCAATACCAAGCTAGAAACACTCTCATCATTGGAACCTTTCCTTAGCCTCCAAAACTTTCATCTCCTCCAAGACCCAAGAACAAATGTGGAGGAGGAAGAAGAAATGAGCCCTCCCCCCCCTCTCATTTCCCCCTTTTTAATATTTCCCCAATTGGACACATGTACACATGCAAAAATTCCCTAATTAGATAAATAGGTAATATATTGTATTATTTTATTCCACTTCCCCCATTAACCCCCTCTTATAATTAATTAAAGATTAAATTAATTTAAAATATGAAGTTATGCAACTATATGTTTCCATGAATCCCCATGCCCTTATTATAACACCATCATTTTAGGTATAAGAACCTACATAATCTAATACTATTATGTAGGGATAAGACCCACTCGCGTGGCCATCATGTGTGTGTCTCGCACCTACACTATAACATGGTTACGCCCCCTAAATATAATGCAAATATGTGATGGAGGGGTGTTACATACTCCCCCTTCAAGGAACTTCATCCCGAAGTCATCATTACTAGTTTCCTAGTCCCATTACTCATGCTTCCTCTCTTACACACCTTCGCCCTTAGAATTCATACCATCTGCCACCTCTGTAATCCTCCATGACAATAATCTGGATGGTCTCACTCGCCATAGAATGGTCCCTCTACTGTAACATGTCCACCCGTCATACAATAGGCATCGAAATTTCCATGGGAATTTTTTGTGGCTTAGCCACCCTCCCAACTTTTGGTAAATCTGCAGCCTCATCGGAGTTAACCAAAATATGGTCCTCATTAGTATTAGTTGGCATTTGGTATAGGTACACCAACCCCGACATTAGGATTATTGTACCCTTGGCATCTTGAAATGTTGGCCTTTACTCCCTCCCTATGCACCATTAAGGAACTAACCCGAGGTATCAAAATTCCTTCTTCATATGCCTTCCCCTCGTGAAAATACCTCAAGCTATGGAATTTTGGTAATTGTATAAAGGGAAAAGAACCATTGTCTTAGTATTGATGAGTTAGTTGGTCCCCAACCCATAATGTTACTTGCACCATTCTCCCTCATGGTTATGGGCTCCCAAGAGATCCTAGAATGAACTGAACTTGATAGCCCCAGAGTGGAATACTTGAATCAATCCCTCCATAGATTCCCCACTTCATGTAATGTTGAACACCAAGAGGGAAGATTTCAATAGTATAGAGTTTGAGTGAACAACCCTAGTTTCCATTCAATATCCTTTTTGGCCAAAAAACCTTCTCTTAAATCCATTTCCACAAGAATCCTAGCAACGCTTTTATCCGAGGAATTTCATAAGTCTGCTTCAAGAGAAATGAATTTCCCAAGGAAATTTTCTATGTCCATTAGAGGCTTTCCAATCCACAATTCCAATGGAATCCCGAGGAGGATAACCCGTACATGTTGTATAACCATAGGTTCACTACATGGGTTGAAACCCAATGACCACCAATTAAGGACTAGGCTAGAAGGCCCTTGAAGTCAGCTCTACTCCAAAGGAGGCCTACATCACTTTCACTTCGTAATTCAAAATGAATCTATCCTTTAACTTGAATGTGAAATTTTGGCACATAACCTAAAAAAATCTTTTATAATGCATCCAACTAGCAGTTGAAAGAGTTACTCATTATTATCTTGCCATGCCTCTTCCTACTAAATTATTTTTCCTTAAAAACCCCACCTTCTCCATCCCAGCAACATACCCTAACACCGTTTGCACCTTCTCAACCCTCACCTTGATGCATTTTGGTTTACATTGAATTTGACTAGGATTGAGAACTTTCAAGTTCTTAGTTGCAAACAAAGGAGAAAGAGAAGCTGACAAAGGTCTAGGCTACCGTTGACCCCCTGAAACTTCACAACCGCCCTTTCTATGTGTTAGATCAAGGTTCAAGGGAATAAATGAATGTTCTTGGGAAACCAACCTAGGGATCTCCTATACAATATGTACCTGATAGATCTGAGCCCCAATTTCCTACCTCCATTTGGAACTATATCCATACTACCTCATGCAGATAGAATAGGAAGGATGTCACCCTTAATAGCCTTCATGCATTCCCAAACCTCCAACAACTCCTCATGCGATATGAAGATATCATGTGGACACAATTCATCATTCTCCCCATGTTCAAGGATTTTCTCCTTGTTTTCTATAGCTTTCTAGGAACAAAGATATTGTAAAACCCAACTCATAATGGATTTAATAACATTTATACTACATTTAATATTTACCGATATTAAAATAATCTCAATAGTGATATTATTGGGAAGAAGGAAAATGATACCACAAAGGCCAACTTAAATATATACCTATTGGTTGAAGTAGATAGAGTAGATCATTGTTGGAATAGCATGGGAAATCCACAATTTGGGGACCACTCTCATCTCAACCAACCTCCTATTCATAGATTGGGAGCCCTCGAGCCCTCACTCAACAATACCAAGCTAGAAACACTCTCATCATAGGAACCTTTCCTTAGCCTCCAAAAATTTCATCTCCTCCAAGACCCAAGAACAAATGTAGAGGAGGAGGAAGAAATGAGCCCTTCCCCCCTCTCATTTCCCCCTTTTTAAGTTTCCCAAGATTTCCCCAATTGGGCACATGTACACATGCAAAAATTCCCTAATTAGATAAATAGGTAATATATTGTAATATTTTATTCCACTTCCCCCATTAACCCCCTCTTATAATTAATTAAAGATTAAATTAATTTAAAATATAAAGTTATGCAACTATATGTTTCCATGAATCCCCATGCCCTTATTATAATACCATCATTATAGGTATAATAACCTACATAATCTAATACTATTATGTAGGGATAAGACCCACTCCCGTGGCCATCATGTGTGTGTCTCACACCTACACTATAACATGGTTACACCCCCTTAATCTAATGCAAATATGTGATAGAGGGGTGTTACATACTCCCCCCTTCAAGGAACTTCATCTCAAAGTCATCATTATTAGTTTCCTAGTCCCATTACTTATGCTTCCTCTCTTACACACCCTCGCCCTTAGAATTCATACCATCTGCCACCTCTGTAATCCTCCATGACAATAATATGTATGTTCTCACTTTCAATAGAATAGGCCCTCTACTGCAACATGTCCACAGATCATACAACTGGAATCGAAAGTTCAATGGGAAGTTTTTGTGGCTTAGTCACCCTTCCAACTTTTGGTAAATCTGTAGCCTCATCGGATTTAACCAAAATCTGGTCCTCATTAGTATAAGTTGGCGTTTGGTTATAGGTACACCAACCCTGACATTAGGATTATTGTACCCTTGGCATATTGAAAGGTTCTCCTTTAATCCCTCCCTATGCACCATTAAGGAACTAACCCTAGGTATCGAAATTCCTTCTTCATATGCCTCCCCCTGGTGAAAATACCTCAAGCTATGGAATTTTGGTAATTGTATAAAGGGAAAAGAACCATTGGTTTAGTATTGATGAGTGAGTTGGTCCCAACCCATTTTGTTACTTGCACCATTCTCCCTCATGGTTATGGGCTCCTAGGAAATCCTAGAATGAACCGAACTTGATAGCCCCGGAGTGGAATACTTGAAACAAAAATTCCATCACAACATTTAGTCAATCATTGATTATCATGTAACATCATCAACATCTTGAAATACCAAGAATATGTAGGTCATTATCACATACCATCACCGTCATACCATATAATTTATCTAATATGTAAAAAAAGGCACATGTAATTGTCGCATTCCATCAACTTATACCATGAAACCATCATGAAATAGACCACGGGATATCAATAAAATTGTCGCCATTACGAAACAAAAACCCACATGCAGTCACTACAAATTGTCAATCACATCATGAAACCACTGTGGAACAAGACAACATGCAATACCGCATTTCCTTTAGAATGGAATTGTCATGAAATAAGAATCCACATGCAATACTGCATGACATCAAATCATACCATGAAATCATCATGAAACATAATCCCATAATACCACCCAACATTATTTAATTAACCATAAATACTATAAATTTGCATGTAAATTGATCCACATCGCAGTTGGCATTATTGTTGGATGCTGACTTCGACACATCTGCGACAAGTCATCAACGTCGACACAACTTCGACAAGTTCCAACTTCGACATGGCTACCAACGCTTCACGACTTCGACATGTTTCGCGACCTCACAATTTCGTTACATCGACATGCAACGTTGATCTACGACTTGCGACTATCGAACTTCGACAGACTATATCTTTGTCTTCCAGTCGACTGTAATGGTTGAACTGTCGAACCATTCTAACTTATTTGTAACTGAATGTAACGGGAAACCACCCAAGCATCTCATCACTCTCTATATAAGCATGTATAATATTGTAACCTACATCAATCAATGAATCGATGATCTCATACCCAGTAATAGAATATCAGTTCGCATTCCTGCATATTATCTGTGTATTATTGTGCTTTGTTTGAGTAGTGTATTCCTGCTTTGCGCATTCTGTTTCTTAAGATTCTTCCCTAACAGAGCCGACTCGTTTATTCGAACTGTTGTCCCCCTCGTTCTTCCTGGCCACGTGCAGATCATTGGTATCAGAGCACTCATCTTTGTTCATGCTTAAGTTTGCGTAGACACTTCCAGCGAAGTTACCGACTTATGCATGTTCAAACATGCTCGCAATCCCAGCAATCCAAGCAGATGCTACCTCCAGAAATGGCATAAGAAACAGATGATAGACATGCAACCGACGAGACAACACAACTTATTGAGCAAGCACTGAATCGACAATGAACTGAAATTTTCTCCCAGTTCAATGAAATTCTCACACGATTTGCTTCGAAATCCGGAGGATTTTCGACGAGAACTCACTCCAATAAAATCATCCCCTTCAAAGTGAAAATGAATTTGGACATACCGAATCTTGAAGGAAATATTGACGCAGAATCCGTCGACAATTGGGTGCAACAATTGGAATCCTATTACTCTGTGAATCAATTATCTAAAGCTGAAAAGATCACCATTGCATCCTTATAGATGTCAACATATGTGCACTGCTGGTGGGAGAACCTCTCAACAAAGATGGAAAAACACGGAGACCCCATCGACACATGGGATAAATTCGTCGAACACATCCGAAAGGAATTTTACCCGCCCAAATACCTCGGGAAACAGTATAAGAAGTTGCAGTAGCTAAGGCAATGGAAAGACCAATTAGTACATAGTTACACTGACAAGTTCTATCGACTCATGGCTAGACTTGGTGTCCAAGAAGAAGAAAATTTGCTTGTTCTGAAGTACATCAACGGATTGTCCCATGATATTCAGCAAGAGATGGAATTTATGAAGGTCATTATGCTTGCGGATGCATTCACTATGCCAATGAACTTGAAACCAAGCAGAAATGGAAAGGACGCTTTGCAACAAAGCCGACATCAGGACGACCACCTGACGAGAATACATCAGCTGACTTCGACAAGTCAAAATCTCTCAGTCGACTTCCCCAAAGCCAGATCATGGCAAAAATCCTTTTTTAGAAAAGGGAACGTAGCAAACAACCGTCGACTGGAAAATGGTGCGATTACCACCACTCATCTTGGCATGATACATCTGAATGCAAAGCTCGGAAGACATTTTTGGTGAAAGTGTCGACATCCGACGCGTTCGACAAGATGGTGGAAGAATCTGATCTAGACGCAATGACCCTTTTGAAATCGACATCGACCACTCCAGCATCCTCGACTATCATCGACGAGGAGGAACTAGAGCGCCTGTTCCATACACAGATATGGGTCCAGCACAACCCATTACATCTGATTGTGGATAACGGTAGCCAGAAGAACTTCATTTCTGAATATATTGTGAAGAAACTAGGTCTTGTCACCACTCCGCATCCTCAGCCTTACAACATCGATTGGATGAAGGATGGACAGGAACTACGGATCACCCGACAATGCAAACTCTCCTACTTCATAAATCCTTTTGAAGATGAAGTACTCTGCAACATAGCACCACTCTCCGTAGCCGATGCCCTATTTGGGAAACCTTACCTATGGGATCGCCATGGAAGTTACCAGTCACGACCGCAAAAGGTGATTGTCAGAATCTGGAATCGATGGTACAGTATTCCAGAGCGACCACCTACACCAACGGTTTCAATGATATCTGCTAAATAGACAAAGAAGCTCATCAATCATGCTCAGAAGTTCGCGTTAATTATGATCAAACCGCAACATTCTAGGAAGAATGCAGCGATGAGTCGACTTACCGACCAAAGCAGCTCCCGACAGAAGCAATTGATCGACAATGTTCTCGAAGAGTATCAGATTTTATTCCAAGAGTCGGACGGAGTACCTCGACATTGCCAGGTAAAACACTCCATTGAAATTGCTCTTGGTTCTTCTTTTCCTAATGCGTCTGTTTACAGAAGATCCATTCTCGAAAATGAAGAGATTCGCAGAAAAATCCAAGAATTGATCAAGAAAGGTCATATCCAACCCAACTCCTCTCCTTGTGGAAGTCCAGTCGTCCTCGTTTCAAAGAAAGATGAGACTTGGCGCATATGCATTGACTACAGGGAACTCAACAAAATTTCGGTAAAGAATCACTACCCTTTGCCATGGATAGACGAGCTCATCGACTGTCTGAAAGGTGCTAAATTCTTTACTAAGCTCGACCTCAAATCGGGATATCATCAAATTCCAATCGAGCCATTAGATGTGTGGAAAACTTCTTTCAAGACCAAGGAAGGATTGTTTGAATGGTTAGTCATGCCTTTCAACTTAACCAATGCACCTGCGACCTTCATGCGATACATGGAAAACATTTTGCAACCTTTCATCGGCAAATGGGTCATTTTCTATCTTGATGACATATTGATTTTCAGTCGATCATGGGAAGAACATGTCAGACAGCTTCGACAAGTCCTTGACACTCTCCAACAACATCGACTCTACTTGAACATGGATAAGTGTACCTTTGCGATGAACAATATCAAATATTTGGGGTATGTAATTGACTCTGCAGGAATTCACATCGATCCAAACAAAGTACAGATCCTCAAAGATTGGTCCATTCCTCAAAGCATTCAAGAACTAAGAATTTTTCTTGGTTTGGCAAATTTCTATCGACGATTCATACTCGGCTTCAGTCACATAGCCTGGCCCTTGAATCAGTTGATGAAGAGAAATGGAAAATCTCTCTTCAAATGGACATCGACACAACAAGAAGCTTTTGAACAACTCAAACACAAGCTCTGCACTACACCAGTACTTGTGTTACCTGATTTGCATCAACCCTTTGAGATTGATATGGACACATTGGATTATGCCTTGGGTGTAGTGATCACTTAGTCTAGTCACCCAGTCGCTTTTCATTCCAAAAACTTTAACGACACAGTTAGAAGATATTCGATGTACGAAAAATAACTGTACGCCATTGTGCAAGCTCTCAAGCAATGGAGGCATTACATCCTTGGAAAGGAAACGGTCATCCTCACTGACCATAAGCCTCTACAGTTCGCTCCAACCTAGTCAAAACTACAAACAACTTCACAACTGAAGTGGATTAATTCCCTACAACAATTCTAGTTGGTGATTAAGTATTGGAAAGGTAAAGCTAACGCCGCCGCCGATTGTCTAAGCAGACCGCCCATTACTCTCCTCTTTACAATGATGAGTATGCAGGGATATGACACCACTACTTGACCTCAATTGTACCAGGAAGAAATCAACTTTTCACCAGTCTACCGACAGCTTCAGACTGACAAGTCGTCAACTGCCGACTATTTCTTGAAAGAAACCTTGCTATACAAGCTTAGACAACTTTGTGTACCAACCGATGAGCATCGAAAACAACTCTTTTGGGACACGCATTACAGCAAGACCGCAGGACACTTTGGAGTAGCAAATACACTTTCTATTCTGCAGAAGTATTTCTTTTGGCCTACACTTAAATCTAACGTCAACAAGTAAATTCGATCATGCGTGGTTTGTTCCATTGCTAAACCGCCTAATCGACGACAGGGATTGTACACACCTCTGTTAGTTCCTAGTCGACCATGGGAATCTATTTCTATGGACTACTTAACAGGATATCCTACTACCAAAAATCAGCACGATGCGATCTTAGTAGTAGTCGACAGATTTTCCAAGATGGCCATTCTCATACCATGCAAGAAGACCATGCAGCGCAGCAGACTGCTCTGCTCTTCTTCACACATGTTTGGAAACACTTTGGTTTACCCACAACCATTACTTCTGACTAAGATGCCAGATTCGTCAACATCTTTTGGAAGACTCTCCGGCAATAGCTGGACACACAACTCGCATTGTCGACAACTTTCCATCCTCAGACCGACGGACAGACGGAAGTTGTGAATTGCTTGGTAGTACAACTGCTTCGCATGTACAACCACAAGCATCGACACACATGGGATGAAAGTATTCGATACATATAACACAGTTACAATCATGCTCAGCACAACTCTACAAGAAAGATTCCATTTGAGATCTGTTACGGATTTCATCCCTCAGCGCCCATCGACTTGATCAGCTCCTCGACACAGTCGAACTCCAACACCGACTACATCCAGCGAGAAGTTGATAAATCCTTGAATTTTCAAGATCAAATCTCCAACATCCAAAAGCAAGCACGGGAAATTTTGCATCGAGCAAATGAGAAAGCTAAGGCCCGACACGACAAACATCATATTCCTCACTCATTCCAAATTGGGGATAAGGTCTGGTTACATCTCAAGAAGGAGCGCTTAACTGGTCCATTCAAGAATATCAAACCTTTGCGATATGGTCCGTACAATAGTCTTCGACAAATTAGCTAAAATGCTTTCCAGCTTGACATTCTTGCATGCCTGGGTCTGCATCCAGTATTCAATGTGGATCTACTTCGACCATACCATGCACCACTGTTGGAACATAACAACTTACCGAAAGTAGAACCCAAAGACATCCATCCAGATGTTCAAGAGCCTCTTCCTTGCGACACCATTGTGGGATGATGAGTATGCTATACAAGGAACACAATTCCCTTGTTTCAGGTTGCTAAAGCCAGACAGATCCCAGCACAAGGAAAGAGGTACTCTGATACTGAATTGACCGACAAGTTTCCTCACCTTCACGAGCAAACAATGGGGACCATTGTTTCTTAAGGAAGGATGTCTTATCCACATCGCAGTTGGCATTATTTTTGGATGCTGAATTCGACACATCTACGACAATTCATCGACATCGACATAACTTCGACAAGGTCCGACTTCGAAATGGCTACGAAAATTCCGCGACTTTGACATGTTCCGCGACCTCACAATTTCACGACATCGACATGCAGCGTTGATCTGTGACTTGCGACTGCCGAACTTCGACAGACTGTCTCTCTGTCTTCCATTCGACTGTAATGGTTGAACTGTCGAACCGTTCTAAATTCTTTGTAACTGGATGTAACGAGAAAGCACCCAAGCGTCTCAGCACTCTCTATATAAGCATGTATAATATTGTAACATACATCAATCAATGAATCGATGATCTCATACCCAATAATAAAAGATCAGTTCGCATTCCTGCATATTATCCGAGTAGTGTATTCCTGCTTTGCGCATTCTGTTTCTTAAGCTTCCTCCATAACAGAGCCAACTCATTCAGTCGAACTATTGTCCCCCTCGTGCTTCCTATCCACGTGTGGATCATAAATCTACATGTTATCAATCTTCAATTATTATGGAATAATTCTACACAAATACCACATACTAAATTAAGCACATCAAATACTAAAATTGTAAATTAAGCACATCAAATAGTAATCATGTTTGCCACCTTAGACACCATATAAAACTCTAAAACTATATGCAATCCCTAATCATTACTATGATTATTGACTCCATTTATGGTGGAGCATGTTGTATGCTGATAACTCATGCTAACAAGACATAATATAGATCATGAGGAAACACGAACCAGATGAAAGTGGTACATGAACAATGCTACCATGAGAACATGACATTATCATACACCAACTAAATCCTATCCCATAGTTTCTACTTTTATAGCAAGACGATTGATGGTTCTATACATAAGTAACTCCTCAATATGTTGAAACCTTTTGTTTATCCTTTCCTATCACAATAACAAAATGTTAAAGCATTTTCCTGGGTATTTTCCAACATAATACCTTTGTATGATATGCTTAGTTGGCTCTCTATATATTTTATGTGTGTCAATATGGTTCATAGAATTATCAAGTATTATGGTGCGGTTGTATATACCATGGATAATTTGACAAATCAAGGAATAACACCTCAAACTAGATCATTCAATTTATGTTGCAAGTCATTTATTTAAAAAAGCAAAACAAAATTGCATGACTACTAAACATGGCATTATCGACATGGTCTATAATTTGAAAAAGTTCAAGCATTATTTGTTAGGGAATTCTTTCATATTTTATGTGGATCATCAAGCTTTATTACACTTAATAAATAAAGTAGTGGTTCATAGAAGGATATTAAGATGGCTAATCCTTCCCCAAGGGTTCATGGTTTTGACCCTAACAGGACCAAAAAAATAATACATAATAGCTAACCAATGATCATGCATTAAATCCAGAGAATCGACTAAATGGGTGAATGATGATACCATGATGCTCATATTTTAAAAAATACTACTTTACCCAAGTGGTACAAAGACACTGGTGACTATCTCTCTGTTGGAGATGCCAATATAAAGGATAATAAAAATAAAAAATAAATCCACACCATTTCAATTAATTCATGAGTTGTTATATCATATGGGTAAATATCGCATCTTATAGTGATGCACGAGGGAAGAGGAAATCAAACTTATAAAAAGAGCACACCAGGGAAGAAATCATAAACAAGGGACAAGTAGAATCAAAAGCTACAAAGAAATTTCTTTGGGGCATGTTATGGTGGAAATACTTATTTAAAGACTACTGAGAATGGAATAAGACTTGCGGACATGTGAAAGGATAGAAAGGTCTACAAAGAAAAATTCCATTCTCTTATACCCCATGCAACAACAAGAACCATTCAACAGATAGGGCTTGGAGTTAATTGGACCATTTAAACATCTAAAACGAAAAGGGATATATATATATGCTACAAAATATGACAAAAGTGTGGAAGTAAAAAGAACTACTAAATAATATGGCAATAAGCGCGATAAACATAAACAAGCACATAATAACTTCCTTTAGTTGCCCACTACATATCACAAGTGAAAGAACACAAGAATTACTTATCAAAACTCGAAGATCACACACTATTTCAATCGACACACAATGAAAACCTAAGAAAAGCATAATGAAATGGATAGCTTAATATTGCAATTCAAATACAACATAAGCACAAAAATTACCAAAATGAACAAGAAGCAATGTACATGATATTGCAATTTAAATCACCTACTTGAGTGGCCATTAACACTCAAAAAAAAATTATGAATTAATCTTGAGAAGTGGGACACACTGACAGAAAGATAGAGACATGAGTTAGCACACCTATAAAGATGTAGGGACAACCAACAAACAAAGCTGGAGTTGATCAAGACAATGGGTAAGAAGCTGGAAAGGACAATGGATTAATTTCTAGAGGAATACTATGGATAACCTAACTGAAGAGGAGAAAGAAGAAGCTCCAGACACCCAAATAGGCCCCTCCAACCATTTCTAATGTTCTTTGTCCCCGTGTAGAAGCGTATATGTCTTGGTAAATCTATTACTTTCCCTAGTTTTATATAGTTGAAGGCGTTCTTTTTGTATTACTTGAAAGGAATCTAAGTTTTATATCTAATGTAGTTGTGATGACTCCAATGGTATCTTTCCTTCAAAGGAATTTGATGTTGATCTACAATGGAAAAGGTTGGATTGGTATAACAAGCTCAATTAGATTTAATGTTAGTTTGAAGTTAGAGAAGTATGTTAGGAATTCAAGTTGCTTATCATAAATATTTGGCATGTCAACCTAGTAGAAAGCCATCGATTTGGAATATTATTTCATTCAAATTTAAATATGTAGAAAACCTATGTTTTTCATTTCTACTAAAAAAAATGTGGAGGTATGGAGCTATGTAATCAAGGAGTAAGCACATGATTTTGTTAGAGAATGACTAAAGATATCCACTTTATAATTCAACTAGTTATTTCTTCAATGATATTTCTTTGACTTCATAAAATAAGTAATCCATTGAAAACCTGGAAACCACAAGCAAACCCAAATGTAAAAGGAATTATGCCTAATTCCAATTAAAAGGTAGACAATAGAGTACAAGCCCTAAATGTAGCTTTTCACAAAGAGGAAAACTTGAAAATAAATATCAATTATTCTCGCACTATGCTAGAAACCAAGAATGTAATTCATCTGTTCATTCAATGACAACAAATCATTTGGCAACAATTATCTTTTCTATTTTCCTCTTTCTTGGTGACACCATGCTTCAAAATAATAGGGGTCTTCCCCATGAGCTCCTTGGCCTCCTTGATCCCCAAATTGGTGAATTCCCTCACTTTCTTGATGACCTTGATGACTTATCCTCATCAATGATGATCACAACCATGAATCTACCATATTGGCCCGCTAGAAGAGAATCCTATCGAGATTCGATATCAATTTGTTTTTTTCACAATTCCACATGATAACCATAGACTCATTTCTCTAAAACCTAATGCATATTTTGTTTAAAAAAAAAATTCAAGTGGAATAGAATGGAAGAGCATCATTTGATCAATTAATTTTATTTAAAACACATGTTGGAAATTTGAGATGGGTAAAAGATGTTGGAATTATGGTTATACTAAGAGGGGGGGGTGAATTGGTATAAGATACTTTTTCTCATTTTAAACATTCATCACTTATTCAATAACTTCAAAACAATAAATACACATAAACTCAAATCACAATACACAAAATTTAACATGGAAACCCTTTCAGGAGAAAATAACAAAATCTTATCTTCATATATTCATGTAGGCACCAACCTACTGTTACAATTTTTGTAGGCACCAGCCTACTAGAGACACCAATCTCCTCAAATGAGCACTAACTCAACAATATGTTGGAACCAACCTAATAGAGACACCAATCTCCTCAACTGAGCACCAACTCAGTAATATGTAGGCACCAATCTACTAGAGACACCAATCTCCTCAACTAAGCACCAAATCAATACTATGTAGGCACCGACCTACTGAAGAATCATGTACAAGACTACTGACATAATCACTTCAAATATGACTTCATAATCAACTTCAATCTAATACACAATCGCCTTACATCATCTCCATAATCTGTCTATGATCTGCTTCATAATTTTCCGATGATCTTCTACATAATCTCCCTCTAATCCACTTCATAATATTCCTCTGATTTGCTTCATTATCTTCCTCCGATCTGCTTCATAATCTGTCTCTAATCTACTTCATACTATACATAAACCTTACTTCCAGAGGGAATATATTCGAACTATAGCGAACTAGTTGTAAAATTAGTCACAGCAGATCTAATGAACAAGTAAATCAATCACAACAGATGAACATAGAAAATATGGTGTAAAACTGTGCAAAACATGCATCAATGCTCAATATCCCAATAAGGGTGAATAATTACAATACAATCTGTAACAATGACTGAGCAATTCGAATTGCCTAAGGAGGTCATTCGAATCACTGAATGGAGTAGCTTGACTCCAACTAGGAGTCCTCATCATCAATCGGTGGTGGTCATCAATGCACAAGAACCAGTCATCCAGGTGTCAATCTGAGTCTAACTGAGTGTAACAAGTGTAACTGAAGTGTGTAGCACTGATTAAGGGAAGGAGGCTCAGTGGAGGGCGCATGGGAGGCTAACTGAAGTCAGAACAAGTCATCTAGTCAATCTGGAGGTCCAACGGAAGTGAAACAGTCAGTCAGGAGTGAAACTAGCCTCAAATCAGGGAGAATCGGAGCTAACTGAGTGTAACTGAAGTGGAACTGCAGTGGTAGGTGAAGAAGTGCGCCCTTCTCTGGCAGTAGGTGAGAAGTGGGCGCCTTCCAGACTAGGAGGGCTAAAAATCTGAAGTAAGTGGCTCCCGGGTGCTAGAATAAGGTGGCTAAGGTGCTGGAGGCATCAACCTGGTGATTGGGATGCATGCAAAGTGCATGCAAACCCTAGAATTTGCATGTAAACCCTAGAATTTGCATGCAAACCCTAATTGCATGCAAGATCCTGAAAAAGATGATGTGGATATCCGAACACCCCCCCTCAAGCTAGACTATGATGTGCAAAAAATAATGTGGGGTCCTGGTAACTAAGACCAAAGGTCACCCCAATACAATAATCCAAAAAATGCTGAAAATAAACTAAGTGAGGAAAGAGGGAAAACCCAGTGGGAAGAAAGCCCCCCCTCAAACTAAAGCATAATGATGGATCAATCTATCTCCACCATGATGGAACTCACCCCCAACAGTGAATGGAGGTAAGAGAACTTCTTCTCAGTGAAGCTCTTGGTGAAGATGTCTACAATTTGCTCATCGGTAGGGAAATATTGCAGAATGATGGTGCGGTCATGCACCAACTGTCGAATGTAATGCATATGAATCTCAATGTGTTTGGTCCTCTACCGCTGAACTCGATCTGTGGAGATCTTGATAGCACTTTGATTGTCACAAAATAGGACAGTCGAAGTAGTTCCACCAAAACCAAACTCGGAAAGAATACCATGCAACCAAACTGCCTGAATGCAGGCATTGACTGCCCCTCGATACTCTGCCTCTGCTGAAGAAAGTGCAATGGCTGCTTGCTTTTTGCTGGACCAGCAAATAGCACCATGACCAATCATGAAAACATAACCAGAAGTGGACTTCCGATCAATGCTATCACCTGCCCAATCTGAATCAGTAAAACCAATGAAATCAAGCTCAGAATCTGCAGCATAATGTATGCCAAACTATCTCGTACCTTGCACATACTGTAAGATCCGCTTGGCTGCTCGCCAATGAAGCTCATGTGGCTGCTACATATATCTTGACACGGCACTCACGGCATATGAAATATCAGGCCTTGAGTGTGTCAAATAAAGTAGTGAACCAATCAACTGTCGATACATACTGCAATCTGCAAGCGGTGTAGAATCTCCCTCCTCAAGACTGATTCCTGAGAGGAATGGGAATGGGGATGCCTTACATTCAGACATATTAAAATTCAATAATAGGTCGGAAGCATATTTTTGCTGAGATATAGTGATCCCATCAAAATTTTGAGCTATCTCCAAGCCCAAAAAGTGACTCAGCAAGCCCAAATCACTCATGTCAAAAGCTAGATTTAAGGCAGTTTTTAGCTTGTTTATTGAAGTAAGAGTGCTACCAGTAATGAGAAGATCATCAACATAAAGTACAATAACCAACAAATTACCTTTAACTCACTGAAGATACACATTCGGATCAGATTTTCATCTTTGGAAATTCTGAGAAAGAAGGAAGGAGTCCATCTTTGCGTACCAAGCTCTTGGGGCCTATTTTAACCCATACAAAGATTTCTTCAATCTGCAAACTAATGATGGATCTGATGTGTAGCCCTCTGGATGCTGCATATATACCTCTTCAGCAAGGTCTCCATGTAGAAATGCACTCTTCACATCCATGTGGTGCACTTCCCAGTGCTTGGATGCGGAAATAGCCAAAACAAGGCGGATGGAATCCATCGTTGCAACCGGTGCAAAGGTCTCAGTGTAGTCCACTCCTTGGACTTGGGAGAAACCTTTTGCAACCAACCTTGCTTTGTATTTGCTGATAGAGCCATCAGCAGCAACTTTCATGCGGTAGACCCATTTACACTTCACTAATTTTCTTCCAGGTGGAAGAGAAACTAGCTCCCATGTGTTGTTCTTTTGAAGAGAACTGTACTCTTCATCCATGACACTTTTCCATCTCGGATCTCGGTGGGAAGAATAGTATGATGTGGGATATAAACCAGCCATCAAATAACAAATCTCAGGAATTAATGTATCAGCAATAGAAAGAGCCATACCTGCTCTTTGAAAGTCTGCTCTTGTTCGTCTCGGATCAGCAGGATTTCCAAGGTTTGAACCAGCAGATTGAAGAGTGTTTTGGGCCCACTTTGGTAACTGAGGAGGATCATAATGGTCGGATTCCGAACCTGATATGTCATGATCATCATATTCTGCTACAATATCATAAATATCAGAACTCATACCTTCATTATCGCTACACGGATCTTCTTCTGGTGAAGGCGGTGAATCGGCAGTCTCTTCCTCGACTAGTTGCAATTCTTGAAGCGGTTCTTCAAATTGCACACTGCGCTCTATGAATATCCTTTTAGATCTGATATCCATGAGTTTATATGCTTTTGATTCTTCCCCATATCCTATCAGTATGCACTCAATACTTTGTGGATCCAAAGCTCGTCTCTTCTTGGAAGGAATTCTAGCCCATGTAGTAGAGCCAAAAACTCTCAAATTTGACACATCCGGTTTGTGACCAAAGAATGCTTCGAAAGGAGTCATACATTTCACGGATGAATGTGGAAAACGGTTCTATATGTATGCAGCAACATTGATTTCTTCAGCCCAAATATTTGCAGCCAAACCTTTTGATTCAATCATGCATGTAGCCATCTCTTTCAGTGACCGATTTTTCCTTTCCGCTACACCGTTCTGCTGGGGTGTGTAGGGAACTGTATGTTGGATCTGAATTCCGCTTTGGGCACAAAGTTGCAGCAACTCGGACTTGATATATTCTCCACCATTATCAGATCTAAGAGCTTTGATCTTGCTCTCAGTGGCTGTCTCAACAGAAGCCTTAAAATCCTTGAATTTTCCAAGCACTTCTGACTTGTTTTTGAGAAAGAATACCCATGTAAAGCGGGAAAAATCATCAATAAATGTCAAAACATACCTTGAACCATTTAATGACGTATGGGGCAGAAGACCACTGATATCAAAATGTATCAACCCCAAAACTGTAGAAGCTCTGCTAGCTTTGCCGCGGTCAAATCTGTGCTCGGGGTGCTTCCCAATAATGCAACCAGTGCATATTCCCTTCGAGGAACGGAGTTGTGGAAGACCATCTACCATGGATTTGTTTGATAGCAGCAGAAAATACTTATAATTAAGATGTCCAAATATTTCATGCCAAAGCCTACTAACCTCATTACCATGTGTGCGAAGAGCAGTGGGCTTTGCAAGCGGAATAAAGTGTGAAAACTCATAGCATTTTGCAGTGTGGTTTGCCTTTCCGACTGCAACAAGTATTCCACTTTTGATATCAGAAATTTCAACTGTGTTAGGGATGAATGTAACTTGCTTCAGTTCACCAGTGTGTTTCATTTGATACACAGAAAGAAGATTTGAAGCCAAGGAAGGCACATAGAGAACATTCTGAAAGCTTCCATGATCTACATGAATCGTACCTTTGCCCTTTGAAGAAATTTTTGAGTCATCTGCAAATGGATGGGGATGGAGCTGTTTGGATCGAATGAAGAACAAGAATCAATATTTTCAGCCATATGATTCGATGCACCCGAATCTATCAAGAGAGTAGTGGGCTTCGAAACAGTTTCCATGAGTGCTTGTCCTCTTTCATGATCATCATTCCTATCCTTCTTCCTTGCACCGTCAGGAAGAGTTATGTTGTTCTTTTCCAAAAGGAGGGCCATTTGATCTATAGTCTTCTTCATACATGAACTTTCGGGATGAAAGCCATGGTTGCAATAAGTACATTTAGATTTTTGGTTACCTTCTTTGCCCTTTTGCTTGAACTTCGAACTGGATGGTGCATCCGATTGTTTGCCTTTCTCTCTTTGCTTGTGAGGCTCGAATTTGGGCTTCTCCTTCTTTTGCTTTCCTTTACCATTCGAGATCTTGGGTCCTTGAACATATAGGGCTGAATCTTTGGAGCTTATGGACCCCATTTGAATCAAATTGTCATGCTCTTTTGTGACGGACTCAATGAAGGCATTCAAGGTAGGCATCTTCCAATTCGGGGTAGTTAGCCGACCGGAATTGAAAGTAGAGACAAATACCGAATAATCTTTCCCAAGCTTGCTGAGAATGGAGAGGATCAATTGTTTATCCTCTTTGATAACTCCACTTTTCTTCAACTGCAAGTTCAAGTTCTTGAATTTTGTGAAGAATTCATTAATGGTCTCGAAATTCTCAAGACTAAGGGCAATCAATTCATTCTCTAATTGAAAATCCCTAAGCTCGTCCTGCTTGCCAAATAGTGTTTCAAGTTGCTCCCATATAGCTTTTGGAGTCTTCAATCCGCTGAGATGGAAGTGAAGATCTTTGGAGATGGAGAGACAAAGAAGACCATAAGCTTCATCAAGCTTGTTGTAGTGTTTGGTTCTATCTGACAAGTTGTTTGGCTCCAATTCAAGACCAAGAGTGACTCGGTAGTAACCTTTTGAACGTAATATGATCTCCATATCATCTTTCCAATCAAAATAATTGAATGGGGTGAGGATAGGATTTGAAGAAGAGTATTCCATTGCTAGGAGAGAGTGCACACTGATGTAGAGGAGCTTGCAAGGGTAGAGTAGCGAATGCAAATGATGGAGACAATAACCTGCAAATCACAATAAAACCAAGAACAATGAGGTCGAACAATCCACCCTTTTAGAGTTGCATCACACCTGGGATTGGAGATCAAACAATGTTGAATGGGTCCAATGTATCAGATCCAGGAATTATGTGGAAACTCAAGCTTCTGGAGTGGTATTGGATGTATTTTCAAGCTTTGCATGCACAGGAGCGAATGCCCTTGAGATCTTTCATGCCAAAACTTTTTGCAATTTTTGAGCAATTCACTCAAATCTTCTTGTAAAAACACCTGTAGAAAAGAGATCTTGTCCCTGCAATGGCTCTGATACCATGTAAAATTAGTCACAGCAGATCTAATGAACAAGTAAATCAATCACAACAGATGAACATAGAAAATATGGTGTAAAACTGTGCAAAACATGCATCAATGCTCAATATCCCAATAAGGGTGAATAATTACAATACAATCTGTAACAATGAATGAGCAATTCGAATTGCCTAAGGAGGTCATTCGAATCACTGAATGGAGTAGCTTGACTCCAACTAGGAGTCCTCATCATCAATCGGTGGTGGTCATCAATGCACAAGAACTAGTCATCCAGGTGTCAATCTGAGTCTAACTGAGTGTAACAAGTGTAACTGAAGTGTGTAGCACTGATTAAGGGGAAGGAGGCTCAGTGGAGGGTGCATGGGAGGCTAACTGAAGTCAGAACAAGTCATCTAGTCAATCTGGAGGTCCAACGGAAGTGAAACAGTCAGTCAGGAGTGAAACTAGCCTCAAATCAGGGAGAATCGGAGCTAACTGAGTGTAACTGAAGTGGAACTGCAGTGGTCGGTGAAGAAGTGCACCCTTCTCTGGCAGTAGGTGAGAAGTGGGCGCCTTCCAGACTAGGAGGGCTAAAACTCTGAAGTAAGTGGCTCCCGGGTGCTAGAATAAGGTGGCTAAGGTGCTGGAGGCATCAACCTGGTGACTGGGATGCATGCAAAGTGCATGCAAACCCTAATTGCATGCAAGATCCTGAAAAAGATGATGTGGATATCCGAACACTAGTATCTAAAACTTGTACCCCAGTTACTTCAATATCTCTACTTCATCTCCTCCAAGGTTCACTATTTGAAACATCCTAGAACAAAAGTTATAGAGAAAATGCCAAACTGACCTATTTGAAGATGATTTCAAGATCATTCAGAAACCCTAACTTCCCGAGGTCATATATCCAAAAATATAGTGAACCAACATCTGAAACTTGTGCCACAAGTTCTTCAAGATCCCTACTTCATTTCCTCCAAGTTTCACTATCTGAAGCTTCCTATACTAAATATCTATAGCAAAAATTCCAAACTGACCCGTTTAAAGATGATTTCATGATCATTCAGAAACCCTAACTTCTCGATGCCATATCTATGAAAAATATAGAAAAGTATCATCTGAAACTTGTACCAAAGGTCACTAGAAACACGTTTTTTAATGTATTTTCAATTATGCATCCAACGAGTCCTCCCGCTTGAAATTTGAGTAAACCTACAAGGAGATAAGTTGAAAATATGATCCAAAAAAGTAGTTTTTTTTACTCTCTCTCTACTATTATTCTATTATTTTCTTATTATTTTCCTTAGGAGGCCCATTTTTTACCCAAATTTCCTCTAATAGTGGTTTACTAGTCATTCTAATAAATGAATCTATACACAAATTGCATGGGAAAATTGGAAAGGAGACTCATATATTCTCCAACTTGAATGCATGTGAATCAACATATATTAAAGATGCATCTTGCAAGGCCTCTAAAGCTTCTTCAAGATGCTCCTTGGGTAGGTTATTATCTTCCACCACTGCATTCTTGTATGTCATACATCCATACAATACCCACTTGATTGAAAAAAACCAGAATAATTAACTAAATCATATTTCAACCATGCTCAGTGAAAATCTTTGTAGTCACGAATTTTTAATTTACATTATTAGTTTCACTAATATGAGGAATTTGTTGGGGAAGAAACTACTTCACTCCTCAATTCCTATTTGTTGAAGCTTTGAGGTGAATTCATTCTGACGTATATCAAGTGTTATAGTACTTTGATTGAATACCTATTGGCTTCCTCCAAAGAATGACATGATAGAAATATAAGATCTAGCTGCAAAAGGCAAGTCTGGCCTATAACTACCCATTGAAATTTCCTAGCTCCTAGGCTTTAGTTAGTCACTATATTCATGGACAACATTTAGCTTCAAAATAAGTGGTAGGAAAAATCTGAATTTAAACTGACCTCAATCATTTGGGATACCTAATTTCTTTTCTAGTTTAAAACAATGTGCCATCATAGTAGAGATCCATAGGAAGCTCAAAACTTACTGTGCCAAAAAATTAGTAACCAAAAACAATAGTTGGGGTTTCTAGGATCCATCTAGTGTCACAACTAATGAAAAAAAGGCTCAGTAAAGGCACTCGAGGTCATTAGTTTTTTTTGAGTGGTCAGTGGATGTTTACAAATTAATTACAACTCATGCTAGAAATATGTTGATCCAAACAACTTGGTGTGTTATGGAAATTCATTGAAACCCAATAAATAAATCCATAGAATACCATGCAAAATCACCATGATGGAATGTTAAATCCTCAAGTCTAGCAAAATACCAGAGTACATCATTCAAATTCACAATACTTATATGCATAATTCAAAAAGACGAGCAAAGATAAATATAGGAGTTTGTTGTCTCAATGTAGTAGACAAAACTACAAATCTAGAATCTCTCTACAACTCTCTTATTACTCAAATAGAAAAGCAGACTTAACCAAGAACCAATGCAAAAGATGTTAATCAAGAAAACTAAATGTGAAAGTGTGTAAATCCAGTACAACAATTGATGTGAAAATTTGCAAAATAGCAAAATCCAAATGTTGATATCCATCATACACCCATACTCTAACATTAACGGATACAAGTTAATAAAATCCCGATCTATAAATCTTCAATCTAGGACAACCCGAAAAGTAAATTTGTGTTTGCACCACAAACCAATCCATCTGCAAAATATGGCATTACCCAATACAAGAATATGCATAATTATGGATAAGTACAAATCAAAGATTCATGCATTCAATCGTTTTACATAAACTCAAAAACCATCAAAAAGGTTGAAACTTGAAGGATAAAATATTTTTACCTTTTAGAGGACATTTTCCCTTTAGGAACCTCTAATTCAACTTGAATATTGAAATTCATCTCGATATTCACATCAAGGCTAGAGTCATGCATATCTTTAAGAGCTATAGGGATGTTTTTTTTGTAGGCATTATTGTGATTACAATAAAAACACAAATTCTACCATTGTAGTAAATGCCCCAAAAGCCATAAAAGAGAAATCAAACCCATGTGAGAGTCTGGGAAAATAACCAACACTCATTACCATCTCTAGTAAAACCACTGCCATCTCTATCCCTCTTCGAAATAGAAAAATCGAAGTCTATCCTCTTTAGGGTCCTTGGAGGTTTACTTTTGATAGATACATAGCTCTTCATGGAAGTAAGATCAAAAGGAATTCTTTAAAGGACAAGGTAAGATGGATTTTGTAAACCCTCTTTAAATTAAGAGATATCATTAAGATCTCTAGTGATTCAAGCATATAAAGTATATAACAAAAGGTCTAGGGATTTAGTAGTGATGAATGCCTAAAAGTTCTAAAACGACTCTATGTTCAAGAATTATAAAAGCGAGTAACTATAGATGGAGGGTTTCTAGAAACCTTGAATATAAAGGGTGCGACAATTTTTTAGATCCATTGAGTAGTAGATGCAAAGGACACATGTTGAATGTTGTTAAATGCCAAAGAAGAGGTTAATGGATCAAGTCAAAGGTGGTATTCCTTAAAAGAAAAATGTTGCAACCCAACCTACAAATAGTAAGGCCTTCATACTTATCAATTCCCAAATAACCAAACCCTTCTTCTTTTTCCAGTACATATTTTAAACTATATTCAACTTCTTTCATCTCAATTCCCAGATTCAATACATATAACAAATGAACACGGAGTTTCCATAACCTGCTAATTATGAATCCATGAGTTTTTAGGGATTTTAGAGTTTACAACAGATGCCACCAGATACGGGGCATGGATTTGGATATTTTTCCGTCAAGCTACCCACCTCAACGGAGGCCTTCTAGAACTAAACCCTCAACCACTTGTATGTAAATTAAACACCTGACCTTGAAAAACAAGTTAATCACCCCCCCAACTAGGAATTCTCTCCTGGTATTTTTCCCATAAATATATTTGTGTTTGGACCAATCACAATACTGGCGACAAGCATGTTAAATATTTAATATTTACCAATATTAAAATAATCTCAAGAGTGATAGTAAACTGGGCAAAAGGAAAATTATGCATGCATGTAACGACAAAGAACAACTTACAAATGTACCTCTTGGTTGAAGTAGACAGAGTAGACCATCGTTGGAACAACATAGGAAAAACACAAGTGGGGGACCACTCTCCTCCCAACCAACCTCCCAATTATAGATTGGGAGCCCTCGATCCCTCACTATGAACACGCCAAAAACACTCTCATCATCAGAGCCTCCCTCAAACTCCAACACTCCATCTCCTCCAAGACCCAAGAACAAATGAGGAGAATGAAAAAAAAAAAAAGACTCCTTCCCCCCTCTCATTTCCCCCTTTTTAAGCTTTCCCACGCTTTCCCCAATTGGACACATGTCCACATACAAAAATCCCCATGTAAAGCTTCCCTATAAATATGTAATATTTATTATTTTATTCCACTTCCCCCAACAACCTCCTCTTATAATTAATCAAAGATTAACTTAATTTAATATATGAAGTTATGCAACTATATGTTTTCATGAATCCCCATGTCCTCATTATAATATTATCATTGTAGGTATATGAACCTACATAATCTAATACTATTGTACAGGGGTAGGACCCACTCATGTGACCATCAAAAGTGTGTCATGCACCTACACTATAACCCGGTTATTCCCCCCTAAAACTAATGCAAATGTGTGGAGGAGTATTACAAATACCCCCACCTTCAAGAGCTACTATTGAGCTACATAAACTCTCTTTTTACAATGCCATTTATGTGGTGTTAATATAGTGACTTATGTATATGTGAATGTCGCAAACTACACACCCAAAATATTTAGAACCCATTCTATCCATATATTAGAATCGAACACTACACTAAGTGGAAAGAACTCTGGCCACATAGAAAGGTAGATGATCAACTAAATCGATAGCCAAGTATATTCCATATTGAGGAAAAGTGCCCCATGCATATCTACATGTATCATATCATAGCAACCTTTACAGAGATTGCAATAAAATCAAATTTTCATTATGCTTTGAGGAAAGTACCAAATGCCTCAATGCCTTGAGGGAACAATATGTGTCACTAGCGATCGATTGCATCATACTCAAGCCTTTATCTAGTTGGGTCCATAACACCTTTATTATCGTAGGATTTTACCCTAGAAATCATAGATCTACCTCCATCACACTCTTGTAGTTTCACAACACAATCACCAAGGAGTCGAGCCTGTTAACACCTAAAATTTTCACACATGTGACATTTCAATGATTCTTCCAACAAGGCATCATCAACATAAAGGATGCATCTCACCACAGGCATCCTCAACAGGTCCAAAATATAGCATGAGTCAAAAGGAGGTGTCGCGTGACTAATACACTGTTAACTCACACTATAGCGTGGGTCAGCAGAACAATACCCGTGCGACACCTGCGCGGCTATTCCTTCGATAGTCACGCTACTGTCAGAATGACGGGAACACCAAATTCTCGCGGTGCATTGAAGGATCAATCATCTCCAAGGATCTGAATTCGGCTCCTCACACACTTGATGGCATTAACTAGCCCCCTAGTGTACCTTGGAACTAGTTCATGGAGAAGATGAGTTCACATTTGGATCTAGTTGTTTGTTGTCCACCTTGGCCTATAAAAGGAAGCCATTGGCATGCATTTTTTAGAGATAAATCAAGAGCAAGGTTATGATGTTGGATTTGTGTTGGAGCTTCCTCATATCCCACCTCTTCCTATCATTGTAAGCATTCCCAAGCTCCCTTGCCACCTTCCTTCAAGGGGCAATATTTTCTCTCCATTGTTCTTGTTGGAACATTTAAAAACCCACTTCATACTTAGGATATAATTTATTAGTCATCTAGATTAATTTTCCTAGGTGTTGACTATGTAGTTGGCCTAAATTTTGTCTTTTATGCCTCCATATGCCATCTTGAGTCACTAGGGAAAATTTGGATAGATTCTGGATAAGATATTTCGTGATTTTGTCTTATTTTATTTTATTCCTGGATTAGAAAGGTGCCTTCCTTCTTTAGATAGCTTTATCCTGCTTTTTCTGCTTTATAGTGGATAAGGTAAAGCTAGATTGGATAGGAAGTTATCTCTACTTGGCCAATTCGACCTCCACCTCTTTCCTCTCTCCAAAAGTTATCATCACATTCCATTTTCATCACTCATTAGCTGCCATACCATATTTAGCTAATTTGTGAGCCTCTTGACTGATTTGGAAAGTGCTTTTGAGACATAAGGGGTTTTTATGCTTTTAGTAAGCCTTCCTTTTTTGAGCTTTTCAAACTTGCCTCTAAGGAATTCTATTTTCTCTCCTAATATGTATTATATATTGTACTCATATTGTTGAATAATACAAAGATGATATTTCCATCAATTGAGTTCCTTCTCTTATGTTTCT
Source organism: Larix kaempferi (assembly GCA_027924585.1). NCBI lineage: Eukaryota > Viridiplantae > Streptophyta > Pinopsida > Pinales > Pinaceae > Larix > Larix kaempferi. The sequence continues at coordinate 30,391,216 of BSBM01000372.1, forward strand.
GTTTCAATATTTCTTCTTATTCTTGCATATCTTTGAATAAATTCTTGTGAGGACTTCTTTGCTTCAATATACTTGGATATTAGAATTCTTTCAATGTATTGAACCTATTTAGAATTCTCACATGGTATCAGAGCTTGGTATATCTTGATTAAATTAGTCTTTTAGTATAATATTTCAGAGACTTTGTTTTGCAAGTACTGAAGATCAAATGGAAGAAATTTATTGTTGAAGAAGAACTTAGATATTTCCATCTCTCATCATTGTTCTCCTCTTACACTTCAGATATTGAGGATGCTTTGTTGGTAAATGGTATCCAAGAAGGTGATCTATAGTTATTTGGAAGTCGGTATATAGTTGAGGTTGTTGGTTGCGCCTTCACTTCCTATGTCCATGCTCATGCCAGTTCCTACATGATCGCTAGCATGTTTTTAAAGAAGTTGGAGACACCTCTCAGTTCTCCCATATGTCTTCTGATTCGAATCATCATCTAGTTGTTGCAGCTCATTCACACTCAGAACCTCTCTTTGGGTTTCTTTTTGGTGTTTCATTGGATTCTATAGAGGTAGAGTTACAGTTTGGAGTGACTGGATTCACTCTCTCTATCCTACTTCTGCTCCACTGCATGATTATTGGCACCTATTGCACAAAATATGGAGGACATCATCAAGACTCAGTTGGACTTGATCTTAGGAAGCTCAAGTCTGGTGAGCACATTCCACTTCTTCCCAAGAAGAATATTCCTCCATACATTTGACCAAGTTCTCACCTTCTTGGAGTTTGGAGAGCCTTATTATGGTGTATTCCATGATTTTGAAGGGAGGTTTTCTTCCCAAGTGGTTTTCCGTCTTTCCTCACCTACATGGACTAATAAATTTTTGTATTGGGATAACCATAGCCTTGTTTCTTGGGCCCTATATTTATTATATTTACCACATACAGTTAGTATTAATGGGGGGTGTTGGAACATTTAAAAACCCACTTCATACTTACGATATAATTCATTATTCATCTAGATTAATTTTCCTAGGTGTTGACTATGTAGTTGGCCTAATTTTTGTCTTTTATGCCTCCATATGCCATCCTGAGTCACTAGGGTGGATTTAGATAGATTCTGGATAAGATGTTTCCTAATTCTGTTTGATTTTATTATATTCCTGGATTAGAAAGGCACATTCTTGCTTTAGACAACTTCATCTTGATTTTTATGCTTTCTATTGGATAAGGTAAAGCTAGTTTGATTAGGAAAATGTCTCTACTTGGCCAATTCAACCTCCACCTCTTTCCTCTCTCCAAAATTCATCATCACATTCCATTTTCATCACTCATTAGCTACCATGCCATATTTAGCTAATTCATGAACGTCTTGACTGATTTGGAAAGTGCTTTTGACACCTAAGGGATTTTTATGCTTTTAGTAAGCCTTCCTTTTTCGGGCTTTTCACGATTGCCTCTAAGGAATTCTATTTTCTCTCCTGAGATGTATTATATATTGTATTCATATTGTTGATTAATACAGAGATCATATTTCCATCAATTTATTTCCTTCTCATATGTTTTTGTTTCAATATTTCTTCTTATTCTTTCATATCTTTGAATAAATTCTTGTGAGGACTTCTTTGCTTCAAGATCCTTGGCTATTAGAATTCTCACAGTTCCACCATTGACTTAGCATTTAGTTTGGACCAAAAAGGCCTCCTTAATGGATATTTTTGGCTTCCCTTGAATCCCACACCTCCTAGGTGTTGTACAGCTTGACCATTGGGCAATACAAAAGTGGTTTGGCTATTCTTGGATTGTTATTGGAGTTTGCATTCTCCTCCCATCTCTTTTATTTTTATTTTTATCCATATTTCTTTGGTTTTATGTGAATTACACTAAGAATCTATTGCAAGATCACTTGGAGGACAACCAACCAACCAACACAAGGGCCTCCAAGGATTGAGGCCTTCCTGCAGCCTACAAGGCCTAGCCCCTTACCAAGTGGAAGAGTGCACTTGTGCAATTTTTTCCACAACAAATATAATGGTGACTCCACTTATTTTTGTTCATTTCTTATTTAATTAGGTTGTTTTATGCTAAGTAATTAATTCTGGGTATTTATCATATGTAGGAGATCAGGTATTCCACCTCTTGCTCCAGAATTGGGCCCCAAGTTGGCCCTAATTAATTTCCACACAGTAGCATGGATCTCGGACTTTCGGTCGCGCTACTAGCGCAGAAACGCCTTAGAAATTTGTGCTACCAGTGCAGGTAATCAATTCACGACCCATGCGACCTCCCATATGGTTGACCCACGTGGCAGGTCAATGTATTACCCGAGCTATCAGTGCACATGTTATGTCTTTAACCGCGCTACTCACATGGCATAGTATAGTTTGTTCGCATTACCGTTTTTTATTTGCTTTTTATCTGCATAGTTTGTTCTCGCAGTCCAATTACTATTTACTAATGAACTTAAATTAAGGTTAATTCGCATAATTACTTAGTTTTTTAGTGATTAGTTCACCTATACCAATATTAGTAAGTAAAGAGATCATCTCTATTGAAACTTACCTAGGTAAGCAACTTTGAGGCTTTCAACGGGATTCATTGTTCTCACTAGTACTCAAGACCATTTCTTGTTTATGCACAATTGACATGTTTTTAGTATCAATGCTAGCGTAGAATACACTTTTTACACACAAGCAAGGACCTAAAGACTCTTGTCTCCCGAAGTATGCTCTTCACCTTGCACTTCATGTGAGCTTAGTGAATCAGAAAAGGGTGAGAAGTGTGAAATACCTCTATTGCACACTTTTCTATTAGTTAGAATTATTTTTTATTTGCAAAGCACCATGAGCATGTTTTAAAGTTAAAAGTACGTTTAATTCATATACTCTTCTAGTTAATTTGCCAACAATCAATTTGCTTTCATCACATGTGTTTGTACCACTAGCACACGCTAAGAGACCTAAAGAATCCCCCAATCCTAGTATGCTCTTTACCTCGCACTTCATGTGAGATTGGTGAATAAAAAATGTATGGATTGTGAAATGCCTCTCTTAAACTCCATAAGTGAAATTCAAACCCCTTAAAAGCAACTTTGTAAATTGTCCAACCAACTAAAATCCCCCACAGGAGGTCACAAAACAAAATTTTAGTTAGGTAGGATTGATTGGGCTAGGAATCCATTAATTCCCACCAATCTAGTTTTATTAGCGATATTTTGAAACATATCATTGTTGTCTTATAGGGTACTTACAAAATCCTACTACAAGCAAGTGTTCAAAGAAAACTCAGATCATAAGTGCATCGTGACCAAGGAGGTGAAAGCCGAGGTATATTTTCCCTGCTCTCCCCTGCAAGCCACTCCGCTTATTGTAGGGAGACGACACTATACTATGCAGGTCGAACCACTGATCCACACTTGACGCAATGTATCTTAGTGTCCCAACTTAGGATATCGCCAAGGAACAATTGTGAGTGCAATTGACTTCTGAGTTTAGCTATTTCCTTTGGGAGGTGTTGCTAAGTCTTTTCGATTGGAACATTGGCCCCATTTCCAGTAGAACTAACTCTTTATTAACTCCACTAGTCGATTGTTAAGTGGATACCATCATCACCATCAATTATGCTTTTGGGAGGCCCAGTTACATTTGAGAGGAAGGATGTTAGGTCTTCTTAGGGAATTTACATTTATTTTCTTTTTAACTACAAGTTCACTAACTCGTAAGTAAAAATAACCTACATGTGGGAACTCATGCACTAAAACCAATTTGCACAGATCACTCACTTCTTGCACCATATTTGCATATGTTATGGTTGGCATATTTTTGCATTTGTTCAATTGTGTTTAATTCCTCTATCACTCTCATTTGACACAAATCCTTCACCATTGAGGAACAAAACAACATCCTAATACAGTCTCGTAGACTGCAATGCCTATCCCCTCTCTCAAGGGGTGTTTTTACACATTCCCCCCGTGGTTCACGCGGAGGGTACTCTAGTCGGGGCTGCCCCTAGGCCACATTGATAGGATCATCTGGTCGAGGCCAAGCCTTGCTAGGTTCATTTTCTCCTCTTGAGGAAACTATTAATTACACCACCTCTTCCCCCATCGGAAGAGGTACCCCACTGGATTCTCCCCTTGGATATCCCTCGATTCCATTTGACCCATCCTCTCTCATAGGAGGTCAACTGTTGTTTACAACACCACCTGGGTCTCCCCCTCGTGGAAATCATATCCCACACACAATGGAAATACCAATTTCCTCTACCTTACCATTCATGGCTACTCTAAATCTCCCTGATTTGGCCAAACTGATCAATGACCCCATTGCTCATGATCCGACATGGTTGGCTATGCCAAACAAGCTTCCCTCCGATATTCCCAAATTTGAAGGAAATCAAAGGATGATCCTTCTAACCACGTCACGTATTTCCACTTATGGTGTTCATCTAACAGCATAGTGGATGATACTTTGAGGCTTCGCCTCTTCCATCGTACCCTTAACGGAACGACATCAAAATGGTACGTAAACCTAGAGAGAGCGACCCATACCACATTTGCAACATTGGTCACTGTATTTCTCACTTACTTCTAGCTCTCGATTCGACATGACTTGGGTCTCTAAATTCTCACAAAGTTTCTACAAAATACATCTATCCACATCGCAGACCACATCCACGAGTGGCATAGGTGCCACACATAGTGTAAAATCAAAATACAACCACCATTTTTTTTGGATTAGTTCATCAAATCACTCCAACCCGCTATAGCCAAAGATGTCGCCACCTCCATGCTGTAAAATGAGGAGGAGGCTATTTTGTAAGCCCAATATTTTGAACTCATATATGCATCATCCGGTTACCTTTACACTATCCTCCCTGATGCCCCTTAGCATCGGTAATTGGATCCTACACCTTCGGGCTTATCACATTCAGCAAATGGGCTTATTGGGTCCATTTCAAATTTCCTACTACCACTTCGGTGCCATTTAACATGGCTCCATAATACCCATCCATGCCACCTACGTTGGTACCCCCTACAATAGTACCAACCCGACCAGTTGGTCAATTACAGTAAGGACCGTATAGACCTACTTACCCAAACGTTAGCCAAGTGTCAACGGTCCCTACACCACCAATGGAACAAGTTGTTCCTATGTCCACATCTTATGGAGTGCGAACTGCATTTATCCCGCCCCTGGGATATAACCCATACTATCCTTTCCCATGCCCAACTGGTCAGCAACCAGCCCCCCACATGGGGGTCAACCTAGTTCAAACTTTTTACATTCAACAAGCTCAACAATTTGAGGAATTGAACACTGCAAACCCCCAGAATCTGCAGACTCGGGGGATGAATAAAGGGAAGAACAAGCAGAACCAAAAACTGGGGCAAGGGGGAAATCCCCCTCCCTAGCAAAACTAGAATACGGGTAACCAAAACATGGGGACTAACAACCCCCCAAACAAGGGAATAATCCCAACCTAAAGACCAATTATTGTTGCTCTATTTGTGGCAATTATGGTCATTACACATATCATTTCCCTCTTATCCCCGACTGCCAATAGTTAGTGGAAGCCAAAAAGAAGACGGTGATAAATCCTCCTCAGGCTGCGAACCTTCCCCAACCACAAACCGTCGTGTTACAACAAGCCTTTGTGAATCAAGGGGTAGTTACACAGCAACAAGACCCTCAACCCCCGACGATGGATCTTTTAAAAATATCTACACGTTGGATATAAATCTTCAGACATGAACCAAAGGTTGTGATGGGCCTTCCACCCCCCAAGTGGAAGACGTTCCAATCCCCACAGGGGGGCCTCTACAAATACCACGCTCGAATACCGAACAAATATCGCAGATTCTAAAGGTTCCACTTCGGTGTACCCCTAATAATCATCACATGAAAGCTTCCCACAATTACGGTATTGTGGATGACTTGGCTCAATCCCCTGTAGCCATGTCCACGTTAGAAGTGTTACAGTCTTTCCCAACAAAGCGAAAGGCATTACTCAATGCACTTGGTGCCATCAATCCTTCCAATTTGCGCATCATGAACTTTGATCTCAACAAAGGTGATCTGTGTCATGATTCATCATTGTATCATTGATGAAGGCGCATCCACTTGTGTAATGTCCTCTAAGGTCTCAAAACTATTGGGTTCACCAAATCAGGTCCCCTTGTCTATCTCTCTTCGAGCATATGATGGGATACCATCCCAACCAAGAGGATTGTACCAAAATGTCCCCATAGAGATGGGGGGCAAGATGGTTATGATCGATATCAAAGTAGTCGACACTGAACTCGACTACAACATCCTCTTGGGGCGCAGTTATATGTACACCATGAAGGCGGTCGCTTCCTTCATCTTCCATATCATAATGTTTGCCTTAAATGGGAAGGCCATCACCCTCGACCAACTTAACTACTATGACCCCAACATCACAACCAATCCCGACAATGTCCTACCGAGTGTACTAGGCGATAATCAATTGTATGTTGACATTGACCCCATCATGTACAAGGAGTCCAATTTGTTAGGAGTGTACTCGAGACCACCAACAAATATCCCTACAACAACCGATTGCCTAATGTGCACAATTTTCACCGCTGAAAATGGAGACGCCTCCACCTCAACACCGTCATCAGCACTGCCACTTAGTCATGGCATTGAACAAATGTTGATTCCATTAGTAGCACCAATTTTCCAAATCCCATTCTTGTACCCTCCCATAGGTGTACAAGGGATGTCGGTTATGTCTTAGTTAACTCTACATGGGCTCACTTTGGGTATCCCGATCTGGTACCTTACACCACCCTATCCATACATGGCTTCCAAACTAGTCGCTCATTACGAGTTTGTCCCTATTTCGGCTGCTACACCCACAAGTCCTGTAACACTAAACCACAATCGATCGTCGCTAAGACCACCAATGGGGGAACCAAACAAACGAAGTTGAAAGGTCCCCTATTACCCAACCCGATGTGTAATTCATCAGAAACCACTAAGCCTAAAGCAGGGGGCATCAACTAGAAAGTGTTAAAATCCCCAGTTATGATCAATACTCCCACTTAAAGAGTCACACCTCTGTGCTCTCTTTGCAGGAAGCAAGGCCACGTGATCAATCTATGCCCCACTTTTTCGGAGCTAAGGAATTTTCTCAACACCCACGTTAGCATTACACATGCTCCACTGATGGTAAAAGGGGGCACATCGCCCTTGTCTACATCTAAGTCCAAGGCATTGCGTATGAATGACACATGCACCATATGTTCTCAATATGGGCATTATACACACCATTTCCCAAACCTCTCTCGATATCGGGAGGTGTTTGCAACCATTCACCTCACCCAACCCTTAGAGGATACTTTTCCCCCCTAATCACGAAAGGAGGATCCTAGCAATACAAATACTATAGTGATCTCAACCAGTCCATCCCCATGGTGGGTTGATTCCATACCCTACCAATAGTCACCGTGGTGTCCACAAAGCTTGGCCATTGTATTGAACCACACCAATGCCACTCGACTGTGTCGTTCATGCAACTTAATGTCCCACCATTCATTCCAATGTCGTTTGGGCGGCGTACACAAAGCTTGGCCATTGTCTTGAACCACAACAATGCCACTCGACTGTGTCGTTCATGCAAATTAATGTCCCACCATTCATTCCAATGTCCTATGGTAGTCTCATTTATTACTTTGCATGCAACCCAAAGTCAATTAGTTGAAAGCCTCACCCCCTCTGGGAGCACCCTCCCTATGGTAATCTAGGAGGATACTGAACCGATAGAGTAAAATGATGACAACAACACCTCACATCCAATAGATCCCCCGAGAGATCTTTATCCCCTGTCACCAATTTCCCATGAAGCGCTAGATCCCCAAATCTTTCCTCAAGAAGATATTCTAGCACCCACCACAAGTACCTATAAATAACTCAACATCCTGCATCTCGATTCAATCCCTCTTCCAACCAAGACTGAATACCAATTTTCCTTAGACGAATACATGCAAGAAGAGTACATCTTCACCACAGATGAAGAGATAATCGAGGCCATGAAAACCACTGAACCTACATGGTACACTTTCCATTATAGGTCCTCGGTGGCTAGTAAGCAAGAACCACACACACTAGCTGTTGAACAACAATATACAATTGAGTCAAAATATCTTCTACCCTCTAGTCATCTCGATTGGTTCAAGAATCCTATTTCTTCCCTAGATGTGTTTGAATATGACAATCTTGCCAACATATCCCCCACCATCCAATTTGATATATCTGTCACAACAAGAGTCATTAGAAGCATCTCTATTGGTGCTCCCTGCTCACCATGGAAATTTTTAGGGCCGAAATTACTGATTTTACCGCTCTATTCAAAGAGTTCTGCAACGTATTTGCATGGTCTTATGAATAAATTCCAGGTCTTGACCCAAAAATTGTTGAACACCATATTGACACTTGGCCCAATCCCATCCCCGTCCGACAAAAGCAGTTCCCGATCCTCCCTTCTAAATCCCTTTTAATCAAAGTTGAGATCGAGAAACTCTTACAAGCCGGTTTTATTTTTCCCATTGCTTACACATCATGGGTGTCTAACCATGTCTTGGTAAACAAAAAGAAGGGAACCATTCGTGTCTGAAAATATTTCGGTGACCTCAATTTAGCCTGCCCTAAGGAAAATTTTCCAACACCATTTATCGACCAAATCGTTGACTCATGCGCCGGTAGCGAAATGTTGTCATTTATGGATGGGTTCTATAGATATAACTAGATACGCGTTTGCCCCAAGATCAATACAAAACTGTATTTACCACACCATGGGGAACCTTTGCATACAAAGTTATGCCCTTCAGTATGAAGAACACCGATGCCACTTTCTAGTGGGAAATGGCATGCATCTTTAATGACTTGTCTCATATCATCCTCTCCTTTTTAGATGACCTTACAACCAAATCCAAAAAATGGTGTGATCACCTTCAAGACCTTCGTACCATGTTCACACAGTGTCACAAATACAATATACGCTTACACCCCCTTAAGTGTGTATTTTGTGTCACCGCCAATCGCTTATTAGGATTCATTGTATCCAAAGATGTCATCACCATCGACCCCTCAAAGGTTCAATCCATCTTGAAATTACCACCCCCATGTACACGATACCGGTTGCAGAGTGTTTAAGGCAAGGCCAACTTTCTTCGTAGTTTTGTTCCCAACTATGCCACTTAGGCCCATGTATTTTTATGACTTCTCCGAAAGGATCTCCCATTTAAGTGGGATGACTATGCCCAAACTGCCTTTGATGCCCTTAAACAAGCATTATCGTTAGCTCCCTCATCTCGCGTATAGACTTTGACAAAGATTTCATCTTGTATATATCCGTGTCAGTTTCCGCTGTGGCCATTGTGTTATTCCAATCCACCAAGGATCACCAAGAACATGTCATCTATTATGTCAGCAAAACGCTCGCCGAACCAGTGCTCAACTACACTCATGATGAGAAGCTCGCACTTGCATTCATCCTTTTCGTCCAAACGTTCCGCCACTATATCCTGCTCCGTAAAACAACCTTGGTTGCTGAATCCAACCCTATGCAATACATACTTAGCCATAGGATTATCAATAGTAAATTTGCACGTTGGATCATCATCTTACAAGAGTTTGTACTCGAATTTCTTGTTGCGAAAAGCAATAAATACATGGCTTTGGCTGAGTTTATTACAAACCTTTTGTATGCCACCTCAGAAGAGTTTGTCCAGGACTAGTTACCCGATGAGAACCTATTTCTCATCATAAGGGATGATCTGTGGTATGTCAATATCCTTACTTATCTCCTCACTTAGAATTTCGCTTCACACTTATCCCATGATGATCGCCGCAAGATCCGTCGCCAGGCAGCGAGATACCTCCTCATCAGAGATGTCTTATACTGTCGTGGCATCGACACTATCCTACGATGATGTATAACACATGAAGAGGCCGAACAAGCTCTCAACGACTTCTTTAGCGACGCATGTGGAGGCCACCTCTCAAGACTATCCAACGCCACAAAAAATATTATGAGTGGGGTATTTTTATCCCTCCGTATTCAAAGACTGTGTCTACGCCGCCAAACAGTGTGCAAATTGTCATCTCTTTTCCTGAAAAACACGGTCACCCCCGACACCGCTCCATCCAGTCATCACCGTTGTCCCAGTTTGCAAATGGGAAATTGATTCTATGGAATGTTTCCTAACTTTGGCCCAAGGTCATCACCATATCATTGTCACCATGGACTACTTCACTAAATGGGCTGAAGCAATGCCCACATTTGATTGTAAAGGAGTGACCGCCACCCGGTTCTTCTTTAACCGCGTCATCTCTCGCTTTGGTGTTCCCAAACAACTTGTCTCTGACAATGGAAGACACTTCCATGATGAGAAATTTGAAGAACTATCATAGTTTTTAGGCTTTAAACATGAATTCTCAATAGCTTACTACCACCCAAGCAAATGGCTAGGTTGAAGTTGTTAACAAACTTCTCAAAACCATGCTCCAACGCACAGTAATAAGAATAAGACTAACTGGAACCATGTTCGGGTACACAGGGTACTACCAAAGGACCGAACACCAAGAGAAACCACTTCACACAAACAGATCACAGATCAACACACCGATGTTTTGACATGGTTTAAACCCTCTTGAGGGAAACACTCCACGGCCCCGGCCAAATAGCTTCTACGGGACATTTTATTATGCAAAGAAAGAAAGTTACAAATGAGCTTCTCATAATCGATCAACTAAACAATGACCCTCCATGCTCTTTAAATAGAGATCATGGACCAATCGGGTGTTAATCCACAGATCAAGGTTAGGTATGATCTAAGAGAAGTTGATCCGTCGGATCACTGTATGTCGGGAACATATCGTGACCGTCGGATTAAGTATTTACAAATGCATACTAAAGAAACACACTATACCTAACGGATATATTACACAAGTTGATCTTAACTAACTCCTAAGTGTCTAAATATCCTAACAAACCACATTCTCTTTCCTGCTCTTTGGGCTTACCGCACTTCATTCAATACTGCTACGGGTTTTACCCCATTCCACCTTGTCCATGGTGTAAAAGTTGTCCTCCCAATAGAGTCTCAAATCCCCACCCTCCAATCTGTTGTCGAGTTTCTACCAGATACTCCCGACCTGGAGAAACGACTATTTTGCTTAGAAACCTCAACGAGGAACATCGAGAATCTCTTCAACAAAATGAAGCAATGAAATTTCGTTCCAAGGCACATTGTGACCAACAGGTGCGACCATGCACATTCAACGAAGGTGACTTTGTTCTCGTCTTCAACACTAAGAAAAACAACAAACTAGGACTTGGTAAATTTGTATCTGAATGGACAGGCCCTTGTGTCATTAAGCCATGTCTCCCAAAAGGAGCATATGTCTTAACCGACCCCGAAGGTATCACCCTCAACCACATGGTCAACGAATTGTACCTCAAACGCTTCTACCCTTAATACTTTAGTACCCCGCAAGAACAACTTATTTTGGTTATATTATTTCTGCACCGACAATACCTTGATTGTGTCCTTTAATACACTCGAGTATGTGCACCATATGTGCAGGATCTCAACCAAGACAGACCCGTGACGCTTGTTTATATAAGTATAGGGCTCCATTCTTTAGCAATGGCACATAGTTCCCTACCACAGGTATCATTCTGAAACTAGCATATAGGAACTATGTACCCTCTGTTTACAATGCATCTACCAGTATTCCCGCTGATAACCATAAGGCCCTCCTTTCCAATTTTGATGTGCCATCAATGTCATAATTGGGAATATCATGTCCCCTCATGGGTGTGCGCACCATCACCATCCCAATCATTAATTGACACCCATGATGTCGACCCCCCACAAGTCTGAGGAACCTAATATAACTTGAAAAGATCACCCCTTAGCTTATCATTTTTTCATTGTGCATTTACTCCACCAAGCAAATACCGTCAGCTTCCTCGGCTTAGGTTACGATAAAGATTCACAAATCCCACTCATACCTCCATGACAACTTCACCCTCCACAATATTCTTCATATCAACACCTCCATGAAGGAACCTACGGGACCCCCACCCTCATAAGTAACCAGTTCTATTCAGCTATCCCACAAGCAAACCCTGGATGGCATTGATTCATGGGGCACCCATCTTAACATATGCAAATTAAACCCCACTTCACCTTGGAATGAGTCCCCGATATTCCTAAAGATGTGGGGACCCCACAATTATTCTTTATGTACAAACAGTTCCCCCATCACCTTACATTGCGGGAACACTATATTCTTTTGGTGGAAACCCATGGTCACCTTTGATCGATGTATTTGAGTCGCAATAACCTCAGCAGTATTTGTTTTTCCGGTCACCATTACTCTATGTTTTGTGTCTCCATTAAAGCCCTTTCATTTGCAATTTGTCTCCATCCACTTCAAGCTGTACCATTTTGAAAGGAAAGTTGTCGTTCCAACTCCCCATTTTTACATCGATCAAAGGAAGTTATGAGCCCCACTCTTATCAACCAATATTGTGTCATGTCTGTCCATACCTCAGTTGGTTACATCATGATCTTGGTCCTCATGATAGGACTCTCGTCTTGTCATTTCCTTCATCTCTCATCAACATCAAAACACTATATTCTGAGAGTTGCAGCAGTTGCAGTTGTACCTTGGGATCCCTTGAAATCACTATAAGGGATCACCTCGAACTTGGTAAGGATAACCATTAGTGCTCCCTAACTAAGTGGTTTCCAAGATACTCAAAGTCAACACATCTATCACACTAGGGGGGAATGTACTTTTGAAGGTAGCAGTGTTCACATTTTCAAATCACGATAGCAGTCGATTCGACATACTCAAGTTCCCAGGAAGCTTCATGAACCATACCGGTCCCCCATCCCTATGGGATTATCATGATCATCAGCAGTACCGCTTCTTCATCATCCAAGAGAAGTTCCAGGGTTATTTACTATAACATGGATCGAAGCCTCCTTCATCCATGCCCCAAATAGTATAGTGGAGTTGACCCCTCAGTCTTCTCTCATTATAATCATCTCGACAGCATTTCACGAGCATGGGTATGCCCGCCTCATTTGTATAAAAACCATTCTTTACTACAACTCCAAATGTCATCACCAACAATATTCCCCCATGGGAGGACCCCTTTTGTCCACATATGCTTTGTCCTACAGAACAAGAGAGAAGCATAAGAAAACATGATGCATTATCGGCTCTACATTACTCTCTGAACCTCATACATCATGGGGCATCTGTTAATGCCTAAATTTCACACACATGCGACATTTCAACGGTTCTTCCAGTAAGGCGTCATCAACATATATAATGCATCTCACCACAGGCATCCTCAATAGGTCCAAAATACAACATGAGTCCAAAAATGCAAAAAACAGTCAAAATAAGGGGTAGTGCGACTAATACATTGTTAACTCACGCTATAGCGCGGGTCACCAGAACAATACCCACACGACTATTCCTTTGATATTCGCGCTACTTTTATAATGACCGGACCACCAAATTCCCGCGATGCATTGAAGGCTCAATCGTCTCCAAGGATCTAAATTCGGCTCCTCACAAACTTGGTGGCATTAACTAGCCCCCCTAGTGTACCTTGGAACTAGTTCATGGAGAAGATGGGTTCACATTTGGATCTAGTTGTTTGTTTCCCACCTCTTGGCCTATAAAAGGAATCCATTGGCATGCATTTTGTAGAGAGAAATCAAGAGAAAGGTTATGTTGTTGGATTCGTGTTGGAGCTTCCTCATAGCCGACATCTTCCTTTCATTGTAAGCATTCTCAATATCCCTTTCCACCTCCCTTCAAGGGGCAAGAATTTCTCTACATTGTTCCACGATTCACTTAGCATTTTGTTTGGACAAAAAAGGCCTCCCTAAGGGAGATTGTTGGCTTCCCTTGAATCCCACACCTCGTAGGTGTTGTACATCTTGACCATTGGGAAATACAAAAGTGGTTTGGCATATCTTGGATTGTTATTGGAGTTTGCATTCTCCCCCCATCTCTCAAATATTTTTTTTTATCCATATTTCTTTTTTTTTATGTGACTTACACTAACAATCTATTGCAGGATCACTTGGAGGACAACCAACCAACCAACACAAGGGGCTCCAAGGACTGATGCCTTGTTGCATCCTACAAGGCCTGGCCCCTTACCAAGTGGAAGAGTAAATTGTGCAATTTTTTCCACAACAGAGCCCTAGATCACCCAAGAGAAGATCATTACCTTTGATCTTGACTTCAATCACTACTTCTCTCTCCTTTGTACATAGTCCTTTGATCGCTACGAATAATTAAATCCTTAGGCTCTTTGGATTAGCTCTAGTTATTCTTCTAGTTGCAATGGTTTCATTCTCTCCAGTGTCTAGAGGTCAAGCTCAAATGAAACCCTAGCATATTTCATGGCTTAGTAAAAAACCTAGCTCAAAGAAAAGTTTATACTATTGGAACTCCCTCTAGAAGTGATCTATTAGGGTCCTACCCTAACTCACCTTACTTTATGAATTAATCACACATTGTATAAGGTCATAACTTTGTAATAAGGAAAAATAATTAGTGTTCAACAATAAATGTAGAAATGGTCTCTTTATTAATTAAGAGCCACTAGGAAGTTTTATTTTGACCATGTCAAGTAGTTAGGGTTTTGGATATTTGAATCCTATTTAAAGCTTCAAGGCTATTATGTGTTTTGTAAGGAATATTGTAATGGAGCTCTGCTCAAGTGAATGGTCTCCCTACCATAAGAGACATGTGAACATTGTTCCCATAATAACCAAGCTCTTTTCCTAACATATTTTTTTTATTATTGTCTCATATTTCTAGTTCTGCGTTACTTATTTCTAGTTTATTGCATGCTAATCTTGCTAATCTTTCTATTTTGATATGAAATGGATCAATATATAATTTGTCATCTATTTTAGTGCTTTTTGGGTGGAAAAATTGGATGAATTGGCTTGTAAGGCCCATCTTAGAGGTAGGTCTTACTTTGTAGATTTGGGGTCCATAACCTTTCGAGGCATATTTGAGGTCTTAAACCATGATTTATAGTGTCAAAAGTTTATGAGAATAGCTCACAACCCTCTATACTATTCTACACTACGAGACCTTTTCAAGGATGCAACAGTCACCTCAATCGGAGTCCATATGAGGAAGTTATGCCTCTCGTAAGTTGACCTATCTAGTTGACCACCATAGTATTGAGTGGATTCCAAAAAGAAGACGGTGATGAATCCTCCTCGGGCTATGAACCTTCCCCAACAACAAACCATCGTGTTACAACAAGCCTTTACGAATCAAGAGGTAGTTACACAGCAACAAGACCCTTGACCACCCGACGATGGATCTTTTAAAAATATCTACACGTTGGATATAAATCTACAGACATGAACCAAAGGTTATGATGGGCCTTCCACCCCCCAAGTGGAATATGTTCCTATCCCCTCAAGGGGGCCTCTACAAATACCACACCCGAATACCGAACAAATCTCGCAGATTCTGAAGGTTCAACTTCGGTGTACCCCTAATAATCCTCACAAGAAAGCTGCCCACAATTACAGTATTGTGGATGACTTGGCTCAATCCCCTGTAGCCATGTCTCTCTACAAAGGTGATCCATGACTACCATCGTCAGTAACATTTTAGGTTCTAGTCACCGTAAAGAGCATCATGATTCATCATTGTATCATTGATGAAGGCACATCCACTTGTGTAATGTCCTCTAAGGTCTAGAAACGATTGGGTTCACCAAATCTGGTCCCCTCGTCAAACACTCTTCGAGCATATGATGGGAGACCATCTCAACCAAGAGGATTGTACCAAAATGTCCCAATAGAGATGGGGGGCAAGATGGTTATGATCGATATCAAAGTAGTCGATGCTAAACTCGACTACAACATCCTCTTGGGGCACAGTTAAATGTACGCCATGAAGGTGGTCGCCTCCTCCGTCTTCCATATCACAATGTTTCCCTTAAATGGGAAGGTCATCACCCTCGACCAACTTAACTACTATGACCCCAACATCACAACCAATCCCGACAATGTCCTACCGACTGTACTAGGCGATAATAAATTCTATGTTGGCATGGCCTCGGCATGTATAAGGAGTCCAATTTGTTAGGAGTGTACTCAGGACCACCACCAAAGATCCCTACAACAACCAATTGCCTAATGTGCACAATTTTCACCGCTGAAAATTGAGCCGCCCCCACCTCAACACCATCATCAACACTGCCACTTAGTCATGGCATTGAACAAATTTTGAGTCCATTCGTAGCACCAATTTTCCAAATCCCATTCTTGTACCCTCCCACGGGTGTACAAGGGATGTCGATTATGGTACAGTTAACTCTACCTAGGCTCACTTTGGGTATCCCGGTATGGTACCTTACACCACCCTATCCAGACATGACTTCCAAACTAGGTGCTCATTACGAGTTTGTCCCTATTTCGGCTGCTACACCCACAAGTCCTGTAACACCCTCTGTTACACCATCCCAACCTATGGCATCCATGAGTAAACCACAATCGATCGTCGCTAAGACCACCAATAGGGAAACCAAACAAATGAAGTTGAAAGGTCCCCTATTACCAAACCCGACATGTAATTCATCGGAAACCACTAAGCCTAAAGCAGGGGGCATTAACCAGCAAGTGTTAAAATCCCAAGTTATGATCAATACTCCCACTTAAATAGTCACACCCTCGTGCTCTCTTTGCAGGAAGCAAGGCCACGCGATCAATCTATACCCCACTTTTTCGGACCTAAGAAATTTTCTCAGCACCCACGTTAGCATTACAAATTCTCCACCGATGGTAAAATGGGGCACATCGCCCTCGTCCAAATCTAAGTCCAAGGCATTGCGTATGAATCACACATGCACCATATGTTCATAGTATGGGAATTATACACACCATTTCCCAGACCTCCCTTGATATCGGGAGGTGTTTGCAACCATTCACCTCACCCAACCCTTAGAGGATACTTTTCCCCCCTCATCACCAAAGGAGGTTCCTAGCAATACAGCTACTACAGTAATCTCAACCAGTCCATCCATATGGTGGGTTGATTCCATACCCTACCAACAGTCACCGCAGCGTCCACAAAGCTTGGCCATTATCTTGAACCACACCAACGCCACTCGACTATGTAGTTCATGCACCTTAATGTCCCACCATTCATTCCAATGTCCTCTGGGCAGCGTCCACAAAGCTTGGTCATTTTCTTAAACCATAACAATGCAACTTGACTGTGTCGTTCATGTAATTGAATTTCCCACCATTCATTCCAATGTCCTCTCGTAGTTTCATTTCGCACTTTACGCGCAACCCAAAGTCAATTAGTTGAAAGCCTCACCCCCTGTGGGAGCACCCTCCCTACGGTAATCTAGGAGGATACCGAACCGATACAGTACAATGCTGACAACAACACCTCACATCCAATAGATCCCCCGAGAGATATTGATCCCCCGTCACAAATTCTGCCATGAAGCGCTAGATCCCCAAATATTTCATCAAGAAGAGATTCTAGCACCCACCCCAAGTACCTCTGAATACCTCCACATCCTGCATCTCGATTCAGTCCCTCTTTCGACCAAGAATGAATACCCCTTTTCCTTAGACGAAGACATGCTAGAAGAGTACATCTTCACCACAAATGAAGAGATAATCGAGGCCATGAAAACCACTGAACCTACATGGGAAAATTTCCATTATAGGTCCTTGGTGGCTAGTAGGCGGGAACCACACACACTAGCTGTTGAACAACAATATACAATTGAGTCAAAATATCTTCTACCCCTAGTCATATCGATTGGTTCAAGACTCCTATTTCTTCCCTAGATGTGTTTGAATATGACAATCTCGCCAATATCTCCCCCACCATCCAGGTTGATATATCCATCACACCAGGAGTCATCGAAAACATATCTATTGGTGCTCCCTTCTCGCCATGGAAATTTTTAGGGGAAAAATTATTGATTTTACTGCTCTATTCAAAGAGTTCCGCGACATCTTTGCCTGGTCTTATGAATAAATTCCAGGTCTTGACCCAAAATTTTTTGAACATCATATTGACACTTGGCCCAATCCCATCCCTGTCCGACAAAAGCAGTTCCTGATCCTCCCTTCTAAATCCCCTGCAATCAAAGTTGAGATCAAGAAACTATTACAGGTCGGTTTTATTTTTCCCATTTCTTACACATCATGGGTGTCGAACCCTGTCTCGGTAAACAAAAACAAGGGAACCATTCATGTCTACAAATATTTCGGTGACCTCAATTTAGCCTGCCCTAAGGACAATTTTCCAACACCATTTATCGACCCAACTGTTGACTCATGCGCCAATAGCAAAATGTTGTCCTTTATGGATGGGTTCTCTAGATATAACTAGATATGCATCTGCCCCAAGATCAATACAAAACTGCATTTACCACACCATGGGGCACCTTTGCATACAAAGTTATGCCCTTTGGTCTGAAGAACACCGGTGCCACTTTCTAGTGGGCAATGGCATACGTCTTTAATGACTTGCCTCATATCATCCTCGCCTTTTTAGATGACCTTACAACCAAATACAAAAAACGATGTGATCACCTTCAAGACCTTCGTACCATCTTCACACAATGTCACAAATACAATATATGCTTCCACCCCCTTAAGTGTGTATTTTGTGTCACCGCCAATCACCTATTAGGATTCATTGTATCCAAAGACGTCATCACCGTTGACCCGTCAAAGGTTCAAGCCATCTTGGAATTACCACCCCCACGAACATGATACCAGTTGCAGAGTGTCCAAGGCAAGGCCAACTTTCTTCGTCGTTTTGTTCCCAACTATGGCACTCGGGCCCATGGATTTTTATGAATTCTCAGAAAGGATCTCCCATTTAAGTGGAATGACTATGCCCAAACTTCCTTTGATGCCCTTAAACAAGCATTATCATTAGCTCCCTCATCTCGCCTATGGACTTTGACAAAGATTTCATCTTGTATATATCCATGTCAATTTCCGTTGTGGCCAGTGTGTTATTCCAATCTGCCAAGGACCACCAAGAACATGTCATCTATTATGTCATCAAAACCCTCGCCAAACCAGTGCTCAACTACACTCATGATGAGAAGCTCGCACTCGCAGTCATCCTTTTCGTCCAAAATCTCCGCCACTATATCCTGCTCCGTAAAACAACCTTGGTTGTTAACTCCAATCCTATGCAATACATACTTAGCCATAGGATTATCAATAGTAAATTTACACTTTGGATCATCATCTTACAAGAGTTTGTACTCGAATTTCTTGTTGCGAAAAGAAGAAATCCATGGCATTGGCTGAGTTTATTACAAACCTTCTGTATACCACCTCAAGAGAGTTTGTCCAGGACTAGTTACCTGATAAGATCCTATTCCTCATCATAAGGGATTATCCATGGTACGTTGATATCCTTACTTATCTCCTAACTTAGAATTTCGCTTCACACTTATCCCGTGATGATCGCAGCAAGATCCGTCGCCAGGCACCGAGATACCTCCTCATCGGATACGTCCTATACCGGTGTGGCATCGACACTATCCTGCGACGATGTATAACACATGAAGAGGCCGAACAAGTTCTCAACAACTTCCATAGCGACGCATGTGGAGGCCACCTCTCAAGACTAGCCAACGCCCTAAAAATATTACGAGTGGGGTATTTTTGGCCCTTCGTATTCAAATACTGTGTCTACGCCGTCAAATAGTGTGCAAATTGTCAACTCTTTTCCTGCAAAAAACGGTCACCCCCGACACCACTCCATCCAATCATCACCGTTGTCCCATTTTGCAAATGGACAACTGATGTTATGGAATGTTTCCTGGATTAGGCCCAAGGTCATCACCGTATCATTGTTGCCATGGACTACTTCACTAAATGGGCTGAAGCAATGCCCACATTTGATTGTAAAGGAGTGACCGCCACCCAGTTCTTCTTTAACCACGTCATCTCTCGCTTTGGTGTTCCCAAACAACTTGTCTCCGACAATGGAAGACACTTCCACAATGAGACATTTGAAGAACTATCATAGTTTTTAGGATTTAAACATCAATTGTCAATAGCTTACTACCCTCAAGCAAATGGCCATGTTGAAGTTGTTAACAAACTTCTCAAAACCATGCTCTGACGCACAGTAAATAAGAATAAGACTAACTGGAACCACATGCTCTTTCCCGCTCTTTGGGTTTACCGCATTTCATTCAATACTGGTACGGGTTTTACCCCATTCCACCTTGTCCATGGTGTAAAAGTTGTCCTCCCAATAGAGTCTCAAATCCCCACCCTCCAATCTGTTGTCGAGTTTCTACCAGATACTCCTGACCTGGAGCAACGACAATTTACCTTAGAACACCTCGACGAAGAACGTCGAGAACCTCTTCAACAAAATGAAGCAATGAAATTTTGTTCCAAGGAACACTATGACCGACAGGTGCGGCCATGCACCTTCAACAAAGGTGACTTTGTTCTCGTCTTCAACACTAAGAAAGACAACAATCCAGGACTCGGTAAATTTGTATCTGAATGGATAGGCCCTTATGTCGTTAATACATGTCTCCCAAAAGGAGCATATATCTTATCCGACTCCGAAGGTATCACCCTCAACCACCCAGTCAACGAATTGTACCTCAAACGCTTCTACCCTTAATACTTTAGTACCCCGCAAATAAAACTTGTTTTGGTTATATTATTTCTGCATCGTCAATACCTTGATTATGTTCTTTACTACACTCGGGTATGTGCACCATATGTGCAGGATCTTGACCAAGACAGACCCGCGACACTTGTTTATATAAGTACAAGGCTCCATGCTTTAGCAATGGCACAGAGTTCCCTACCACAGGTATCATTCTCAAACTAGCATATAGGCACTATGTACCCTTCGTTTACAATGCATCTACCAGTATTCCCGTTGATAACCATAAGGCCCTCCTTTCCAATTTTGGCATGCCATCAATGTCATAATTGGGAATAGAATGTCCACTCATGGGTGTGCGGACCATCACCATCCCAGTCATTAATTGACACCCATGATGTTGACCCCCCACAAGTCCGAGGAACCTGATATAACCTGAAAATATCACCCCTTAGCTTATCATTTTGTAATTGTGCATTTATTCCACCAGGTAAATACCATCAGCTTCCTTGGCTCAAGTTACGATAAATATTCAAAAATCCCACTCATACCTCCATGACAACTTCACCCTCCACAATATTCTTTGTATAAACACCTCTGTGAAGATACCTATGGGACCCCCACCCTCAAAAGTAACCAGTTCTATTCAAGTATCCCGTAAGCATACATTGGAAGGAATTGATTCATGGGGCACCCGTCTTAACATTTGCAACTTAATTAAACCCCATTTCACCTTGGAATGAGTCCCCCGATTTTCCCAAAGATTTGGGGACCCCACAATTATTCTTTATGTACAAACAGTTCCCCCATCACCTTACATTGCAGTGACACTATATTCTTTTGGTGGAAGCCCATGGTCACCTTTGATTGATGTATTTGAGTCTCAATAACCTCAGCAATATTTGTTTTTCCGGTCACCATTACTCTATGTTTTGTGTCTTTATCAAATCCCTTTCATTTGTAGTTTGTCTCCGTCCACTACAAGCTGTACCATTTTGAAAGGAAAGTTGTCGTTCCAACTCCCCATTTTTACATCAGTCAAAGGGAGTTATGAGCCCCACGCTTATCATCTAGTCTTGGGTCATGTCTGTCCATCCCCCAGTTGGTTACAACATGATCTTGGTCCTCATGATAGGACTCTCGTCTTGTCATTTACTTCAGCTCTCATCAACATCAAAACACTATATTCCAAGAGTTGTAGCAGTTGCAGTTGTACCTTCGGATCACCTCGAACTTAGTAGGGATAACCATCATTGCTTCCTAACTAACTGGTTTCCCCTATAATCGACGTTAACACATCTATCGCATCAGGGGGGAATGTACTTTTGAAGGTAGCAGTGTTCACATTTTCAAATCACGATAACATTCCATTCGACATACTGAAGTTCCCAGGAAGCTTCATGAACCATACTGGTCCCCCATCCCTATGGGATTATCATGATCATCAGCAATACCGCTTATTCATCATCCAAGAGAAGCTCCAGGTTTATTTACTCTAACATGGATCGAATCCTCCTTCATCCATGCCCCAAACAGTATAGTGGAGTTGACCCCTCGGTCTTCTCTCATTATAATCATCTCGATAGCATTTCACGAGCATGGGTATGCCCGCCTCGCATGGGTATGCCCGCCTCGTTTGTATAAAAACCATTCTTTACTACAACTCCAAATGTCTTCACCAACAATCTTACCCAATGGGAGGACCCCATTTTTCCACATATGCTTTCACTACAACATTTTGACCCAAAATCCGACGGCTGTATTGTCGGAGTTTCGACATTTCCCTGTCGCATGTACGACACTATGATTTTTTTTAGGCGTTGCTGGATTGTCGTCGGTTATCCGACAGCCCTCCAAGCCGTCGTTTCAGCGACAGTTAATAATCTCGTCGGTTAACCGACGCCTAGGCGAGGTGTCGGTTAACCGACGCAAATCAAGCGACGCCTAGAACAATTTAAAAAAACAAACTGACGGCTTCTTGCTGTCGATCAAATGCTCCACGGCGTCGGTTAACCGATGGCATGTAGATGTTATAGGTGTCGGTTAACCGACAGTCCGTAGATGTTGTAGGTGTCGGTTAATCGTCAGTTTTTGGATGTTATAGGTGTCGGTTAACCGACAGTTGCTAGATGTTCTAGGGGTCGGTTAACCGACATGCTGTAGATGTTCTAGGTGTCGATTAACCGACAATATGCTAGGTGTCAATTAAGCGACAGGCTGTAAACGTTTTTTTTTAAAAATAGCGGAGCGAAAAATAGGATATTGTACATTTCTATACGGGTATCCATTTTCCGCTGAGATGTGACGGGTGCTACGTGGCTGTCGCTGAGTGGAAGCGGAAAATGGATACCCGTACAGAAATGTACGATATCCTATTTTCCGCTGCGGTCTAGATTAACATGATAACTCGCAGGTATTAGCGGTCTAGGGTATTAATTTTTTAAGACCGCTGAAAGACTGTTTCCGCCATTTCTGCTCGGAGATCAAGGTTCGATTGGTTCGGCTGCTACAGATACCAGATATTCTATCAACATTTGAAATGTGAGTAACTACAGTCAGCCCTTACCCTCAGGTACACAATTTCTAAGTATTCCTATGTTGAATTACCTGCTTTCACCATGTTTACCACTGTAAAAACCTTAGATTCCTCCGAAGACCTGATTTCTGACCGTTTCTGGGATGTATATGACCCAATTTCAAAACCCATTGATATCATTACCAGTCACAATGACCTCAGTACTGCTTCCCTTGTCAATTCTGAGTTCCATACCAAATTGTACAGTACTTTGATCCCTTCTACGTCATTGTATCCTTTACCTAGTTGCCCGGAATTTGTATCCTTATGTGCTGAAAATTTTTCAACCTCAGAGGGAGTAATTATGAATTACCAGGGTGACCAAATTATCTGCAAAGTAGACCCTCAAACCCTTAGGGAAACCCTGAAATATTCTGCTGATTTCGTTTCAACTTCTATCTCTTTTAATGAAGCTGAAATATCCAAGATTTACAAGAAAGTTTCTAGTGAGGATAAAGAACGAATGTATCAGAAGGTTTTGTTGAAACCAGTGGAGAACCTGTCTGTTCCTTTTTCATCTAAACTTTGTTTACCAGTTATTGCTGCCGCTGTAACCCTATTAAGTCAAATTTTAGGGTCAGACACTAGTTCGGAGGTAACTGAAGCAATGTTAGGAATTTTCCTATACCTAGATAGACCTGGAACAACACCCCTTAGGTTTGATGAATATTTTGCCAAAGAAATGTGTTTTCAGTTGTCCAATTTCTCCAAAATCTATCATTTCAGGTATCAGGCATACTTATATGCTTTGATAATTCATGCTAAGTTAGGAGCACTAGCCATTACAGACTCAGAAACCTTCAAGGAATGGCCTCCTTCTTCACCATTTTACCATGCCTGGTCTTATGCCAAATTCATGGATTTGATCGTACTTAATCTTTTCAGAGTGTTTAATCCAGAGATCAACAGAATTTCAAATGACTTGAAAGAAATCCTAAACCCTGATTTGATTGGAGATTGGTTCCTGGCAAAAAACTTCTCCCTTGTCAGAATCTTTGGATTCACTGGATCACCATATGTGTTGCCTATATTTTTAACTACCAGTGTATTTGCTTTAGAGGTAATGAGGCAAAGGATCTCTGCAGATAAAGAACATTTCACTGCCCCATCATTGAAAAGGAGTTCATGGATAAAATATCCTATGACTGTGGGAAATTTCATTTTAAAGAAGGAAGCAGCATTGCCCATTATTGAAGAAGTTCTGAAGCAGCTTGATTTCCCTCAAGTACCACCTGTAAAATATGACCCTAAACATGTTATTTCACAAAGGAGACAGGAGTATGGCAGAGGTATATTTCAGCACAGTCGGGATGAAACTTGGATGGGAGAGGCCAATTCTCTTATATATGATCAGATCTGGATCAGTGAGCCTTTAAAGGAGATTGTAGAGGCTAGAGATCATATAGATTTTTCACAGTCAAATACTGCACAGGGAAAAGTGGAGCAGATATCTACCAAGAAAAGGTCAGAACCAGAGGCCACAGAGATGGATACAAAGGAACCTGAGACATCTAAAAAGCAGAAAACTGCCATGGGTGCAGAGATCATTGATGTTGAGTTGATAAGGGATCTAGTTATCACCCCTACTATTATTCAAGAAGAAGTATCATAGACCAGAGTTGAAAATACTACTGCAAAACCTAAAGAAAGCAGTAAACCACCCCCTGTACCGGTCGTGCAATATAAGAAATATAGCTATGCTGCAGCTGCTGAAGGTCAATTTCAAAACAAGCAGAGTCTCCTCAAACATTACATTGATCAGAGAAATGAGTCTGTGATGCAAGAGCAAAAAAAATTGAATCAACTCAAAGAAAAATCTGATATGAAGATAACATTGATGACAGTGAGGGATTCAGCAACTGGATCTTTAAGTTTGGCCATCACTGATGATAAAAATGCTTCTGAGATTCGTTTAGAAATGGATCAATTACCAACTCCTGACAAGATTTGGTTCCACAAACAAGCCAGTGAAGTCCTTTATGCTGACTTGACTAGGGAGACCTTGGCACATAAGAATGCAGTGCAGAAAATAAAAAAATTGGAAGCTCACCTGAAGCAGGAGAAAGCTGCAAACAAAGCATGGTCTACACAGGTGGCTTATTTACAAACTGAGCTGGCTTCATATAAAGAGTTGCCACCTGCACAAGGGGCAGAAACCCAGCCAACAGTCAAATTCAAAACTGTTAAGACAGTTAGAAGGAGGGCTAAAGGGGTAAATGTTAATGTTGATACTACACCTTCACCTAATTTGGTTAAGTTGCATGAAGAGATAGCTGGTTTGAATGCAAAGGTTGTGGAAGATAATGCCAAAATTCTAGTCCTTCAGGAGTAGAAAGAGGCATTGGAGAAAGAGAAAGGTAAATTGCTTCAAGAAATTGAACAATTGAAATCAAACAGGGGAACTAGTCCTTTGTCACCAATTGACCAGATCATACATGACATTGCAGATATGTCTGTACATGAAGCTGAAATTGAGAATTTCAAGGAGAAGGTTTCATACTTACAGGACACAATTTCTGAACTTAAACTGCAGATTGAAGAGATTAAAGCTCAGGATCCTAGAGAGCAGGAAATCATCAAGCTCAAAGAAGAAAATGATAAACTGAAAGATAAGATTTATAAGTTGAAAGAGAAAACCAAGGGAGTTATGCCACTGGAAGGTGCAAAGCATTTGCTTTGGGATGAATTGATAGCAGATATCAATGCTTTCTGGCCTCAATTGATCATTGTGGAGGAGCATGAGAAGGCATTGGTAGTGGCATCCAACAAATGTAAATTAACTGAGGAAAAGTTAATTAACAGAACTCAAGAGGTAGCTCAAAACGCAATTATTTTCCTCAGTAAAACTCCTGCTTCTGAGTTACAGGTTTTAAAGGTGAGTAACAGAACTGTTCTGTTAGTAGATGCCAGGAGGGTGTTGCAGAAATATACTCTGTTGAATTCAGTCAGAGGAAAGATGTCCCACATTAAAAAGCAAGTGCAGGAGTTCAAGCAAGCCTTTTTACCATTGATTGGTTATGGTTTACCATCCTTTTGGGATGATGAGAATATGCCAATAGCATGGCTTGAATATAAAGAAATGTTTATTAAAGCCAGATCAGACCATAGAAAATTTAATGATATGGTAAAAGGACTTAAAGGCATGGTGATAGTAAGCAAAATGAGGCAGGACTTCGAACTTCCATTACTTTTCAGGGAGGTTAAATCTAAATTGCCTGTCTTTACAGAAGGTCTTTTAATAGAGCTTGATGTGCTGATGGAAGAATTATCTGATGCTTCTGTTCCAAAGGATGATGCTTGGAATGAAGTATTCAGGGTGGGAGCACGAGTTCTTATACCAAGTTCAGGTCCAGGAAGTGCCAGTTAGATGTCCGTGAAGCATAAGTAAGTCAAGGTTGTCATATATTTGATAATGTTGCTAAGAACTATAAAGTTTAGATCCTGCAGAAGAAGTTTTAGGGAGTCCATGATGCTAGCTTGCTGTCTGCAGTTACTACAGTAAGCAACAGTCACACAGATACTTTATTTATAGTTGTTTTGGAAATATTCAGAGGAAGACGACAAGTTAATCAAGCGAGCCTGAAATCAAGCGAGCCTGTTCAGACAGTATGCGCCTTTGAAGGCTAAAATTATCAGAAAACATCAATGATATCTCTTTCCATCCTGGAAATGAATAGGATATTGTTGATCCTAAAAGGATTATCGACCTCATAAATATTCATACAGCTGTCATTTCTTTTTGTAGAGTTGGTTATGTAATAAATGGTCACTATGCCATCTGTTTTAGAAGATAGGATTTAAGCTATTTTGCTGGGACATGATCCCACGTATGTAACTGTTTCCTAGTTTTTTGCATCTCTCCTTTGAATAGATTAACTACAAATAGACCCTACTTCGATAGGGAGAGGGTTGGTCTTTGGTCGAAGAAATTCATATTGTAAAGAAGAAAAGACTCGTGTATCTGGGATTTTGTGAACTTCAATGAAAGAACAGACATACAGGTTTTCTCATGTTTAAGATTTCTTCCAAGTTTTGTTGCAGAATGTCTTCTATGTGAAATTCATTCATCTGTCTTATTTCCTCTTCTTTACTGTTAATTTAAATCTTTGGAATTCATGTTTCCATGCTCCACAGTATTTACAGTAAATACCATTGAAAGATAAACTGTAATAGAATTCATCGTTGGTGTTCTGGTGCTCTATTATAATTTACTTTTCCCTGTCTTTCATAAGTCTTTCCTGTTTATTTAAGGAATTCATAGTCACATGCTCCTGAAAATAAACAATCAATTCTCTACCTTCTGCTATCACCTTTAAAGTTTAATGATCTGTGCAAAATGCATGCAAAAGGCCTTAAACCTCTGTGACCTGATTTACTCTTTCATTTGATTTAAGCCTCAATCCTTGACTCCATTGCCCAATGTTCTTTACTCTTGAACTTTCCCAACACCCTGATCACCATTGAAAACACTTGTTACCTTGAGAATCTGGCCTTGTTTCTCCTATTCCTTGATACATTTATCATACAGTGACAAAGAGAGAGCCCTCTCTGGTTGGCTGAGTCAGACAGTCATCCTAAAGATTGGTTGTGGGTTACCTTTGGGTTTCTTGAACACAGCCTCAAGAAATTACGGAGTGATAACAACACCCATGAATTTGAGAAGAGGAAGGGGGGGGCATCTCATTTCAATCCCTTTAAACTTTGTGGGACAAATGAAGAATGATGTTCAAACAAACATGAAGAATAAGAAATTCTTACTTTGATCCCATTCCAATTGGATGTCCAGATGGTATAATCCCAATTGCAAACATGAGAAGCTGTTGGAACTTCCCTCAAATACCTTGAAAATACACTTTTGTTACAACTATAACTAGGAGAATATCAACAGCAGAGGTCAGGAACAACAGAGTTCTACACGCATAGCAATTGCAAGAGGAAGCATACTACACATATAGTACACATGTCATCCATTCATACCAAGCCCTTACATACATAACTACATATGACAGAATATTCAAAAGCAGGTCTCAGCTATGCATAAGTCAGTGTTATGGGCAATTTCAATCAAAGCCACCACATATATTAAATTATTAATTTAAAAATAGAACAAAAATACAAGACTTACCGTATTGTATTTCTCGATCATCACAAGTCCTCACTGGGTTTGTTGACAACATGACCTTGTGCTGGTTAACAGGAGAATCTAGGGTCTTCTATACCCTGGGACAGATGAAATGGTTTAAAGAATGACAAATCACCATTATTTAGATTTGCAAGCTCCACCTTATGAACGTCTAATGACAACGCACTAATCATATTAGCAAACCAATTCCAGATTATCAATGGTGAGAACTACCATGAAATTTACCTTAGGAACTTCGTTAGTTGCAACACACTAAGACTATATAAAACCTCAATACCTCTGCTACAGGCCTGCTGTTCATCCACTGGCTTTCATCTATTTCTTGGGAATGATTTACTGAACCCTTCTTTTCTACTTCACATTGAAAAATCAATAGAAAACCTAAATTAAATTGAAGGATGGGTACCTCTTCATATTTGTGGATTTGGAGCCGGATGTAGAGTTTGCAAAAGATGTTGAGGTATTGATGCACATAATGGATTCCAACGATCCTCATCCTGAGACTTTGAAGATCTTCCAAACCAGAAAGCTCCAGCCCATCAAGATTCTCACTCTGCAGTTTAAAGAAAATGCATGTCTATAGTTAGCTAGAAGAAAGAAACAACTTATCTGGTCATAAGAAAGAAACATTGTAATAATGCATGCATTTTACCTTATTGAGCTCCTCTCTGTTTCGAGAATAGTTTAATATTCTCTACTAAACAGGGCCAACCACGTGAAGGTGGAAGCTCATATGGCCCCTCCCCCCCCTCACATCACTCTCAATTCCCCATACCCAATGCACGTGCTTGGAAATAAATGATCTTTTGTGCGAACATCGTGAGTTTCTTGTCTTAAAGGAATTACGTGCATTCGATCATTAATTAGTTTATAGCATTCATTAATTAACTCATTCATTCATTCATTCGTACATAGAAAAAAATACATAGTTGAAGACATTACTCCATAATATCAAAAATAATATCCGAGGACAATGCATAAAAAAATAATGTAATAGTGTACTTATTACAATCACTACTTTTTTTGACGCTTTTTTCTCTCCACAAATTCTCTAAGTGTGACATCCTCTTATACCAATTGTTTTTTGTTTCCTATGCCCTCTGTAGCTGCCTGTGATCGTGTTTGTCGACGGGTTGTGTGCTCACGACGTGTATGCGGCTGCTGTAAGGTGCCAGGATGTACTGGAAAAATGAAGAAATATTAATTGCTTGACGTGTTTTTACTATTATAATCATTGTAAGTCCTTCATTAAGAAAAAAACATTAGAGCGGTGCTTTGTACCTGGCAACTCATGGGTGACATGAATTTCCTGCGTTTGATCTTCTGCTGCTGCCTCAAGTTGCACATGAAGACCCTCTGCATTAAAACATCAACACTTACAACAGTATAGTATTTGCAATTTAATATTTGAGACTTTAATCCATGCTAGTTTTTTTTTAACACTAGCATATTTATTACCTGGATTTCGATCAACATGAACTTCAATATCTCTTTCTCCTCCATCCTCTGCATTTTCTCTACTTTCGTTGTGCGGCTTAACACAAAGAGACTCAATATTTTATGTACTAGTTTATTAATGAATATAGAACACAATGAATCAAGCTTAAATAGAATTTGTTTATTGTAGTTACCTGTTCGCAGGATGGATCACTGGAAGAATTTGCTTGGCTACCACGGCTGCTTGTTCGATGTTCAACAACACCTGAAAACCCGCGTTGGTAGTCGATCCTCATGTCTTCCTCCGTTGGCAAATCGTGGAATCTTTGAGCCTATAATTTTCAATTAGATCATCATTGTTGTTGTTATATCATCATGAAAACAATTTTAAATGCAATCTATAATTTCTATACAATAAAATAATTATTGATCATACTTACGATTCGTGCTTGCAGGTTGGAATATCCACCAGGGCCAAGCTTGTGTTGCCCATGTTTTTCTATTCTTTCCTGGGTGGCCTTCGACGTATCTGGTAGCCTATAAAAGTATTTTTAAATACATTAGACATTGCAAACAAATGGAAAATAAAGTGTAATAAACATATAATTGCATTGCTGAAAGTATTGCATACCTTCTAGCTGACTCGGGTACTGGCTTGCCCGCTATTTTCGCAGCTTTCTCCCTTGCATCATCCAGCAAGCCTTTCCACTCCGTTGTTGGAATCATCGGAGGGCGCTCATAATTTGGATTATTTGCTAAGTTGTTCTGATATTGCTCCCGTACATAATGTAAATGTTGGCCAGCTTTTTCGAGAACCTTTTTTTGGTTGAAGGTTTCGACACCAAAAAACCCAACCAAGCGAGCAATAAGCTCATCTTTCAAAACTTTACTCTGCCGGTTCCACCATGTGCGGATAGTGGGCCCAAACAGCTCTAAATACCAATCATTAAGATGTTTATAAAAGACATCATTTCCTACAAAAACGAGTATGTGTTAATTAGTGTAAAAAGAATGATGCATAATTACATTCCAATAAAATTATAATATATAGTTAAAACATTTTGTAAATAGTACCTGGAATCTTCTCCATCTTGTAGGGAATGAGATCTTCGTCCACCAAAAAAGTAGTCTCAAATGTTCCCGTGCTAGTGACACGGAAAGATCCAGGAAATGCTGGGACAGCAGCATCAAAGTCATGCTCTTCTCCATGTACTGGCCCCTGATCCTCATCGGCACTCGCGTGTTCCGTCTGGGGTGTCTCATTTTGTGTTTCCGACTGGCCAGACGGCAACGATACATGATCAGTGGCGAAGGGGGTGTCAGGCTCAATGGTACCAGCATGCCTCTCACCGGGGAAAAAATATTCCTGTAGAAACAAATAATATTTTAGTTACTCATATACGAATAGGAAAAAAAATTGCATTTGGAATAGACTTATAATGAAAGAGTTTGCAGCTTACATCCAAGCGCTTTACTTTAAGCAACACACGATCTATCTTTGCTTGAGTCTCATCCTGCGTCATTTGCGTATTCGATATAAGCAGATTGACGACCTCCTGATTTAATTTTGTTTTTGCTTTTTGAACTGCATCCCGGATATTCTTTGAATTCTTGAGGTCAACATCATCAAGAATGTGCCCCAAATCCATATCCTTTGGATCCATCTATAGATATGTATCATCCGACATAAAAATAGAAAACATTAATATCAATTTGAAATCATTCATATAATTAGATAACATAAATATGTATAAATACAGTTTCTGAAATTCACAATGTGCTATATACCTGCTCAAACCCGATGAGCGTGGCGTGCTAACATCTGTCGACATATCATCTGTCATGGGGCTCTTACCTTGACCCTCAGCCTACAAACAAAATATTGGCCACGTTGATATCATAATTAAACAAATGTACTTTCTAAAGAAGCAGGTAAGTAAAAATGTGGTATATATACCTATTTCCTGTAGGGGGGTGTCGGCCTCCCAGGCTCCATTGGGGACTTGCCCCGATCAGCTGACTGCAACAAAGTAATTAAAAACATTAATTTCGCACTGAAACCAATACACGAGGAAAATCAGGGGTGGGGGGTGTTGAGATATCTTGGCTAATTTTCACTTGTGGCCATGTGCCAAACCACTAGGTGGGTAATTGAGGCCCTTAATGGGTGGACCTGTGGGTGGTTGTGGATTGTAATCATCTCATTCAATTGAATTATTCTTCAGCCCAAGGGCATCCTATCTATTGCACACTCTCTTGAAGTCTTTATATGTGTTTATGGTGTTAAGTCAGTAATTTGTTCCTTCAAATTTTGTTTGATTTGCATTTTATTTTAAGTTATTTATTTGCACTGTTTTGATTTCTCCCTCTTTTAGGAAATTTTCTTTAGTTTTTATATGAAATTTTGGGCTTGCTTGTGAAATTTTCAAGTTTTAAACTTTAGGTTTGTTTTTGTTAAAGGGTTTAAAAGTCACCATATCAAATAATGGGTTCATAAACCATACTCTAAGTATAGTCATGTATAATCATCACTCTGACAGCTTTAGAACTCTATGCAAAATGACAAAAGGCTGTGAAAAAGCACCAAAACAGTGTTAAAATTATTCTTGTAGCGCTGGAGCTCAAAATCACCAAAGGTGCGCTACAAGAATATCGCGACTCCAAAATTCCTCCGATTTTTTAGCAAATTTTGGCACGTTTGGAATGATGAATGACTAATTACATGTTTTAGACATCCCTGCAGACCTGTTAATTGAAGAGGCTGAAATCTTCAAAAAACTTGATATACCTTGTGTTTGTGCCAGAAATTGTTTCTAAGGCTAAAGAAACAAGCCAACACAATCTCAAATAAAACTCAACAAAGTAAACTAGGTTTTAGGTTTTTTGGAATGTTTTCTTGGTTATAAATTTGGTAGTCAATCAGGGATTACATTCACCAGCTAAGCAAGAAACTAAATCATAAACAAGTACAGACAAAGATACATCATATAATCCACAAATAACAATCAGCATATAATCTTAAAGTTCATTCAGGGCTGACAAGCATCACAAGTAAAGAAATCATGAACCAGCAACGAATATATCAGTCCAGTAGTTAAACAAACTCAAAATAAAGCTAAAACATATGCTGAAGGGTAATAAGTATCATATATTTCATAGTCTGTCATCAAATGCATACAAGAGTCATAGTACTTAGCTCTGAACAAGTCTGCAGACCAAAATAATCTGGAGACCTCCTGAAGCTCCCAAAAATCGAACCCTCTCAATGACTTCCTAACATCTCTAAATATTATCCTTTTACAAAATCAGTTAGGCCTCTAACCCTAACTGCCTTCCACCTATTCGATGAGGTCAAGTAATTGCAGAATCTTTAAAAAGTTACAAAGGATGCTAAAAATAGCATATCATTAACAAATATGTTTGCTAACTAATGACAACTAACAGCATGTACAACTGTCTTATAGGTCTTTTGCCACCTCAGCCAACAGAGCGATACCATCTGATGCTTGGTCTTTCTTCTTAGCCTTCTTCTGCTCCTGCTCCATGTCACTTATCCTTTTGATTAGCTCTTTGTTATTCTGCTGCAGGTCCTGGACTGTCTTCTCCAACTGTGTGCAATGAATGTCAGCAGCTCTTTTTCTTTTAAGTGCTTCTTTTGCATCAGCTACTAGTTCCTGAAAATTGTCATTTACATCTTGGAGATCTTCTCTTAACCTTTCGTTGGCCATCATTAGTCCATCATTGACCTCTTGCATATAATTCATCTGGTGTTTGTATTGCTTGACATTTTTTTGCAAATTTTTCCTGTCAGAGTTAGCTAATTTATCCATTGTAGAATCTTGTTCTTCATCAGGTCACCAAGGAATGTCAAGCTTCTTGAAGATTTATGTCTCTTCAATCAACAATTTTGTGTCTTCAATACTAGGACTCTGATTTTCTGTACTTGCTGCTTCGACTGAATGAGTTTCTCCTTTTAAACATGGTTGCAATTTATCTAGTTCTGGTTTATCATCATCCATGGACACTTCATCTAAGACAATCACTTCGTTTGTATTCAATTTGGGATTCAACAATTTCTTCATGTTTAATCTCAACTTGTTCTTTGACCTAGTTTTAGGTCTCCAAAAGGATGTTGCTTCTCCCATCATCTTCAATTCTTTCCCTTGGTGCTGAATAGCAGCCAATTCTATTACTTCTAGCTTGTTCCTTTTCCTGTTAGGTCTTGTTGTTTTGCTATCTGAAGTATGAATTTCTTCTATTTCAGCTTTGACTTCTATTTTGGAGATAGGCTGTTCTTCTTCCAATAGATATCCCTCATCATCTGAGAGAATGGTGATAGGGCTTCTCGGCTGAGTGTGAATTTCCTCTTTAGGTACAGCAACCACTTTTATATCAACCTTTTTCTCTTCCTGAGGATTTGCTACAGGCGCCAAATTTTGTTCAGGTTGTTCCTTCTTATCTTCAAACAGTGTATATTTGCCTTTAGAGCTAGCTGAGAATGTCTTTTGTTCATTGTCTTCCTCCACAGGCTCTGCTACTTCCTCAATTTTGATCTTTTCCTTATCTTCCAGCTTTGACTTATGGCCTAACTTTCTCAACAAGACCTTACCCTTATCTATTTGTCTCTTAGACTTTTGATCTTCAAAACCAGACCAAAAGATGAAGAAGTCCCAGGTCTTTCCTTCATGCTGCAAGACAGTACTAATAATCAACTTGATTAATCCATGGTGAAAGATGGACTGAGAGGAATGATCTTTAGGCCCTTTCACCTTGTTGGACATTTTCTGTAAACTCTTCAAAAAGAAGAATGGCAGGTTCATCTTGGACACCCCCACCATGTGCTGAAGGAATCTAAAATGATATTTGTATACAAAAGCATACCTGCCCTCACAAGTAATATAGCTTTGTAATATCCTAATTGGTTCAACCCACTCCTTTCTGAGATTTTGGATAAGGACACCTTTATTCCAATCAGGTGTGACATTTGGTAAAAGAAATTTCTGTGGATCAAAGTCAAAGGGCAATTTCTTAAACCATTGTTCGCCCTCATCCTTAATCCCTGTGGCTTCTGAAATTAATTTAACTGTCAGCTTGAATTTCAAAGTATCAAAAATCACCATGTCATTCTTGAAACCCTGGGCAAACTTGCAGGACACCTTTGCATTATATCCATCAATCTTTCTGAAAAAATCCATCCAACCAGCTTGTTTGAACAGCTCCACACACTCAGGCAGTTTTTCAACCCATTCTACATCTGTTGGTTCAGCTCTGTTTATTTTACCACTCCTGCCCATTATTCTTCAATCACTGCAAATTGAATGTATCCTCTTGTATTGTTTGTGAACAGGAGATTAATTTTGGAATTTAAAAACACTATTGAATGTACAGGTTGTTCACAGCACTGACAGGGTTAAATTTCATAAAAAACGAAACTGTTCTCTTCAACCCTCATTCAGCCTGGCGTCGCAGATCATCAACAAATAGCTATTTATCTGGTTAAAATTGCGTTTAAAAGCACAATTTAACCTATCCTTTGATCAATTTGAACAGAGTAAGCTCCGGCGAAAAAGCCCCAAATTTACTGTTATATTGGTTTTTTAGGAATACCTGTAAATTGCTTCATTGTTGTTGTTTGAAATCACGACCCAAACTGACAGCTGAGTCACCTTGGTTGTACAGATGTCCTCCAACCTTCAATTTAGCTGTTAGCAACGAAATTAGGAAGCCCTAATTTCCCATGAAGCCCTCAACACCTCTTGCTTGTTTAGCTGGCGGCGATGCTCGGTTTTTTCTAGTGGTTATGGTTACCTTATTAAGTCCTCCGTGTTTGAATATGCTTGTAGATAACAAATTCATGCCACATTAACTCAAACCATGTGGATATCTGTCAAAATGAATTACACCTGTGCTGATGATGAGCACGATTTCCGCACGACGTGCAAGCATTTGAAATCATGATGTTTTCTGCATCAACACGTCATGAATCCTCTAAAACATATAATCAGTCATTCATTAGCCCAAGCGTGCCAAAATTTACTGAAAAATCGGAAGTATTTGGAATCGCGATATTCTTGTAGCGCGCCTTTGGTGATTTTTAGCCCCAACGCTACAAGAATATCATTAACACTGTTTTGGTGCTTTTAAGCAGCTTTGGGTCATTTTGCATGTGGTTTTAAAAGCTGTCAAGGTAAAGATGATACATGACTCTACTTAGGATAAGGCTTATGAGCTCTCTATTCAATATAGTGACCTTTTAAACCCTTCATCAAAAACAGAAACAGGATCTGGAAACAGAAATCCATTGTAAATAAATGCAGTCTTTAGTATTTTGAATAGGTAGCTTAGCCTAGATGAAGGTTAGCTCATAGAGCTCGAGAAGAGAGAACAGGGTGTAGAGTGTGATTGATTACATACAGTGAAATGTAATAAAATGATGGAGAATCATTAAATTTCCTCTCTACTGTGTAAAATCTCAGTATATATGATTCATCTCTTCTGTATATGTTGTGATATTTCTGTTATCATTGGTTGGATACATATGATTCAACAAATTTCATCTGAAAGCATCGATTTTAAGGAATAGTGAAATGAAGTGTGAATTATTGGAAACGTTACAATGTATATCCTAGGGTAAAATACAGTCTATATATATGTTAACATTCTGTTCAGCCGTGTGGGATTTGATTAGCCTTCTATTTCGAGTATACATCTGATTCGTTAAGGGAAACAACGATTCCATGGAATATTCTAATGGTTTGTGAGTCATCATAATTGTCACAGTGCAGAATCCCTAGCTCACATGTACAGTCTATAAGTGGCGCTGATATGTATAACATTTGGAGATCAATGATCGAGAACAGAGCGGAGATTGATGAGCTAAGTAATGGATGGTTCTGATCACATAGGAGATTAATGATCAGGATGAGAGCGGAGTTGTGAAGTCAGAAATCAACGATCACGATCACAGCGGAAAGTGACGGTTCAAAGCTCGAGGCAAAGTGGAGTTTTCCGCTGAGAGATACGTGTCGTGCATTGGGTGGAAGCGGAAAATGAAAAGAAGGTACAATTGGTACGATAAGTGATTTTCCGTTGGGGCTTAGGTCATGACGAATGGTCATGTGGCGTTTAACTTAGAACAGTATAGTTGCGAACTGTAAAATGCACCTCATTAGTGCAATAACTTAGAACAGTATAGCTGCGAAATGATAGCCAAAGACGAAAAAAAACTGGAAGGGAACATTCAAGAATTATTCCATAATTCCTCCACTCGACAGCTCTCACCACGATCAACTCAGGTGAATCAGCTCGCAACACCAATGCCAAGAAGAGCCATATAAAAAATAAGTTATTTTTCTCATGTGCTCTGATACCATGTGAGAAAAGACAAGTAATCCAGATAAGTTATTTTTCTCAGGGCCTTTGGGCGGAACCAGTCCTTCTTCCTCCTCATCATCATTAATTCGATATAAGCTCTCCTCCTCTTCCTCTACTGTAGGGCATAAAGAAGGACAATACATTGAGCAGCACGACGGGCAGCAGCCCGTCTCGCTCTCGTTCCAAGTTGACTGCACGATTACAGGCGCTGCCAGAAGAAATAGGATTCTGAACATTATCATACGGCTGCCTCGAATCCTAAATTTCTTCATTCTCACACTAACACAATATTGCAGTGGAACTAACCACTACTGGAAATTCCGTTGAGGGCTAAGCAAAAGGTGAAGTGTTTAATTCGCTAATAGAGAAGTCTTGCTGAATTTTGATAGAATTTCCAAGTATAGTGACAGTTATCTATTTTTAGTTATGTCACAGAGTTAATTGGAAACTAAGAAAAACTAAGAGAAGAATGGTAAAGGACTGTATTAAGTGAAGATTCCACTACAGAAATTTTGGGAATCAAGGGTCTGCTTAGGTATTGCAGGTGGTGCCTGCATCAATAAGCCAAGTTTCTAGTTGGAGGACTTGGACCGACTACAGAATGAACATTTATAGATGTAATGTCCCACACAGTGTGCATATCAGGCAAATGAAGCTATGGATGAGAATGTCACTTACTGAAGACATTTGGAATGGAATGGTAGCTCCAAATCAAGATGGCTGAATGGACTGAGCTTCAAATCGAAATGGCTGAATCGACTGAGCTTCAAATCGAAATGGTGGACTGAGCTTCAAATCGAAATGGTGGACTGAGCTTCAAATCGAAATGGCGTACTGAATCTTCTCCAAATCAAAATGGCGAACTGCTCCAAATCGACGAAATGGCGGACTGCTCCAAATCGAAACGGCGGACTGCTCCTGCTACCTACTTTGCTTCTTAAACCCCTACCCAAGCTCTAGCCACCTATATTCTACCTATTAAAGCTCAACATATTGCATCGCATCTGGTACTGCTTATGCGTAAACAAGGGAGGAAAAGGAACGAATGCTGCGTGGGTTTAAAACCTATAGCTCTGCTACTGTTCACATGGGACTGTTTAAACCCTATAGCTCTGCTACTGTTGGCATGGGTTTAAAAAATTTTATGTTTTAAAATATGTAAAAGAGTAGAATTTTGGCGGGTAGCATATGGTTGTAACCATAATTTAAAAACAACATTTGTTATGCCAAAATGAATAAGGCGGACGAGTCAAACCCATGACCTATCCTCCCACTAAGTCTTATCCGCATGATACATATTCTATATTTACACACCCTAGCTCCTAACATCCCGAGATAAACACCAAAAGAGGAACCCATACAACATGACAACAACTACTCATTAACGCCCTTTCCTTTACTCATTAACTAGTACTTTATAACTAGATAACTAAAGGATATAGAATAACTAAAACTAAATAGAGTATGCAAAGGATATAGAATAACACTTTATATTAAAATTTAGGAGATATAATTAGCTCCTTAGTTGTTTGAAAGTTGAGTCATTAATTATCTTATAAGTAAAAGCCAGGGCTAGGACAACCCTATAGCCATCTTAAATAGACCACCTCATATTTTATCTATGCTTGGCCTAGGTAGCAATGTTGTTTGAGTATCTAGCCAAACTAGTAAAAGCATTACTCTACAATATTATACTTTACCTGCCTTCCAGCTCTTAGATCATGTCTAATAACAAACGACCAACCCTGTCTACCAGGAAATTTTGAGTAAAATACCTTAATGAGCTTCTCTTTGTTTCAAGAATATCTTAATATTCTCTACTCAACAGGGACAACCACGTGAAGGTGGAAGCTCATCTGCCCCCCCCCCCCTCACATCACTTGGAATGATGTTCAATGCACTTCATGATCATCTTCTCCATCCAAGTCTGCATCTGTATCATCTGATCCAGATTCAACATTATAAGGATTAGAGGTAGCTATATCATCATCGTCGTCGCTGTAATTAGTTTCAATAAATTGATCATGATCGTCAATATCATCTTCATCATGAACATTGTCTCTAACATCATCTTCTTCAACTAACTCTTCAACATCTTCCTGTGTAACATTATGATCATCAACATCCAACTCATGTTGATCCTCTACATGATCACCTTCTTCTTCAACACCCTCTTCAGCTTCCTCTACAATATTATACTTTACCGGCCTTCGTCTTGGATCATGTCTAATAACAAACGACCAACCCTATCTACCAGCAACTTCTGAGTAAAATACCTGTTCACATTGACTTGGAAGAACATAGGGCTCTGACGTTCGTGACTCAAGCGACCTTGTATTGACCATGGTAAATCCATTAGCATGTTCAATAACAGTTATATCGGGATCAAATCGATTCAATCGTAGCCTGTACCATTTCACAACAAAAAGAATTATTTTGAATGATTTAAAGTCACAGTCAATGATATCTTCCAAATATCCATAATATCGATTTTCTGACAATTATGGACGTCTGTCGCTTCTAGATGAAACATTAGTGACCTCAAAGACTGCACTTATCCCAGAATCACATGTTTTCCTTGTGTCATCCAACTTTTTAATGCGATATTTACGACCGTTGCACCACATAGCCTTGTGGTGTTTTACCTGCAATTGATAATGAACTAGTAAGTATTTTATGTTCTTAAAGTATGCAAATAAAATGAAATTAATCAAGATGAACATGAATATCGACGTAATTGAAAATATTATGGCTTATATATTTATAATATCATGCTTACCTGTTTATCTTTTAAACCATATGCTAAATCGATTTCCCTTTCTGTTAGATTGACATCTCCATTGCGATGTGATTCTTTAACCAATGAAGCCACACCTTCCCATGATAGTCCTCGACCAGATTGATTACATTGTTCAATCCATACCTTCATCCAATCAAGATTGTTTGCGACGTACAAATGTAGTGCATCCCACTCGCGACCAACTGCATGAAAATAAAATTACATAAATCAACTCAAAAATTTATAATTACTTAACGCAGTGTAACATTATAAATATTAATGATGCATATCATTAATGAATATTAAAATTGAAATAATTATGTACGATACTATTAAAATGTATTAACATTATTTTTTTTTTTTCCAAAAGAAAAAAGCGTATAAATGTATTAACATTATTATTCTATAAAACCATTTAATAATTACCTTTGACCTTCCTCGATTTACCTTTCCCCATCAGGTACTCTCCTTCTAATTTCTTAGTGGAATTTGGATCACCAATGCATCGATCTAATTCGGTCTTAATAGACCCCAACCCTGGAAGATATTCAACAATATACACCATGGCCTGAAATACCATATATCCCTCCATCATAGAACCCTCTGGACGTGCTCTTTGTCTAACTAAAGCCTTCATAAATTTCAAGTGCCTCTCAACCATCCACATGGACCTTGCATGTATAGGTCCACACAATTCAATCTCCTCAACTTGGTGTATGAGGTAGTGTTCTTGTGCATTGAAAAATGCCGAAGGTAGAAATCTCTGCATTTGACACATTAAACGAGGAATTTCTCTCTTCCAATACTTTATATCTTCTTTGTGGATTTCTTTCGATGACAACCATCTACATGTAAAGCAAGAAAATAATGATATCATTTAACGACGAAAATTTAAGATTGTAGTACGTCAAATCTACATGATTGACTAAAACAAATGTCAATTCATATAAGTTATGCAACGAATTAAACAAATTACATGATGATGCGTGAAAAATATTGTTTCTAATTACCTCATGTATTTTCCAAGATCATATATGACCTATTTGACATTATTGTCAAAGTTGTCTGGGAGAGATACAGGTAGAACATACTGTAACAATGAACACGTCTCATCAATATATTTTTCAAAATTAAGAAAAAAAGTAAACAAAAAACATGCAGTATTGTAATATACCAATATATATACCAAAAATATAATTACCTTAATGAAGATATGCCAATCATGCGTTTTTACCCCGCCAAAATCACCTTTCCTTGTTAAGATATTCTTTATGTTCGAACAAAATCCTGTGGGAAGTTTCATTTTTTGTATCACTTCTTTTACTGCATTGCTTTGTTGCTCAGTCAATAACCATGGAAGTGACCTTATATTAATTTGGTCTCCATCGTTGTTTAAATGTTCAATGATATCTTTCATTGCATGATTAGATTCATGAATGTCACTGCAAATTTTGACAATTTTTTCTTTGTCACTCCTTCCGTCTAATATTCGCCATAGTGTTTCAGTTACATTCTTTCCGATATGCATTGTATCAAACAAATGAACAACTAGTAAGTGCTCATAGTAAGGCAGCCTACTAAATTGTTTCGGATAACTTTTCATTCCTCGTGGAAGCCCATTTACACCTTCATGATGTTCATGCAGACCATTAGTAATCAATATATAAGTTAAAGAGATTAAAATGTAGTATATTACAGTAAAAAAAATTAATACAATCCAAAATAAAACATTAAAAACATATAAGAGATGATCAATACGAATATATAAGATAGACAAATTGAATCATACCTTGATGATCTATTATATTGCAACTTCCATATGTGAGGTGTCATTCTCTGTGGTTTTAATGCGGTCTCCTCTTTCCCATTAAAAAGATGTTTTTCGGTAGTTCGATACCTATGATTCTTAGAGAGGAAGTGCCTATACTCATCAAACACTACCTTACACAAACTCTTTGAATGACGAGATTTCATCTTGGGACCACAAACTGGACATGCAAATTTTCCCTTTGTTTGAAGACCACAAAAATGTGTTAGCCCTGGAGCATCGTGAATTGTCCAGGCAAGCATTGCATGGAATTGAAATTCTCTTTGCCCTACTGGTCTAGAGACATCATACATAGTGACACCATTCCATAGCTTAAGTAGTTCATCAACAAGAGGCTCGATATATACATTCATATCTTTAACTTGGAACTTACCTAAAAGAAAACAACAAATACAATACATATAAGTAAATGAAAAATATATATGACATGAATATGCAACAATATTGATCTTCATGACAAATTAAATACTAAATATGCATTAAAAAAACACTGTTCTAAAGTACAAATTATACCTGGAACAATCATTGCCAACATTAAATGCTCCCTCTTTATTGACATCCATGGAGGAATGTTATTGTTGATAACAAAAACAGGCCAGACCGAGTTAGTAGATCTCATCTCTGCATGTGGATTGACACCATCCGCTGCCAAAGAAAGTCTAGCATTACGAGGTTCTTCTTTAAAGTGTGGCCATTTTTCCTCCATGTCTGTAAATGCAGAACCATCTGCAGGCATTCGCAGAATATCATCTCCACTTCTATTCCGTGCGTGGTAATCCATAAATTGTGCTATGTTTTTGCACCTAAACAGTTGTTGCAAGCGTGGAATAACGGGAATATAACGAAGAACCTTACGAGACATCTTTTTGGTTACTTGATCTGTTCGGTATCTACTGCTATGAAATATAGGGCATTCTGTTGCAAGCTCATACTGATTATAATATAAAATATGATCATTAGAACATGCATCAATTGCTTGATACTCCATTCCAACATATTTCATGATGGAAGTTAAATCTCGATATGTGCGAGGTAATTTATTTGATGCCGGTAAAAAATATTCACCTATCAAGCTGTTACAACAAATTTAAAAAAAATGGTTACTATAAATATTTGAAGAGCATGATATTAACGACAAAAAATACATCCTTATTTTTTGGAGTATATTATAAGATCAAAGTGGTTTTGATTGAAAGGTGTGACATAGTTTTGGAGTATATGCACTAAAGTTGAGATCCGACGGATCACATATAATCACATGCGTACCTTAACACCAGCGTGATGGATGTGTTTGAAAAACCATTCATAACCTTCAAGTTCATTATCAGCAACACAGCAGAGAGAACACTTATGGGGGAGCCTTCAAAAAGCGGTTCCGTCGCCTTCTCAAGTGTAGGTAAATCATTAATATCTTCGAAGTCATCAATTGGCGGTGCATGATGTTGATCATCGTCCATTCTAACATTAAATGCATCATTGATTAATGTATTTGCACCATCATCCTCAATTATGTTATCGTCATCATGATCATCGTTTAATTCCATATGATCATCATTAACTTGATCATGATCAGTATTCGAAGGACCTGCATATTGTTCTTCATGCGCTAGTTGTTCCGCAATTACCACATTCTCCATGTTCGGAACAGCCCTAGGAGGCCCTTGCTTTATAATTACAATTAAAACATCAAACAAAGAACGTTAGTCATGTGATCGATTAATAAGTAACAAAAATAAAAATGATACAATATACAATTACAAAAACTCTCAATATAAAGACCGTGTTAAGTCATGAACTTGTTTCCTTCGATTTTATATTTTGAT
Source organism: Larix kaempferi (assembly GCA_027924585.1). Lineage (NCBI taxonomy): Eukaryota > Viridiplantae > Streptophyta > Pinopsida > Pinales > Pinaceae > Larix > Larix kaempferi. The sequence goes on from BSBM01000372.1 coordinate 30,434,892, forward strand.
TGTGATTTTGATTTTAATTTTGCTCGTTTGCTAAATTTTTCTCATTTTGCTTCCTTTAGGAATTTTTTGATTTTCAAATGAAATTTTTAATTTTTTGCTTGCTTTTAGATTTCTTATTATTTTCTTTTAGGATTTGAAGGGATAAATAGGATTTATATTAAGTAAGGATGTCACAAACATACTCAAAGAGTGTGGTTTATCATTTAAACTGGAAAAATAGTTGAAATTGGGCCAAAATTTGAATGCAGATTATTCTTGTAGCGCAATCATGAAAAGTTAATACAGTGGCGCTACAAGAATATCGCGCCAGCCGAAATCATTATTTTTTAAGCTAAATTTTCGCATGGTTTCATTGCTAAGTGACTAATCACATGAATGAAGGCTGTTGATACGTGCTGCTCCAGTAGTAATTATGAAAACAGGTGCTGCTGTATCGTGGAAAAGATCGTGGAGATTATTAGCTGGAACAGTGCATATCATGACAGGAGGAAGTGTTAGACGAATTTGACGTGAAAGGAGTTATTTCACAGATACATCACGAAGCTGGAAAATAGGTGGAGAGAGGACAGGTGCCTGAAAGCCAGAAGTTGCAGTTACAGAGAAATTACGGCTTGCTCGTTCTGCCAGCTGGTAGTGAATTAAAGACCTGAAGACACTTGCACAGAGGAATTGAACAACCAGGTACCTAAAAAATTGATTTAAACATCCACAGCAAAGCGAGAATAGGGTATTCCGCATTAAACCGATAGCGGCTGCTAAATTGGGGTTTTTTCTCAGAAAAGCTTGTTTTCTTAAAATTCATTAGGGAAAGCATGAATATAGGTTCTAAACAAAGCTCCTGTCAAAAATAGATCAGTTTAAGAGTTCTTTGAGACGCTGTGACAAGTGGAAATTTTAAATTTAGCGATACATTAAGCCACTACTTCTTCAAAATCTGAAAGCAACCTGTTAACTCATCAATAGAACTCCAAAAGTACATAGGTTTCAGTAGTTGAAAGCAGATGGGTAAAAGTGGCAAAACAAATAGAATCGAACCCACTGAGCTAAATTGGATTGACAAATTTCCAGATTGTGCAAAGCTTTTTCAAAATGCTGGTTGGTTGGATTTCTTCAGGAAAATCAATGGCTATAACACTGAGGTTTCTTATAAATTTTCCCAAAGCTATAAGGAGGACATGATAGTATTTGATACTTTAAAGTTTAAACTGACTGTGGATTTAGTTGCTGAAGCTACAGGAGTCAAGAATGAAGGTGAAATGTGGTTCAAAAAACTGCCTTTCACTTTTGATGATCAAAGGTACCTTTTACCTGGTATTACTCCAGACTGGCGCAAAGGGGTGTTAATCCAGGAGGTCAGGGATGAATGGGTGCAGCCCATTAAAATTCTACAAAGCTATATCACTTATGAAGGCAGATATGCTTATGTTTTCAAATACCATTTTAGATTTCTACAGCATCTGATTGGTGAATCCAAAATGAACCTTCCTTTCTTCTTATTCAGAAGTCTGCAAAAGATGTCAAGCAGGATTAAGGGGCATCATGATCATACTACACAATCCATCTTCCATCATGGTCTGATTAAGCTTATTATCAGCACAGTTCTACAACAAGAAGGGAAGACATGGGAGCATTTCTTGTTTTGGTCTGGTTTTCAGACCAAGCAAAAAGAGCAGCAAGCTAAAAAGCGTGTAGACAAAGGTCAATCTCTAGTCAGAAAACTAGGTCAGGAGAGCAGGTCTGAAGACAAAAAAGAAATTAAATTTGAAGAAGAACCAGAACCTTTGAAGGGTAACAATGAACCTCAAAGGGTTGTAGCTGACAGTAAAGGTAAATATTCATTGTTTCCACAACAAGAAGATCAGCCTGAGAAACACATGGCGCCAGCAGAAACTCTCAGTGAAGAGAAAATTGTTGTCACGGAAAAGGGTGCTCTAGAAAAAGAGGACATTAAGGTTCAACGAAGAAGCCCCATCACTGTCCTATCTGAGGATGAGGGATATTTACTAGAAGAGGATGAATTCACTCTCAAAACTGAAGCTGGGATGGAATACACAGAAAAGTACAGTCAAGAAGATAAAACAAAGAAGCCAAAGAAAGAGAAAACCAAAATCGAAGGTATAGAGCTAGCCACAATTAAGCATCAAGGAAAAACTTTGAAGATGGTAAAAGAACTTGTTTCAGAATGGAGACCAAAAACCAGATCTAAAAACAAGTTAAGGTTGAATATGAAAAAGTTGCTAAACCCTAGAATGAATACAGAAGAGATAAATGTACTTGATGATGAATCTTCAGATGAAGAACTCAAGATCAAGAAGGAAGCAGTTATAAACAGTCCAGTTTCTGAGCATACAAAAGAAAAAAGGTCATTGAAGTCAGCAGAAGATTCCAGTCTCACTCAAACAAAATTATCTGCTGTGTTTCTGGAATTAAAAGATGAAATAATAAAGGAACAACAAAAGAAGGAAATTGAGGTTTCTTATTCTGAAAATCAGAACTTGATAGATGAAACTACACCCATTGAAACAACAAGTCAGGAGAACCCTATTTTTCATGGTGTATCTTCAGAGCTGTTACAGCAAGATGAGGATATTTTCAAAAGACTGAATGTCCCTTGGCTGCCCAGTGAGATGCAAAATACCATAACAGGGAAGGTTTTTGACTCAGACATGGAGAACCTGCAAAGAACCATCAAAAAATATAGGCATCAAATGGCATGCATGCAAGAGACTAATGATTCCCTAGTCTTAGCAAATAGAAGGCTAAGAGAAGACTTACTGGAAGTGAATGAAAATTATCAAGAGCTAATAACGGTGTCTAAAGAAGCCTTGAAGAGAAAGAGAAGCACAGATTTGCATTATGCAGAATTGAAGCAGAATGTCAAAGACTTGCAGCAGAAGAATGAAAAGCTTACAAGGAAGTTAGCAGAGACAGAAGATGAGCAGAAGAGAGCTAGAAAAAAGGCTCAAATCTCGGATGGATTAGCCTTACTAGTCGAAGCTGCCAAAGACCTTTGAGTTGGCAGTTAGTCAGTTACTTATGGAGCTTTTAATAGATGCTTTAATTAGTTAGTTTTTTAGTTATGTTCTAGAGGAAAGACTTTATTTCACTTTAACCCATCGAGGATTTGGTTGAAAGCAGTTAGGGTTTAGACCCTAACGAATTTTGTAAAAAATAGTATTTAGAGTGAGAAGAAAGACAGAAACAGAGTTCGATTTTTGGCTGGCTTAAGGAGGTCTGTGACTTGTTTATGAGTGCCTAAGTACTGTAACTCTCATGTGTATTTGCTGAACAGAATTATGAAATATATATGATCCTTTTTACCCTTCATTCTGTGTTTTGGCTTCATTTTTAACTTGTTTAGTTACATAATTGATAAATTCATTGCTGCTTTATGGTTTGTATGCTGGTAGTGCTTGTCTTTAATGAATGAACTTCAAACACTATACAGTAATGTAATACTGTAAATTTAAAACCTTAGATTATACAACTTAAAAGTTATACACCCATTAGCATGCTTGCCAAACTAAAGATTCAGGTTGCTCATGTCAAAGGCTGGCCCAATATACATGGTGTTAATGAATGGACATGACTCAGAAAAACAACTACTACAACGGCTCTGTCTCATAATTTCTGCTGTTTGCATGGCTGTAATTAGAGAACATGCATGAGAACTGCCTATTAGAGTGCTTTTACCTCATTCATTTAGTTGTCTTTCAGTATAATAACTAATATGTTTACAAGTATCATCACATCACACTTTTTCCAAGGTTATGCTATGTCTAATCAGCACACCAGGCTTAGTATTGTTTCCAGGATAGCAATATTTGACAAACTGCCATCTCACAGTCATATATTTAGTCATGCTGTAATCTAATCACTTTAACAATTTCCCCCGAGAATAAAGTTCCAAGGTCAACACAGCTTGTCAGTTATGAAATCCACTCATGGAGTAACATTGACAATTTCAGGAATCCTACCCCACATGAAAAGGAGATCGAGTTCTAGGTTGGAATGGCCAATTTCACTTAAGGTTTCAGAATAGCAAGTTTTTTTATGACTTTAGCTTGGTCAAATCAGCATGCTTTCCAACCACAGTTAACCAACCAAGCAAGATAAACTGCAACTTTTATTCAAGGCCTGTTTGTAGCTTTGGTAGGATTAGCATAAATGCTAATTATAATAAGACAGTCAACTTGCTTTCCAGTTTGTCAAACGGCTATACATATATCTGACTTTAGATTATACAACTTAAAAGTTATACACCCATTAGCATGCTTGCCAAACTAAAGATTCAGGTTGCTCATGTCAAAGGCTGGCCCAATATACATGGTGTTAATGAATGGACATGAGTACTCAGAAAAGCAACTACTACAACGGATCTGTCTCATAATTTCTGCTGTTTGCATGGCTGTAATTAGAGAACATGCATGAGAACTGCCTATTAGAGTGCTTTTACCTCATTCATTTAGCTGTCTTTCAATATAATAACTAATATGTTTACAAGTATCATCACATCACACTTTTTCCAAGGTTATGCTATGTCTAATCAGCACACCAGGCTTAGTATTGTTTCCAGGATAGCAATATTTGACAAACTGCCATCTCACTGTCATATATTCAGTCATGCTGTAATCTAATCACTTTAGCAATTTCCCCCGAGAATAAAGTTCCAAGGTCAACACAGCTTGTCAGTTATGAAATCCACTCATGGAGTAACATTGACAATTTCAGGAATCCTACCCCACATGAAAAGGAGATCGAGTTCTAGGTTGGAATGGCCAATTTCACTTAAGGTTTCAGAATAGCAAGTTTTTATATGACTTTAGCTTGGTCAAATCAGCATGCTTTCCAACCACAATTAACCAACCAAGCAAGATAAACTGCAGCTTTTATTCAAGGCCCGTTTGTAGCTTTGGTAGGATTAGCATAAATGCTAATTATAATAAGACAGTCAACTTGCTTTCCAGTTTGTCAAACCTAGCAACAGAAAATAGGATTAACTTGGCTTTTTGACAAAATGGTAAAACGAATTAGGGTCCTTAAAAATCCAATTATCAAGGATGCCACATTGCCAACTACAAATCAAGGCGAGTTTAATGTTTCGGAAAATAAACCTAAGGTTTTTAGCATGATGACCTTTTGCAACCTCATACTAATAGTTAAAACACGTCTGCATGAGACATTTCAAAAGGACAAGTAGGCTTTTACAGATTTCATAAAATGGAGCGCACTAACAAAAAGGAAAAAAGCATTTGAATGGAATCAAACATGGATGGGTATAAATCAAAAGGTAAACAACAACTAGTGGCTGAGTTCCTTGATATGGATACAGACAGATTATCATAAAAGAAAATGTTCCTGCAATAATTTTAAAGTTTTTCAATTTTAAATTTTTTCGTATTAATAATTATTAATTTTAATTTAGCTTAATTTTCAGTTTTATTAATTATATTTATATTTAATTATAAATATATTAATATAATTATTACTTATAAAATTATAAAATTATATCTATATATCTATATATATATATATATATATATATATGTCTACAGTACCCCGACGTACCCAAGTACCCTATTTCAAAAAGTGGTGTACTCGTACCCGTCCCAGTACCCAAGTACCCTGGCAACTTAGCCTAAAACCTACTTTTACTTTATTGTATTTTTGAGATTGTGTTGGCTTGTTTCTTTGTGGCCTGGAAACAATTTCTGGCACAAACAGACCGCATGATATATAATGAATTATGACTTACCAATGGATGATATTCATGCCCCCCCTCAACATGTCCATGTTCCCTACAATGTTTTTTAGCTGTTGAGATCAGTAACCTTCTCTTATTAAAGCCCTTACATCGATTGCAAGGACAATAACATTTTCCATCACCCCTTCTTTCCACTCCATCCCACAACCTAGCAAGCAATTCTCGATTTTGTTCAAGATGATCTTGATGACCTGTAACATTATTGTTACGTGGCATTTTATTACTCAAACCCTAAGAACAAAGTATGAGCAAACCCAAGTATATGATGAGTCTTCTTTTCCACAAGGGTTAGAACCAAATCCACAATATATGAGTCAAACCTAACTCAAGACAAGACCAAGTATATAATGAGTCTTCTTTTCCACAATGGTTAAAACCAAATCCACATGAGTAAACCCTAACTCAAGACAAGACCAAGTATATGATGAGTCCTCTTTTCCACAATGGTTAAAACCAAATCCACATGAGTAAACCCTAATTACTCAAGACAAGACCAAGTATATGATGAATCTTCTTTTCCACAATAGTCAAAGCCAAATCCACAAGAGAAAACCCTAAGTGAGGGTAAACCCTAACTCAAAACAAAACCAAGTATATGATGAATCTTCTTTTCCACAAGAGTCAAAGCCAAATCCACAAGAGAAAACCCTAACTAGTGAGGGTAAACCCTAACACAAGAGGACAAACTTTCTCCAACAAAGATTTACCAATGATAAACCAATTAGAAATTAACCAAGAGATACTTCAAGAGAGAAGTCACCAAAGAGCAAGACCAAAATCCAAGACCAAGTGGGAATATCCCCACAAAGGCACAAGGCCAAAAACCAAACCCTAAACAAAGAAATTAACCAAGAGATACTTCAAGAGAGAAGTCAAAAAAAGAGCAAGACCAAATTCCAAGACCAAGTGGGAAGATCCCCACAAAGGCACAAGGCCAAAAACCAAACCCTAAACCAAGAAATTAACCAAGAGATACTTCAAGAGAGAAGTCACCAAAGAGCAAGACCAAATTCCAAGACCAAGTGGGAAGATCCCCACAAAAGCACAAGGCCAAAAACCAAACCCTAATACTCCTTAGGAATTTCGCATTTCTTGTCCAAGAGATTTGTGCGAGAGTGAGTGTGTGAGATTATGAACCTAGGCCTACATCTCTATTTATATGAATGTTTGCAAATAATGGCCACAAGCGTCGAATATGCGACGGCTCGTTTAGGACGCGTGGAGTTAAACGGCATCTCTTTTAGTACACGTCGGCTATGCGACGGCTATACATATTTCATATATCTCCCCTATTAAATGTGCTCTCTTCACCATCGCTTAACCGACGTGTACTAAAAGATGTGTCGTGTAATCGACGTTTACTAAACGCGCCGTCGCATAGCCGATGCTTGTTGCCACATTTTAAAAAAAAATTGTACACTTGTGTTTTTTGGTAAGTTTATAAAGATAAATCCACGCGCCGTCGGATTTTTCCGTCGGATTTTGGTTCAAAATGTAGTAGTGTTTGTCTTACAGAACAAGAGAGAAACATAAGAAAACATGATGCATTATCGGCTGTACAGTACTCTCTGAACCTCATACATTAGGGGGCATCTATTAATGCTTAAATTTCACAGACATGCGACATTTCAATAGTTCTTCCAGTAAGGCGTCATCAACATAAATAATGCATCTCACCACAGGCATCCTCAATAGGTCCAAAATGCAACATGAGTCCAAAAATGCAAAAACAGTCAAAATAAGGGGTCGCGCGGCTAATACAGTGTGAACTCGCGCTATAGTGCGGGTCACTAGAACAGTAACCACGCGACTATTCCTTTGATAGTCGTGCTACTTTCAAAACGATGGGACCACCAAATTCCTGCGGTGCATTGAAGGCTCAATCATCTCAAAGGATCTGAATTCGGCTCCTCACACATTTGGTGGAATTAACTAGCCCCCCTGGTGTACCTTGGAACTAGTTCATGGAGAAGATGAGTTCACATTTGGATCTAGTTGTTTGTTGTCAACCTCTTGGCCTATAAAAGGAATCCATTGGCATGCATTTTATAGAGAGAAATTAAGATATTGGTTAGGCTGCTGGATTCGTGTTGGAGCTTCCTCGTAGCCAACCTCTTCCTATCATTGTAAGCATTCTCAATCTCCCTTTCCACCTTCCTTCAAGGGGCAAGAGTTTCTCTACATTGTTCCACCATTCACTTAGCATTTAGTTTGGACAAAAAAGGCCTCCCTAAGGGAGATTGTTGGCGTCCCTTGAAGCCCACACCTCCTAGGTGTTGTACATCTTGACCATTGGGAAATACAAAAGTGGTTTGGCATATCTTGGATTCTTATTGGAGTTTGCATCCTCCCCCCATCTCTTTTATTTTTCTTATTATCCATATTTGTTTTTTTTATGTGACTTACACTAACAATCTATTGCAGGATCATTTGGAGGACAACCAACCAACCAACACAAGGGGCTCCAAGGACTAAGGCCTTGCTGCAGCCTACAAGGCCTGGCCCCTTACCAAGTGGAAGAGTAAATTGTGCATTTTTTTTCCACAACATAGCCCTAGATCACCCAAGAAAAGATCGTTACCTTTGATCTTGACTTCAATCACTACTTCTCTCTCCTTTGCACATAGTCCTTTGATCCCTACGAAGCATTAAATATTTAGGCTCTTTGGATTAGCTCTAGTTATTCTTCTTATTGCAATGGTTTCATTCCCTCCACTGTCTAGAGGTCTAGCTCAAATGAAACCCTAGCATATTTCATGGCTTAATAAAAATCCTAGCTCAAAGCAAAGTTTATACTATTGGAAGTCCCTATAGGAGTGATCTATTAGGGTCCTACCCTAACTCGCCTTACTTGATGAATTAATCACACATTTTATAAGGTCATAACTTTGTAATAAGGAAAAATAATTAGTGTTCAACAATCAATGTAGAAATGGTCTCTTTATTAATTAAGAGCCACTAGGAAGTTTTATTTTGACCATGTCAAGTAGTTAGGGTTTTGGATATTTGAAGCCTATTTACAGCTTCAAGGCTATGACGTATTTTGTAAAGAATATTGTAATGGAGCTCTGCTCAAGTGAATGGTCTCCCTACCATAAGAGGCATGTTTTACATTGTTCCCATAATAACCAAGCTCTTTTCCTACAATATTTTTTTATTATCGTCTCATATTTCTAGTTATGTGTTACTTATTTCTAGTTTATTGCATGCTAATCTTGCTAATCTTTCTATTTTGATATGAAATGGATCAATATATAATTTTAATCTATTTTGGTGCTTTTTGGGTGGAAAATTGAATGAATTGGCTTGTAAGGCCCATTTTAGAGGTAGGTCTTACTTTGCAGATTTGGGGTCCATAACCTTTCGAGGCCTATTTGAGGTCTTAAACCATGTTTTCTAGTGTCAAAAGTTTATGAGAATAGCTCACAACCCTCTATACTATTCTACACTCCGAGACCTTTCTTAGGATGCAACAGTCGCCTCAATCGGAGTCCGTATGAGGAAGTTATGCCTCCCGTAAGTTGACCTATCTAGTTGAAAACCATAGTACTGAGTGGATTCCAAAAAGAAGACGGTGATGAATCCTCCTCAGGTTATGAACCTTCCCCAACCACAAACCGTCGTGTTACAACAATCCTTTGCGAAGCAAGGGGTATTTACATAGCAACAAGACCATCGACCCCCAGATGATGGATCTTTTCAAAATATCTACACGTTAGATATAAATCTTCAGACATGAACCAAAGGTTATGATGGGCCTTCCACCTCCCAAGTGGAAGACGTTCTTATCCCCTCAGGGGGGCCTCTACAAATACCACGCCCAAATACCGAATAAATCTCGCAGATTCTGAAGGTTCCACTTTGGCGTACCCCTAATAATCCTCACATGAAAGCTGCCCACAATTACAGTATTGTGGATGACTTGGCTCAATCCCTTGTAGCCATGTCAACGTTAGAAGTGTTACAGTCTTTCCCAACACAGCGAAAGGCATTACTCAATTCACTTGGCGCCATCGATCCTTCCAATTCGTGCCTCATGAACTTTGATCTCGACAAAGGTGGTCTGTGACTACCATCGTCAGTCACATTTCAGGTTCCAGTCACCGTAAAGAGCGTCATGATTCATCATTGTATCATTGATGAAGGCGCATTCACTTGTGTAATGTCCTCTAAGGTCTAGAAATGATTGGGTTCACCAAATCTAGTCCCCTCGTCTATCGCTCTTCGAGCATATGATGGGAGACCATCCCAACCAAGAGGATTGTACCAAAATGTCCCCATAGAGATGGGGGGCAAGATGGTTATGATCAATATCAAAGTAGTCGACGTTGAACTCGACTACAACATCCTCTCGGGGCGCAGTTATATGTATGCCATGAAGGCGGTCGCCTCCTCCATCTTCCATATCACAATGTTTCCCCTAAATGGGAAGGTCATCACCCTCGACCAACTTAAATACTATGACCCCAACATCACAACCAATCCCAACAATGTCCTACCGACTGTACTAGGCAATAATCAATTGTATGTTGACATTTCCCCCGGCATGTACAAGGAGTCCAATTTGTTAGGAGTGTACTCGGGACCACCACCAAAGATCCCTACAACAACCGATTGCCTAATGTGCACAATTTTCACCACTGAAAATGGAGTCGCCTCCACCTCAACACCGTCATCAGCACTGCCACTTAGTCATGGCATTGAACAAATGTTGAGTCCATTAGTAGCACCAATTTTCCAAATCCCATTCTTGTACCCTCCCACGAGTGTACAAGGGATGTTGGTTATGGCTCAATTAACTCTATGTGGTCTCACTTTGGGTATCCCGGTATGGTACCTTGCACCACCCTATCCATTCATGGCTTCCAAACTAGTTGCTCATTACGAGTTTGTCCCTATTTCGGCTGCTACACCCACAAGTCACGTAACACCCTCTGTTACACCATCCCAACCTATGGCATCCATGACTAAACCACAGTCAATCGTCGCTAAGATCACCAATGGGGGAACCAAACAAACGAAGTTGAAAGGTCCCCTATTACCCAACCCGACGTGTAATTCATCGGAAACCACTAAGCCTAAAGCAGGGGGCATCAACCAGCAAGTGTTAAAATCCCCAGTTATGATCAATACTCCCACTTAAAGAGTCACACCCTCGTGCTCTCTTTGCAGAAAGCAAGGCCACGCGATCAATCTATGCCCCACTTTGTCGGAGCTAAGGAATTTTCTCAACACCCACGTTAGCATTACACATGCTCCACCGATGGTAAAAGGGTGCACATCGCCCTCGTCCACATCTAAGTCCAAGGCATTGCGTATGAATCACAGATGCACCATATGTTCTCAGTATGGGCATTATACACACCATTTCCCAGACCTCTCTCGATATCGGGAGGTGTTTGCAATCATTTTCCTCACCCAACCCTTAGAGGATACTTCTCCCCCCTCATCACCAAAGGAGGATCCTAGCAATACAGTTACTACAGTGATCTCAACCAGTCCATCCCCATGGTGGGTTGATTCCATACCCTACCAACAGTCACCACAACGTCCACAAAGCTTGGCCATTGTCTTGAACCACACCAATGCCACTCGACTGCGTCGCTCATGCAACTTAATGTCCCACCATTCATTCCAATGTCCTCTGGGTGGCGTCCACAAAGCTTGGCCATTGTCTTGAACCACAACAATGCCACTCAACTGTGTCGTTCATGCAACTTAATGTCCCACCATTCATTTCAATGTCCTCTGGTAGTCGCATTTCACACTTTGCACGCAACCCAAAGTCAATTAGTTGATAGCCTCACCCCCTGTGGGAACACCCTCCCTACTGTAATCTAGGAGGATATTGAACCGATAGAGTACAATGCTGACAACAACACCTCGCATCCACTAGATCCCCTGAGAGATCTTGATCCCCCGTCACCAATTTCCCATGAAGCGCCAGATCCCCAAATCTTTCCTCAAAGAGAGATTCTAGCACCCACCCCAAGTACCTCTGAATACCTCAGCATCCTGCATCTCGATTCAGACACTCTTTCAACCAAGAATGAATACCCCTTTTCCTTAAACGAAGACATGTTAGAAGAGTACATCTTCGCCACAGATGAAGAGATAACCGAGGCCATGAAAACCACTGAACCTACATGGGACACTTTCCATTATAGGTCGTCTGTGGCTAGTAGGCAGGAACCACACACAAGCTGTTGAACAACAATATACAATTGAGTCAAAATATTTTCTACCCCCTAGTCATATCGATTGGTTCAAGAGTCTTATTTCTTCCCTAGACGTGTTTGAATATGACAATCTCGCCAATATCTCCCCCACCATCCAGGTTGATATATCCGTCACACCAAGAGTCATCAAAAACATCTCTATTAGTGCTCCCTGCTCACCATGGAAATTTTTAGGGGCGAAATTACCAATTTTACCGCTATATTCAAAGAGTTCTGCAACGTCTTTGCATGGTGTTATGAATAAATTCCAGGTCTTGACTTGGAAATTGTTGAACATCATATTAACACTTGGCCCAATCCCATCCCCGTCCGAAAAAAGCAGTGCCCGATCCTCCCTTCTAAATCCCCTGCAATCAAAGTTGAGATTGAGAAACTCTTACAAGCTGGTTTTATTTTTCCCATTGCTTACACATCATGGGTGTGTAACCCTGTCTCGGTAAACAAAAAGAAGGGAACCATTCGTGTCTACAAATTTTTTGGTGACCTCAATTTAGCCTTCCCTAAGGACAATTTTCCAACGCCATTTATCGACCAAATCGTTGACTCATGCGCTGGTAGTGAAATGTTGTCCTTTATGGATGGGTTCTCTAGATATACCTAGATACACATCTGCCCCAAGATCAATACAAAACTGCATTTACCACACCATGGGGCACCTTTGCATACAAAGTTATGCCCTTCGGTCTGATGAACATTTATGCCACTTTCTAGTGGGAAATGGCATACGTCTTTAATGACTTGGCTCATATCATCCTCGCCTTTTTAGATGACCTTACAACCAAATCCAAAAAACGATGTGATCACCTTCAAGACCTTCAGACCATCTTCACACAGTGTCACAAATATAATATACGCTTACACCCCCTTAAGTGTGTATTTTTTGTCACTGCCAATCGCCTATTAGAATTCATTGTATCCAAAGACATCATCACTGTCGACCCCTCAAAGGTTCAAGCCATCTTGGAATTACCACCCCCACGAACACGATACCAGTTGCAGAGTGTCCAAGGAAAGGCCAACTTTATTTGTTGTTTTGTTCCCAACTATGCCACTGAGGCCCATGTATTTTTATGACTTCTTAGAAAGGATTTACCCTTTAAGTGGGATGAATATGCCCAAAATGCCTTTGATGCCCTTAAACAAGCATTGTCGTCAACTCCCTCATCTCGCCTATGGAGTTTGACAAAGATTTCATCTTGTATATATCTATGCCAGTGTCCACTGTGGCCAGTTTGTTATTCCAATCCGCCAAGGACCACTTAGAACATGTCATTTATTATGTCAGCAAAACCCTCACCGAACCAGTGCTCAACTACACTCATGATGAGAAGATCGCACTCGCAGTCATCCTTTTCATCCAAAAGCTACACCACTATATCCTACTCCGTAAAACAACCTTGGTTGTTGACTCCAACCCTATGCAATACATACTTAGCCATAGGATTATCAATAGTAAATTTGCACGTTGGATCATCATCTTACAAGAGTTTGTACTCAAATTTCTTGTTGCGAAAAGTAAGAAATCCATGGCTTTGGCTAAGTTTATTACAAACCTTCTGTATACCTGTTGTTGCAGCAACATCCCCCCCAAAATTTTTGTACATATTGGGGCCCCTCCTTTTATTTTTCTAGAAAGACTGCCTTAAGAGGTTAATTCTCCTTTTTACTTTGTTTTCAACTGAAAATCGTGCTTTGAGAATTCCAAGTTTTTCTTCTAAGGATAAAATTCGTGAAATCTTCCTGAAGTTGAGGAACCATTTGAGAAAAACCCCGCAATTGCGGAAGTATTCAAGTTATCCTCCCGAAACCGCGGGAGCCATTCGAGTTTCTCTCTCGAAACGGCGGGAGCCATTTGCATAAGCCTCTCGAAAAGAACTTAGGAATTATTTCTCGAAAGCTGCGGAAGTTATTTGGGAAAGCCTCCCGAAGCTGCGGAACCTTTCAAGTTATCCTCTCGAAATTGCGGAAGTATTCAAGTTATCCTCCCGAAACCGCGGGAGCCATTCGGGTTTCTCTCTCGAAACGGCGGGAGCCATTTGCATAAGCCTCTCGAAAAGAACTTAGGAATTATTTCTCGAAAGCTGCGGAAGTTATTTGGGAAAGCCTCTCGAAGCTGCGGAACCTTTCAATTTATCCTCTCGAAATTGCGGAAGTATTCAAGTTATCCTCCCGAAACCGCGGGAGCCATTCGGGTTTCTCTCTCGAAACGGCGGGAGCCATTTGCATAAGCCTCTCGAAAAGAACTTAGGAATTATTTCTCGAAAACTGCGGAAGTTATTTGGGAAAGCCTCCCGCAGCTGCGGAACCTTTCAAGTTATCCTCTCGAAATTGCGGAACCATTCAGGTTTCCCTCCCGAAACTGCGGGAGCCGTTCGCATACCTTTTCCAGAACCGCCGAAGGACTTCTCTTTAAAATAAAAAAAATCTTAAGTCTTTCCTCTCGACTTGCGGAAGCTATTCGCGAAAGCCTTCCGAAACGGCGGAACCTTTTAGGTTTCCCTTCCGAAACTGCGGAAGCTATTTGCGAAAGTCTTCCGCAACTGCGGAAGCATTCACGTTATTTTTCCGAAACCCCGCCGAAACACTTAGACTTTTTGCGGAACCATTTGCGAAAACCTTCCGCAACTGCGGAAGCATTCACGTTATTCTCCCGAAACCCCGTGGAGAGACTTAGAAATTATTCGAGTTGCGGAAGTCATTCGCCAATCCTTTCCGAAACGGCGAGAACCTTCGCGAAATTGTTCCGCAATTGCGGAAGCGATTGGCCTATCTCCATTGAAATTGCGGAAAGAATTCTTATGTTCTCCCGAAACTGCGGGACGACTCAGTAAAATCGCTCGCAACAAGTTTCCAAAGGCGGTGTTTCGGAAGGATACGCCAATCTCTTCTGAAACACCGAGGCCATTCGCCATATCGTTCCGCAATTGCGGGTGAAACTCGTGAGTCCGCCCCGCAAGTGACGGTCGCGCACAAATGTCGGGGCGGCTTGAAAAGACCGCGCCGTACAAACTTTAAATCCGTTTTAAATGCACCACCCACCGGATTAATGCCACACATGTCTAACCTGTTTAAAAGGACGGTGGGGGTTTGGGTTGGTCACATTGTTAGTTTTAGTTTGAACGAACACCGTTGGGCAGACCGCGCCGGACCGCTCCAGCTCAGCTCGTCCCCAGATAGAATGGAGAGAAGGAAAGGTGGATTTCCCCAAGCATCTCCCATTCAAATCTGTAGGTGGTTTTAATGAAGACATAGCCCTTTTGGAATTTTGCAGAAACTGTAGCATTAAGCTAATGGCTAAGATCCAAGGGACAATGGATAAAAGTAATAGTCTCTATCAAAAAATCCATGAAGTGCATGATAAGTGCAAGTTGAGTTTCCCTCAGTCCCTTGATGAGTTCCCGAGCAAAGAGCAGCGTCTGTCTAACTTGAAGGAGGAACTGGACATCCAAACAGAATACGTAAAGAAGATTGATGTCTTGGCCATTGATGATCTCCATCATTATATTGGAATGTCATCAATACACAACCATTTGCTTAAAGAAATCCACCAAGCAGCAGTTGTGGAAATTCAGGGCATTGGAGAAGAGCTTAGTAAATATGTGACCTCCCAGAAAATATTGCTCCCTTCCGCAGCAAATGTAGTTATCAGAGACACTGGTGTCTGGTTCAGTTACATTGCTGAAGGAGAAAAGAAAGCAGCAGCAGTAGCAGAAGTAACAGCCAGCCCAAGTGCTTCTCTCCCAGCAGCAGCAGCAGCAATAGCCAGCTCGAGTGCTTCCTTCCCAGTCGGAGTGCCTACCCAAGAGTGAACACGCTGATATTAAGGCGTTGATTCCTAATTTTTGTATTTTGACTTTCATATGTCTAAAAACGTAGACCCATGGGACAGCTGTCCTTTTCTTTTTAAGTAATTTTCTGTTAAAAAGGGGTCACGTTTTTGTCTATTAAAAGAAAAAAATCTGTAGGGGACAAGTGTAAAGAGCCAGGTGGCAGCCCAAAGGGAATTTTGTAATATTATAAATAGAAGTTTAGGAAACAGTGAGAGGACTTTTGGCAGGGAAATAATTTTCTGAACTTGTACGAGCTACCTTGCACTTGTTTCAAGAAAATAAAATCTACCTAATAAGAGCCTGGAGAGGACGTCTTTGCATGGAAATGGAGTTTGGATGCATGTTGGATTATTCCTGTGACTTCTATACTTTGCTGTGAGATCTTTCTGTACTGTCTTGAATTATTTCTTTGTATTGAATGATCTTATTTCTCTCTGTGCAAATGAATTCTCTCTTTCATGAGTAATAGAATATGTTATATCTGTTTTAGAAGCTATCTTCTAATATCTCATGTTTTTGCTATGGATTTATCTTTAAGATTTAATGGTTGTCTGTTGAATTTTAAATAACTCTTCCAGCTTATTACTCATATTCACAATTTGCTCCTTGCAGGGATAGTTTAGATTTATTTCAGTTTTAGACATAGATTTGTTTTTCAGTTCTGCATTTAGATTAAATTAGGCTAGGCACTTGCATATCATTATAAAACATAAAATCAAAAGAACGGTGGATCGGGCCATAACCGGTATAACTGGAGCAAATCTCCAAACCCACGGTTGCCGGAACCGCTAACCGGACGGATTCCCCACACCAAACGGTGGACAATCTAATTGGGATAGTCTACCGGGGAGGATCCCTTTCTTGAAAACCCAGGAAATATTTCAGATCAAGAAAGTCTTGGAGAACTTGTTACTCCAAAGAACACTCCACTGAACTCACCTTACAATTCCCCACCAGATTCTCCACATAGAAACATGGTTGTACCTGCTTGGAGAGAAAGGGGAGCGTTGAATCTAGTTGGGCCATTCCACAATCTCCCAAAAAATCCAGAGAAGGTCTTGCCTAAATTCGACCCAGGGAAATCCATTTCAGCCGAAGATCATCTCAAGAGCTTTTATCTAGCTCTGAATCTTTTGAACGTGCAGCATGAAGATGTAGTCTGCAAACTTTTTCCATACACATTCGAGCCAAAAGTATCATCCTGGTATTTTAGCCTACAACCTAGCTCGATCTCAAGTTGGGATGAATTTGAAAACTGTTTCTTAAAGAAATATGGAAACCAAAAGACTATAGCTACACTTATGAAGGAACTCTTGTCCATGAGAATGGAAAAGAAAGAAAAGGTTCAAGACTTTAATCAAATGTTCACAACACTCTTAAATAACTTCAATGAAGCAAATAAACCAGCAGAAGAATCTCTGATTGAATATTATACAACAGCTCTCGAAGGACCCATAGCAATGTTTGTTAAAAGATCTAAAAAAACCACCCTGATAGATAATTTCGAAGAAGCCAGAAAAGTGGAAGAGGAGGCGGATAGCATTGCTAAACATGCCTTAGATGCTGAAACAAAACCAACAGTTAGTAAAAAAACCTTGCTGCTCACTAGAGGTAAGGAAGAGTCATCAACAGACATGGAGAATGTAGTTAAGATGATGCAGAAATTATCCAATAAAATTGTAGATCTCGAGAAAGATAAGGCAGCTAGTACATCTAGGAAACCTTTCAAGCCATTTTACAAAAAAAGGGAAGACGGTGATCAAACTCATCCACCCATGAATACTTCCCCTGTTTTAAACCTCAATGAAATTGGGATGGAAAACTTCTGCACCTTTCATCAAGAACCACATTCGGAAAAGAGCTACCCACAATGGATTAACTCTATGAGTTTAGTCATGAATCAAATGCTGGATTCACAGATCCCAGACCAAGATGATCCTCTAGAAGAGTCGAACCCTGAATTAGAGGAACCAACCCCGGACACTACTATGGTACTGTGGGATTGGGTACCTATAACGGAATCAGCAGAAGAAGATCCCATAGAAAGCTCTCCCTCTGTTGTGAATATTAATACTCGCAGTAAAGGTCCTATTGTGGATCCTGTGAAAGACTCGACCCTACCCAAGCCTAAAGTTTCAAAAGAACTTCCTAGAAGGCATATAACAATTATTCCACCACAGCCTAAAGTTAGCCAAACAACGACCAAGCAGCCAAACATTGACACCATAGTTCAGCCACCTAAGGTCACAATGAGTAAAACAGATCATTCGACCCGAATTGGGAACGAGTCTGATATAGGGTATGATATTATTGAGGATATAAAGAAAGTCAAAGCAAATGTGTCAATATTCGACATGTGCAGTTTGCCTCACCAACGAGACAAGATGCTGCATGTTCTACAGCCCCAGACCAGCACTCCATTAACAGACTCTCAAGAAGATCCCGAAATTAATGAGGCTAGTATCGGCGGGAAATCTAAATCTCAAACATTGCCATTCCTATTGACCTTTGAAATTTTCATTCACAATGTTCACAATTGTTTGGTAGATTCTAGAGCATCTTCAAACGTCATGCCACTGTCAATTTGTAAAAAAATTAATGGGCAACCTGTGCCATCTCCGGCCCAAATTATCCAGTTAGATAGGACTGCGGTCAAAGTGATTAGAGAGATGAAAGATGTTCTCATTAGATTATCAGCCGACTCTAGAGTCTGTCAGTTTATTGACATAATGGTAGTTGATATTCCTGAAGCCTATGGTCTGATCTTAAGTAGGGACTGGTCTACCAAGCTGAATGGTTACTTTGCCACTGATTGGTCTCATCTGTGGTTGCCTCATCAAAACAGGAAGAATCAGATCAAAGTCCTGAGAGAACCACACATGAAGCAAAATGTAACTCAATTAGAGGAAAAAAATGAGGCTGTAACCTTCTCATCCTCGGTTCTTGGGAATTATTTCTTAGAAATTGATCTGGGTAATTATCAGTCTGAAGCCATCAGCCATGAATCCGATGAACAGTCCGATCTCCTTCATTTCTCTCGGACTGATGATATTGACTGTAATATAGTTAGTTTAGTCATTGAATTAGATCATAGAGATGCTAACTTAGCTTAATCAAAAGATATTTTTTGGACATTATACTTTGACGGTTCTAAAACTCTGGAAGGATCCGGAGCCGGTTGTGTTCTGATGGATCCAAAAAGAAACAAGTATTTTTTGTCCTGTAGATTAGAATTTGATTGTACTAACAACACCGCTGAATATGAAGCTTTGGTACATGGACTAAAGAAGGCCATTGGTTTAAATGTTAAATACCTGAAGGTTTTTGGTGACTCAGAAATAGTTGTAAGACAGGTAAGGGACACCATTCATTGTCTCTCACCTCATTTGAAGGGTTACCAGGCTGAGGTATGGGATTTAATTATGCATTTTGATGCTTTTAATATAAAGTCTATTCCTAGATTGCAAAATTCTGCAACTGATCTGCTAGCAACATCTGCTTCTAGATTGGTGCCATCAAATAACAAATGCTCAATTGAATTGATTTCCAGGCCCTCCGTTCCCGATAACATCACAAACTTCAGAGTTTTCGATGATGACGAGCAGATTATCAGTTTTCTAACGAACGAAGATAGCTTCCAAGGAGCTGCGATAGATGAAGAAGAACACGATGCTGATTTGTTGAAGAAGGATGTGGAGAAAGGAAATTTCATCCCCAAAGGGGTAAGGTCCCTCGAAATGCTGTTCGATCTTCAAAATAAGTTCAAAAGGCCAGCTAATACCAAAACTAACAGTTCATCGATGCAACATGAGTTAGTCAATTTGGGCACCGAGGCAGAACCAAAATTTGTCAACCTTGGCAAATTTTGTTCACCGGGTGAAAGAGATAGGTTCATCAAACTATTTAAGCAATATAAGGATGTTTTTGCATGGACCTATGAGGATCTGAAAACATATGACGTCCGCATTATTCAGCATGTTATAACGATGAAAGTGGGTGTCAAGCCATTTCAGCAGCAGTTAAGGAGGATGCATCCTACTCTGGAACCTCTGATTCAAAAGGAATTAAAGAAGCTCCTGGACGCTAAAATAATCTTTAAGGTCCGGCATTCTGAGTGGGTTGCTAACTTAGTTCCCGTAAGAAAGAAGTCAGGAGAGATAAGGCTATGTGTAGATTTCAGAAATTTAAACAGAGCTTCGGATAAAGACAACTACCCCGTCCCTTCAATGGAACAAATCCTTCAAATGGTATCGGGATCTGAGCTATTCTCTCTTCTCGATGGTTTCTCTGGCTACAATCAGGTATTAGTAGCCGAAGAGGATCGTCTTAAGACTACTTTCCGAACTAAGTGGGGAACTTTCGCATATAGAAGGATGCCATTTGGCCTGATAAACGCAGGAGCTACATTCCAACGAGCAATGGATATCGCCTTCCGAGGATTGGGTGGGCAATGTGTTGTTGTCTACTTAGATGATGTGATAGTTTTTTCAAAGAAAAGGGAAGATCATGTTGTCCATTTGAAGCATATTTTTTATCGTTGTCGGAAATATGGTATTTCTTTGAATCCCAAGAAGAGTGTGTTCGCAGTTCCCGAAGGTAAACTCTTGGGCCATATCATCTCCAAAAGAGGAGTGTCAATAGATCAGGAAAGAGTACAAGCTATCAATAAGATTCCAATGCCTCACAACAAAAAATATATGCAGTCATTTATGGGCACTATCAATTTTGTCCGAAGATTTGTCCCAGATTTCGCACAAATTGTTAAACCGTTACAACAGATGGTTAAACAAAGCATATAGTTCAAGTGGACGGATTTAAAAAAGGATTCTTTTAGAGACATCAAGGCAGCTATAGCTAAAGCTCCTTCCTTAAGAAGCCCAGATTTTGATAAGGATTTTATCCTGTACACCTTTGCTTCGGATGACTCCCTCGCGGCTGTACTCACTCAAAAGGTGGAACTAGGAGACGAGTACCCAATCTCGTTTATGAGCACTGGTCTGCAAGGGGATGAGCTAAATTATCCCATCGTGGACAAGCATGCATACGCTGTCTTCAAAGCAGTCAAATAGTTCAGGCCATATATTCTTAAGAACAAAACTAAAGTTATAGTTCCCCATCCAGCTGTTAGATCCCTTTTTGTTCAAAAGGAACTAGGAGAAAGGAGAGGGAACTGGGTCACAGCTTTTCAAGAATATGATTTAGAATTTAAACCAGCCACAATCATCAAAGGGAAAGGCCTATGCAAATTACTTACGGGAGATTCGACTAATGAAGAACAACATTGGAAGAATGAAGCTGAGCTAAACTCGGTTGAAGTATGTCCTATCTTCTCAACTCCTCAGTCATGGTATAGAGACTTGGTGCATTATTTACAGCAGGGGTACCTACCTGAGCACTGGAACTCTAAACAAAGAAGGGCACTCCGTTTAAAATCAGCACCTTATCAAATCATTGATGGGATACTTTTCAGAAAGAATTATGATGGATTTTTCCTTAGATGTCTAGAAAAGGAAGATGCAAGTAAAGTTGTTAAAGAATTACACGATGGCCCTGCAGGTGGACATTATTCAGGAGAGACAACAGCACACAAGATACTTAGAGATGGATATTATTGGCCCACTCTATTCCAAGATGCCCATACGTATGCACGAAACTGTGATGTATGCCAAACAAGTGCCGGGAAATTACCTAAGGCAGTCGGACCCTTGCAGCTGGTTATTATCTCTGAGCCTTTTGAACAGTGGGGTATAGATGTTATCGGAGAGATAAATCCAAATTCTTCTTTGCAACATCGATACATCCTGACGGCTACCGACTACTTCACTAGATGGACGGAAGCTATCCCGTTGCGCAAGATCAATGAAGATGCAGTCATCAGTTTCTTAAAAGAAAACATCATAACCAGGTTTGGGGTTCCAATTTCCCTTCTTTTTGATAATGCTCCCTATTTTTTGTCTTTCAATATAAATGAATTTTTTTATGAGTGGGGAATTAAGCTGCATTATTCAGCCAATTATTACCCTCAAGGGAATGGATTAGCTGAATCTTCAAACAAAAATCTTATTCAAATTCTCAAGAAAACTGTGATAGAAAACCAGCGAAGTTGGCATATAGCTCTCCCAAATGCCTTATGGGCAGACAGGGTGACTCCAAAGAACGCATTAGGGGTTTCCCCTTTCACTCTTGTCTATGGCAAGGAAGCCATCCTTCCCCCAAACATCTTGCTCCCATCCTTACAGTTATCCCAAGCCTCTCGGGGTTCTGGTAGCCAAGTCTTACAATCCAGGATCGATACCCTGCTTCAACTTGAAGAAGCCCGACAGAAAGCTAAAGACCGATTCCATCAACACCAAGACATAGTTAAGAGATGGTTCGATAAGAGGAAGTCCGGTAAAAGAAGTTTTGAAGTTGGGGACTTAGTCCTGAAATGGGACCATAATCATGAAGGCAAAGGAATGCACACGAAATTCCAACATTTATGGTTAGGCCCGTACCAAATTTCAGCCAAGATAGGCCCATCCACTTATAGGTTGACAAATATCGAGGGAGAAGAAGTAACCCTTCCTCTCAATGGCCTCGCCCTGAAGCAATACTTTGCATAGTCTCGCTGAGACTTTCTGTACATAAATAAAATTTTCTTTTATTATTGCTTTAGATTTTGTTTGCATTATTTTTAGCCATTTGTTTCTTTTCTTGTCATTTGAACCTTTGCACAAAGTTTGCTTTCTGAAGGCCCCTGCGGTTGAGTTTCTCATCAAGATAGGTCTCTTAAAGAAATCTCACAACCCATGAGCCCGGAACTATGCTCGAATGAAAGTTTATCTATGTATTGTGCACTTGCTGAACTTTTCAGAAGGAAGAAAGCCTACTCTGCTAGCCACGCTAATCCTATTTAATTAGCCGAGATCTATGACTATCTTTATTACTATCTTTGGGCTCCACCCACTCTCACACTTAAAGACATCTCAAGAAGGTTATTGAAGTTGGACCCATGGAAAGTAGCACATCCCGAGGGCATAGGGTATTGAAATGACTCCATGCTGCAAATTTAACAGCCAAAATGGCTTATATTCAAGGGTCTGTTTTCCAGAGATTCTCGCCTCAATTGAAGCATGGCTGAGACAAAGCAAAACATGTAAAATCAAGAAAGTTGTCCAAAAGGCTCAGCTCAAAATGGGCTCCTCTCCGTCCGTGAGGCTTGATCAAACCAATAAAATCTCTCACTCACACAAAAGGACATTATGGATTGAGGAGCCTAAAATCAAAGATCATGTCTAAAGAAAATATCTCTGGAAGGCTCAGACAACAAAGCTGTCAAAAGTACAAACATCCAAAAGGATGCAAGCGGCATGGGAATGAGGAACAAGAGCAATAATGTCCATGAGAAAGTGTTGCAAATCCTGTGGAGTCCGACAGCAGTAGCCATCTGTAAGATGATCCTTCTAAAATGAATCCCATATGTTGGCCCTTTGAGAGTTTTAAAGATATCTCTGTCAAAGCTCCCCTTTCCCCAATGGCTAGCAGGTAAAGTGCCTTCTTCCTTCACAGAAATTCAAATGCTCAGCTGAATATTGCATATAAGATGGATGTCTTTAATAAGGTTTCGGATCATGGAGAGGAATTTTTCAGAGATCTGTGTTCGCCAGCGACTCGCCAATTGTTGTTGCAGCAACATCCCCCCCAAAATTTTTGTACATATTGGGGCCCCTCCTTTTATTTTTCTAGAAAGACTGCCTTAAGAGGTCAATTCTCCTTTTTACTTTGTTTTCAACTGAAAATCCTGCTTTGAGAATTCCAAGTTTTTCTTCTAAGGATAAAATTCGTGAAATCTTCCTGAAGTTGAGGAACCATTTGAGAAAAACCCCGCAATTGCGGAAGTATTCAAGTTATCCTCCCGAAACCGCGGGAGCCATTCGAGTTTCTCTCTCGAAACGGCGGGAGCCATTTGCATAAGACTCTCGAAAAGAACTTAGGAATTATTTCTCGAAAGCTGCGGAAGTTATTTGGGAAAGCCTCCCGAAGCTGCGGAACCTTTCAAGTTATCCTCTTGAAATTGCGGAAGTATTCAAGTTATCCTCCCGAAACCGCGGGAGCCATTCGGGTTTCTCTCTCGAAACGGCGGGAGCCATTTGCATAAGCCTCTCGAAAAGAACTTAGGAATTATTTCTCGAAAACTGCGGAAGTTATTTGGGAAAGCCTCCCGCAGCTGCGGAACCTTTCAATTTATCCTCTCGAAATTGCGGAACCATTCAGGTTTCCCTCCCGAAACTGCGGGAGCCGTTCGCATACCTTTTCCGGAACCGCCAAAGGACTTCTCTTTAAAAAAAAAAATCTTAAGTCTTTCCTCTCGACTTGCGGAAGCTATTCGCGAAAGCCTTCCGAAACGGCGGAACCTTTTAGGTTCCCTTCGGAAACTGCGGAAGCTATTTGCGAAAGTCTTCCGCAACTGCGGAAGCATTCACGTTATTTTTCTGAAACCCCGCCGAAACACTTAGACTTTTTGCGGAACCATTTGCGAAAACCTTCCGCAACTGCGGAAGCATTCACGTTATTCTCCCGAAACCCCGCGGAGAGACTTAGAAATTATTCGAGTTGCGGAAGCCATTCGCCAATCCTTTCCGAAACAGCGGGAACCTTCGCGAAATTGTTCTGCAATTGTGGAAGCGATTGGCCTATCTCCATTGAAATTGCGGAAAAAATTCTTATGTTCTCCCGAAACTGCGGGACGACTCAGTAAAATCGCTCGCAACAAGTTTCCAAAGGCGGCGTTTCGGAAGGATACGCCAATCTCTTCCGAAACGACGAGGCCATTCGCCATATCGTTCCGCAATTGCGGGTGAAACTCGTGAGTCCGCCCCACAAGTGACGGTCGCGCACAAATGCCGGGGCGGCTTGAAAAGACCGCGCCGTACAAACTTTAAATCTGTTTTAAATGCACCACCCACCGGATTAATGCCACACGTGTCTAACCCGTTTAAAAGGACGTTGGGGGTTTGGGTTGGTCACATTGTTAGTTTTAGTTCGAACGAACACCGTTGGGCAGACCGCGCCGGACCGCTCCAGCTCCGCTCGTCCACGACCGCGTCCACCTTACTCAGCCACTATCACGTTTCCAGGTAGGTTTCTAACCGTTATTTTTGTCTCATCTCCACGTCAGATTACCTTTGGGTTTTTTCCCTTCTATAACGTGGCCGATAGGCATTGGTCGCATATGTCGTTATTTTTGTTTTTAAAAGCCGCTGAGGCCCCTTGGGTTTCTCGTTCCCATCAGCTAAAAGGACATAACTGTGACCACCCAAGTTTTTCACCGGCCACATTCCAAGCATCGTCGCCCTCATTCAAAATTTGAGCCGGCCACACAATGCCTCGTAAATGTTACTAATAACCGTAGTGGTCAGCTGAACCCCATCACCTTTTGATAAATGTGGAAAGCGGTCCCTTGTTTCGTCATAATATCATTTCAATCCAAGCTCACCTGCCATTAACCATTAGAACTGCAACGATGAAGGATACCCTCTCTCCTAGGGCTAGATGGGAAGCAGGTTGTTTCCACGTCGTATGCTTACCCTTTCGGAAACATTCCAAACTTTGTGTCCTAGGATAATCAAATCTCAGAACTATATTTCTTGTTTGGAATGGCTTATTTTGTTTCCCTAACGCACAGCATCATAATTTGTCTATGTTTTAGCATGTTGAATTGGTCCTTCTCTTTGTTAAGATCTCATAAC
This sequence comes from Larix kaempferi, assembly GCA_027924585.1. Taxonomy (NCBI): domain Eukaryota; kingdom Viridiplantae; phylum Streptophyta; class Pinopsida; order Pinales; family Pinaceae; genus Larix; species Larix kaempferi. Next base: position 30,460,453 of record BSBM01000372.1, read on the forward strand.
AAGTTGCACATTTTATAATGACTTGTATTTGGTTGCTAGCAGGGATAAGCCAAGATGCCAAAAGGTGGTAGAAAGAAAGCGAAAGTGATGGAACCAGAGCCAGTACTACGTAGGAATGAAACTATGTTCCAAGATACTAAGTGTACCACCGACATTCCTCCCGAAGTCCGCTGGGGCGATATTTACAGGATGATCAGGGACCAGGATATCCCAGATGCATTATTGGAGGAAGAACAGATCTACCGCAACATCAGAACTTCAGGCATAGCTAGGGCTTCTACCCGCCCTGAATTGTTCCCATGTTCTGAAGTGATCGGGTGGATACTGGAACATACTAATGTGGAGACAAGAGTATTACATGACAGCGGGGGAGTGGCCATCGCCTCATTCCACCCAGCATATATTGCTGCAGCCTATAAATTCTCACGTCCCCAGCAAGATCTGAGCGATGAATGGTTGGGCCAGATGAACAATATTGAGATGGCCAAAAAAATTATTGGTCGCAGGCAAGCACTTAAGAAAGAGAGGTAATGATGAATACGATGTTCAGAACCTAAGACCTCCTTTTAGGTTAATCACCCTGATGCTGTGCAAAATTTTTGGCATGCCCGATGGCACTGTATACTCCTTACAGTGGGCTCCCATCATACACTTCGTAGCATTCAAAGGGACTGTGTTTGACTGGGCTACTATCCTTTCGGACAGTTTGGCATCCACAGTGGCTGCTGCAAGAGAAGGTTTGGCCTTAAAAAAGGAAGAATTTTACATGTCTACCTATCTCATTGACTGTGTTTTGGCCAAGCTTTCTTTCCCCAGCTTAGGTTGCACATGGGATAAAGCCAACACCCCGGTCTACACTACTTACAAGATAATGTGGGCTCAAAATTACAGAGCTAGCTATAAGCTCATCTGCGAGGGGTTCATCATGCCTCTATATGAGCAGATATTCAAGGAAGAGCCCAACTGTCTGTCCGAAAATGCCATGGAGATCCTGGAAAACTATGGAGATTTTTATTTCTCAGAACAAGGCACCTACATCAGGATGTTTGGAGGGACCAAAGCACCATATATTTTGCCGAAGTATGCTACTGACTATGTAGTCCTCAAGGAAGCAGCGAGACAAATTTTCCTTGATGGAATCGGAGCAGTGCTTAACAAGCAGCATAAGGCTTCTTTCCCTCCTTTACCCTTCTGCATAGGAGCCTACAAATTCTCAGGGGTTGCATCAGCTGAGGAGTTTGTTCAAGAGCTGAAAGCCTTCCACTTTGGTGAAGTTATTTTCCATAGAAATGATAGGCGGGGGAAAGTTGCCAAGCATTGCAAAGAAATTTATGCTCATTATTATGATGCCGAGGAAAAGGCATTCAGAGGCATCAACAACATGACTGAGTTGCAGATTTGTCGTCAAGGCAGTGGAGCAAGCTCTAGCTCTACCAAGGCCCAAAAAACTAGCCAGCAGAAAGAGAAAGAAGCAGATGATGCCCGAGCCCAAGAAGAGCAAAGGTTAAGAGAGGAAGCAAGGGTGCAGCAAGAGGCTGAGGAAGCAAGATTACAGCAAGAAGCTGAAGTAGCAAGATTGCAGTAAGAAGCAGAAAATGAAAGACTGCAGAAAGAAGCTGAGGAAGCCCAGCAGCAGAAAGAAGCAGAAGATGCAAGGCTGCAGAAAGAAGCAGAAGACGCGAAGCAGAGGGAAGAAAATGAAGATCAGCCGCAAGCTGAAGAAGAAGAGAGAGGGCAACAAGCTAAAGTGGGGCAAAAGACGGAAGAAGAACTCAAGATAGTTGAAGATGCCCAGGCAAGTGGCTCCGGCACCCAGGATATGGAAATAGACGTATCTCAAGCAGGTGTCTCCGGCACTCAAAATGTGGAGGCGGACACAGCACAAGCAGGTGTCTCTGGTACCCAAAATGTGGGAACAGATTCAGCTCAAGAAGTCCATACCCCACCCGCAGAGGCAGAAATAAATATAATATATCTCCCAATCGTCCCTTACACTCCATCAGAAGAGCATACGGTGTCTCGATGGGATGAATTTGTATATGATAAGAAGAGAAAGGCAGTGGTCCTAAAATCGAGAGAATAAAGAGACTCTTCCAAGAAGATATTGTTACCCGACGGGAGACAACAATAATGCAAAATACAAATAAGGCTCCCTTAGCTATGGCCTCCACCGCTGTAGAAGCAGCAAAAGCAACGCAGGACAATGTGGCTGATATAGTTATAGAAGTTGAGTCGACAAAGAGGAGAGCTCGCATGTTACAACATACTGTAGTTAATGAGCAGGCTTACAGGGATCTCGTGGTGAATAGGTATAATCGCCTGTCTGTTGAGCATAAGGAAGTATCAGACAAGTATAACCACTTAGCAGAAGAAAAGGAGCACTTGGCAGTCCAGATGATGGTTTTAGAAGCGGAAAAGAATGATGCAGAAGCTAGAATGTCCCATCTGGAAGCAGATAAGCAGGCATTGGTTGAGAAATTAGATCAGGCAGAGAGCAGGGCGATAGATATGTCTCCTTTCCATGAGTTGTCATGTAGCATCCTAAAACAAATTCATCACACTCAAGAGCTGATTTCTGAAGAAGTGTGAAAGCTCAAAGCCATGGTGGTTAGACTAAAAGAAGTTAATGCAGAGGCCAATAGGCTTAAGGCTAAATATACTTGGGTTAAGGCAAACATCCTGAGCCAGATAGAATGGAGAGAAGGAAAGGTGGATTTCCCCAAGCATCTCCCATTCAAATCTGTAGGTGGTTTTAATGAAGACATAGCCCTTTTGGAATTTTGCAGAAACTGTAGCATTAAGCTAATGGCTAAGATCCAAGGGACAATGGATAAAAGTAATAGTCTCTATCAAAAAATCCATGAAGTGCATGATAAGTGCAAGTTGAGTTTCCCTCAATCCCTTGATGAGTTCCCAAGCAAAGAGCAGCGTCTGTCTAACTTGAAGGAGGAACTGGACATCCAAACAGAATACGTAAAGAAGATTGATGTCTTGGCCATTGATGATCTCCGTCATTATATTGCAATGTCATCAATACACAACCATTTGCTTAAAGAAATCCACCAAGCAGCAGTTGTGGAAATTCAGGGCATTGGAGCAGAGCTTAGTAAAGATGTGACCTCCCAGAAAATCTTGCTCCCTTCCGCAGCAAATGTAGTTATCAGAGACACTGGTGTCTGGTTCAGTTACATTGCTGAAGAAGAAAAGAAAGCAGCAGCAGCAGCAGAAGTAACAGCCAGCCCAAGTGCTTCTCTCCCAGCAGTAGCAGAAGTGACAGCCAGCCCAAGTGCTTCTCTCCCAACAGCAACAACAAGCTTGAGTGCTTCCTTCCCAGCCGGAGTGCCTACCCAAGAGTGAACACGCTGATATTAAGGCGTTGATTCCTAATTTTTGTATTTTGACTTTCATATGTCTAAAAACGTAGACCCATGGGACAGCTGTCCTTTTCTTTTTAAGTAATTTTCTGTTAAAAAGGGGTCACGTTTTTGTCTATTAAAAGAAAAAAATCTGTAGGGGACAAGTGTAAAGAGCCAGGTGGCAGCCCAAAGGGCATTTTGTAATATTATAAATAGAAGTTTAGGAAACAGTGAGAGGACTTTTGGCAGGGAAATAATTTTCTGAACTTGTACGAGCTACCTTGCACTTGTTTCAAGAAAATAAAATCTACCTAATAAGAGCCTGGAGAGGACGTCTTTGCATGGAAATGGAGTTTGGATGCATGTTGGATTATTCCTGTGACTTCTATACTTTGCTGTGAGATCTTTCTGTACTGTCTTGAATTATTTCTTTGTATTGAATGATCTTATTTCTCTCTGTGCAAATGAATTCTCTCTTTCATGAGTAATAGAATATGTTATATCTGTTTTAGAAGCTATCTTCTAATATCTCTTGTTTCTGCTGTGGATTTATCTTTAAGGTTTAATGGTTGTCTGTTGAATTTTAAATAACTCTTCCAGCTTATTACTCATATTCACAATTTGCTCCTTGCAGGGATAGTTTAGATTTATTTCAGTTTTAGACATAGATTTGTTTTCCATTTTTGCATTTAGATTAAATTAGGCTAGGCACTTGCATATCATTATAAAACATAAAATCAAAAGAACGGTGGATCGGGCCATAACCGGTATAACTGGAGCAAATCTCCAAACCCACGGTTGCCGGAACCGCTAACCGGACGGATTACCCACACCAAACGGTGGACAATCTAATTGGGATAGTCTACCGGGGAGGATCCCTTTCTGATTGATGCTGCGATCTCTGGGGCATCAACAATACCACCTCAGAAGAGTTTGTCCAGGACTAATTACCCGATGAGTATCTATTTCTCATCATAATGGATGATCCATGGTACGTCGATATCCTTACTTATCTCCTCAGTTAGAAGTTCGCTTCATACTTATCCCGTGATTATCGCCGCAAGATCCGTTGCCAGGCATCGAGATACCTCCTCATCGGAGACGTCCTATACCGTCGTGGAATCAACACTATCCTGCGACGATGTATAACACATGAAGAGGCCGAAAATTTTCTCAACAACTTCCATAGCGACGCATGTGGAGGCCACCTCTCAAGACTAGCCAATGCCCAAAAAATATTACGAGTGGGGTATTTTTGGCCCTCCGTATTCAAAGACTGTGTCTACGTCGTCAAACAGTGTGCAAATTGTCATCTCTTTTCCTGCAAAACATAGTCACCCCCATTAGGGGAGTTTTGAGGTCACAAATGGGTCTCAAAACAAATAATGTACCATAAAAATTCACTTTTTAAGAACCAATAGGATTCAAGATGATGATGTCAACCATAATGGTAAAATTTGTAAAACAAATTGGAGGGAAAAAGAAAAAACTATGTTTTCTTATTGTATTTTTGACATATCTACTTAACAGTTTACCCAAATTTCAAGTTTAGGAACTCCTTGGATGCGGATTTTAATTCCACATCCAACCCATACCCACACCGCATACGTTTGAGGCACCCATGACATGAAAAAAAATGAAAATTTCAATAAAAAAATGTATTTTAATATTAAAATATGTTTTTTTTTGAAATTTTCATTTTTTCATGTTGTGGGTGCCTCATTAGTATGCGGTGTGGGTATGGGATGGATGCGGAATTAGAATCTGCATCCAACGAGTGCCCAAACTTGAAATTTGGGAAAATCATTAAGGATATATGTCAAAAATACGATAAGAAAAAGTAGTTTTTTTATTTATCCTTTCTAAAATTTAGAACTCTTATTTTATTATTTCCCTTAGGAGGCCCATTTTAGACCTCAAAACTCCCCTAATGCGACACCTCTCCATCCAGTCATCACCATTGTCCCATTTTGCAAATGGGCAACTGATTTTATGGAATGTTGCCTGGCTTTGGCCCAAGGTCATCACCATATCATTGTTGCCATGGACTACTTCACTAAATGGGCTGAAGCAATGTCCACATTTGATTGTAAAGGAGTGACCGCCACCCGGTTCTTCTTTAACCATGTCATCTCTCGCTTTGGAGTTCCCAAACAACTTGTCTCCGACAATGGAAGACACTTCCACGATGAGACATTTGAAGAACTATCACAGTTTTTAGGATTTAAACACGAATTCTTAATAGCTTACTACACCCAAGCAAATGGCCAGGTTGAAGTTGTTAACAAACTTCTCAAAACCATGCTCCAACGCACACTAAATAAGAATAAGACTAACTGGAAACACATGCACTTTCCCGCTCTTTGGGCTTACCTCACTTCATTCAATACTGGTACGGGTTTTACCCCATTCCACCTTGTCCATGGTGTAAAAGTTTTCCTCCCAATAGAGTCTCAAATCCCCACCCTCCAATCTGTTGTCGAGTTGCTACCAGATACTCCCGACCTGGAGCAACGACTATTTACCTTTGAACACCTCGACGAGGAACGTAGAGAATCTCTTCAACAAAATGAAGCAATGAAAGTTCGTTCCAAGGCACACTATGATCAACATGTGCGACCATGCACCTTCAACGAAGGTGACTTTGTTCTCATCTTCAACGCTAAGAAAGACAACAAACCAAGACTCGGTAAATTTGTATATGAATGGATAGTCCCTTATGTCGTTAATACATGTCTCCCAAAAGGATCCTATGTCTTAACCGACCCTAAAGGTATCACCCTCAACCACCCGGTCAACGAATTGTACCTCAAATGCTTCTACCCTTAATACTTTAGTACCTCGCAAGTACAACTTGTTTTGGTTATATTATTTATGCATCGTCAATACCTTGATTATGTCCTTTACTACACTCGGGTATGTGCACCATATGTGCAGGATATCGACCAAGACAACTCGCAACTCTTGTTTATATAAGTACAAGGCTCCATGCTTTAGCAATGGAACAGAGTTCTCTACCACAGGTATCATTCTGAAACTAGCATATAGGCACTATGTACCCCCCGTTTACAATGCATCTACTAGTATTCCCGCTGATAACCATAGGGCCCTCCTTTCCAATTTTGACGTGCCATCAACGTCATAATTGGGAATAGAATGTCACCTCATGGGTGTGTGCACCATCACCATCCCAGTCATTAATTGACACCCATGATGTCGACTCCGCACAAGTCCGAGGAACCTGATATAACTTGAAAAGATCACCCCTTAGCTTATCATTTTGTAATTGTGCATTTACTCCACCACGTAAATACGGTCAGCTTCCTCGGCTCAGGTTGCGATAAAGATTCACAAATCCCACTCATACCTCCATGACAACTTCACCCTCCACAATATTCTTCGTATCAACACCTCCGTGAAGACACCTATGGGACCCCCACCCTTAGAAGTAACCAGTTATATTCATGTATCCCGCAAGCATACCCTGGATGGAATTGATTCATGGGGCACCTATCTTAACATCTGCAAATTAAACCCCACTTCACCTTGGAATGAGTCCCCCGATCTTCCCAAAGATGTGGGGACCCCACAATTATTCTTTATGTACAAACAGTTCCCCCATCACCTTACATTGTGGGAACACTATATTCTTTTGGCGGCAACCCATGGTCACCTTTGATCGATGTATTTGAATCTCAATAACCTCAGCAGTATTTGTTTTTCTGGTCACCATTACTCTATGTTTTATGTCTCCATCAAAGCCCTTTCATTTGTAGTTTGTCTCCATCCACTTCAAGCTGTACCATTTTGAAAGTAAAGTTGTCGTTCCAACTCCCCATTTTTACATCGATCAAAGGAAGTTATGAGCCCCATGCTTATCATCCATTCTTGTGTAATGTTTGTCCATCCCCCAGTTGGTTACAACATGATCTTGGTCCTCATGATAGGACTTTCATCTTGTCATTTATTTAATCTCTCATCAACATCAAAACACGATATGCTAAGAGTTGCAGCAGTTACAGTTGTACCTTGGGATCCCTTGCAATCACTATAAGGGATCACCTCGAACTTGGTAGGGATAACCATTAGTGCTCCCTAACTAAGTGGTTTCCCCTATACTCGACGTCAACACATCTATCGCACCAGGGGGGGAATTTACTTTTGAAGGTAGCAGTGTTCACATTTTCAAATCACGATAGCAGTCCATTCAGCATACTGAATTTCCCAGGAAGCTTCATGAATCATACTGGTCCCCCATCCCTATGGGATTATCATGATCATCAACGGTACCGCTTCTTCATTATCCAAGAGAAGTTCCACGGTTATTTACTCTAACATGGATCGAATCCTCCTTCATCCATGCCCCAAACAGTATAGTGGAGTTGACCCCTCGGTCTTCTCTCATTATAATCACCTCGACAACATTTCACGAGCATGGGTATGCTCGCCTCGTTTGTATAAAAACCATTCTTTACTACAACTCCAAATGTCGTCACCAACAATCTTCCCCCATGGGAGGACCCCGTTTGTCCACATATGCTTTGTCCTACATAACAAGAGAGAAACATAAGAAAACATGATGCATTATCGGTTCTACAGTACTCTCTGAACCTCATACATCAAGGGCATCTGTTAATGCCTAAATTTCGCACACATGCGACATTTCAGCGGTTCTTCCAGTAAGGCGTCATCAACATAAATAATGCATCTCACCACAGGCATCCTCAATAGGTACAAAATACAACATGAGTCCAAAAATGCCAAAAACAATCAAAAGAAGGGGTTGCGCGGCTAATACATTGATAACTCGCGCTATAGTGTGGGTCACCAAAACAATACCCACATGACTATTCCTTTGATAGTTGCGCTACTTTCAGAACGACGGGACCACCAAATTCCTGCGGTGCATTGAAGGCTCAACCATCTCCAAGGATCTGAATTTTGCTCCTCACACACTTGGTGGCATTAACTATCCCCCCATGGTGTACCTTGGAACTAGTTCATGGAGCAGATGAGTTCACATTTGGATCTAGTTGTTTGTTGTCCACCTCTTGGCCTATAAAAGGAAGCCATTGGCATGCATTTTGTAGAGAGAAATCAAGAGAAAGGTTATGCTGCTGGATTCGTGTTGGAGCTTCCTCATAGTCCACCTCTTCCTATCATTGTACTTCCTCAATCTCCCTTTCCACCTTCCTTCAAGGGGCAAGAGTTTCTCTCCATTGTTCCACCATTCACTTAGCATTTAGTTTGGACAAAAAAGGCCTCCCTAAGGGAGATTGTTGGCTTTCCTTGAATCCCACACCTCCTAGGTGTTGTACATCTTGACCATTGGGAAATACAAAAGTGGTTTAGCATATCTTGGATTTTTATTGTAGTTTGCATTCTCCCCCCGTCTCTTTTATTTTTCCTTTTATCCATATTTCTTTTTTTTATATGACTTTCACTAACAATCTATTGCAAGATCACTTGGAGGACAACCAACCAATCAACACAAGGGGCTCCAAGGACTGAGGCCTTGCTGCAGCCTACAAGGACTGGCCCCTTACCAAGTGGAAGAGTAAATTGTGCAATTCTTTCCACAACATAGCCCTAGATCACCCAAGAAAAAATCGTTACCTTTGATCTTGAATTCAATCACTACTTCTCTCTCCTTTGCACATCGTCCTTTGATCGCTACGAAGAATTAAATCTTTAGGCTCTTTGGATTAGCTCTAGTTATTCTTCTTATTACAATGGTTTCATTCTCTCCAATGTCTAGAGGTCTAGCTCAAATGAAACCCTAGCATATTTCATGGATTAATAAAAACCTAACTCAAAGCAAAGTTTATACTATTGGAACTCCCTCTAGGAGTGATATATTAGGGTCCTACCCTAACTTGCCTTACTTTATGAATTAATCACACATTGTATAAGGTCATAACTTTGTAATAAGGAAAAATAATTAGTGTTCAACAATCAATGTAGAAATGGTCTCTTTATTAATTAAGAGCCACTAGGAAGTTTTATTTTGACCATGTCAAGTAGTTAGGGTTTTGGATATTTTAACCCTATTTAAAGCTTCAAGGCTATGATGTGTTTTGTAAAGAATATTTTAATGTAGCTCTGCTCAAGTGAATGGTCTCTCTACCATAAGAGGCATGTGAACATTGTTCCCATAATAACCAAGCTCTTTTCCTACCATATTTTTTTTATTATTGTCTCATATTTCTAGTTTCGTGTTACTTATTTCTAGTTTATTGCATGATAATCTTGCTAATCTTTCTATTTTGATATGAAATGGATCAATATATAATTTGTCATCTATTTTGGTGCTTTTTGGGTGGAAAAATTGGATGAATTGGCTTGTAAGGCCCATTTTAGAGGTAGGTCTTACTTTGCAGATTTGGGGTCCATAACCTTTTGAAGCCTATTTGAGGTCTTAAACCATGTTTTCTAGTGTCAAAATTTTATGAGAATAGCTCACAAGCCTCTATACTATTCTAAACTCCGAGACCTTTCCAACGATGCAACAATCGCCTCAATCGGAGTCCGTATGAGGAAGTTATGCCTCCTGTAAGTTGACCTATCTAGTTGACCACCATAGTACTAAGTCGATTCCACGTCGACTCTCATTCCTCACCCATGTGGAGCTAGTCACTTGTGTACTTTCAATAACATTATAGAGGGTCCAAAACCCTAACTCTAATTGGGAGTTGAGGCATGTACACACACTAAAACTAACCCTAGACAGCTATCGAGCCATGTTAAATACTAGGCCATTAGGAGGAGAATGGGTTTCATTGTGATTATGTTATTATATTGTTCCATATCTTAGCAACAGTAAGCAAGTGGATATTAGAGAAAAATGGAGGAACTATGAGATCCTGTAGTATCCATGCAAGCCATGGTGTCAGAGGTAACTCCATAGTGAGTACCACTTTCTTTGTATTTGCATTACATATTGGAGAAGAAAAGAGCAAGGCATAGTCCTCCCTTCTAGCTGGGTTTTTTCCCATAGTGGGTTTTCCCACGGTATATCTTGTGTTATTTGTGTGGATGTGTTATTTTGATTTAGTTATTTTCCTTTCAGTTCCAATTTATTTACTATTCTATGGAATTAAGCTAACCTAATGAATTAACTTATAAGATCCGTTGTGATAAACTGTTCTAGTGGAATATCCACGACAGTTTACGGATCATATATTCAGAGTGATTCTCAAGTTTTAGGAGTAAAGAGCACCACATGATCTCTTCCTCTATGGAATGCAAGAAATACCCAACAAAAAGTCTTAAAAATCATGCCACATCTGAGATATTAGAGCACACTTGAATGAAGCAAGGATGCCTTGGCTCTACTACTCCTTTTGAAATCTAGAATCAAGCCCTTTTAAAAATCAATCTTTATGAATTATAAGTTTTAAATGAAACAATATACTTTAATCCCAAAATAAAATTGTAAAACTAGGCCAACTATCATGCCACATCTAAGATCAGAGCACACTTGAATGAAATAAAAATGCCTGAGCTCTAAACCTCTCCTTCTCCTTTTGAAATCTATAATCAAGAACTTTTCAAAGTCAATCTTTACTATATAATTTTATGATTTATAAGTTTTAAATTAAACAATACTTTAGTTCCCAAAATACAATTGTAAAACTAGGCCAACTTAATCTAAATTGTTTACAACTTCTAACTTTTGGTCTAATTTTTTTTAATCTAAATAATATATTAAGAATATTTATATAAATATGATGTAAAATAAAGAGTATGTTCAAATAAATAGCATTCACTATAGGCCCAATGGAGTGGCGCAACAACACCTATGGTTGGGGGGGGCAAGGTCATGGAGTCCATTATGGGGGGGCTTGGGATACCCTTGATACGACACCTATGGTGGGGGGGGGAATAGGTCCTGGGGTCCATTCCGAGGGAGGGCCTGGGCTACCCTTGATTCCTAGGGATGGAATAGCAGGGTAGTGTAATTTAAAATAAAATAAAATAGTGTTCACCACTTAAAAAAATAACATGTCTATCAAAAATTGAACTTAAACTATTGTCACAAAAACTACAAATTTCCATTAAACCATAACACAACAAACAATATGTTTATATTGGTACACAAACTTATCAAATTATCCAATAGTATTTAACCTAAATCATATAAAAATAGTTTGAGTGAGCCTAATGGATAAGAACTTGTGTTTCCTCCTAGGAGGTCATAGATTCAAATATAGAGGGGATAGGGTATGCACAATTAAATTGCTGCGCAAAGGGGGTCACTTTTCCCACAAACAAGGGGGTCTCTGTCTCATACACCAAATTGGTGTCTGGCTTGGTTATAACCTTAAAAATAGATTACTATTATTATTATTTTAAATAATATTATAAATCATAAAGTGCACAAATTTGACATGTTCTATGCTTATAAAGATTCTAATACCAATGCAATTGGAGTGAAACACTTCACTTAAGATACTATAAGGAGGTCATTAACCCCAATCTGGAAGATCAAAAGTGTTTCTACGTTTTAACTAGTTCGAAGAAGAAAATTAATAAAGCCAAGATAAGAATAAACTCTCTTGAGCTTCATAGTGAAACATGATGCTAGACAATTCCTGAAACATCGCGGGTGGAAATAATTTTCCATCTCTATGAGACTATGAGCGTTGACGATGAAAGAGTCACTATCTCTTAAAGTGCCCTACGTACACCCACATTACAGTTTCATAATCTTTGCTACAATACAAACCTCCCTAACCTTCTAAAAAAGGGGTCTCATACACCAAATTGGTGTATGGCTTGGCTATGATCTTAAAAATAGATTACTATTTTATTTTATAAATATTATTATAAATCATAAAGTGCACAAATTTGCCATGTTCTATGCATATAAAGATTTTAATACCAGTCATTTCCCGCTAGCTCACTCGGTTAAGGTGTGGGGCTTGTCGGCAAGGTGACCCAAGTTCAATTTCCCTTAGGGGTGACTTAATTGGGAGGAGACACCCAAAAACCCAGTCAAGTTGAGGCTGGGGCGGTCCAGGCCAGGTGCGATCCCTGGGTGATTTTGATGGCTTAGATGCCCCTAGATCACGATTTCTCAGACCACAAGCCACTCCCGCAAGTTAGGGAGATTCGAGCAAATAAAACCAATGCACTTAGAGTGAAACACTTTAGTTAAGATACTATAAGGAGGTCATTAACCCTAATCTGGAAGATCAAAAGTATTTCTCTGTTTTAACTAGTTCGAAGAAGAAAATTAATATAGGAAAGATAAGAATGAACTCTCATGAGATTCATAGTGAAACATGATGCTGGACAATTCCTAAAACACCGTGGGTGGAAAGGATTTTCCATCTCTGTGAGACTTTGAGCGTTGGGGATGAAAGTCACTGACTCTTAGAGTGCCCTGTATACACCCACATTAGATCGTAGTTTCATAATCTATGCTACAATACAATCCTCCCTAACCTTCTAACTTGTCAAAACTATAATGACCTAGGAACACTCCTTTCTAAGCTTTTTGAGCATATGAATAAAATTTTACAGCAATCCAAGTAATCTTTTCTCTTAAGTTCCGATAGATGATCTCAGTGGACGTTAACCACCACCACCACCACCATCATAATTAAACCTTTATATATTATTAAATTGAAATAAGTTATATACAATAACATTTCTAGTGGTTAAGAACATGTGTTTCCTCCTAGAAGATAACAGGTTCAAAAATGGAGGGAGATAGAGTATGTACACCTCCATGCGGAGGGAGTCCCTTCCCATAAATAAGGGGGTCTCATAAACCAATTTCGTTACTTACACCATATTAATGAGAGTATACGAGATGAAACACTCACATTGCTTTAGATTTAATGAACTCATAAGAATTTGGTAAAGTTATCATTATTGAAATTGCAAAATTTGATTATGGAAAATGTGATTTTGTTTATCTAATTAAATTCAAAACAACCAACTCAATGTGAGATTGCATGTTAACAATTTAGACTATGTCAATTTTTTTTTTCAGCGGAAAAAAACTGTACTACTAGTATTCATTAAGAGAATCAAATAGTACAAAAATACATTAGTAAAGAAGGACTTATGTTCAAAATAAGGTATGCTATAGTCCATCTATGACAGAAAATACAAAATAACTATACTCCCAGCAGAGCATCTACAGCCAATACATAAAAATACTAATACTAAAAAATGTTTTAAGTGCCAACATCAGTACATTGAGCCTCCAGAAATTCTTCCCATCTGATAAAAACCTCATCACCTTCATGTGCATCTTTGGAGAGAGCATCTGCCATCGAGTTATGTTGTCAATCGATATGTTCAAAAGTTATATCCCTAAAAAGCTGAATTTTCTCCTTAGTTATACAACACCATTGATGTAAAGAGATCACATTTAGATTATAATCATCTTGTACACATTTAATCGTCACCCTAGAATCTCCATAAACATTCAGTTCATGAAGGCCGAAAGCATAAGAAACAGTAAACACACTCTAGAGCCCAAGTAATTCAGCTTTTGTGTTGGAGCCTCTTCCACAGTTCAACTTAAGAGTGACGTAATGGTCTTTGTTAATATATATCACTCCCCCCACAACAAAAAATCCATCCACCGCCGATCCATCAAAAAATGCCACCAGCCTATGATGTGAAATGCAGAGAGTACTAACCTGTCTGGAATAAACCTTATCAGGTACAGAACAGTAATATTTAATCACCATCAGGATTCTGTTGCTGGATTTTACCAAATTAGGATTCTTATCTTCAAATAAAGCTTCATTCCTAGACTGCCAAATATCCCAAGAAACCACCGCAGGCAGATATGGAAGACTCTTACACATCCTATGCCAATTGAGTGCACAAATCCCAAACAAACCAGTGCCCCAATGATAATCTAATTTTAGTTGATTGGTAATCAAAGACCAAAGTGATCTAGTAAACTCACACTCTACCAGAATATGATTAGAGGATTCCAAATTGTTCCTGTAAAGAAAACATATACTTGGGCCAATCCAACCTCTCTTGGATAAGTTATCCCAAGTTTTCAGACAGTCACGGAGTGCATGCCACATAAAGCACTGAATTTTCAGTGGGATCTTCCATTTCCAAAGAACCTTATACCACCAATCTGCTGGAAATATGCACCAATTATTAATAATAGCTTTGTAAGCTAATTTAGCATTCACCATACATGTAGCTGTGTTATTTATCCAGATTAACTTGTCTTTTTCCATAGTCAGTCGGCATCCAACAGAATTAAGTTTGTTGATGTATCGTTCCCATTCTGTGGCAGTATTATCTTTGAATCCCATCTCCATCGCAGTGAGCCAGTATGTTTGATTAACTCCATCGTTATTTCTCTTAATTTTATTAAGAGTAGCATAATCAAACCAATGTAGAGTATTGATAATTTCACTGGATAAAGTAGAATCTTCATCCATCCCCAGAATAGGATCAATGGCCACTAATATATATTTTCCATTCCCGACTCTCCAGGATCAATCTTTAGCCAGCCAATTGTAAACTTTGATGAATCCGGCCCAAATGGGAGATGCTCCCCTGATCTTCTTCAATGGCTTCCTTATCTAGTTTATCACATCACCCTTGATATATTTAACTGAAAGCATCCTAGTCCAAAGAGTGGGTCCAAATAGTCCCCTCCAAAAACTTTTCAATCTAAGTGCGCAACTAAATATAGACAAATTTATGATCCCCCATCCACCACTTCATTTTGGCAGCGCAATATTCTCCCATTTGGTCATAACCAAATTGTTGTTAGTCGAGCCTCTTGTCCAAAGAAAGTTAAAAAAGAGCTTTCTCAAACAATTTATGATATAACACGGGATCTGGAGGAGAGAAAACCAGTATACAGGAATACCAGTAAGAACAGATTTAACCAATGTCAGATGCCCTCCAATTGACAATAACCTGTATGTCCAATGGTTTATCTTCTGTTCTACTCTTTCAATAAGCCATAGCCAATCATTTCTCCTATATGCACATGGCTTTAGAAAGTATCCAAGGTATTTGAACCCCTCCTTTAAATGGCAGAAATTATATGGCAACAATCTCTTAAAGACATCAATTTTACTGTTCTCGATCCTGAAATGATAAATACTCGACTTCTTATTATTTACCAACATACCTGATGCATCACAAAATTCCCTGATAATACAATTATAGTTCTACCATTCCTCAACCGAGTTTAAACCAGCTAAAAGCACATAATCTACAAATAGTATATGAGTTTGGGACAACTCAGGAGATTTTTATGAGCAAATTTAAATCAATTTCTTATGCAAATTAGAATATAAAAATGTTTTCTTGAGTTAGATGGGTTAGCTCAAGTGGTTGAGAGCTGTGAGTTACAACAAAAGGTATCGGGGTCAAATCCCCTGGTGGCTATGCATAGATATATAAGGGCCTCGCTTGATGTCCTCATCGAATTAGGCTCCATAATCAGAGTCGGCGGGGTGAGGCCCCTTTAGGTGGGCCCCCTGTGAATTCTGAGGCCCGTGAATTCTGAGGCCCCTTTGGGTGGCCCCCTGTGAATTCTTCTCGTGGACATAGCATGTTAGCAACTCCTCTCTCAAGTTGTGAACCACATTGAAAAAATAAAAATGTTTTCTTACTCTCCAATATTATCCATTCCATCAAAATTTTGAAATCATAAATAAAATAAATGGAAACCATGTAATTTGTTTAAATTGGAAAAAGGGTGTGAAATTGTCAAAATTTAAAAGATTAATGTGATGTGGATAAAAATTTTTCTTTAACAATGATTATGTAATACTTTTTCATAATGAAGTCCACCGACCATATTGAAAAATGAGAGTTATTAGTTTGAAAATTGTAATTAAAAAATATAAAATCATTAACTTTATATATTTTTATTTATAGTAAATGCAAGCCTCCCAGTACGAACACCATAGTAAAAAGATTAAAAAACTATCTAGAAACCAAAATAACCCCATCCCTCTCCCAAAATAACACTAAAAAGTTATAGCGAATTTCCATGTGATCACTCCCCGATTCGGGGGGTTCACATGGTTGTATAGTACCCACAAGATAAAGTACTGACAGCACGCTGAGTGCCACGTGTTGCGTACGGAACCGTGGTCCTTTCCAGTACCCTGGCAGATAACCCCGGTCTCTTAACCCAGAGTTCAGCCGACCCAATCCCAACGGCCTCCGTACTAACTAAGGCCATACCATACGGCTGACAAGTGTAGACATACGAATACGTACGGAATAAGTGAGTACGGAGTCCGTCCAAAATAGTACGGAAAACATGCAACGCCAACCCCCTGTCTGACTTGGGTAAATTGCAAGTTGCATGTTCAACCCCATTTTATTTTATTGTAAAAATAACCAATAATAAATTATTAAGCAAAAAATAATGGCGTAGTGGCTTTCCTCGTTTTCACTCAACGGCCAGCTCCCACGAAAATAAAAAATGGTAATTGTAGTGATGGAGGTTAGTGGGTTGTGGCGTGCAGTGAATTTTGAGCTTTACACCCAACGGCCTAGGCTTCTAGCACGTATTTATAGAGCCAGTTTATGGGCATTAATAGCATATCCTCAGCTCGAATTCCGCGGTCTCTTCTGGTTTTGGAGTAGCTCGCTGGAGTTATATCGTTGGGTAGCTACCTATAACTCTCGCAAGATCTCTTTGTTCTGGTTCACTGCAAACTGACACTTCGGTGATGATGCCTCCTTTATCAGAAGAATTCTGATACATACAGACTTACGCGCTTGAGTGTTATTCATATATACATGTCCTTTGTTTCTGCACAGGTTGAGCTGATTGTTTCTGCACAAGTTGAGCTGATTGCTGTGTGAAAATGGCGGAGGGACCCGTTGATCTCGAATTGATAAACAGAGAAGCGGTGGATTTGGTGAGTTTATAGATCTTTTGGGCACTTTTGGTTGGAAAATCTATTGTGTTTATGCCTTTGGATATTTTACTATGGCTGTTAATTTGTTTGAGACCTTGAGTTATGTGTATGGTGATAATGTGGCTGCTTTGGAGATCATCATTCTGTATGCAATGTGAGTGCAATAATGGCTCTGATATAAATCCAATGTTGGTCTTGAGTTCGATTCCCCTGCTGTGTTTGTGCATGGTTATAAATCCTGGGTTGAATTTCTACGACTGACATGGGCATCTTGCTGAATCACTGGTCTGGCTTTTTGGTTAAGAATCCATGCCCACGGGTAGTTGGTCAGGGATAAGTTGGGCTGCTCATACTTTATTTCAATACAGATTGGAATAGGAGCGCAGCCCAACTGCTTGTTCAAGAATAAGTTGGGCTGCGCATACTTTATTTCAATACAAATTTGGATAGGAGCGCAGCCCAACTGCTTGTTCAGGGATAAGTTGGGCTGCGCATACTTTATTTCAATACAGATTGGGATAGTTGGGAAGTTAGTTTGTTTAATAACTAGAAGTGATTTGGGTTGTTCCTCATGCTACTTGATTCTTAATCTCTATTGAGTCTTTTAGTGATTCTTAATCTGTATTGGGCCTTTTGGTAATTTTGAGTGGAGGATCTAAGATGCTTTTGACTTGGCTGATTTTGGGTTTAGGACTTTTTGAAAAGCAGATATAGGTTTCTGTATTCAGACTTAACCCTAAATGTGTTATTGTGGCCAATGCAGGAAAATATCCCCATCGAGGAGGTTTTTGTAAACCTTCGATGTAAACGGGAAGGTTTGACTGCCAATGAAGTAGAGCAACGGTTGGAGCTCTTCGGACACAACAAGCTCGAAGAGAAAAAGGTAAGGCTTTCATCCATAATGCTTCCCATTCCTTGTTATAATCTTTACCTGGTTGAAATACATTCATAATCTTCTCCCTTCTGGTCTTTCGGATGTACAAAGGCACGGTCATTTATGAACTGGGGAATAGAAAGTTAGAAACAATCTCTTAACAGAATGAAACAATGTAGTCTCTCATGACCCGTTTCTATTTCTAATTATTTTCTTGCAGGAAAGTAAAATATTGAAATTTTTGGGCTTTATGTGGAATCCTTTATCATGGGTCATGGAAGCTGCAGCAGTGATGGCCATTGCCTTAGCAAATGGAGGAGTAAGTCTTTTTTAAACAGCAGTGTCAAACCCGTGCTTAATAGAGGGTGTTGTCTGTATGGTGATGTCAAAATCAGTGACTTGGATCACTAATAACAGATGCATGCTTATATTTTCGTTTTTTAATATACCATGTAATTAGTTCGAGTCACTGCTCATGTTTTTGTCAACTTGATTGTATGGTTTGCAGAACAAACCCCCTGATTGGCAGGATTTTGTTGGTATTATATTACTTCTTGTGCTCAACTCGACTATAAGTTTCTTGGAAGAGAACAATGCAGGCAATGCAGCTGCATCACTAATGGCGCAGTTGTCTCCAAAAGCGAAGGTCCTTGCTTGAGTCTACTGCTTTGCATTTATGTTTATTTTTTTTATTCTGACTCACTAGAGTTATGTGTGTTTACATTGTCCTGATTTTTTCAGATTCTAAGGAATGGACGATGGAGTGAAGAAGATGCTGCTTGCCTGGTTCCTGGTGACATAATTAGCATTAAACTCGGAGATATTGTTCCTGCAGATTGTCGACTT
Source organism: Larix kaempferi (assembly GCA_027924585.1). Taxonomy (NCBI): domain Eukaryota; kingdom Viridiplantae; phylum Streptophyta; class Pinopsida; order Pinales; family Pinaceae; genus Larix; species Larix kaempferi. Next base: position 30,479,418 of record BSBM01000372.1, read on the forward strand.
CTTGAAGGAGATGCTTTAAAAATTGACCAGGTTCTTCCTATTATGGAAAAATCATTACTTTGTTTTTTATTTTTTTCTTCCAAAATACTGCATATTTCTTTGTTTAAAATGGTTTAGATTTGATGATTTTTGGGTGGCAATTTGTATCCATTGGTTACAGTCTGCACTTACTGGGGAATCATTGCCAGTAACCAAGAATCCTGGAGATGGGGTTTATTCAGGCTCCACATGCAAACAAGGTGAACTAGAAGCTGTGGTCATAGCCACAGGAGTGCATACGTTTTTTGGGAAAGCAGCCCATCTGGTAGACTCCACAAATAATGTTGGTCATTTCCAAAAGGTTGATAACCTGTTCTTTTTTGAATCAGCAAGTGGAAGTATCATCCCAATGAATTTTTAATTTGATGTGCATAACTACCACAAGATAGATTAATGTGCCAAGATTTTGCTATCTTATATGTGGTTTACAGGTTTTGACAGCTATTGGAAATTTTTGTATTTGTTCCATTGCCGTTGGCATGGTAGTGGAAATTATAGTCCAATATCCAATCCAAGGCCGACCATATCGACCTGGAATTGACAATCTGTTGGTGCTTCTTATTGGTGGGATTCCAATAGCAATGCCTACTGTTCTTTCTGTGACTATGGCCATTGGTTCACATCGCCTTTCTCAACAGGTCCATTCATTTTCTTCTAGCTGATTTTCTGTATCTAGAGACATTGCCACCATCTTATATCTAAATACTGCTCAGCCTATGGAATTAGATTCCTTGATAAGACTAGACTTTTCCAGTTTTGAAGCTTTATTTTTGGAGTGAAATAACTGTACCTTATTTTGCTTTGGCAGGGTGCTATTACTAAAAGGATGACTGCTATTGAGGAAATGGCTGGGATGGATGTTTTGTGTAGTGATAAGACAGGAACCTTAACATTGAACAAGCTTACTGTAGACAAAAATCTGGTTGAGGTTAGAGATGAATGGATATTTTTCTGATCCTTGAAGTTTGCTGTATCCAGATCGGCAGTTTAATTGCTTGTTTTGTTTACAGGTGTTTGCAAAAGGAGTTGATAAGGATACACTTATCTTGATGGCTGCAAGAGCATCCAGAATAGAGAACCAAGATGCGATTGATGCAGCTATTGTTGGGGTTCTTGCTGATCCTAAAGAGGTAAATAGACTTAGCAGGCATGGACAAGTATATTGATGAGTGAGCTCCTATTTGTCAGACTGATTGTCTTTTGTCTCTTGTTTTTTTTTCATGTTTATGAAGGCACGGGCAGGTATTCAAGAGGTTCACTTTCTTCCTTTTAACCCCACTGACAAACGAACAGCACTCACCTATATTGATGGGGAAGGAAGAATGCATAGAGTCAGCAAAGGTGCACCTGAGCAGGTTGAGCTTTACCTTTGATTATTGTGTCTTTCCCTCTAATGATACAAAAGGTCTGCTAGCAATTAGTTAGATAATTTTATACTCCATCCATATCAGTCTTATTTGGTTTTAAATTGTTTGTCCAGATCCTTGCCCTAGCACACAACAAGTCAGAAATAGAACGTAGAGTTCATACAGTGATAGACAAGTTTGCTGAGCGTGGACTTCGTTCTCTTGCAGTTGCCTATCAGGTTATTAATCTGCCTGGACTTGGGTGCAATCTCTTTTTATCATTTTCTGTGCATATGTATTTTGAGCTTTCCTTCCATGTTTTATATGGTTACAGGTGGTACCGGATGGCAAGAAGGAAAGCGCAGGAGGACCCTGGCAATTCATTGGTCTGATGCCCCTTTTTGATCCTCCACGTCACGACAGTGCAGAAACAATAAGAAGGGCTCTCAACCTGGGTGTGAGTGTTAAAATGATCACAGGTATGGATAATATTTTTTTTGTGTTTCTTTAGAGTGTGGAATACATGTCATCCAGTTCCTTGTATGGAGGGATGGCATTGTTTAGTTATTTATGATTGCAATTTGCAAACACAAGAAGCAAAATAATTTAGTCACGTAGTAATTTATGATTATAAATACATGAAGCAAAATAGTTTACTTTTCCCTTTATAATTCATCAGGAGATCAGCTAGCTATAGGCAAGGAGACAGGCCGTCGATTGGGGATGGGTACAAACATGTATCCATCATCATCATTATTAGGTCAGGCCAAAGGTGAATCTGCTGAAGCTCTAGAAATTGATGATTTGATTGAGAAGGCTGATGGTTTTGCCGGTGTCTTCCCTGGTAAGCACTCTATTTTTTTCTTTGTTTTAATGTTGGCATCTGTATCTTGAGAAGTCATTTCAAAATTACCAGGGAAGGTTACCATGTCATTTCAAAATTACCATGACATTTCAAAATGTTGGCATTGCTGCTAACCCTGCTTGTCTAGCTGCAAATTGGTGAATCACTAACATCAGCAGTTCCTTGAAAATTAGAGCATGTAGTACTTTCCTATTTTTTATGCCATTCTTTAATAATCCTATCCCTGTATTTATTCTGAATGCAGAGCACAAATATGAGATAGTTAAACGATTGCAAGCAAGAAAACACATTTGTGGCATGACTGGTGATGGTGTCAATGATGCACCAGCACTTAAGAAGGCGGATATTGGAATTGCTGTCGCAGATGCAACAGATGCAGCCAGGAGTGCATCTGACATCGTTCTCACAGAACCAGGTTTGAGTGTTATCATTAGTGCTGTGTTAACAAGCCGTGCAATCTTTCAACGGATGAAGAATTACACTGTAAGTTTATTTGACTTTCAGCTTTGAATCCAGTAACTTAATGGGAATGTGTTGGCTAGATATTCTTATTACATGATACTGACAATGTTTAATATTTGATTGCAACTGTCACTCAGATTTATGCTGTATCCATAACAATACGTATTGTGGTAAGTTTTTATTTGATAATATCATGTCATTAAGTTGCTGTAAGTGATTTGCTGTTGGCTAGTTAAAGAAGGCAATACAGTCTTATAATTATTGAATGAGTTGTGCATGCTAAGACAATCAATAGGGCAAGACAAAATATTGTTTTTTGCTTCTCGTTTCTTGTTTCTAATCCCTACAGTTCTAAGAATTTGATTTTAGTTCTGTCATTTGTTGGATAATTATAAAAGTATCTTATCTTATCTTATCTGTAATTAGTAATTACATTTCTACTTGTGATACAGTTTGGTTTCATGCTTTTGGCATTGATATGGAAGTTTGACTTTCCACCATTCATGGTGCTGATAATTGCTATATTAAATGATGGTTGGTATTGTTCTTATTATTCTTTTACGCTTACAAATTGCAACTTGTACTCTAGCTCATTAAAGGAAAGTGAATCCAAAATTGATTATTATTGAATTAGTCTTCTGTTAACTTCTGTTTATATTACTTGACCAGGGACCATAATGACAATCTCAAAAGACAAGGTGAAACCATCACCTCTGCCAGATAGCTGGAACCTTTCAGAAATTTTTGCCACAGGGATTATTCTTGGCAGTTACCTAGCAGTGATGACGGTCATCTTTTTCTGGGCGACCTTCAAGACAGATTTCTTTCCAGTATGACAATTCTATTTAGTTTATAATATAATTATTTTCCTATGCAAAGTATTTGATGGGGTTTGAGCAGTGGAAGATTTAAAAAGTTGTGTTAGGTTTCAGTGTGGCTGGGAGGTCTGGTGCCAGACCACCCAAGCAACATTGTTAATGTGGGTGCCTAAAAGCATGTAGTTGTGTTTGAGCCCTGATTTTTGTGACCTCAATAAATAATGTTTGTTTTCTTACAATTTTCTGATTTTTGTTCCTTGCTTTCAGAGAACATTTGGTGTTTCTAGTCTCCATATTCCCAGTGAAGAAAATACTCAAAAACTAAATTCTGTAGTGTATCTTCAAGTCAGCACTATAAGTCAGGCTCTCATATTTGTGACTCGATCTCGAAGCTGGTCTTTTGTAGAGCGTCCTGGCCTGTTGCTCGTAACTGCATTCGCTATTGCTCAACTGGTGGGTATGCTGATGCCTGGTTTGTCTTGTTTTTGTCCTTACTTTGTTTTTGCATATGATTTTGAAACTAATAATGGCTTTTGTTGTTATGCATCTTACTCATCTCACAGGCTGCAACATTAATTGCTGTCTATTTAAACTTGGAATTTGCTTCTATAAGGGGCATTGGCTGGGGCTGGGCCGGGGTGATATGGCTTTATAACCTAATCTTCTACTTTCCACTTGACCTTCTCAAGTTTGCGATTGGGTATGCCATCAGTGGAAGGGCATGGGATTTACTTATTCAGCAAAGGGTATGTGACAGGATAAGTGTTTTTCAGGGATGTATAAATCATAATTATGCAAATTACTATAAACATGACAGCTGGGGAATATTTGTTCTCTCATTGAAATAGTAATGCCATGGCCTTGGATTGATGTGGAGAATCTGCTTGCAAAACAACTCATTGATTCTGTTATTGCATGTTTCAGGTTGCCTTTACCACCCAGAAGGATTTTGGAAGAGAGGCCAGAGAGATAAAATGGGCTCATGCTCAGAGGACTTTGCATGGATTACAGCCACCAGACACAAAACTGTTTGGTGACAGAAGCAGCTTCAGGGAACTCAATCAAATGGCCGAAGAGGCAAAAAGACGTGCTGAAATTGCAAGGTGAGCTCAATTTTGTTTTTGGTTTGTTAGTCCTAAAATTATATTTCTTAGATGTTCTGTTGCTTTCTTCCTTATGTTTTCTTGTGTGATTTGTCTTTCTTTCTTCCCTTTGATTACAGAATAGAAAAGAAGTTTCATTCTACTTATTATTTGAACTTATCTTTACAGGCTGAGAGAGCTAAACACTTTGAAAGGGCATGTGGAGTCTGTCGTAAGGCTCAAGGGTTTGGATATTAATACAATTCAACAGTCTTACACTGTTTGAGGGATGCCTCTTCTATTACTTTCATGTTGCAGAAAGAATCAAGTAGCATCTGCACTCCACTTGGATCATGGTGGTGATAAAATTGTAGAAATGTTTGTTGGTTTTATTGTGAATGGTGTATTTTATTATGGTGGTGATAAATAACTCTACAAGTTGCCATGTTGGCCAGTACAATGGAGTGGGGCCAAACCCCTTTGCCTTGTTGGCATGTACAAGTAGGATCATTTATATGGGTAAAACTGAAAGGATTGCCCACTTTTGAAATTTTATGTACATTTTCCACTGGTCTAATATAAATTTGTTGCTTTTTATTTACCAAAAAAACTGTTTTGTTTTGGGTTTGCACCACAAATACAAACAATTATTTTTTGAAGAACCCAAATTAATTCTTTATTTCTTTTCATTATTCTCACTTTTAAGTTTTCCATGAAAGTAAGAAACCAAATGAGTGCATACCACCAAATATTATGAAAAATAGTTGAAGACGATTCATGAAGTTTGGTAGGAGTTTGTGACAAATGATATCGAATTTAAATTTCTCTGGTTGGGATTTTTTTTAATAGACCTTGGTCCAAAATATTCTCCAACAGCTATATCTTCTGGTATGCTATGCCTATTTGCTATTTTTACTGTTTAACAGATGACTGCATATATTTAGATTACTATGACATTTCTGTTGAATGAGATCTCCGATGGCATTCTTATTTCTTTTCATTATTCTCACTTTTAAGTTTTCCATGAAAGTAAGAAACCAAATGAGTGCATACCACCAAATATTATGAAAAATAGTTGAAGATGATTCATGAAGTTTGGTAGGAGTTTGTGACAAATGATATCGAATTTAAATTTCTCTGGTTGGGGTTTTTTTTAATAGACCTTGGTCCAAAATATTCTCCAACAGCTATATCTTCTGGTATGCTATGCCTATTTGCTATTTTTACTGTTTAACAGATGACTACATATAGTTAGATTACTATTACATTTCTGTTGAATGAGATCTCTGATGGCAATCTTATACCAATATGTAACCAAATGCAAAATGCCTATTCCAAGACATATTCAGGTTTGCATTGGAATAGATCAGATTAGTAGTCTCAACAAATGTTGATGTTTCAGGATGGTTGATAGTCTTAGAAGGTTAGTGAGTAGTGGCTCCTCCCAACTAAGAAGCTTGCACCTTTTCATGTAGTTAGAAACCTGCAAAATCATCTATCATATGTGCATGGCTTATGTTCATTGTTTTTGTGCTTTAATACCTTCGGTGTCTGCTATCTATTTTTTTGTCCTCGAATAGCCCAGCATTCCGTAGCCATACCTTCCAAACATTGTTCAGATCTCTGAATCAGCACTTTCTGCAATTTGGGTACCTCTCTCTGTCTGGTTTCCTATGAGTTTTCGGTTTCCAGAGAATGCTGTTCCTGAGTCAGATCCGCAGAGAATCCACCAAAGTGGAGCGAGTTTATAGTAAGGAAACAAGTAAAATTCTCAGATCTTATCCTTGCATTCTATAGAGTAAGCAATTGCAGATAAATAAACTAATAAGAGACTCTGGATTGAAGCTCTTGACTAGATTCCATCCAGAATGCCTTCGAATTACTAGTGAAGGTCAGTTTCCCTTGCTTTCCGGTGGAGCTTCTGCATTAAACATTAAGGTTTTCTCTTGCATCCCTCCACTCACCCTTTATCTCCACGGGCTGTGAGCAGCATGATCATGTGTTTTCTGGTGATGAGTTCCTGCTTATACCTCAACTTATTTCCATGCAGAATGCCTTCAAATTAATGGTGAAGGTCCTTTTACCTTGCTTTCTCGTGCATCTGTCCACTTCCCTTCCTCTCCAGCTATGGGGCTGTAAACAGCGTGATCATGCGTTCTGTGATGAGTGACCTGCTCAATGCAGATACAACTTATCGATAGGTATTATAAGCTCTTAGATGCAACACCATACTGCTCAGTGATAGCCTTCTTGCAGTATACGTTAATGACTAACAGAAGCTCTTCGTGCAATTCAAAACAGATGGCCCAAGAGGCATATCAACTGTTTTCTCTAAGGAATCAGGCTATTTCATAGATTCTAAAGCTTCTCTCTTCCAAGCACTTTGGTGAATATGTCTGGAATTTTCTCATTTGTGGAACAATGTCTCAAAATAATTGTCTTGATCTCTACATGATATCGAATTATATGGTACTACGTGTTGATGTGCTTAGTTCAATCATGGAATCTAGTATACTTATCTAACTTCGTTGCAGAAGTATTGTCAATCAGTAAGGGAGTAGAATTCACATGTTTCTCCTGTGAATCTTCAAGTATCGTCATGATCCAAACAATCTCCTTTGTTGCTTCAGCAATAACCACGTATTCTTTCTCTATTATGGAATCTTCTAAAATAGTCCATTTTCCTTATCTCTAGGAGACAACTGCCCATCCAAGACTCATGAGGTAGCGTAAAGTAGCCTAAAGTAGACATTATGTTCTCTTTGTCGTCATCAAAGTATGAATCAAAATATCCAATCAATTTGAAGTCATCCACCTTAGCATATTTGAGTTCAAAGCCTTCAGTCCCCTTCAACTATTTTATAATTAGACCAATGTCTTTCATATGGTTTTTGCATGAACCTGGAAAGGATCCCAACAAAAAATGAAATATCTAGTCTAGCGGTGGTAAGGTAGATAATACTCCCCACAAGTTGTCTATATTTGGTTGCATCTTCAAATTCATTCCCTTGTTTTGATGTGAAATTCAAGTTCTATCACATTGGAGTAGAGAGATAGTTACACTCTCTCATGCCAAATTTGTTAAAAAATTATCCAATGTATTTTTTCTGGGAGATGAATATGTACTATGTATTATGGGTCACTTCAATTCCAAGGTAATAGTGAAGATGTACCAAATCAATCATCTCAAATACGTTTTTCAATTCTTTCTTTATGGATGTAATGTAGCTTTCATCATTCCATGTCATCAACAAATCATCTATATAGACTACAAGATATACGATATTCCATTTTTCTTGAGAAATGGTGTTCCACCATCAAGATTAAACTATTTGAAATTCAATTCCAGAAGATGCTTGGATATCTTTTCATACCATGCGTGAGGTGCTTAATGCAGGTCATAGAATGACATGATGAGTTTGCATACCTTTTATTCTTATCCCTTCACAACAAAACCTTCTTATTGAGAAATGAATACATTCTCTTTCAAGTATCCATTCAAGAAAGTGGTCTTCACATCTATTTTATGAACTTTCCACCCATTCTATGCAACCAAAGACAATAGAGTATGGATGGTAGACCATTTTGTTGTGGGGGATAGTCTTCTCATAGGTAATGCCTTCTTTCTATGAAAATACTTTTTCTACAAGCCTCACCTTATGCTTATCAAGTGAGCCATTTGATGTGTACTTGTTCTTGTACAGCGACTTGTAGTCAGTTGGTTTGTTTCCAAATGGAGGGTCCACCAAATTCCTCATCCCATTCTTGATGACAGCACCATATTCATTCTGCATGGATTCTTTCCACTCATCATGAGCAACAACTTCTTCAAAGGAAGTTGGTTCAAGTTAGTAGATAAATTCAGTTCACAATCATACGAAACATCCATATCTTCTACATTACCTGAATTTGAATTGTATGATCTCCTCCATCTTCTTGTCTTATCAAACTTTGGGTTCCTATCTTTTCGACTTCATCAAGATGAACACTTTTAAGTGTCTTCATGACCCACTTTGGAACTTTCAGTGAGGGTCCAAGTTGCTCAGCCGGTAGTACTTCGTTCTTTTTAATATTTAGTCTTCCATATCTCTCAATCACATCATCCAATTGAACCTTATGTTCTGGTGAAGTGGTAAAAAATTCTTCATGAGGGTGAGATGGTGCTACAAAAGGATATTCCAAAGATCGATCCAGGATAGGGACCCCCTCCAATAAATCCATAGGAGTAAGAGAATGCAGGGTTGAGGTATAACCCTGCAACATGAATGGGATGATGGAGTGTGTGGTTCCATCGTGCATCAATCACCCCCCATATCACTTGTTGTCTCCCATGCCCCTAATCTCCCTTGTCCTTGTAATAGGCATGGATGGATTCTTTGGCTCTAAACAAGCACTAGTTCCGAATATTGAATCCTTCATTCTATTTCATCATGTTGGAGTTGTGATTGAGTATGGAAGAGGTCCACTTTGGCTTATGAATCTTGCAAACAAGTTAGCACAGATTGGAGAGTTGCTTTGTTTATTGTGATTGTATCGTCAACTATAGTGAATATTATAGTGTTTAGTGACTCTAATAATTATTCAATTTGAGCCATTTTTAAATACTAAATGAGGCCTCCTTGTGTAGGTAGGTCCACATTACAATTGACTAGACAAAAAAGAAGAGGGCTTCTTGAAACTACACCCTTTAACAATGAGACTCAATAATTGGAATTCAAGACTCAAAATATGGAGGGGTGTCAGTTTCTACTAAGAATGCACTTGATGCAATTAAATTCAATTCAACTTAATTCTGATTTGACACTCACAAAAACAACTTTTGTAAGTACCAAAATACAAGTGAACTTACAAAAAATATTGTTTGCAAGTAACACTTTAATAATGATCTTGATGTTGAATTGATCTTCAAATTTGATTGCTTTACCTTTGAGTCCTTTTTTGATTGATAATGCTTTGTTGTGGTGCCAAGGCCACTAGAACACATAGGCCTCCAATGTATTCTCCAACACTATTAACTAGCTAGTCCTCGCAATGCAACTCCTTTCCCCATGATGATTCTTTATAATAACAACCTCTCCAATAAAATTGAGCAGTCAGTGCTCCTCACACCGAACTCATATTATGTTGTTCAAATAAAAATTCTCAACATTCAAACAGTTATATATGTTCCCAAATGGATGGCTGAGTGATGCATGTTGATGCCTTTGTCTTGCTCAGAATTGATTGATATTCCAACCCACATTTAAATGGTAGACCACTTTAGTTTAAAAAGAGATGAATATTTCAAACAAATTTGTATATAGCCAAAGAGACATCTCTCAACCCAATGATCAATACAAATAGTGGATCTATTTGAATTATGGAGGAGAACTTATTGTGAAACAACAACAAAAGTGACAATGAGAGTGTATGGCATCAAGGCATCTTCTCAGTTGTGTTCGGGTGTGTACAACATGTCTAAGTGCCCCAAAGAACAACAAAACCTTCAAAATTAACTTAGCAATAACCTCATGGCACTAATATGGGTTGAAGAGTGGTGCAATCTCTTTGGTTTGTAAGAAGTTATCAATACACTCTGAAGGAAAACACAATAACCTCATGGCACTAATATGAGTTAAAGAGTGGTGCAATCTCTTTGTTTTCCTTCAATACACTATGAAGGAAAACACAATGTATTAAGGCATAGATCCTTTCTAATTTTTCCACCAAAGTTGTCCAAGAAGCAAAGCACTTTGATTTGTATATTAAAAATTGCAATCCACCATTTGCTCATGCATTGTGTTGCAAAATAAAAAAAGGTAAATAGAAAAAATAATGAAAATTAAAAAAGGTAATTAATAAAAATAATGAGATCAAAATCCACTCAAGCAACTATTAGATGTCGCACGGTGCCCCGTAGATCACAGAACCTCGAACCTTCCGAGTCGCTATTTTTTTAATCACAGAACCAATACAAAGTAGATCCAACATTCATTTACACTAGAATCTAGAACCGTTATGATGATATATTTGCATTAAAGCAATGAAAATTCAAAATTCTTTATGGGGGACGTTTAAATGAATACTAAAATATGTGAGGGTTTTATGAATGAACATGTATTGATTTACTATTCTTCGCGCTCTTCACACTAGAGATGTCATATGGTAAATGAAGGTGCCAATACAATTCCAAGAACAATTTTCAAACTGCCATGTCATGCCATACATCAAGCATGTCAAGGGAAATTAAAACACAAATCTTTGTTTCTCATCACATATCTCTTGAGCCTCACACAACATGTAGAGATAACTTGCTATTGAGGATGTAAATCCAATTTCTCCTACTCGGGTAGTCAAACAAAAATACATATAGTCAAACAAAAATACATAGTTCCTGAGAGCCAATGCTTCAAAGCACAAACCACACACAAGGTTAACACAATAGGTTTTCATGTGGAGTGAATGAAGGTCGCCTAGGTATACTAGCATAGGTAATAGGTGAGTCCCAATATGAACCAACATGTAGAAGATTGCACATAGGTAATGGTAACAGTGGAGGATGCACACAAATGAGGTAAAACACAACAATGAAAAGTGGAGAAAACATAAACTGATCAAGAAAATGATGTAAGGTTTAAGCTCACAATTTCGCTAGTCACTCTAGCTGTTTCAAGTGTGGAGAATTGGTTTGTTCAATGCGACCTCCAAAGATTGAGGTAAAATGTGGATTAAACATGCATGAAAATTAGGGGTTTTACTTTGTTTTGGCATGAAAGAATACACAAGAGTAACATGGTTCTATACACAAAGGTAACACATAGGAGACAAGAGAATACATGCACAAATTTGACGATGATTTTTTTTATTGATCGTGAATATCATATTTAGTATACATGATCAAAGTGACCTTTGGGTTTTGTCTCCTAAGAGATCCTTTGGAGTTTTCAATGACTCAATGTTTCAATTTATTATTTAAAAAACTGAAAATATTTACAATATTTACAATTGGAACCTATGGATTAGGTTTCCAACATCCCCCCCTTAATCTGATGGGGCGTTCGTGAGTCCAAGCATATTTTTGAACTTCTAAAGCTTCTCTCTTCCAAGCACTTTGGTGAATATGTCTGGAATTTTCTCATCTGTGGAACAATGTCTCAAAATAATTGTCTTGACCTCTACATGATATCGAATCATATGGTACTACGTGTTGATGTGCTTAGTTCAATCATGGAATCTAGTATACTTATCTAACTTTATTGCAGAAGTATTGTCAATCAGTAAGGGAGTAGAATTCACATGTTTCTCCTTAATACATTGTGACAGGAGATAGTCATGATCTCCTGTGCAATCTTCAAGTATCGTCATGATGGAATCTTCTAAAATAGTCCATTTTCCTTATCTCTAGGAGACAATTGCTAATCCAAGACTCATGAGGTAGCCTAAAGTAGACATTATGTTCTCTTTGTCGTCATCAAAGTATGAATTAGAATATCCAATCAATTTGAAGTCATCCACCTTAGCATATTTGAGTTCAAAGCCTTCAGTCCCCTTCAACTATTTTATAACTCTTTTTGCAGTAGACCAATGTCTTTCATATGGTTTTTGCATGAACTTGGAAAGGATCCCAACAAAAAATGAAATATCTAGTCTAGCGGTGGTAAGGTAGATAATACTCCCCACAAGTTGTTTATACTTGGTTGCATCTTCAAATTCATTCCCTTGTTTGGATGTGAAATTCAAGTTCTATCGCATTGGAGTAGAGAGATGGTTACACTCTCTCATGCCAAATTTGTTAAAAAATTATCCAATGTATTTTTTCTGGGAGATGAATATGTACTATGTATTATGGGTCACTTCAATTCCAAGGTAATAGTGAAGATGTACCAAATCAATCATCTCAAATACTTTTTTCAATTCTTTCTTTATGGATGCAAGGTAGCTTTCATTGTTCCATGTCATCAACAGATCATCTATATAGACTACAAGATATACAATAGATATTCCATTTTTCTTGAGAAATGGCATTCCACCATCAAGATTAAACTATTTGAAATTCAATTCCAGAAGATGCTCGGATATCTTTTCATACCATGTGTGAGGTGCTTATTGCAGGTCATAGAATGACATGATGAGTTTGCATACCTTTTATTCTTATCCCTTCACAACAAAAGTTTCTTATTGAGAAATGAAGACATTCTCTTTCAAGTATCCATTCAAGAAAGTGGTCTTCACATCTATTTTATGAACTTTCCACCCATTCTATGCAGCCAAAGACAATAGAGTATGGATGGTAGACCATTTTGTTGTGGGGGATAAAGTCTCCTCATAGGTAATGCCTTCTTTCTATGAAAATACTTTTTCTACAAGCCTCACCTTATGCTTATCAAGTGAGCCATTTGATGTGTACTTGTTCTTGTACAACCACTTGTAGTCAATTGGTTTGGTTCCAAATGGAGGGTCCACCAAATTCCTCGTCCCGTTCTTGATGAGAGCATCATATTCATTCTGCATGGATTCTTTCCAGTCATCATGAGCAACAACTTCTTCAAAGGAAGTTGGTTCAAGTTTAGTAGATAAATTCAATTCACAATCATACGAAACATCCATATCTTCTACATTACCTGAATTTGAATTGTATGATCTCCTCCATCTTCTTGTCTTATCAAACTTTGGGTTCCTATCGTTTCGACTTCATGAAGATGAACACTTTTAAGTGTCTTCATGACCCACTTTGGAACTTTCCGTGAGGCTCCAAGTTGCTCAACCGGTAGTACTCCATTCTTTTTAAGATTTAGTCTTCCATATCTCTCAATCACATCATCCAATTGAACCTTATGTTCTGGTGAAGTGGCAAAAAATTCTTCGTGAGGGTGAGATGGTGCTACAAAAGGATATTCCAAAGATCAATACAGGATAGGGACTCCCCCTTGAAGATGTGGAATCTCATTGTCAAATTCATGAAATGTCTTTACATGGGTATAAATTTATCAAAATGAACAAGTTGATTCTCAACAAATTGGTCATTTTTGTTCATTTCAAGAAAAATGACATCTCTAAAAAGTATGAACTTTTTTTTACCTCATCATAAATATGATATGCCTTAGTGGTGTTTGAGTACCCCAAGAAGATGCACTTTGACTCCTTACACCAAGCTTGTTTCTTTGTTCCTTTGGAATTAAGGCATCGTAGGTGGAACCAAAAACCCTGAGATGCCTCATTGAAGGAATGTGGCCATACCACATTTCATATGGAGTATGGTTTCCAAGAGTATGAGACGGAATTGTATTCCTCAAGTAGACTGCACATGGAACTATATCACCCCAAAACATCAATTTCACATTCTTGAAAACTAGCATGGAGCGTACCATATTCAAAAGTGTAGTGTTCATTATTTTTTCTACATCGTTATGCTAAGGATTGTATGAAACAATGGTTTGATGTCTAATCCTATGTTTCCTAGGATAGGATTCGAATTCGTTAGAAGTATATTCTCCTCCATTATTGGTACTAAGGAAACCAATATGAGATTGTACTTCATTTTTAATCCATACATTAAAGTTTTCAAATGTTTCAAAGGCTTGAGGTTTATATTTCAACAAATAAACCCAACACATCCTGGTGTAGTCATCGATAAAAGTCATGATATATTTTTTACCATTTGCAGAAGAAATAGGCATGGGGCCACAAAAGTCAAAATGTATCAACTCTAATTTTCTACATGCTCAAAAATTTGTTTCATGGAATGATTAAGTTACTATGTTTTCCAAGAATACATGCATCACAATATTTCAGATTCTTTGGAATGGTGGGAAAACTAGAGACACAATTCTTTTTCAACAAATGGAGACTATCATAATTGATATGCCCATATCTAGAATGTCACAAAAGACTGGATGACAATGTTCCTTCTTCATGCTTATTGTGTTATGAAAAATGTTGAGCTCTTGCACATGTCCCTTTCATCTTCAATAGTCTAGCATGTTCCCATCAAGTCATGATGACTTGGTTGTGAAAGGATCTCCTTATCTCAACTTTCCCATTGAATTTATGGATGGAATGACCTGTTTTCAAATCCACACAAGAGACAATACGTTTCTCTGCAACTCTGAAAGATAGAGAACATTATGCAACATAAAGTCAGGGAATCCAAGCAGTTTGAGATTGATGGTTCCAATTCCCTTGGGATTGAGGATGGAATTATCTACACAATATACTACACCATCTACATTGTCATTCAATTCTTCAAAAAAATCTTTTTTGAATGTCATGCGGTATTGAATCTATGTCAAGCAACCAAGTATCTCTCCAAGATGCAAATGAAGTATTGAATGAAACTTCATTTATACCAATATTATAGTGTGAAACAATAAAATGAGTGGATTCGGAAGGTTTACCCACATCAGGGGATTTGCCTTTTGCTTCTTTCTTCTAGTCATGCTTATAGATCACAACATTGGAGGATATTTAAAAGTTCAAAATGGTGATTTTTATATAAAATTTATGCTTATGTTGAGGGTTGCAGAAAATAGAAGAATATTTCAAGAATTAAAGATGGTTATTTTTATATAAAATTTATGTTTTAGAGGAGAACCCACAAGGAATAGCAAGCCATTTAAACAAATATATATTAAGTGAAAGGAAGTGAGTGTTATAGTGGAAAGTGAGAAAAGTGGATCACACTTTGTTTGTAGTTATACATCTTCATTGTGTAACACATCTATTAACATTTAGTTATCTTCAACCTCTCTTATGTGAGTTTTCTATTAGTGATATGACTAACTACATTTCTAATTGGAAGGACACTAATGTCCTTGAATTATTATTTTTTCCTGGAGGTTTAAATGTAGAAACTTCCACTAGCATTTTTTTAAGTTGATATTTGAATAACACATATGGTTAAGCAATCATTCTCTCAACACTGTAATAGGACTAAGATAAATGTAATAGAGTAACCATCCAATGGTGTTTATAGATATTATTATTTTTAGCAATTAGTACGTACATGTTTCTAGTATTTTCTATGTTTGACAAGATTTTAGTTAATAATATCTATTTTTTTATAATCTATTGTGTTTGATAAATTCAGTAGCACTTCCAATTTTTGATGACATTTCCATATAAACAAAAAAAATTCTATTGAAAAATATACAAGGATTGATTTGCAGGTCCAATTATAGAAATCACACACACACACACACATAATAGTTTTATTATGTTGAAATACTTTTGTGTCAAAATTAAAGCAGAGCTTATGAAAATACAATATTGTGAAATTCAATTATGGAACATGGAAAATTTGAAGGATCCACAATTTTCCTAAAGTGCGGAAACCTTGACAAAACTTATTAATTCTTAAATTTCGAACCATAAAAAATGTTTGGTGACATTTTTGTAAAAATATTCAAATTTCTAAGGATTTTATATAGTTTCTAGAAAACTTTTGGTGATGTTTAGAGTAAAATATTCTTATCATGTGGAATTTGGGCAACCATTTTAGAAAAAAAATGAAAAATTGACAAATATATTTTTGTAAAAAAATGTTGAAAATTAACCCACAGGCTAAATTTTGCCTCTAAAATTTTCTTTGTTATGGAATTGTGTTTTTATGCAACAAATTCCCCAAAAGAGCATAAATAGACAAGAAATAGTAGTCAACGCCTTAATAATGAAGAACATAGATGAATAGAAAGCATCTTCTAGGGGGAAACCTCCTTATACAATGTACAAGTACACAAGACAAGACAAGATATTTCAAATGAAAATGTCTCATTGATATATATATAGGAGACAAAGAGGTACAATTACCACTAATGGACTCAAGCCAACATTAATAATATAACAATATTAATATAAAGTGCCCAATTTAGGGGGGAATGAGCCACAATTTAGGGCTTAGCATGCCCCTCCCCTTCAGACAAGTGTTTTCCTCCATGCTTGGTTAGTTGTGGATTCTTCTGTATGAAGGACTCATCTTCCCATGTCGAATATTATACTGGTAAGTTCTTCCACTTGATGAGGTACTCAATAATAGTATGATTTCGTAGTTATTTGGTCATTGTTTCAATGATTTGTTTAGGTTCCAATATGACTTTCCCTTCTTCATAAAGCTCCATCAAGATGCTTTGAATTTAGATCTTGTCTCCTATTACCTTCTTTAAGCAAGAAACATAGAAAACTAGGTGTACCCTTGAATATGAGGGGAGCTTTAATTTGTAAGCCATACTCACCAATCTTCTACAAAACTTTATAAGGACCATAGTACTTGGGTGCTTTTTATTGTCCTTATTTAGGTTCTTGAGGTACATCTATTTGTAAGGTTGTAGCCTAAAAAATACCCAATCCCCTTCTTCACAACTCCTTTTTCTACGATATCGATATGATTGTTGTTTTATCCTGTTTTTTGATATAACCATGTTGTCCTTCAATATATGGAGAACTTCTTGCTAGTGCTTGAGGTGATCTTCCACATCTTGAACTTTAGATTTTCCTTTCAAGGGATATGTGATAGATGGAGGTTTGTACCCATAAAGTGCCATAAATGGGGACATTTTTTATGACGTATGGAAGGAAGTATTGTGCCACTATTTTTCCAAAGATAACCATTTTACCCACTATATGTGTTTATCAGATGCAAAGCAGCGAAGATATCCTTCCAAACATTTGTTCACAATCTCAATTTTCCAATTGGATTGAGGATGATAAGATGAACTATGAGCCAACTGGGTGCCCAAACAAGAAAATAATCCAATCCAAAATTTTCTACTAAAAATTGGATCTCTATCACTTATAGTAATCTTCAGGTTTCCATGTAGCATTTGAATTGTTTCCATGAATGCTGCAACTGCTGTACTTGCATTAAATGGGTGAGAGAGTGCACAAAAGTGTGCATACTTGGTGAGTGATTCTATCAACATCTAGCATAATAACATTCTTCATTTATGACATGGCTAGACCTGTGATAAAATCCATTAAGACGTCCTCCCAATGCTTACAAGGTATGTCTAGTGGTTCTAAAAGACCCAGGGTCTTAATTGTTTCAACCTTATTTTGTTGGAAAACCAAACATTCTGCCACGAACCTTTGAACATCAAATTTAAGACCTTCCCAAACAAATTCCTTCTTGACCCTATGGTGGGTTTATAGGAATCCTGAGTGCCCTCATATAGGAGAGATGTGTAATTCCAAAAGGACCTTTTGTTTGAGTTGAGAGTTCTTACATATATATAAGCGATCCGTATACCATATTGAATCATTTCTTCACACAAAAGTATATGATACATTGGGATCCTTTTGTAGCTTTTGAATGAGCATCCACACTGATAGTCCATTCTTCCCTTGCTTCTACTATCCAATTAGGTTGTATAATAGAAATAACACAAAGTAATGCGTCAACATCTTCATCTTTTCTTGAGAGTGCATCTGCCGCCATATTTTGTTTCCCTTTTTTATAGATGATTTCAAATTCATATCCCAACATCTTGGTTACCCATTTTTGTTGCTCCTCTGAATATAGTCTATGTTCCAAGAAGTATTTAAGACTATCATGATTTGTGTTGACCTTGAAGTGCCTACCTATTAGGTAAGGACGCCATTGCTTAAGTGCATGTAATATTTCCTGTTGGAATATTCACCAATACCACGAGGGAGGGTGAATTCTTTACCATTTTTAACCATAAGCATATCATGTAACATTAACCATTAACAATGACATTCATAATCACATAAAATCATACATAGTGGACAAGAGATTTGAAGTGGAAACCCAAATGGGAGAAAACCACAAAAGATGTTCTTTTATAATTCATTCATTACAATATTAGGATTTGACTTGGGAGGGACACCCATTCCTAATGCAAGCTCCAACTTACACAAACTGTAAATATCAACTATTTTAGAGTAAGCTTCAACTTCATGTTGGTTAATTATCTTTGCACTTTTTCCTCAATACTAGTTTTTTTTTTCATTATGATGGTGAAATCTCACCTTTTGTAGATAATATAACAACATTGCTCACCATTTGGACAAGTGGACTACATTGTTGATCCATCATCATTGTGTCCAATTCATGAATGACTAGCAATTTTTTTTTGAATGGGTGACCTACTCCTAACAAACACTCTATTTGAAAAATTATAAGTTTGAATACCTCAACTCGATTAAATTCAAAACTTGTTGACACAATAATTTTCCTTATGAAGGATGGTGCAACAATACCTTTATTCTTCTTATGATGATCAATCATTTTTCTTATAAAGGATGGTGTTGGCACATGTATACCATACAAGGTTGGCTTCAAGTTTAATATATCAATAGCTCAGGCAACTATTAGCACATATTGATGTTTACCATATAACACAATTATCACACAAGATGATTGGTTGGGGCATCTTGAGTATTGAATTTAAATCTTTTGGACCCTAAGTGAGAAATCATGCCACGAGACCAAATGCCTTCACATGGACATTGCTCTTCATTCATGAACTATTGTGGAATGGTTTTCTTTTGTTGTTAGACAATTTTCTTTGGAATGTGAATGGAAAAATGAATTTGCTTTTCATTTTTTAATGAAGTTGTAGTGATAGTAAAACATTGAGAGTAAACATTTGGTGTCAAAAGTGGGATTTGAATCGATACCCTCGTTTGAGGACCAAAACTTAAAAGACCAAAAAGTAAAAGTGGTGTCATAAATGGGTTTTGAAACCACACCCCCATTCGAGAATCAAGACTTGAGTACTTGGCCTTAGACCACTTGGCCTTTTGGCGTAAGAGACAACATGACAAAGTCCATGTGCTATTGACTTGTTGAGAGTGAAATTTGAACCCACTTACATTTTATATTTTATTGTTCAAATTTTGAGAGTGAAATTATGGTTGTTTTTAATAAAATTGTTTTTATTAACTTTATTATTTTCAATTTGGTTTATTCTAATTGTTTTTTATCGAGATGTATTTAAGCATAATAAAATATGACGATTATAAAATGAATTTTGATTGTACACTTGTTACATTCGGGTTAATCTTGTTAATCTACTTAAAGAAATCCAAAATTTCAGATAATATCTAAACGCCTATCGATGCAAAAATATAACATTTGGATCTTTAATGTTATTCTTGTTTAATATATTCAGATACAATTAGAATCAATAATACTTCAGATTCATGAAATGAATCTCGACTATACACTTGTTACATTCGGGTTAATCTTATTGATCCACTTAAGGAAGTCTAAAATCTCAAATAATATCTAAACGCTTATCGACATAAAAGTGTAACCTTTAGATCTTTAATGTTATTCTTGGGGTGCATTCGGATTGAACGAATTGAACGGAACCTTTCGCAACCCAAGTCATACCACTAGACCAAATGCCCTTCTCTATAAAGAATGTTGACTTTGAACAATTCCTATATCATCGCTTGGTTTTGTAGAGTGAACTGAACCACGAAATAAAGTAGCTGAACTAACAAATATGGGGTTTGAACCCTCGCACTTCGAGACGATTAAGCAAATCTTGGCAATGAAAAAATCAGTACAGAATCTATTAATATAAAAACGCTCACGGTGTGTTGAGAGTGGGATTTGAACCCACGCCCTTTCGGACCAGAACCTTAATCTGGCGCCTTAGACCAACTCGGCCATCTCAACAACTATTTTGATAACATATAACATTTATATATGTATTTAATTCCCATTGTTGGCCATATAAATAAATCTGTTGACAACAAGAATAAAGGGGTCAATAGTGAACTTCGAATTTCAGTCACTTTTACCACTCCATATTATTCTAGCTGCGTTGCAGGCTTGATCTATTGCCTTTACCACGTGGCATGAGCCATCCATTCACCTACCAAAGAAACTTAGGCTGGGTCATGTACTTGGTTGATAAAATAAATAATTGCTAATCTTAATAACAAGAATCATTATGTGGCAATGTCCCCGCAGTTGTTAATAATAATAACAACTATTGTTATAAGATAGAATATAGAAATATGATACTCTTGCCACAAAATTGTAATAGGAAAAAAATTTATTTTGCCACAAAACTACTTAACCAAATAAGATGATAAAATTTAAAATTTTATCATAATTTGATATATTATATAAATTTTGCTTCTTTTAGATCAATTTATTAAACCATAATTTTGTTAAAACATACATTTTGCACTTAACATATCCCAAATACTCTTTATTTTTGGCATATTTATACCATGTTATATGGATTGAATTGAAATCAAATTAATTTTATATTGTGTTAGTGATTTAAATTTTTAATATGGTTGATGTGATATTTATAATAATAATTTAATTGTTAAACTATGATCTACTAACCATTGAATGATAATAACTAAAGTGTGAATTAGTGAAGCTAAACAACGATTTAAAATTACTTAAAATATCCTTTAATACAATACATGTCCCAATACTCACGTTATGTATATACATTGTTATTATGTATATATGTTTACAAGGAAAATGCCCCAAAGACATTTTGGTGAATTACACATGCTACACGTCTGTAAACAAAACAACATGAAATTTCATAAGCAAGACCTCCCTGGGCAGCGTACTCCTAAGGCTCTCACATGAAATTTCATAAGCAAGACCTCCTTGCTTAAACTCTCCAATTCTAAGGAAATATTACAAAGAATGCTTGTTCTCACAAAAAGCTTGCTTCCTTCTCCAAATGGAGGCTTTTATAGCTTTTTCATGGATGATTAGTCATCACTCATGTTTAGGAGAAAATATCTCCCATGATCCCCTAAAGTAGGATCCAGAGACATCTTAAGGGGGTATGTGGAGGAAAGGTCTCATCTTCCTCCTTGAATATCTCAACGCCCCTTAAGACTAGGAAACCAAATGATGAGGTGGATTCTCACACCTTTTTAATTTTCTTTTTACAAATTAAATGAGAATCTTCATCTAATTCCCTTTTACATAGTTCTTCATTGAATTTCAAATGAAACTCTTTATAAAATTTTTGTTGAAGAAAACCTCCTTTCTTGTCGTAACTTCAACCTGGAATTTCTCCCACATACGAAGTCCATTTGACCCCATTCAAGTTGCGTTGGAAATATTTCTGCGAGCTCTTCATCGACTGACCACCTATGAGTAAAATGAAGGCTTTCTTCATTCTTCGACTGAGACGATCTTCCTGGATCAAATATCCCCACTGAAAAGCACTTTTTGGACCTCCAAAAAGTTTTGATTCATAACCGTAAAAGGATATTTGTCTTCATCTCCTTCAAAGCTTTGTCCATGCCTTTCTTTGGATTTCTTGGATTGTTTTACTTGCATTTATGACTAGTTTTAGGGTGTCGGATACAACCAATCATGCACCCTATTTTACAATTTTTAATGCTTCTCACTCTCCTTCAAATGAAAGGACAAATAAGCAAGATTCTACTGGCTTTATCCAAGAGTTTGTATCATACTCTTGAATAATTTTATAATGTTGAAAAGAAGCTTTTAGGAATTTCTAAAAGATCCCTCGCACCCTAAAAAATTACTCAAGAATGGCCACTTAGCCTCATTGACTATAATGCAACATTATAAATGCAAAACATAAGCATGTTTCCATAGTTCACAATACGTATGTGAAATTTTGAAATAAAATGGAGTGTTGGCATATGAAGATTAACCCTATGGTTTACAATATAGTCATGGGACACATATGCATAAAACTCTATGGTCTGCACACTATTCCCAAGTATCCATAGGGTAGATCAGATCAATGATTTCTTTCATAAATGCCGAAAATATCTAAGGTATGAAACTCACTCAGCCTTCAATGGTGCTCTCGGCCTTCACATGTGCTCTCGCCCTTGTATATTCCCTCATGGAATTATCAAACATGCCAACTTCGTCAAACGCAAATTCCCTCCATAATTTGTTTTCATGACGATGTGCTGCAGATCTTTTGTTTGGTGCAAGTCGGACTCATAAGTTTGACTGTTATTTTTAGAATATTTCCTCCATATAGGAATGGTGCTCCTGCTGCAGAACACCATTGTGTTGCATACCGACGATGGGCGCCTTCAGTTAATCCTTTGGTCGCATCATGCACACATCTATGCCTTCTTTGTTGGATGATTGGTGCCATATATTGAGATAGTGCATTTTTTTTTACATGTCTCTTTTATTCCTCAGCTCCAAATAGCGCATTCATAAGATCGGTGGTTCAAACGAAGAGATGAACATCTCCAGATGCCTTGAAATTCTTGGCCATGTATAAGGGCATGATCCTGGCACTCCCGTGAATGAGACCAATTTCCTTAAACATTGGTATACGATCAAAACTTTTCTGCACCTTCAACCTCAGTGTCAACATGAGGAGTGTAGATCTATCCTCTTGGATAATCCACATCCTCTTTTGGAAATCCGAACTCCGTTGGAAGTGAATCTGTCAACAACAAACTATAGCACATATCGTGATCTTCTTCCACCTTTTCAAAGGATAATCCCTTTGTTTCTTGCAGAGAACAGCGTCACGGCCAGGTGGAAGCTTGTCATCATCATAGCAATAATCCGATTAGGAGTAGTCTTCTATACAACTGCAGCGAAGGATAGCAGAATCTTCTTCAACGGCCTGAAATCCATGATAGAAAAGGGTGTCATCGATCAAAAGGCTCCAATCCACCAGAAAACATCCATTACATGTCCAGGTCCACATCCATAAATGCATACATCCTCGGATCCCAATCCAGGTGAATATTCTGCGCAACTGCACAAACTGCTACAAATAGGAAATGACCAGGCAAGACATGGCCTTTACATCATCGTTCCAATGCTACCTCTCTTGTATGCTTCATATCTCACTTCTACCACTGCTTGCGGAAAATCTTCTTGAGCGGACTCAAATGGATCTCCCTAGTCCAAGTGGACCTAGAACAAAATAGATACACAATACTAGTCACTTTCCTAGATCAATAGAAATACTAGATGGGTCAAGATGCGTCTTACCTCAGGTCTGTAGTTCCTTTCCCCTTGTTGCTCCAAGCTCTAAATTCTTCATATCTTCAGCTGCAAAACCATATCAAGCAAGTGGAAACATACAGGCAGTAAAAGAATATAAACATGAATTGATCTAGATTAACAATTAAGGAGGAAAATCCTAATTATTATCAACATAACAACACTTATGGAAAGGACTTGTACTAATGTAATGAACATAAGTATATAGGGAAGAAATGTCACAACTGAAGCCTTAACATCGTGAAGCCAACATGTCTGATCTTTCCTCAAGGGATGCAAAGCTTCCTAGCCTCCTACAAATGAAGAAGAATATTCTGACTGAATTCCACCAGCATGAAGGTGCATAATTCTTCCTCTTTTCTCAATGGAGAGAGGGGTTGTATTTATAGGGTTAGATGGATAGAATAGATTGAATATTTAGGGGAGAGATCTAAGGGATCATCCCAATAGGTTATGGAACCGAAGGACACCTCACCACATGTTTAGGGATGAGCCTCCACATCACCAAGCTTCGAGAAGTTGCTCGAAGCTCCCTTTTATCCATTTTAACCAACTCCGACGCACCTTGAAAAAGGACAACTTGCGCAAGATCTAGATCACCGCATGATGTACAAGGAAAACCTGCGCCAACAATGCATCATGATAAGTTGCAGAGTGCGTCACCTTAGGTCTGATGCCCCTTGTTGGAAAGCAGAGTGTGTCAGGGTTACTAGAAAAGGTAAAATGAAAGGGCAATCAACCTCTCTATTGACATCCAAGCCAAGGTACTTCCGAGGATTAAGGCATGGGGATGACACCTGACTCATGGTGATGAGATTTTGGTGTAACAGAATGCTTCCCAAAGCATGAAGCTGGTAAAATAGAACAGGTGAAGTGCTTTGCAAGATAAGGGATTGAGGAAAGAATCACCAGTTGTAAAGGACTATTGCAGTACAATTAACTCTGAGATACATGTCTCACATGACTCATAACATGGCTGCCAACCAATACAATGTAGATCCATGATAGTAAAGACCGACTGAACACAATCATGGCTACTAGAAACAAGCGTAGATCCATGATGAGATGATAACACAACCATGACCAATACAAAGTGGATCCGTGTAATATGACTCAAAAAAATATCCATCGCAACCTGGGTAAGATTTATGACTTAACCCAGGGTCTTCAAGTCAAACCCGCAATGATACGAATCTAGCCATATGATTACAATGTCTTAGAGTCGAAAATGGTAGAAACCACTTGATTATCGGTCATTGATGTATATCATTAACAAGCATGAGGGAGATCACCATTGATGTCAATGATTCCCAAGGTATCATAGTACATACCATCGAATTTGAATCAGATGAATTGAGGTCGAACATTCGATGGAATATTTTAATCAAGAGCCAATGATGTGAACTCATGTTGAAAGCGAGGTAACCTACCATTGAGGCATGCAAATCTAAGGTAGTTGATTGGTTTCTATATTCAATCCTTGGATGATGTGTTGAAGTCGACAAGAATGAATCCGTCGAAGGGGGGCCATGATGTATCCCCCATCATCGACACGAAACATAATGAAAGATATTTGGAGAAAATAGGACAATAGAGAAATTTTTGAGATTAACTCAAGGAAAAACGACATGATTGGTCATATGTTAAAAATTCTGCTCATGATCATCTGTTTAATGTTTTAACGATCTTGACACAGGAAAATAACTCTACTCATGAAGTTGGTTTCATTTTTAAGCAAGCTTGAAACCAAAGGTAAATTATGCTTGAGAGAACCTGTTTCATTTTTACACAAGCTTGGAACAGAAAATAACTGTGCTTGAAGGGACCCATTTCATTTTTTAATGAGCTTAAAACAAAATGAAAACTATGCTCAATATAACCTCCATGGCTTCCAAGAGGACGACGCTACCGAAGGACTACATGTCGAAGGATAAGCCTCGATCATGGCTTCTAAGAGGTCCTCATTGGAAGGAAGATAAACCATGTAAACTCTCGAATCCAAGGTTAAAGATGACGAGCGATCAAAGAGAGGCCCGTGTTCAACGAAAGTTGGAAGCATGGGATATAATGCCACATAATTTACCTATTGTGGGTAAGATACCGCATGGGAATAAGTCAGATTATTGGTAGTTGGACGAGAGTCAACAAACAAAAGCTGGTCGATAGTCACAATGCGTCCGTCATGAGGTAAACACAACACTCGGAAGAGTGTGGACATGAGAGCTTTCATCGCATAGATATAATCTCGTCCGAGGAGCAGATTAAAATACAAAGGACTCAGAACTACCAAAACATCAATAAAGACCATTTTTCCACCTAATAAAATGGTAACTGAGGAACAACCCATAGAGCTTGATTGATTCCTCTGTTAAAAGCTAACAGATTCCGACTAATGGGCACAAGCTGCAGGGAACCCATAACTTGCCAAGAATTTGAGGACAAAATGCTAACTACAGCACCTTCATCAACTATAGTATGCGGTACATCTATATGAACAACCTACACAATGATTTCGAAAGACAAATAGGAAGGAAGGCGAGGTACAGAGAGTCCGTTCCAATCGTTAAAAAATCGCTTGATTCCAAACCAAAGGTGGAATACCATAAGCCTCGTTACTTGGGGGAGGTTCTTTAATAGAAGGAGTAGTGCCCCCCTACATGGTAGAATCTGTATTAACAAGAAGAACCTGAGCGCTATTAGATTCACTCTCTAACGGGAGAGTGGGATCAATCAAGGCTAAAACTAGATTGACCACTTGGGTTTCACTCTTCAAAGGAGGAGTGGGATCGACCGAGGATGAACCTAGATCAACCACTTGGGTTTCAATCTTCAAGGGAGGAGTGGGATCGACCGAGGATGAAACTAAATCAACCACTTGGGATTCACTCTTCAAGGGAGGAGTGGGATCGATCGAGGATGAAACTAGATTGATCACTTGGTCAACCAATAACAAGTCAAGAGGCGATTTACTACAATATGTTGGAGGTCGTGATTGAGACACATAAATACTCTCCAATAATTGGAAAGCTTCGTCCATGCGAGGACAAAGGTAAGTACGGTGCATGTCCCTACATAATAAGCAAGGATTCTTGACTTTACTTTTCTGACTCTTAACCAATGAGTCATTGGTTGATGAGGTATCATCAGTATGATGTCCAGAGGCTGACAATATAGGTTGTTTTGAATCTTGTGACCATACTTCTAAGACCTTGGGAATATTAGGGAAATCCTTAAGAAAATGGGGCCCCTCACAAAGCCTGCAAGGGAACTTAGGTTTACGAAGATTCAAAAAAGGTACATCAATACTCCCAACATGATGATCAATGGATGGTGGGTTTCCAACATGATGGTCAGAGGTTGGAGCTTTGACCTTCTGCTTAGTGTTCTTCTTAGCCTTCCTTTTCTTCTTCTTCTTATACACTTGTTTACTAACATCACAACTTTCGGCAAGTGAAGAAGAAGAAAGGGAAGCAGACTCAAAATTCGACGAAGAAGGAGAAGGATCGATGTGAGGTTGATGCTCTTGTCGGGGAGGATTGTGATCCGAAACAATTGGTGCACTTGGGATAGCCGGATTGGAGAACAACCATATTGTTAATCCTATAGTCTATCCAGGAAGGCTCAACGTGTCCATGAAGGGAGGAACAACACTTCCACATGGGGGAGAAACAAAAGACATACCTTGAAAAGGGGTCTCCTGGTTGGTAGTCCCATAATATTTTTCCATATCTAAACTCTCTAAGAACCTATAAATTACCACACGAATCAAACACTATTCAAATCTAAAAGCAACAAGCAATTTGTGAAAAGGATGGATAAGTAAGCGATATTTTCACAGAATTATCAAATTGTCGTAACTCGCGATATACTGTAAGGTCCAATAGTTATACTTGACCCAATATTCCATAGCACTAACCAGGGATGATTGGGACCGTACCCCTGACCGTATAACTCGACTACCTAGCAGTACGTGCATAGTAATCTCCCTGAGTGTTGTTCTCGGCTTATTGCAACGATAAGATGGCCAATAGGTTTACTCGGATAGTTCCAGGATACTAAAGGGGTCTCTCAATATACGCAAGGTACGTGGGAGCTCAAATCCATAGTAGTGTTGTCTAATGCACAACCGTACGAAAGGGGCCTTCCTATATACCATCGAGTACATGAAGTACCTTTCTATATACCCGAAGGTACGTGAAAGGTTGTTTGATATACCAACGAGTACGTGGAAGAACCACACAGACCACGGAATGCATTGCAGGAAAGTAACGATAACTCCTACGCTTTAAGACGTCAGAACACGTCTCTAACCTATCATTTAAGTTTCTAAAGATTTTACCTTAACTAGCGCTTGATTTTATCTTATGCAGTTAAGTGGATGCATGAAATGTAGACTTGTTAAGTAAACAAGATGGACCACTAATCTAAATGAAATGCAAATATTTCATTTTTCGATGAAGTCCTACTTAAAGAGAGAGTAAGAGGTTCTTTTCCCAAGTGAACAACCCTATGCAAATGTCATTTTAACTTTTTCAAATATGGCAGAAACAAGCCAATCCACACCAAAGCAAAAATTATTTCGAAACCTTTATATGGGTCAAAATGACTGTATGATACACGATTTATTTCGCTTAAAAATGCATGCAAAATACTAGTTTTGACTAAAGGGGCCAAACATGGCTCCAAATCTCAAGAAGACGCAGAAAGGAAAATTTTTGCTTTAACAAATAATGGGAAAGTAGATCTTTAATGAAAAGAAGAAAGGATCTAATCATTGTTTCCAAACAAGAAAGAACATTTATAACCCCTAACTATGTCAAAGCTAAAAGTAGTTTTCTTTTCTTTTATAAAACTCAGATTTGAACCAAAACAAAACTAGCTAAAAGCATAACTCTTTTTGGAATTTTCATAAATATTTCAAATCTAAGAAAGGAAGCGAAAATAAAGTTATTTCCTTAAACTAAGATGGAAACAAAATATTTTCTTCTCTTCAACTGTAGAAAGAAGAAAACACTGTATCAACCCAGTCACAAACCAAGCAACGGGGCACTGAAAGGTCTGAGCATAAAATCAAGCCAAAAATCAACAGTTCGACGTGGGCTGCATGCATACATCAGAGCATCAGTGGGGGATCGACGCATTTTTCTAAGGAGAAAAGCGCGGCGACAACGCACTTTGTCTAAAGGAAAAGTGCGTCAAGCTGACAGTAACGCAGTATACATGAAGGTAAAGTGCGTCGGGCGACCTAGAAAAATGAAAAACGAAAGATTTTCAAGCCAATCAACAGACTTCAGGGTGTGAGACGTAAAGGGAATTATACAATGGCATATAGTAAGATCTACCAATTGGATGTGATCTACCAAGTGAAAATTAAGCCAGAACTAATAAAAAATAAGGCAAGCAAGGAAATATACAACTTAAATAACTCGTTCCCCAGCAGAGTCGCCTATTTTGTTAATGGATAAATCTGTCAGTACAGACACCGACTGATCTCCCAAGTCCAAATGGTTCGGATCTAGAACAAAGCAAAACAAGAATGAAAACCTTTCCCTAGATCTATCAAATTACTTGAATACAAAGATTCAAGTCCACACCTTATTTACGAAGGTCATCCTCGTGGCTTGAAGCTTTCCCACTCCTGCTTGTTGATGAAGAGATTACCTGTAAAAGATTCACAAGGACAAAGACAAGAAACTACAAGATAACATGATACATCTAAGCAATTGACCAAGGAGAACTACTATAAATGAAATTACACATCATTTATGGGAAAGGACGACATTGAAGTATTAATGAAAATAGAGGAAAGAATTACAACCAATGAAGCCTTGGTGTTAAATATCCTTTCCAATGGAACCTTGCCTCAATTTTCCAAACATGGAAGAATGGTTTCATGTCTCAATTTCTACAGCATTTGGCTACCCTCATTTCAACCTCCCTATCCCATGAAGAGGAGATTCATTTATAGGCCAAAATAGATGAGGAGGAGAGGAGAGGATTAGGGAGAAGGAGGAGGTGGGATCCTACTAAGCTGGGAGGTGAGTAAGATCCACCCTATATGGAAGGGATAAGCCTCCATGAGGGTCTCATTCGAGAGACTTCTTGAAACTTCTCTTTTTTCCCTCCGTACAGGAATTGACGCACCCTAGACACTAGCAACATTTGTCTATGACACACTTTGTAATGGATCAAGGTGCATCTATCAGGAAAGAAGCGCTTTGCTAGAAGGAAAGGTACGTTGGCCTCTCTAAACAGGTTTTTTTTAGGGAAAACCCTCATGACTCATCTTCCAAGGATTTTGGTCAAATACTTCAGGGACTCAAGAAAGGATAAAGTGTACATGGTTCGTAATCATGATGAGTACAAAATTTCTGTGTAACAGCCACTGGCACCGTTCAACACATTCTACCAATAGATCTGCCCAGTTCTAACTTACATGCCACCATACAGAGTGAACTCCATGACAACAATTGTGGACTCTACTCCACACAACGCGGGTTCGGGTAGCAGTCATAAACCAGTTTCACACTGTTGGATCTGATCCACAAGTGGAAACAGCAGGAAATGGATTTTCTTTGGAAAATATTATGCTCCAAACCGAAAACTTTAATTCCTAGCATATGAGCAATGGACATTTGGTTCCTCCATGTTTCGGCTCAATCGTAGGAGGACATATACGTTCTTTTACAACACCGACGAATTTCCTTTGCTGGGAAACTTATTCTTTGTGCTAGATATAGTCAATAATCACTTCGTTGGCAGTTTTGGGATGGCCTTTTGTTGGGATACTCCTCGAACAACACCACGATATTTAACATTCATGGTTTCCACAATGGTTCTCTCACACTGATGGGTCCTCTTGCAGTGTCTCTTCGGTGCACAACTTACTGGTTCCTTCATCAATTCCAAGGAGATCAGGCATGTAATATTTCATCAAAAATAACTTGACATTTATGCTGATGCAAATTGAGGTGTATAGTACCCCTCATTGAGGATTTCAAAATCCCGATGTTCACCACACAAATCACAATGAAGATTGTCGTCAATATTAAGCATAGTGCAATTTTATCTTTGTAATATTATAATTGGTAAACCATCCAAAAAAAATTTTACTATGCAAGAAATACATTTCATGCCTTCATAGCATATAAATATAAACTTGTTAACATAATAATTTCAATGATGCAAATATGTTAACCATTCTTTACCGAACCAGCTTAAGAGAGTTTCTTTCCGCTGTTGGTTTTCCTCATCGACACCTTTAGGAATACAAATCGCATGTTCAATCATCTCTTTTTCAGCCTCCTTATGCATAGGTTCTTGCACAGGTATTGTTGTTGCAGCAACATCCCCCCCCCCAAAATTTTGTACATATTGGGGCCCCTCCTTCTATTTTGAAGAAAGGCTGCCTTAAGAGGCCATTTCCATTTTTACTTTGTTTTTAACTGAAAATCTTGCTTTGAAAGTGTCCAAGTTTTCTTCCAAATGATAGAATTCGTGAAGCCTTCCCGAAGATGAAGAGCTTTTCAGAATCCTTCCCCACAGTTTCGGAAGCATTCGAGTTTTCATCCCGAAACAACGGGAGTTAATTGCATAAACCTCCCGAAAAGGACTTAGAAACTTTTCGTTGGAAAGTTGCGGAAGCCATTGGCGAATTCCTTCCGAAACAGCGGAAGAATTCAAGAAAGCTTCTCGAAACGGCGGGCGCCATTCGCCAAACCTCCCCGAAACTCCAAGAGGGACTTAGAAACTTTTCTCGAAATTTGCGGAACCTTTGGACTTTTCCTCCCGCAATTGTGCAACCGTTCAACCTATCCTTCCGAAACTACAGAAACGTTCGCCTTATTCTCCCGAAAAGCCGCCGGAGGACTCCCTTTAAAAACTCTTAAGTCTTTCCTCGACTTTTGCGGAACCGTTCGAGTTTCCTTTCCGCAATTGCGGAATCCATTTGTGGAGACCTTCAGGTTATCTTTCCGAAACCCCGCAGAGACTTAGAAATTTTGTTTGAGTTGCAGACACCTTCACTTTATCTTTCCGAAGCAGCGGAACCTTTCAGCTTATCGTTCCGAAAATGCGGCACCACTCGCCAATCCGTTCCGAAACTACGGAAGCTAATTGCTAAAGCTTTCCGAAACTTTGTAAGTGCTCTCGAAGCCCGGCCGAGACTCAGAAAATTTTCACATCGCGGGAGCCTTTTGCGGAAGCATTCGCGAAGCCCTCCCGCAACTGCAGAAGTGTTTGCTTTATCTTCCCGAAGCCCGCCGAAAGACTCAAACGTTCATTTAACTGCGGGAGTCGTTCGCCAATTCCTCCCGCAATGCCGACAACCTTCGCGGAATCGTTTCGCAATTGCGGAAGCCATCGACATATCTCCGTCGAAATTGCGAATGGATATCCATAATCCTCCTGAAGCTGAGCCTCCAAAGGTTGAATTGCAGAAAGATTCATCAATCTCTCCTGAAATGCCGAAGGAGTTCAGCGTAACCTTCCGCAATGGCGGGTGAAATTCATGAGTCTGTCTCGCAGGTGGCGGTCGCGCGCACATATCGAGATTGCTTGATATGACCCCGACGTACCAATATTAAAGCCGTGTTTTAAATGCACCAACCACCACATTAAACCTCGCACGTGCCTAGCTCATTCAAATAAACGGTGGGGGTTCGAGCCAACCACATTGTTACTTTTTCGATTATCAAACGTCGTTGAAATGCCGCGTCAAGCCGCTCCATCTCTACTCGCTCGTCCACTTCCGCGTTCACTTCATTCATCCACCTCGTCGTTGCCAGGTAGGATTCTAACTGTGAAATTTGTCTCATCTGCATGTTAGATTACCTTTCCGTTTTCTGTTTCGTCTAGGACGTAGCTAATAGGTGCTGATCGCATATATCGTTTTGTTCGTTTGTTTAAAGCGCCGAGGCCCCATGTGTTTCTCGTTCTACCCCAGCTGAAAACCAAAACTATAACCACCCGGGCTTTTTCATCACCCACATTCCCGGCGTCGTCAACCCCTGTTCAAGTTTCCAATCCTACCGTAGAACGCCTCGCCAAGTGCCACAGATAACCATAGCGGTCGAAGCCCTCGTCGGCTCATAAATATGAAAGCGACTCCTTATTTCGTCGTAGGGTTGTTTCACCCCAGACTTCCCCGCCACTAACCATTTAAAAGCACAATGACGAAGGTCACCATCTCTCCTAGAGCTAAACCGAGAGCGGATTGTTTCCGCAACATACCTATCCTTTCGGGAGCATTCCAAACCCGTCCCTTTAAAAGAATCAAATTTCTATAACTAGATTTCTTGTTTGGAATGGTGTATTTTGCTTCCCAACATGCAGCTCCACAATTTATTTATACACCTTATTAGCATGTTAAATTGGTGCTGCTCTTTGTTAAAATCTCACAGCATGTTGGACATTGTTTATAATGACTTGTATTTGGTTGCCAGCAGAGATAAGTCAAAATGCCAAAAGGTGGTGGGAAGAAGGCTAAAATGACGGAACCACATCCAGCACCACTTAGGACTGAGACTACACTCCAGGATACTAGGTGCACCACCAGTATTCCTCCAGAAGTCCGCTGGGGTGACATCTACAGGATGATCCGAGACCAAAATATCCCGGATATGTTGCTAGAAGAGGAGCAGATTTATCTCAATATCAGAACTTCATGCATAGCCAGGGCTTCTACCCGCCCTGAACTGTTCCCATGTTCTGAAGTAATCGGATGGATACTCCAACATACTGATGCAGAGGCAAGAGTAATAAATGACAGCGAAAAAATAGCCATCGCTTCATTCCACCCCGCATATCTTGCCGTAGCCTACAAATTTCCCCGCACCCAGCAATCTCTGACTGATGAATGGCTGGGCCATATGAACAACATTGAAATGGCCAAAAAATTACTGGTCGCAGGCAAGCATTTAAGAAAGAAAGGTAATGACGAATATGACGTCCAGAACTTAAGACCTCCTTTCAGGTTGATCGCCTTGATGTTGTGCAGAATCTTCGGCATGCCCGATGGCACCGTGTACAAGATTCAGTGGGTCCCTATCATCCACTTCATGGCATTTAAAGGAACTGTGTTTGACTGGGCCACTCTCCTGTCAGACAGTTTGGTGTCAATGGTAGTTGCTGCTAGAGAAGGATTGGCCTTAAAGAAGGCAGAATTCTACATGTCCTCATATCTTATTGATTGTGTTTTGGCTAAGTTATCTTTTCCCAAATTAGGCTGCACATGGGATAAGGCCAACAACCCAGTTTATACCGCTTTCAGGATGTTGTGGGCTCAGAATTACAAACCCAGCTATAAGCTCATCTGTGAGGGGTTCATCATGCCCCTATATGAGCAGCTATTCAAGGAAGAGCCCAACTTCCTATCGGAGAATGCCATGGAAGTCCTTGAGAATTATGGAGATTTTTATTTCTCGGAGCAAGGCACCCATCTCAGAATGTTTGGAGGGACTAAAGCTCCATATATTTTGCCAAGATATGCTACAGATTATGTGGTCCTTAAGGAGGCGGTGAGACAAATTTTCCTGGATGGGATTGGAGCAGTGCTCAACAAACAGCATAAGGCTTCTTTCCCGCATTTTCCCTTCTGCATAGGAGCATACAAATTCTCAGGGGTTGCCTCAGCCGAGGAGTTTGTTCAGGAACTGAAAGCCTTCCACTTCGGCGAGGTGATCTTCCATAGGAATGACAGAAAGGGAAAAGTGGTCGAGCATTGTAAAGAAATCTATGCTCATTTTGAGTACGCTCACTATCATGATGCCGAGGAAGAGGCATTCAGAGGCATCAGCAACATGGCTGAGCTACGGGTCTGTCGCCAAGGCAGTGGAGCAAGTTCTAGCTCTACCAGGACCCAGAAAACCAGCCAGCAGGGGGAGAAAGAAGCTGATGATGCCCGAGCCCAAGAAGAACAAAGGTTAAGAGAGGAAGCAAGGGCACAGCAGGAAGCTGAGGAAGCAAAGTTGCTGCAAGAGGCTGAAGTTGTCAGATTGCAGCAAGAAGCAGAAAGTGAGAGGCTACGGAAAGAGGCTGAGGAAGCCCAGCAGCAAAAGGAAGCTGAAGATGAAAGGAAACAGAAAGCTGAAGAAGAAGAGAAAGGGCAACGAGCTGAGGAAGAGCAGAAAGCTGAAGAGGAACTCAAAGCAGTGTAAGATGCCCAAGTAGGAGACCTCGGCACCCAGAACATGGAAATAGACGTACCTCAAATAGACGTCTATGGCTCTCAAAATGTGGAGGCGGACCCAACACAAGCAAGTGTCTTTGGTACCCAGAATGTAGGAGCAAATCCAGCTCAGGTAGCCCAGACCCCACCAGCGGAAGTAGAAATAGACATTATAGATCTCCCAATCGTCCCGTACACTCCATCAGGAGAACATACCGTGTCCAGATGGGATGAGTTTGTCTATGATAAGAAGAGGAAGGCGATGGTCCTTAAATCAGAAGAGAGGATCAAAAGACTCTTCCAGGAGGATATCATTACCCACCGGGAGATCACTGTGATGCGGAATACAGATAAGGATCCCTTAGCTATGGCATCCGCCGCTGTAGAGACAGCAAAAGCATCACTTGACAATGTAGGTGATATAGTTAGAGAAAATGAATCGACCAAGAAGAGAGATCGTATGCTACAACATACTATGGCTAAGGAGCAATCCTATAGGGATCTCGTGGTGAACAGGTATAATCGCCTGTCTGCTGAGCATAAAGAACTGTCGGACAAGTATAACCAGCTGGAGGAGGAAAAGGACCAACTGGCAGTCCAGATGATGATTCTAGAAGGAGAAAATATCGATGCAGGAACCAAGGTGTCCCAGCTAGAAGCAGACAAGCTGGCATTAGCTGAGCAATTAGAGCAAGCTGAGGGCAGAAAGGTAGACATGTCTCCTTTCCATGAGCTGTCCTGCAGCATCCTGAAGCAAATGTATGACACTCAGGAGCTAATCACTGATGAAGTTTGCAAGCTCAAGGCCATGGTGGTCAGATTAAAAGAAGTTAATGCAGAGGCCTATAGGCTTAAAGCTAAGCATACTCGGGTTAAGGAAAATATCCTGAGCCAAATAGAATGGAGGGAAGGAAAGGTGAATTTCCCCACGCATCTCCCATTCAAATTTGTAGAAGGTTTTAATGAAGACATAGCCCTTTTGGAATTCTGCAGAAACTGTGGCAGTAAGCTAATGGCCAGCGGGCGAGGGACAATGGATAGGATTAGCGGTCTGTATCAAAGAATCCAAGGAGTGCTTGACAAGTGCAAATTGAGTTTCCCGCAGTCCCTTGATGATTTCCCGGGCAAAGAACAACGTTTGTCTGAGTTGAAGGAAGAGCTGGGCATCCAGACTGAATATGTGAAGAAGATTGATGTCCTATCCATTGATGACCTCCAACATTATATCGGAATGTCGTCAATCCACAACCATTTGCTTAAAGAAGTGCATCAAGCTGCAGTAACAGAAATTCAAGGCATTGGAGCAGAGCTTAGGAAAAATGTAACTTCTCATAAAATCTTGTTCCCTGCTTCTGCAAATGTAGTCATAAGGGACACTGGTGTATGGTATAGCTACATTGCAGAAGAGGAGAAGAAGGCAGAAGTAGCAGCTGCGACAGCAAATCCAGACTCTTCTCTCCCAGCAGCAACAGCTGTGGCAGCTAGCTCGTTTTCCTCTTTCCCAACAGTGACAGAAACTCCAGCTGGCTCGATTCCTTCTTCCCAGGCAGCAACAGCAGCAACAGTTGGATCGAGTGCCTCTCTTCCAACTGAAGCGCATGCTCAGGAATAAAAGCGCTAAGAGCATTGATTCTATTTTTGTATTTTGGGTTTTTCATGTGTAAAACGTGGAAGTTAGGGGACAGCTGTCCTTTTCCTTTTTAAAATAATTTCTGTAAGAGAAGGAGTCACATTTTTGTCTGTTATAGAAGAAAATTTATGTAGGTGACAAGTGTAAAAGGGCCAGGTGGTAGCCCAAAGGGCATTATTGTAACATTATAAATAGAAGTTAGGAAAGAATAGAAAGGACTTTTTTTTGGCAGGGAATTATTTTCAGACTTGTACGAGCTATCTTGTATGTGTTCTAAGAAAATAAAATATTCTAAGAAGAGCCCGGAGAGGACGTTTTTGCATGGGATTGAAGAAAGGATGTATATTGGATTATTCTGGCGACTTCCATGCTTTACTGTGAGATCTTTCTTACTGTCTGAATTATTTCTTTGTAACAAATGATTTTACTCCTTTATGTGCAAACGAATTCTCTGTTTCATGAGCAATGAATGTGTTTTATATTAAATAAGAAGCTATCTTCTGATATCTTTATCTTTGTTGTAGCTTTCTCTTTCAGATTTAATGGCTATCTGTTCTTTCTTTAAGATAACTCCTACAGCTCATTTCTCATGCTTTAAATTCACTCCTTGCAGGGATAGTTAGATTTATTTCAGTCTTAAAACTTAGATCTGTTTCCCAGTCTTGCATTTAGATTAAATTTAAACTAGGCACTTGCATATCATTATAAAACATAAAATTAAAAGAACAGTGGATCGGGGAGAATCCATTTCTGATTGATGCTACGATATCTGAGGCATCAACAGGTCTGTCTAAATTACAACATAACTGTGGGTGGCGTTTCCATCATTTATCCTCCCAATGCCCACTCAGATTACAATGTGTGTAGTAATTATGGAAGTGTGGCTTTCTTTTGACATTTTCCTTCTTCAAACATAGAGTAGAGTCATCTTGTCAAGTCTTATTGCGTTTTTTCGAGACTCTTGTTGGAGATTTATGTTTCGGTGGAGACCCCTTAACCAAATCTCTTTTAGATGATTCACTTTCATATTTTGAATCAATATTTGCATACACTTTCTGCTTTCCTTCCCGAATTTGATACCACCTCGGCTTCAATTTTGGATTCAATTCCCAACAATGTGCTTCATCATGTCCTCGTTTTTGACAAAATGATAAAGTCACCTAAATACTTTCACATGATGTTTCTTCATGATAACCCAATACTTCGTATCGAGGTCATTCTTCAACCTCGATGGGTTTTGTAATCCCTTGACCATGTATGCCCAAAACTTTTCCTTCATAACCCATTTTCAACAATAATCTCGATCCAATCCCTCGAGTATGTTTCTCGAAAGATCCTAAACCATTATTGTTAAATGAAGAAATTGAACTTGAATGATTAATGCTTACCTCATCTTCCTTTCACTGACGAACAAACATGCACATATGGTCCTTCTCGATTTTCGAGGTATCCTCATTCTGCTTGCTTTGACATATTGCATATGAGGTCTCCAGAAGACCATCTTCTGAATGTGGAAAAAATGAACAAATCTCTTCATTTTCTATCTTAGGAGGACTCTTTGCAAAAGAGCTTTCTCCAACTTGTTCTCCTCTAAGCTCCCGCAACAACTATTGTATCCTTTTCTTCTCATCTTCGGAAGATGCTAACAATCTTCTAAGCTTAGTATTTTCCACTTGGATACACTGATTAATCTCCTCCAACTCTTGAACCCTTTCATGCTTCAATATTTTACCCATGACTAAATTCACAATCTGCAAGACTGGTCAGACCAACTCTGATACCACTTGATCTAAAAATTTAGCTAAGAACTTTCTCCAACATAAATCTTCAATAAAACAAAATCTTTACTTAAACTTATTTGCTTTGTGAAATCATGAGCATTTCAATTCTTATGCATCATTAAACATCAAAAATTTGTCATAACTAACAAAGTGAGAATATAATTAAAATTCACACATACAAAATGGCAAATACCAAGTGATAACGGAGTTCGTCGAGCCTCCTAACTACGTCTCTGGGTTCGTCAAAGCTCTGAACCGTTCTTATTAATCTTCCTTCAAAGATTGCATGCATTTTACATTGACAAAATCATGTGGCGTTCTCTCCCATCTTGGGAAGCCTACTCCTAAGGCTCTCACATGAAATTTCATAAGCAAGACCTCCTTCCTTAAACTCTCCATGCTAAGGAAAGATTACAAAGAATGTTTTTTCTCACAAAAGGCTTACTTCCTTCTCCAAATGAGAGGATTTTATAGCTTTTTCATGGATGACTAGTCATCACTCATGTTTAGGAGAAAATCTCTCCCATGATCCCCTAAAGTAGGATCAGGAGACACCTTAAGGGGGTATGTGGAGGAAAGGTCTCATCTTCCTCCATGAATATCTCAACACCCCTTAGGACTAGGAAACCAAATGATGAGGTGTATTCTCACACCTTTTTAATTTCCTTTTTACAAATTAAATGAGAATTTTGAATGAGCATCTTCATCTAATTCCCTTTTACATAGTTCTTCATTGAATTTCGAATGAAATTCTTTATGAACTTTTTTTTGAAGAAAACCTCCTTTCTTGTCGTAACTTCAACATGGAATTTCTCCCACATATGAAGTCCATTTGACCCCGTTCAAGTTGTGTTGGAAATATCTCCACAAGCTCTTCATTGAATGACCACTTCCGAGGAAAATGAATACCTTCTTCATTCTTCAACTGAGACGATCCTCCTGGATCATACTTTGTATATAACAAAAAGTGATTTTTTTCTTCCTTGATCACAGGTTTGGAATCTTCGACTTTCCACTTGCAATCTAACCGCATTCCAACCAACGCCTTAATCCAGAATTCATGGTATTTTCCTTATGGGGGAATCAATGATATTCGCTCTATCCAGTTATGGATTCTTCGCCATAATCTTTTCTTCCATTGCCTTTGTAAATCTGGTAGGTGAAACAGTTTTGTGAAAATCATGGCAATTTCCAATAGTGAAGGTATACTTTGACATTTGAAGCTTCATGTTATTGAACTCTGCAATGAGAAACATAACCAAATAAATGGAGATAAATTTAAATCAATTTTATATCGAAATAAACTCTAATAGGTTTTAGTAGTCATCAACATGAATAATAACGTAAATTTCTTGATGTTTTTACAATTTCTTTTGCAGCATGCGCGTCAACTAAAACATGAATTAGTATTCAGTAAGCAATTATATAAAATCAGTGTTATTAATAAAGCTTATCGAATAAGATAAAAATATCAAAGACTTTCGAAACTAGAAAAAATGAATTAAATCTCTCATTCATTGCGGGATGGTTGAACTGCTGCAACAATCTAATAGTTTACCTATGAAGAAATTATCCTTAACCTTAAAAAATTCAATCTGATAAATCTCATAAGCACCGTAGCAATTTGATCACATAATGAACCAATCATTTTGGCAACAATTTTGCCAACTGCAAAACAAATGTTGGAAACGGTCTTCACCTGCAATATTGGACGCAATGTGGCTGCAATATGGAATTTTCTGAGTTGGAGTGGTAGTTTTTATCAAGAACATTGGATGAGCTGGTCAAAGATGCAGTAAATGGTAGAGCGCCTGCAACCTAAATCTCTGCGATCTGGTGATAACATGGAAAGAATGCGTGGCCTCTTATTTTCACAGCAGAACCGTTGCAAGCATAGTGTAGTATTCAACTCAAATCTGATTATCATTCATCATTACTTCTCCAACCAGTACACTGGCACACCCTGCTACCAGGCCCGGGCACCAAATATCGAGGTCAACGTCACTAAGCAACCAGCAATGAGCATTGAGATAAATGTTTTTTTTAAAATACAAAAAAATGAAAAAAGAAAATAGTAATAATAGTAATTGCAAAAATGTTAATTCAATTAAATGAAAAATTAAAATGAATTGTTAAATTACATATAATACAACACACTTTTAATGGATTTCCAAATCTTAATTGTTTGATTTTGGTTTGTAGAGAAAATCATAATAATAAGGACTCATTTTTCATATATTTA
Source organism: Larix kaempferi (assembly GCA_027924585.1). Taxonomy (NCBI): domain Eukaryota; kingdom Viridiplantae; phylum Streptophyta; class Pinopsida; order Pinales; family Pinaceae; genus Larix; species Larix kaempferi. The sequence continues at coordinate 30,519,799 of BSBM01000372.1, forward strand.
AAAGTGGTGATAAAAACAATCCCTCTAATTATAGAATTATTATGATTGGTTTTCTTTTAGCAAAGTTTTATAGAATTATTTTGGAAAACAATATTAGTGTATAGCTAGAAAGCCATAGAAAAAGAGTTAAAAGTCAAGTCAATTTAGAAGCTATCATTCAATAGTGGACTACCTTGTTGCACTTAGGATTTTTGTGAAGGAGTGTCGCAATAACAAAATAAATCTCTTATGTTGCTTCTTTGACTTTAAGAAAGCATTTCACACTATGCCTAGAACTAACCTTTGGAATAATTTAGAAGATGTAAAAGTTCTTTTTGAGTTGAAAGCTAATGTGATAAGGTTGTATGAGAATGTTATTGGCAAGTTCCATAACATTGAGGGATGTTCAGAAGGAATTAATTGTAATATATAAGTCAATCAAGGTTGTCCCTTGTCCCCTACCCTTTTTGATATATACATTGACAAGTTAGAAAGTTGTTTGGAAGAAGTAGGTTGTGTGGGTGCGACTATCGCTCGTATCATAATCATTCTTCTTCTTTACATTGATGATAATGTTCTTATGGTGAGGAGTCCTACAACTCTTTTTTTTTTAAACAAGACAACTAAGAGGAATTATGGCACCTATCCAACGGTTATGGCCTCAACCAAAATTGGAATACCTCAATTACACAACACATAACCTTCTTTCAATTAAAATTATGGAAACAGTTAAAGATTAAACAAACAGGAAATACAAGTGCAGTATACTTAGAGCAAAAACATAGATTCAATAAAACACATAGATGAGAGATGTAGAGTCTATATTCATAAAACTTACAGATTACAAAGACTCTAACTAAAAGTCTCCATTGGCGTTGATACCACTCTCTGATAGCAGGGAGATAGGCAAGACTGAAATCGAGTTTCTTGGTTTCAAAATCAATAAAGGTCAGGTAACTTTGCAAGAACATGTTTTGAAGGTATTTTCTCATTTTCCTGACCAAATTCTTGATAAGACCAATTGCAGAGGTTTTTATGGAGTTTTAATTATATTCGTCCTTTTTATAAAGGGAAAGTAAAAGACATATTTGTGTTGCAACAACGCCTTAAGAAAAATCCTCCCAAATGGTCTTCGACAATGACATAAGCGGTACAAAAAATAAAAGAAAAAGTAAAACAACTTCCCCTTCTTTCTCTCCCTCAAGGAACAAGAGAATTAATTATTGAAATAGATGCCTACATCTAGGCTTGGGGATGAGTCTTAATTAAGAAGCATGGAGAAAGAGAAGGAATATGTGGCTATGCTTCAGGATCCTTTAAACCCGTAGAAATAAACTATCCTTTGAGCCACAAAGAATTACTTGTTGTGAAAAAGACAGTAAATCATTTCAAATTGTTTTTAAAACCTGTAAAGTTTTGCATTAGGACAGATTTGAAAATAATGCCAGGAATTTTCAGAAATGAGAATTTAATGGTCGAAAATAACTCTAGGATTTTAAAATGTTTTTTTTTGGCTTCAGAATTTTGATTTTGATATTGTATATAAACTGGGATATCTTAATTGTATGGCTGACATGTTGACCAGGGAAGAATCTAATCTTCATACTTTACCACAGTTTAATATGTTTAGCTCATAAGCATTTGGTTTGTCTAGCCATGACAAAGGAAAAGGAATTGTTCAGCCTCCAGAAAGTTCATTTCCCAAGCATTGGGATGATTCCCTAACTCCAGAAGAAAGAGAGAAATTACGAATATACCAGCAAAAAGGAAGCATACAAAATTTGAGCTATTTCTCTTATTCAATAGATCCGAGAATCCCCAATGAAAATATAGATTCTTGAAGTATGGGAGAAGGATGAATTTCTTGGCCTACAAAAACAAAGGAAAAAATTAATTGAGCATAGAGATGTTTGGCTAGATAACTTCGAAGAAGAAGGCCGTGAGATCTAGTATGTAGATCTAGGAAAATAATATCTAACATGGACAACATACAACTTGATCCTTCAGTTCTATAGAGAAGAAAGAGAAATCATTATATGTGCAGATCCTTCAAATATGATAAACAATCGATGGTCAGGTTGGACTGAGCTATTTCTTAACAAATTCTGACCAAGAAAATATTGGGTTCAGAGAGAAAATTTCATTCAACATCTACAAGTTGATATGTAGGTTGCTGATCAGAACCACATGTGGTTAAATTCAAACTCAGGCACTTAAGAGGGATATATTCATCTCTTGGTCACACTATTTATGCTTCCCAGAAGTTTATTAAAAAATATCAGGATGGCAAGAGGATTAACAGTAAAGTATATACAAGAAAAATTCCACTCAATTATCAAGTCGAATCTACATTTCAAGGAGAATTTTGTTGTAATCCTAATTCCATCATGTTTGGATCAGACGTAGAGCAATGTTTCTCGTATATGCTCTACAACCCAGAAACTTTGCTTGAGGGGCTCGATGATCCTGGCGGAGATAGATTTATTTCCCTGTGGTGTTCAATATCTTGGTGATGGTTGAGGCCAGGTCTGCATTTGTCTGCAAGGATGGGACCCATATGATTAAAAGGCGTGTTGGGCCACCTAATTGGCTCCACATTGTACGTAAAGTAAAATTTTATTCTGTCGGTTCCTTGTGCCTATTGTACAATTATTCCTCCACATGGCTCAGATGACTTATCTGACTAAAGGTGCGGATTGACTTACTGCCATCTGGTCGAATATTTGTATTTTTACCTATATTTTCCAGTTTTGTGTGATTGGTTAACCGACAAAATATGTATAAATAAGTGGTTTGTGCTACCATTTAGGCATTCGAGAGTTTTGGGAGCTTGAGTCTGTCTAGTCTTGTTTGTAAGTGAGTATGCTCTGCAACTGGGGTTAGTCCTATCAGATTGCACCAAAAAACTTATGTGTCTGAAGTGTTACTATTCGGTGATGATCTTTGCAATCCGAAGACGATCCAAAATTATGTAGAGTCTACGTTTGTAAAAGCTTCATTCGATCTTTGGAGAGAGGGACCTATAGCCCACTCATTTCACCAACACAGATCTAATTTGGAGAAAGCAATATTTATTCTTTGTTCTCAACAATCATTTATCATTGTTGAGATGAAACCTATGTGCATGAACATAATCCTCTATTCTATAGCACATCCAAAACAAGAGTTGGAAATAAAAAAACTCCAATTCAAATTTGTCAATTGAATGAAATTTTCTCTTGAGATGTGACTACCCAACAATCTGGTAATTATTAGATGCTTGTGACTACATTCACACATATCCCCCATAAATACAAAGGACTTCTATTTTAAATCAAGTTCATGTCAAGTAGTTAGTCAAAGATAAATATGAGATGGTATTTGAATGCACTCATATTAAAAAAAACCCGGAAGGATTATTAACCTCTATTTTAATGAACTACCCAACTAAACATCTATTTGGTTGAGATCGAGCTCTATTTGCTCTTTTCCAACAAAGATGAAAGGATATCTATGTTATTGGTGCAATTCTAGGTGGATTTAAGCTTCTCTATTGTTAATTATTAGTAGGAAAAGGTATGGTTTTGTTCATTGGATTCAATGATCAGATGCTTGTTTATGGTGACAAGGACAATTAAATAAATAAACCATCAGTTGTAGTGCTAAAAAAATTGCGAGTAGGATTAAAGACAACTAAAACACCCCACTTTTCCAGTGAATTTTTTATAAAAAGCAGTCAAATTTGTTCCTGGAATTTTCTATTTCCGCAATTTTGCAGTTTCAGCAACTGTAATTGACCGTCCTAGACTAAATGCCCTATTTTAAAACTACCCAGATCGCCGAAATTGCGATTTGAGCACTCCAAATTGCGATTTTAGCTATTCTTGCTCTACCAGATTCTGGCGAGTCGGGGGCATTTTGGTTAGCGCTTATACTTCGCCAAAATATTGTTGTCATCTATGCTAACATGTACACTCAATTTGAAAACACAAGTCATATCCAACTCCAAACCAATTCCAAATTCGCCCATTCCCATATACCTATAGATGGTAGTCAAATGCATGGTTTCAGAATGTATTCTTACATTGTGCATTAACATTTTAGGCTGCAATAGACTTAAGAGCTAATTGTAGGATGATATCTTAAATTGCATAGGGTGTAAATAAAACACCATCTAATTAATCAATATGATATCGTTGGATTTTCATGTGAAATAGGTGTCATTATACAATTGTAGGTAGAGTGGAAAGCCAAGATGTTTAATAGCATTGTAAACATGACACATCTCCCTAGGCTATCAATGCACCTCACTGCTCTCTTTTTTATAAGAAAATATCCTTGCTATTAAACTTTGTAAAATGTTGTTACAAAAAGTATATCGTCATCCAGAGCCTTGCCAGTATGCAAGAAGATAAAAAAACATACATAATTGTCCAGAGATAGTTGACTAAGACCCAAAATGCTAGAGTTGGTAATCCGCATAACATGCCTACATCTATACTTGACAAAATTTAAAGTATTACAAAAGTATTTAATGCCTGGAAGTTTAAACATGCTTAGAGAGGTTTTTGTAGTTTTGATCATAGTAAACAAAAATTTAGCACAAAAAAACTAGGAGGGACCTGCCTAATCCTCATTTGTAGGAGCATCATCCCCAATGATGATAAGCGAGTCTTCAGTATTTCCAAGAGCATCAACATGAGCAACAATAGGAGAAGCAACAACAGAATTGGTGACACCTTCATCCAGGTGTTCCGCCATGATTCTGATTTTGGTAACCATCAGATGGTTGATCTGCTTGTGGTCTTCCCCCAAAGTACAACAATCTTTGACAGTCTTGGCAATATCCTCTCTGTGTTGAAGCATGGTTGATGTAAGACTGTCCATAATCAAGTGCAGGGACATTGAGCATTCGTAATGGTCTGCATATATCTTGATATTCCCTAGGTTTAGGATCCAAGGAGCCAAAGAATTGAAGGGGTACCCTGCTTCCTATCGTCAGAGTGTAAGCGTTCAACCTATTGGTCAGTTGTTAGGTGGCATAATTTCCTTTTTCCCTTGCAGGAGGCTAGCTGCACCACACCTTGGTTCAAGGTCCGCTGCACAGAGGGTGACTGCTTTGTTCCTTGAGGAAAAGTCCGTTGTATGAATTGAATGCCAAGCCGACCAAAAAGTTTAGTTAAATTGTCATTGATAATATTTGCCTCTTTTTGCAGCCCATGTAGGATATTCTTTTCCCGAGTGTGGGGTAGATGCTCCTATGTTCACTCCATAAGAATTTTCCCCAAATTAATCTTACTAGTCTAGAAGGCTACCAAGGTGCGATCAAAGAGAAATTTTTTCTCTAGTGGAACCTGGGTTTGGTTCCCAGAAACCCAGCTCGGCCAGGGAGGGGATTTTGTTGGTGGCGTAGTAATCATCCTAGATTTCTTCCTCTTTGTTTTCAATTAGCTTCCCAATGTCCGATGGAACAGTTTAGGAATGGGCTCTTGCAGCCTTCGTGGCCTTTAATTGATTCATAGTGATAGGGTGGTTCTCCATACTTGCAATGAGACATTTCCTAGGCCTTACCATCTTGAATTCTTCGTAATTGAGGCAGTTGTTGAGATGGTAAACATAATAACCACCCATTCAGAGCATAAGGGATATATGTATGGCACGACCCTTTTGTTTTTCGAGACCTCCTCCCGTTATGGCTCTATGATGGCAAGTCGTCATACCTCTGTACTTTTTGATGGCATTGTACATCCTCTCGATCGAGCAACTCCTGCTAAATCCTACACCATCAATCTCCATGAACGCATTAAGGGATAAGGTACCCTACATTGATTTCTCTATTGGGTTCTGTATACTCTTCATGATCTTGGGTGGTTAAGTGGGGATGTTGTTACCGTCCTATTTTTCCTAACGGTGTCTGAGATGACATTCTCTGTACACATGCTTTTATTTTCCTTGTGGATCGTGTCCAGTCGCGCCATCTGCATACTGCTATGGCATGTGGTGAAAGTCATAATGTCCTCCTTAGCTAGGTGATAATAAGTGTTAAAACGAGGATCATACCTTTTATTGGTTCCATTCTCATTAATGATGCTGGCTCCAAGCTGGGTCCCAATGTTGGTTAGATGGTCAGCCACCATGTTTTCATCTCGTTTGATGTGGAGAGGGATGAGAGTAGCGAAGTTACCAACAAGCATGGCCATGGTGTTGATATCATCCTCCAAGCGCCAACAGTTTCCAAGATTGTTGATAAATGAACCATTAATGGTTTTTTTTTTTTTTTTTTTTTTTTTTTTTTTTTTTTTTTTTTTTTTTTTTTTTTTTTTTTTTTTTTTTTTTTTTTTTTTTTTTTTTTTTTTTTTTTTTTTTTTTTTCAGTATGTTGATCAATATATGCGAGTCCCCTTCTACCATTATACAGTGGAGATTTTTCTTTTTGGCAATTTCCAAACCATGGACTAGGGCGGTCAATTCTGTTGTGTTATTGGTGTTGATACCAATGCAGACTGCAAAAATTCTAATGATGTCACCTTTACTATCCCGAAAAATACCTCCATAGCCAGAGTGCCCTGGATTACCTTTGGAGGTGCCATCGAAACTGAGCTTAATAAAATTGGGAGTGGGAGGGTGCTAGATATTAGGGCTTTGTATGGAAGGTCTAATAGATTTTGGAATAAAAGTTCGGTTATGAATATTGAGCCCCCAAGATTTCAGAATTTTGTCTTGATCTTGTCCCTTGAGCTGCATATCCTAATTTGACCATGACTGAATGAGGATGGTTTCAGTAATGCTTGTCTTTATTCGGTTCCAAATTTCCTCGATGTTCATGGACGTTGCTATGAAGACATGCCTATTCTGTTCTTTCCATGTTTCCCACTACAAAAAGGAGGGGAAGAGGTTCCAGATTCTTTCAAGCAAAGGGTTATTGAAGTGAAAAAGCTTCCAATTTAGGAGTGAATTATTGATATTGGTATTGCCTCTTTGTGTAGTTTGAAATATTGTTGCTCCCCTGTCCCACATTAAATTTATAAAAGAACAGGAGTTAAAGAGGTGTTTGATGCTTTCTTCCTCCTATTTGTAGATATGATAGTATGCGAGACCAATTAAGCCCTTTTTTACCAGGTTAGGGTTTTCTTTTTAACCAGAATCCAGAGGAAAGTGGCTACTTTAGGCCATAGATTTCCTTTCCAGATAGGTTCATGCTAAAGGAGATCATGCTTCGCCTGAATGTAGTAACCCTCTTTTATTGTAAAGGGACCTTTCGGGGTATGTTCCCATCCAAGTTTGTCATTTTCGTTTTTTATTGTAATTCTTCTGCTGCTTATTTCATCATATATAATGTTGCCAATATCATCTTGAGGTTGAATGGACCAATGATCTGGGAGCTTCCAAGTTCACCATTCATGGTGTTCTCTCCGTCTTTCCAGTATTGATAGAATTTCATGGTTATCCCACATTGTTCCACAGCATTTTTTAGATATGGATCTCTTAGGAGACTCTAGATTTTGAAAGCTTGTTTCCAAGAGTCATCCCAGAAGAGAGCGCTTTTTCCATTTTTAACTTCCCAAAAACTATGATTTTGAATCAATGTACGGTTAGTCTAGGCTAGTTTCCAAACCATCCAACCATCCAACCATTCATCTCCTCATAAAACCGAATGAAGTCCTATTGATGCCAGGTGGGATTGTACTTGGCTTGCCAAAGAAGTGCCCATGGTTCCTTTTTATGAGGAATCCACTTCCACCAGAGTTTTGACCCCAACACCTGATTTAAAACCTCGGGATCTCGGAGACCAAGTACTGATTTTAGCTTGGGTAGACAAGCGTTCTCCCATTTTACAAGAGTCCATTTCCTGTGGTGCTCATTGCTTCCTCAAAGGAAATTTCTTTGAAGGTTTCAGATTCTTTTGATGATACTTTTGGGGGTAGCTAGGATAGAGAACATATGAAGGGTCATGGTTTGGAGTACAGACTTGAAAATAGTAAGATGACTGGAAATATTTAGGGAGCGGAAGGTCCAACTAGAAAGATAGTTATTGAGAAGAGTGAGTAGATCCTCCCAGTTAACCTGACCGAGAGGTTTATCCATGAGTGGGGCACCCAGGTATTTGGAGGGGAGATTATGTATCGAAAGAACGAGACATAGGGATATTCTTCGTTGTATAATATGGTTGGTGTTAAAGAAGAAAAGTTGGGATTTGTCTAAATTTATACAAGCTCCTGAGGCCTTCTCAAAGGTTTTTAAGATGGTTTGGAAGCATTTGGCCTCTTTATAGGAGGGGTGGCCCATTAACAAAGTGTCATCAACAAACTATTGGTGGGAACAATTCGGGGCATCTCTGTGGAGCTTGATACCCTTCAGATTACCTGTCTGAATTTCTTCCTTTATAGTTCTCCCCAGCCCCTCCGCCATAAGTATATAGAGGAAGGGGGAAATGGGATCCCCTTGTCTAATGCCTCTAGAGGGGGTGAAAGGCTCGGCCAATGCCCCATTGACCATGATATAAAAAAAAGCAGAAGATAGAAGAGAAAGGATCCAATCAATTAAATCTAACGAAATCCATAGGCCTGCAAGACGCTAGAGATATAAGTCCAATTCAGCCGATCAAAGGCTTTGGACATATCTAACTTGATGAGCATTCCAAGTTTTTTGGTTACTTTGAGAGAGTGTATAACTTCATGAGCTAGAATGATACCATCAAGAATTTTTCGGCCTTCAACATAACCAGATTGCTCCGAGCAGATGAGTAGAGGGAGGATTGGTTTGAGGCGATTAGCAATGACTTTGGTAATGATTTTGTAGATAACATTGCATAAATATATAGGTATGAATTTGTCAAGGGTAGTAGGATTGGTCCCTTTAGGGATGAGAGTAAGGAAGGTGGCGTTAAAAGCAGATATGATACCTTTTTTGCAACAGGAGTCTTCCACAATCTCCAGGACCTCATCTTTTATGATATCCCAACATTCATGGAAAAAATCAGTGGTAAATCCATCTGTTCCTGGGGATTTTCCCCTTTTCATGCTAGACACGGCCATTTCCACCTCTTGCATACTGATCTGCCTCATCATACCCTCATTCTGTTCTCTGTTAAGAAGACAAGGGATGTTTTTGGTGATATCTCTTATGGCCCGCCTTATGTCAATCTAGGGTTCAGAAAGGAGATCCTTGAAGTAGGAATTGAACTCCGATGCAATTTCCTCCTACTCATAAATAAGGGTCCCATTGGTGGCTTTTAGCATAATGATTTTGTTGTGTTGTCGGTGTTGAAGCATGGAGTTATGGAAGAATTTAGTATTCCTTTCACCCTCTTTTAGCCAATTTATTCATGATTTTTGCTTCCATAGAATCTCTTCTTGCTTGAGTCTTTCAGTCAGTTGGTAATTAAGAAATGATTCATCCTGAACCTTGGCCTCCGAATACCCAAATAGTACGATGTCCTGCTGAAGTTGAGACATTTTTTTCCTCAATTTTCCTCTTTTCTTCAAAGATGTTGCCAAAGGTGGTTCCGTTCCAATCTTTGATTTTTTGTTTTATATTTTTAATCTTGTACTGGAATTTGTACATAAGGGAGCCATTCTTAATAGAGTCTTCATTCCACCAGCTGCTAATATTATCTTTGAAGTCAAGATGTGTAAGCCAAAATTTCTCAAAGCGGAAAGGCCTGTTGTGACAAGCCCTATATCCCAAACTTTGGAGACAGATGGGCCAGTGATTTGAACCATTTGCTGGAAGAATGGCAGCAGTCCAAATGTCGCCTTGAGTATACAAGTCACTGGATAAGAGAAAACGGTATAGACGTGAGGCAATTTGGTATTGATTGCATGTCCTACTGTTACAGGTGTGGATGCCATTAGATGTTTCCATATCTATCATCTTGGTATTATCCATGAAGGTTTTGAAAGTTGTACTATCTCTATCCAATTTTATGACACCTCCTTTCTTTTCCTGAAGATTAGTAATCATATTGAGATCTCCTCCCAAGATCCAGTTCTCGTTCTGATGGGAGTCCCATATCCATTGTAAATGGTTTAGAATTTCAATCTTATGGTTCAAGATTTGTGGACCATATATGTTGGTAATTAGCCCTCGTTTGTTGATGCAGATGAGGTGATAGGTAGCAGAAAGGGTTCTTGGAGTAACTTCGAAGTTATTTAAGCAGATGTCGTTAGGGTTCCACAAGATTGTGAGACCTCCTGAGGCTCCCATGGCATCGACAACTATAAATGCAGAAATTTTCCAATTTTTTTGAGCTATTTTTTCCATGGTGCTGGTAGAACACTTGGTCTCCTGTAACATGACTATATTGGGCTTTTCCACTGCGATCTTATTTTTGAGTAGTCGATGCTTTGAGGAACCATTCATCCCTTTGATATTCCAAGAGATGATCTTCATTTCTGAGATGCGGCTAGAGCATAAAAAAATTCCGTTAACTGATTATATTGGTCGAAGTCGAGCATTAGATTGCCTAACTCATCCAGTCTTTGTCTGTCGGTCCTTCGCCCTTTCCTTTTATCCTCTTGATGTTGTCGTTTGAGTTCCTTTTTTCCAGTGGTTTTTATTCCAAGTACAAAATCCTTGGTTGTTGCTTTGGTACTTTTATTATGGTATGTTCTGGCTTTGATGACAACTTTTTTAAAGAGCTTGAGTTGAGGTTCTGATATACGAGTTTTATGCTTACATGATTCCTCTATTTCCCTCGGATTTAGGTCCCCGAGTTTCGAATCGTCCATTTCCTCTTGGAGGTCTTGCATATCCACATCCGTGTTAAGAGTATTCGTTGTTCCTATATGAACAATATTAGTATCCAAGTTAGGGTTTGGAATAAGCATTTCCCCCGGAGCAAATGCTAGAGTTTCAAATTGATTCTTAGTACTTATTGCATTGTTTGTAGGAGATGGTATTTGTTTCTTATGGCTACTTCTTCTGTTTGGTACTTTTCTAAATCCCTCTTGATCCTTGATTTTGGAAGAGTCTTGTTTTGAGACCACTATGTTCAAAGGGCATTCCCTGAACATATGTCCATGTTCGTGGCATTTCCTGCATCAGAATGGTATTTGTTCATAGTCAATAGTTTGAGTCCACTCTATGTCCTGATAGTCGAGACACATTGCCTCAGGGAGAGGTTTAGAGATGTTCATATAAACACATATTCTGGCAAAGGCAGTATATCTCCCATTTAGGGTGGTTTCAGAGATTTTAACAAATCTACCTAGGGTATTTCCTATACCTTATAGGGTGGTAAGGTTCCAATATTCCTGCGGGAGAGAGAAGAGACAGATCCAAACTGGAGCTTCTTTGAAATCTTTTTTTTTTTTTTCTGGGCTAAAATTTTCCTTCTAGGGTATCATATACAGGTCGGCTATGTTAAAGAAGTAGGGACCGCCTTCAAAAGTAGATATATAGTCTTTTAAATGATTGAAGATGACAATGAAGAACCCTTTTGAGCCAAGCTTGAAATCATAGTGGCCTTTAGGGTTCCACTTATGCTTGATCCATCATGAGCGCTCATTCAGTTGGCCATAGCCCCATAAACTTGCAGATGATAGCATGATTGTGCATAAACTGGATATTTTCAGAGACCTTGGGTGAAGTTATTGCATACCTTCGTGTTATAGGTGCTTTTGGGATACATTTGCTTGTTCCTTTTGGATTTTGGCTTTCAACGTCTTCCTTACAACCCGCCTTGCTTGATAATTATGGCCGATCAATATTGTTGGAGACATCTGGCTCTGCAGGGACCTTTCCTTTCTCAGCTTCACATGAGGCGTGGATTGATCCTCCGAGTTTGGCATCTTCACATTAGGTGTAGGAGTTTGCCACTGCCCTCTTGGCGGGGCCATCGAGAGAGATGCAGTCTTGGTTCTGTGCAACACCTCCATGCTTTTCAATAGAAGCTCGATCCTTCTTGGTGTTCGCCAAGTTTTCAACGGCACCGGGAGTTCATCCTTTCTTGAACCTCATCCTAGCATCGACATCCCTCTCATCGCCTAAAAAATTATGAGTGGACAATGAAGTTCAATGCACCTCACTACTATTATTACAACAAAGATGGATATATGTTTTTGTTTTATATGAGACATTAAACTTGAACTTTTTTTCAATTTTAGTTTATCAACATTACAAACCTATTTAATTCATATCTTCCAACCTATTTGTAGAGTACACCTTCTTTGTGGTACATGCTATCCATTCACTTCAAAAAGAAACACACAATCTATTAGATCAAATAATTATGTGTGGTTCTTTAAAAAAAGAAATATATCATTTATCTTAGTTATAAAGGACATGAGCTTTAAGTGGGGTGCTGTGGCTACCATTCGCAAGAGTTGTACAACAACCATGTGGACACATCATAATGTTCACATGTGTGTACATATCCACTACAAATGGAAAGTTAGTGTTCTAGTGTTTGGTGTCTTCGAAGCAACCCTACATTATGTGTGTGATGAATGGCTCAACAATGGAAAAACAATTTTGATGCTAGGTTAAATGACATTTAACTTTGAGTATGTTATATATATAATTTTTTTTTTTTAAAGCTATTATGACTCAGTTGTGAGACTGGCAGTGAGGACAACTATCACTGGTTGTGATTCATGAATGCACACTAACTCATCAACATTATTCAAGGAAAACAACACCACTTAAAATAACGTGTTGGTGGTTCGCAAGGGGGCATATTTTCACCCTTGCAAGATGCCTTTGGATCTTGGGTCGTTAACATGTTTTCTTACATCTAAAGAAGACAAGCTCTTAGCTAATCAAAAACAATTTAGGTATTTACTCCAAAACCTATAAGAGTAGTTTTAAATCCTCTATAGTATCCCCAAAAATACCCAATATTTGTATGCTCCATAATCGATGAGACTAAACAAAGATCATATAATATAAAGTATCTACTAGAATTCAACTCCATTCATAAAGCCAACTATCCCTGATGGTTACCCAAGAGAAGTAGATATATATACTTACAACTCTTATATTTGCTTTTGAATATCATAAGTTGCTACCATAGGGCAGCACTGGCATTCACGTTGGTCAAACTAATAACCTACTCGTTACAAACAGTATTTTCCCTTATTTAGTAGAATTATAACTTTGATATTACCCAAAATACCCAATATTTGTATGCTCCATAATCGATGAGACTAAACAAAAATCATATAATATAAAGTATCTACTAGAATTCAACTCCATTCATAAAGCCAACTATCCCTGATGGTTACCCAAGAGAAGTAGATATATATACTTACAACTCTTATATTTGCTTTTGAATATCATAAGTTGCTACCATAGGACAGCACTGGCATTCACGTTGGTCAAACTAATAACCTACTCGTTACAAACAGTATTTTCCCTTATTTGGTAGAATTATAACTTTGATTGCTTTAACTGGATTCATAAACAAAACATGACCAGAACAGTTCATAAAGAAAATGGAACCAGATCCAGTATTGCGCTTTCATTAAGCATGCAGAAAAATTCATATTGAACCCGACGTGAATCGAACACGCAACCTTCTGATCTGGAGTCAGACGCGCTACCATTGCGCCACGGATCCTTTATGGATTGTGCATTTTACTTTTTGTTATTCGCTTGGTTATTTCTGCCATACTTATATTCATAACACATAACCAAAATCAATGAATACTATAAACTCTTCATGATCATAATTATTGATTTGTTCTTCATGATCATAATTATTGATTTGTCGTAGAAGACCAGCACAGCAAAACAAATTTTTTGGATAGCATAGACAAAAATCAAATATAAATGCGGTGAGCGTGGATCGAACACGCGACCTTCAGATCTTCAGTCTGACGCTCTCCCAACTGAGCTATCCCCGCATGAATATTTGTTTTGGGTACGAAGAATATGAACAATATTACTAATTCATCAAATTCTGTTATTTAAAAAGCTTTCTATAGGCGTCTCTTTTGGATTATGTAACTACGCATATCAGTATTGGGTGGCTCCTAACATTTTAGGGATTTAAAAAAAACCCTTTATAAGTGCTGCACTAAGAAGCCGGGGCAACACTTTACTCAAAATATTTAAGAGAATGGGGGCATTCCGAGAATTGAACTCGGGACCTCTCGCACCCTAAGCGAGAATCATACCACTAGACCAAATGCCCTCAATATTGTAACGTCACAACTTAAATCAGACAGGTTTGTAAGCCAGAAATGGAGCTTGAACCCTCGTTCTCATTCAAGACCATTCATACAATATTTGAACCCACACCCTTGCAAACCAGAACTTTAATCTACCAACTTGGCCATCTCAAAGGATGATACTTTTACTTACAACATTAATTACAGGTTATAATTATTATTCATGATTACAATTTTTCTGAACTTTGAATTTGTTCCCTTACACTCTCCATCTTTCTGCTGCATGTGGCATAAGCCATCATTTAACTCCAATATCAGGCTATGTAACTACTACCACCCCTTTGATAGGCCATCATTATCTCTTGAAAAGGAGCTGATACCTATCCATCATATTGAACCTTCAAAGAATATTGACCATATGTACATATGAAAGAACATAACCTTAGATCATAAGCAACTTCCCAAACACAAACATCCCTCAAGTCAACATCATAGGTCAAAATATTTAGACACCACATCATTAGTTGTTCATGACATCCTAAAAATATAATCATGTCTTCATATAAGACTAGGATATTTAGATCACATCTATCAATGTCCCAAAGGAAAAATTCTACACAAGTCAATTCATCGATCTTGAAATACCAGGCTTGCAGTAATTAGGTAATAACCCATGCAAGGATATCTACAACTTGTAAACATGAGAATCCCTCTCGTGTTACTCAAACCCTCCAACAAGTAAATGAACCTAAACTAGGTCATCTCCCTCATCTTGAAAGTTTTTTGATGCAAGAGTAACATCACAGTCAACTCCCTCTATTTGGGAGAATCCAACAACCTTGTCCCTTTACTCTACAATACTCCCATGCATTGCAAACATGAAATCAATATCAACATCATCCTCCATCAAGGTATCATATCTCTCCTCCTAAAGACAACTAGAAGACTCATGGATGGAAGAAACTAATGCAATATGACTAGTATTTCTCATAGGAGGTATACTCACTCTCCTAAAGACAACTAGAAGGTTCATGTATAAAAGAAACCAATGCAATATGACTAGCATATCTCCTAGGAGGTATACTTGCTCTATATGAATATTTGGGTGGTCCTACATTATCTCCAACCTCATCAAAACTAGAGGGTTCATACATCCACTCACTAGAATATAAATGTTACACCAAATCAACAAGTAACCTATAAAGCCTACCCTCTCTCACCCCTCTATCCAAAGTCTTTGGACTAGATAGACTACAATCATTGATGGTGCATTGTGGTCACTCAAATGCATCTCTCAATTATACATTTGCATATAAGAAACTCATAACTCAACTCAAGAAAATCACCTGAAGGCATCTGGAAGAAAATGAATCCAACTGCTCTCACAAGATAAGTAGCATCATCACTACCCTCCACACCCTTGCCTCCCTCTTGCTCTTCAAATATATTGAATAACGACCTATCATATGTCATATGTCTCTAAGTTCCATTTCCTATATACCATCCAACAATAGACGCAATGCAAGAGATCATGGAATAATAGTCTCAAATTAAGAGGGATCCTCCTCTATACCTACTATTGTCCCAAATGTAACTTGTTTCATAAAATTTCCCTTCTTCAATGGGCATTGGTTGTCATAATGTCCCATCATGTGACATTGAAAACACATCACTTTACTTAAGTCCTTCTTTCTATGATTTGTACATTCCTTCTTCTTACAACCTTTATTGCTACCCTTCGTCCCCTTTCCAACGACCAATCACATCTACTTCCTCTTGTTTCTTTGAGCAAGACTACAATTTGATATCTCCTTGCACAAGATCAATCCAAATCTTTAGAAACCATGTCAAGGTCTTACAAGAGAAAATGTCCTAAACAAAAGGTGTCCAAGAAGGAATAAGTCCATTCAAAGCAATGGACACCAATTCTTGATCCTCCACCTATTTCCTAATGCTATCCAACTAATATTTCAACTCAATGATTCTAGTAAAGTATCTCACCACAATATTTTTCTTGCTCGTACAAATGGTCGAAAGTTGGTTTCCTAGTTGCATTTGTCAAGAGGAACAAGAGTTTTGAAATAACTCAACCAAAGTTCCAAATATGTTCGTACCTACAATGTCCTTAACTCAACCAAAGTTCATCTTCTCTACAATGTGAGAGACAAAATTATCCCTAAGAGAATCAAGAATGATTTTCTTAACCTTGGCTTCCTTCTTTTGATGAGAGGCCAACTGTGGTGGATTAATAGGTTCTTGAATCACCTTCACAACATATTCCCAAAGGTCAGTTTCTTCCATAAGTAACAGATGTCTAAGTTTCCAAGGAATAAAATTGAAAGCTCCATCCAACCTATCACATGCTCCAAGATCAAGTGTCACCTTAAATATATTGAACAAACCTCAAGTACACAAATTAGCAACATATGAAGTAGATCACACTCTTTCTAGGGTCCAAGTGTTTTTCTCAACCAACCTAAGGTATTACACCCAAAAACTCCAAACAAAGTCGACACTTTTAAAATATTAACTCCCTCTTACACCTAGAGTGATTTCAGCCACAAAAGTTTCAGTACCATGTAGAAGTTTATGCAATCTACGATTTTCAATGCAAAACAAAAATTTCACTTATTTCCTAGGGGTTTCCCAAATCTAACCCTCTGAAGTTTCGCCCTTAAGGCTATTATGAAATATATGCATAACAACAACAACAATGGACAATATTTCACCTCTTAACAACCCCAACCCACTAGGAAAATCAAGAGAAGAGATACCAAAGTGTGCTAACAAGTTTCAATCCTGAAGCACAACCTTATCATGCATAAAACAAACCAAAATTCACTTTATGATAGTTGTAAATACAATATAAAATTTACCCTATATTTTTCAACATTAATATTAAATCATTTAATAAATTTCAGCCTTAACTTATGTCAAATGAATAAGATATATAAATGTTGAAAATTACAAAACCATGAAGAAATAAATTGCTGAAAATTACAAAACCATGACGAAATAGATAGCTGTAGATTGAGTCTACACTCTAAAATTCAAAAGGAAATTGTGTCAAGGTAATTAAATACATAATAACCAAACAACCAAATGTTCACTCTGGTTCAGTTGTTTTGAAAAGACAAGGATGTTATAAAATAGTCCAAATGAATGTTGATATTATACATACCTTCTTCTTTACTAAGGTCTGGTATTTACTATGTAGGGCTAACTGCTTATCGGTAACTTTAAGCTCAATAAGAGTAATACTATTTACTGGAGTAGGCCCTATTATGGATTTTAGAAATGATAAATGGTTCTTGGAGATTTAATTATCTTGTGGATATTTTCTCAACGTTTTGAAATTAACTTTTTGTTGCAATTATTTCCTTGGCAAAACACAAATTTTGTGGCTTCATTCCTCACTTTCCCATCCATGGACAAAGCGGTTTTCTTGAAGGGAAAACACAACTTTAGGTGGGATGAATTTATGAGTTTAATTTCTCTTAGCATCTACATGATTTGCTGGTTAGAGTCAAATACTTCATGTTTTGAGATATTAGCTTCCTTTGTCATTATAATGCTAACCATGTGTTGTTCATGATAATGGTGGCAATGCAAGAGTTTATATGCAAAATGTTGATGAAACTTTTCTGCCAAGAAAGCGAAGGGCATGGCTACCAAGTGTTTGTCTTAGTGTTTCTTTGAGAGCATTTTTACCGGGTTAATACTTTGCAAACTAATTGATTTTCAAAGGAAGAATCCGTTGTCCTTGTGGGCATTGGTTATGTGTTTTATGTGTGCAAATCAATTTGCCAGAGGTGAAATCATAACCCTTATCAATGCTATTTTGGGCTTGTATTTAATGAAAATCTCGTTAGCAAATAGATTTAGCAGAGGCAAGATTGCACTTTGCTAGTGCAAAATATTGTTTGTAAGTCAAGTGTTTAAAGCAATTTTTATATTTCTTTATTGAAGAGATTTTGAGTTGGGAACTTGAGTAAGTAGAGTATAGTAATGGTATAGTTGAAGCTTCTTCTGGGCATAAATTTATGACTGTAGTTTTCTTTGACAAAGTGATTTTTTAGAGGGGAAATCCATAGCTTCTATGAGTTTGATTCCAGATTTGAATTTAATATTGCCAAATCATTGGGTTTATGAATCATGGAATAAAAACTGTACATATAAATCAACGATATGATTGTTACGCCTATATGAAACCGGGCATGAACCATATTTGAAGAGCCCTATAAGTTTAGTTGTGTTTGACATTGAGAGTTTGCAGACCAGTTTCGGGCATCTATTACTAAGCCTTTTAAGTCAAGTATGAGTGTAAAGCTAAAATTAAGGAATGGTTTTAAACTTGCTTTGGCTCTAGTGAAATTAGATTCGAGCATTTAGATTAGTGAGTGGCTTCATTAATTTCTGTTAATTAAATATTTATTCTTGTTTTGTTAGTTTAGTGAAAAGGGAACGTTACACTTTTTAATCTTGGAAACCCAAATGGAAAACCAACATTCATTGAAATTTGATTATTGCTCGGGAGATTATTACAAGGGTGAGCTATGCACTCTCAAATGAGATTTTGATGCATTCTTACTCACTAATAGCATTTGCAGATGGATTTGGCTCATAAACAATATTTTTCTCATGCATGGATAGGTGAAATGTGGGTTACACCAAAATTATTCCCACCAGAAGTAGACCAATGAATAACAGCCCCAATCAATTCAAAACAATGTTTTGCGCATTTAATTGCCAAACCCCAGAATTCCATCAACATAAAACAAGTTGTAAAATTTGATTTTAAGGCTGTGAGTGATTGCAATACAAAGTGTTGCAGAATGCAAGACCAATGATCCCTTTAACCCAATGATCAAAGAAACTAGAGATGGGATGGTGGATACCCACTACAACTCAACAAATAGACACTTAATCTGTAGCATAATCAACTGGCACTTAATTGATGATAACAAGTGTCGTATCATGTGTTTATTATGGATATCGTAGAGAAAAACCTAGGATAACAACCATAGAGAAATTCAGTGCACCATAGACAACAAATGTACCTTGGAAACCCAAATGGGAAAACCAACATTTGTTGGGATTTGATTATTGCTCAAGGGATTATTACAAGGATGACCTATACACTCTCAAATCAGATTTTGATGCATGCTTACTCATTAACAGCATTTGCAGATGGATTTGGCTCATAGTCAATCTTCTGCTCATGCATGGACAGGCTCAATGGCTTCTTATCAACCAATTTTCAAGCAGATTGCCACTTTGAACTCTCATCCTGTGTTGCTTCCCTTCGTCTTTCCAAGCTTCAATTATCCCTTTGCTGTTGGCTTCCCCCACACCTTAGGCAAGCATTCTCTTTAATAAAATTACCTTGGAATGCCATCATCAAGGTGATTCATTTTGCCTTCTTGGGATGTTTTGGCCTTTTGTCTTCAAGCTAATTGTTAATTTCAAGCTTTTCCTAAATTTAATTTACAGTTTGGATGGGGAAATATTTCAGATCACACCTCCCTTTTCATAGGCTTTTGGTCCCAAAATCTTCAACTCGAAGGTGCAACATGATGTTTACTTATCAACACACTGTCTCATGGCTTCTCAACACATTAAAATATAGGAGGAATGCAATGCACAAGGCTACAGTCATCCTTATCTTACTCTCCTTTTGCAATTATTCAGTCAATTGGCATCATCTCTGGAACTATCTTCATAACCATGGGCAAGTAGTGGCCAACTATCTTCATAACCTTGGTCATTGGTACAATCCTTTGATATTTTTGCTTTATCTTTAATTCCTCTTGATGCGGAAAACATTTATGGACTTGCTGCTCTAGATGAGGACATAATGTTAATATTCAAGTCCTCTTCTCTCATGTTCGAAACAATTCTTTGTTTGTCCTGGTTTGTTTGGTCTCCATGTATTGATGCAGTTTTGGTTAGTGGAAGCATCCCTTGTCTACCCCTATTTTAAGCTTTTAAAAGTAGGTTGGAGTAATGACTTGTTTCCCTCTCTTTTTTTTTCTCCTTCAAAGTGATACGACCATGTCAAGGTCAAATATTCAACTCCTTTGGTACTATATGGTTTGTAAACAAGAGATTTATAGTTCATTCATTTCACCAACACAGATCTGTGTAAGAAATTAGTTCTATTCTTTATTCTCAACAATCATTTATCATTCATTGTTGAGATCAAAACTCTATGCATGAACATAATCCTCTATTTTATAACACATCCAAAACAAAAATTAGAAATAAAAAACTCCAATTCAAATTTGTCAATTGAATGGGAATTTTTCTCTTAAGATGTGCCTACCCAACACTTTGTAATTATTCAGAAGCTTGTGACTCCATTCACAGGTATCACCCATAAATACAGAGGACTTATACTTTAATTTAAAATCAAGTTCATGTCAAGTAGTTAGTCAATTACATGTATGAGATGCTAGTTGAATGCGCTCATATTAAAAAAAAGTCGAGAAGGATTATTAACCTCTATTTTAATGAACTACCCAACTAAGCATCCTTTTGGTTCGGATAGAGCTCTGTTTTCTCTTTTCCAACAGGCATGAAAGGATATCTATGTTATTGGTGCAATTCTAAGTGGATTTAGGCTTCTCTATTGTTAATTGTTGGTAGGCAAAAGGTATGTCTTTGTTCATTGGCTCCAATGATTGGATGCTTGTTTATGGTGACAAGACCAACTAAATAAATAGACCACAAGTTGCAGTGCTCAAAAATTTGTCACCAGCCTAACATGTACACTCAATTTGAAAACAAAAGCCTTATCCAACTCCAAACCAATGACAAATTTGCCCATTCGCATATACCTGTAGATGGTAGTCAAATGCATGGTTTGAGATTGTATGGTTTCATTGTGAAATAGCATTTTAGGCTCCAATAGACTCAAGAGCTAGTTGTAGGAAGCTACCTTCAATTGCATAGGGTGTAAACAAAAGAACAGCTAATTAATAAATATGAGATCTTTGGATTTTCATGTGAAATATGTGTCCCTATATGATTATGATTTATTGTAGGGAACAACCAATGCATGGCTATGGTTGTGGCTTTCACAAAACATCCAATCAGAGACGAGTTGAAGAGGAATTACTTGGCACAGTTTGCATAGTTATACCAACAATTCAATACAACGCACTAGCAAAGACACTATGCCAGTGCCCAAACAACAAGTAAAATAAGCCCATGATTATAAGAGCTGGGAATGGCTAGATTACTAAGCCAAAAGTCGTTGTGGAACATGTGTTACACGGAAATTATTCCCACTAGTGAATAGATCAATGAATAACAATTCCCAATCAATTCAAGACAATGCTGTGTGCATTTACTTGCCAAAGCCTGTGATTCCATCAACAAAATGAATAACAATTCCCAATCAATTCAAGACAATGCTGTGTGCATTTACTTGCCAAAGCCTGTGATTCCATCAACAAAAAACGAGTTGTAAAATTTGAATTTAAGGTTGTGGTGATTGCAGTACAACTGGTATAGATTACTCAATAAATAGACAACTAATTTGTAGCATAATCATTTAATCCACGTCTGCCTTTGCCATACTTTATATTTATTTATAATACATTATCTCATAACACAGAATCAAAATCAATGAATACTATAAACTCTTCATATTCAGAATTATTGGTTTGTCGTAGAAGACAAGCACAGCAAAACAAAATTTCAGGAAAGCATAAACCAAAAACAACTGGTGTGAGCGTGGTTAAGTCTGACGCTCTCCCAACTGAGCTATCAAATTCAGAATTGTTGACTTATCGTAGAAGACAAAACACAGCAAAACAAAAATTCTGGAAAGCATAGACCAAAAGCCAAATACAAATGCGGTGAGCGTGGATCGAACACGCGACCTTCAGATCTTCAGTCTGACGCTCTCCCAACTGAGCTATCCCCGCATCGAGATTATCTAGCCTCACGTGCACTATGATTAATTTAATATTTCATATTCAACAAAAATTTTTTGGACAATGTAACTGAACAGATCAGTATTGGGTGGCTCCTAACGTTTTAGGAATTGAAAATAGCCCTTTACAACAACTCAAAATATTGCTTATTAAAAAAGCGTTTCAGAGATCGGGGCATTCCGAGAAAAAAGCGTTTCAGAGATCGGGGCATTCCGAGAATTGAACTCGGGACCTCTTGCACCCTAAGCGAGAATCATACCACTAGACCAAATGCCCATTTTAATGGTTTTACAACACTGTATAATCACAACTTAAATGAAACCCGTTTGTATTTTTTTCAAAATGAAGTCACAAAATAACAAATTTAATGTGAATGAGTTTCTGCCAAAACCAGGGCTTGAATCCTCGTCCTAATTGGATACCATTCACACTTTACAATGTTGAGATTGGTGATTGAACCTGTGCCCTTCCGGGGCACAACTTTAATATGGCAACATAGACCAATTCGGCCATCTCGAGAGTTGATCCTTTTGGCTGCAACATAAAATTATAAAATTGTTTTGTATCGTCTTCTTATTATTCAATGATTACAGTTTCTCTAGCCTTTGAATTTCGTTCATTTATACACTCCATATTTCCACTGCCCATGGCATAAGCCATCAATTAACTCTTATATCGATCTATGTAACTCCTACCTTCCCATTGATAAGTCATCATTATCTTTGGGAAAGGAGCTGACACCTATCCATCATCCTGAGTCTTCAAAGAATACTGACCACCTGTGAATCTAAAGGAACATAACCTTGGATCATTACCAAGTTCCCAAACTCCAACATCCCTCAAGTCAACATCATGGGTCAAAATCTTTAGACACCACATCATGAGTTGTTCAAGACATTCCTACAAATATAATTGATCATGAAATACCAAGCTCACATTATAGATAACAACCCATGCAGAGATATCAACAACCTATGAAGATGAGAATCTCTCTCATGTTACTCAAACCATCCAACAACTAAATGAACCTAAACTAGGTCAACTCCCTCATCCCAAAGAATTTTGAAGCAAGAGTAACATCATAGTCGACTCCCTCTGCCTAAGAGAATCCCACAACCCCGTCCCTATGCTCTACAATACTCTGAAACACTATGAACGTGAAACCAATATCAACATCACCCCCCATCAAAGTATTACCCCTCTCCTCCTAAAGACAACTAGAAGGCTCATGGATAAAAGAAACTAATGCAATATGACTAGCATATCTCCTAGGAGGTATACTCACTCTCCTAAAGACAACTAGAAAGCTCATGGTTAGAAGAAACCAATGCAATATGACTGAGCATATCTCCTAGGAGTTATACTTGCAGACACTAAAGATTTGGGTGCTCCTACATTATCTCGAGCCTCATCAAAACTAAAGGGCTCATACATCCTCTCACTAGAATATACATGTGCCACCAAATCATCAAGTAACCTATAAAGACTACCCTTTCTCACCCCTCTAGCCAAAGTCTTTGGACTAGATAGACTATAATCATTGATGGTGCATTGTTATCACTCAAATGCATATCGCGGTTATACATTTGCCATATAATAAACTCATAACTCAACTTAAGAAAATCACTTGAAGGCATCTAGAAAGAAATGAATCCAACTCCTCTCACATGATAAGTAGCATCATCACCACCCTCCACACCCATGCCTCCCTCTTACTCTTGAAATATGTTGAATAATGACCTATCTTATGTCATATGTCTCTAATCTCCAATCTCTATATAACATCCAACAATAGGCATAGTGCTAGAAGACAAACAAGAGGTCATGGAATAGTAGTCTTAAACTAAGAGGGATCCTCCTCTATACCTACTATTGTCCCAATTGCAACCTGTTTCATAAAATTCCCCTTCTTCAATGGACATTGGTTGTCATAATGTCCCATCATGTGACATTGAAAACATATCACTTTACTCAAGTCCTTCTTTCTATTGCTTGTACCTTCCTTCTTCTTGCAACCTTTCTTGTTATACATCTTCGCCTTTCCAATGAGACCAATCACATCTACTTCCTCTTTTTGCCTTGAACAAGACTACAATTTAATATCTTCTTGCACAAGATCAATCCAAAGCTTTAGAAACTTTGGCAAGGTCTCACAAGAGAAAATGTCCTAAACAAAAGGTGTCCAAGAACGAATAAGTCCATTCAAAGCGATGGACACCAATTCTTGATCCTCCACATGTTTCCTAATGTTGGTCAACTAATCTTTCAACTCAATGATTCTAGTTAAGTATCTCACCACAATATTTTTCTTGCTCATACAAATAGTTGAAAGTTGGTTGAATCACCTTCACAACATGCTCCCTAAGGTTAGTTTCCTTCATAAGTAAGTGTAAGCTTCCAAGGAATAAAATTGAAAGCTCCATCCAACCTATCACACTCTCCAAGATCGAAAGTCACCTTACATATCCAAAACAATCCTCAAGTACACAAATTAGCAATATATGAAGTAGACAATTCTCATTCTAGGGTCCAAATGTTTTTCTCAACCAACCTAAGTATTACGCCCAAAAACTCCAAACAAACTCAATAACCTCTCCGATGTACACCACTTATAAAATATTGACTCCCTCTTACACTTCGAGTGATTTCAGCCACAAAAGCTTCAATACCATGTAGAAGTTTTTGCAATCTACTACTTTCAATGGAAAAAAAAAAATCACCTATTTCCTAGAGGTTTCCTGGATCTTAACCTTGTGAAGTTTCAACCTTAAGGATATTATGAAATATAAATCAAACAACAACAATAGAAAATATTTCACCTCTTAACAACCCCACTCCACTAGCAAATTCAAGAGAAGAGATACCAAAGTGCACCAACAAGTTTCAACCCTCCAGGACAATCTTATCATGCATAAAACAAACCAAAATTCATTTTATGATAGTTGTAAATACAATATATAATTTACCCTATATTCTTCAAGGTGTGCCAACAAGTTTCATCCCTCCAGGACAATCTTATCATGCATAAAACAAACCAAAATTCACTTTATGATAGTTGTAACTACAATATAAAATTTACCCTATATTCTTCAAAGTGTGCCAACAAGTTTCAACCCTCCATGACAATCTTATCATGCATAAAACAAACCAAAATTCACTATATGATACCAAAGAGATACCAAAGTGTGCCAACAAGTTTCAACCCTCCAGGACAATCTTATCATGCATAAAACAAACCAAAATTGACCTTATGATAGTTGTGAATACAATATAAAATTTACCCTATATACTTCAACATTAATGTTAAATCACTTAATAAATTTCAGCTTTAACTTATGTCAAATGAATAAGATATATGTGTTGAAAATTACAAAACCATGAAGAAATAGATGGTTGAAAATCAAATCTACAATAGAAACATTTTTGGACAATTGGAAACTTCATTAATATGCATAAATATGAAGTTCATGTACATATCATATCCTTATCCAAAGGAAAGTACAGTCCTCTATCTCTCCAAAACCCTATCTAGGGAAAAAAATGAAAGCCTTAGATCACACCAAGGAGCTCCAACAAGCTAGCATCACACAAGCATGTCCTCCAAACCAAGACATCTCTTCTTCTTCTCTTCACAAGTACAACCTAGGGTTTCATATCAAAACCCTACTCTCCAAGTCTCCAAGGTATGAAACCCTAACCCTAGTATTCAATATGCTCCAAAAACCCTAGTGAGTCCAAGACAAGAGAGATAAAGTACAAATGAATATCCAAGAGATAGGAATACTAATGCACTCCTCTTAGTCACATATCTTGTTGATGTATATGTAACTTCAGAATGTATTTCACCTATGTATATTGTACTCCTATAGATATGTTATTATTCCTCTATACAGAAGTGTCGTCATTTGTATTGACAAGTGTAGCAAGTGTCACAACTTGCATGTGATGGGTTATTAGACCACCAAGTGTGGGGTCGGCCTGATTAGTATTACCATGGGTTATTAGACTGAGTTAAACAAGTCGGCCCTGCTAGCTTATTAGGCAGGTTAGGTCATGTATAAATAGAGTGTGGGAGGCACTCTATTTGATCACTTCATTATTCACTTCTACACTCACCAGAAAGTGGCGCACAAGAGAGGAAGGAGGAGTAGCTTCTAGGAGGACTATCTCTTGTACTTGGGTTGTATCATTTCTCTTTCTATCTCTGAGGAAGTTGTGGGGTTTTTCACCTTTATGCTTTTCCCCAGTGAAACTCTGTGTGTCTATTGTCTCATGTGATTGCTTGGTGTGATTGATATGCATTGTTATGCATTGTTATGCTTGATATGCTGTACATGTTATTCTCTCAGTAAAGATCCTAGAGTATGTTGAATTAATGCTCAAAAATTAACATGGTATCAGAGCTAACCTAAGAAGAAGACACTGTGTAGTTACGGAAGCTAGGGCTTCTGGTTTATTGGGTTTCTCTCCACAGATCTTGAAAGGTAGCAGGGTATTTTGACTCTCCTCAACAAGGCTCATCTTTCCGTCCAATCAGAATTCAATTCTGGGCACTTTCTTTTTGGCCCTAAACATTAGGGTTTCCACAAAAATAGGAATTTCTGAATTTTGAGAACATAGTTGAAAGCTCCTTGGAAAAATCGAAGTTTAGAGCTTTGGATCGAACTTTTTGGTTGGGTGAAGCTTAGGGAAACTCAAGCCCTAAGTCAGGGTCCTCCCTAGTGAATCCGGGAGACTAAAAGGCATTTCTGAAGGGTAAAACTTTGCAGATTTCAAATTCTGAATATACTAGGATGATCAGCTCATCAAGGCACATCTTTCTATCTTCATAAGTTTGAAATTCACATTTTGAATTTTTAGGTTTTCTCTGACAAACCATAATCCAGCACCAGATCCAGATTTCTGCAAATCAAGTGGTAAGACCTAAATATTTTCTATTTTTATTTGAAGTACTTTTTAAGATGTCTCACCACACCAAGCTTGAGGATAAGCTTGAAGGGGCTGATAACTTCCGAGCATGGAAGTATAGGATTGGGTTAATCCTGGAGGAAAATGAATTGGACACTTACATAAGTGAAGAGGTCCCTGTCCCAGAGGGAGAAGAGGATAAGGCCTTACATAAGAAGAACTTGGTCAAGGCAAAGAGGATCATTGCTGATTCTATCAAAGACCATCTCATACCACATGTGTCATCTCTGAAGACACCCAAATAGATGTTTGATTCCCTAACCAAGCTATTTGAAGGGAAGAACATAAATCGGAAGATGACTCTGTGGAACCAATTGAAAGGGGTAAAGCTTCAAAATGGAGAGACCATTCAATCTTATTTCTCTAAGGTCTCTCAGATCAAGGAACAACTTAAAGCTGTGGATGAATTAGTGGACAATGGTGAAGTTGTCATGACCACATTGAATTCTCTACCTAGGTCATGGGATTCCTTCATCCAAGGAATCTGTGCAAGAAGGAATTTGATCTTATTTAGTAGACTATGGGAGGAATGCTCACAAGAAGAAGCAAGGCTTGTGGCTCAAGAAGAAAAGATGGGGAATGAAGATCAAGCTCTCACATCACACACCGAGGGAAGCAAGTTTAAGAGGGAGAGATCTCATAACAAGAAACATTCTCACCCTCATCACAAGAAGAAAGATTTATCTCATGTTCGATGTTTCGATTGTAATGAAATATGACACTTTGCTTCAAATTGTCCCAATAAGAAGAAAGACAACAACAACAAATTCAACAATAAGAAGAGGTACAACAAGAAGAGATTTCATGCTCATGTTGCTGAGGATGATGAACCTCCCAAGAAGAAGGCTAGGACAGAAAGTGATGCTTCATCAAGCGAAGATGAATATGTTCTACTCTCTACTCTCACAGGTACTATCTCTCATGGATGTAATGATTGGATTATTGATAGTGGGGCTTCCAAACACATGACTAGGTTTAAAGAATTTTTGCAAATCTATCTGAACATGAGTCACCCCATAAGGTGAAACTTAGGGATGACTATCAATATCCCATCAAGGGAAGTGGTGAAGCCTCCTACAACCTAGACTTTGGAAAGTCTTTGAAGATGAAAGATGTTTTATATGTACCTGGGCTCAAGAAGAACCTACTCTACATATCTGCATTGGATGCAAAAGGCATGCGGGTTGCATTTGTAGATGGCCAAGTCCTAATGTGGCCGAAGGGTAAAACTATAGATGATGCAGTAGTAATTGTAGAGCAAGAGGGAGGATTGTACAAATTGAAGGGACAACCTGAACATGCCATGGTACATGAATCCATGGAGCCAAGTGAACTTTGGCATAGAAGGGTTGCACATGTGCACTATAGGGCACTGCCAATTGCAAGTAAAGCTGTAGAGGGTCTTCTTGAAATCAAGACAAAGCATGAAGGTGTTTGCAAAGGATGTGCAAAAGGAAAGAACATTAAGAAGGCATTTCCAAGCAGTGAAAGCAAAGCAAAAGGAATCTTGGAAATTATCCACTCCGATGTATGCGGTCCGATGTCATCCAGTTCTCTGAGTGGGTATGTATACTATGTCTCTTTCATTGATGATTTCTCTAGGAAGACTTGGGGTTTATTTCTTGAAGAATAAAGATGAAGTGTTTGATAGGTTCAAGGAATTCAAAACCTTGATGGAAAATGAAACTGATAAGAAGATCAAGACCTTTAGATCTAACAATGGCGGAGAATTCACTTTAGGTGACTTCAAGAAGCTATGCAATGATTTAGGGATTAAGAGGGAGTTGACTACTCCCTACAATCCACAATAGAATGGAGTTGCAAAAAGGAAAAATAGAACAATCATGGAAGCAGCACGGGCAATGTTGCATGACCAGGATTTGCCTATGCATCTATGGGTAGAAGCAGCTAGGACAACTGTGTATGTGCAGAACAGAACACCTCACAAGATATTGGACAACAAGACACCAAAAGAAGTATTCTATGGTAAGATGCCTAAAGTCAGCCATCTTAGAATATTTGGTTGTCTAGTATATACACATGTTCCAAAGGAAAAGAGAACAAAGCTAGATCCTTCAGGAAAGAAGGGCATCTTTGTGGGGTACAGTGAAAGCTTGAAAGCTTACAGAATATACTTTCCAGGGTTCAAGAAGATTGATGTTAGCAGGGATGTAACATTTGATGAAAACTCAGCCTTCATCAAGTCAAAGAAAACACTTGTTGAATATCATGAAGAACCAAAGGAAACCAGATTTCAAGACACCACCATGACTGAAACAATTCCAGATGCAGATCGTGAAATGGAAGATCGACAAGAACCTGTAGATCCACCCCGTGAGAAGAACTCTCACAAGAGGAAACCTGCATGGGCTAGAGAGCTCATTCAAGATGCAGAAAGATATGGCATTCCAGAAGAAGAACACGGAGAAAGGAAGAGGACTAGATCACATACCAGTTATGATACCTTACTCTGTGCCATTATGAACAAAGAACCTTCCATTTATGAAGAAGCATCAGAAAAGAAAGAATGGAAGGATGCCATGGTCGAGGAATACCAGCCAATCATGAAGAATGATGTTTGGGATGTTGTCCCAAGACCTGAAGGGAAGTCTGTGGTAACTTCCATGTGGATCTACAAGATCAAGCATGCTGCAGATGGCAGCATAGAGAAATACAAAGCGAGATTTGTAGCTCGTGGCTTCTCCAAGAAAGAGAGAATAGACTATGAAGAAACTTTTTCTCCTGTTGCCAGGTACACTTCCATCAGATCAGTGCTTGCCCTGGCTACAGTGATGAAATGGAAGACACACCAGATGGATGTCAAGACAAATTTCTTGAATGGTGTAGTCGAGGAGGAAGTGTATGTGGAGCAGCCACTTGGTTTTGAGACACATGACAGGGGGTCATATGTGTGCAAGTTGAAGAAAGCCTTGTATGGCTTGAAGCAAGCTCCTAGGACTTGGTATGGTAGGATAGAAAACTTTCTATCCAGTTTGGGCTTTACCAAGAGTAAAGTGGATTCCAATCTTTACTACAAGGTTGAGGAAGGCAATCCTGTGATACTACTTTTGTATGTGGATGACCTGTTTGCAACAGGTGAGGATGGGTTGATTACCGACACCAAGAGGAAGCTTGCTGCCGAGTTTGAGATGAAGGACTTGGGGATGATGCACTATTTCCTAGGCATGGAGGTGTGTCAGAGTGCATATGGAATCTTCCTTGGACAAGGGAAGTATGAAGTAGAGATCTTGAAGAGGCTCGGGATGATGGACTGCAAGGTCATGGCCACACCTATGGCATCAAACCTGAAGCTTCTAAGTGATGCTTCATCTGATTCGGTTGATGTCACTGTGTATCGTCAGATGATTGGGTCCTTGATGTACCTGACGAACACTAAACCAGATATTTTCTTTGCGGTGAACACATTGAGCCAGTTCTTGACAGATCCCAGAGGTGATCACCTGGTTGCTGTAAAGCATATTCTGAGGTACCTGAAGGGTACAATTGATTATGGGCTCAAGTATGATGCGAATCAAAAGTTTAACCTGCAGGGTTATGTTGATTCAGACTGGGCAGGCAGTGCTGCAGATAGGAAGAGCACATCTAGGTGCTACTTCAGTATGGCATCAGGTGTGATCTCTTGGTTTAGCAGGAAGTAGTCTTGATTAGCACTGAGTACAGCTGAGGCAGAGTATGTTGCATCTTGTTCGGCTAGTTGTGAGGCAGTATGGCTCCGAAAGCTACTGTCTGAGTTATTTGATCTCCCGCTGGAGGTTACTGGTATCTTTTGTGACAACCAGAGTTGTGTGAAGCTGTCTGAGAACCCGGTGTTCCACGACAGGTCGAAGCACATTGAGATCAAATATCACTATATCAGGGATATGGTGCAGAGAGGTGCAGTGAAGCTCCTGTATGTTGCGATGGATGAGCAGGTTGCAGATGTGTTGACAAAACCACTAGCCAGAGTGAAGTTTGGATAGTTCAGAGAGAGGCTTGGTGTTCTTCATATTGACAACACTTTGAGGAAGAAGTGATGGACACATTTGCAGGAGCCATTCCAAGCATGGTGAGAGGAGGATCCTTCCCATGGTTGTGGATGTAAGCACTAGATGATGAGCATCAGGATGATGCTCCAATTACTGTTTTGTATATGCATCGGTTAGATGCTTTGATCAATTTGATCATGTATTTGTATATGCATCATGTTGGATGCTTGATATGATCAGTTGGATCATGCATTTGTATATGCATCATGTTGGATGCTTGATATGATCAGGTGGATCATGTATCTATGTATGTATCAGGTGGATACTTGTATTATCAGGTAGATCATGTATTTGTATGTATCAGGTGGATACTTGTATGATCAGGTAGATCATGTATTTGTATGTATCAGTTGGATACTTGTATGATCAGGTAGATCATGTATTTGTATGTATCAAGTGGATACTTGTATGATCAGGTAGATCATATATTTGTATGTATCAGGTGGATACTTGTATGATCAGGTAGATCATATATTTGTATGTATCAGGTGGATACTTGTATGATCAGGTAGATCATGTATTTGATATGTATCAGGTGGATACATTGTATGATCAGTTGGATCATGTATGATGATATGTATTAGGCAGATACATTGTATGCATCGGGTGGATGCATAGTATGATCAGGTTGATCATGGATGATGAGCTTCAGGGTGTTGCTCCATATGACATGCATCAGGTTGATGCTATGATGATCAGGATGATCACAGACGACAAGATTCAGGATGTTGCTCCAGATGACATGCATCAGGTTGATGCTATGATGATTAGGATGATCACAGATGACAAGCTTCAAGATGTTGCTCCAGATGACATGCATCAGGTTGATGCTATGATGATCAGGATGATCACAGATGACGAGCTTCAGGATGTTGCTCCAGATGACATGCATCAGGTTGATGCAGTGATGATGATCGAGTTGATCATGTATACATCAGGACGATGTATGGTGAGTATCAGGTTGATA
Source organism: Larix kaempferi (assembly GCA_027924585.1). Classification (NCBI taxonomy): domain Eukaryota; kingdom Viridiplantae; phylum Streptophyta; class Pinopsida; order Pinales; family Pinaceae; genus Larix; species Larix kaempferi. The sequence goes on from BSBM01000372.1 coordinate 30,551,794, forward strand.
CTATGTGGCCGTGGACAGGTTGTGCAGGTAGCATAGAAAAGATCCTTTAAAATCCGGACAGGTAGAGCGATGTGCTCGTAACATCCTGGGATTCTCTATCGAGATACAGACAGGTAGAGCGGTGTGCTCGTAACATCCTGGGATGCTTTGAGTAGGTTTTGCTACGGTTTCGCATAGAAAATATCCTTTAAAATCAGGTAGAGTGGTGTGCTCGTAACAGCCTGGGATTCTCTATCGAGATCCGGACAGGTAGAGCGGTGTGCTCGTAACATCCTGAGATGCTCTAAGTAGGTTTTGCAAAAGTTCACATAGAAAATATCCTTTAAAATTTGGACAGGTAGAGCGGTGTGCTTGTAACAATCGGGGATACTCTATCGAGATCCAGACAGGTAGAGCAGTGTGCTCGTAACATCTTGGGACCCTCTGAGTAGGTTTTGTGAAGGTCAACATGTAAAAGATCCTATAGTTTGCGCTAGGTTTTGTTGACGCACGTAATCAGTCCTAGGTTCCACAGTATGGCCATTGATGATGAAGACTTGTAGGTGGTGGGCCTACATCCAGCATGAAAAAGGGCTGGATCTGTAGAAATTCCTATGACGAGTAGATCAGAGATTGATTGAGATAGCATTATCAGTGACGATGATGATGATTCGATGACGATGATCCAGTGACGATGATTCAGAGAAGAAAACTTGTGCTAGCAGATATGTGTCGAGAAATACATTCCTAGTTAAGAGGGAGTGTTGATGTATATGTAACTTCAGAATGTATTTCACCTATGCATATTGTACTCCCATAGAGATGTTATTATTCCTCTATACGAAAGTGTTGTCATTTGTATTGTCAAGTGTCGCAACTTGCATGTAATGGGTTATTAGACCACCAAGTGTGGGGTTGGCCCTTGATTAGTATTACCATAGGTTATTAGACTGAGTTAGACAAGTCGGCCCTGCTAGTTTATTAGGCAGGTCAGGTCATGTATAAATAGAGTGCGGGAGGCACTCTATTTGATCACTTCATTATTCACTTCTACACTCACCAGAAAGAGGCGCACAAGTGAGGAAGGAGGAGTAGCTGCTAGGAGGACTATCTCTTGTACTTGGGTTGTATCATTGCTCTTTCTATCTCAGAGGAAGTTGTGGGGTTTTTCACCTTTATGGTTTTCCCCAGTGAAACTATGTGTGTCTATTGTCTCATGTGATTGCTTGGTGTGATTAATATGCATTGTTATGCTTGATATGCTGTACATGTTATTCTCTCAGTAAAGATCCTAGAGTATGTTGAATTAATGCTAAAAAATTAACATATCTAAATTGTGAAAGGACTTTCTCTCTCTATATATTAGAGGTAAGGGATGCCAACAATACATATGTGGGCCTATTCCCTTATAAGAAACCTACAAAGACATATGTGGAGTGCTACACTCCAAGGGTACATATGTTGATCTCGAAAGTGATGCATCCACAAGCAAGGATCCAATGAAAGGAACTCTATGATATGTGTTCATTCTCCTCCTGCAAGCCTCCAATGACTCCAAAGAACCTCCTAAGCCATGTACTACACTAGGCCCACTCTCAGTACATGAACATTGTCACAATCCAACTATCCCCAAATCAAATCTAGGCCTCCATGCAAGCATCCAAGATACCCCATGTTATGTAGGTATTAACACCCTCCTATTGAATTCCAAATTCTACTTCTCCAATGTAGCAAATTTTCCAAGCATGAATGTCAGGCTAATATGTCTAAAAATTTCCAACTCCCTAAGGAAGATGATCATGCATGCACTCAATTGAGGTCAAGAAACCACTGAGTAAGCCATCTCCAATGTGAAAATTCATCAAAGTCCAACCAAATATTGATCATACACCATGTACCCCAAATCTCATGAAGCACCAGAAACATGGTTTAAACACTTTCAAGGTAACCTCAAAAGATAACACACTCAAATTTGCAATGGTAATTGGAGTGTCCAAAGCACAAACAATGAGGTCCAAAGAAACTTATATAATGTTGTCACCAGAATATGTGTGACAGGATGTGGTGTTTAAGGTTATCTCTGGTGACAACAATAGATCACCATAGCCCTCTTTCACAACAAATAATGAAAAAAGTGCATTTGTATCATTGCTTTACAATCTTCAAACTCTAAATTTACAGTGAACCATGACTTGAAATTTTTACCATGGGTACTTCGGTATGTCTCCTGAATCTCCTACAAATTTTTCTATTTGAAACTTTCCCAAGAAAAAATTATAGCGAAAATGGCTCTGATATCAAATTTTATGCACCAAATTCCTTTAGAAAGAGAGAGTAACCCAATGCCTTGAGAATGAAATAAATAGATGAATATGAAGCCTCTTCGAGGGGAAAACATTCTTTACAATATATCAAATTCATGAGACAAGATGAGATGATTATACAAATGGATCACCTTTATTATGAATAGGAGATGAAGTGATCATAATGTAACCTACTACTAAGCCAACCTAACCATAACTAATATACTAATAATGATGGTTAGGGCCTGTAATATCCCGATTTTGACCCTATTGCATTAAAATTGTAAATGATGTAAATATCATTATTTAATCATGGTGAGGAGCTCAAGGCCAAGGCCCCACCATCGATTTATCATTTTATGTATCAGCAATTAAAAATAGATGCCTATGGTTCTTGTGCTAGACATGCACAATGTAAATTCAGACATCATGTAAATATGAATTTTAATGAAATACCCACAACTAGCTATGCAATGCAACAAAGAGATGGGGGCACGATTTCACAGGGAATAGGGAGGGAAATTATTCAAACCCTTGAGCCAATAGTGTTAAGCCAAATTTCATGAGAAAACCCATAAACCACCAACTACCCATTTTGACTTATGCACCCAATCATTTAATTCTTCCAAGAGTTGGTTGAGGTAGTTAATGCCTTGGGAATGAAGAGGCATGGAAGCCAATTTCGTGCATGGGAAAGCCATCAACCTTGGAATTCGTATTTTTGCTTCTTGGGCAAGAAAACACCCATGAAATGGTGCCCAAAGCCATCTTTCACCCATGGAATTTGCTCTCTCATGCAGTCTAAGCTAGCCGGGGATTTCTTTCTCATGTTTTCCATCTTTTTCCTGCATTTTCCATGGCTAGGAACTTGTTTTTGTATTGCATAGTGGTTGGGAGGAATGGAGTCACGATTTTAGGGTTTATGGAGGCCATTTTTGTCCATTGAATTCCCATATACATTTTCTGAAAACGATTTTGCTCTACCAAGGTTGTTTCCCCATCTTCCATTTTTGTTTTTGGGTTTCCCACGTTTTTCTAAAGCTGATGAAAACCCCATTTTGGGCATCCCACTGCAAAAACGCTTTTCTACATGCCCAGCACTTGTGATTTTGCTATTATGTGCATCCCTGTTTTGGTTTGAACATGTGAGCAAGAAATTTGGAGTGGAAGTGGACAGAATTGGCTTGATAAACCTAGTGAGGGGAGTAACCTCTCAGAAAGATCAAAAGGGATGGCTACTCTTCTACACACACCTTGGACAACACTAGAATGGAAGGTATGGCCTGAGGGACTGTGTATTGGTGAAGGGAATAGTTCCTTGAGTCAGGTGTGTAGGCATTGTGGGGAACCAAGATGGATAGATATTGTAGAGGTATCCATAGCGCTGTGGTTGAGCTCACTAGCTTAGCAATTCTTCCTTTCCATTTCCTAGTAGCCTAACAAACCCAACTGTGGATTGGCTTGGCTGATTTTGGTGTATTTTGGCTATGTGTGAGTCTGCTGTTCCCTTTTTCCTTGTAGAAATCATGCCCATCTCGGGGGGTGGCAGTTGTATAAAGAGATTGATAAGCACAACTAGCCTATGGTTGGGTGGAACGTTGTAGTTGCATAGCTGGTTGCTCGGGACTACTTTGTTTTAAGATAACTACTCTCATGTGTTAAATTCTGCAATGTATTTATCTAATGTCTGTCATGAAAATGTTTGAATGTATGTTATATATGTAGATGATTTTAATTTTGCTGTGTTCAATTACTATATGCATATGTACATGTCTTTTATTATCAATGAGTTTTACTTAATGGATATGGGGCTAGATGCCCGGATTTAGTGTCATGTTCTCTCCCTTGCTTGGTCTGATGAGAGGGGACCTGACAGGGCCTTAGCATGCATACACTTTCAAATGAGATTTTGATGCATTCTTTACTCAATAACAATGTTTGCATATGGCCTTGACTCATGGAAACTACTTTTCTCATGCATGGATAGGCTCAATGGATTCTCATCCTCCGATATTCAAGCAAATTGCCTTTTTTATCTCTCCTCCCCTATTGCTACCATTCTTTCTCCCAAAACTTCAATTCTCCATTGTTGTTGGCTTCCCATTTACCTCAAGCAAGCATTCTCTTTCATAGAGTTGCCCAAAATGTCAACTATTAAGGTGATTCATTTCACCTTCTTAAGGCATTTTGTACTTTTTCCTTTACATGAATTGTTGATTTCAAATTTTACCTAAATTTAATTTACAAAGATGAGCAAATATTTTAGAAACATTTCGGATCACACATCCCCATTCATAGGATTTTGGTTCCCAAAATATTCAACTCAAAGATGCAACATATTTTATTCTCAGCACACTATCTAATGGCTTCGCAACACTTTTAAATATAAGAGGAATGAAATCTAAAGGGATGCACTCATTCTCAAGTGTTATTACTCTCCTACAATTCTTTAGACAATTTGCAGCACCTCTAGATTTGTCTTTATAACCATGGGAAAGTAGTGGCCAGCTCTTTACCTCTTTGATCATTGGTACAATCCTCTTTTCTTGCTTCTTTGTCTCGTATCCCTCTTGAAGCCAAAACTATTTGTGGAATCATTTCTCTAGACGAGGAAAAACTACTAAATGTCCCTTATTTGAGCTTGTTTCTTTGGTCCCCCAAGTATTAATGCAGTTCCAGGTGGTGAAAATATCCCTTGTCTACCCTCTTTGAAGATTCTAAAAGAAGTTTGGATTAATGATTGGTTATCTGCTACTTTTTTTCTTCCTCAAAGTTATATTACTACTTCACGATCATAGATTCAACCACTCTAATATAATATGATTCCTAAATGAGGGACTTATATACCACTCATTTCACCAATATGGAACTCTACAAAAAATAAGTTTTGTTCTTTCTTCTAAACAATAATTTGTTATCGCTGAGATCAAACCGCTATGCATGAATATAATGCTTTGATTTATAACACATCCAAAACATGAGTAAAAAATAAAATTCCCTAATTCAAATTTATCAATTGAAGGGAAATTCTTCTCTAGAGATATGCATACTCAACACTCTAGTAATTATTCAAATGTTTTTTACCCCATTCAGATATATTTCCCATAGATACAGAGGACTTAAGTCTTATACTTCTATTTTAAATCAAGTCCATGTTGAGTAGTTAGTTAATGACAAATATGGGATTTCTCATGTTAGTTGAATGCACTTAGATACAAAAAAAAAATTTATTAACCTCTGTTGTAGTCAACTACCCAACTTAACATCTATTTAGTTGAGAGTGAACTTAATTTTCTCTTCTCCAAAAAGCATGAAAGGATATGTATGTTCTTGATGCAATTTTAGGAGGATTCGGGATTCTCTACTAATAATTATCAACAGGGAAAAGCTATGGCTATGTTTATTGCCTTCAATGCATGGAAGCTTGTTTATGGTGCACAAGTTGCAACACTCAAAAATCTATTGCTGGCTATGTAACATTTCCACTCAATTTGATAACAAATGTCATATCTGACTCCAAACCAATGACAAATCCACCCATTCACAAATAGTTTTAGATGGAAATCAAACACATAGACAAGGAATGTATGGTTGCATGCATTCGCATTTTAGGATCCAATAGCCCCGAGAGTTGATTGTAGGAAACTACCTTCAATTGCACAGAGTGTAAACAAAACACCAGCTAATTAGTCAATACGAGAACGCTGGATTTTTTAGGTGAAATATTTGTCTATGTATAATTGTGATTTGTTGTAGTAACCACCAATGCATGCCTATGGTTGTGGATTTCATGAATCGTCCAAACATAGATGATTTGAAGGGGAATTTCTTGTCACGATTTACAGAACACTCATACCAAAAATTTGATCAAGGCATTTATCTTTAGCAATGAATTAATACAACACACTTGCAAAAACAAAGTGTTAGCACCCAAGAAAAACAAGTAAAAGAAACCCACGATTTATTGGAGTTGGGATTGGTTGGATTACGAAACCAAAAGTTACTTTGAAATGTGGGTTAAACCAAAATTATTCCCACCAGCAAATAGACCAATGAATAGCAGACCTTGATCAATTCAAAAAATGTTTTGTTCCTTTAATTTCCAAAACCCACAATTCGATCAACATAAAACAAGTTATGGAATTTGAAGGCTGCGAGTGATTGGAATACAAAGTGTTGTCGAATGCAAGACCAATGATCATTTTAACCCAACGATCAAAGCAACTAGATATGGGATGGTGGATACCCACCACAACTCAGCAAATAGACAACTAATCTATAACACGATCAAGTAGGCATTTAACTAATGATGGAAAGTGTTGTATCATGTGTTTATTATTGATATCATAGAGCAAAGTCTATGATAATAACCAATTTTTTTTTTTGTAATACCCATGTCTCAATCCAGTGAAATTGATATTGTTTATTTTTTAATTATGTTTTTATCTATTATATTGTGTTTAACACCATGAGGTAGATGCCATGGTGATCATGAACACTAACAAACATGATCATTGTAATATTGATGATAGGTTCAAAGGCTAACTAATGGGGAGGACACCGATGGGCTATGAGTTCATCAATGCCGAAGAGTGAGAGGGTCCAATGAGGGGGTTACCTATGCATTGTGATGATTCCTTATGTGATCCATGAGCCTCCTTATGCTAAGTCAATCTTGACCCTATAACCTTACAAACTAACGAATAATGAAAATTTATAAGAGAAAGAAAGGTGAGTTGAGACTTAGGAGTTTTAATGTAAGAGAGCTTAATCCCTATTTAGAAGTAACTACCTTGCATTCCGGAGAATCAAGAAATAAGTTGATGAAAAACTACCTCATCATCTCAGATTCACTCACCCATTCAAAGAAAATTCGAATAGGAGAATGTGGGCATGAAAAAGAGAAGGTTTATGAAGAAAAGAGAGGATTTTATAGAAAAAGAATTCATCCCACCTAATAGTTGAACCATGGACTTAGGGGTGAAAGAGTGAATTTTGAGATATACTAGACACCATTAGAGGGAAAACATTCCACCATTTAAAATCATAGAGGATTGATGGCTTGTTTTTCTATGTATAGAGTTATAAAATATCATCCTAGAGGTACCATACTGCTGGAAATAATTTGGTAGCAGGAAGCTGCTTGAGCACTCCTTGGCCATATTGAAGATCACAGAAGGGAAGATCATCCCTGTAACAAATAACAGATGGCTTCCTGTGTTGTGTGGAGCAATGTGAAGTGTTCCAAGAGCTGGTATGTTGATGTATTTGTCACTTCGGAATATATTCACTTGTATATTGTATTTGTACTTTATTGTATCCCCAACGAAGATGTATTATTCCTCCGATTGGAAGTGTCGTTAGTTGTACTTGCAAGTGTCGCAAGTTATATTGTAAGTGTCGTAACTTATACTTGATGGGTTATTAGACCACCTTGATGGGGTCGGCCCTATATAAGTCATGTGGGTTAAAGGGTTATTAGACCACCCTAGTGGGGTCGGCCTAGTCAACATTATGTTAAGTGGTTAAGTTGGGGCCGACCTAGTTGAGTAAAGGTCAAGTGAAAGTAAAAGTATAAATAGAGAGTGTGACTCTCTCATTTGACACATTCTCTCATTCACTCACTTCGCATTAGTGAGAGACAGGAGGAGTGTGCACAATTGGAGGAGGAGTAGCTGTTGTAGTCATCTATCTATTGGGGTTTGATCTTTGTGATATTTTTATTGGTGATTATTCTATCTCTGAGGAAGTTGCAGGGTTTTTCACCTTCTTGGTTTTCCCCGGTGAAATGTTTTGTGTCTCTTATCTCTTGTCTCTTATGCTTGATATGTTGTACATGTTGTTCTTTCAGTTAAGATCCTAGATCAGATTGAATTAAATTTTAAAAACTAGCATGGTATCAGAGCTATCCTGAAGGAAGGCATGGTATGGAATTTATGACACTTGTTGCACTTGTGACAAATTGGAATCTAGGGCTTGGTATAGTAAAAACCAGTCATCGTGGAACTTTCACTATAAATCCATTTTGGCGAAGGTTCAGGATCTGAAACTTCTACAAGTCGAATATGAAATGTCCATGTACCTTGTATCCAAAGGACAACCTCAGATTCGTTGTACTTTGTGAGATATGATCCGTACAAGTTAGGGTTTCTGCCTCTTCCAGAATGCAGTCCTAAACAGGTGACCTAGGAAAAAAGGTCACAACTTGGGCTAGGAAGCTCCAAATGAAATTCTATAAAAAGTGACAGTAAGAGAACAAACTGTAGTTTCATAGGTCTAGGTTTCAGAGGCCAAAGTTGAAACAATGACACGTGGAACTCCGTACAAGTTCTCTATATTGTTTAATCCCATAAACAGGTCACGTTGCGACACTTGGAATATCTCTCTCTCAGAGAATCCATTTGAGCTCAAATCTGTGGGGTTAAAAACATGACTGATCAGTCTACCACCACCCAAATTTTCAGACCCTGAGGATCCTAAATTTCAGAGATACATCAGAAAGAATATGGCATATATTTCTGTCCAAACATAATTGTATTATGAGCACTTTCATTTTTGGTTTGTCACTGCTGCGGGAAATTAGGGTTTCGGAGAAAGTTGTAATTTCTTGAATATGAGACCATGGCTGGATTCTCCTCAGAAAAATCAAAATTTAGAGACCAATATTGAACTTTTTGGCTGAGCAGAACCCCGGGCATTATCAAACCTTAGTTCGGGATTTTGACTAGAAAACCAAAATTTGACAAAAGTTGCAGATCCGAAACTTTCAAAGTCAATTTTGAGGGGTCAAATTTTGGAGATTTAAAAATGAAGTATTCCGGCTTGATCAACTCAGTAAGGCGCATCTTTTCATCCAATTAGAAGTTTGAAATTCAAAGTTTGGATTTTAGGGTTTCTCTGTCAAACCCTAGCCAACTCCAGATCCAACTTCATCAAATCAAAGTGGATTGGGTTAATCCTAGAAGAGGATGAATTGGACACCTACATAAGTGAAGAGATTCCAATTCCAGAGGGAGATGAGGCTAAGGCGTTAAATAAGAAGACTACAAGCAATCCCGACAGGTATGACTTGAGGAGATTCAGGTATGTTTTGAAATCTGTTCATGATTAAGTTTATGATATGTTTGTCTTCATATTATTAAGGTTAGTACAAACTTGATCAATTTTAGGATTGTCTTATCACCTTAGTAAAAGTATGAATGCATGATAATGATAGAAGACATTCATTGATTAGGGTTATGACACTTATGATTGTACTAATACACTTTGGTGTTGTATGAGGATGACGTTGTCCACTAACATGAAGGGTACATCAATAAAGACAAATCAAGTTCTAGATCAAGAACATATGACCATGGTGACATGAAGACAAAACTCATCCATAGTCATTGATCACATAGAAGCTCTACTTATGAGGTATGTATAGTTTGGTTCTACAATGCTTAACTTATGAGATATACAGGTTGCTAGCACAAGGTCTCTAAGAGAACAAAGAAGACATTGTTTGGGTATGTTAGACAAACATGATAATCCATGTATGTTTTTCCTATATAGAGTTAGAATCCTACTTTGTGTTAGGATCTTAGATAAGCATACTTTTGTATGATTGATAATGATTATTCATGAAGTTATAAGTTTGAGTATGTTTATTCATATTATACTTCTTACTTTGATTGATGATATGACAAACCAGAAGAGTCCTATGGTCAAATAAGAATATGCATGAGTAAAAGAAGTACTCCCTGAAACCTTGAATACTAACGCTTGTGATAAATTACATGTGTATGAAATGATAATGACCATACATGTTTAATATTATTTAGAATCATAATGTTTTGATAGTATTGAGATTATACTAATGGATGTATGACTATGTATGAGATCTTGAGGATGACACAATGATGACACTAGTGCACACTTAAGCATGCATAGTGGTCCAAGATGGATATAAGTTCAAGGACAGATAATCCAGGAAGCAAAGATCAAGAGGGAGCACACTCCAGTAGTTCCTGCAAGGAAGCAAATATTGAGAGGGAGTCCACCCACAACTAAAAAAAGATAAGTATTTGAATTGTCATATGATTACTTAAATAATGTTGTACAGTCATGTACATACTTATGTTCCTAGATTTAGGATGTATATTATGCATATTAGAAAAGTTGCATTAATGAACAAGATACTACTAATATGCAAGTAATGGGTAAGTGGCCTATGGTACTGTACAACATTCCATTGCTACTTATCTAGAATGAAACCTCTTTACTAACATGTTGGGAGTTGTGCACACTCTTAGCAAATGTTCTGGTAGAGATGGAAGGAATCTAGAAAGTTACCGTGTGAATACAGGATATGGATAAAGGTTGTATTGAAACATTGGCGAAGATAATTGCATAACTGTATGACATATGTATTTATGCATAATAATTTGTTTTGAAAAACTATGAGAAGTTTCTAATCATGCAATTGAATTTGACTTGTAGGAAAGATCGTGTACAATCACCTACAAAAGAAGGAAAACAACATTTGTTCCAGCAATGAAGTTCACTATCTATTGGAGATATTGAAGAATCTGAAGTTCCCAGGATCCGTGATGCAGTAATGGAAGGATGCCATGATCGAGGAATACCAATTGATCATGAAGAATGATGTTTGGGATGTGGTCCCAAGACCAGAAGGGAAGTCTGTTGTGACGTCCAAGTAGATGTACAAGATCAAGCATGCTGCAGATAGTAGCATAGAGAAATACATTGAGGCAAGTGATGAAGTGGAAGATACACTAGATGGATGTCAAGACAACTTTCTTGAATGATGTAGTCGAAGAGGAAGTGGAGCACATGACACATGACAGGGAATCACATGTATGCAAATTGAAGAAAGCCTTGTATGGTTTGAAACAAGCACCCAGGACATGGTACGACAGGATAGATAGCTTCCTGACCAGTTTGGGCTTTACCTAGAGTAAAGCGGATTCCAACATTTACTACAAGGTCGAGGAAGGAAATCCAGTGATACTCCTACTATATGTGAATGACCTATTTGTGACAAGTGAGGATAGATTGATTGCCGACACGAAGAGGAAGCTTGCTGCTGAGTTCGAGATGAAGGAATTGGGTATGATGAATTACTTTCTAGGTATGGACGTGTGGCAGAATATTCCTTGGACAAGGGAAGTATGCAGTAGAGATTCTGAAGTGGTTCGGGATGATGGACTGCAAGGCCATGGCCACACCTATTGCATCGAACCTGAAGCTATTGAGTGATGCTTCATCAGATTTGGTTGATGCCACGATGTATCATCAAATGATTGGGTCCTTGTTGTACCTGACGATCACGAGAACAGATATTTGCTTTGTGGTGAACACCTTGAGGCAGTTCCTGATAGATCCTAGACATGTTCACCTGATTGCTGTAAAGCATATTCTGAGGTACTTGAAGGGTACAATTGATTATGGGCTCAAGTATGATGCGAATCAAAAGTTTAACCTGGAGGGTTATGTTGATTCAGATTGGGCAGGTAGTGCTGCAGATAGGAAGAGCACTTTGAGGTGTTGCTTCGGTATGGGATCAGGTGTGATCTCTTGGTTTAGCAGGAAGCATTCCTGCGTAGCACTGAGTACATCCGAAGCAGAGTATGTCGCAGCTTGTTTGGCCAGTTGCGAGGAAGTATGGCTAAGGAAGCTACTGTCTGATTTATTTGATCTCCAGTTGGATGCTACTTGTATCTATTGTGACAACCAGAGTTGTGTGAAGTTGTCAGAGAACCCAGTGTTCCATGACAAGTCGAAGCACATCGAGATCAAATATCACTATATCAGGGATATGGTGCAGAGATGAGCAGTAAAGCTCCAGTATGTTGCGACAGATGAGCAGATTGCAGATGTGTTGAACAAACCACTAGCCAGAGTGAAGTTCGAGTACTTCAGAGAAAGGCTTGGTGTACTTCAGATCGAGGTTCCTTCCAAGGGGAAGTGATGAGTCCAGAAGACGTAGATGCACATGGGATTTTTTGACATGGTTGTAGATGTGTTCTCCCATGGTTGTGATGTAATTGCTAATCCATTCGTACATGGTGGTAGATGTGTTCTCCCATGGTGCAGATGTAAGGGTTGGATCCATTCTCACATGGTGGTAGATGTGTTCTCCCATGGTGTAGATGTAAGGGCTGAAGCCATTTTTCACATGGTGGTAGATGTGTTCTCCCATGGTGAAAAAGTAAGGGCTGGAGCCTTCCCCGAATGGTGGTAGATGTGTTCTCCCATGTCGGTGGTGTAAGTGATGTATGATGTGCATCTGGGCTATGCTCCGTGGACAATGAGATGATCCGAAGAGGACGATCATGTGTGATGAGCATCAGGATGATGCTCTAGATGATATGCATCAAGACGATGATCAGGATGATCATGCGATGATGATATGCATCAGGACGATGCTATGACGATGATCAGGATGATCATGTGATGATGATGTGTATCAGGATGATGTACTATATGATGATGATCAGTATGATTATGAGTATCAGGATGATACTCCGTGGATAGATTGTACAGGTATCATGCAAAAGATCTTGAGAGATCCGATAGTCTGTGCTTGGATGCTCTTTCGAGGTTTTGCTACAGGTAGCATAGAAAAGATCCTAGAAGATCCAATAGTATGTGCTCGGATGCTCTTTCGAGGTTTTGCTATAGGTTGGTCATGGACAAGTTGTGTAGGTAGCATAGAAAATATCCTAGGAGATCCTATAGTTTGTTCTAGGATGCTCTTTCGAGGTTTTGCTACTAGAGGCATGTAATCAGTCCTGGAGATCCGATAGGTTGAGCTATGTGCTCGTAAAAGTCCTGGGATGCTCTTTAGAGTTCTTGCAGGTTGCAAGACACTCTTTTAAGGTTTTTCCTAACCACATAGAAAAGATCCTGGGAGATCCTATAGTCTGAGCTAGGATGCTCTTTCGAGGTTTTGTGGTGGTGGTCACATAGAAAAGATCCCGGGAGATCCTATAGTCTGTGCCAGGATGCTCTTTCGAGGTTTTGTGACGGTCACATGTAAAAGATCCTTGGAGATCCTATAGTCTGTGCTAGGATGCTCTTTCAAGGTTTTGTTGACGCACATAATAAGTCCTGAGGATTCCACAGTATGGACAAAGGTGATGAAGACCTATAGGAGGCTAGGCCTACAACCAACATGAAAAAGGGTTGGCTCTTTAGAACTTCCTATGACGAGAAGAATTATTAGATAGCCTAGTGATCGAGATGACGAGTACAACAGTAGTGACGATGATGCTCCGTGATCTAGTGACAATGATCCAGTTCCAGAATTGAAGACTTGTGCCTATATGTATTGATGACTTGTGTCAAGAGAATACCTTCCTAGTTAAGAGGGAGTGTTGATGTATTTGTAACTTTGGAAGATATTCACTTGTATATTCTATTTGTACTTTTTTGTATCCCCAACGGAGATGTATTATTCCTCCAGTTGGAAGTGTCGTCAGTTGTACTTGTAAGTGTCGTAAGTTATATTGTAAGTGTCGTAACTTATACTTGATGGGTTATTAGACCACCTTGATGGGGTCAACCCTATATGAGTCATGTCGGTTAAAGGGTTATTAGACCACCCTAGTGGGGTCCGCCCAATCAACATTATGTTAAGTGGTTAAGTTGGGGCCGACCTAGTTGAGTAAAGGTCAAGTGAAAGTAAAAGTATAAATAGAGAGTGTGACTCTCTCATTTGACACATTCCCTCATTCACTCACTTTGCATTAGTGAGAGAGAGGAGGAGTGCACACAAGTGGAGGAGGAGTAGCTACTGCAGTCATCTATCTCTTGGGGTTTGATCTTTGTGATCTTTGTATTGGTGATTATTCTATCTCTGAGGAAGTTGCGAGGTTTTTCACCTTCTTGGTTTTCCCTGGTGAAATATTTTGTGTCTCTTGTCTCTTATGATTGATATGTTGTACATGTTGTTCTTTCAATTAAGATCCTAGATCAGATTGAATTAAATTTGAAAAATTAACATGGGACAACTGAAAGAACAAGTAAAATTTCTAGCAATGATGTCTTGTTTGATTTTGGCACAGGCTTTAGTGGTTCGATAGTCTTGACATTTCCTTCTTCTCATTGATGACCTGACCTCATATCCAACACAAGGGTGGAATTCTAAAGAAGGACAACTTATGGTAGGGAGGAAATCAGTCCCCCCATAGTTAGCTGCTCTGGAACTCATCTCGAACAAAAGAAGATAAGTATATTTCCCTTCTTTATTTGGAAATTGTTTTGGTTGGGGATTAATTTCAAATTATTATAGAGAATAAGAATGTATCGAATTTATTTATTGTGGTTGATTGTTCTCATTGTAGTAGTCATTTTGTTGTGGTTATAAATGATTTAAATCCACAGTCCTGTGAAATTTGCAGTGTTGTGGTTATAAATGAATGAAATCTACAGTCTTTGTTTGATTGATGTAGCCCGGTTCATGTATTTTTAAGTTTCCTTACTCATGGAATGCATGATATATATGCTCAGTTCTACCTTAGTTGACTGATTATTCATCATCGGTGGCCACTGAACCTTATCAGGAGATGGTTCCAATGCAAACTAAGCCCAGACATGAAGTGAATTCGGATCCTCCCAGGTGTATTGAATTCATTCTATTGTAACATTCTTTGATTTCCATCTTACAACTGATTAATGTATCAACATCAGGTTTTCATGTGTGTTTCAGTTTTATGAGTGAATTGATGCATGTTTTTGTCTAATTCTTCTCAATAATTAGATTGTGAAATTGTGAGGTTTGTTCAAACTCAGTGATCTACCCCCATGGAATTTCACATCCCCATCGCTTATATGTTCTAACTCCTATTTTATTCTCGGTAACTCTTAAAATTATTCAATTCATGCACCTCCACATGATACCCCTCTCCTTCTTGGTGACATTCTCACAAGTGTCCTGGTAGCCTGAACTCTAACTACCATCCACAACCTCAATCCAGATGTTGATACACCACTTGTCTTCAGCACTTCGAATGTTAATACACCACCAAACTTAGGGTATTCTCCAACTCACTTTCAAGAAAAATCACACAATCATTCCAAGAGCGACCTGCTCAGATACCACCGAGCGTAGGGGATAGGTGCTGGAACACACAATCTATTACAAAACCTAACTCCGATTTCAAAATACATAGCAGAAAATCATCATGCTATTATCTAACACAATGCAAATTAACACATAAACTTAACTGTTGGATACCAACGAAATGCACACAGGTTTTTTTCATTGATTCACGGTGAAATCATAGAGTTACATTTAAGCAAATATTGATAGGAGTAACAACATTCACCAAATGGTTTCTCATGTTGTTGTAACAACTCTTAAATCGTGCGATGGATAGAGTCTTTAAGTTAATGTGCTGATACTATGCTTAGCATTTGCTTCATGCAAGTCATTGACTGCTTGCCCTCCTTTCTTTGTTGTTTGGTATAACGATTCATCTTCTGGGCATGGGTATTGTTAGCACTCGGATTTTCCTTGGGCTGTATCAAAGAAACCCGAGGTAACCTATTTCAAACCAATCTTTAGACTGAAAGTTGGACTCCTTCAGCCAGAGAGGGCTCTCTCGGCAAATCTGCCATCCAATGTCACCACGATAGCAGTTTGACAATGAAACTCAAGGGCCAATTTGTAAAATAAATAAAAACTTAAGGATTTTTAATGAGGTGGCTAGATCAACATGAACAGGATACCATTGGGCAATGGAGTCGAGAAAACAGAAAAATATAGACCAGCAGTTAAACAAATATTTTCATACAAAGGCAAGATAGCTGTCTTATTACAGTCAATAAGATTTTTGCAGGTGATAGGGAAAGAAATAAAGACAGTCCATTAACAGCAGGCATCAATTTTCAGATGAATCTACCGTTAATTTTAGAGAAATAAATGGATGCTCAGAAGCGAATAAATCGAGGCATAGAAACATGAATCTCAATCTATTATGAATGTTCATCTAAGCATAGAAGAAAACGACATAATGAAAGGAATAACGCAGAAAGTAAACTTGCACAAGTAGAGAAAGGAAATGGTACAGACTGCAATTTTTAAACAACACATGAATCTTTGAAGAAAAATCTGTTCAATTCTGAGGTCTTTATTAACTTCTGAATCCCTTCAAAACACCCAGAATGGGTCTCTCCTTACAGAAAATCCAACCCTGTTTACATTGCCAAATGCATATTTTATACAAAAATTTGCCCTCTAGGCAAACCCTAACTGTATTTTTCTAAAAATAGACCTCCGATACTAAAATAACAATCAAATAACTAATCACTACTTTACAAGAATTAGTTTTTAAACAGTAATATGACCAAAAAAATCTGGAATGTTTGTTTTGTCATGTCTTTGGAAATTAGAAGATGGCTGTCAGTTCCCTTTAATTTTTCACTTTTCACCTTTTTAACTGATATTTACTATTTTGCCACCTGTTTCTATGTCACTCATGCAAGCACTGGTGAGCTTGTTCCTTAAAAGCACCTTGCAAGAGATATTAACACTTGGATTAAGACATATCAATGCTAAATACATCTCTTATGTCAATTTACTCACGATATGAAGGATCAAGTGGTCCTTCACATAAACCGATATGATCCTCTTGGCTTTAGCAAGCTTCTTGTTATGATCAACAAGTTGTTGGGGATCAATGGGCATTGCAGCCTTCCTCTTGACAATGGTCCAATAGTGTCTAAAGCCGACAAGCCCCTCCCAAAAACAAGTGTATATCTCAAGAACAAATCCCTCCAATCTGTAAAGTTTTATAAGCATTACATCTGCTGAGATCCTCCAACAGCAGCTCCCACTCATAGGCAGCAACCCTCTACAAACACAGATTGGATGATTGCAGCTATACAACTCTAATACCATGTTAAATTTTCAATACATGGCCAGCAGATCTGCACTCCAACTTGGGTAGGCTAAAGATCATGTAAAAATGCGTGTTGTAAATCCATACAAGTAGGTTTCAACTCATGTATTCAAGGAGGTGTGGCCCATATGCTACATGTTAAGGCTGCCATCATAACTGCAATAGGATATTTGAACCATTCATGAAATGTAAGTCACCCTTCAATAAATGCGCAAACCTGGAAAGTGTCGAGGAAGAGTAGCGAGGAGAACTGCAGAAACCATTGACTGATACCTAGAAGAAAGGTTTGTATCATAGCCCTTCATTTCTTCATTTCTTAAAGATGTGTTTCTTGAAGATGACTGCAAGGTATGTTTTAAGATAGCCAGGCATTTCTCCTACTTATATTTTTCCATACGCATCTCTTCCAGAGCTTTAGATATGGTTTCTTCTACCCAGTTATCAATTAGCTTTCTATCTTCAAAGCTATCCAATGAAACATCAAACTTCGTATACCCATCAAAATGCCTCCAAAAGGTGGAGACATGTATTTGCTTACACCTTTCCTCGGACCTGCTATAACTCATGATTGCGTTTTAGGATGGAAGCTGGATTATTGATTCCTCCAAAGGCGATGTAATCACCCCGTGCACAATGTTACTTTTTACTCTACGCCTGGAGGTAATAGTCTTTGACGTTGCGACCATTTGGAATAGTAATGCTTCCATTCGATATCTATGACTTTCATGGCGGACGTTCATTGAAATACTTGTTTCATCCTTGAACAATTTTGCGTAGTAACCTCGATACCTTCTCCACAAACTGAGAATATTTCAAAAATAATAAAACCTTGTATATTTAGGGCAACATTCAAGTTCGGTTTCTTCTTGCAATCGGATGCATCATCAAAACCCTTCCTTTCAACAATTTCATCTTTTGTTTGTCTCCAGCATTCCCCAACATAACAGCAAATCTCCCTGGCTTTCGGACAGAGATGTCTTCTTCATCTGCCATTCTCCTCGTTTAGACGCATGATTTGGTCCATTCATTGAAAGTGATGGTAAATCCCATGGTCGGAAAAAATGTGCAAAGATTCTGAAATAGGTCGTAGGCGAATAAGTTCTTCAACAAAGAAAATCCCGCGAAAGCTTCTACAGCTATTGGTTTGGTCGGCCTCAACTTGATAAACCCGACGTCTTTTGAACCTGTGGGTTGTAATATTTCCCAAATTTGCTGCATATCCCTGCATAATTAGTAATTGGATGTGAAATGTTTGAATCTGGTTGAGGGTAAGAAAACGACTTCCTTTGCTTATTTCAGACCTCCAAAGATGCCACAAATCTTCTTAGACTGGACGAAAATAGTGTTGTCACTCAATGTTAGGGTTCAGAAAGTTTGACGTCTCAGTCAGAAAAGAAGTGCCGAGAGAATGAGACCACCTCCTTTTTATAACATTTCCAATGGATGGTATCGCACGGGTGTTGAGTGGTTTTCAATACAGCGTCTCACAAATGCGGATGTATCAGAAGTGGACACGTTGGATGATGGTTTTTTTTACCGCATCCACCAACCGTCATTATCTCCTGAGCATGTGAACGACGCGGGATGAATTAAGGACCGTAGATTTCTCCTTTATTATTATTATCCTTTCGTTCCTTTGAAAATAATCACACACATAATGGTAAAACGGTCCTTCCATTGTTTATATACCCATAACTTTCAATATATACCAAGCAATAAAGGAATAGAAAGCTTTAAGCCTCGGCGCTAGAGTGATGGAGGATACATGTGGCCTTCTCAGTTTGGCGTTTGGTCCTGTGGTGAGCCCTCGGTGTTGGGCGTTTAATTTTCTTTTTGCTCCTTTTTAAAATTAAATTTTTGGCATATTCACCAAAGTTATATTCATAAAATCTAGACTTTAGTCTAGAATATAAAATTAAAACCTCACTTTCATAAAATTTTAGCTTTGGCCAAAAATTAATCAAATACTCTCTTCCATGCTTAGGCAAATCATTGAAAATTTAAAAGCCTTTTCTTCATAAAGCTTTTGGGTAGGCCATATTATAAAAATCAATGTTCTTTTCATAAAGATGAAAATCTTATGCAAATCTTCTAAGTCTCTCAAAGGTTGAGTTCACAAACCTATAGGGATAGTAAAACCATTTTTCTCTTTATGAAGATTTTGCTTCCCTTCTTTTCTCAAACATATTTCCTTTTGTAACTTTGATATCCATACTCGAGGACGAATGTTCTTTCTCGACCAACTTTGAGACCCCCGCCATGAAATTTTGTTCTATTGTTGCATCGCCCATGCTGCCAGAAGATAATTAAACAAAAATTTTATTGAGTGTCAACAGGTATTCTACCCAACACGTGGCTCCAAAATTAACTTGCATGAATGTCAATGTGGGATTTGACGAAAGTGACTGTATCAATATTGGAGAATGGGAAAATGTGGCACTTGTTGAATACCATATGTACAGAAGTTTTAATATGTGTTTCAACAAACTCAAATGGAACTATGTGTAACAACATGGTGGAAATAAACACAAGGATAACGCATTGATGAACAAATAGACCAATGAAAGAAACACGGTCCTTATTCAACTCATTATTTATTGTGCAGAATAGAAATATTTTTGGGTGATGTGGATTTCCCGAATCCAAGGATGCTCCTGCATCATAAGGGATGCCAACTATACTATGGTTGGCTCGACCAAAGGGATATCATTTGCCTCCTTGACCTCAAACTCCCAAGAACATGCAAATCAGATTGTATCTCATATGCCCAATGCACACAAGCACCAAAAATTAAAACATTGTTGTTCCAATGACAAGGGTGAAATCCCCTGTCCAATCACAAAGAGGATAGGAATCATCACAAGTCCATGAAGGCCCTTGCTGCTCACAAAAAGTGTAAAATGTATCCAATAAGTTTCCATATATGCAAGCAAGAATATCACTCATGTGTCTTTTCTCCAAAATAGGGAAAGAAGAGACACTCCAACCCAATGCTCCAACTGGAAAGCAAGATGCTTCCCTATGTGAGTGCTCCCAATTATGTGGGATTATTCCCTTACAAGCAACTTACAAAGACACGCATGGAGTGCTACACTCCAAGGGTACACATGTCAATATCCAAGGTTATGCATCCACAAGCAAGGCTCCAATGAAAAGACACTCTATGATATGTGTCCAATGCTCCTCCCGCAAGCCTCCAATGACTCCAAAGAACCTCCTAAGCCATGTATTACACTAGGTCCACTCTCATTGCATTAACATTGTCACAATCCAAGTTTCCTTGAGCCAAATCTAGGCGTCCATGAAAGCATCCAAGCTACCTCATGTTGTATAGGAATTAAAACCCTCCTCTTGAGTTTGAAATTATCCTTCTCCAATGTAGGTAATTTTCCAAGCAATAAACCTCCTCCACGTGGGCCATGTAGAATGTCACTAATTTGACTAAAGATAACCAACTCCTTAAGGAAGATGATCATGCATGCACTCAATTGAGGTCAAGAAACCATTGAGTAATCCATCTCCAATGTGCAAATCCATCAAAGATCAACCAAATATTGATCATACACCATGTACCCAAATCTCATGAACCACCCAAAACATTGTGTGAACATTTTCAATGTAACCTAAAAATATAACACACTCAAATTTGCAATAGTAATTAGAGTGTCCAAAGCACAAACAACGAGGTTCCAAGAAACTTATATAATGTTGTCACCAGAATATGTGTGACAGGATGTGATGTTTAAGGTTATCTCTGGTGACATCAATAGACCACCACAACCCTCTTTCACAACAAATAATGAAAAACGTGCATTGGTATCATTGCTTTATAATCTTCAAATTTGAGATTAATATTGTTCTTAGCTCTATGGTGTTGAAAGAAGAGGATGTCTATGAAGTGACAAAGGTTCTAAGGGTTGCATAAAAGATGATATCATCAAATCCAAGGATAAAGGAAGGAGGTATTTAGATTCACTTCCATGACCATGAGACTGTTGGGTATGTGTTATATTCTTTGCATGTATGTGAAGGGGAGAGTGCACCTATCAGCGGTGCATATGACAATCCCTCAATCCCAGTTAAGGGATTGAGGTCTATTTACTAATTTGGGTTAACGGATTAGGGTATTGGATGCTGCAGAATACCTATATTGTATTGTGAGTGATTCATAATGAAGGATGAGAAAAATAGTAGTTGTGGCTCCAAGGTTTGTTGGTTTTCCCGGTTAAGGGTTTCCAGGGTAAATATTTGTGTAATACTTGTGAATGATGTGGTGTAATCTATGCTTTTCTTAAAAGAATCTGTATGCTTTGCTTCTCTACACAGGTTTAAAACTTACAGACATCTCTTGCAGTCTCTCTTGCAAATAAGAAGGCACACACATGCAAACCTAGCAAATAGTATTATCCTCCCTAAACTTGGATAACTAGAGACCAACATGCTTCCCATTTATGCACATCCTATCAGTCAATGGATAGGAAAGGAATCAACCGCTAAATCCACACAACCATGGACCTCCTTCCCAACATGTCACTATTTGATGGAGTTCCTCTTTTAGGTTTCCTAGGTACAACCGTGAATGAACCTAGACTAACCAAGGGAGACACCCTAGCCAATATTTTTCCAAGGATAAATAAGGAATACCTAGCTAACCCCAAATACCAACCTAACTCTATTTTATAGGATGATGTGTCCAACTAGGGATATTCAAGCAAAAGACAAGACACATTTCAATTTTTCAATGATGTATAACATGTAACCATGAGAAATAAATACATGATACAATGAAATAGAAACATTATATTAATAGGTAGATAATTGGAGCTTCTTGAAATAAATACCCCCAAATCCCAACAAGGCTTGATAGTCAAAGGGATTTCCAAGCTATTAGATCCCTTCTATCCACCCATGAGATCTAATGATTATGCTCGGCCCAAGTTTTTAGAGCACCAACCAAGGAGGATAAATGGTCGATAGGATGGTGTCAAGATGCCTAGAGTGGTCCTTGATATACACAAGGTACATGGGGTCCAATTCCATGTTCAATGTTGTCTAATGTGGTACTACTCGAAGAAAGGTACTAAAATAGAGTCAAAGGGGATGTCCAACATCTTGCACCTAATGAGGATGCAAGGAAACTTCTCCCAGCAATGGTAATTGCTTAGTAGTGTTCCATTCAACCACAGTTTTACCCACCTAACGAAAACTCTTGAACATATTTAGAGACACTGGAACACATCTTTTACCCAAGAATCCCAAATGTCATTGTAGCCAAATATGCACATAAAATGCTTTCAATATGAAGTTTTATTAATGTATCATTTGTAATCAATAACATAACATTAAAATAAATTCCAACATCAAATGAAATAACCACCAATAACTCAATAGATCAATATGTAATAAACCAAGCATCTAATTCCTTTTCTATCATAAGAAATTGTATGTGATCAAAGCAATGAACCATAATCTATCAATACTTGTATTGAATCCTATTATGGTAATAACAATGTTTAGCACCAAGAGATATTGCTTAACCATGAGCATAGTAAAAGACCATTAATGACATTATGAATTTGCAAGAGGCATTAGGAATCAAATATTTGTCTTAATGGGCATTATCAAATCAAGCAATCTACATTCTACTAAGAAAAGGTTATGTTTCATCAAATATTTAGGTCGTTCCACAAGTTAGTTTTATAACATATATAACTTGAGCAACCGTGTGAGAAAAGGAAATATAACTAGTTCAGATTGTCATTACTATTGTAATCTTATGATTCAATCCAGTAACTCAAGCAACATAGTATTCCAAAGCAATGTACCATGAACCCCATAATGATTACACCACTATTGAACAATATGCCCGCGTGCCAAATTTATCAAATCCAAAATATTGAGTATCAATAAAAATTCAAAACTCCTTATTAGGCTATTACAAGTCTATGATTTAGAACACCTCTTATATTGATCAAATCATGATCCATTAACATTTATCAAATCCATACATGCTTAACAAAAATCTCCTATTAGACCACAATCAATGAATCAAGTACTAGTAACCACAATCAATGAATCCAAGTACTAGTAACTAATCCAACTTGAAGATCTAAATAAAAGTGAATTATTTTGTAGTTCATATCACGATAAGTTACCTTGAAAATACTTTGGATAACTAGTTTTACCATCACAAAGCTAGTAATATGACATGTCTATAATGATGATAAAATAACAAAGTATCCCACCAATGCAAGATCAACAAAGTACCTTTTACATTTTACAAGAGTGTACTAATAAATTGTACCTTAAGAGGATTGAAATCCTACTCAAAAGATACATCAGATTTGGAGTAGATAACAGTTCTAATAAAACATAATCTTGATCTTAGTTATGTATTTTAGAGTTTGTAGGATTATATGGTGAAATAAGAGTGACGACAACAATGATCAATTTGCCTTCAAATAAATACTTTAAAATGCCAACAATAATATATTCCTCAATTTATCTTAGATGTGAGATATGTTTTGAGCCAATAAGATAGAGTGAGAAGTTAAGAAATGGTACTTGAACTTGTTTAGATGAACATCCCGACCCCCTATCCCTAGTCCCCTGAGTGCTTCTAAAAATGTTGACCTAAGTTCAGAGGACTTCCCTCCTCTTTTGAGTCAAAAATAGTCTTCATTAGGGATTGAACCATCATCTTCCCCTATTTTGGATTATTCTACTTATGAGTTTGGGGATTTGAAGGAATCAAAGGTTCCGCTCCTAACCTACTCTATGTATGCCACTGAAGACTCCAATACTCTTCCTATCTCTTCTATTTTTAACGATAATGTGACCATTCGAAAACCGAAGAAGAATCGTAAAGGAAAAACTCGGATTGACATTAACGTTGGGGTCTCGACTCCTCTGAATACTAATCCTAAATTGTATTCCCTTTTTTATAAGGGTCTTACAAGGTCTTACTGTCCCATCCCCACTGTTATTTATGGGCCTCTTCGAGATGTTTCGGCCCTCAAAGGGGTTTAAAAATGAATTTTGTCTCCTTCAATATCCAAGGGCTTGGCAGTGGCCCGCAATGTGCTGCTCTAAAGAGGTTTTTGGATGTTGTTCACCCTTGTGTTATTCTTATCCAGGATACTATGACCTTATCCTTGGTGGATTGTGACTATTTTCTAAATATTAAGCTCTCATGGAGGGTCTGTGCAGTGGATTCTCTAGGCCTGTCGGGGGGTTCTTTCATGGCTTGGAACCCTGATATTGCTAATATGAGGGATTTTCTTAATTCTGCAGGTATCCTCTTGGAAGGGAAGTTAAAAGGATTCAAGGATAGTGTCCGGATCTTAAATATATACGACCCATACCACCATAGAAGGCCTTTCTCAGAGAAGGTCAGTTCTCAAGGCATCTTAATGGATGACTCCCTTATAGTGGCAGGGGACTTCAATTTTACTCTGTCCACCGAAGAAGTTTGGGAGCTGATAATATCACTGATCCTTTAGTTGATTTCTTCTCCTCGTTGTTTGAAGACTCTAAACTTGTTAACATTGCTCCCAATGTCTTGGCACCTACCTGGTCGAATGAACATTGTGGTAGCACATGGATTGCAAAGAGGCTCGACCGTTTCTTTATGGCTGAGAATTTGTGTGACCACATTGGTAGGTATCCCTCATGGGCTGACTCTATGGGTATATTAGACCACATGGATGTCATATTACAATTGGATGTGGACAAGTGTTTTATGGTCTATCCTTTTAAGTTCAACCCAGTGTGATTGGAAGATTATTCTTGTCACGTCCCCTCCCATCGATCCAACGCAAGTAAGGGAACATGACTACAGATCTTGGGATTTTTACCAAAAATGCAGTCCCATTCATTAGATTCATACAAAATAAAACACATGTGTGTGCAGATGCATAATCAGATAAACATGCACATCGGAATTGAACTATCCACGCACATTTCACATGCATTTATCGACATAATAAAAACAATACAGAAGTAAACCACATAAAGAATACTCATCTTGATGTAATGTTGTCCCAAGCAACTATCTACATAACTGCAACGTTCCACCCAACCATAGGCCAACTATGCTCATCAATCTCTCAGCATAGTTTCCACCCCCGAGCTGGGCATGATTTCCACAAGCAAAGGGGACACTCAAGCTCATATGTAGCCAAAGCAATGGATACCAATCTCAACCCCAACATTCTCTTCCACACACAACAATCTCAAATATGGGGCATGGATACACATTTTCAACAAAGGGATTTACAAAACAGGGTCCATGGGTTCTCCCCAAATCGTGGGCACACCAAAAATGGATTGTGGGAAGAGGGAATCAACCACAGGGAAGAAACCGATTTCTCCCATGAGTATGTGAGCATTTAGATGGCAAAAAATTACCTCTATGGAACCCTCAAATCGATTTCCCTTCTTCCCCACTATTATACAATACAAAAACGCCCTTGCTAGCTAGAAACATGAAGGAAACCACAACAAAAACATGGAGGAAAACACCCAGGAAGCTCAGATTGCGTGAGGGAGCAACATAAATGGGTGAATAATGGCTTGGGGAGCAATTTCGTGGCTCTTTTCTTGCCAAAGAAGCAAAACACGTTTTTCCCAAAATGGTGGCTTTCCCATACTCAAATTTGGGCAACCATACCTCCCCATTCCCCAAGGCATTAACTATCTCAACCAACTCTTGGAAGAAATAAATGATTGGGTACAAAAGTCAACATGGGTAGTTGAGGGTTTATGGGTTCTCTCATTGACACTTGGCTTGACTTGATTGGCTCCAAGGGTTTGAATATTTCCCTCCCAATTCATTGTAAAAATCATGCCCCCATCTCTTGTTACATTGCATTCGATTCCAACAAAATGGCGACAGTTGGCGACAGTTGGGCATGGGGCATGAAATTTGGTGCTATAGCAACAATTGTGGGTGTTTTATTAAAATGCATATTTACATGGTATTTACAATTTCCATTGTGCCTGGATAACACACAGACCATATGCATCAATTTTAACACTAAATCGATGGTGGGGCCTTGGCATTGAGCTCCTCACGACGATTTTGTAACGATATTACATCATTTACATTTTAATGCAATGGGGTCAAAATCGAGATATTGCAATCCCCTCCCCCTTAGAATAACACCATCCTCGGTGTTCCAATACTTAGGAATACATACACACTTTACGCATGTCCAAAAATTCACAAAATGTGGCAGGTCTGTCCTGCATTTCATCATTTTACTTTGAACTTTCAGGACCAAGTCCTTTGGCTTCCACAAGCTGCTCCTGTTGGCTTTGATCTTCCAGCTCCGCAGGTGGGTAGTGCTCCACAACAATCCCTTCCTTTTATTTACCTTACATCTGATCTACAAGTCTGGAATTTCATGACTGCTATCTTTCTTGCTGTCCTGGCAACTATTTGAGGAAGATTTTCAGCCAAACCCCATAGCATTTGGTTTGCTTCCATGACCAATGTGCATAGCTGGGTCTCACTTTGCTCACTAGCAACACTTGGATGGTAACAACTGCAATCAATTGTTTTAATTCTCACCTGTGAAATTCATCATGGCAATTCCTGTTAGGCCAAGCATAAAATAATAATTAAAATTAGTCAATTATTTGCCCAATTGACATGGAGAGCCCATGCTTTATTCATGATACTTCCACACTTTTCATTCTTTCCCAATCATACACATGAACTCATTCATGTTCATTCTTTCACAGGGAATTCACTATCTCAACATTCACAATTTATTTCAAGCAATTAAACACAATCAATTTTCAGCCACATCATGCATTCAACAATTTTATGTTTTCTCACAATTTATTTCAAGCAATTAAACACAATCAATTTTCAACCACATTGTTGACACCAGGTCTGAGGAAACATAAGACTTTTGCTCAAAGGTCCTAAGAGAAAAAATCATCACAAAAAAGGGTTGAATTGAAGGTTTTTATATAGAAGTGTAGAAGAGAAACCCATATTTGTAAAGTCCGCCAACAAATATATGTGAGGGTTAAACCCCAGTCAAGTTCCGTCGGCGGAGATATTATAGATCAAGATCAACGGTCAATATCAACCCCGCGTCGCCAATGTAATCGTCAACAAATGGTGGAGGGTGGTAGCGGACATAATACCAACAAGGCACGTGTCCGATATTCAGTCATCCGCGCATGGATAAAGTGGTATCGGAAACCACTATAGCACCGCGCGGAACCACCCATTATGGAAATGCGGTAAGATACCTTACGTGGCCAGATGGGACCCAACACGTGGCGAACAGGGAAAGCTTGGTAGGGCCATGGCACGTGGCATCATATTTTACAATGATCGGAAGGCTGATACATACCTAAATGAAATCAATGGCCAACATTTCATCCGCGGCCAGGAACATGCACACGGGATATAAGGAAAAGCAGTCGCGGAGAATAAACCACCATAACAGGTGTCAACAGATGGTGTATCCGCGCGGGAAGCAAACCGGAAAAAGAAACCGCCTTTTCGATCGCGGATACCACCGGTGGAATAAAGGGGGACGAGATTTGACGGTCCAAAATAAAGCTTCGAAGATCAACGGTTGGATATGACCCGCGTTTATAAAGGTGCAAGGAGGTTATTTTAAAAAAGGCTTATATAAAAAGAAAGGGCTCCACATAACGGCATTTTGCATGTGTCGTTATCCTGGAGAGCTCCGAAGACTGGTGGAAGCTGGCGATTGCGACAGAAGGCGAAAAGCGAGCACTTACAGGTAGGGTCTGGTGACCTGTCACACTTTTTAAACGGAATTTTGTTTAAAAGAAGCGTTTAAAATGGAGACTGTGCAAGATATAGACCTTTTTAGGTCAAAAGACGCCCTAGAAGACAGAGATGAAGATGTTTACGATACCCTAATTAGGTTTCCGGTATCCGATGTAAAAATTAAGTTGTCTGAGTTATTAAAAGAGGGTATAGACCCCCATAGGGTTCACCAGTCGTCTCTGATAGCTTTTTGCCCAGACCAATTTCCTGTTTTCCCAGAATTCGTCTCCTGGTGTGCCGAAAATTATTCCCGGGAAGAAAGAGTCGTTTTAAATAACCAGAAAACCCGAGTCATTTGCAAAATCGAGCCAGCCGAATTGATTAGAGCCCTGGAAGCATATTTTCCCCAAACCCTGGACCCTGAGGTTTTTTCTGAGGTTTCAATTATTGAAAATTTTCATCATGCTTCTCAGAATGATAGGGAAATGTTTCTGTCGACGTGTCTCAGACCAGAGACTAGCATTTCGGAACTCCCTTACCCTTTAGATATCAATCTTTTTAATGAAAATACTCAGTTGGTCTTGACACTGTTGGCCGTAGTTTTAGGGTTAGATACGGATTTGTATATAACTGAGTTTCAATTGAGTTTATTGTACAGAATAAGTATAGTCCAGTCGGGAATTGACGAAAGTCAAATTCCCCGACTAAATTTTGAAACATACATAGCAGAAAGGATGCATGACCAGATGGTCAATTTTTCCACGCACAGACATTTCAGGTTTCAGCCCTTTTTAATGAGAATGATTATGGTATCCAGTCAGGAAGAATTACAGTTCCCAGAGATTGTTTTCACAACTCCACTGGAAAATAATATGTTCAACTTTATCAACTACATGCTCTCAGCAATTTTTAAGATGATTTTCGGAAAAAACCTGCCTAGAGTACTACCGGAAATGCAGGTATCAATGCAATTAAATACAGAGTATGCTACAGGAGACTGGTTTTTATCGAAAGATAGTACAGTAGTCAGATTGTATGGATTCAAGCATAAACCCTATGTGTTACCAGCATTCCTCACTTTGAGGATTTTTGCTTTGGAATTCTTAAGACAGAAATTGATTGTAGAAGATAACAATTTTTTAGTTCACAGACAAGCAACGGACATTAAATACCCTTTCACATTAGGTCCGTTCACAATAAAGAATAAGAACGCTGCTGTATATATAGAAAAGTTGTTAAAAGACATGAATTTTGAGACAGATGCAGCTATGGAATATGACCCCTTAAATATCATATCCAAACGAAGAATTGAGCATCGTATCAAGGCTTTGAATCATCAAGTTGTCAAAGGGATGGCAGACAGAGCCAACTGGCTCGAATACAAAGAAGAAATTATTCCAGACACGTCCGACAAAGAAATGTCATTGGAAGAAGCAACGGCAGAAACAGAAAGCGAAATAAATACTGCATTAGTGGGGTCTAAAAGACCTATACAGGACATTATGGTCATTGATGATGAAGAGACAGAAAAAAGGAAAAAGATTGAAAACCGATGAGTCACAAGAATTGACAACAATTTCAGAAGAAGCAAAAGCGACAGAAGATGAAATACCAGAAGTTACAGTGAAGGAATACAACATTGAAGAAACCCCTGTAGGGGGTGATGTAAATAGACCCAGGAATATCATGGACGTATTTGATGAACATAGTAAAAATAAACAGGAATCAGCGAAGCAAACAAGTCAATTGTTTCCAAAGGTCAGGAATATATCAAATAATGAAGTGAGCTTATTTACCAGCAGGAACATCAAAGAAAATTCTTTGAAATTTTCAGTTGTAACAAAAAACAAAATCTCAGAGATGAAGATAGACTTGTCAAAAGTAAATGCCCCTGATAAAATTTTGTTACATAGACAAGCTGGAGAGGTCATATACTCAGACTATCTGGGGGCCACATTGAGAGCAGACAAACTGAAGAATTCAGTAGATAAATTAAATAATCAGTTGAGACAGGAAAAGGCGGAGAATAAGTCTCGACAACAGCAAATCAAGAAATTGCAAATAGATTTGACTAATAAAGATGGAGATGCAGCCACTAAACTGCTCAAGGAGAAGGAAGATATGATCTTAACTTTGAGATGAAAATTAAAAATCCCAGACACTGTACTCATTCAAGGTGCAGAATTGACAATATTAGAAAAAGAGAAAGAAGAACTATCTAACGAAGTCAATGATGTCACTGCCAAAATGTTAAAGCTTTCTGACGAAAAGGATTGTTGGGAAAAAGAAAGGTTCATTTTAGAAGAACAGTTAGCAACAGCAAGAAAACAATTAGCAGAGAATAGTCAGCAGCAAGTATCCACAGGCTCAGAAGAGGATAAAACCGGTGTAGATGGAATTTTACAGGCAATGTCACAAATAAGTTTAAAGGATAATGAAATAAAATTGTTAAAGACAGAGATACAGAAATTGAAAGAAGAGAATGAAGCAAAAGAAAAAGAAATAAAAACTTTGCAGGCAAACAATCAGGAATTGAGCAATAATAATAAAGGATTAGCAGCTCATGCAACAGGACAAGCTGCTATGCAGGGGTGTAAACATATGGTGTGGGATCAGATTATTAAAGAGGTTGAAAAACTTAGACCATATCTGGATTATATAAGAGTTAAAGGAAAGGTAGCCAAAGATGCCTTCGAAAGTTGCCGGGCAGTCAGAGAGAGCCTGAATAGAAAGCCGAAAGAAATAGCCCAGAGAGCAATAACATTTTTAAACAGTCTATCTGAGGCAGACCTGACAGCCATGAGTATAACGAACAGAATTTCTGTCATCACTTGGGCCAGAAGGATCTTGGGAAAATACTCACATGTCGAAAATGTCAAGGCCAAAGCAGGAGAAATAAGGAAAGAAGTAATCCAATTCAAAAAGCAATTTGAAAAGTTAGTGAATAAGGGATTCCCAGCTTTCTGGAACGAAAATAGTGAATTAATTCCTCCAAATGATTATAAAAGATTACTGTTTGATATCAGGATGGATCACCGAAATTTCCAGCAGCTAGATCACATGCTCACAGGGAAAATTTTAATGGAAAAAATGTCAGGGGAATTTGAAATTCTAAATATGCTAATTTCAACTTGTGCAAACCTTCTTCCTATTTCTTATGCAGGTCATATCGAGATGCGAGTCTTGGTGAAGGAAATGACCAGTTATGACCTACCCACGGTTGACCAGTGGAATTATGTGGAAAAGTACGGAAAAACCAGATATTCTGTTCATACCTAGATGCATATGAAATTCTTGCCATGTGGCAAAAGGATGATATCAAAAAAAAAAAGTTTTGCCAAGTGGCAAAAAGACATTTTTATTTTAAATTTGTAATATTATTTGAAAGACAGTTATGGGTCGCTCGAAGACAGTTATCTTTTAGTTAAACATTTTTAATTATTAGTTAGAAGAAGCAGTTATGTGGAGCTTCTTCTAAAAATTTTGTATAAAAAACGATGGAGGTCATTGTTGAAGGGGTTGGAAATTTTTTGAGAAACAAGTATGTTTTGAAGTTTATTTTTGAAGAAATAAAGGCAGTACAGTGATGATACCTATCTTTGATATCAGAGATTCATGAGTTAATCAGTCTTATAGTCTGTTATTCTCTTTATCTTTATATGTGCATGTTTACTTTCTTCGTTATATCTCCCATAGTGTTTTTCTTCCATATTTAAATGAGCACTTGAAATAACTTGAGATTCATACTGGTTATGCCTCATTTTATTTGCATTTAAATATCCATTATATTCTCCAAAGTTGACAATAGATTCATCCTGGATAGATGCCTGTTGTTGATGGAATGTCTTTACTTCTTTCTTTGTCACCTGAAAAATCAAATTGACTGTAATATGATTACTATCTTGCCTCTGTGTAAATTTGTATGGTGAAAATCTCTTACTGGTTTATTATACATTTTGAAAGCTTCGACTCCATGCCCAATGTTTCTTGTTTACCTTTTCGACCAGAAAATACTTTTTGAGAAATTCTAAAAGAACCTTTGTATATTTTTAGCCTTCACATATATATCAAAGAGAGAGCCCTCTCTGGTGGAGAAAATGGCTAGTTTTTCTACCTAAAGCTTGGTTTGAAATAGGTTACCTTAGGTCTTATTTTCTTACAACCGGAATAAAATCTAAGTGCTAACATTTTGGCGCCGTTGCCGGGGAACGAAAGTGAAATTTTCCCTGGGAGAAACGACAAAGAAAGCTCAAATTTCTTGGGCAAGGAAGTTTGAAACAAGTTGGTTGTAGATATTGCCCTGGCGACTTCACTTGTGACAGTTTTCAGAAGTTTTGAGAGTAATTTGAGAAAGACATTGTGGCTACAAGAAGGAATCCCGGTTCGCAGTTCTTTTCAGGCGTAGACAATCCAGAAAAGCTCCTCAAGACGGAGAAAGTCAAAGGCAAGACGAAAGAAGGTATTTCTCAGTTTTCGAATATATTCCCTTCTTTACAAGAACATCTGTTTGAGGAAGAAAATATTGGTTCAAGTGAAAAGATTTTGTTTAGAACTAAGTCAGATTCTGATTTGAAAGAAACAAAAGTTGATCCACAAAGTTTGTGGGACTATTCTTTAAAATCTGTTTGGGAAAATTTACAAAGATCTGAGAGGAAAGCACCTGACATATCCAAAACCCAAAGAATACCTGTACAGGGTAACAGACAACAGGCGACGGTTGTTGCACCTTATAATCCACCACCCATGGCTGCCAGATTTGCTCCTTTGGTTTTGCCAGCAGTTTTACATGATTTGCCTCAAAATTATGCACAGAGAATTTTTACTTTTGATAATGAAGGAAATTATACAGCACAACAACATGTTGATAATTTCAGCGATTTTATTGATTTAGAAGAAGTAGATTATGATGATGCTAAAATGAGGTTGTTTGCTCAAAGCTTGAGGGGTGAAGTAAAAAAATGGTTTAGAGCTTTAGCCGCTGGATCTATTGCAAATTATGAGGCTTTTACAACCCTTTTTATCGAAAGATGGGAAGATCAGAAAAATCCTTCACAGGTATTGACCCAGTAACAATCTGAAAAAGGGAGGTTTTGAGTCAGTTCAGGAGTTCTCTGCCAGATTTATGAAAATCTACAATTCAATCCCTACAGATATAAAACCTCCAGTGGGAGCAGCTAAGTTACATTATGCAGATGCTTTTGAGGGTGATTTTTCATGCACATTAAGAGAAAGAAGATCTACTACTTTGGCAATAATGATGAAAGATGCAGTAGAAGTTGAGGCTAATATGATGGCTTCTGGAAAAATGAGGCATAGAGATATGGATAGAAAGAAAATTAGAGAAGATAATCAGAATGCAGCTTCTTCTTCTTCTTCCTCTACAGACATAAAATTCGAAGCAATGATGAAAACTATGGAAAAGTTGTTAGAAAGATTAGTAGTGGATAACAAAGCTCCAAATAAAGAACAAGCAGAACCTCAAATCAGAAACCCAAATTTTAGAAGGCCTTTTGTTCCAGCTGCAAGGCCGAGAGAACAGCGAAACCCAAGAAATGCAGAAGAAGATCAAATCCGACCTCCTTTTCCTGAAAATTATATTGCTGGGGAAGCTGAAGCCGAGATACCAGAAGGAGATATTCACCACTGTGGCAGTTCTGATCCAGAAGTGTATTTGACTAAACAGGAGCATGATATGTTCATGGCAGAGGGAGAATGTTGTAGTTTGGAGATAGGAAGTGATCAATACCAAATTGGTTATCAAAATGCCATAAACGATCTTCAAAGAAAGATAAATCTAAGGAACCGAGATGTTGTAATTGACAAAGGGAAAGAACCAATAGGCAAGTCAAAAAGAAATGCTGATAAAACTTCTACTAGTCAGTCTGAACCACAAACTAAAAGAAAAGAAAATGAAGATGTGCCCAAGGTAATTCCAGACAGCAAGAAAGATCCAATGAAGGAAAGTGATAAAAATCTGGTTCCTTTCAACATACAGAATGAAATGTCAAAAGTCAAGATTTCAGTACCCTTTAATGAAATACTGAAGAACAAGGAATACAAGGAACAAATTTTTAAGATGATGCAGGTAGAAAATCGGGTGGAAATAGACACTTTGGAATTAGATGATGATAATCCTAATATCTGTTTGGGATCAAGAATGGAAGACAATAGTTTGGAGGAAGTTTCTCCCTTCTATGTGAATTTGGATATTCATGATAAAGTGGTACATAACTGTATGTTGGACTCTGGAGCTTCTCATAATTTGATGCCCAAACTTGTAGTAGAATCTTTAGGATTGGAAATTACAAGACCATATGATGAATTATTTTCTTTCGATTCAAGGAAAGTTAAATGTTTAGGGTTGATAAAAGATTTGACAGTCAATCTCAGTAAAATACCAGCCAAAGGTATTCTTATGGATGTGGTGGTTGCTGATATTCCTGCAAAGTTTGGTATGTTATTGTCCAGGTCATGGGCCTCAAAGTTAAAGGGAACTCTACAAATGGATATGTCTTTCGCTACTATTCCGGTGTTGGGAGTACACAGAAGATTGTATACTGAAAAGAGAGCTGCTTATTTGGTAAGTGATCTAAAAGAGCCTGAGAAACATGCCATATATGCATTAGACACCGATTTGGGTTCTTGTATTTTGTACAATAATGTTGAATCTAAAGAAAAGATTGATTTAATTGAACCCAAAGAAAATGAGAAGGAAAGATTGTTAAGAGAAAAGATCAGAAGAGAAGGTACTTGGACGATGCACTTTGATGGGGCTAGAAGCAGAGAAGGAGCTGGAGCAGGAGTATGGATAATTACACCTGACAGAGAGTTTATAATGTTTTCTTACCAATTGAATTTTGAATGTACCAACAATGTTGCAGAATATGAGGCTTTAATTCTGGGATTGAATGTGTTGAAGGATATGAAAGCAAAAAAGATTGAGATATTTGGAGATTCTGAATTGGTTATAAATCAGGTAAAAGCTATTTATCAGACCAAACACCCTAAAATGAGGTCCTATAGGAATGAAGTGTGGGATCTACTGGAAAAATTTTTCGATGAACATGATGTTATCTCAATTCCCCGAGTTAGCAACACGGTAGCAGATTCTTTAGCCACTGCGGGAGCTGCGTTCAAAACTCCCATCTTTTCTAAAAAAGAATATAATATTGAAGTCATACATAGACCGTCTATTCCAGACAATGTCAAACATTGGCAGGTCTTTGAAGATGACCAACAGATCAAACGCTTTTTGGAAATGACAGATGAGTTCAATTACAGGTCTATTGACGCAGAAGGTGATGAGGTGGGTCCAGATGAAGTGGATTCTCCGGAGGAAACAGAAAAATTCAAGCAAAGGATTGGAGGTAAGGATATTATACAGCTGAAAAATAATGTTATCCCAAGAGGTTTAATTCCTTTAGAAAAGCTCTTTGATAAAAATGATGTGGTAAAGAATCCAAAGATTGAACCAAAACTTGAAGATGTAAAAGATTATAATTTAGGTTCTGAAAAAGATCCCAAATTGGTAAAACTTTCAAAGAAATTACCAAGAAAAGAAGAAGATAAAAGTGTGGAAGTAATGAAAAGGTTTTCAGATGTTTTTGCTTGGAGCTATGAAGATTTGAAGGAATATGATATTTCTGTTATACAGCATACAATTCCAATTAAACCAGGTGAAAAACCTTTTAAGCAGAAATTAAGAAGAATAAATCCCAAGCTACTGCCAGTGATAGAAAAAGAGGTGAGAAAGTTGTTTGATGCTAAGATAATTGTGTCTCTGAGGTTTTCCAAGTGGTTAGCCAATTTAGTACCCGTAAGAAAAAAGAATGGAGAAATAAGGCTGTGTGTGGATTTTAGAAACTTGAACAGAGCTTCTTTGAAAGATAATTATCCACTTCCTAAAATGTACTAGGTTTTACAGCAAGTGGTGGGGGCCGAAAGAATTTCCATGCTAGATGGTTTTTCGGGTTATAATCAAATCAAAGTTCATCCAGAGGATCAAGAAAAAACTGCTTTTACTACTCCTTGGGGAACGTTTATGTACGCCAAAATGCCATTTGGTCTAATGAATGCAGGCGCAACATTTCAGAGAGCTATGGATATTGCATTTGCAGATGAAAGGGACAAAATTGTGGTGGTTTACATGGATGATATCACTGTTTATTCAAAGAAAGCTGCTGATCACTGGAAGCATCTGGAAAGAGTCTTCATAAAAATGTAGAAGGTTTGGAATTTCGTTAAATCCAAAGAAATCGCATTTTTGCATGGAAGAGGGAAGGTTATTGGGACACATCATATCCAAAGAAGGCATTAAGATCGATCCGGAGAGAGTATCTGCAATACAAAAAGTAGAAATCCCTAGGAGTAAGAAAGAGATTCAGTCATTCATAGGAAGGGTAAATTGGTTGAGGAGGTTCATTCCCAGTTTTGCTGAAATTTTGAGAAATATAACTGAAATGTTGAGAAAAGATAGAGAAATTAAATGGAATGAAGAAGCAAGAAAATCCTTTGACAACATTAAAAAAGCATTGACTGAAGCACCGGTGTTAATCAGTCCAGATTATACAAGGGATTTCATTATGTTTACATATGCATCGGAACACACAGTGGCTGGGGTATTGTTGCAGAAGAATCAAGAAGGTATAGAACAGCCTATTGCATTTTTTAGTAAGATTCCGAGAGATGCAGAATTAAAATACAACATCATGGAAAAACAAGCTTATGCTTTGGTGAAAGCATTGAAAGATTTCAGGATATATATTTTGCATTCTCATACAATAGCACATGTTCCATCAGCAGCAGTAAAAGATATTCTTACGCAACCAGATCCTGAAGGGAAAAGAGCAAAATGGATAGCAGTATTGCTGGAATATGACCTGGACATTAAACCCACCAAATTGATAAAAGGTCAAGGTTTAGCTAAAATGATGACAGAAACAAATTGGGATTCCCTCAGTATAAATTTTCTAGCTGAAACTTCGACCGAGAATATTCCAAAGTCACCGATAATTGAAGATTTCTCTTTATCTCCCTGGTACTCAGATATCGTATATGTCTTACAGAATCTCCAAGCACCTGCAGACATGGAAAAAACTAGGGCAAGATCAGTAAAACTGAAAGCAGCAAAGTTTTGCATATTGGATGGAAATTTGTTTTGGAAAGATCCAGGAGGAATATTGTTGAACTGTCTTTTAGAGAATGAGGCACAGCATATTATGGTGGAATTTCATAAGGGTATGTGTGGAGGACATCATTCATGGAAGGCTACAGTAAACAAAATTCTTAGAGCTGGTTTTTACTGGCCCAGCATGTACTCCGATGTGTATAAAGAAGTAACAAAATGTCATGAATGTCAAATTTTCGATGGAAAAAGAGAATTATTGCCATTTCCATTGAAACCCATTTCAGTCGAAGCACCTTTCCAATAGTGGGGGTTAGATTTTATTGGCGAAATTAACCCGAATTCTTCAGGACAACACAAGTGGATTTTGACTGCTACTGACTACTTCACAAAATGGATTGAGGCCATCCCAACCAGAAATGCTACAGAGACGGTGATTATGAACGTTTTGGAAGAAAATATTTTGTCCAGGTTTGGTTGTCC
Organism: Larix kaempferi; assembly: GCA_027924585.1. Classification (NCBI taxonomy): domain Eukaryota; kingdom Viridiplantae; phylum Streptophyta; class Pinopsida; order Pinales; family Pinaceae; genus Larix; species Larix kaempferi. The sequence continues at coordinate 30,589,354 of BSBM01000372.1, forward strand.
TAAAAGGATAGTGACAGATAATGCCCCAGCGTTCAAGTCAAAAAAGATGATAAATTTCTGTCATAAATACCACATACATCTGAATCACTCAACAGCTTATTATCCACAAGGAAATGGATTAGCCGAATCTTCAAATAAAAGTTTAGTGAGAATCATAAAGAAGTTGCTAGAGGATAATAAGAGGGCTTGGCACACTAAACTGAAATATGCTCTATGGGCAGACAGAATCAGTACAAAAAGAGCAATTGGCACTTCCCCTTTTCAGTTAGTATATGGTACAGAAGTAGTTTTTCCTGTTTCTTTAGGATTGTCAGTCATGAAATTGTTACAAGAAGTTGATGAAGAACCAAATCATATGCAAAGAAGAATAAATCAAATGATAGAGTTGCATGAAGTCAGAGAAAAAGCATATAACAAGACTCAAATGCATCAAGAAAAAATGAAAAAAACTTTTGACAGAAAAATTAAGGAAAGGGATTTTCAAATAAATGATTTGGTTCTGAAGTGGGATTCCAGGAAAGAAGAACACCATGGAAAGTTTGAGCATTTATGAAAAGGTCCATATATTGTTGCAGGATGCCAAGGAGAAAATGCATTTATCTTAAAAAATTGCAATGGCGAATTTTATCCTGGAGGGCCAGTAAATGGGAGAGACCTCAAACATTATTTGTACTAACAGATAGAAGTAAAAGAAAGTTCCTGTACAGTGTAAATATTTCAAAAAAAAAAAAAAAAAAAAAAAAAAGGTGGTTTGAATGCGGCCCAATGGATCAGGCACTTGGTCTACGATGTTCTTTGCTACCTCGCAGGGAGGATAGCATCCCCAGTTGGAGCCAGTTGTTGACACCAGGTCTGAGGAAACATAAGACTTTTGCTAAAAGGTCCTAAGAGAAAAAATCATCACAAAAAAGGGTTGAATTGAAGGTTTTTATATAAAAGTGTAGAAGAGAAACCCATATTTGTAAAGTCCGCCAACAAATATATGTGAGGGTTAAACCCCAGTCAAGTTCCGTCGGCGGAGATATTATAGATCAAGATCAACGGTCAATATCAACCCCGCGTCGCCAATGTAATCGTCAACAAATGGTGGAGGGTGGTAGCAGACATAATACCACCAAGGCACGTGTCCGATATTCAGTCATCCGCGCATGGATAAAGTGGTATCGGAAACCACTATAGCACCGCGCGGAACCACCCATTATGGAAATGCGGTAAGATACCTTATGTGGCCAGATGGGACCCAACACGTGGCGAACAGGGAAAGCTTGGTAGGGCCATGGCACGTGGCATCATATTTTACAATGATCGGAAGGCTGATACATACCTAAATGAAATCAATGGCCAACATTTCATCCGCGGCCAGGAACATGCACACGGGATATAAGGAAAAGCAGTCGCGGAGAATAAACCACCATAACAGGTGTCAACAGATGGTGTATCCGCGCGGGAAGCAAACCGGAAAAAGAAACCGCCTTTTCGATCGTGGATACCACCGGTGGAATAAAGGGGGACGAGATCTGACGGTCCAAAATAAAGCTTCGAAGATCAACGGTTGGATATGACCTGCGTTTATAAAGGTGCAAGGAGGTTATTTTAAAAAAGGCTTATATAAAAAGAAAGGGCTCCACATAACGGCATTTTGCATGTGTCGTTATCTTGGAGAGCTCCGAAGACTGGTGGAAGTTGGCGATTGTGACAGAAGGCAAAAAGCGAGCACTTACAGGTAGGGTCTGGTGACCTGTCACACTTTTTAAACGGAATTTCGTTTAAAAGAAGGTTTAAAATGGAGACTGTGCAAGATATAGACGTTTTTAGGTCAAAAGACGCCCTAGAAGACAGAGATGAAGATGTTTACGATACCCTAATTAGGTTTCCGGTATCCGATGTAAAAATTAAGTTGTCTGAGTTATTAAAAGAGGGTATAGACCCCCATAGGGTTCACCAGTCGTCTCTGATAGCTTTTTGCCCAGACCAATTTCCTGTTTTCCCAGAATTCGTCTCCTGGTGTGCCGAAAATTATTCCCGGGAAGAAAGAGTCGTTTTAAATAACCAGAAAACCCGAGTCATTTGCAAAATCGAGCCAGCCGAATTGATTAGAGCCCTGGAAGCAGATTTTCCCCAAACCCTGGACCCTGAGGTTTTTTCTGAGGTTTCAATTATTGAAAATTTTCATCATGCTTCTCAAAATGATAGGGAAATGTTTTTGTCGACGTGTCTCAGACCAGAGACTAGCATTTCGGAACTCCCTTACCCTTTAGATATCAATCTTTTTAATGAAAATACTCAGTTGGTCTTGACACTGTTGGCCGTAGTTTTAGGGTTAGATACGGATTTGTATATAACTGAGTTTCAATTGAGTTTATTGTACAGAATAAGTATAGTCCAGTCGGGAATTGACGAAAGTCAAATTCCCCGACTAAATTTTGAAACATACATAGCAGAAAGGATGCATGACCAGATGGTCAATTTTTCCACGCACAGACATTTCAGGTTTCAGCCCTTTTTAATGAGAATGATTATGGTATCCAGTCAGGAAGAATTACAGTTCCCAGAGATTGTTTTCACAACTCCACTGGAAAATAATATGTTCAACTTTATCAACTACATGCTCTCAGCAATTTTTAAGATGATTTTCGGAAAAAACCTGCCTAGAGTACTACCGGAAATGCAGGTATCAATGCAATTAAATACAGAGTATGCTACAGGAGACTGGTTTTTATCGAAAGATAGTACAGTAGTCAGATTGTATGGATTCAAGCATAAACCCTATGTGTTACCAGCATTCCTCACTTTGAGGATTTTTGCTTTGGAATTCTTAAGACAGAAATTGATTGTAGAAGATAACAATTTTTTAGTTCACAGACAAGCAACGGACATTAAATACCCTTTCACATTAGGTCCGTTCACAATAAAGAATAAGAGCGCTGCTGTATATATAGAAAAGTTGTTAAAAGACATGAATTTTGAGACAGATGCAGCTATGGAATATGACCCCTTAAATATCATATCCAAACGAAGAATTGAGCATCGTATCAAGGCTTTGAATCATCAAGTTGTCAAAGGGATGGCAGACAGAGCCAACTGGCTCGAATACAAAGAAGAAATTATTCCAGACACGTCCGACAAAGAAATGTCATTGGAAGAAGCAACGGCAGAAACAGAAAGCGAAATAAATACTGCATTAGTGGGGTCTAAAAGACCTATACAGGACATTATGGTCATTGATGATGAAGAGACAGAAAAAGGAAAAAGATTGAAAACCGATGAGTCACAAGAATTGACAACAATTTCAGAAGAAGCAAAAGCGACAGAAGATGAAATACCAGAAGTTACAGTGAAGGAATACAACATTGAAGAAACCCCTGTAGGGGGTGATGTAAATAGACCCAAGAATATCATGGACGTATTTGATGAACATAGTAAAAATAAACAGGAATCAGCGAAGCAAACAAGTCAATTGTTTCCAAAGGTCAGGAATATATCAAATAATGAAGTGAGCTTATTTACCAGCAGGAACATCAAAGAAAATTCTTTGAAATTTTCAGTTGTAACAAAAAACAAAATCTCAGAGATGAAGATAGACTTGTCAAAAGTAAATGCCCCTGATAAAATTTTGTTACATAGACAAGCTGGAGAGGTCATATACTCAGACTATCTAGGGGCCACATTGAGAGCAAACAAACTGAAGAATTCAGTAGATAAATTAAATAATCAGTTGAGACAGGAAAAGGCGGAGAATAAGTCTCGACAACAGCAAATCAAGAAATTGCAAATAGATTTGACTAATAAAGATGGAGATGCAGCCACTAAACTGCTCAAGGAGAAGGAAGATATGATCTTAACTTTGAGACGAAAATTAAAAATCCCAGACACTGTACTCATTCAAGGTGCAGAATTGACAATATTAGAAAAAGAGAAAGAAGAACTATCTAACGAAGTCAATGATGTCACTGCCAAAATGTTAAAGCTTTCTGACGAAAAGGATTGTTGGGAAAAAGAAAGGTTCATTTTAGAAGAACAGTTAGCAACAGCAAGAAAACAATTAGCAGAGAATAGTCAGCAGCAAGTATCCACAGGCTCAGAAGAGGATAAAACCGGTGTAGATGGAATTTTACAGGCAATGTCACAAATAAGTTTAAAGGATAATGAAATAAAATTGTTAAAGACAGAGATATAGAAATTGAAAGAAGAGAATGAAGCAAAAGAAAAAGAAATAAAAACTTTGCAGGCAAACAATCAGGAATTGAGCAATAATAATAAAGGATTAGCAGCTCATGCAACAGGACAAGCTGCTATGCAGGGGTGTAAACATATGGTGTGGGATCAGATTATTAAAGAGGTTGAAAAACTTAGGCCATATCTGGATTATATAAGAGTTAAAGAAAAGGTAGCCAAAGATGCCTTCGAAAGTTGCCGGGCAGTCAGAGAGAGCCTGAATAGAAAGCCGAAAGAAATAGCCCAGAGAGCAATAACATTTTTAAACAGTCTATCTGAGGCAGACCTGACAGCCATGAGTATAACGAACAGAATTTCTGTCATCACTTGGGCCAGAAGGATCTTGGGCAAATACTCACATGTCGAAAATGTCGAGGCCAAAGCAGGAGAAATAAGGAAAGAAGTAATCCAATTCAAAAAGCAATTTGAAAAGTTAGTGAATAAGGGATTCCCAGCTTTCTGGAACGAAAATAGTGAATTAATTCCTCCAAATGATTATAAAAGATTACTGTTTGATATCAGGATGGATCACCGAAATTTCCAGCAGCTAGATCACATGCTCACAGGGAAAATTTTAATGGAAAAAATGTCAGGGGAATTTGAAATTCTAAATATGCTAATTTCAACTTGTGCAAACCTTCTTCCTATTTCTTATGCAGGTCATATTGAGATGCGAGTCTTGGTGAAGGAAATGACCAGTTATGACCTACCCACGGTTGACCAGTGGAATTATGTGGAAAAGTACGGAAAAACAAGATATTATGTTCATACCTAGATGCATATGAAATTCTTGCCATGTGGCAAAAGGATGATATCAAAAAAAAAAAGTTTTGCCAAGTGGCAAAAAGACATTTTTATTTTAAATTTGTAATATTATTTGAAAGACAGTTATGGGTCGCTCGAAGACAGTTATCTTTTAGTTAAACATTTTTAATTATTAGTTAGAAGAAGCAGTTATGTGGAGCTTCTTCTAAAAATTTTGTATAAAAAACGATGGAGGTCATTGTTGAAGGGGTTGGAAATTTTTTGAGAAACAAGTATGTTTTGAAGTTTATTTTTGAAGAAATAAAGGCAGTACAGTGATGATGCCTATCTTTGATATCAGAGATTCATGAGTTAATCAGTCTTATAGTCTGTTATTCTCTTTATCTTTATATGTGCATGTTTACTTTCTTCGTTATATCTCCCATAGTGTTTTTCTTCCATATTTAAATGAGCACTTGAAATAACTTGAGATTCATACTGGTTATGCCTCATTTTATTTGCATTTAAATATCCATTATATTCTCCAAAGTTGACAATAGATTCATCCTGGATAGATGCCTGTTGTTGATGGAATGTCTTTACTTCTTTCTTTGTCACCTGAAAAATCAAATTGACTGTAATATGATTACTATCTTGCCTCTGTGTAAATTTGTATGGTGAAAATCTCTTACTGGTTTATTATACATTTTGAAAGCTTCGACTCCATGCCCAATGTTTCTTGTTTACCTTTTCGACCAGAAAATACTTTTTGAGAAATTCTAAAAGAACCTTTGTATATTTTTAGCCTTCACATATATATCAAAGAGAGAGCCCTCTCTGGTGGAGAAAATGGCTAGTTTTTCTACCTAAAGCTTGGTTTGAAATAGGTTACCTTAGGTCTTATTGTTTGTCTTAAGTCTTAGGTCTTATTTTCTTACATGGGTAATCTTCCACCATGTGGATCTGTCCCTGCAACCACGTAAATAACCCTGTACTAAAACTGATGAAGGGACCCACGCCACCATGGCAAGCCATCACCTCTGCCCACCTAGTCATATGGGGATCTCGTGCATCCTGGTCCTCAAGATCGACCTGTGGGCGCAAGTGGGGCACCCGCTCCAGCATGAAGGACACCACCACCGAACCGCACCCAAATTGATTCAGTGCCCCGCACTGGAATTTGGTCAACTGATCTCGAAGACTGGTGAGAAGCCCCTCACACCAGTTGAACATGGTAGGAGCCATGCACTCCTCAGCATACATCATCTGCGATTTTCTCGCTAGATGAGCAGATCGGCTGCCAGATACCCGCACAATAGTAAAGAGTATCGTCTGAAGAGCTCGGTCCCTGACATCCTTGATGGGAATTTTCCCACCAGTCATCGACGTACCTGGAGTACACTATTGCTCGATCATGTCCTCTACCGACCAATCACCACCTTGTGATCTGGTCAAGGACACAGGGTTTAGTTGCCAGGATAACCCTACCAAAAAATAGATGTCCTTGACATCTATGGTGAGCGTGTGCTCACCAATTTGGAAATGTTGTTGTATTGGGTCCCAACATTGGACCAGGTGTGTTAGCAAAGGTAATTGGGACCTTATCCCCGACACTCGAAAGTACTTGAGTAGCCCATGGTTTCTCAACGCAGCAACACATTGTGGATCATTTTCTGCTTGCGCATCATCGAGCTCATGCTCACGTTCTCTCCACTCAAGAACCATTGTGCTCACTCCAAACCTGTCAAGAAGGACATTTTAACACCTTTAGAACTTTTCCCAACCATCAAAAGAGTCTCCATTTGGGTAGGTTTTTGGGTTGAGTTGGTGGTTTGCGCCAGTGCAGAACGTCCTTTTGGACAGTGCGCCATCGGCGCAAAACACCCTTTCGAGTTTTGCACCGGCGCAGATCCTGAAAGGGCGACCTGCGTCGGCCTGTGAGCACAAATCCCCCAACCCAACGAGCTCAAAAACTACCTAAATGAAGTAAAAAACAAATTCTAATCCACTATAAAGTTAAAGAGACAAGTTTAGAGTTTCCTGTCGCTGACGACGTCTGAAATGATGCATCACAGCTCCCAGAATCATCAAAAGAAGAACGGCTCCAAATGGTACTTTTCACCTCTCCAACTTGGTAAAAAACAAATAGTAATTCCTTTTACTATTTACCCCTATTTATATTGAAAAAGAGCATATTCCTTTTTTAATTTATTCCAATGTGGGTTATTTTGCTATAGTTGGATTCATTTATACCCGGTTACTCATTTTTGACCTAGTTTCGAAGCTTGCAGGTGAAGTTAAGCACCACCTTGATCATGTTTTTCGTGGTTGTGGTTTTTTCATGCATATTTTCAGGTATGAACAACTCATAGAGCGTCTTTTTGTCATTATTTTTCTCATTAAATTCAATTATTAATGATGCCGAGCTAACTCTTTGTTCTTTCTCGTGCTCATAAAATGATGAGAATAAGTCATCGAGTTATAGTTTATCACTTTTTCGGGCTCGTTAAACTCCCACGAAAAAGGAACCCCCTGAGCCTTTTCTTTAAGCTCTTTTCAGGTTCTCTAAATACGAAAAGATCGCCAAGCAAACTTGATGCGTTCACGCTTGTAAAAGTATTTGAATGATCGTCTTCCTGGTGATAGTTTACCCCTTTTTCGGACCAGGGGGCACTACTTACGAAAAAAGAATACTCCAGCCAATCATGAATGGAAGAGTCCTCTCTCGCGTTGTTTTACCCTTTTCCGGGCGAAGAGGCTAACTTTACGAAAAAGGACCTTTGGAATCTTCTTTAGTTCTTTTCAGATTCTCTAAATATGAAATGACACCGAGTTCCCCTTCTATGGACTCGTTAAATTTTAACATTGAAGGGCCCATCATGGGATGAACCCCTCCTTTCCTAGGTTCGTAAAACGTTTGGGATTGGACTCATCTATGAGATGAGCTATACCGAGCATCTGTTTACCCTCCTCAAGCTCGTTAAAAAACAAGTGAGACACTCATCACTCATGATGGGGAAAAAGGAAAGATTTTGTGTTACACTTTATTTACAGGAACTGCATCATCACTCTTGAACATGGCACTCATTTGCATTTGCATACAACACTTGGGTGATTCGTTTGTCTTCGAGTCATACTGATTCCATGAGTCATGTCACTCCTTTGGGTCATCCGAAGAATGTCTCCACTATCAGTTGCATTAGGGGTCAGTACCGTTCTCGTCATGTCAATAATTCCAAGTCATGCCATGCCCATGTTCAAGAGATGTCCATCGCTCATCATCTGCAGTTAGTACACCTTCTACCATGTCGGTCTACCTTGAGTAAGTGTTGCACTTTACTCTACTGTCCGATCCACTCTAAACATCTGTTATCGAGTTTTGTGTCATTGATGGGGGATTCATCATGGCCCTCCTTCGACGGATTCATCCTTGTCGACTTCAACACATCATTCGAGGATTGAATCTAGAAACCAATCGAGTACCTTGGGCCTGCATACCTCAATGGCAGGTTAGCTCACTTTCAACATGAGTTTACATCATTGACTCTTGATTGAAATATTTCATCAGGCGTTCGACCTCAAATCATTTATTCATGCTTGGTGATATGTACTAGGATACCTTGGGGATCATCGACATTAATGGTGATTTCCCTCGCACTTGTTAACGGTATACACCAATGACCGGTAATCAAGTGGTTTCTACCTTGTTCGACTCCAAAACATTGTAATCACATGGATAGATTCATATCATTGCGGGTTCAGCTTGAAGACCCTGGGGAAGTTATATTTTACCCAGGTTGCGATGGAGATTGTTTGAGTCATATTACACAGATCCACTTTGTATTGGTCGTGGTTGTGTTATCATCTCATCATGGATCTACGATTGTGTCTTGTAGCCATGATTGTGTTCAGTCGGTCTTTGCTACCATGGATCTGCAATGTATGGGTCAGCAGCCATGTTGTGAGTTATGTGGGACTGGTATCTTAGAGTTAGTTGTACTGTAGTAGCATCCTCCAGCCAGCAAGTCTTTTCCATTTATCTTTCAAAGCACTTCACCTATCTTGTTTTTCCAGCTTCATGCTTTGGGGGGAATTTTGTTACACCTAAATCTCGTCATCATGAGTCCCTTGTTAACTTAGTGTCTTAATCCCTGAAGTTCCCATGATCAAGCAAGTCATGTAAAGCAAGTTGATTCCCTTTGTCCACATTTCTAGTTGGGCCAACGCATGTTGTCTTTAGGCAAGGTGCGCCCAACTAGGGCCCACGTAGAGTATGTTCTGCTAAACTATGTTGACACCGCAAATTGTCTTAGTTAGTCCTGCATTTCCCTTCTCAGGCGCTGGTTGTCTTCGTGCAACTTGTGCCGGAGTTGGTTAATTGGGATAAAGGTAGCTTTCGAGCGATTTATAAAAGTTGGATGAGGTGGATCCCTATCCCTAACTCCTAGGTGAGTTGTCATATGATTCCCTAACCTCAAGGGAGGATCCCTTATCCCTCTCCCCATGATCCTCAACCTACTTTATCCACTTGGTCCTATAACTACAAGGCCCCTCTCCATTCCAAAGGGAGGAAGTCTATTTCACTTACATGCTAGTGAAATTATCTTAGGATATATCCATCCACCTATTGGGAGATTCACACTTCCTTTGGAGGCATTGGCTTGGCTTGTTGGAGGAGGATTGCAACGTGAAGGCTTGGGTTGTAATCATCTCTCTACTTTGTATTTCCTTCTTTTATACAGTAATATAAACTATTTCCACAAATGTTATTGTGTTGATAATGTTTGTAGTTTACTTCCTTAACTGTTTACTTAGATTAGTTATTGTTTAAACATATTTTACTGCTTGTATTGTTTCCACATGTTTTGACAAGTCTTGCAACTAAAGATTTGATGACTGGAGAACTTGGAGAAACAACGAGGAAGAAGATCTATAATCTGAAGGTATGATGTCTAAGTACTCGATCTCTAACTAGATCTAGGAAAGTAGATTTGTGTTCTGTCCTTATTTGTTCTAGATTCACATTGAACTAGGGATATCTGGCTCACGCCCGCTCGAGTAGATTGTCCAATAACTGTTTCGGCACAACTTTCAGTTTTTCGCCGATCAACGGACTTGTCAATTTTTCGCCGAAATGCTTTATCGACGCAACTCTGCGAAACTCCCTGAAACGTGTCGGTGCAACTTTCATTTTTGCGCCGACCATTTTGGCGTGCCTTTGAATTTTAATCCGATTGATAGACTTATGAATTTTTCACCGACTGTTTTGGCGAGTTCTCAATTTTACGCCGAAACGCCCTTTTTCGACCACTTTTGATTTCTCGCTGAAACGCATCAGCAACTCTTCTGATTTCTCGCCAGCAGTTTCGATGCTCTTGCCAATTTTGCGCCGACGCACACTTAGCAGAAACTAAAAAAACACTTAGAAAAATTTTGAATTTTTTCTTAATGATCAGTGTTGAGCAGGAAAAATGCTTACCTCTACAAGTTGCCTGATTTGGTCGATATAGACCCAATGTTGTAACCTTTTCTCTAATACCAATCTGTCACGCCCCCTCCCATCGATCCAATGAAAGGAAGGGAACCTGACTACAGATCTTGGGATTTTTACCTAAAACTCAGCCCCATTCATTAGATTCATACAAAATAAAATACATGTGTGTGCAGATGCATAATCAGATAAACATGCATAATAGAATTTAACTATCCACACACATTTCACATGCATTTATCGACATAATAAAAACAATGCAGAAGTAAAACAGATAAAGAATACTCATCTTGATATAATGTTGTCCCAAGCAATTAGCTACGCAACTGCAACATTCTACCTAGCCATAGGCCAACTATGCTCATCAATCTCTCAGCATAGTTGCCAGCCCCGAGCTAGGCATGATTTCCACAAGGAAAGGGGACACGCAAGATCATACATAGCCAAAGCAATGGATACCCATCTCAACCTCAACATTCTCTTCCACAAACATCAATATCAAATATGGGGCATGGATACACATTTTCAACAAAGGGATTTACAAAACAAGGTCCATGGGTTCTCCCCAAGTCGTGGGCACACCAAAAACAGATTGTGGGAAGAGGGAATCAACCACAGGGAAGAAACTGATTTTTCCCACGAGTATGTGACCATTCAGATGACCAAAAATGACCTCTATGGAACCCTCAAATCGATTTCCTTTCTTCCCCATTGTTATACAATACAAAAACGCCCTTCCCAGCTAGAAACATGAAGGAAACCACAACAAAAATATGGAGGAAAATGCCCAGGAAGCTCAGAATGCATGAGGGAGCAAAGGAAATGGGTGAATAATGGCTTAGGGAGCAATTTCGTGGCTCTTTTCATGTCAAAGAAGCAAAACACGTTTTTCCCAAAATGGTGGATTTTCCATACTCGAATTTGGAAAGCCATACCTCCCCATTCCCCAAGGCATTAACTACCTCAACCAACTCTTGGAAGAAATAAATGATTGGGTACAAAAGTCAACATGGGTAGTTGAGGGTTTATGGGTTCTCTCTTGGACACTTGGATTGAATTGATTGGCTCCAAGGGTTTGAATATTTCCCTCCCAATTCCTTGTAAAAATCATGCCCCCATCTCTTGTTACATTGCATTGCATAGCTAGTTGTGGGTGTTTTATTAAAATGCATATACATGGTATTTACAATTTCCATTGTGCCTGGATAGCACACAAACCATATGCATCAATTTTAACACTAAATCGATGGTGGGCCTTGGCCTTGAGATCCTCACCACGATTTTATAACGATATGACATCATTTACATTTTAATGTGATGGGGTCAAAATCAAGATATTACAATTCTTTTTGTGAGCTGGTTTCTGATCATTGGAAAAAGTTATCCTCTGTACCCTATTCTTCCTCTCTTCGTGGGTTGATCCAGAAGTTGTCAAAACTGAAAAAAAAAAAGTGGAATGGGAAAGAAAAAAGAAGGCTGCTAATTTGGCATGCATTGAAGGTATTGAGGTGAAACTACATGTATTATGTAGTAGTACTGATGAAGGTTTATTCTTGTTGGAGAGGAAAGAAAATGTTATAGCGTTGGAGGCTACAAAAGCTAAAATCTTGGGCCAAATTTAGGAAACATGGAGACAAAAAAGCAGGGCCATTTGGCTAAAGGCCGGGGATAATAACACTAAGTTCTTCCATCGTTTAGTAAATCAGAGAAGATTGGCCAATTCCATTTGGGATATTAAAGATGATTTGGACAAGGTTATTTGTGACAATTCCTCCTTGAAGAAGGCTGCTGCGAAACACTTTCAGGACCTTTATACTAGAAAGTCTTATGCTAATATGGTAAATCAACTTAATACAATCAGAAATTTCCCTCGTTATTTCAGTGAGGAATACCGTCGGGAGGTGGCTAAACAAATATCCGTGGAGGAGGTGCAAAAAGTGTTGAAGTGCTTCGCCAAAGACAAGAGTCTTGTCCCTTACGGGTGGATTGTCGAAATTTATCTCCACTTTTTCGACATGTTGGGTAATGAAGTCACTGAGGCTGCTGATGAGAATCGAAAGAAGGAATGGATGCCGATTTTGTTAAACAAAACCTAGATTTCCCTCATTCCTAAGAAGGATAGGCTAGTCGATTTTAACGACTATAGACCTATATCGCTCTGTAACCTCTTGTACAAGATCATCACTAAGATTATTTCAGAGAGAATAAAGCCTATTATGGGCAAGAGTATTTCTGAAGAGAAATTTGGTTTCGTTCCCAATAGGAAAATATTAGATGCGATGGTCGTGGCTCAAGAATGCTTATACTCTGTGAAGCAGGAAAAGCTTAATGCATTTCTCTTAAAAATGGATCCTGAGAAAGCCTATGATAGAGTGGATTGGCACTACCTAAGGTTCATTCTCATGCAGACTGGGTTGAATGTAGAGGTTGTGAATTGGATTATGGTGTGTATCACTTCACCGAAATTTGTTGTTTTGGTGAACGATTCTCCTTCATCTTTTTTCAATGGTAATCGAGGGATCAGGAAGGGGTGCCCGCTCTCTCCCCACCTCTTCATATTGGCGATTGAATGTCTCAGTTTGATGATAAAAAATCCAAAGAACAAAACTTGATTAAAGGATTAAAGGTTGCTAATGCCTTTTTTATCTCTCACTTATTGTTCGTGGATGATGTCTTACTATTGGGTGAAGGATCCTTGTCCGAGTGGAATCAATTTTCCAACATTATTTGTGTTTTCTATGATGCATATGAGATGGCTATAAGTGGACAGAAGTCAATTTTCCTTTATCAATATAAGGATCCTGACATTCCAAAAAGTATTGCTTTGGTCCTTCGTTATAAAATGGTTGATATTGATGAAGGTTTTAGATATCTATGATACTATCTAAAACCAAATTGTTACAGATTATCTGATTGGAGTTGACTTGAAAAGAAAATTCAGAAAATATTAGTTCTTCGTCATACAGGTGGCTCTCGTTGGGAGGGAGGCTCACTTTGGTAAGATCGGTACTCCAAAGTATTCTGGTGTTTTGGTTCTCCTTATTCAAAGTCCCAAGTGTTGTTATTTCTAGCATTAGAAGGAAGATGTTTCAGTTTTTATGGTATGGAAAAATTGGTCTTACGAAATTTCACCTTGCTTCTTGGGAAGATCTTTCCATCCCTCAATCCCTAGGTGGATGGGGCATTAAGCATTTAATATTTTTTAACAAGGTGTTGTGCACTAAAATTTTGTGGAGAAGCCTCTTTGTTAAAGGTCTATGGGGGAAACAGATTCAGGTTAAGTATCTCAAGAGATTACCCTTGGTGTTTTGGATAAGATCTCATGCTCGGAAAAGTCACTTGGGTTCAACTATTTGGCGTAGTCTACTTGAATCTTTCCCCATTATCAACCACACAATAGCCTGGGCCGCTGGAAGAGGGGCACAAATTTTTATGGGCATCGATATGGTAATTGGCCTTGAAGATGGATATCTCTTATCTGATGTTTTGATTGATTAGTTGCATCGTCGAAATATTTTTGTTTTAAAACATGCAACGATAATCTCTTAGGAAGGTGCCATTTCATGGCGGAGATATAAGGACCTGAACCTGAGCTACCCCCTTGACTTTGAATGGGACTGATATGTGGAACTTCTCTATCAGGCGAGCATTAACTTAATCGATGCTGAAGACACTTTGGTTTGGTCGTAAACAATTTTGATGGAATGGTCACCGCTCACTTAGCATACAATTTTATTCTGGACTCTGCATTGGAGGTGAGGCCCTACTGGTGGCTGAAAAAGGTCTGGAACGGTAATATCCCCTTAAAATTCAAGTGTTTCACTTGGTTATGCCTTCATAACAAATTCCTTACATGGCAAAACTTGCAGAAAAGGGGTTTTGAGGGCCCTGGATTTTGTGGTCTTTGCAGGGTGGCCGAGGAGATGCCTAACCACTTATTTGGTAGCTGTACTTTTTTTCAACTCATTTGGTTTGCGCTAAGTAAGTATTTTGGTTTTCATTACATGTGGGATTTCCCTTGTTTCAAAGACAATCTGCAAAGGTGGTTTGCTCAGCACTGTCAGGATTATCTTTTGATTTTGTTTGTTATCTAGGGTGTATGGAAGGCATGCAATGGGATTATATTTAAATATAGAAATCCTTCGGTGGAATTGGTTAGCTCTCAGATCACCACTTACTATCTGGAACACAAAAGAAAGGATTGAGTGAAGGCCCTAAGGCAAGTTTCTTTCTCTGAAAGTGATTTCATCTATCCTATGGGTTTTTTCGACGGGGCAGAAAAGGAATGTCGTTGTGGTGCTGGTTGTGTGTTAAATTTTAGCCTTGGTCACGAGTTTCACCTATTCTTTATGGCTGGACATGGATCCAACACTAGAGTTGAACTATTAGCCCCGTGGGGTCTCTTGTGGTTTGCAAATAGCAGAGGTTCTACTTCTTTACATGTGTTTGGGGACTCTAAATGTATTGTGGATTGGGCGCTTGGAAGAACCACTCTACCCTCTCTCAGGCTAGAGCATTGGATGGATAAAGTTAGAAAAATGATATTGGCATTTGATCGTGTTTACTTCAACCACATTTATAGGGAAGCAAATGTGGGGACGGATTCTCTTTCCAAGCGATCGTTTGGCAAAATGGATGGAAGGATTTTTATTGAGGAATTCATGAATGTCAACCTCATTCTTGCTAACTGTCTGTATCTCTTTTGAATGTTGGTTTTTAGCTATTTGGGATTATTAGAATGATGTATATTTGTAGTACTTTCTTGTTCCGGTTATGGTCTTTTTGGAGGATGTAGCTATGGTCCTTTGTTTCTATTCAGTTTGAATGGTTTTTTTCTATGAAGAGAAGATCCTCACTTCTCAGATGTTAAGATGTATTCTTGTTTACAACTTTTATCTAATATAAAGTTGTTGTTTTTTGTGTGAAAAAAAACCATCCTGACTATACCAACCAATGAGATAGTCAATAGCAATTGAGCTCGCATCAATAAATATTTACCATATGCATCATCAATAATGAAACCCTCTAAACACGCTCAGATATATCTCAAATGTAAAATATACTAACAACCAATATGCCAAAGAATGTTTGTAGTACATGAACTAGTGATCATATCCCTCATATTGTTTAATGATTGTCATGTATTATTACCATAGTGATCTAATATATCTATAATAATGGACATAAGTAATTAATGATCCCACCAATGTGTGATCAACCAAACACCATCAATAAAATGTCTTAACAAGCTGTAAATACTTATGGAATCCAATGATTATGGCAGTGATTAGCAAGGGGATCTTACTCAAATATTGTTAGTATGTAATAACCCTAGCAACACCAATAACTTAGTCACAATCAGAGGTATATGAAAGTTGTCAATAGTGATAAATCACACTTAAACCAATACACCGATTTGCAATATGAAACCAACCAATACCTATAAGGTAACAATTGAGAAATATCTTATGATAACCAACAATGATTAATTAGTCCTCAACCATTTACCTTCACACAATGAACTTGACATTACCAAGTGTGTCAAAACAAAATTTAAGTGATTTAGTTACTAATCAGTGAACATGTAGAAGATATACACCCAAAAACCTTGATCTATAATACACAAATCCAATCATTGTTCAAATAACATCTAATAATAAGATGAATATGCAAACAAAAGCCTAGATCTAATACACAAGCCTAGTCATTGTTCAAATAACATCAAACAATAAGATGAATATGCAAACAAAGGTTAGAATAGCCAACAAACCAACATTAACCTAACAAGATGAATATGTATGCAGAAGTAAGAACACTCACTCATTAGCTAAGTGCTTGGATGTAATGATTAACAAATGGCTTAATTACAAAATGTTGGTTTATTATGATGTTTAATAACTTCTTGGTTTTTATAATAACAATGGGATGAATTTAGGATAGGAAATTGATTTCTTTTGAGCTTTGTTTTAGATTTAACTCCACCAATTTTATATTAATAATTAATGAATAATTGAATTGTTAAACTAATTATCTACTCTTTACACACTTTTGGGCTTCTTCTTTAGATTTAACTCCACCAATTTTATATAAATAATTAATGAATTGTTAATATAATTTGGGACACAGGTAAAGCCAGGTGTGATTTGAACTCGTGACCTCCATTTACAACTGTAACTTCATAACAACTGAACCGCCAATGAACCACATCCAAGCAGGCATTTTAAATTATAACTTTGACAGAATTAAAAATAATTTTTTTTTCTAAATTAATTAAAATTATAATTTTTTCTTAATTAATTAAAATTAAGACTTGACACAATTAGGAAATATATATATATATATTTTTTCTGAATTAATTAGAATTATAACTTTGACAGAATTAGAAATTAAATTATAACTTAATTGACAGAATTAGAAATTAGAATTATAACTTATAACTTTGACAGAATTAGAAATTAAATTATAACTTAATTGACAGAATTAGAAATTAGAATTATAACTTATAACTTTGACAGAATTAGAAATAAAATGAACCTGACAGAATTATAACTAAAATGAACCTGACAGAATTAGAAATTAGAATTATAACTTATAACTTTTACAGAATTATAACTTAAATTATAACTTGATTGACAGAATTATAAATTAAATTATATCTTTGACAGAATTAGAACTAAAATGAACCCGACGTGAGTCGAACACGCAACCTTCTGATCTGGAGTCAGACGCGCTACCATTGCGCCACAGATCCCTCATACACTTTTTATGGGGTCTTTATTATACCTTATTCATACTTTATATTTATTTCTAACATATCATCTCATAACACAGAATCAAAATCAGTGAATACTTTAAACTCTTATGAAGCGCAGCAAAACAAAATTTATAGAAAGCATAAACGAAAAACCAAAAACAATTCATATTCAAAATTATTGTTGATTTGTCGTAGAAGACTAGCACAGCAAAACAAAATTTCTGGAAAGCATGGAAAGCATGCTCGGGAAAAAAAAAAATTCTAGAAAGCATAAACAAAAAAACCGAAAACAATTTGCGGTGCGCGTGGATCGAACACGCGACCTTCGCTATGAAGGCATGAAGATGTTGTAGTCTCAGATTCTTTGTCCGGTGGCGTCTCTTATAGATAATGTAATTGAGCAGATCAGACAACTCAAAATATAGCTTATTAGAATAGCATTTCGAAGATTGGGGCATTCCGAGAATTGAACTCGGGACCTCTCGCACCCAAAGCAAGAATAATCACTAGACCAAATGCCCTCTTTCGTTCTTTCAGAAGCCTGTACATACACAATCTAAATGGACCCGTTTGCGTTTTTTCAAAATAACAAATTTAATGTGGATAAGTTTCTGTGAAAACTGGGGCTTGAACTCTCGTCCTCATTGGAGACCATTCATACATTATAATGTTGAGATTGGGAATTGAACCTATGCCCCTGCGGACAGCATCTTTATGGTAATGCAGACGAACTCGGCTGTCTCAAGAGATGATCCTTTTGGCTGCAACATAAAATTATAAAACTGTTTCCACCGTCTTCTTATTATTCAATGATACAAGTTTCTCTGAACTTTTGAATTTCGTTCACTTATAAGCCATCAATTAACTCCTATATCGGTCTATGTAACTCCTACCTTCCCATCATTATATCCTAAAAAGGAGCTGACACCTATCCATAATCTTGAACCTTCAAAGAACACTGACCACCAGTGAATCTGAAGGAACATAATCTTGGATTATTACTAACTTCTCAAACTCTAGCATCCCTCAAGTCAATATCATCGGTCAAAATATTTGACCACATCATGAATTGTTCAGGATATCTCTACAAATATAATCACGCGGATAAGTGGATCATATCTATCGAAGTCTCAAAGATAGAAATATACACAAGCCAATTCATTGATCCTGAAATACCAAGCTCACAGTATAGGTAACAACCCATGCAGAGATATCAACAACCTATGAACATGAGAATCTCTCTCATGTGACTTAAACCCTCCAACAACTAAATGAACCTAAACTAGGTCAACTCCCTCATCCCAAAAGAATTTTGAAGCAAGAGTAACATCATAGTCAACTTCCTATGTCTGATAGAATCCAACAACCTCGTCCCTATACTCTACAATACTTCCATACACTGTGAACGAGAAATCAATATCGACATCATCCCCCATCAAAGTATCACCCCTCTCCTCCTAACGACAACTAGAAGGCTCATGTATAAAAGAAACTAATGCAATTTGACTAGCATATCTCCAAGGATGTATACTCACTCTCCTAAAGACAACTAGAGGGCTCATGGTTAGAAGAAATCAATGCAATATGACTAGCATATCTCCTAGGAGGTATACTTGCAGCCACTAAAGATTTGGGTGATCCTACATTATCTCGAGCCTCATCAAAACTAGAGGGATCATATATCCTCTCACTAGAATATGCATGTCCCACCAAATCATCAAGTAACTTATAGAGACTACCCTCTCTCACCCCTCTAGCCAAAGTCTTTTCTCAACCAACCTAAGTATTACACCCAGAGTCTTTTCTCAACCAACCTAAGTATTACACCCAAAAACTCCAAACAAAGCCAAGAACCTCTCCCATGTACACTACTTATAAAATATTGTCTCCCTCTTACACTTAGAGGATTTCAGCCACAAAATCTTCAATACCATGTAGAAGTTTTTGCAATCTACTAGTTTCAATGCAAAACAAAAAATTCACCTCTTTCCTAGAGGTTTTTTAGATCTTAACCTTGTGAAATTCCAACCTTAAGGCTATTATGAAATATAAATAAAAAAACAACAACGATAGAAAATATTTCACCTCTTAATAACCCCACTCCACTAGCAAATTCAGGAGAAGAGATACAAAGTGCGGCAACAAGTTTCAACCCTCTAGGACAATCCTATCATGCATAAAACAAAACAAATTTTACTTTATGATAGTTGTAAATACAATACAAAATTTACCCTATATTCTTCAAAGTGTGCCAACAAGTTTCAACCCTCCAGGACAATCTTATCATGCATCAAACAAACCAAAAATTCACCTTATGATAGTTATAAATACAATATAAAATTTACCCTATATCCTTCAACATTAATTTTAAATCACATCATAAATGTCAGCTTTACTCTTATGCCAAATGAATAAGATATATGTGTTGAAAATTACAAAACCATAAAGAAATAGATGGTTGAAAATCAAATCTACAATAGAAACATTTTTGGACAATTGGAATATTCATTAATATGCATAAATATGAAGTTCATGTACATACCATATCCTTATCCAAAGGCAAGTACAATCCTCTATCTCTTCACAACCCTAGCTAGGGAAAAAAAAATGAAATCCTTGGATCACACTAAGGAGCTCCAACAAGCTAGCATCACACAAGCATGTCCTCCAATCTAAGACATCTCCTCCTCTTCTTCTCTTCACAAGTACAACCTAATGTTCCATATCAAAATCCTAATCTCCAAGTCTCCAAGGTATGAAAGCCTAGCCCTAGTATTCAATATGCTCCAAGAAGCTCCAAAAACCCTACCGAGTCCAAGACAAGACAGATAAAGTACAAATGAAGATCCAAGAGATAGGAAGACTAATGCACTCCTCTTAGTCACATATCTAAATTGTGAAAGGGATTTTTTCTTCCTCTCTATATATATGAGGTAAGGGATGCCAACAATACATATGTAGGCCTATTCCCTTACAAGCAACCTACAAAGACACATGTGGAGTGCTACACTCCAAGGGTACACATGTCGATCACAATGGTGATGCATCCACAAGCAAGGCTCCAATAAAAGGAACTCTATGATATGTTTCCAATGCTCCTCCTGCAAGTCTCCAATGACTCCAAAGAACCTCCTAAACCATGTACTACACTAGGTCCACTTTCATTGCATGAACATTGTCACAATCCAACTATCCCCAAGTCAAATATAGGCCTCCATAAGCATCCAAGCTACCCCATGTTATGTAGGTATTAACACCCTCTTGTTGAATTCCAAATTCTACTTCTCCAATGTAGCGAATTTTCCAAGCAAGAAACCTCCCCCATGTGGCCCATGTAGAATGTCACTAAGTTGTCTAAAACTCTCCAACTCCCTAAGGTCAAGAAATTACTGAGCAATCCATCTCCAATGTGCAAATCCATCAAAGACCAACCAAATATTGATCATACACCATGTACCCCAAATCTCATGAAGCACCAGAAATATGGTGTAAACACTTTCAAAGTAACCTGAAAATCTAACACACTCAAATTTGCAATAGTAATTGGAGTGTCCAAAGCACAAACAATAAGGTTCAAAGAAACTTATATAATGTTGTCACTAGAATATGTGTGACAAGATGTTTTTTTTAAGGTTATCTCTAATGACGACAATAGATCACTATAGCCTTCTTTTGCAACAAATAATGAAAAAAATGTATTAGTATCATTGCTTTATAATCTTCAAACTCTGAATATACAGTGAACCATCACTTGAAATTTTTACTGTGGGTACTTCGTTGTCTCCTGAATCTCCTACAAATTTTTCTATTTGAAACTTCCCCAAGAAAAAGTTATAGCGAAAATGGCTCTGATATCAAATGCTATGCACCAAATTCCTAAAATGGCATAAAATTAGAAAGAGAGAGTAACCCAATGCCTTGAGAATGAAATAAAGAGATGAATACAAAGCCTCTTCGAGGGGAAAACCTCATTTTACAATGTACCAAATTCACAAGACACGATGAGATGGCTATACAAATGAATCACCTTTATTATGAATAGGAGATGAAGTGATCATAATGTAATCTACTACTAAGCCAACCTAACCATAACTAATATACTAATAATGATGGTTAGGGCCTTAACATACATGCACTCTCA
This sequence comes from Larix kaempferi, assembly GCA_027924585.1. Taxonomy (NCBI): domain Eukaryota; kingdom Viridiplantae; phylum Streptophyta; class Pinopsida; order Pinales; family Pinaceae; genus Larix; species Larix kaempferi. Next base: position 30,610,699 of record BSBM01000372.1, read on the forward strand.
AATGAGATTTTGATGCATTCTTTACTCACTAACAATGTTTGCATATGGCCTTGAATCATGGAAACTACTTTTCTCATACATTGATAGGCTTAATGGATTCTCGTCCTCCAATCTTCAAGCAAATTGCCTCTTTGAGCTCTCCTCCCCTATTGCTAACCTTTATTTCTCCCAAAACTTCAAATATCCATTTGTTGTCGGCCTCCCATTTACCTCAAGCAAGCATTCTCTTTAATGGTGTTGCACAAAATGTCAACTATTAAGGTTATTCATTTCACCTTCTTAAGTCATTTTACACTTTTTCCTTTATGCTAATTGTTGATTTCAAAGTTTTCCTAAATTTAATTTACAAAGATGAGGGAATATTTTAGAAACATTTCAAATCACACATCCCCATTCATAGGATTTTGGTTCCCAAAATATTCAACTCAAAGATGCAACATGTTTTTTTCTTCTCAGCACACCATCTAATGGCTCACACCACTTTTATATAGGAATGCACTCATTATGAAGTGTTCTTACTCTCCTTCTACAATTCTTTAGACAATTTGCAACACCTCTAGAATTGTCTTTATAACTATGAGAAAGTAGTGGCCAACTCTTTACCTCTTTGATCATTGGTACAATCCTCTTTTATTGATTCTTTGTCTCATATTCCTCTTGATGCCAAAACCATTTGTGGACTTATTGCTCCATATGAGGACAAACTACTAATATTTGAATCTTATTCTCCCATCTTTAGAAATGTCCCTTATTTGAGCATGTGAGCTTGTTTCCTTGGTCCCCCATGTAAATGTAGTTCCAGGTGGTGAAAACATCCATTGTGTACCCTCTTTCAAGATTCTACAAGAATTTTGGAGTAATGATTGGTTATCTGCTACTTTTTTTCCTCCTCAAAGTTCTATTACTACTTCATGGTCATAGATTCATCTACTCTAATATCATATGATCCGTAAATGAAGGACTTATAGCCCACTCATTTCACCAATATGCAACTCTACAAAAAATAAGTTTTGTTCTTTTTTCTCAACAATAATTTCTATTGCTGAGATCAAATCCTTATGCATGAATGGAATGCTTTGATTTATAACACATCCAAAACAAGAGTAAAAAATAAAATTCCCTAATTCAAACTTATCAATTGAAGGGAAATTCTTCTCTAGAGATATGCATACTCAACACTCTAGTAATTATTCAAATGTTTGTGACCCCATTCAGACATATTTCCCATAGATACCAAGGAGTTATACTTCTATTTTAAATCAAGTTCATGTCGAGTAGTTAGTTAATGACAAATATAAGATGTCTCATGTCACTTGAATGCAATTAGATTAAAAAAGGATAATTAACCTATGTTGTACTTGTTACCTCCAAAATTGTACATAGGTGGATTTGATGTGAAGCGTCCAACTTGTGAACATTTCAAATGTTCATTATCAGTGATTAGAAGTTCAGAAGTCTCTGCAGGGCCAATTTTGGCCTCATTTTTTAATAATTGCATGTTCATACCCTTTGGGGATATTGTAAAGATGTGCTAGCATGACAATATTTTGTAAAGAACTTGGCTTCCTAGGACTTAGACATCAATCTGACCATTCCATGGTGTTTTTTCCCTTGTTAATTATGCAATGCTGAATAAGCGATGTATAATTTTCGAGTTTTTCACCCGCTCCTCCAAAGCTAGAATGGCCGTCTTGGTGGTTAGGCCTTAGGAGGTTATTAAATTTCATGCGTCAATATTTATGAGCATGCTAGACATTTAATTGAGTCATTATGAACATGCACTAGGTCCCTTAGGATTTTTATTTAGTTCCGAGAAAAAAAAAATTCTCGTAAAACAAGTCAATTTCTAATGTTTTAATTGAAAAAACCAAAAAAAGTCATAAAGGTGTGGTCTAGAGGGGGAATTTTCCATGGGGGTGCTCGTTTTCTAACCCGGAGCACCCACAAAACCCAAAAACCCAGTTTTCCTAAATTTCGAGTGATTATTATTCACTCAAATAAAAATTCTCTCGAAAATGATTAAAGAGAATTAAAAAATTAAAAAAATAAAGATATGGAGAAAATCAAAATTCCTAAAAGTGATGAATTTTGTCCAAATAAAGGACCAGTTATGATTGCAATCAGTATCAGAGAGAAAATCAATCCTATCTGGGTGATTTCAGTTAAGGTTTAGAGCACAGTGAGTGAATCTGTAGATAGGGATGCGCCATCCTTCTTTAGTTGGGTGACTTCCTTAATTTGGCATCTTTTTATTGGATGGAGGAGAAAACAAGGTGGTGAGGGCACCCCTCTTATGAGGTGGCAGCCACCTCACCCCATAAATACCAAGTTAAAGCTTAGTTCAAAGCTTGAATCTCTCCATGGATTTAGAGATGCGCCCTCAAGCCCTAGATCTCTCTAGAATGCGCCCCCCTCTTCTCCACTCTTCTATTTAAGCAAGGCTATGCTCCATCATTCAAGGTGGATTTACATCGAACCTTTGCTATTGTATTTTTTGAATTTTTTAAAGTAATATAATCAGTGAAAGGCTTTGGAGGTTCATGAGCTTGCAAGATCTGTCTTTGTGATGCACGCATGTTTTATTGAGGTATAATCTAACATACTCTCTTTGATTTTACATGATTTTTGTGGATCAATCTTGCTTAGAAGGCATTTGAGCCCATAGGAATAAACATTCATAGGCTTTGACTTGTTTATTTGTAGTATGTTAGTTAAATGTTAAGAAGTAGCAAGTGTACTCAGATCTACTAATGCTCTTCATGTCCTTTTTTTCAAAATTATATATTTACTAGATTTGATCCCCCTCTTCATGTAAGTGTGTATTTTGATTGTGCAGGATAAAAGTTTGAATAGGGAAGCAGAGCTCAGTTGGATCTTCTTCCTTGTTCAATACATGGTTTTAACATTTTTTTAACACTCTTGTTTTGCAGGCACTTGGATCTCCATCCCCTCCAACTGTGGCTTGGTTCCATCTTTTTCATCACTTCAAAAAATCAATCAACCCATTTCTTTCCATTTTTTCTATATGAAAGAAAGTAGATCATATTTAAAATATTTCATATTAAGTCTATTTGCATCATAGATAGATCTAAAAATTTCAAGTTTATCATAGATCTAGATCTATTTCATGCTAAGTACTTGTGTAGTAGTTTTTATTGAATATTTTCCAAGTACTAAATTGTAAATTTTGGATGTTTTTATATGTACTAATCCACTAATCAGTTTTATTTAGTTTGCTGGTTTTTATTAGGTTGAAGGAATAAAGGAAGGAATTTTGGGCTAAGTATCCGTTAAGCGAATCATCAAAGCACCTAAGTGCCTTTTCTTGTTACTCTTGTTTCTTCAATACATTGTAAACCTCCCTGATATAAGTTATAAAGATCAAAGGTATTCTTTTACATTTTTGTGCTTTGTAATAAATTTAAAGCAAGTGGGCTACACATCGCCCACACCCCCTCCCCCAACTGGGGAAGGCCTGTATCTGCCTCTTTTTCTTTTTGTGCCTTAGTTAGTATTTTTGCTAGATTAGCTTTTACTTTTCGCAATTAGATCTAGATTTAATTTCATGTTTTTTATTTACATTTTTGAGGAAAAATAAATACTAACCCCTATGCATTCCCGAAGGACAGTTCTTGGATAAGGGCTTTCCCGAGTATGGAACTGGGAAAGAGATTCGTAGGTAGTAATTAGAAAACATTTTCTTGCTTTGTCTTTGTTTTCCATGTAAAAAAGCATTGTTAAAACTTTTAAAATTAATCAAGACTCCATTATGTATGCTCTGCACCTCTACGGTTCGTCCGACCAGTAGGGTGCATCAAAAGGAGTTGGAGTGACTAGTAATTATTTCTCCCAACTTTTCAATTAACCTCCCTTAATGGAAATCCAACGTTAATTTCAAGATCACTTTTGTTGTGGGAAAATTTTGCAAAGGAGACAAGAACCACTATAAAGTGACCGCGGGGCACCATCAAGATACACCCTTGTTTGGTGTAGTGTTGGACATCTCTCCATAACTCCATCTAGCCCACGTCCTTGTGTGGAGCCACTTAAAGTGAAATCCGTACATATTCCGACGTACCTCACGGTATATCGGGAATCCCCTTTTTCTCGTTAATCAACTCATCAATCCAAATAAATTTAAAACCGATCAAGTGCATTGCAAAACACTTTACATTTCAACAACACTATTTTTATTTGAATCCATCGACACTGATCTCCAATTTGAAACAATATATTTCATTTTCTTAATACTAGCTCACTATTGTTGATTATATCTTTACATGTTGGTGTTATATATGTTGTCGAACTATTTCTCAAATTTGCAATAAGCTTGTTAAGTGTTTCTTCCCAAAAAGTCCTAAAAACAAATCACTTCCATCCTTAACAACCAAAACAATTTAAGATCCTTAGAAACTCTTTAATAGCATCTACCCCCCTTAGCTTCAATTAGGAGTTTTCCTAAACATAGGAGTCAGGATCGGGTGACAACACCTGACTCGACACTTGCACCCAAGGACACACCTAGCAACTTTAAAAATATTTCTGCTGTGTTTCCCCGAGGTGTGCTTTTCGGTGGAAAAAGTACTCAAATACCCAACTCAACATCTATTTGGCTGAGATTAAACTTAATTTTCTCTTCTCCAAAAAGCATGAAAGGATATCTATGTTCTTGATGCAATTTTAGGTGGATTCAGGATTCTCTACTAATAATTATCAACAGGGAAAATGTATGGATATGTTTATTTCCTTCAATGCATGGCATCTTGTTTATGGTGCACAAGTTGTAACACTCATAAATCTAGTGCTAGATAGTTAACATTTCCACACAATTTGATAACAAATGTCATATCTGACTCCAAACCAATGACAAATTCATCCACTCACAAATAGTTTTAGATGGAAACCAAACACATAGACAAGGAATGTATGGTTGCATTGTGCATTGGCATTTTAGGCTCCAATAGACCCGAGATTTGATTGTAGGAAACTACCTTCAATTGCACAGAGTGTAAACAAAACACCAGCTAATTAGTAAGTACAAGAACGCTCGATTTTTTAGGTGAAATATTTGTCTATGTATAATTGTGATTTGTTGTAGTAACCACCAATGCATGCCTATGGTTGTGGATTTCATGAATCGTCCAAACATAGATGATTTGAAGGGGAATTTCTTGTCACGGTTTACAGAACACTCATACCAACAATTTGATCAAGGCATTTATCTTTAGCAATGAATTAATACAACACACTTGCAAAAACAAAGTGTTAGCACCCAAGAAAAAAGTAAAAGAAACCCACGATTTATTCGAGTTGGGATTGGTTGGATTACGAAACCAAAAGTTGTTGTGAAATGTGGGTTAAACCAAAATTATTCCCACCAGCAAATAGACCAATGAATAGCAGACCCTGATCAATTCAAACAATGTTTTGTTCCTTTAATTTTCAAAACCCACAATTTGATCAACATAAAACAACTTGTGGAATTTGATTTTAAGGCTGCGAGTGATTGCAATACAAAGTGTTGTCGAATTCAAGACCAATGATCATTTTAACCCAACGATCAAAGCAACTAGATATGGGATGGTGGATACCCACCACAACTCAGCAAATAGACAATTAATCTATAACATAATCAAGTAGGAATTTAACTAATGATGGAAAGTGTTGTATCATGTGTTTATTATTGATATCATAGAGCAAAGCCTATGATAACAACCAAATTTTTTTTTTGTAAACCCGTGTCTCAATCCATTGAAATTGATATTGTTTATTTTTTAATTATGTTTTTATATATTATATTTTGTTTAACACCATGAGGTAGATGCCATGGTGATCATGAACACTGAAAAACACGATCATTGTAATATTGATGACATGTTCGAAGGCTAACTAATGGGAAGGACACCAATGGGCTATGAGTTCATCAATGACGAAGAGTGAGAGGGTCCAATGAGGGGATTACCTATGCGTTGTGATGATTCATTATATGATCCATGAGCTTCCTTATGCTAAGTAACGAGTAATGCAAAGTTATGAGAGAAAGAAAGGTGAGATGAGACTTAGGAGTTTTAATGTAAGAGAGCCTAATCCCTTTTTAGAAGTAACTACCTTGTATTTTGTGGTAACAAATAAATAAGTTGATGAAAAGCTACCTCATCATCTCTCATTCACTCACCCATTCAAAGAAAATTCGAATAGGAGAAGGAAGGTAGGAATAAGACAAGGTTTATGAAGAAAACAGAGGGTTTTACATAAAAAGAACTCAACCCACCTAATAGTTGAACCATGGAGAGGTTAAAGAGTGAATTTTGAGAGATACTAGACACCATTAGAGGGTATTCAAGCCACCATTTTAAAATCACATAGGATTGATGGCTTGGTTTGCTATGTATAGAGTTATAAAATATCATTCTAGAGGTGTCATATGTTCAAAATATGTCTAAAACACTAAAATATCAACTATAGATTTCGTCAAACACTTTTCAATACTCTGATTCCAAACTCCAACTGTCGTTCACCGTTAATGCAAGTAAACCATAAGCATTCTAATGGAACTAGTGAGAATAAATACCCTAATGGAACTAGTGAGAAGAAATACACATTACAAGTAACTTGCAGTAGAATAAATAAACAATGAACAACATTCACACATTCATTTTACACATGATATTCGACCCAAGCCCCTGGAAAAACCTCGAAGGGAAATCCAGTCACACGAGATATTTTATTATTAAGCTCATAGAAATTTCTGAGTACAGTGGCAATCTTTTTCAGCAAATAAATACACAGTACTTATCTCCACCAAGGAACAACTCCACCCTCAAAAACTGTGCCCACAACCTTCCTTGAAATCTGTGCCCATATTTCCATACAGTTGTACGGTCAACACAAAAACATTAATCTACCTTGGTTTCTATGCCTGAAATCAACCTCTGTTATAAGGTGTTCTACATATAAGGACAACAAATTAATGCACCCAAAATCTGCCTCGATTTTTGTTCCTTTTTCCTGCTGTACAACCATCAATAAATGCATTGTACGACCCGTCGAAATCTGTATTGTATGGCCCTCCTGCTATGCAGTATTGTTCTATATTAAATGTTGAAAATATTTTTGGGATGCATGCCACCCACTCCTTGGGATTTGTGGCAAGATTTGTTTCTCTCTCTCTCTCTCTCTCACTTTCCTCTAGCTCTTCACTCTCATTCTCTATTGGAATGTGTGCCTGTCTATCTCCTTCACATTGCTTTTATTGACTCATTTAAGGTAACTTCCATAACCCTAGATCTCAATGGTTGAGATTCAATATTAGCCCACAAGATCAATGGACATGACTTATTCCCTCATTGAGATGACCTAAATCACTTAATTCACTCAAATATTATAAATTCACTTTCACTTTACTCATAAAATAATAAAAGAGACCAACTTGACTTTCTAAAATCACTTTATTAAGTCATTTTATAAATACACTTTATAAATTCACAAGAGTGAGACATTTGCTCAGATTCCTGCATCTTAGGCACGATAAATGTAGAAGTACCTCCGAGCTACCAAAATATAACACTCCCTCTTAGCGAGGGAGGTACTTCTGGAACCTCCACCTAGATTTGTCTTCAACCCCATCACTCCATCCATTGCTGTAGTTGCTCCCTCTGAACCAAAAAGCCTCTCTTCCACCTGCATTGGATCCTTTGTTGAAGACCTGTTCCACTCACTTCTGCCTTGAGAATTCACCTCACCCTCCTAGGTATTCTCCAGTGTCATCTCATACCAACTCGGTATCCTGAATGAATTGGATGAAGTCTCACACCCAACTATATTAGTTACTACCACTCTGAGATCCACCCAAACTCGCCATCTACAGGCTATCCCAACAACCTGTACATCCCGCCATCTCAAATGCCAAGCACTCATGCTGCATCCATACTTTCTCCCTTTGTATACATAATCACATGTCCATTACAAAATAGGACCAAATACTCATCATCCTCTAGAGATGACACTGAGAGTAAGTTTTTCCTCAGCTCTAATACTAGGAACACTTTGAGCACCTCCAGATATCCTCCTAATTACTCCAACTAGAATCTAACCCATCCAACCCCCTCCACTACATGCATGGTGTCGACCCCACTATCCACATGCATGTCGGAGTCGATATTTGTAATACTCAGGAACATTGCTCTTGTCCTTGTCATGTGATACGATGCCCCGCTATCCACCAACCATGCACATATGTCCTCACACTCTGAAACATTGATACTCAAGAGACAACTCACTTAGGATAATTCCTTCTTGAACTTCTTAGAATACTCCTCTACCTCAACTGATGCTACAACTGTTTCCTCTGCCTTGTCCTCCTTCTTTCCTTTCCTCTTGTTCGAACACTGGCCTGTATAATGAAAATGTTTTTGAAATGCAAAGCATTTAACTTTTCTCATGTCTTTCTTGGAAGTGGATGCCCCACTCCCCTTCCTCTTGATTTTGCTCTTCCCAACAAGAGACAAATTCTACTTGTCAGCACCACCCTCTACCTTTTCCTGATCTCTACTCTAAGAAATCTCTTGGATCTATTCCTGTGTAAAATCCTCCCACGATCTCTCCCAAGATGGAAATTTCTCTCTACCCACCACACACTTCATGAACACGTCCCACTCTTTGGTGAAACCCTTCAGGGATATGCGCACCAACTATGAGTCTAGAACAATCTCACCAACATCACTCAACTCATCCTTCACCTTCCTAATCCTAGTGAGATAAGAGGCCACATTCTCTCCCTTGGCCATCCTAGTGCTGTGGATATTGTCCTTCAATTCCATCTTCATGTTCTCGTTCTTGTTCTCGTACAAGCTTTTCAATGTATCCCACATTTCCTTGGTTTTCTTCTTTTCATTCAAATGTAGAATCAGGTGGCCCTTCACTCGATCCGGGAGTATCGTCTGTGTCCTTTCTTCCTTCACCTCATGGATGTCTAAATAAATGGGATCTGCTGAAGGCACTACCCCTATGGTACTAACAAACTGCCACAACTTGTTCTCCCTAAGAACAACTGCAATCTTGGCCTTGCACTGTAGGTAGTTGGATATCCCCTCCAACCTATCCTCGTACCTCATACTGGAATTCATCCTTATCCAACTAACAAAGATCCCTTTTTCCCTTCTTCTTCCAAGCAAAATCCCTAGCAAATCACTTTCAACCCAAGCATCAAAATTTGTACCAAGTTGCACACCAACCAGCAAAACACTTGCTCAACAATTGTACCACTACTTTCCACTGAACCTCAAAACCTCGCTTTGATACCATGCTCAAAATATGTCTAAAACACTAAAAGATCAGCTACAGATTTTGTTAAACACTTGTCAATACTCTGATTCCAAACTCCATCAGTCTTTCACCATTAATGCAAGTAAACCATAATCATTCTACAAGAACTAGTGAGAAGCAATACACATGACAAGTAACTTGCAGTAGAATAAATAAAGAATCAACAACATTCACACATTCATTTGACACATGATATTCGGGCCAAGCCCCTGGAAAAACCCTGAAGGGAAAACCAACCACAAGAGAGATTATTTTATTAACCTCACATAAATTTTTGAGTACAACATCAATATTTTTCAGCAAACAATTACACAATACTTATCTCCACCAACTAGCAACTCCAACCTCAAAAATTGTGCCCATGACCTTCCTTGAAATCTGTGCCCATATTTCCGTACAACTGTACAGTCTGTACAGTCAGCATAACAACAATAATCTGCCTTGGTTTCTATGCCTGAAATCAACCCCTACTGTAAGGTGTTGTACGGATAAGGAAAACAAATAATGCACCCAAAGTTTGCCTCGATTTTTGTACCTTTTTCCTATTGTACGACCAACAATAAATGCACTATACGGCCCTTCTAAATCTGTATTGTACGACCCTCCTAATGTATGGTACTATTCTATATTAGATGCTAAAAATATCCTTGGGATGTGTGCCACCCACTCCTTAAGATTTGTGCCAATATTTGTTGCTCTCTCTCTCTCACTCACTTTCCTCTAGCTCTTCACTCTCATTCTCTCTTGGAATGCGTGCCTCTTTGTCTCCCTCAAGATGCTTTTATTGGCTCAATTAGGGCAACTTATCTAATCCTAGATTTCAATGGCAGATATTCACTCTTAGCTCACAAGATCAACGGATATGACTTATTCTTTCATTGAGATGACTTAAATCACTAAGTCACTCAAATATTATAAAGTTTTTCACTTTACCCATAAAATAATAAAAGACCCCAACTTGACTTTATAAAATCAGTTTATAAAGTCACTTTATAAATACACTTTATAAAGTCACTAGAGCGAGACATTTGTGTTAGATTTTCAACTTTTAATCAATAGTTATCTAGGATCTTACTGAGAGAATAACAAGCACAACATAAACACAAGAGACACAAAGATTTTCCTCAGGGAAACCATAAAGGAGAAAACCCCGCAACTTCCTCAGAGATAGAATGATCACCAATACAATGCAACAAAAGTAAAACCCAAAAATAGAAATGGTCTTCAGCAGCTTCTCTCTTCTCCACTTGTGTGAACTTGTCCTTCTTCTCACTAATGCGAAGTGAGTGAGTGAATGATCCAAATGAGAGATGCACCCTCTCTATTTATACTTTAATTTTCACTTGACCTTTACCCCAACTAGGTCGGCCCCTAGTTGTACCTGATTGGGCCGACTTCTCTAGGAGAGTCTAATAACCCATTTACAACTTAACTATGGGGTCTAATGCCCCGAATTACAATGGAGGGTTAACCTCAATGATTTTACATGACCCAAATACAATAATGACTTTCCCGATCGGAGGAATAAACATCTCCGTCGGAGGTAGAATAATAAAATACAAATACAATATAAAATATACAAGTGAATATCTTTCGTAGTTACAATTACATTAACAATTTGTTCGGACTCGTGCATCCTAGGCACAATAAATGCATAAGTACCTCCGAGCTACCAAAATCTAACATCATATTGTTGGAAAGAATTTGGTATTAGGAAGTTGGTTGGGCACACCTTGACCATATTGAAGATCACAGAAGGGAATATCATCCCCGTAACAAATAACATATGGCTTCCTGTGTTGTGTTGAGCAAGGTGAAGTGTGCAAAGAGCTGGGACAATTGAAAGAACAAGTAAAATTCATAGCAATGACGTCTTGTTTGATTTTGGCACATGCTTTAGTGGTTTGATAGTCTTGACATTTCCTTCTTCTCATTGATGACCTCATAGCCAACATGAGGGTGGCATTCTAAAGAAGGACAACTTATGGTAGGGATGAAATCAATCCCCCCACAATTAGCTGCTCTAGAACTCATCTCAAACAAAATAATATAAGTATATGTGTTAGAGAATTATTCCTACGGATAGTTAAACCCTCTCATAGACCAAACTAGACTCCTAAATGTTTAATCTATGACAGAAGCAAAGCAAATAGACACTAAAATCTCCCTAGATTTGGCCCATACACACACTAACAAGTTATAGAAAAGCAAAGCAGATAAATGGCATACCTTACTTTGACGGTTGTCCTTGCTACTCCTAAGTTTCTCTAGCTCCAGCCTTTGATTGCGGACTTATGACCCTGTTCACAAATGAAAGACAACACCTTCTCCAAAGTAGTATATGTATAAACAGATATTTAACGATGAAACATAGACAATTTTATGTATTCATCATTAAAGACATAAAAATGGGAAGAATAGGCTAAGTTATCTTATTAGGAAAACCAAAGAAAGTAATTACAAGCGTTATACCTTGATTTCCAAAGCAACAACATTTCTTTCCAAGCTTCTCCTTTTTCTACCTCTGCAAAACTCCTAGGACCATAGGTTTGATGCCTCCAAGTCCCCCCCCCTAGCTCATGGATGGCCTCCTTCTTATAGGATTTGGGAAGCCAACCACTAGGAGAAAATAATGGATCTAGATGAGTAAATGGTGGATCAAGGAGTTGAATCAGACCAAAGAAGGAGGGTGAGATAAGATTCGAAGCAAATCCCTACCCCATAAAGATCTCCCCGGATTCAAGATCCAAAATCCAAGCACAAGGTTATTTCAGGGAATTTCGTGCCCTCAAAACTGAGCAGGGCGCGAAAATGTTGAGATTTTCGTGCCCCTGGAGGCATGCAGAGTGCGAAAATGTTTCGCGCCTTGCACCACTAGAAGGGCACGGACATATCTCTAAGATATACTTGGTGAGGTGGCGTTCGACCATTAAGGGTTGGTTTTGCCTCCAAGTAAGACTAGGGAGGGTTCCAACATGATGAGGATGGGTCTCAACACTTCTTAGGAAGTATGACCATCATGTTCTTCTTGGTGATATGGCATGAAAGTTTGCAATGGTGTACAAAGTGACAATTTGATGTATAACAATATATTTCCCTTCTTTATATGGAAATTGTTTTGGTTGAGGATTAATTTCAAATTATTACAAAGAATAAGAATGTATCGAATTTATTGACTGTGGTTGATTGTTCTCATTGTAGTAGTCATTTTGTTGTGGTTATAAATTATTGAAATCTACTGTCTTGTGAAATTTGCAATGTTGTGGTTATATTTATAAATGAATGAAATCTACATTCTTTATTTGATTGATGTAGCCCAGTTTATGTATTTGTAAGTTTCCTTATTCATGGAATGCATAATATATAAGGCAAGTTTTAGAAGAAATTACTGGCAGCTTCAGTTTCAGTTGGGATTATACTGTTCATGTTTTTGTACGATTGATAAGGGTTATCTTTCAATTTTTATAAGAGACAACTACACAAGCATCCATAATTAGATAATAAGAGTTAGAACTGATCAAACTCTCACAAAGGCATCTAAGCATCACCAAGATATCATCTTGCTCTGAGCTTCAACAAAACCCTCAATTTATTTTTCTTTTGTCCGTGTTTCAATTGGGCTTATGGTTGGAAAGGGGATAACTGTGGGCATTGTATATAATCCAATAGGAAAAATCAGTGACAGTCAGGAAACATGTCAATTGAATGATGGTTTGAATGCAGAACCTGTAGGTTTGAGAGGTCACAATTAAAAACTTACCCTATATCCTTCATGGAAGGTGAGATTGAATTGAGCCATACCCAGCAACCAGAAACTATTCATGGATGTAGGTGGCAGAGTGACTTTGAGGCAATCCAGTCTTTAGCTGCTTCTTTATTTTATACGTTGACACTTCATGATATACAAGGTGGAAATGGAATTAGTCAATACGAACTACTTGTATTAGTTCATTCAACAGGTAAGTAAAGAAATTCATGTCTAGCAATTGTTTAAAGGAATGTCTCTTAGAGAAAGACTTTATTTTCCTTGTGGTTAATTTGAAGTTTCATATGCTCTGAGTCAGACTTGGCTTACTATGACTAACCTGAATTTGGAACTTGTTTTTCAATCTCTATGCTTGATAGAGACCCCAAACCGCTTAACATGGATTTTCTTGAGGTCTTCAATGTGGATTGCAATGACAGTGGTATAGAGTAAAGGAAAATTATACTAACGAGAATAGAAAGAACAAGGTTATCTTTGTTGATTAACAGAACAATGTCCATACGCTTATTCTAGCCATGAATAGAATGGAGGTATGATGCTTCTTAACGTCAATGATATCGACGTTTTACAAAGGAGACAATGATGTTAGCGAGGTATTCCCTTGTAGACAGGCCGCCTTATTCCTAGAATCAGGTTTTTCTCTGCATTGCTGGTCCGACTTATTATTTATGAGTTTTGTCTAGTGCTTGTCGTAATGCAATCCACAATGGCTACCAGTATCCTGTAGGGTTAAATTCATAGCCATGAATTGGGATCTGAACCGAAGATAACCATGAAGCTCAAATATGGTTTGCTCTTGAACCTAGAATTTCTGCAATTGTTGGCATTTTATCCACACAAAGATTGCCTTACCCCTCGAGTGCATTTGATGTGAGTCTCAGCCCATGGTGCTTTATTCCTGAGATACCATTTGGGTACACTTTTTTGAAAAAAAAAACTATAACTGGTTATTCATCCATTGGAGAATCAAAGTTACATAGACTTTACATAGTAATTCTGATAGGCAGAAAATCTACTTTCAGAAAAATATTGTATCTTTCACCCACGCACACCATCCTTCAAAAACCCAAAACCACTGTGCTTACATCTGACAGTTTACATTCCACAATCTAAACTATTAAACTGTAGATCTTAGCTATTACAAAAAGATAGAACTATCCCTGGAAACTTTCTAGTGTACACATTTTGGTACACTAGACATGCATATTATATAGTTATTATTATGGATTTGAAGTTATTATGAACACGAAAGACTCAACCATGTAGATTGAGTCTAACTCTAAAATTCAAGAAGAATTTGTCTCAAGATACTTAAGTACATAATAACCAAACAACCAAATGTTCACTCCAATTCAGTTATTTTGAGAAGACATACATGCTATAAGATTGTTGAAATGAATGTTGATATTATAAATACTTTCTTTGCACCGAGAGTAGCGAGGTGCTCTACAGCCAAATATGGGAGAGATGTTGTCACGTAACGTGGGTAACAATGACATGGAAGCAACAACATATTTCTACTTAATTTTAAGTTTTACATAAAGCTAAAATAATTTAAACCAGCATAGATCCATCTTAAACCCAGATCTATCAAGGATCAAGAGGATAGCATTTCTTGAAGTGTAAGTTTTTTTGATCTCAAATTTTTAGATATTAGGTAAAAAAATTGATGCCTCTTGGTGCTTGATAGATCTAGGTTTAAGATGGATCTATGTTGGTCTTTACTATAGTCTAGTATTTACTATGTAGGGATAACTGCTTATTGGTAACTTTTAGTTCAATAATAGTAATACTATTTACCAGTGTTACACATATCGACGATATATTGAAAATATCGGATATATCCCCGAGTTATTCCCCCTTCCTATTTAGTGGAATCAATTTATCGCGACATTTTGGACACTTCGAAAGTATTGTGACACATCCAAAAAATCACGCTATATTCCGAAAATATCGTGAGTTGACTGAAAATATCGGCCTACTGTTGGAAAGTGTGACTAAGTCCATCGGGATTGGGTTTTAAGTCCACTGGTTGGGTTTATTTTGCTAATTGTTTGATTCCAAGAGTGCGAGAGAGCTAGGTGTGGGAGAACATTGTGCATCCATCAAAGAAGGAGAAAGCCAAGGATCTTGTTGCCATTAGTGGAGAGATCGTGTAGTGGGGATTCAAACTATCAAGATTTCTAGGTATGTATAAAACGTTTTGCTTTCATTGATTCATTTGTTTGTTTTTCAAGAGTTAGGCTAGGGTTTGCATTGTGCCTCTTCTTGTTGTTTTGAATGGAAGATTTAGTCATTCCACATTCATATAGCTCTCATTATTTAAGCTTTGCATTATCATGTGTTTATTTTGGTTTATTTTGTGCCATAGGTTTAAGATTTTCACCTCAACAAAATGTCGAATCCATTGGATCCAATGTGGGTGTATAGCGAACCGGTGGAACTTCCTAATAGACAAATATTGACAAGCAATATTTGTGGCAAAAACAATTATGGAGAAATGTAATGCCCCATATTTGCACACTTAGTAATTAAAACTCTAATGTGAATTAGCTTAGCATTTTCATTTGTTTATTATATGTTAGACTCATCTAAGTTGAGTAAGACTATTGTTATGTGAATATATGGACTCCCTATGTGTGGACAGTAAATGGAATATAATGTTTTAATTTATTAATGACAATGAATATGTTATTTCATTTGGACATTCAAAATTGAATATAGAATATCCATATGAGGAATGCTAATTTAGTTGTTTGCCAAAGTACTTACATGATTATTTGTAAATGTTGTATTAGTGAAATGGATTAACACTTGAAAGAGTTGGGTATGGCTTTATATATGTTTCATGTTAATGATGAACTATTCCACATGTTAATTGGCTATGAGATAGGCGGATTCCTATATTGCCAAGGGGCATGAGATGTATTAAACATCATGAGTATAATGATGTTATATCAAAGTTCATGCTATTTAATTGTGAATTCCAATATTTCTATGACTTGTAGGTGAGTGTGAGTTTTGACAGGAATTGTGACTTTCCCAAAGTGGTTTTTCAATGACGGGACCCCTTAGAACAGTGATGGCACAGTATGGTTGATGTAGGGTGTTGACCCTAGTACTATTAGGGGGGGTGGAGGAATTTCCCACCGTTTATCCCCCGAAACCTGGAGTCGTGGGAGGTTTGTGTAGCGCACTCCCCTAGACGTGTGATGACGACTAGCGGATGCCTGCTGGGGAAGCTTGGTCGATGTGGTCGATCGACACTTCCGCTTATGGGTTCTATATGTGGTTAGGTCGTGCAGTCGACGCCACGGTATATTGCAGTAGAGGACGGGACGGTGAGGTCAGGAGATGGAAGTAGTGGTGATTTAGGGGCTGGATTACTGAGGTGATGGATGGTACCAATGATGGATTGGATGGTGTTCTTGATTGTTATTAACCATCATGATTATATGTTTGATTTCACCATTATGTTTATCTAATTTTGTCTTATTGTTTCTATATGAATGATTATGAATGATGAATGATGCAGTGTTTAATTGTTCTTCTATATGTTGTTTGAGAGGACGTAATAATGATTTAGTAGGAGCATTAAATGTGATTATTAGTACGCACGCTTAAGACGTGTGCACTGGCCATGCATACGTCAATTCGTGATTACATTACTATGATTGGTCGATCGATGAATAGATTAATATGATTATATTATCTATTAGTAACTTGGTTGACGAATTGATGAAAGCATTACTTGTGTGTTGAAATTATGAGTTTGTTGACTTGTTTAAAATGATTTAGATTTATATAAATTGATTGGATTATTAAATAACATATATAATTATATACATATAATATAAAATATGTCATAATATAATATAGTATATGAAAATATATTATTTGACTTATGAATGAAAGGATAATATAAATAAATGGATAGATAGGATTTGCACAAATTTTTAGAAATTGGTTGTCATAGTTGCATTAATATGGGAGCATGACAAGTGAGACTTTGCATCCATGTTTATTAATATTTTAATTATTTAAATCAAATTTCTATTTTTTTGGAGAAAATGAATTTATTGATTGATGACTATTATTTATGGGAATTTATTGATGGATGAGGATTTTTGATATAAATATGAGACTTGAGAGTGGAAGGAGGGAGGTTCTTTTTCTCTTGAAGGTGAGAGTATTCTAGGATGGAGAATTTTGGGTATTTTGGCGTATGAGAAGTTTTGAAGAGTTGGAAGAGTTTGAGAACTCTTGGAAGATTTGATACATAGCCTACTGGTGCATCACTGTTCTGTTCTCTGGGGGTCTCGGGCACGGAGGGCCAGGAGGCCATTTGGATGGGACCGTTCAATGGTTTCCTAGGGCTAGGGAGCCGGCTAGGCCCCTAGTTGGCTGGGAGGTAAAACCGTGGTCCCGCTTTGGGAAATAAAGATGGAAGCAACTCGAGGAGAAGAAGAGGAAAGCTTGCTCAGTTTGGACTCCGTCACCATTCTTATAACGAGGTATTTTTCTTGTGATTTTAAATTGTTTATATGTTGTTGTAAAATTATCATATGATGCTATTGCTACATGATTTATGATGTTAATTTATGTTGTGTGAATCACCAATGAAGTTTTAAAAATTCTAAGTTATTTGATGCTATTGCAAAATGCTTATATTTTGCTTATATGTTGTTATGGTTACACTTTGATTATTTGTTGTTTAGTCACAAAATCTATGTTTAATTACATTAAAATTTATAATGCCAATAAAGGCATTACAAGAAATTAGCTGCTTGAAATACCACCTTGCCCAAATCAGTGGGTTTGATGTGGATTCTTGTGACAAAACTACCTTGGAAATTATGCGTATTGCAAACCAATCCATCATTGATATTGTTAATAAGAGGGATGTGAAGGAGGCTCACAAAAATGAACTTGTAGGTAGAAACATTGGAACGAGTGCCTAGTGGGGTGGGGGGTACCACAATCCCACTCATCATCCATAGGGCCCACATCTTTTGGAATCCGCTTATCAACCTCACCTTTCTTTATGCATACGTCAACACCAAAATCAAGGAAATCATTGATTCGGCTCGGAGTGTGACCAAATATATATATAATCACACATTTTTTCTTTCACTCATGAGATGGTTCACAGTGAACATAGATTTGGTGCATCCCACGATCACACGTTTCTCCACCAGCTTCATTTTTCTTTAGTCCCTCATCTAGAGTATGTTGGAGTTACAAAGAATGTTTCTATCTGATGAGTGGGATGCTTGTGTATATAGCGCTAAACAAGATGGGAAAGCCATAGCCCAACTTGTGGGACATGACCAGAGATTTTGAAGTGAAGTAGATGAGCTATGTACCATTAGTGAACCTTTGGTAAAGGTTCTTTGATTGGTTGATGGTGGAAAGCCGCAATGGGAAACTTGTATGAGGCCATGGATAGGGCTAAGGAAGCTATCTACTGGTGCTGCGGTACTATGATGACAAGGGAGAGGAAGGAATTACCAAGAGAGCTCAAATATGGTTGTGACTGATGAGCGATGGAATAACACTCTCCATTGTCCCATTCATGCAGCAGGGCTCTACCTCAACCCTGCATTCACTTATGCTTGTGGATTTAATTTTGATGGTGAGGTCATGGATGGTTTTTTCTGGTGTGTTTAGTGGATGGTGTAGACTCCAGCTGAATGCTTACATATTTCTAGACAAATGGATATATATAGGGTGGAATCCAGGTTCTTGGGTTATGAGATGGTTGTCCTAGATAGGACCACAAGGATGCTAGGTAAGCTTCGATTTCAATTTTTTTTTTTCCTTTCTATATATTTGACATTTATTACTTGATGGAAATATAATTTGTTGTCTTCCTTTCATTTTATTCATTGTAGATGTCTGGTGGAAGCACCATGGTGGAAAGTTACCAAAGCTGCAGAAACTTGTTGGTCGGGTGCTTAGTAAAACTTATAGTTCTCCATGGTGTGAGCGCAATTGGAGTGTCTTTGAAAAGAGACTCTCCAAGAAGCGCAACAGGTTAGAAATATTAAAAAATGCAACAATAAAAAATTAAATTGTTTATATTTTTTTAATTTTTAATTTTAATTTACTACAATTCACCATCACTAAATATGACCCTTAATGTTCATACATGTTAGGTACCCAGTGCCTTAATGACTTGGTATATGTCTACTACAATCTAAGGCTATGGGTGAATTAGCTTGACAAAGAACCTTCCATAGAGGCCATTTCATTGGATTCCATTGACACCGCTACTCAGGGGAGGGTGGATATTGAGGAGCCTGAGATGGAGGAGGCAATTGAGTGGTTGGAGGAGGAGCAACATGCATATTATTTGGGGGAGGAAACGATAGTGGAGGATGAGGGGAGTAGGAGGAGGATGATGTTTCACATCCAGTGGATATAGAGGTTGAGGAGGAGACTAATCTTTCGGTGCTGCAAATGCCACCACCACCTCCACAAAGAACTGCAGATGGACTTGGGACTGGGAGGAGACAACTAACTTTGTCTTCCACCTTAGCTGCATCACCTTCCACCTTAGCTGGAGCAGCTGGAGCTTCCACTCCAAGCTCATCTCGAGTACCTCCACAACCACTTGTTGCTTCTAGAGGAAGAGTGGTGCCCTTTACCCATAAAAGGGGTAGAGGGAATCGATGATTCAGATTCCTATGATCTATCATTTTCATTGTATTATGTACTATTTAGTATCTATATGTTTCATGATGATTCATCTCATGAGATACATTTATTTTGATCGTTTGATGTGATTTTGTATCATCCTATTAGGAAACTGTTTTAGAATGTTTAGTTTAGTAATAATATGTGACCACTTGACATCTTATGCATCGTATTTATTAGTTGTATCATCATATTTATGTAGCGATGTGTCTATTCGATGTTGTTGTTTCTTTAGATGTTTAAAAAAATGAGTATTTTTTGTATTTTTTGAGGTCTTGCGACATTTTTCTATATTTTCCATCGATACCACTTAGAAGTTATATTCCGAACCCTCGTCGATACCACTGAGAAGTTATATTCCAGACCCTCGACGATACTTTCCTCGAGATGATACATTGCAACATTGTTATTTACTGTAGTAGGCCCTATTATGGATTTTAGAAATGATAAATGGTTCTTGGAGATTTAATTATCTTTTGAATATTTGCTCAATGTTTTGAAATTAACTTTTTGTTGCAATTATTTCCTTGGAAAAACAAAAACTTTGTGGCTTCATTCCTCACTTTCCCATCTATGGACAAAGCGGTTTTCTTGAAGGGAAAACATAACTTTCAGTGGGTTGAATTTATGAGTTTAATCTCTCTTAGCATCTACATGATTTGCTGGTTAGAGTCAAATACTTCATGTTATGGGATATTAGCTTCCTTTGTCATTATAATGCTAACCATGTGTTGTTCATGATAATGGTGGCAATGCAAGAATTTATATGCAAAATGTTGATGAAACTTTTCTGCCAAGAAAGCGAAGGGCATGGCTACCAATTGTTTGTCTTAATGTTTCTTTGAGAGCATTTCTACGGGGTTAATACTTTGCAAACTAATTGCAAAATATTGTTAGGGAAAGTCAAGTGTTTAAAGCAATTTTTATATTTCTTTATTGAAGAGATTTTGAGTTGGGAACTTGAGTAAATAGAGAATACTAATGGTAAATTTGAAGCTTCTTATGGGCATAAATTTAGACGGTGGTTTTGTTTGACAAAGTGATTTTTAGAGGGAAAATCCATAGCTTCTATGAGTTTGATTCTGGATTTGAATCTACTTATTGCCAAATCATTGGGTTTATGAATCATGGAATAAAAACTTTACATATAAATCAACCATATGATTGTTACACCTAGATGAAACCGGACATGAACCATAATTGAAGAGCCCAATAGGTTTAGGTGTGTTTGAGATTGAGAGTTTGCAGATCTGTTTTGGGCACCTATTACTAACCCTTATTAAGTCAAGTATGAATAAATCTAGAATTAAGGGATGATTTTAAACTTGCTTTAGATCTAGTGAAATTAGATGCAAGCATTTAGATTAGTGAGTGAATTCATTAATTTCTATTAATGAAATATTTACCCTTGTTTTGTTAGTTTAGTGAAAAGGGAATGTTACACTTTTTTACCTTGGAAACCCAAACGGGAAAACCAACATTCATTGATATTTGATTATTGCTCAAGAGATTATTACAAGGATGAGCTATGCACTCTTAAATGAGGTTTTGATGCATTCTTACTTGCTAATAGCATTTGTAGATGGTTTTTGGCTCATAGACAATATTTTGCTCATGTGTGGATAGGTGAAATGTGGGTTACACCAAAATTATTCCCACCAACAAATAGACCAATGAATAACAACCCCCAATCAATTCAAAACAATCTTTTGTTCATTTAATTTCCAAACCCAAGAATTCCATCAACATAAAACAAGTTACAGAATTTGATTTTAAGCTATGAGTGATTGCAATACAAAGTGTATTAGAATGCAAGACCAATGATCACTTTAACCTGGTGATCAAAGAAACTAGAGATAGGATGGTGGATACCCACTACAACTCAACAAATAGTCAATAAATCTGTAGTATAATCAACTAGGCACTTAATTGATGATGGAAAGAGTTGCATTATGTGTTTATTATTGATATAATAGATCAAAACCTAGGATAACAACCATAGAGACATTCAATGCACCATAGAAAACAAATATTTTTTTACCTTGGAAATCCAAATGGGAAAACCAACATTCATTGGGATTTGATATTGCTTAAGAGATTATTAAAAGGGTGAGCTATGTGTTGCGTACTAAGTCATACTTTGTTGGATTTCAAGTGAGTCGACAAAGAATAATCAAGTATACTTGGTCATATCAGAGTTCAGATTTCCATCAGGCCTTGCAGGCCCTTTATTTTTATTTTTTTGTACCACGTGTTCATACCCCCTTGGGGGAATTGTAATAAAATGTACTATCATGAGAGACTTAATGTAACGGAATTTGCTTTCCTAGGACTTATATGTCAATATGACCATCCTAGTCCCAGAGTGTTTTTTCCCTTGTTGATTATATGTTGTTGAATAAACAACTTATAATTTTCGAGTTTTTCACTCATACTTCCAAAGTTGGGATGGTCATCTTGGTATCTCGGCCTTAGGATGTTATTAGAGCCCAAGTGTCAATGTATTAGACCATGCCAGGCATTAAAATTGAGTCATATGGACATGTGTTAGGTCCCCCTAATTTTTTTTTTTGTTTTTTTTGAGAAAAATATTTTTTTTCTCCCGTAAAATTATACTATTTTTTAATAGTTTAATTGAAAAAATTGAAAATGTAATAAAAGTGTGGTTAGGAGGTGAAATTCACCATGGGGGTATTTTTTTTCTAACCCATAGCACCCATCAAACCCCTAAACCCACTTTCCTAAGTATTTGAGTGATTATTTATCACTTAAAAGCTTTTCTGTAAAAAAAAAAGTGAATTAAAAAATAGAAAAATGATTAATAATGAGAGAAAATCAAGTTCCTAAATCAGTGGGAATTTGTCCCGGACATGATCTAGTTAACTGATGATTGTATCGGTGGATTATTTGAGTTGACTGAGAGTATCTTTGATTGATTTTCAATCACATCCTAGCGAAGGCGAGTTGTCTCTAGTTAGAGATTGCGCCCTCTCTCATATGAAGGGTGAATTCATGAGTTGGAACTTGTTGAATGGGTGGGAGTTAATCCAAATAGGGACGGGAAAATCCATTGAGGGATGGAACCATCCTTCCAAGATCTAGTCTCAATCACAATCCCTCCATTATCTCCTACACTCGCCCTCATCTCTAGTTAGAGGTTGCGCCCCCCTGGGCTCTCAAAGTCTATAAAAGCAAGCTCATTCTTCATTGTTGAGATAGAAGGATTGAAGCTATGCCATTTTTCTATTATATTTTTTATCATTGAGTAATGAATAAGAGCTTTCGAGGCTACATGGGTGTATCATCTTGGTTGTGTGGATGTTAATTATCCTTATGCTTCATTGAGGTAACTGTAGTTTAGTTTACTTGTCTTTTCTTTGCTTTGTCAATTTTTCTGCCTTGTAGTGATTATTTCTAATCCATAGTAATGAGAAGATGATTTAGATTAGCTCTCTCATTTATTTGTTTATGCTTCAAGACTAAGAAATCTTCATGTTTTAGTTTGTTTACTTGCATGATATCCTAATCTTGAGTGTGGGCTATATAGATTTGACAGGTTCTTTTTTGGCAAGTTTTTTCTAAGCTTTGCAGGTACTTCTATCCAGAAAGAAGGAAATTCTTGTTTGAATTCTTCTTCATTATGGATCTCTCTTAAAAGACAAAGTCCCTCTTTGCTCCACCCAAAAAGCTCCATAAGCTCAAGATTCAAAAGTCTTGGTTTCTTCACCTTCTCTCAAACTTCAATTAAAATATTCCTTTGGTTATTTGTTACTAGTCTAGCTTATAGATATTTTTGTTTTAAAAGTTAAATCTTTCATAGATCTACATAAAGTTAGCTTGCATAGATCTAGAATTTCTTTAAAAGTTTCAAATCATTTGATTTTCCTAGATCTAGCATAAAGAAGCCGTTCTTTTACAAGCTTTCATATTGCAAATTTTAAATTTTGTTAAAGGATAGTTTCTTTGGATCTTTAAAAGTTAAATCAAGTAGTAAAGTGCCTCATTGGAAGCCCTTTAAAGGCTGTAGAAGATCCTAAGAAATTGGGTCTTACAAGCCCAAATTTCTTAGTTTCTTATTGTAGTTAGATATAGTTTTACTTAGTCTTTTTCCTAGCAATTTTGTTGGGTTGTCCAATATCACTTTCCAAGTGGTTTTTGGGAATTTTTACCACTAATAAGCTCGCTGGTTTTTTACATTTTATAGCAGGTTTGAAGGATTTTTGGACGGAAATTTGATAAATCCAAGTTTTCAGAGGCCTTTGGGAACATCCTTCTTCATCAGAACTTTTTTCCAAAACTTTTGTAAACTTCTTTTCTCCATAACTATAAGGAGAAAGAAGCATTTTTTTTTTCTTTTAGATCTCGTTGTAGTTTTGTAATAAAAGTTTTGAGTAGGCTCATAAGATCCCACTCCCCATCCCCCAGGGGGTATCCGTGTCGATGTACTTTTTGTGAGATTTTGTTTTCGTAGTTTTTACTTAGTTTATTTTGGCTAAAATTAACATAGAATAATTAAAATTAATTGTCGTGCTCCAATCCAAATATTGGGCCATTGACATCACTTAGGACACAAGAACCTTTTAATTTTATTTTTGCAGACCATATACTTTTACAATTACAATTTGATTTATATTTTGCAAAATTAATCGGATACTAACACACTACTCCGGTAGTGTAGTAATTAGATAAATTTTATTTTTCCAGACTTTCCTTTCCTTTTAATTAAATCCCTTTCTTTCCTGAAGTACGGATTCCAGGATAAGGGGTTTCCCGAATACTGGCCGGAAAAAATACTTTAAGGTTGTTAATAAACAATAAAACTTTGTTAAAAAATCCTTAAAATTAACAAGGCTTCGTCCCCGCATGCTCTAGATCACTGCATCCTCAATTGAACAGTAGATCATACCAGAAAGGGACTCAGTGACTAGTAATTAGTCTTCACATATTTCAATTAACCTCCCATAGATGAATATACAACGTCTCCATTTTGATTCTATGTGGGAAAATTACATAGAGAAAGCGGGAACAACTAGATAGTGATTGCGGGGCCCTGTCAGACTACACCCTCGTTTGGTATAGTGTCAGACACACCCTAGCGACTTCGATCTAGCCCACATTTTCTCACGTGGAGCCACACCTAGCGAGTCTGGACATATTCCCAGTACCTTCATGGTATATCAAGAATCCCCCTCCCTAATTATCCACTCATATTTTACAATAATTTAAAATTGATCAAGAGCATTCACAAACAATTTCAAGCACAACAACATTCTATTGGACTCCATTTTCAACACTGGTCATTTACTATTATTTTACAAGATTTATGTTTGAAATCTACCATGTTTTAAGTGACTTTGTGATTTCTACAATCTTTATGTTGTTGTGACTACAAGATTATATTGCAATCTCTTGTTTCAAATTATTTTCATAAAACTCCTAAACAACTTACTCATCCACCAAAATCACTAATTAGCTTAATCATCCTTAGTAACATTTAGGGTCCACTCCCCTTGCCTTCGTTAGGAGTTTGCCTAAACGGAGGAGTCAAGAATCAAGTGACAATACTTGACTCGAAGCTTTCCCCCAAGGATACACTTAGTGGCTTGAATATTTCTACCATGTTAACCCCCAGGTGTGTGAAAGGCGGCAACATTATGCAATCTCAAATGAGATTTTGATGCATTCTTACTCACTAATATATTGCAGATGGATTTGGCTCATAGACAATCTTCTGCTCATGTGTTAACATGCTTAATGGCTTCTCATCATCCAATTTTCAAGCAGATCGCCACTTTGAACTCTCATCCTATGTTGCTTCCTTTCTTCTTCCCAAGCTTCAATTTTCCCTTTGGTGTTGGCTTTTCCTTCACCTTAGGAAATCATTCTCTTTAATAAAGTTTTACATTGGAATGCCACCATTAAGGTGATTCATTTCACCTTCTTGAGTTGTTTTGTCCTTTTGTCTTCAAGCTAATTGTTAATTTCAAACTTTGCCTAAATTTGAGTTACAAAGTTTGGATGAGGAAATATTTTAGATCTATTTCAGATCACACCTCCCAATTCATAGGCTTTTGGTCCCCAAAATTTTCAACTCAAAGGTGCAACATGTTGTTTTCTTATCAACACACTATCTAATGGCTTCTCAACACAATACAATATAGGAGGATGCACAAAGATAGACTCATTCTTGAGTTTTCTTACTCTCATTTTGTAGTTATTTAGTTTATTTGCATCACCTATGGAACTATCTTCATAACCATGGGAAAGTAGTGGCCAACTCTTCATAACCTTGGTAATTTATACAATTCTTTGATATTTTTGCTTCATATTTGATTCCTCTTGATGCCCAAACCATTTATGGAATTGTTGCTCTAGATGAGGACATAATGTTAATATTCAAGTCCTTTTCTCTCGTGTTTGAAACAATCCTTTGTTTGTGTTTGTTATCTTGTTGATCCACCTAGAAGTTGGAATTATTGTCGGATGCCAACATCGACTTCGACAAGTCATTGACTTCGACAAATTCAACAACTTTGACAAGTTCAACAACTTCGAAAAGCACCGACGTCGACATTTATGACTGACGAATTACGACATATTGGGTCTCTATCTTCCAATCGACTGTAACGGTTGAACTTCTAAAACCGATCTAACTTCTCTTGTAACTGAACGTAACAGGCAGACAACCCAAGTGTTCTCAACACTCTATTTAAGCATGTAAAATATTGTAATATACAAGCAGAGAAGAATCAAGAAGTAACAGAGTTCGCATTCCTGCATATTGTCTATGTGTGTATGTTTATGTGCGTAGCGTATTTCCTGCTTTGCTTATTATTATGCTTTCTCCATAACAGTATTGATTTGTTCAATCAAACTGTTGTCCCCGTCGTGCACCTGGGCGTGTATGGATTACCAACTGAAATTGTTGCAGGTAATTAATCCACTTGAGTTGTTTGTAACTTCGACTGGGACAGGGCGAACTATAAAGGCTTGTCGTAAGTGAGCATGACCGTCTCCTTTCCAAGGATATAATGTCTCCATTGCTTAAGAGCTTGAGCAATGGCGTACAGTTCTTTTTCATACGTCGAATATCTTCTAACAGTGTCGTTAAAAGTCTCGGAATGAAAAGAAATTGGGTGACCAGGCTGAGTTATCACTGCGCCCAATGCATATTCTGATGTGTCTGTCTCAATCTCAAAGGGATGATGCGGACAGGTGCACGACAGGGACAACAATTCGATTGAATGAATCAATATTGTTATGGCGGAATCATAAAAATAAGCAAAGTAGGAAATACACCGAATTGTTGTCCACTACGCACCCAAGTGCACGACGGGGACAACAGTTTGATTGAATGAATCGGTACTGTTATGGCGGAAGCATAATAATAAGCAAAGCAGGAAATACACTACGCACATAAACATACACACACAGACAATATGCAGGAATGCGAACTCTGTTACTTCTTGATTCTTCTCTTCCTGTATATTACAATATTTTACATGCTTAAATAGAGTGCTAAGAATTCTTGGGTTGTATGCCCGTTACGTTCAATTACAAGAGAATTTAGAATGGTTTGAGAATTTTAACCGTTATAGTCGACTAGAAGATAGAGATCCAATCTGTCGTAATTCAATAGTCGTAAATGTCAACGATGCATGTCGACGTCGGTGCTTGTTGAAGTCGAAGTTGTTGAACTTGTTGAAGTCCATGTTGTTGAACTTTTCGAAGTCGATGTTTGCATCCGAAAATAATGCCAACTGCTGGGTGGATCACTTGTATTAGGATTATAATGAGCAAGATAAAATAATATGCGAGAAAATAAATACACAAATAAGCAACAACTTAAGAGAGAAACAAGTTTACCTTGGCAACCCCATGCAAGGAAAACCAACACCCAATGAATATATTCATTACATGGCCAAAACCGTCCATATGGGCCAAGCGAGCTAGCCACCGCTCACCTCCATGCCACTTTACAATGGAGCCTTCTCAAGCCTTGTAAAGGATTCTTTACATGTAATACCATGGGACAATACCATGGGCTACAAGAAACCATGTGCCCTAAACCATGTGCTGTACCTAACCACCTTTGACTCAATCCCGAGTCAAGATTAACCCTAACAACTTCTTTTCTTGGTCCCCCAAGTATTGATGCAGTTTTCGCCAATGGAAGAATCCCTTGTATACCCTATTTTAAGCTTCTACAAGTAGGATGGAGTATGACTTGTTTCCCCCTCTTCTTTTTTCTTCTTCAAAGTGATACAACCATGTCAGGGTCAAAGATTCAACTAATTTGGTACCATATGGTTGATAAACAAGGGACTTATAGCCCTCTTATTTCACCAACCAACACAAATCTTTGTGGGAAATGAGTTTTATTCTTTGTTCTCAACAAGCATTTGTCATTGTTGAGATCAAAACTCTGTGGATGAACATAATCCTCTATTTTATAACACATCCAAAACAAGAGTTGGAAATAAAAAATTCCAATTCCAATTTGTCAATTGAAGGGAAATTTTTCTCTTAAGATGTGCCTACCCAACACTATGGTAATTATTCAGATACTTGTGACTCCATTCACACATATCTCCCATAAATACAAAGGACTTATACTTCTATTTTAAATCAAGTTCATGTCAAGTAGTTAGTCAATGAAAAATATGAGATACTAGTTGAATGCACTCATATTCAAAAGAATCCCAGAAGGATTATTAACCTCTATTTTAATGAACTACCCAACTAAGCATCTATTTGGTTCAGATAGAGCTATGTTTTCTCTTTTCCAACAAGCATGAAAGGATATTTATGTTATTGGTGCAATTCTAAGTAGATTTAGGCTTCTCTACTATTAATTATTAGTAGGCAACAGTTATGTCTTTTTTCATTAGCTTCAATGTTTGGATGTTTATGTTTTAGTGCTAAAAAATTTGTTTCTAGCTAGCCTAACATGTACACTCAATTTCAAAAAAAATTCATATCCAACTCCAAAGCAATGACAAATTCACCCATTTGCACATACTTGTAGATGGTAGTCAAATGCATGGTTTGGGATGGTAGTCAAATGCATGGTTTGGGAATGTATGGTTGGATTGTGCATTGGTCTTTTAGGCTCCAATAGACTTAAGAGCTAGTTATAGGAAGCTACCTTCAATTGCATAGGGTGTAAACAAGACTAGATAATTAAAAATATGAGATCATTGGATTTTCATGTGAAATATGTGTCCCTATATAATTGTGATTTTTTGTAAGTAACCACCAATGCATGTCTATGGTTTTGGATTTCACAAAACATCCCAACATAGACGAGTTGAAGAGGAATCACTTGGAACAATTTACATAGTTCGCATACCAAGAATTCAATCAAGGCATTTAGTTGTAGAAATGAATTAATACAATACAACACACTAGCAAAGACACTATGCTAGTGCCCAATCAACAAGTAAAATAAGCCCATGATTTATATGAGTTGGGAATGGCTAGATTACTAAGCGAAAAGTCATTGTCGAATGTGTGTTACATATAAATTATTCCCACCAGTGAATAGATCAATGAATAACAATTCCCAGTCAATTCAAGGCAATCCTGTGTGCATTCACTTGCCAAAGCCCATGATTCCATCAACAAAAAACAAGTTGTGAAATTTGAATTTAAGGTTGTGGGTGATTCCAATACAAAGTGTTGTAGAATGCAAGAGTAAGACCAATGATCACTTTAACCTTGCAATCAAAGCTCAAGTAACTATCAACCATCAGTCAAACTGAGTCTGGTAGGTGTAACTGAGTGTAACTAAGTCTAACTGAGTGTAATTGAGTGTAACTAAGTGTAACCGAGTATAAACTAAAGACAACTGGACTGGTAGGTGAAGAAGGGAGAGTTGCTTCCTAAAATCAAGGAAGAAGGGCACATTAAGCAACTGGAGAGATAAAACTGAATAGTGAGAAGCTCCTGGGGGCTGGCTAACTGAGGGCTAGGTGCTGGACTGATGACTGGGATGCATGCAAACCCTAAAAGTGCATGCATGACTGAAAATGTAAATGATCAAAATACTGGTGGGACTAGGATGGAGTATAGGAATATCCTAACACCCCCCCTTAATCCATCCTGGGCCCTGGTAACTAAGACCAAAGGTCACCCATTACAATGAATAGTAACAGTCAATAAACCAAGGAAGTGGGAAAATTTCATGGGAAACATACCCCCTCCTCAAAAACATACTGTAAGGCACACATAAAAAATAAATGCTCCAAACTCAAGCAGGTGTGATGCTTGGTCATATGTCTGGAGGTATCTTCTTCTTTGGAAGAAGTGGATCATGCTCAAAAAACATGTGCTTGTACTTGCTCTTCAGATCAAATGTGATGAGAACAAATTCAAAAGTATGAGGATGATCCTTGAACCTGTGATTCGAATCAGCTGAGGTAGGATCAAAATCATGAATATGTAGATAGTCTTTTGTCTTCCCCTTCGAACCATCATGGGTGAGATTATGCCAAAAAGAACCATCAAATAATAATTGCTTGAAATCCAAATCAGATTTAAGACTTGAAGAATAGTTTCTTGAGATCTCCTTTGAACCAACAGGGGTGAGATCAAAACTATCATATGCATGAGAAATTATCCCAAGCGAATGCCAATGGTTTCTTGAGATCTCCTTTGAACCATAAGAGGTGAGATCAAAACCAATGGATGCATGAGAAATTATCTCAAGCAGGTGGCAATGGTCATATTCTTCAATAACCTTCTGAAAGCATGAATTAATGATCATATAGTAGTAAATAAGAGATGATTGCTTGAGAGGAGCGAATGCATTACCTCCAATAGCTGATTTTACCTCCGAAATAATCATGTGATCATGATGCAAACCAACAGACTCTGGTGCAAGAGAGGATTTAGGACCTTCTGCAATATCTAGAGTGTGAGCTGACACAGAAAGAGAAGAAAGTTGGAGCATGAGTGGAGAATCTGCAAGTTCTTTGTCAACAACTTAAATATGAGATGATACTGGTTCATGATCTAAGAGACCATCAAGGGGAGCGAATGCATCACTTTGCTTGCTTTCGAATGGGTTTGGACCAATCCCTTCATTCTTTCTGCCAAAGTTTTCATCCAGGTGAGCCCATAACTCTTTTGGAGTCCGTAACTTTATTGGAGTTTCAACACCATCACGGTATTGGAAATGAAATCTCAGGTATTTAGGCAAATAAAGCATCATTCTTCCAAAGACCATGTCACCTTTATTCAACCACTCAATATTCTCTTCAGAGGATTCAAAATCTCTTTCAAAATAACAATCAAAGAGATCATGGCTCTTCAAATATGCTATCATTCTTGGTTTCCATTCATCATAGTTGAATGGAGAAAGAGGAGTAATTCCTGATGGATACATAGAAGCTGTAGAAGACCTGCAAAAACAATATAGAATAACTGCAACTGCTACTGCTGCAAAAATGTAGAAACTGCTGCAACTGGTGCACTCGAAATCTTGGTAATAACCTGCAAAAAACTCTTAAGAATGGAGATAAACAATACTCTCAACATGCTCTGATACCATGTGAAAATCCTCACAGCAGATCTAAGAGATGATGTATACCTCATAAGAAAGTAATTGATTAAGCAAGAAAATAGAAGAAGAGTGGTCAATGCAGTATAATGAGCAACATAATAATAATACAGTAGAACTCGGATAGAAGCAAAAATACTTCACACACACTAGTTAATTAATCACAATATGGACAAATAAATAGTACAATGGTAGAGAGGATTCGAATGCCTAAGGTGGCAATTCAAATTAGCCTCTCAGAGTGATCATAAGATCAATAGAGTGTCATCGGAGCACAAATGGAAGTCTTCATCATCATCAGTGGAGTCATCAATGCTCAAGTAACTGTCAACCATCAGTCAAACTGAGTCTGGTAGGTGTAACTCAGTGTAACTGAGTATAAACTGAAGACAACTGGACTGGTAGGTGAAGAAGGGCGAGTTGGTTCCTAAAATCAAGGAAGAAGGGCGCATTAAGCAACTAGAGGGATAAAACTGAATAGTGAGAAGCTCCTGGGGGCTGGCTAACTGAGGGCTAGGTGCTGGACTGATGATTGGGATGCATGCAAACCCTAAAAGTGCATGCATGACTAAAAATGTAAATGATCAAAATAGTGGTGGGACTAGGATGGAGTATAGGAATATCCTAACAATTCCATTATTAAGATATTTAGTCGAGCATGCTACTAAAGGCATGGCATAATTCACCATTGTAGATTTAATTCCCCATTGTAGCTTGGATCACATTGCTTATGCATAGCATGGTTGCCTCAACCTCCAAAGCTTCATTACAATTCCGTGGCAATTTCCTAGGGTGTTTGTCACACTTATTTTCTTCAATGAGATTTACTTGATTGCAATTCAGAAACATGGAAATGATGGTTCCAACTAAGCCTAGAAGTAGCATGGGATCAATCTATAACTTATCTATGACACCTTCAACCTTCTTAACATAATGAATAATTTTGCTTATGAAAGATGGTGCAACAACTAACACACTTATACCATCCAAGGATGGATTATAGTTTAATTTATCATTTTTGATGAAGGAATTAAAGATTTTTTTTTTTGAATATGCAAAAAATAGCTCAAACAACTATTATCACACGTTCACATTAATGATTACCACTTAACACAACTATCACACAAAATGATTAGTTGGGAATTTTAAGAAGTGAACTTAAACCTTTTTCAAATTAAGAGATAATCATGCCACTAGACCAAATGACTTCATGTGGAAATTTCCCTTCAGTCGTGAAATATTGTGGAATGATTTTCTTTTGTTGCTAGACAATTGTTTTGGCAAGGTGAATGGAAAAATAGAATTGCTTTCCATTTTTTAATGAAGTTGCAACAGTATTAAAACTAAGAATAAATGTTTGATATAGAAGTGGGATCCGAAATGACACCCTCATTAAAGGACGAAAACCCAAAGATAAAAAAAAAAAAGTTTAGTGTCATAAGTGGGATTTAAACCCATGCTCCCTATTATGCCTCAGAGTGCCCGAGGCTTTCTTTCCAGATGTACCAGAGTGAGGGGTTTAATTTTTCTTTGTAAAGGCCATGTTTTGGGGCTATATTGTGTAGAGTGTTGGTTTTGGGGCTAAATACCCATGATCAAGTCATGGAAGGTCCCCTTGGTTTCCGCCTTAAGAAGGTGTTGGCCTTGTGGCGTTGCTAACTACCCTTTGGGTGGGTGTCTAGTGCCCTTGAGACAAATCATTGGGGCACATGGCCACACTCATAATTTCCTCTATAGAGATTATTGCGCATGCAAGGGTTGTCATACCCATCTTAACACACCTCATTTTTCCCACTTTACTTATTATTATGATGCAACACCCCTCCTCCTGGTATCGAGACCCATGACGTCATTCCTTAAAGAAGAATCCTACATTATTAAAAAGGAGGGAATTTAGGGAAAAGCATTTGTTCGGGTTAGTTGGGGCATGATGATGTTGATGTTTCTCTAGGTGCAGCATTGGGCATACATTTCACGTGTGGATATCCATGCATATTTGGCTAGTGAGGCCATGCAGATTTGGCTAGTAATGAATGATACATTCACATTCTAGAGATGAATGACTTGGGTAGGGGTAGTGACTCTCCCAGTCATATGGTGTGGAGAATGGACCCCAGGATTATCTCACATTTCCTACTCCCATAACAGAGTGATCTATTATATATTAGAGTGTTTGACTTGTTTGTTTTGTTGGGGACTTTCATCCCCTTATGAAATATACAAGTCTAGACTAATGTTGAAATTGACATAGTCACTAAGAAGTGTTCAGGACTTCTTAGTGTGGGTCAAATCAACATTAGGGCTCTATGATGTGAATATACGATCATGTGATGGAGAAGCATAACATCATCGCAATTGAAAACCTTCCCTAAGAATATGGAAGATTCCAATAATAAACAATCAACAAATGAATAACAATTGAAGTGGTCAAATAGGCAAGTCGGACCCAACAGAAAGAGAAGTTGGCCCTACTAGTATAAATCATTTGAATTGATGAATATAAATAAGAGGAATGATTCCTCATTTTCACACATCTCATCCAAGACAAGTTCCTCCTCTTTGGTGCGCAATTTCAGCTATGCAAGTGAAGATTGAAGAATATTAAAGTGATCTTATCTCTCTCTTTTATCTTTCTCTTGGGTTCACCATTCTCTCTTGAAGACTCACATCATATCTATGATTGATCTATGATGCACTGCACTTAGGGTTTGCACCCTGTGACTGTCAAACCCTTGTGAACCAAGGATCTTCTATTGTTGTTGTTGTACTCTTATTATTGGAAATATTCTTTTTAAGAAAGTTTCTTGGGTTTGTTAAATGTACAGCATCAGGAGGCATTCTCCAAACCGATATTGTTCAACCAAGATTGATCCACCCATATAGAGGTGAGAACTTTGATTTCCTTCCATGTAAAGGTTATTCCTCCCGTATAGAGGTAATTGATCAAAGTAATGATGTTGTAAATTCTTGTTGGACAAGGCTCCAGACTTGTGTGTCAAGTCATGATTCTCATGTGAACCTTCCATATAAAGGTATCCATAGGATGGACCTCCCATATAGAGGTGGACATTCTATACAAAGGTCATGCTTTACTTGTTAAAATCATTTAATGTTGTGTGATGTATTATTAACCATGATCACCAGTTGCTATTAAGTATCCTTCAGAGATTGATCACCTCTAAAGTGAATTATGTTAGCATATGATTATTTGGTCTGGAATAATACAATATGATCACAACATCTGATAATTCTTCTTAGTATAATGTAATGTGATAGATAATTAAAGTTAACACATATTGACTATGCAGTAAGAGATAAAGAAATAAAAGATAAAGCACTTAAATTGTTAAAGCTTCAGTTATAAATC
Organism: Larix kaempferi; assembly: GCA_027924585.1. Classification (NCBI taxonomy): domain Eukaryota; kingdom Viridiplantae; phylum Streptophyta; class Pinopsida; order Pinales; family Pinaceae; genus Larix; species Larix kaempferi. Next base: position 30,645,418 of record BSBM01000372.1, read on the forward strand.
TTCAGTTAAGTAACAATGTATGCCTCAATTGATCACAACATCTGATAATTCTTCTTAGTATAATGTAATGTGATAGATAATTAAAGTTAACACATATTGACTATGCAGTAAGAGATAAAGAAATAAAAGATAAAGCACTTAAATTGTTAAAGCTTCAATTATAAATCTTCAGTTAAGTAACAATGTATGCCTCAATCAATGCTTCAGTTAAAGTATCAGTTAAAGATATGAAATAAGTTAAATAAAGTAGAGCTTAGTGATCACTTCAGTAAAATCAATTAGCATGATTTTTCAGTTAAGAAAAGTTAACTAAAGTGTTAAAAAGGAATTAGTTAACTAAATTGTTTTGAATGACGACACTTTAATTAAACTAAAAGTTAAAATACAACACTTAAGTTACAACACTAAAGTTGCTCCTATTGTATGATGACACTTATGTTAGCTTGTTAACTAAGTGCTCCTACATCAGTTATGAGGCGAGTTCACTCCAAAGTCAGTTAAGCATGATTTCAAGTTAAGGAAGAAAGGCATGGCGTAGTGTTTGTGCATGATTGAAGAAACTAGAAATGCACTGCAACTATCCAATAAGATAACTCGCTATGGTTTGCATGGGAGGCTTAGCCTTCATGCATTGATTTGATATTCCTTGCATGACATCGATTTTTTCTATATATTGATGTGTTGGGCACATTGGAAAACACATCCAATTGATCTCTCTTATCTATTTCTTTTGTATCTTCACCAAGAGTGTTTGGTGATCTCTTATCTTCCGAAAGCAATCTGCTATATTGTAAAAGAAAGACATTCTTTGCTATCCATTATATTATGTTGAGAAGAGTTGTTGGGGTTTTCGTTCTCATTTTTTTGAGGATTTTCCCCAAGGTATATATTGTGTTATGGTTGTATGAATTTCATGTGATTGAATTATCTCATTGTTTCAAGTTTCAACATCTAAAAGAATTAAAGTTGAAAGTTCAACCAAATATTAAAATGGTATCAGATCTCAGGGCCTGAAGGAGCTCAGTTTTGCATGCCATATAGAGCCTACATAGATCCTGAGAAATTAAGCACAATATTTGAAGACTATGGCATCAATATATGTACGACCGGAAGACCATCTCGAGGGAACCTCAAACTTGAACACTTGGAAGGCTAGGATTCTCAACATCCTATAGGAACATGACTTGGATAGATATGTATCCATTGTGCTGGAGGATCCTACAACTAATGCAGGGCGCATCAACTTCAAGAAGAATCAAGATAAGTCCAAACACATCATCAATGATTCGGTAAAATCTAACTTGATTCTCATGATCACACTGCTGAAGACCGCAAAAGAATTTTATGATACATTGACTAATATATATGAGAAGAAGGCCCCAAATCAAAAGAGGGCATTGAAGAACAAGTTACGAAACCTCCAGATGGAGAAGGACTAGACACTGGCCTCCTTCTTCACTAAGATCTCTTAGGTAAGAGATCAGCTTGTTAACATTGGATTTGTAGTGGATGTGAGATGATCTCATCCAAACCGTCGTTGATGGTCTCCCATCTTCATGGGATATATTATTGGCTTCTATCAATGGCCGAGAAGCGAAACCTAGGTTCGAAATATTGTAGCATGACTGTATCCAAGAGGAAGGGAGAATCCAGAGAAAATCTATGTGCACTAAAGAATAAAATCTTTCCCTCACGACAATAATGAAGAAAGGAAAGAAACCCTTCTTCCAAAATAAGTTCTCTCATCCTAAGAATAAGGAGTTCAACAAAGAATTTGACAAGTCAAAATCTAGATGCTACAAGTGAAACAAGAAAGGCCATTTCTCAAGAGAGTTCAAAGAAAAGCAGAAAGGAAAGTTTCATGCTTCTACCACCATAGAAGATGAAACCACTCAAAAGAATGCATTTGAAAAAAAAAGAGACAAGAAGGGAGTATTACCTTGTCTCATCCGTTTTAGGATCCTTCATCACAAGTGTAGACACTTGGTTGATTGAAAGTGGTGCATCCAAACATATGATTGGTTACAAGAGTTCCATCACTGACCTAAAAGTGAATAAATTCACATGCATGGTAGAGTTGGGGGAAAACTCAACATATTTAATCCAAGGAGTTGGATCCACCTCTTTCCAGCTAAGCACCAGTGATATTTTACATGTGGAGGAAATTCTATATGTTTCAGGATTGAAGAAGAACCTCCTTTCAGTTTTTGTTCTTGAATATAAATGCTTCCGAGTTATCTTCATGGATAACAAAGAACTTTTATGGTTGAAGAACAAAAGCCTAGAATTTGCTATTGTGATTGGATTTTGAGAGGGAGGAATCTACAAGGTATCTGGGAAATAAATTCAAGCTATGATTCACCACACTATCATTCCATGCGAGCTATGCCACCAAAATATTGGACACCTACACTACAAAGAGCTACCAGGACTTCAAAAGATGGTAAAAGGTATGTCTGTATTTGATTTTGAGCATGATAATGTATGTCGGGGTTGTGCACTTGGAAAGAATGTTAAGAAATATTTTTTCCAGTAGTACTACTAGATCTAAAGGGATTTTAGATTTAATACATTCTGATGTATGTGGTCCCATGTCATCCCCCTCCCTAAGTGGCTTCTTATATTGGGTACTGTTCATAGATGATTTTTCTAGGAAAACATGGATTTATCTCGTGAAGGCTAAAAGTGAAACTCTTAGAAAATTTAAAGAATTTTAAACCCTAGTTGAAAATAAAAAAGAAAAGCACATCCGTGCATTAATTTATGATAATGGAGGTGAATTTTATTTACATGCATTTAATAAGATATGTAGTGATGCAGGAATATGTAGACAGTTAACAATACCATACAACCCTCAGCAAAATGGGGTTGCTAAAAGGAAGAATAGAACCATATGTGAGGTTGCAAAATCCATGATGCATGATCAAGATATGTCTACCTCATTATGGGAAGAAGCCACCAGTACAACTACATACATCCAGATTAGAATCCCGTATGCCATTTTAGATGAGAAGACACCATAAGAAGTGTTTACCATTGAGAAGGAAGACATCTCACACTTGAGGATCTTTGGGATCCCAGTATACATTCATGTACCGAAAGAAAAGAGAACAAATATGAAGCATTTTGGAAAGATAGAAACCTTTGTGGGTTATAGCGAGTCATCCAAAGCATACCAAATATATGTACCTGGTGAGAGACACATTGAAGTCAAACGAGATGTTACCTTCCATGAGGAAGTTGCTTTCAAAATATCAAAAGAGATTAATTGTGATTTAGAGATGGAAGATCCCAAGTTTGAATCCCCCCCTTCAGTGTTTGAGAGGGAGAAACCAAAAGATTCCCCAGATTCACTAGCTACTGAAGAACCAGTAGAATTGATTGAGAGGTTACCCGATGAACCTATGGCTAAAAGAAGATATGCTTGGTGCCGGGATATCTTACAAGATGCAGAGAAACATGGAGCACTAGCAGTCTCATCCAGAGAGCACAATCAAACTGACAAATATTTAGGGTATGTTGCACTGATGAGTCACATCAGTGATTCAGAACCATCCTCATATGAAGAAGCTGCAAAGAAGCAAGTTTGGAAAGATTCAATGACATAAGAGTACAACTCTATAATGAAGAATTATGTTTGGGAGGTTGTTCCCAAACCTGATGGGAAGTCCATTGTGACTTCCAGATGGATTTACAATATAAAGCATGTTGCAGATGGTAGCATTGAGAAGTATAAAGCCATATTTGTTTCCATAGGTTCATCTAAGAAAGAAGGCATCGACTATGATGAGACCTTTTCCCTATGGCAAGGTGTTAAATGTACAACATCAGGAGACATTCTCCAAACCAATATCATGCGGCTAAGACTGATCCTCCCGTATAGAGGTGAGAACTTTGATTGCCTTCTGTGTAAAGGTAATTCCTCTCGTATAGAGGTAATTGATCAAAGTAATGATGTTGTAAAGTCTTGCTGGACAAGGCTCTAGACTTGTGTGTCAAGTCATGATTCTCATGTGAACCTTCCGTATAAAGGTCATGCTTTACTTGTTAAAAGCATTTAATGTTGTGTGATGTATTATTAATCATGATCACCAGTTTCTATTAAGTCTCCTTCATAGATTGATCACCTCTAAAGTGAATTACTTTAGCATATGATCATTTGGTCTAGAATAATATAATATGATTACAACAACCAATAATTCTTCTTAGTATAATGTAATGTGATAGATAATTTAAATTTAGCACATATTGAACATGCAGTAAAAGATAAAGAAATAAAAGATAAAGCATAGAGATCAAGAGAATTTGAAATTTCCCATGCAGACACTTCAACTAATTAAAGAGAACTCGAATTGTTAAATCTTCAGTTATAAATCTTCAGTTAAGTAACAATGTATGCCTCAATCAATGCTTCAATTAAAGCATCAATTATATATATGCAATTAGTTAACTAAAGGAGAACTTAGTGATAACTTCAATAAAATAAATCAGCATGATTTTTAGTTAAGAAAATTTAACTAAAGTGTTAAAAAGGAATTAGTTAACTAAAGTGTTTTGCATGACGACACTTTAGTTAAACTAAAAGTTAAAACTGAGCACAGTCTTGAACACTTAACGCAGTTCCAGATTACAAAATTAATCCCTGCGTATGGAAACCTTCAGATAAAATTTAAAAGATGACACTTAAGTTACAACACTAAAGTTGCTCATATTGCATGATGACACTTTTGTTAGCTTGTTAACTAAGTGCTCCTACATCAGTTATGAGGCGAGTTTACTCCAAATTTAGTTAAGCACGATTTCAAGTTAAGGAAGAAAGGCATGGCGCATTGATGGTGCATGAGTGAAGACACTAGAAATGCACTGCAACTATCCAAGAAGATAACTCACTATAGTTTGCATGGGAGGATCATCATTCATTCATTGATTCACTATTCCTTGCATGGCAGTGATTTTTTCTATATATTGATGTGATGGGAACATTGGAAAGCACATCCAATTGATCTCTCTTCTCTATTGCTTTTGTATCTTCACCAAGTGTGTTTTGGTGATCTCTTATCTTCCGAGAGAAATTTTCTATGTTGTAAAAGAAATACATTCTCTGCTATCCATTATATTATATTGAGAAGAGTTGATGGGTTTTTTTTTTCTCATTGCTATACACTGTGCTGGAGGAGCCTACATCGAATGCAGGGCGCATCAACTTCAATAAGAATCAATCTAAGTCCAAATGGATCATCTATGATTTAGTAAAAGATAACTTGATTCTCGTTATCACACCGCTGAAGACTGCAAAATAATGTTATGATACATTGACTAATATTTATGAGAAGAAGATCGCAACTCAAAAGAGGGCATTGAAGAATAAGTTACGAAACCTCAATATGGAGAATGACGAGATAGTGGCCTCCTTCTTCACTAAGATCTATCAGGTAAGATATCAACTTGTTATCATTGGAGTTGTAGTGGCTGAATATTATCTCATTCAAACCACCGTTGATGGTATCCCATCTTCATGGGAGACATTCTTGGCTGCTATCAATGGATGAGAAGTGCAACCTAGGTTTGAAATATTGTGGCATGACTGTATCCAAGAGGAAGGGTGAATCCAGAGAAAAGCTATGTGGACTAAAAAAGAAAATATTTCCCTCACAACAAGAATGAAGAAACGAAAGAAACCCTTCTTCCAAAATAAGTTCTCTCATCGAAAGAAGAAGGACTTCAACAAAGGCTTTGACAAGTCAAAATCTAGATGCTACAATTGCAACAAGAAAGGTTATTTCTCAAGAGAGTGCAAAGAAAAGCGGACATGAAAGTTTTATGCTTCTACCGCCATATAATATGAAACCACTCAAAAGAATGCATCCGAAGAAAAGGAGACAAGAAGGGAGTATTACCTTGTCTCATCCCTTTCGGGATCCATCATCACAAGTGAAGACACATGGTTGATTAACAATGGCACATCCAAACATATGACTGGTTACAAGAGTGCCATCACTGACCTAAAGGTGAAAAAGTTCACATGATGCATGGTAGAGTTGGGGGACAACTCAACATATTCAATCCAAGGAGTTGGATCCACCTCATTCCAGCTGAGCACCGATGATATTTTACATGTGGAGGAAATTCTATATATTCTAGGCTTGAAGAAGAACCTCCTTTCAGTTTCGGTTCTTGAAGACAAAGGCTTCCGAGTTATATTCTTGGATAACAAATCACTTTTATGGCCGAAGAACAAAAGCCTAGAATCTGCTGCTGTGATTGGAGTTCGAGAGGGAGGACTCTACAAGGTACTCGAGAAGTACATTCAAGCTATGATTCACCATACTATCGGTCCATGCAAACTATGGAACTAAAGGCTTGGATACCTACACTACAAAGCACTACCGAGACTTCAAAAGATGGTAAAAGGTATGCCCGTATTTGATTTTGAGCATGATAGTGTATGTCAGGGTTGTGCACTTGGGAAGAATGTTAAGAATTTTTTCCAGCAGTACTACTAGATCTAAAGGGATTTTAGATTTAAACCATTATGATTTATGTGGTCCCATGTCATCCCCCTCCCTAAGTGGCTTCTTATATTATGTACTGTTCATAGATGATTTTTCTAGGAAGTCATGGATTTATTTCATGAAGGATAAAACTGAAACTCTTAGCAAATTTAAAGAGTTTAAAGCCCTAGTTGAAAATAAAAAAGAAAAGAACATTCGTGCATTAAGGTCCGATAATGGAGGTAAATTTGATTTACATGCATTTAATGAGTTATGTAGTGATGCAGGAATATGTAGACAGTTAACAGTACCATACAACCCTCAAAAAAATGGGGTTGCTGAAAGGAAGAATAGAACCATATGTGAGGCTACAAAATCCATGATGCATGATCAAGATATGTCTACCTCATTATGGGAAGAATCCACCAGTACAGTTGTGTACATACAAAATCGAATCCCGCATGCCATTATAGATGATACGACACTCGAAGAAGTGTTTATCGGTGAGAAGCTGGAAATATCATACTTGAGGATCTTCGAGAGATCAGTATACATTCATGTATTGAAAGAAAAGAGAACAAAGGTGGATCCTTCTAGAAAGAAATGCACCTTTGTGGGTTATAGTGAGTCATCCAAAGCATACCGAATATATGTACCTGGTGAGAGACACATTGTAGTCAGTCAAGATGTTACCTTCCATGAGGAAGCTGATTTTAAAATATCAAAAGAGATTCAATGTGATTCAGAGATGGAGGATCCCGAGTCTGATTCTCCCCCTTCAGAGTTTGAGAGGGAGAAACCAGAAGATGCCTCAGATTCGCTAGCTCTTGAAGAACTAATAGAACTGATTGAGTGGTCACCTAATGAATCTCCCACTAAAATAATATATGTCTAGTGCTGAGATATCTTACAAGAAGCAAAGAAACATGGAGAACCAACAGGCTCATCTAGAGAGCACATGCAACCTGACAAATATTCAGGGTATGTTGCACTGATGAGTCACATCAATGATTCAAAACCATCCTCATATGAAGAAGCTATAAAGTAGCAAGTTTGGAAAGATTCAATGAAAGTAGAGTACAACTCTATAATGAAGAATGATGTTTGGGAGGTTTTTCCCAAACCTGATGGGAAGTCCATTGTGACTTCCAAATGGATTTACAAGATAAAGCATGCCACGGATGGTAGCATTGAGAAGTATAAATCCAGATTCGTTTCCATAGGTTTCTCTCATAAATAAGGCATCGACTATGATGAGACCTTTGCCCCTGTGGAAAGGTACACCACAATCTGAGAAATGATTTCACTTGCATCTATTCTAGGATGGAAACTTCACCAAATGGATGTGAATACAACCTTCCTCAATGGTGAGGTTGAGGAATAGGTTTATATTCAGCAGTTTGAAGTATTTGTGGTGCATGGGAAGGAGTCCCATGTTTGCAAGCTAAAGAAAGAACTATATGGGTTTAAGCAACCCCCCAGGGCTAGGTACTCCAGAATTTATAACAACCTTCAGAAACTGGGTTTCTTTAAGAGTGAAGTTGATCCAAATTTGTACTTCAAAGTAGTGAAGAACCAACTATTGATATTGGTTCTGTATGTTGATGATTTGTTTCTCATTGGAGAGGAACATATGATTTCTTGGTGCAAGGGGGATCTCACCTCAGAGTTCGAGATGAAAGACTTAGGTCTGATGCACTACTATCTTGGCCTTGAGTTCTGGCAAAGAAAATATGAAAATTTTCTATCTCAAGGGAAGTACACTGTGGATATATTTCGCAGGTTTGGAATGATAGATTGCAAATCTATGACTACACCAATGGTTTCCAATTTGAGAAAACTTCATGAGTCAAGCTCTGGATCAAATCCAGTAGATCCCACTTTGTATAGACAACTTATAGGATCGCTAATGTACTTGATACATTTAAGGCCTGATGTATGTTGTGTCATGAGCATTTTGAGTCCATTTATGTTTGATCTGAGACACAAAATTTGGATAGATGCTAGGCATGTGCTTAGGTACCTTCGATGTACAATTTCATATGGACTCAGATATGCCTCCAATGGAGGAGTCATGTTACTTATTTATACAAACTCAAACTGGGGGGAAGCATCGTGGACCGTAAGAGTACATATGGCTACTGCTATAGCCTACGATCAACTATGATATCTTGGTCCAGTAGGAAGCAGGGCTCCATAGCCTAGAGCACTACAAAATCAAAATACATAGCTGCTAGTGTTGCTTGCCGAGAAGCAGTATGGCTCAGAAAGCTACTTGCAGGGTTGTTCGGTGAAAAGCTTAAGCCTACCGTTATTATTTGTGACAATCAGAGTTGCATCAAGATTTTCGAAAACCTAGGGTTTCAAGACAATTTGAAGCACATTGAAACGAAGTATCACTTCATCTGAGACATGGTCAAGAAAGGTATAGTGAAACTTCAGTACATTGATACTGATGAGCAAATTGTAGATGTGTTAACAAGGCCTTTGTCAGTGACAAAGTTCAGGTACTTCCAAGACAAGCTTGGTATGGAAGAGAATGCCTCCCTCATTGAGAGGGAGTGTTAAATGCACAACATCAGGGGACATTGTCTAAACCAATCTTGTGCAGCCAAGAATGATCCTCCCGTATAGAGGTGAGCACTTTGATTGCCTTCCGTGTAAAGGTTATTCCTACCGTATAGAGGTAATGTTGGATTGATTTTATGACCTGGCCAACTTAAGGAGATAAATCCCACACAAATAGCTTAGAGTAGCTCTCGGTGTGTTTGGGATGGCAATACCTCGTAGGTTATGGTCCTACTACCAGTTGAATTTATTCTCTTAAGGAGAATTATAAAACTCAACAAAATGTAACCTAAATTAATCTACTGTTCAAACTAACCTAATGTGCTTTCCTAAACAAAGTCTTCTGTTTTGTTGTTTTAGCTTTTGTTTTCTGATTTAACTACTCACAATTTCAAAATATAAACAAAATAAATCTAAATAAAATATAACTAAACTGCTAAAATTTTACTTACAAAAATAAAACTAATTAACTTATCTGTCCTAACCTATCTCAGCTGAGAGCAATTTTAAAAGTTAAATTCAATCTTCTGATGATGATAAATAAGTCTGAAAGTAACAGCTCTAAGTCAATGAACCAACTCAATTGAAAAAAAGCTGTAACATGAGACTAAAACAATTCTGAGAAAAGAATGATTAAACAGCACAGTAATTTCATAATTCTTTTATCAAAATGTATCAAAAAGATGATTAAACTAACACACTTCAATATTTGAATAATAGAGAATTAACCAATTTTAAATCAAAATATCTGTCAACACATGAAGTATTCTAACCAATTAGTTAATGGAAAGAAATATCATTTGCATTAGTTTGCTAAGTACAACTTAAAACAATCTAGATGCAATATCAAATTATCAAATACGAAATGAGTGATTAGAGCCTGTTTAAAAGATCTATATAAAACCACACCAAGTATGACAATATATAATGAAAACCAGACAGTCAGATACCAAACATATATATATATATATATATATTTCAATAAACCATGATCACACGATACCAGTTGTTAGCACTCGGATTTTCCTTGGGCTGTATCAAAGAAACCCCGAGGTAAACTATTTCAAACCAATCTTTAGACTGAAAAGTTGGCCTCTTTCAGCCAGAGAGGGCTCTCTCAGCAAATCTGCTATCCAATGTCACCACGACAGCAGCTTGACAATAAATTCAATGGCCAAATTTGTAAAATCACAGTAAAAACTTTGTAGGATTTAAATAATGTGGTTAGATCAATAGGAAAAGGATACCATTGGGCAATGGAGTCGAGAAACAGAAAAATAATAGATCAACAGATAAATAGACTCTTGTAAAAAGGCAAGGTAATTGTTATATTACAGTCAAAGCTTTTTTGCAGGTGAAAAGAAAGAAATAAAGACAGTCCATCGACAATGGGCATCAAACTAGGATGAATCCACTATCAACTTTGGAGAAGCAAATGGATACTTAAATACGATAAACCGAGGCATAACAAGTATGAATCCCAATTTATTTCAAACGTTCATCTAAGTATAGAAGAAAAGACATAAGGAACAGTATAACTAAGAAGATAAACATGCACAAATGAGGAAAGAAGGGGTACAGACTGTAAATACTAACAACACATGAATCTTTGATAAAATCTGCTCAACTCTGAAATCTTTATTAATTTTTGGAAAATGCTTCAAAAACCCAGAACAGGTCTTCCTCTCTCTGAAAATCCCCCCGTTTACATTGCAAAATGCAGAATTTATACAAAATTTGCTCTATGAGCAAACCCTAACTGTATTGTTTTAAAGATAAGTTTCTTTTAAATAAACCTTTTAAAATATGAAAACTAATCTTTAAACAAAGTTTTACAATAATAATAAAGAAAAATCTGACTGCAAGAATTTTTCAATTCTTGAAAAATCTTTCGTTTGATGCATTAACCCTAATTTTCACAAAAAGAAACTTTATCCTGAAATCTGCAAAACTAACTCTGTCATTTTCTTAAACTGTCGGTTGCCATTTATCGTTGAATGCTTTGACACCTGTAGAGTAAGATTTACGATCGGACTGGTGCTCCAATTTTATGCCACTGTATGAGAGCATACTACTGCAATAGATGCCTCCTCCAATTGCAAAGAGTGATTCACATGAACAGTTTCATGCACTAGGGTATGCATCATGGAGATTCCACCTCATTTCACCAATGATATTTTCCACCACGAGCTAGGGTTTATGCCTTAGCTTCTTATGTTTTTTTTTTATTTCCTCCGTTCACTTTCTTGAAACAAATAAAATGACGAGTTTTACCAATAAATAGAGAATGCTTTTGGGTGCCACGTAAGCTGTTTCCGCATAGCTTTCTAAGTGGTTTGCGATACTGCTTTTCCATATGCGGATATATCAAGAGTGAACACGTGTGATGGTGGTTTGTATTCCGCGACCACCGATTCTCCTATCTTCCGAGCATGTGGATAGTGCGGAAATGTATTAAGAGCTGTCAATTGTGCATTTCAAGTAAGATACCACCATTTTTTGCATTGTGATCGAAAGCAAATCCATGATGTTTGTCAATTCAACCTTCACATAAGCTGGAAAAAGAATTCAGTGACCTAATTTTGCAAATAGAATCTTAACAACCTCTGCTTTCCGAAACACAAAATAGAGGAAATGAAATTTGAGAAAGTAACAATGGCGCTAGTAGAGTAATGAAACCCAACAGTCTCTTCTATGGCTACAGTAAGATAGCTGCATCATCAAACTTCGGTGCAGAATGTCAGATACGAATGGAGGGCAGAGAAAACGCAGATGTTGTGAAGAAGTCTCCTTGATATTGGTCTTTCTGATATATTTGCAAATATCATCTCAAGATATTAACGTTGTCAACATATTTAATGATAGATGAGCGCATATCTTACGATCGTGGTTTCTCTTTCTTCATATTCCATGGCTGCAACTAGCTTTGGGACGTATCCAGAATATCTCACATGGTTCACCAAAGCAGAATGAACTTGTAATAGTGATATGAGAATCGTGGCTTGTCTTTGATTTCTTGACCAGGTGTATGCTTTGGAAGATCCCAGCCTACAACCCGACCTTTTATCTTTTCATAATAATACAATTATCAATAACTTGCAAGGGTTTGACCTTTGGCTCTCCTTGGCTTAGTTTAGTGTTTCTAAATCAGCAACCGGCTCATTAAGACGTTCATTTAGATAGTTGCATATGTATCGTATCTCCAAATCCATCTACTTCATTCAATTCAGTAAATTCTAATGTCATTCCCATTTTTAATTTTGCAGCAGTTTCATCGACAAGGTAGATCTCTTTGTCGGGTAAACAACACCCAGTAATATATCGGTCCAAAGGAACAACCGTGAAAGTTGCATTCTAGAGCAGTATCCATTGCTCCACTTGTAGCATATGCACCAATGACTGTATGTATCTCGTCGATAAAGAGAATGATCGGTCCATCGGAACTCCATTACACTTGGCGCATGAAAAATCTCAAACCTGTATATAAATTTTGCCACGACCTCGCCCTTCTCCATGAGGATCTCTTCCTTCTAGGTTAGCTGCTTTTAGCATCAATTCACCCAAACTACCTATCAAAGAGTTGCCACTGCCCATTTTAGACAAATACGGTATACACTATCTGAGCTCTATTTACATTGCCGCCATATGTAAAGATTGCAGCTGCCAGGATTTACTGAGCCATAGGCCAATATTTTCAATGCATCATTTTTTAGATGGAGGCACTTGAAAACAAATGATTGCAGAGGGGATTTTGGATACCCGAATCTTCAATATATGAAATACCAAGAGCTTTCATTCGGCTTGTCAGATAGCTCAGTTTTCATAGGTTTTTCCCTGACCAATGACCAAAAACCTGTCATTCTTCCCTGGAGCGTAGAATGTGATCACGATCCTCAAATCTTTCTTTTGCGTCCATGGTGTCTACAACCCGAGATGAGATAATTTTTATTTGGTTGTCTTTCGGTACCTTAATCATGAAATTGTTGTGTCGCTAATGCTATAAGAAGAATACTAATCACAAAATTCATTAAGTGTTAACAACTGGCTCCTACTGGGGATGCTTTCCTCCCAGCGAGGTAGCAAAGAACACTGTAGACCATGTGCCTGACCATTGGGAAGCTCCCAACCTTGACAACTACAACCTGTAACTTGTATCCTGTAATCAATCTTTCATCCAAAAACTGTAGCTGAAAACCACTTTAACTGTAGAAAACTGAAAACAACACTATACATACTGAAAACTGTTTGCCTGGCAAACTTATTTCTCCTACCTACCCTACCTTTAGAATGTCAAAGACTTTCCATCAATCAAGTAATTCGGAAACACCAATAAAGCCAATCCATTAGGTGGTCAAACAATCTAACTCCTTGGCCGTGTTCGAAATAAGCCAATAACAGAAAATATGACAGTATAGGCAACCACTATTACTCTTTATTCTCAAAATAAAAACCTAGCTGCAAATTGAAATTGAGAAATTTCTTCATATACTCAACTATAGGATCAAAGAAGATATATTTTATTTGAAGTACCTTCGGATTTTCTGCAATTTGACGAGAGAGCTGAAATGTTCTTTCTTCCTTATTATTCTTTTCCAGAAAGGAATGATTAACCTCATACTCTAAAGCATTTTCAAACAGTGAACATTCTGCAAGATCATTAAATATGACATCTCTATCTTCTTTTTGAAAGAACAAGGTGTCTAATAGCTGATTTTCTTGTGGAGAATCATCATCACAACTGATTTTCTTCAAAAGATCCTCATGACTGTCATCATTTAAATTCCAATTTACATGCCCAAAAATGGAAAAAGTTTCACTTACATATCCCGAACTATGTGAAGACTGCAAATCTGTATAAGTAGGGGTTGTAGCATGACTCTGCTGGAGCTGATCTATTTCATCTTCTGTTAAAAGAGGAGGTGGTCTGTGCATTTCCTGAATCAAAAAACTATTGTTTTCTTCTTCTTCTGCAGATTGATCATGATGCTGAATGTATTCTTCATTTGTATGCAAAGGAGTAGATGAATAAACCTTTGTTTCCAAAGAGGGATCATGGGATACTACTATCATTTCTTCATTTATCTCGTCTATAACAAGCTTTTCTCGGTCGTCAAGGCCATGGACTTGTGAAGAGAAAAGATAGAGTGTTTCAGATAGGTCTTCATCATTCATATTTTCTAGATCTTCATCAATACTTTCAAGGTACTGTATGAAACCCTCAAACTGATCACAACAATTTTCCACTAAAGACAAAGCTGGAAAATCTACTGTATAATGCTCATAAAATGCTATGTGAAAATATTTTAAAGAAAACAAGCTGCCAGGTCTTAAACTTTCATACCAATCCCTTGCTTTTCCTTCTAAAGAAGCCATGAATATCTTCATAAGACAATCCTCATGAAACCTAATCTTCAGCTTGTGTACATGCACATGAAATTTGATTAAATGTAAAGCAGCATTATCACTGTTTTCATCTCTGAATTTAGGCAGGTAGGTTTGCCAATCTATTTTGGGAATTTGATTCGGAAAACCAGGAATATGAGACCTGTTCATAGGAGCATACCTTCTTAACAATGAGGCCATTTCGAAATACTGGAGCTGCAAATTCTGATTTGAAAATTGAAGAGACCAGCCTGTGAAACAATGCAATGCTGGATTTCTTTAATGTGGAGTCGCCATGAAATTTTTGAAAACTGGATTCTTTGAAGATGGAGTCGCCAGGTGAAAGATGCACAGCTTGCTTGATATCTGACCGTTGCTCACCATCAACCATCAGAGCTGGAAACTTTGTCGTTCATACCCAGGGAAAATGAAACCTTCGTTCCCTGACAACGGCGCCAAAATGTTAGCACTTAGATTTTATCCTGGTTGTAAAAGAATAACACCTAAGGTAACTTATTTCAAACCAGACATTAGGTAGAAAACTTAGCCATTTTTTCCACCAGAGAGGGCTCTCTCACAAGATATATGTAAAGGCTAAAAATATATAGAAACACGCTCAAATTTCTCAAAAATGATTTACTTGGTTGAAAAGGAAACAAGAAACATTGGGTATGGAGTCAACTTTCAAATATTTAACGTGCCAGCAAGAGATTTATACCAAATATATTTTCATTGAGGAAAGATAGCAACCATATCACAGTCAATTTGATTTTGCAGGTGGTATAGAAAGAAATAATGACAGTCCATCAACAACAGGCATTAAACTAGGATGAATCCATTGTCAACTTTAGAGAAATAAATGGATACTTAAATGCGATAAAATGGGGCATAACCAGTATGAATCCCAATTTATTTCAAACGTTCATTTAAGCATAGAAGAATAACATAATGGAAGACATAACAAAGAAAGTAGACATGCACATATAGAGATAAGGAAAAAAAACAGACTGTAAAAATGATCAACACATGAATCTTTGGTCTCAAAAGATAGGTATTTCCACTGTATGGCCTTTTATTTATCAAAATTTGACTTCAAAACTTATCGTCTCTCAAAGAGTTTCCAACCCTTTACATGTTTTTTACATATCAATATATAGAAAGAAAACCTATACCTAATATTGAATTCGAAATCTAACTGAAACTCTAAAAATAGAAACAGTTACAACTTATTTTTTTTATTTCAGGAAGTAAATTTGCTGAAAAATAGGCTTCAAATCTCTAGCTTTATATCTCAGATGGATATAGCTGTGTAAATTTTGAGAGAGGTTTTTGTAAGTGGGAATGTTCTGAAGAAAAGCCTCTTTCAATTTCTGAAAATTATTCTTCATTTGGCAGAAACAACACTTTGAAGTCAATGACTAAAACAGTAAACTGAAATTCTGGAAAATTTCCCTGTGAAGATGACTTCGACTTTCTTAACTCGTAACACCTATGTAAAAATTGAGGGAGGTTTTTGAATATTGGCCCGTGCTGAAGAAAAACCTCTTTCAGTTTCTAGAATTTCTTCTTCATTTGGTGGAAACATCTCTTTGAAGTTAATGACTAAAACAGTCATTTCCAGAAAAAACGTGTTCTACTTGTTTCTTTTGATTTTCTCTATGGGATATATCCCACATTGGTTGAGTGGAAAATAGTCATGGTGTTTATATACCCCACTGCGCACAACACTTAGTAACACATAGCGCACGCTATTATACTCCTCTTCCTTGAGTTGGGCGCTTTATATCTTCGGGACTGGTGGTTCCGCATTGGTGGACAATGGTTTATAATACCACCCTTTCGAATTGCGGATTGTTGTGACACTTACACGTGGATCGTCGATCTGGCTTCTTTAATCCTGCACCGTTGATCTTCACCATAGTCTTGCTGCACATTCCAATAACCCAATCGTTTCTTTTATTTTGCTTCTAAGGAATTTATCCCACATGCAAGAGTGCAAATACTCTTTTGGCATTTATATAGTCCCTTGCTTCCCATTCATATTAAGTAACCAACAAAGGAGGAGCTTGTGGACGATGGAGGATATGAGATCTATGGGGCTCTCTTGGCTTAGCATTCGGTCTCATGATGAGCCCTCGGTGTTGGGCACGCACCTTTTGCTCCATTTTAATTCGATCAAAAATACAACCAACCTTAGGTTATAAAAAACTTTAGTTAAAGCTTTAGCCATACCCTTTTTTCATAAAATCGATTTTGGGCTAAAAATTAAAAATCAAAATCCTTCATAAAGTTTTAACTTTGGCAAATAGAATATCAAAACATTTCTTCTTCATAAAAACCTCCCACTATGAAAAAAAAAATCTTCTATTTTGCATCGTCAACGATGTCGGAAGAAATTTAAGCACAAAATTTATGGAGTGCTAACACCAGTTTATGAAATGCTCCTGAAGGATCCAAGAAAAGACAATTCTTCTTAACTATCCACTAGTGAAAAAGTTTAATATTTCAGTATCATCCTTTCTACACAAAAACTCCCATCTTTTGTTCGATGATCTTCATCCTTTTTATAACTCTAACGAGTGGCTAAAATAAATGCTATTCAACTGACTGCTAAATATAGGCTACTAGACTATCTACTATCGAACTCTTGGATCATATTTACAGTAGTTTCAACTTCATTGATGCACTTGGCATTCGATGATCATTGTGATGTTAACTCTAAGTAACAACTTTTCCCATGTGGAAAACGACTATCAACAAAATTCGACACCTAGCATTCTTGTTATCCAAATCAAAACAACTCCAGCATTTTGTGGTAAAATTTTCCGATATAACATCCAGAATCCTGAACCAAAATCTCTCCATCTTCGACACCTGCAAAATAAACCAATGGCGTATAAACAACTATAGATAAGAGATGAAACAGAAATGAGTTGTTCAAATTAAATAATAATCAAACATCCGCACTATAATCACTTTTCAAAATTAAAACAGAGTATATGTTAATTTTTGCCTTGCAATACAATTGCTTTTCTAGCTTCGGAGAGTCTAACCCTAAGCTTCAAAATCCTCTCTTCATGAGTCTTCTCATTTTTAAGTAATTCATCATGTGACGTGATAAGCAGTTTGTTCATCGATTTGAATATGTTTTTCTTTGCTTTCATTTGTTGCCATCTGTCTATCCATGTCAATAACTCATTCTTCTGTTGATGTAACTTAGATCTTAAATGCCTGTTGGCTTCTTCCATTTCTTCCAGCTTTCTTTCTAATGTTTTTGAGGAAATATACTGCTGCAGATCATTATTTTGAAATTCTTCATGATTCATAGACAGTCCATCTTGAAATCCTTGTTGGGATTGTTCTGGGGTATTTGTTTCGTCAACTAAAGGTTTTCTTGGAGATACGAGAGAATTATCCTGAATATCTTTCTGCCTTGCTTCACAATCGTTGAATGGAGTCTTCACAAAAAATGTTTCCTTATCGAATTCACTCTTGACCTCAATGCAAACATAATTATAACTCTATTTTTTGGTTTTAGGCGTAGAAAAGCCTGTCATACTTCTGGTGAATCTTCGGTTTTTCTTTTCAAAATGAGCAGCAGCCTCCTCAAAGGTTCTAGAGTTGTGTCTTGTCTTTCCAATTTTGCTACAACAATAAAAAGTAATAAATAGGTAACTATTCCTAATAGTAGTTAATAATATTAAAATATAGTTTATGAAGAGAAGTGTCTCTTCAATATGTGATGGCCAAGCCATATTTAAGGCAACCATATCCTTTGTAATTTATCATCATCTTTATATCATCAAATATTATTATTATCTATTACTCAAAATGAGAGTCGGATTCGACTATTAACCTAGTGAACGGATTCGTTCGCCGCATTTGGTATCAGAGCCTCTCGGCCCTCCTTGATTCAGCCTTTGGCCAAAATTTGAAGACCTTGTCTGAGTGTATTCAGAGTTTCTCTGATTTAAAAAGATCTTTGATCCAACATTCTGAATTTTCTGGAAGAAAAAAAAAAGAAGAAAGAGAAGAAAGAAAGAAGTTTCCGCTGGATCCACCACCATCTGTTGGGACTCCATTCCATCTCCATTCCCCACCTGCTCCCTCCACCACGCCTCGCTCACTCCAGCCGACCCTACGGCCTACACACCCTGCACATTCTGCTCACGTCTTCCACCCACGCTCCTTCACTGCCCCCCATTCTCCCTTCATCACTCTCATCACCTCTCTGGCTTCTCGCCTTTCCTTCCACCCCTCCACGCTGCTGTCTCCTGCACGCCACCACCATCCAGCCGTCCCTCCCACAGCATCCCCTTCCTCCCACTCTTCCTCTACTCCCCACCTTTCCTACTCGTATCTCCTCCCTCTTCTACGCATGCCTGCCCATCCCCTACTACAACATCCACGTAGATCCTCCCCCCGCGTCTCCTTCCCACGCATCACTGCAACCCTCCCTCTCGGCCCTCCTTCCCCACCGTTTCCATATCCGCTCCCATCCTCTGCGCAGCCCCTGTAGCTTCCATCTTCGCTCCCATCTACTCCGTTCCTCCCTCCTCTCCCCATCTTCCTTCCCTTCCGCGCTCCTCCCTGCGTGCCCTCCTTTGCCGTCACTTGCCTCCCACGCCACTTACTTCCAGCATCTCCACCACCAGCTCCGCCCACCTTCTCGATACCTACCACCGCCTCCTCCTCTCCACGTGTGCCCTAATTCTCCACTTACCGATTATTATTATTTATAATATATTAAGTCATATTATTATAAAAAAAAAGCAGCACTTTTGTGAGAAAAAAAATATAATATAACTATTGTTATATAAAAAAATAAAAATATTGGAAATATGCATAATAATATTATTAATTTTTAATAATATTTATTATCAAAAAAATATTAATAATAATATTATTATTAGCTTTTAATAATAATAATTATTATCAAAATAAAAAATAAAAAAAATCAATTCTTTTTGAAATAAGAATTGTTTGAAGAAACAAAGCAAATTCAAGCCAAAGAAGACCAAGTCAAAGAAGAAATTAAAGGCAAAGTCCAAGCAAGACTCCTTATCATCAAAGAAGTCGAAGAACACTTATCATCGAAGAAATCAAGTCAAAGAAAGGAAGGCTCATCAAGAAGTCAAGACACGTTAACGACAAGGATGACCAAGTTCGACATTATGAGCAAGGAACAAAAAATGTTAGACCAAAAAATGACGCAGAACCATAATACATTAATGGAGGTGTTACAAAGACTAATGCAAAAAAAGGACCAAGTCGGTAGTCCAAATGTGCTAGATGCCTCATCTCATATTTTCACACAGGAAGCACTTGCCAAAAATCAAGATATAAAGGAGGAAATAAATAATTACGAAGCAGAAATAATACGCTTGAACAAAATCGTTAGCGACAAAGATGAAGAACTAATGCAGTTACGACATAAATTAGAAAGTCAAGAATCAGAGGTCGGCCAGTGTCAACAACAGATAAAAGTTCTTCAACAACAAAATGACGACTCTAAAAAGACACATAAGTCAGAGATCGCGAAGAGTAATAAAGAATTATCTAACAATGCTGAAGAAATCTTTAGACTAAGAAATCATAACAAGATACTAGTCACAAAAATTAAGAAGTTGAAAAATAGTCGGAAGATAGAACAATCTTTGGATGACATTGAAGGGAAACTTCTAGACAAACAGGAAGAAAATAGTTGTATCAGAAGTCATAATGAAGATCTTAAGGAACAACTTAAGACATATGAAGCTGACAGAAAATCGCAAGTCGAATTGATTAAGAAGTTTCAGAATGATAATAGGCAGTTAGAAAACAAGTTGGAAAAAATACAGAACAAAAACTTAAATCCTCAGGAGATGAAAATACAACTTCCAACTCAGATCAATGCTCTAAAGGCGACATCCGAAAACAAAAATGACATCGTGAAAGTTCCTTATCGACACCCCAACCATAAAAATCGATATTTGAAAAAGTGGGAAATGTCGAAAGATAATGGTACTAATGTGATCAAATTTCCTGACGACACATCAGTAGGGAATCCCATCAATCCACAACAAATCAATTTGGGATGGATTCATCCGTCGACGTATCGGAAGTTATGCTCTACACTTAGCAGTTCATATCGACATGTTTCGGCGGCCACGACATTGCAAAGAACACTGCGACAAAATTATAAGGCTTTGAGGACAAAGCCTCTCTCAACAATAAAAAGTAATAAATAGGTAACTATTCCTAATAGTAGTTAATAATATTAAAATATAGTTTATGAAGAGAAGTGTCTCTTCAATATGTGATGGCCAAGCCATATTTAAGGCAACCATATCCTTTGTAATTTATCATCATCTTTATATCATCAAATATTATTATTATCTATTACTCAAAATGAGAGTCGGATTTGACTATTAACCTAGTGAACGGATTCGTTCGCCGCAAATTTATACTTTACCTACATCGTCTTCTGACAGTGAACCAACACGACCAAGATGCTCAAACTTACCCTGAGAATGACTATCATGTGTTTTTTCAGTCCTTTCATCTTCATGTTTCAAGGGACTAGGTATGGCTACTTCTTCCAATTCGGCTGCTAAACATAACTCATCAAGTCCTTCTCTTTTTGTTGCTGAGCAATCATCCTGAAGGGATCTTCTTCTTTTAGCTCGACACTTAGGTACAGGAGTGGGCCAAAACTGAGTCCCCCCGAACTCATTTTGCGTTAGGAATTCATCCCAGGTTCGGTGTGACAGAGATAATTGGTATTGAATAAGGATTTTAATCAATCCATAATGGAAGAGACTATGATCTGGGTTACCAATCGTTTTCTGAACAATGCCAGCCATTTTATATAGACTATGTAGCAAAAAGTAGGGTAAGTTCATCTTCCATCCCTTTAAGGCCATTAGAATTCTAAGATGGTATAATTGAATATGTGAGAAACGACTATCACAAGATATGTACCTGGAAATAATTTGAAATGGGATTTGCCACTGCTCTTTCAAATATCTGACAGGAAACCCAAATTGAAGATGAGTGTGTTCTTTAGATGATGGTAACATGAAATGCTTGAATTTTTTTCTATCTACTTTGGTCCCTTTAAACCAACGTTCTCCCGAGCGTGGGAGCTTAGTGGCCTTGGAGATAAACTCTTCATCAATAATGAACTGTAAATCTCCCACCTGAACAATATTCCCGTCGAATGAGAGGGAAAACTAACGAGCTATTTCCACATTATGACCACTAAACTCATAGAATAATGGTTTCCAACTGGCCTTCTCAAACAAAGCAATGGATTCTGGGTCCGATTCCAACAATTCTGGTCCTGAAACCTCAAAACGACTCAAAGGAGCCATCTGTTGAACTATAGGTTCCTCTTGCAGCAAGGAATGATACAGAGTGGTGAAAACGGAGGGAATGGGGTTGTATGAATGTGCAGACATGATCAAAACCCTCCTAACTCATGGGAAATTACACAGTAACCCTAAACCTGCTGCTGCGCGTGAGAACATAACCATCAAACCAACCTGTATATCAAAAAATATATTGATAAGATCTGGGATCATTACCAAATATCTAAAATCAAAGGTTTTCATGGCTATGACATGAGTAATGAACAAGGTGATGTCCATAAAATGATTTCAGGTTTTAATGCTTGCCAAATAGGTGTTAAAAATGATCATTCGTATCCTACGACCAACAGATGGCCATCAGACTTCCACATAACCGAATCATGCAAGGGTGTTCATAATACAATCTTGATGTTTATAGTTCATTGCCAGATTATAGTCATGATAAAGCTTAGGTCGTGTCAAAATCAGTAATAATATACAAATCAATATACATTAAATCATAATTTGAAATGTCACGATTTAAAAATGATAATATCATGCTTTATAAAACCTCGTCACAATAGTTCAACTCAATAGATAAAAGTGATATGATATTTCTTTTAAATTTAAGTGAGTATTAAGAGATATCATTCGTATTATAATATTATCATTAAACTAGGAATTTGTGTCATGTGAATCGACAATATGGCTATGATAAAATCCAATCTCGTGATGTTTCAAAAGGTTCTCAAAGATTAACTTGTTCCTTTATATGCAATGTATATATTATCTATTTACAAAAAATAAAATATGATCTACAAATGATAAGGATAGTGTAGATATTAACTAAGGGTTAGAAAGATTTATGTACCAAATTAATCAACCCTAGGTAAATATATTAAACTGTACTCAATCTTAAAGATCATATTTTAAAAGAAAAGAAGACAAAATGAAATTGAGGACAAATAGAATCATATTCAAGCAATATTAAAATGAATGATAATAGTTAGCAGATTATACATGTAACCACTGAAAATGATACTTGAAAAATTGCTCATTTTTAATAGCTGCTAGCCAAATCACTTTGAAATATCATGAACCTGAATTAAATTATTTCCTCAATTTATTTTAATTATAAATACCTTCCATTTGAGAATACCTTCAGAAAAATTCAAACGGTATCTCTGAATTAATTTGCAATAAGTTATAAAAGGAACTGATCAATTTTATTGAATAAAGCAAAAACATTGAGAGGGTTGTTTCCTGCCAACAAATGGCGATGACCTAGGCAAACCAGT
Organism: Larix kaempferi; assembly: GCA_027924585.1. Classification (NCBI taxonomy): domain Eukaryota; kingdom Viridiplantae; phylum Streptophyta; class Pinopsida; order Pinales; family Pinaceae; genus Larix; species Larix kaempferi. The sequence goes on from BSBM01000372.1 coordinate 30,668,488, forward strand.
TATCTCTGCTCAACATCTTAAAAGCTAAAACAAACATAGTCTTAAAATTTCTTCAAAACGAATCAGAAAAAACTTAATCTAATCAGAATCATAATCAAACAACATCCACGGATATTTTTCAGAACCATCTTCATTCCTGTAGATAAAGATTTCGTTATAGACAAGCTAACAATTCCCTCGTCAAAACAAAATACTTAGTATAAAGGCAATCTGCATCATAGTATAAGGATAAACCTACTTACTTCTCTGAAAAATTTTCAAAACCTGCTCCAATTATAAATACTTATGGATTTTCCATTAAACATTAATTGAAGACCACTATCCAGGCAAGGTAACCTGATAAAGACAACACCATTCACGAGTTTTATCAAAGATATACAAGCCGGCTCGTGATGAAACCTCCTGTCCCTTGATCTTTCGAGCAAGAGACATCACCCTGGTGATCAGAAATGATGTTATCTTTAATACAACTGATGATCATGATTAGGCCGGCTCGTGATGAGACCTCCTATTCTCCAATCAAAATCTAACTTATGAAAGATAATTATGCATGGAGCATATCAAAAATCTTAGCAGATAATAAACAAACTTTTAAATAAATGACTAATGATGCATGTTAATAAAGATTTTCCCAAGTACTAGGTTTTGAAAAGGAGAATTATCAGTCATCCTAACGTATAGGTATACAAATTATGAAAAATTAATCCTGATCGTAAGCGCATACATCATTAGTAAATGATCCAAATCAGATTCAAGAAGAACTGATAAGACTGATCAAATCTTGAAGACTTTCAAATTTCAACTGTTTTTTAAAACCAATGGGAAAAACTAAATTCGAGCCCTGGGGTTTATTTATTTACAAACACCCTTCTCAAACAAAAATATGTATAGCTGTTTTTTTTTGTTTTTGAAATCCAGTTATGTACAGAAATTTGACAGAAATTATGTACAGAAAATTGAAAAGATTATGATGTATTAACAGAAAGATGTCTTTCAATTTTGAAAAATAAGAAAATGAATTCTGAAATAAATTTTGAGGAAGAATTTACAGATAGATCAAATCAGAATTCAAATGAAGATAAAATAAAAAATTTACAATGATTCTGTTTTATAAAAGAATATACAGGAAAAAATCAGAATTGACAAACTTTTGTGATTTTAGTGATCAATTATGTACAGAAAAATATTCACAACAAATTTGGTCAGGAATGAAAAAAACTACTATATATTACAGAAATTGAAATATTAAAAGACAAATCTGTACAATTATTTACAATAAAGAACAAGTTTATGTACAATATTATTTACAGATTCAAAATTTGAAAAGATCAAAAGAAATACCTTTTTAGCACCAACCCATTTACAGGAAAAGTTTCGAGTTGGCCTTCCAAAGTTTGAAGCCGAAAAGTACTAGGACCTAGTTTTTCAAAAATAACGAAGGGTCCTAACCAAAAACTCTGAAATTTGGTATGTTTCCCCTTATCTTCATGAGCCTTATCCCATTTGAGAACTAAATCACCGACCTGAAACTCTTTGTTAGAACTAGAAGACTGATCGAACCAAGATTTGACTATCTGTTGATGTTTAACAAAATGATTCTTAGCCTTATCTCGTTCTTCTTCTAATTTTAATAGAGTATTGATTCTCTTCTCTAGTACTGGACAATCCTCATCCTACACAGACTGAGTAAGTTGAAGAGAAGGTAAGAATAAATGTGGTGGTAAGATAGCTTCAGTTCCGTAGACTAAAAAGAAAGGTGAATTTCCAATGGAAGACTTAGGAGTAACCCTATCATCCCATAATGCATTGAACATAGTCGTGTGCCAATTTCGATGGTGAGTTGAAACAGTCCTTTTAAGAATTTTTAGCAAATTTTTGTTGGTTGATTCAGCTAAACCATTCCCGTGAGGATGATAGTTCGCAGAATATCTAACCCTTATCCCCTTTTCTAACGCAAATTGAGTCAATTCAACTAATGAAAAGTAAGAGGCATTATCAAAAACTAGAGAATCAGGAACACCAAATCGTGTAATAATAAAAGATTCAATGAATAGAATTACTTTTAGTGTTAACTACTCTTAAAGGAATAGCCTCTGTCCATCGAGTAAAATAATCAGTTGTTGTTATGATATACTTGTGATGTAAAGACGAGGGTGGGTTTATTGGACCAACAATATCAATTCCCCATTGTTGAAAAGGTCTCTCCACTGAAACTGGCTGTAAAGGGAAGGCAGATTTTTTTACTCGACCTACATAAATTTGACATTCTTGACACGTTCTTACGAAAGCATAAGAGTCTCTGAATAAAGTTGGCCAATAATATCCAGCCCTAATAATTTTGTGAGCGGTAGTTTCACCTCCAAAGTGACCACCTGCAGGGCTAGAATGCAACTCCTTCATGATTTTTTCAGTTTCATCCTTATCTAAACAACAAAGTAAGACACCATCTGAATTTCGCCTAAACAAAGTGTTATCAATCAAAAGATAAGATGCTGATTTCAATCTAAGTGCTCTTCTTTTCCTAGGTTCTAGATGATCAGGGGCAGTTCCTGTTTCCAGAAGAGTTCTTAGATCTGAATACCAAGAATCTTGTGGTGGTGGATAAAAATAAATTTCCCTAACCAATAGAGTTTCATCAATGTTTATTTCAGAATCTGTGTTTGGAAAATGAGTTGCTTCCGCAGCAAGCTTACATAACCCTTGACCTTTAATCACAGTTGAAGGTGTAATTTCTAGGTCATACTCCTGAAGAGCAGTCATCCACGGGGCTCGTTTATCTCCTAAGTCCTTTTGAATTAACAAGTTTCTCACTGCAGGAAATGGTACAATCACCTTGGTTCTTGACTTAAGCAGATATGGACGAAAATGTTTAAATGCTTTAAACACAACAAAGGCTTGTTTATCAACTTCGTGATAGTTTAATTCAGCATCTTTAAAGTTAGAGCTTATAAATGAAATTGGAACTTCATTGTTCTGTTGATTTAGTTGGGTTAAGACTACTGCGTATGAGATATCAGAAGCGAAGGTATACAAGATGAAGTATTTGCTAAAATATGGGCTAAGTAAACTAGGTGCTTCTGAAATTGCCTCTAAAATTCTCTGAAACGACTCCTTTTCAATTAACCCCCGGTTGAAAACAACAACTTTCTTTATCATTTTTTGTAATGGACGAACTATCTCTGAAAAAATAGGAATGAATCTCCTAACAAAGTTTATTTTGCCAAGAAACGATTGCATTGCTTTCTTATTTGCAGGGAAAGTTATCTTTGCTATGGCCTGTGTACGTTCTGGATCAATCATGATCCCATGTCTTGATACCACACAACCTAACAGGATTCCCTGCGTAACAACAAAAATTGTTTTCTTTGGATTCAGAGATATTCCATATTTTCTACAACGTTCGAGTACCTTTCTTAGATGTGAAATATGGTCAGGTTTGTGTTTGGAAAATACTGTAACATCGTCAAGGTATACAACCACTGAATTATTGATCAGCCCTCTAAAAGCAATATCCATTGATCGTTGGAAAGTTGCCCCAGCATTAATTAACCCAAAAGGAATCTTTCGATAAGCATAAGTTCCCCAAGGGGTCTTGAATGCGGTTTTGAGTTGATCATCAGGGGATACTAAGATCTGATTATACCCTGAGAAACCGTCAAGTAATGACAACATCTCAGAACCAGAAACTTTTTGTAAAATTTTTTCCATGGGAGGAACTGGGTAATTGTCTTTTTCTGAGGCTCTATTTAGGTTGCGGAAGTCAACACACAATTGAATATCATCGTTTTTCTTCCTCACTGGAACCAGGTTTTCTACCCACTGAGTATGTCTAATTGGAAAGATAATTTTGGCAGTTAGGAGCTTATTAAGCTCTTTCTTAATGGTTGGTTCCAGATTAGGATGAAACTTCCTGAGTTTCTGCTGAAAAGGTTTGGTTGCTTGTTTGATGGGAATGACATGCTGCATGACTTGTGGATTAAAGGTTTTTAAGTCATCATATGTCCATGCGAACACGTCCTTAAATGCTTTAAATAGCTTAATGAACGCTGATTTTTCTGCAGGAGTGCAATCTAATCCTAAATTCACAGTTTGTAGATTAGATTATCTTCCTAAGTTTATAGTTTCAAATCCCATTTGTGCACTGTTGGTTTTGCAATTAGGAACTGCTTTAAATTTATCATGCAAATCATAAAACTTCTCCAATTGCAGAACATAGTTAGGGATCAATTTTACCTTTTCCATAGCTTGTTCAATTGAACAAACTTGATTTATTACCGTAAAGTCATGCAGATTTTCGTCATGAGTTATTTCATCAATTGCTACATCCTTGAACGTGTCTTCATTTGTCAAAAAATTTACAATCTGTGCATCATCATCAAAAACTCGCCAATTAATAAGATTATCTGGAATTGAAGGTCTAAAAATTAAATCAACAGAAAAATAATCTGAAGTGAAATTTTCAGACGGAATTAACTTTGAAGCAACATTAGCTAATAAGTCAACTTCCTGATTTTGAAACCTAGGAATAGAATGAATGTTGAATGCTTCAAAATCTGAAATTAAGTTCCATACCTCACGTTGATAGTTCTGCAAATGCTCAGAAATACAGTGTATGGAATTACGAACCTGCCTGACGACGATTTCAAAATCTCCATAAACGATCAGCACCTTTATATCGAGATCTATTGCCTTTTTCAGACCTTGAATCAATGCTTCGTATTCTACAATATTGTTTGTACATTCAAATTCTAACCTACAAGCTATACAAATCTTATTTCCTTTTGGATCGATTAAGAGACAACCAGCTCCGGCACCTTCTTTGGATTTTGATCCATCAAAATATAAAGTCCAAGTTGAACTATCTGCAACAACCTTACTTTCTACAATATGTACATAATTGCTATTTGCGCTATTTACAATATTATTTGATGAAGAACCTTGCTGAATCATAGTAACGTTCATTATTTTTGAGTGTTGTTTTTTATCAGCAAAATCAGATTTGTCAGATTCAAAATTCCCAAAACCAAGTTCAAGCATGTAGTTTCCCATAATAGATTCTGAAAATAATACTGGCTCACCTGGGTCATGCATCTTTGTGACTATATGTTTCAAATACCTCTCCCTGCTTATTTTAATCTGGTTTGCTTTTCCATTTTTGGGCAGCCAACGAGTTGACCAATCAGTAGTAAAGAATCCATTCAAATTTTATGACCAGTCTCTGCTGAGAAATAATCCATAAGCATCTAGGATATCCGCAAATACAATATCAATAATCTGAAAAATAGAAGGATTACAAGAAAGCCTAATCAACATATCTTTCATTTATCCCAACACTCTCACATTTGTCCTATCGAGCTGAGTGATTTGTGACTCTGATGGAACATATTTACCATTCAACCTTCGACAGACTGACAAAGGCATCACGTTGGTTGATGCACCAGAATCAACCATACAGTTGTGGACGTTTCTGTTAAATATTTCGAAAGTGAGAAGGAATGGAGGAGTAGTAGACTTTGAGTTCTTACCTATCAGTGTGGATTTGTCAGCTATTGATTTGCCTTTGTCATTAAAGACTTTTTCAGCATTTGAATTATTAGTAACTACATTTTGCTGAACACTAGGAGCAATAGAACTGATGGCAGGAGTAATGATAGAACCATTAGGCATGGGACAAATTTGAAGTAAATCATACATGCTAATGTTTGCACCCAACTTTTTCAAATATTCAATTATGTCATACTCTAACTTTGGACCAGTCTGGGCCAGTTGAGTATTTTTAGCAGGTTGAACCTGTTTGCTAGATTGTTGATTATTGTTATCTTTACTTGGAGTAGAACTGGTTGATGCTCCAGGAGTATTAGTTGATGTTCTACCTCTAGTATTATATGCATGCTGTCCTGTAGGTGGATTACTATTTTCAGCATTTTTACTTAAACTATCCCAAAAATGACCATTCAATTGTTGAGGTTATAGTGGCTCTTCTTCATTTTCAGACTGTTCTTCTTCATCCTGATCAACAGATTCTTGATTTGAAGAAGTTTCAGATAACGACAAAACTGCTCGAATGGTATTAAAAATTTCTTCTTGAACTGCTACATCGGGAGGTAAACTTGGTTTGTTATTAGTAGCAGGATTGGGTCTAAATTGGTTTCTGAAGTATCCTCTTGAAGAAGAACTTTCATAACTTGTTTTCTTCAGCCCTACAACTTCATTAGTTAATGCTCGGACTGCATTCTGCAATTGTTCAACGTCATATGCCTTATCTTTATCCACATTGGATCGTTCTGTTTTCTTACATGGAAAAGTATCAACCTTTCCACTTCGTTCAAGCTCATAAGACATATAGTCTTTTTCAACTTTTATGGCCTCCTCGAAAGTTTCAAGAAGTGTTGTTTTACCTGCTCTTTTAACCCACATCCCTAAGTACTTAGGAAAAGCAGAAGGAAAGTTTTCAATAATAATGTCCTCGGGTGGTTGAGATGCAATAGGAATTTTATTTTTTAATGTCAAGAATCTCTGATTGAATTCTTTGACTCATTCTTTGGTTTCCATTTTGATTCTGGACAACTCAAGTGTCAAGGCTGCAGGTGTTTTGTCTTCACCAAATTTGTCTAAGAATGCTTTATTGAAATTTTCCCAATTGGTAATTGAACCTTGGACTAATGAAAAATACCAAGCTGAAGCTCTCCCTTCGAAAGTTAATGGAAAAAGACGACACACTACGTCTTCATGTTGAGCGTTCATCATTTGAATACCTAAAATAAATTTGTCAACGTGTCCCTCTGCTGGCTCTTTGTTATCCGGATTAAACTTCGGAAGAAGATTATCTGGATGTTTTGGTAATGCATGTTGGGCACCAGGTACATCTACAGCAGCTGTCCTTAGCCATGGAGTCGATGGATTTGGTGGATTTCCTGCCATAGGCTTCTCTTCAAAATCTGAGGAACTATCCTGATTAAAAGGATTGGGAGAATTAGGTGGAGAGTCTGGAGGAGACAGTGGTTGACCAAAACCTCCTAGATTAAGAAGACCAGGTGCAGTACATGTTCTAGCGATCCGAGGATTTAGGGTACCAGTTAACACATTATCAACTTCTATTGATTCAGGTTCAACTTGAGTTGACTGAGTATGATTTTGCTGTCTACGGGGCAATCCGTAATCAATAGGTGGTATACCAGTTTGACGAGCATAAGCTCTTGTAAGGATCCTACGTGTCTCAGCTAACACTCTGATATTTTTCTCAGGAGTAAAAGAAGCTCTGACAGTTTCGGTAAATGGCGAAATACTGAATTCAGCTTGTGAATCAGAATGTACTGGAGGTTGTTGACTGGTTGAAGGTTTACTGTTAGTTTTATCAGCCATTAATCATTAGCTGGCCCTCCTTCTAGCGCCATTTGTTGGCCTGATTTTATGACCTGGCCAACTTAAGGAGATAAAGCCCACACAAATAGCTTAGAGCAGCTCCCGGTGTGTTTGGGATGGCAATACCTCATAGGTTATGGTCCTACTACCAGTTGAATTTATTCTCTTAAGGAGAATTATAAAACTCAACAAAATGTAACCTAAATTAATCTACTGTTCAAACTAACCTAATGTGCTTTCCTAAAGAAAGTCTTTTATTTTGTTGTTTTAGGTTTTGTTTTCTAATTTAACTACTCACAATTTCAAAATATAGACAAAATAAATCTAAATAAATCTAACTAAACTGCTAAAATTTAACTTATAAAAATAAAACTAATTAACTTATCTATCCTAACCTATCTCAGCTGAGAGAAATTTAAAAGCTAAATTCAATCTTCCGATGATGATAAATAAGTCTGAAAGTAACACCTCTAAGTCAATGAACCAACTCAATTGAAAAAAAGATGTAACATGAGACTAAAATAATTCTGAGAAAAGAATGATTAAACAACACAGTAATTTCATAATTCTTTTATCAAAATGTATCAAAAGGATGATTAAACTAACACACTTCAATATTTGAATAATAGAGAATTAACCAATTGTAAATCAAAATATCTATCAACACATGAAGTATTCTAACCAATTAGTTAACGGAAAGAAATATCAATTGCATTAGTTTGCTAAGTACAACTTAAATCAATCTAGATGCAATATCAAATTATCAAATACGAAATGAGTGATTAGAGCCTGTTTAAAAGATTTATATAAAACCACACCAAGTATGACAATATATAATGAAAACCAAATAGTTAGATACCAAACATCTATATATATATTTCAATAAAACATGATCACACGATACCAGTTTATGAAATGCTCCTGAAGGATCCAAGAAAAGACAATTCTTCTTAACTATCCACCAGTGAAAAAGTTTAATATTTCAGTATCAGCCTTTCTGCACAAAAACTCCCATCTTTTGTTCGATGATCTTCATCCTTTTTATAACTCTAACGAGTGGCTAAAATAAATGCTATTCAACTGACTGCTAAATATAGGCTACTAGACTATCTACTATCCAACACTTGGATCATATTTACAGTAGTTTCAACTTCATTGATGCACCTGGCATTCGATGATCATTGTGCTGTTAACTCTAAGTAACAACTTTGCCCATGTGGAAAACGACTATCAACAAAATTTGACACCTAGCATTCTTGTTATCCAAATCAAAACAACTCTAGCATTTTGTGGTAAACTTTTCTGATATAACATCCAGAATCCTGAACCAAAATATCTCCATCTTCGACACCTGCAAAATAAACCAATGGCGTATAAACAACTATAGATAAGAGATGAAACAGAAATGAGTTGTTCAAATTAAATAATAATCAAACAGCCGCACTATCATCACCTGTCAAAATTAAAACAGAGTATATGTTAATTTTTCCCTTGCAATACAATTGCTTTTCTAGCTTCGGAGAGTCTGAACCTAAGCTTCAAAATCCTCTCTTCATGAGTCTTCTCATTTTTAAGTAATTCATCATGTGACATGATAAGCAGTTTGTTCATCGATTTGAATATGTTTTTCTTTGCTTTCATTTGTTGCCATCTGTCTATCCATGTCAATAACTCATTCCTCTGTTGATGTAACTTAGATCTTAAATGCTTGTTGGATTCTTCCATTTCTTCTAGCTTTCTTTCTAATGTTTCTGAGGAAATATACTGCTGCAGATCATTATTTTGAAATTCTTCATGATTCAGAGACAGTCCATCTTAAAATCCTTGTTGGGATTGTTCTGGGGTATTTGTTTCTTCAACTAAAGGTTTTCTTGGAGATACGGGAGAATTATCCTGAATATCTTTCTACCCTGCTTCACAATCGTTGAATGGAGTCTTCACAAAAAATGTTTCCTTATCGAATTCACTCTCGACCTCAATGCAAACATAATTATTACTCTGTTTTTTGGTTTTAGACATAGAAAAGCCTGTCATACTTTTGGTGAATCTTCGGTTTTTCTTTTCAAAATGAGCAGCAACCTCCTCAAAGGTTCTAGAGTTGTGTCTTGTCTTTCTAATTTCTACTTTACCTACATCGTCTTCTGACAGTGAACCAACACGACCAAGATGCTCAAACTTACCCTGAGAATGACTATCATGTGTGTTTTTAGTCCTTTCATCTTCTTGTTTCAAGGGACTAGGTATGGCTACTTCTTCCAATTCGGCTGCTAAACATAACTCATCAAGTCCTTCTCTTTTTGCTACCGAGCAATCATCCTGAAGGGATATTCTTCTTTTAGCTCAGCACTTAGGTACAACAGTGGGCCAAAACTGAGTCCCCCCGAACTCATTTTGAATTAGGAATTCATCCTAGGTTCGGTGTGACAGAGATAATTGGTATTGAATAAGGATTTTAATCAATCCATAATGGAAGAGACTATGATCTGGGTTACCAATCATTTTCTGAACAATGCCAGCCATTTTATACAGACTATGTAGCAAAAAGTAGGGTAAGTTCATCTTCCATCCCTTTAAGGCCATTAGAATTCTAAGATGGTATAATTGAATGTGTGAGAAACGGCCATCACAAGATATGTACCTGGAAATCATTTGAAATGGGATTTTCCATTGCTCTTTCAAATATCTGACAGGTAACCCAAATTGAAGATGAGCGTGTTCTTTAGATAATGGTAACATGAAAATCTTGAATTTCTTTCTGTCTACTTTGGTCCCTTTAAACCAGCGTTCTCCCGAGCATGGGAGCTTAGTGGCCTTGGAGATGAACTCTTCATCAATAATGAACTGTAAATCTCCCACCTGAACAATATTCCCGTCGAATGAGAGGGAAAACTGACGAGCTACTTCCACATTATGAACACTAAACTCATAGAAGAATGGTTTCCAACCGGCCTTCTCAAACAAAGCAATGGATTCTGGGTCCGATTCCAACAATTCTGGTCCTGAAACCTCAAAACGACTCAAAGGAGCCATCTATTGAACTACAGGTTCCTCTTGCAGCAATGAATGATACAGAGTGGTGAAATCGGAGGGAATGGGGTTGTATGAATGTGCAGACATGATCAAAACCCTCCTAACTCGTGGGAAATTACACAGTAACCCTAAACCTGCTGCTGCGCATGAGAACATAACCATCAAACCAATCCGTATATCAAAAAATATATTGATAAGATCTGGGATCATTACCAAATATCTAAAATCAAAGGTTTTCATGGCTATGATATGAGTAATGAACAAGGTGATGTCCATAAAATGATTTTAGGTTTTAATGCTTGCCGAATAGGTGTTAAAAATGATCATTCGTATCCTACGACCAACAGATGGCCATCAGACTTCCACATAACCGAATCATGCAAGGGTGTTCATAATACAATCTTGATGTTTATAGTTCATTGCCAGATTATAGTCATGATGAAGCTTAGGTCATGTCAAAATCAGTAATAATATACAAATCAATATACATTAAATCATAATTTGAAATGTCACGATTTAAAAATGATAATATCATGCTTTATAAAACCTCGTCACAATAGTTCAACTCAATAGATAATAGTGATATGATATTTCTTTTAAATTTAAATGAGTATTAAGAGATATCATTCGTATTAAAAGATTATCATTAAACTAGGAATTTGTGTCATGTGAATCGACAATATGCCTATGATAAAATCCAATTTCGTGATGTTTCAAAAGGTTCTCGAAGATCAACCTGTTCCTTTATATACAATGTATATATTATCTATTTACAAAAAATAAAATATGATCTACAAATGATAAGGATAGTGTAGATATTAACTAAGGGTTAGAAAGATTTATGTACCAAATTAATCAACCCTAGGTAAATATATTAAACTGTACTCAAACTTAAAGATCATATTTTAAAAGAAAAGAAGACAAAATGAAATTGAGGACAAATAGAATCATATTCAAGCAATATTAAAATGAATGATAATAGTTAGCAGATTATACATGTAACCACTGAAAATGATACTTGAAAAATTGCTCATTTTTCACCGCTGCTAGCCAAATCACTTTGAAATATCATGAACCTGAATTAAATTATTTCCTCAATTTATTTTAATTATCAATACCTTCCATTTGAGAATACCTTCAGAAAAATTCAAACGGTATCTCTGAATTAATTTGCAATAAGTTATAAAAGGAACTAATCAATTTTATTGAATAAAGCAGAAAAATTGAGAGGGTTGTTGCCTGCCAACAAGTAATTAATCAAAGTAATGATGTTGTAAATTCTTGTTGGACAAGGCTCTGGATTTGTGTGTCAAGTCATGATTCTCATGTGAACCTTCCGTATAATGGTATCTATGGGATGGACCTCCCTTATAGAGGTAGACCTTCCATATAAAGTTCATGATTTACTTGTTAAAAGAATTTAATGTTCTGTGATGTATTATTAACCATGATCACCAGTTTCTATTAAGTCTCCTTCAGAGATTGATCACCTCTAAAGTGAATTAATTTAGCATTTGATCATTTGGTATGGAATAATATATATGATCATAACATCCGATAATTCTTCTTAGTATAATGTAATGTGATAGATAATTAAAGTTAGCACATATTGACCATGCAGTAAAAGATAAAGAAATAAAATATAAAGCATAGAGATCAAGAGAATTCAAAATTGCCCATGCAGACACTTCAGCTAATTAAAGAGAACTCGAATTGTTAAAGCTTCAGTTAAGTAACATTGTATGCTTCAATCAAATATTCAGTTAAAGAATTAGTTAAATATATGCAATCAATTAAATAAAGAAGAGCTTAGTGATCACTTCAGTAAAATCAATCAGCATGATTTTCATTTAAGAAAGGTTAACTAAAGTGTTAAAAAGGAATTAGTTAACTAAAGTGTTAAAAAGGAATTAGTTAACTAAAGTGTTTTACATGACAACACTTTAGTTAAAATAAAAGTTAAAAGATGACACTTAAGATACAACACTAAAGTTGCTCCTATTGCATGATGAAACTTATGTTATCTTGTTAACTAAGTGCTCCTACATCAGTTATGAGGCGAGTTCACTCCAAAGTTAGTTAAGCATAATTTCAAGTTAAGGAAGAAAGGCATGGCGCATTGAGGGTGCATGATTGAAGAAACTAGAAGTGCACTGCAACTATCCAAGAAGATAACTCGCAATGGTTTGCATGGGAGGTTTATCCTTCATGCATTGATTCACTATTCCTTGCATGGCAGTGATTTTTGCTATATATTGGTGTGCTGGGCACATTGGAAAACACATCTGTTTGATATCTCTTCTCTAATGCTTCCGTATCTTCACCAAGAGTGTTTGGTGATATCTTATCTTCCGAAAGAAATCTTCTATGTTGTAAAAGAAATACATTCTTTTCTATCCATTATATTATACCGAGAAGAGTTGATGGGGGTTTTGTTCTCATGGTTTTGAGGATTTTCCCCAAGGTATATCTTGTGTTATGGTTATATGAATTTCATGTGATTGAATTGTCTCATTGTTTCAAGTTTCAACATCTAAAAGAATTAAAGATCAAATCTCAACCAAATATTAATAGAGATCTAACAAAGAAAAAATGGAATTTTTCTATCTCAAGGGAAGTACACCGTGGATATATTGCGCAGGTTTGACATGATAGATTGCAAATCTATGACTACACCGATGGTTTCCAATTTGAGGAAACTTCATGAGTTAGGCTCTAGATCAGATCCAATAGATACCACTTTGTATAGACAACTTATAGGCTCGCTAATGTACTTGATACATTCGAGGCCTGATGTATGTTATGCCATGAGCATTCTGAGTCAATTTATGTATGATCCGAGACATAGACAATGGATAGCTGCTAAGATTGTGATTAGGTACCTTCAAGGTAAAATTTCATATGGCCTCAGATATGCCTCCAATGGAAGAGTCATGTTACTTGGTTATACAGACTCAGACTGGGGAGGAAGCATTGTGGACCATAAGAGTACATCTGGCTACTGTTATAGCCTAGGAACAACTATGATATCTTGGTCCAGCACCAAGTAGGGATCCGTATCCAAGAGCACCATGGAACCAGAATACATAGCTGCTAGTGTTTCCTTTTGAGAAGTAGTTTGGCTCAGAAAGCTACTTGCAGGGTTGTTCTATGAAAAGCTTGAGCCTACAATTATTAGGTGTGAAAATCAGAGTTGCATCAACCTTTCCGAAAACCCATTGTTTCATGACAAGTCGAAGCCTTTTTGAAATGAAGTATCACTTCATCTGAGACATGGTCCAGAAAGGTACAGTGAAACTTCAGTACATTTCTACTGATGAGCAGATTGCATATGTGTTAACAAAGCCTCTGCCAATGACGAAGTTCAGGTACTTCCGAGAGAAGCTTGGTATGGCAGAGAATGCCTTCCTTGCTGAGAGGGAGTGTTAAATGCACAACATCAAGAGACATTCTCCAAACTAATCTTGTGCAACCAAGATTAATCCTCCCATATAGAGGTGAGCACTTTGATTTCCTTCCATGTAAAGGTTATTCCTCCCGTGTAGAAGTAATTGATCAAAGTAATGATGTTGTAAAGTCTTGTTGGACAAGGCTCTGGACTTGTGTGTCAAGTCATGATTCTCATGTGAACCTTCCGTATAAAGGTATCCATGGGATGGACTTCCCATATACAGGTGGACCTTCTATACAAAGGTCATGTTTTACCTGTTAAAAGCATTTAATGTTGTATGCATTATTAACCATGATCACCAGTTTCTATTAAGTCTCCTTCAGAGATTGATCACCTCTAAAGTGAATTACTTTAGCATATGATCATTTGGTTCGGAATAATACAATATGATCACAACATCCGATAATTCTTCTTAGTATAATGTAATGTGATAGATAACTAAAGTTAGCACATGTTAACAAAGTGTTGAAGTGTCTACATGGGAAATTTCAAATTCTCTTGATCTCTATGCTTTATCTTGCACTGATCATAGCCATTAGGGTTTGGTGGAAGGTATTTGTGGTTTGTTGGTGGTTGCAGGTATATTTCATCGATTAGGATCTTCCCTTAGGTTTTGACGTTACCCGAAGTGTTGAGAGGTTAGACTGTGGTAACATTGGGTCTACTCTCTCCCGAGCTTATCGACTCTATCCCTGGTCCACACAACCTAGTTGTGTTAGGGCTGCTAGTTTGAGCAGTAACACTCCCATTCAAGGATCAAGACTTGAATATAGTGCCTTAGATCACTTGGCCATTTGGCACAAGACACAACACTACATAGTCCATGTGTCGTTGACTTGTTGAGATTGGTCTGAACCCACCATTAGGATAGATGTTAACAACAATAATGCGACCTCTTAAGTTGGTTCATCTCTCCACTCCATCTTAGTTGGGTGTGTAGGCTTGAATTGGACCTTATTATTGGCTCTTGTTTATTGCCATGTGGCATAAATAAGAGAAGCACATAAGTTGTTGGATCAATTCATTATATATGGTTATGATAATTTTCTATATTTTGTCTATATATAGCTAGATAAATATATTTTCACCTTGACTCTATCATGAGTAGAGAATATTATAAAAAAATCAGACACACATTTTTATATGTTTAAATTAGTAGAGATATATCTTAATCTTAGATTTATTAATCATTGAGAAAATTGAATTACAAACATATCAATGTTTAAAAGATTGGGGTTAAGATGAATCTATATTGCTTTATTTTATTATTATTTATTTTTATTATGGTTGCTTTAAAAAAAATCATCTTTAGAGATCTCATTTTTTTTCAATTCTACTTATTAATTTTATGGCACATCTACTTGGGTTGTAGATGCACCTCTCTCTCTTGTTTATTTTATTATTATATATTATTATTTTAGTGAGATATAGAGAATTTCCCCAATCTTCCTTGGTTTTTCGGATGGAGGATGGTAATAACCACTAGTGAAAATACCCACTAGTAATCAAAAGAGAATTGAGGAGATTTGATATTGAGTCATGCATGAACTTTTGCATAAGAGAATGTACCAATCATACTAATCATACTAACCCTTGGAACTCCTACTACTACTATTGTTATTCTTTTTAAATATTTATGGACCTCATTTTTTGAATCTAGTTTATTAGCATTATAAATGTGACAAATATCCATAGGCTATCGATACACCTCACTACTCTTGTTGCAACAAAGATTGATATATGCTTTTGTTTTATATGAGATGTGAGACTTCAACATTTTTTCCATTTTAATTTATCAACATTACAAACCTATATAATTCACCTCTTCCGACTTGGTATTTAGAGTACACCTTGTTTATGATACACGCTATCAATTCACCTAGAAAACAAACACATATAATCGGTTAGATCATAGAATTGTGTATGGTTCTTTTTAAACAAAGAAAGATATCATTTATCTAAGCCATAAAGAACATGAGCTTTAAGTGGAGTGCTATGACTACCATTTGAAGGAGTTGTACAACAATCATGTGGACACATCATAATGTTCACATATGTGTATAGATAGGCTACAAATGGAAAGATGGTGTTATAGTGCTTGGTGTATACGAAGAAAGCCTACAATATGTGTACAATGATTGCTCGACAATAGAAAATGAGCAGTGTTGACGCTAGGTTAAATGACATTTGACTTTGAGTATGCTTTCTATATGTGTATCTAGTAACTTTTTTTTCGAAGTTAAAACCTATCATAACTCAATTTTCAGATTGGTAGTGAGGACAACAATCACTGACTACAATATGCGACTACACACTAACTCATCACCATTATTCAAGGAGAAACACACCACTTGAAATAACCTATTGGTGGTTCGTATGGGGGCAAACTTCCACCCTTGAGAGATGACTCTAAGTCTTGGGTTGTTAACTTGTTTCCTTACATCCAAGGAAGACAAGCTCTTAGCCAATCAAAAGCAAGTTTAGGTCTTTACTCCAAGCACTGTCGAGGTGGTCTCAACTCCCTATAATATCCCCAAAACACCTAGTATCCACTATTCTCTATCATTGTTGAGGCTATATAGAGATCATGTGGTATCAAGTATCTACCAAGATTTAACTCCATACATGAAACCAAGACACTATACCTAGTTGCAATATTACTTCATACCCGAAAGGAGTATATATGTACTTATGAACAAACACCGAAGAAAATAAAACATCTCCTTGTTTTATATTGTGATCTCTTAATTGTATTTTCCATTACAACTTACATTTGCCTTTGAATATCAAAAGTTGTTGCAATATAACTTGACTTATTTTCTTGATTGAGTAGAATTATAACTTTGATTGCCTCAACTGGATTCCAAAATTAGTAGAATTATAACTTGGATTTCTCAACGGGATTCAAAAATTGTCGAGAACGTGACCATAACAGTTCATAAAGAAAACGAAACCAGATCTAGTGGTGCGCTTTCATAAAGGATCCAATAAAATATAAAATGAACCCGACGTGAATCGAACACGCAACCTTCTGATCTGGAGTCAGACGCGCTACCATTGCGCCACGGATCCTTTGCAGTGCTCTTGTTCGCCTCTTTCATGGTTTATTTTTATTTAAAATATATTATCTCATAACACAGAATCAACATCAATGAATATTATAAACTCTTCATAATCAAAATCAGAATTATTTGATTTGTCGTAGCAGACCAGCACAGAAAAACAAAAAACAAATGCGGTGAGCATGGATCGAAAACGCGGCCTTCAGATCTTCAGTCTAAGCTCTCCCACATAAAGGGTTAACATTTTCAGGTGGAATTAACATTAATTTAATATTTCATATTCAACCAATTCTATTAAGTTTATAAGGCTTATTTCATACTCAAAATATTGCTTATTAAAAAATAATTTCAGAAATTGGGGCATTTTGAGAATTGAACGGAGTTGTCTAAAAATTCGACGATTTGCCTAGACTAGGGCTTTTTACCGAAATCTGACATTTTTTGTTTTGCAAAATCTGAATTTAATTGTGTTTTAATGGCTATTTTGATGGTAGAAACAGAAAAACCCCTGGGGCATCAAGAATTTCAGAGTTTGAGAGTTGTAACCAAGATTTTTTAAAATTTCTATCAGATTTTTTCAAAATTTCTATCAGAGTTTTTCAAAATTGTGCCGAAATTTTTTGATTTTTTCGTTTGAAATTGTAGAACTTTTAGACTATGTGGAATTGAACTCGGGACCTCTCGCACCCTAAGCGAGAATCATACCACTAGACCAAATGCCCTCTATAATGCACCTCCAACCTTGTACTACCATAATTTAAATTCTGCTTTTTCAAAATGAAGTGACAAAATAACAAATTTAAGGTGGATCAGTTTTTGCCAAAACTGGGGTTTGAACCCTTGTCCTCATTCGATACCATTCAAAAACCATACTGTTGAGAGTGGGAATTGAACCCATTGAACCCATGCCCTTGGGGACCACAACTTTAATTTGTCACCATAGACCAACTAGGTCGTCTTAATAAATGCTTCTTTAGCCTGCAACATAAAATTATAAAATTGTTTCCACCAGTCTTCTTTCATCGGTCTATGTAACTCCTACCATCCCTTTGATAGGCCATCATTATCTCCTGAAAAGGAGTTGACACCTATCAATCATTTTGAACCTTCAAAGAATATTGAATGAACACCTGTGCATATGAAGGAACATAGCCTTGAATCATAATCAAATTCTCAAACTCCAACATCATGGATTAAAATATTTGGACACCACATCATGAGTTGTTCAGGAACTCCTACATATATAATCATGTGTCCATACAAGACAAGGAAAAGTGGATCACATTTATCAAAGTTCCAAAGATAGAGATCTACACAAGCCAACTCATCGATCCTGAAATACCGAGCTCACAGTATGGGAAACAACCCATGCAGGGATATCCACAACATGTGAACATGAGAGTCCCTCTCACATTACTCAAACCATCCAACAACTAAATGAAACTAAGCTAGGTCAACTACCTCATCTTGAAATAATTTTGAAGCAAGAATAATATCATGGTCAACTCCCTATGTCTGAGAGAATCCAACAATCTCGCCTCTATACTCTACAATACTCTCGTACACTACAAACATGAAATCAATATCAACATCATCCTCCATCAAGGTATCACACCTCTCCTCCTAAAGACAACTAGAAGGCTCATGGATGAAAGAAACTAATGCAATATGACTAGCATATCTCCTAGGAGGTATACTCACTATCCTAAAGACAACGAGAAGGCTCATGGATAGAAGAAACCAATGCAATATGACTAGCATATCTCCTATGAGGTATACTCACTCTAATTGAAGATTTGGGTGCTCCTACATTATCTCAAGCCTCATCAAAACTAGAGGGCTCATACATCCTCACACTAGAATATACATGTTACACCAAATAAAAAACCAACCTAGAAATCCTACCCTCTCTCACCCCTCTAGCCAAAGTCTTTGGACTAGATATACGAAAATCATTGATGGTGCATTATTGTCACTCAAATGTATTTTTCAATTATACATTTGTCATATTAGAAACTCATAGCTCAACTCAAGAAAATCACCTGAAGGCATATGGAAGGAAATGAATCCAACTCCTCTCACCGTAATAAGTAGCATCATCACCACCCTCCACACCCATGCCTCCCTCTTGCTCTTGAAATATGTTGAATAATGACCTATCATATGTCATATGTCACTAAGCTCCATTGTCTATATTCCATCCAACAATAAACACACTGCTAAAAGAACAAGAGGTCATGGAATAATAGTCTCAAACTAAGAGAGATCCTCCTCTATACCTACTATTGTCCCAATTGCAGCCTGTTTCATAAAATTTCCCTTCTTCAATGGACATTGGTTGTCATAATGTCCCATCATGTGACATTGAAAACACATCACTTTACTCAAGTCCTTCTTTGTATTATTTGTACCTTCCTTCTTGCAACCTTCCTTGCTACCCTTCTTCATCTTTCCAATGGGACCAATCACATCTACTTCCTCTTGTTTCCTTTAACAAGAGTACAATTTGATATCTTCTTGCACAAGATCAATCGAAAGTTTTAGAAACTTTAGCAAGTTCTCATAAGAGAAAAAGTCGTAAACAAAAGGCGTCTAAGAAAGAACTAGTCCATTCAAAGCAATGGACACCAATTCCCGATCCTCCACTTGCTTCCTATTGGTGGCCAGCTAATCTTTCAACTCAATGATTCTAGTGAAGTATCTCACCACGATATTTTTGTGCTCATACAAATGGGTGAAAATTGGTTTCCTAGCAGCACTTGTCAAGGGGAGCAAGAGTTTTGAAATAACTCAACCAAAGTTCCAAATATGTCATTAACTCAACCAAAGTTAATATACTCTACAATGTGAGAGATGAAATTATCCCTTAGAGAATCAAGAATGATTTGCTTAACCTTGGCTTCCTTCTTCCGATGAGAGGCCAACTGTGCTCGATTGATAGGTTCTTGAATCACCTTCACAACATGATCCCAAAGGTAAATTTCCTCCATAAGTAACTAAAGTCTAAGCTTCCGAGGAATAAAAATGGAAGCTCCTTCCAACCTATCACACTCTCCAAGACCAAGAGTCACCTTACATATCCTGAACAATCCTCAAGTACACAAATAAAACAACAACAACAATAGACAATATCTCACCTCTAAACTGCCCCAATCCACTAGGAAATCCAAGAAAAGAGATAATCTTATCATGCATAAAACAAACCAAAATTCACCTTATGATAGTTGTAAATACAATATAAAAGTTACCCTATATTCTTCAAGATTACTGCTAAATCACTTAATAAATGTCAGCTTTAACTTATGTCAAATGAATAAAATATAAAGTATTGAAAATTACAAAACCATGAAGAAATAGAGGGCTGAAAATCAAATTTACAATAGAAACAAATTTACAATAGAAACAAATTTGGACAATTGGAAACATCATTAATATGCATAAATATGAAGTTCATGTACATACCATATCCTTATCCAAAGGTGAGTACAATCCTCAATCTCTCCAAAACCCTAGCTAGGGAAAAAATGAAATCCTTGGATCACACCAAGGAGCTCCAACAAGCTAGCATCACACAAGCATGTCCTCCAAACCAAGACATCTCCTCTTCTTCTACTCTTCACAAGTACAACCTAGGGTTTCATACCAAAACCCTAATCTCCAAGTTTTCGTGGTATGTAACCCTAACCCTAGTATTCAATATGCTCCAAGAAGCTCCAAAACCCTAACAACTGCAAGACAAGAGAGATAAAGTACAAATGAAGATCCAAGAGAAAGGAAGACTACTGCACTCCTCTTAGTCACATATCTAAATTGTGAAAGGAATTTCTCCTTCCTCTATATATATAAGAGGTAAGGGATGCCACCCATACTTATGTGGGCTTATTCCCTTACAAGCAACCTACAAAGGCACATGTGGCGTGCTACACGCCAAGGGTAGACACATCAATATTGAAGGTGATGCATCATAAGAAAGGCTTCAATGAAAAGGCACTCTATGATATGTGTCCAAAGCTCCTCCTATAAGCCTCTAACGAATCCAAAAAACCTCCTAAACCATGCAATACACTAGGTCCACTCTCACTACATGAACATTGTCACAATCCAAATATCCCCAAGTCAAATCTAGGCCTCCATGCAAGCATCCAAGCTACCCCATGTTATCTAGGAATTAACACCCTCCTCTTGAGTTCTAGATTCTACTTCTCCAATGT
Source organism: Larix kaempferi (assembly GCA_027924585.1). Lineage (NCBI taxonomy): Eukaryota > Viridiplantae > Streptophyta > Pinopsida > Pinales > Pinaceae > Larix > Larix kaempferi. The sequence continues at coordinate 30,689,604 of BSBM01000372.1, forward strand.
AGGAAATTTTCCAAGCAAGATACCTCCTCCATGTGGCCCATGTAAAATGTCACTAAGTTGTCTAAAAATCTCCAAATCCCCAAGGAAGATGATCATGCATGCACTCAATTGAGGTCAAGAAACCACCGAGTAAGCCATCTCCAATGTGCAAATACATCAAAGACCAACCAAATATTGCTCATACACCATGTACCCCAAATCTCATGAAGCACTAGAAACATGCTGTAAACACTTTCAAAGTAACTTAAAAAGCTGACACACTCAAATTTGCAATAGTATTTGATATGTCCAAAGCACAAACAATGAGGTTCAAATAAACTTAATAATGTTTCCACCATAATATCTGTGGCGGAATGTGATGTTTAAGGTTATATCCGGTGACAACAATAGACCACTATAGCCCTCTTTCAAAACAAATAATAAAAAAATTGCATCAATATCATTGTTTTATATTCTTCAAACTCGAGACTAAGATTGTTCTTAGCTCTATGGTATTGAAAGAAGAGTATGTCTATGTGTTGGAGCCTAATCCTTGGTGCTAGGAATATCTTTAATTATAGTCATTAAGGTATTGGGTCTAGGAAATGCCCCTTTTTGGCCATCCTTATTACATCATTTTGCCCTGATTTCATCCTACTTTCATAAGCTATATCCATGTCTTTCTCCAGATCAATCAATAATATTGACAGGCATAATTCGTTGCTTTATTTATTTTATGCCTAAGATTGTTAAAGATTATGGATCTTAGTCCTTGGTTTATGCTGATTTGTGTGATTTCATTTAGTCAAGGTCTAAAGCGCAGGTGTATCGGCCACATGGCGCCAGCTGTTACTCTTCAAAGCACCAGCTTCTCATACTCCAAGGAACAACACATCCTCCACGTTAGCTGTAACAGATTCCACTGAAACAGAACCTAGCTGCGACAGACAGGTTGCATTCTAGTTGTTGAGTCTGTTGATCCATTAATTATTAGAGCAACAACATCCTTCACGATTAACAACCTTGTTTAATATGGCTGTATCAGTTAGCTGTAACTCCGCATCATGAAGATCATAGATCTTCATTGCTGCACGATTATAGTGGATCTGAAACTGTATTTTCCTTGTATAAATTCCAGAAGACTCTCGTAGCCTGGGGTTGGACAATTACCATTTTATACAAGCTGTAACAGAGCGCTGATACTGTCAATTTCCATCATTAATATGAGAGCAGAGTTCTTCATTTCTGTGTCTTAATTTGTTGTGATTCTTGGCGTCTCTGTTAGAAGGCTAGGGTCCGCCTTCTCACAGGGATAGCCGGTTTAAGTAGGTAGAGTAGTTTAGCTTTACTTCTGTTATGTGGTGTGGAATTATTGCAGATGTTATTGGTAGCTGCAACAAAGAATTAGCTTTCCTTTTGGTAGTTCATAATTGCATCTTGAATAGCTGTAGCAGATTGGTGTGACAGTCGACTGTGTAGGATAAATCATTTAATGCATGTGTGTTTGAATCAGTTGTAACAGCCAAGCTCAAATCTAATATCTTTTAGTTGTTTATGCTTTCTAGGATTTCCAGTAATTATCAGTTAGAGTACAAGCTTAGATTCTAGTTACCGTTGTATCTTCAATTGATTTAAAGTAGGAAGATTAGGATTGAGTAACAGTAGCTGCTGGATGGATCATTTTGGTAAAGATCAATTATTGGTAGTTTGATAATTATAGGATTTAACTTCTTGCAAAAGCAATTTGGTTTACTTCTATTCTTAAATTTATAACTAGTGGGTGATTTCTGTAGGAGGGTAGTTTCAATGAAATCCTTAGATGTGTGAATTAGCTTAGTTTGCTTTCTGGAGTGAGTTTGGCTGGATAGATTGGTAGGATCATTATCTACATTTAGTAAATCAACTGTTTGATATGTTTATGCATAGATTATGCTTATTACCATTGAAAAAAAAGACCTCCCTGGGTTTGACAATTTATATTGACCATCCTGTGTGTTAGCTTTAATTAACTGACATATAGGGTGACCAACATTTTGGCGCTGTTGCCGGGGATGGTAATAGATAGACAGAGTTAGTAGTTGGTTTCATTTTATTTTATTTTAGTTCAATTTTTACAGCATGCATGAATACAAGAAAAACAAATCGGGAACCCCCTTTGAATACTAACATTGCAAGTGGAAGAGGTCGAGGTCGTAATGCAGGTCAGGGAAGACACACATACATTGATGAGATAATTGCTAGAGCTGATTCTTCCACTAGACCACTGCGGAACTCTACAGGCAGGGGAAATTTTGTTCCTCCCAATCTTGAACATTCAACATCCACAGTGGAGAATACAATGGGACCTTCAACTCCTGATGCAGAAAGTAAACCTCCTGAGATAAGGGAAGCGTTGTAGGTGCACCAGGTAGAGAGGAGATCTATCATATTGACGGAACCAGAGTTACCAAAGAGGTGTGGTTGGAGACTCACCGAATAGCAGAGGAAGAGAGAATGCGAGAAGAAGAGAAGAGAAGAGTGGAGGAAGCTAAAGCAGAGGAAGAACATATAAAGGAAGTTGTTGAATTTTGGACTACAACCATGGCTGGTAAAGAACAGGAGGGCGAGAACGAACATGGGAATAACCGGGAGGAAGAAGGAGAAAATAATCATCTTGGTAATACTGTGGCTACATTAGAATTCCCTATCCTCCAGATACCTGGAGCAGCTCCTATGAAGAATATCTCACCATCAGTTCTCCCAAATTTTCATGGTAAGTCCTCTGAGGATCCTAATGAGTTTCTCTTTGAGTTTGATATCCTCTGTCCCAGCTATGATTACACCTCTAGTGCTCAGAAGATGAAGTTATTCCCAGCCACCCTGAAAGGAAATTCTCTGCGCTGGTTCATGAGTCTGGGTTGTGAGACCATTACTACTTGGGACCAAATGAAAAACACCTTCCTTTCTAAGTACCAAGAATATTGCAAAACTAGGGATAGAAAAGAGGAGCTGTTTAAAATGGTTTAGAAGGATGAAGAAAGTTTGGAATACTTTGTGGAGAGATTGCTGTACAATTTACAAAGATCTGGTCATGCTGAGATTGGCAAGGATGTGCTCAATATTTTCTTACTAAGAGGGATTAGAGAAGATTGCCTTGATATGTTAAATCTGCTGGGAAAAGGGGATATCTTGAAAGAACCTTTTGAAAAGATTGTTGAATTATGTCGAAGGTACTCCAGGGGATCCTCTAGAACCAGCAAACGAGACAAATACCGAGACCAGGATGTCTTCACTAGGACTCAGAAGTCAGCTAGTGGAGGAGCCACTCGAGCATAAATAGGCAACTTACTGGAGAATTTTAAAACAGACATGATGAGCTCCATTTCCTCATAGTTAGATGTCATGAGAGCAAAGCAGAAGCAAGTGGTAGAAGATCTTACACTTGGTGTATTCTGCCCTAGATGTAGGAAAAAGCACCCACTAAAGGAATGCCCATTGGACAAAGCAGAGGTATGTAGGATATGTGAACTCGAGCATGATACTAAGGAATGTCCTTCCTTACCTAAGGTCAAAGCAGTCCTGCAGGAATCTATTCCCGATGTGGAGCCAACATACTTCATGGCACAGAAGAAACCATGGCAGCCTCAAAATCAAGGTATGAATCCAGAACCAACATTTTTTTTCTGAATAATATGAATGGAATGAACAATATGCATAATATGAATACACAATTCCCTTCACATTATTCTAACAACTAGTGGCATCCATCTCAGAACCCAATGCAAAATCCTAACTCATGGACACCATGGTCACAGTAGTCAAACCATGCTCCTTGGAATTCCAACTGAAGAAATTCTTACCAAGGAAATAACTTTCCCCATCACCAGACTCAGTATCAACAGTACCCTCTTCAACAGTATCAGCATCAGCAGTATCAGCACCAACAATATCAGCAACCATAGATCCCTTTCCAAAACAATGCCGCACTTATGAATGCACCACTTCGACCACAGCTACCTGCACAACCTAACTCGAACCCAAACAATAAAGCAGTCTATCAATTTGAGACTCCAACATGCCTGCGTATTCCATCACTCAAATTCCCTGCAATGATATACAATTATGATCAGGGAGGGTGGTGGAACCTATTATCACTGAGGATGTTTCATCCCCAGTGATTGAAACTGGAGTAAATCAACACTATGAGAACATGGTTAATTCAACAAGCCCCATCATTGAGGATGTTGATACTCCTATTGAAACAGTAGCTGAAACTCAGAAAGTAACACACGATGTGTCATAGCCTACACAGTTGAATAAAGAACAACCATACCCTAAACGATTGGCCCTGCAGAAAATAGTGGAACAACCCCGATTTGATCTCATGGGAAAACTAAAAAATTTGTATGTTAAAATTCCACTGTTACAGGTCCTTCATGATGTGCCCATTTATGCCAAGACTGTTAAAGATTTATGTGTCAAGAAACCAGGAAGAAGGCCCAGGTATCCCCCCACTGTCCACGTGTTGGGAAAATTTTCAGAATTAATAATGGGGAAGGCCCCTGTGGCAAAATACGATGACCCTAGGAACTCGACTATTATAGTTCACATAGGGAACACAAATTCCAAATGTCTTGGTGGATTTAGGTGCAGCTATTAACGTTATGACCATAGAAACTGTGAAGAAATTGGGACTCAATAATCTTCGGCCAACCCCTACCGTTTTGGAACTTGCTGATAGATCAACGATCAAGCCTGAAGGAATCCTAGATGACCTCGTGATCTCAGTCGACTCGTGGGAATACCCTGCGGATTTCTTGGTGTTATAGCCGAAATCCCAGTTGGGGGGACACCCACTGACCCTGGGAAGACCGTGGTTGGCTACAACAGATGCCTGTATCAGCTGTCGATCAGGATCTATGACCATTTCAGACAGAACTGAGATCAAGAGCCTAACCCTGTACCCTCCAGCTCGACCAAGCACAGAAGCTGAGACTCCATTATGGGAAGATTTGGAGGAGGAAGAGGGTGTGAAACCATTACTAACCATAGGGAGAGCCTTAACGTTTAAAGATGAAACAGAGGATGATGCCATTAATAGTTTCATCAGTGAGCCCACGTCAGTCAATAAAAATGTCTATCAGATCTTGGACAGTACTCTAGCTGCAACAGAACAAGAAAAGCTTACAGAAGAAACTCTAATCGGTGATGACAGTATAATTCCAGTACTTAAGAATTCGAAGAGTGTTCCAGTAGAAATTGGGCCAGGAAAATCATTGAATATCAATCCTAATCTGGCACCTAGTGAGTTGGAACAGCTAGTCACTTTGCTGAAACAGCGTAGGGGAGCTTTCGCTTGGGAGTACCCAGATATGAAAAGAATTCCTTCTCATCTGTGCACCCATCACATTTATATTAAGAACGACTCCACGCCTGTAGGTTAACCACAATGAAGGATGAACCCGAACCTAAGAGACATAGTGAAAGAAGAAATCCAAAAACTTTTGGAAGAAGGATTCATATACCCAATTTCAGATAGTGAGTGGGTTTCTCCACTTGTGATTGTGCCAAAGAAGAATGGGAAATGGAGGGTCTGTGTGGATTACAGAGAATTGAACAAAGCAACGTAGAAGGACCATTTCCCCTTACCTTTCATCGATCAAGTCCTTGATACCTTGTCTCGAAAAAAGTATTTCTCCTTTCTGGATGACTTTAGTGGCTATAACCAGATCCAGATTGCTCCAGAAGATCATGATAGAACCACTTTCACCTGCCCCTGGGGAACTTTTTCCTACCGAGTACTTCCTTTTGGGTTTTGCAACGCAGCAACTACATTTCAGAGAGCATTGATTGGAATCTTTTCGGAAATGGTGAATGATTGCATGGAAATTTTTATGGATGACCTTACTCCATATGGTGATAGTTATGAAGAATCACTGAAAATTTTAGAAAAGGTCTTGAAACGCTGTGAACAAAGCCAACTCTCTTTAAGCACTGAAAAGTGCCACATGATGATGAGTGAAGGCATAGTGCTGGGGCACTTCATCTCTTTTGATGGTATCTAGGTAGATCCATCCAAAATCAAGGTAATTGAAAATATACCAACTCATGGAACACAGAAGGATGTACGCAGCTTCTTGGGGCATGCTGGCTATTACAGAAGGTTCATAGAAATTTTTTCCAAACTAGCTTCTCCTTTGTTCACCCTGTTGATGAAGGATGCACAGTTTGTCTGGAATGATGCATGCCAAACAGCGTTTACTGAGCTAAAGAGAAGGTTGTCTACAACACCCATCTTATGAGGGCCCAATTGGGCTCTGCCTTTTCACATTTCTTTAGATGCTTCAGATACTGCCATTGGAGCAGTTTTGGGACAACAAGAAGATAATGCTCCTTATGCCATTTACTACATTAGTAAAAATTTGTCTCCTGCTGAACTAAATTATACTGTCATAGAAAAAGAATTTATTGCCATTGTTTATGCCATCAACAAATTTAGACATTATATTACTAGATATTCTACTTTTGTGCACACTGATAATTCTGCTATCAAGTATTTAATGAATAAACAGATCACGAATGTTAGAGTTACTAGATGGTTGTTACTGTTACAGGAATTTGATATCACAATTATTGATAGACCAGGAAAGGAAAATGTTGTTGCAGATTTTTTATCTTGACTTACTAACAGTGATGACAATTTACCAGTCGAATATTCCTTCCCTGACGAACATTTGTTTGCAGTATCAGTTCATTCCCAATGGTATGCAGATATTGCTAACTTTTTGGCTGCAGGTAAGCTTCCAGCACATCTATCAAAGAGAGAAAAATGGAAGATCATACAACAGAGTGCTAGGTATTGCTGGATTGATGGCTATCTTTTCTACACAGGGCTTGATTTAGAGATCAGAAGATGTGTTAGAGAAGATGAAATATTTAGCATTCTTAAAGCTTGCCATGATGAGCCCTATGGGGGGCATTTTGCTAACAAAAGGATAGGTCATAAAGTTTTGAGAACGGGATATTTATGGCCTACATTGTTCAGGCATGTGATAGCTTCCAAAGGATGGGCCAACCCAACAGATTAGATGAGATGCATTTGCAGCCACAGCTTGTGGTTGAACCGTTTGATAGGTGGGCTCTAGATTTTGTAGGGCCTATCAACCCTCCCTCAAAGCAGAAAGTTTACATCTTGGTTTGCACAGATTACATGACCAAATGGGTAGAAGTTGTAGCCTTGGTTAAGGCCAATGATCAGGCTGTGATTGATTTCCTGTATGAAGAGATTTTTACTTGGTTCGAAGTACCTAAGGAAATCATTACAGACGATGGACCATAGTTTGTGTCTCACAAGCTGAAATCATTGTTACAAAAATTTCATATTCAGCATAGAATAACCTCGCCATATCATCCACAGGCCAATGGCCAAGTGGAGAGCACAAACAAGGTTATCAAGGCTATTCTGACAAAAACAATGAAGAGCCATCGTAAAGATTGGGCTGAAAAGCTTCCAGAGGCACTATGGGCCTATTGTACTATGTGGCGTAACACCATTGGTTTTTCCCCATATGAGTTAGTGTATGGTAAGAACGTTGTTTTTCCAATTGAATTTGAAATCAGAACCTTGAAAACAGTTGTGGAAGCAAACTTGGATTTATCAGAGGCACAGAGGAACCGACTGAATCAGCTCAATGAATTGGATGAGAAACACACAACTGCAGTACATCATATAGCTTTAATCCAACAACAGCGCTCTAAGTGGCATGATCAATTTATAAAGAAGAAAGTCTTCCAAGAGGGGGACTGGGGCCTGTTGTATGATTCACGGTTTAAGAGGGACTTTAAAGGAAAATTGCGCACCGTTTGTTGGGACCCTATCAGATAGATAAGGTATTTGATAATGGAACAGTCCGGTTGATCACCATTGATGAAAACAAAGTACCATTATTCGCAAATGGTCATCAGCTACGACTGTATCACAAGCTGATCTCAAGGGAAGATTTCGTTTCCCAGGTTGCAGGTGATTTAGAGTATCAGTTAATGCCAGGGTAGGGATCTTTCTCAAACCCTATGAATTCCTAAAAGCTGCAATTTCCATACATATTTTGTACATAAATAATTGGTTTTTCTTTCATTCTGTATTTTATCTATTTTTATTTTTTGCACTTGATCGGTTTGTTTTGAAGAACTGTGTGCAGGAACTAATTGGAAGAACAGTAGTTGTGACTGGGCCATATGATTGCAGTTACCCCAGATTGTTTCTTGATTTAATAAAGCTCTTTGTAAAAGATGGATGATTCGTAGTCTTCCACAACTAGCTAAAATTTGCTTGTTACTTCATTCTGACACAATTGCGACTCATTTCCTTGCTCATTCTTCCTATTTTTGTAGCTGCGACTCCACCACTTTTGCCCGTTTTTCCAAATTCCACAGCTGCGACTTCGCTATTTCCGCTCACCTTTCTAAGTTTGGTAGCTGCTACTCCGCTATTTTCGTTTCATTTTTACCCCTTTCCAGCAGCTGCAACTCCACTACCTTTGACCATTCCGCTAAACCTAGCAGCTGCGACTCCACTACCTTTGCCCATTCCTCTAAACCTAGCAGCTACGACTCCGCTATCCTTGATTATTTTGCTAAATCTAGCAGCTACGACTCCGTTCTTTCCACTTCATTTCTGCTCCTTCCGTACAGCTGTGACTCCGCCATTTTCGCTTATTTTGCTAAGTCTAGCAGCTATGACTCCGCCAGTTTGTCTGCTCTCCGATTGATGATGCCAATAATGATTTGATTAGGCGTCAGTTTTGTCACTCGCTCCATAAGATTCAATCATGGTTTTCCACGAAGGAAAATTTCGGATGCCTTGAGTAGTTGTTAGCCCAGGTGGCAGTGGCCACATCACTTCAGCACATGTGCATTCATACCCGCGAGGATGACGACCGGCTATAATGATTGATCCATGGCTCAAACTCATAAATGCAAAGGTACAGATCGCATCTTTTACATGATTTGGCAAAAAATTAAATACAGTAATAACGATTATGTACTGTCGCAACCCTCGATTAACGAACCCATACGAATTAACCTCTAGGGATTATGTCAAGGTCATGGTTGTATTTATTTTTCGTCACCTTACCCGATTTGCACCTATTACTCCAATTCTGCCAACTTCATCGTTTCAATGGAATGTTCATACTGGCGCAGACTTGCCTAAAACCTGGTTTTTGAACCCCAACGACCCTTTGCATGTTCGTAAAACTTCAACTTCCACGTCTAGACTGGAAATTGTTGCATTTGTTCTGAACTTTGAGGAGGGATAAAAATGGGAAACCCAGTCCGACATGAGCCAGTAAATACAGAAGTTGTACGTGCCAATGCAGAAGTTCTTAATATTTTTACAGCAGCAGGTTGGATGGCATACTTTGAACGGTTGAACGGTTTCCACACAGAAACCGCATTCCAATTTGCCCTCAACCTGACTGATACTCACTCCGAGGTCAGGGGAATACGTGTGGATGTTACAGAAGAAATTATAGCCGAGGTTACTGGCTTACCCCTGGTTGGGAAGAAGTTATTTGGACGGAAGGCAAATAATGCAAATGCGGTGAGGGAATTTTTGGCAGTTGGAGAGCAGGTTATTCCAAAGCACCGTGGGCTGGAACTGGCATCTTTACCACCACCTTGGAATCAAGTGGCAATCTTTGTGAAAAGATACATCTCTTGTGGAGGTAGGTACCAAATTGTTTCCTTCTCTGAACTTCCCTTATTGTCTCATTTACACCATGGCAATTTGGTGAATATACCATTTTATCTGCTTAAAGCCCTACAAACTACGGCTGGATATGCAAGAACCGCCCAACACCCAATTTCCTCCCTTACTAATCATGGCCTAATTAAATTACTAGTCCTAAGAGCCATTGCAAATCGCAATTTAACCTGGGAACAATTTCTGGCTGGAGATAGGCCAATCATACAACCTGTATTAGAAATGGAGGATGTTGGTGGAGATAGTGAGGACCGGTGCTCCTCAAATCCAGTTGGAGGGGAGGCTGGAGCATTAGAAACCAGACCAGTGACGAAGAGGAAGTAAACAAGGGAGAAGCAACATCAACAGAAAACCCTGTTGTTGAGGAAATTGTGATGGGAACCATGGAGCAGGAGGCAGAAAAATTAGAAGTTGTAAATGCAAAAGAAGATACTCAAATAAAAGAAGCTGAAACTGGAGCAGCTGTTGAAGCTGCAATTGTAGAAACATGAATTTAGGAGGAAGGATATCAGACAAGAATAGTAGAAGAAGGGACTCTGGAAATTTTGGAGGTTGTGTCCTCTCTAGAGATAAGGGGTACCATTATTGAAGAAGAAAAAACCGAGGTAAAAACCCCTGTTTCAAAGAAATGAAAAGTAGGATCAGGAAACAGGGGTCAGACACCTACTGCAGCAAAGAAAAGAAGGATCAGAACTATCAAAGCGTCAGTAGCAGTAAGCAGTGAAGAACACCTAGTGGGAATGGTGAGGAAAGTAAGGACTCGATCAGCAGCAGCAGAAGAAGCAACTGTGACAGCAGCAGCATCAGAAGTAGCTGTGACAACAGAAGTAGCAGAGGTAGCAAAGACAGCAGAAGAAGCTGAGACAGTGGATGCAATTGGGGGTAATATTGAAGCACCCTTAGCAGAGACAACAGGAGCAGTCAGAGAGAATAGGGAGTCACCTGTGTTAGAGAAAGCACCTGCAACAGGGGTAGATAGAGAGATTCCCATTTTGAACCCCAAGTCGTCTGCTGCTATGCAGGAACCTTCCAGAGAAGAACCTCAAATTGAAAATCTCCTGCTTGAAAATGAATTATTAAAAGAGGAGGTGCAGATATTGCGAAATGAGCTGGAAAGATGGAAGGGAGTAGTTGGAAAACAAGAAGAGAAAAATTTGAACACATTAGCAAATGCTGCAAACTTATTAGAAAATCCATCTTTTACATTTGAAAATGAGAAGTATGGGAAGACTGTTTGTCCAGAGTGTGGAGATATATTTTTTGCAGCAAGACACATAGTTGTTTGTGTTGGGACTTGCATCACAAAAGCATGTACAGATAGAAGAGGTAGAAGAAGGAATGCCAGAAATCGAATTGATGGAGGAAGATGAGCCAAGAATTGAAGAGATCCCTGATTCCAATTTAGGAGATGAAACAGTACAATCCCAGCCATTAGGGGACATTGAGCTTCTTCAGGACCAGTCTCATCAGCCAAAGAAACTTGATACAACCCAGAAACAATCTCAGTAGTTCAAAAAAATTGAAGAACAAGGGACTGTTACACAAGAACCAACACCCTTGAAAATATTTAGTGAGGCTGCAACTCAAATAGAAACATTTGATAACAAGGACCAAGAAGAAAACACTGTTACACAAGAACCAGTGTTTCCAAAATCATTTGCTATAGTTGCAACACAAACTGAGATGGCTGAGGTTGAAACGGAGAAGGAGGATGCTGTCACACAAGAACCAACAATCCTAAGAATATTGGCTGAGACTGTAACACAGACTGAGGGGGCTGAGGATTATATGGAAATAAAGGATGCTGTTACACAAGAACCAGCATCCCCAAAATCCATGGCTGAGACTGCACCACAGGCACATACCACTGCCACTCCAATAGAGGATGCAACTGTTACAGTGCCAAACCATAACAAGGAAGTCATTTATCTTGACTCTGATGATGAAAAGGAGGTAGAAGACAAAAGATTTCAAAGGCTGGAAAAGAGGATTCTCTGGTTAAATATCGAGTTGGATAAATGGCTCAAGTGGATTGATCAGTTCAAGACAGGTATGATCTCTCTCCAAGAACATAGGAATGTCATTAAGGGGCTGAGAGAAAAGTGGGCTGAGGAGTTATTCTTCCAGAAACTCCGGTGGGAGAAACTTCAAGAAAAATTGGAAGGATTGAAGAAACTTAAGTCCCTACAGCAAGAAAAAGACAAAATGTATACTCTTTCCTTAGAATTGTTGAGTTGCAAGGCTCCATCCCCCTCTTACCCTGTCTTTCTCCATGAGAGGACAACGTTATTTCAATTAAAAACTCTAAAGGAAGGAAGATCATTTGATGTGGCAACAACTACTCAGTTTTTGGAGACTTTTCTGAAGAGTGATTTTGAGGATCAACATTTGTTATGTGAATTGTATTTACATGACAGGGCTTGTTATATTGACTCTCCATCTAATCCATTACCTTGTCTAGGGGATGTTCAATTGAGGGAATTTTCCTCCTTTGTCATTAACCATGTAAGATGGCGAGATGCTTTCCAAACCATCCTCAGGAATGGGGATAATTCTACTGTATGGATTAGGGGGGAGCCTCAGGATCCAAAAGAATTCATAGAAAATCATGCTCAATCTCTCAAGGTTCCTTCAATTGCCTGATACTTTGAGAGCCTGCGAGATAAACTCCCTACCACATGTGTCCCAATGATTCTTAATATGTAGCAAGATGCCCTGGAAGGTAGTGAATAAAGATGGCTGTACTCTTCCTCATCTCTGAAGGAAGTGGATCCATATGGCTTTGAAAATTTCAGGCAAGCTTTGACAAGGATTCCTAGATATGTGCAGTGCATGAAAAAGTGTGGGTCTTGGTGGATTGGCTTAAGATTCAAATTCCCTCTCATATGGCTGCCTGTGAGTCCTTACAGAAACAACTATGCTTTGACATTAGAAGAAGAAGAGTTGTGGTGGGGGAATTGGATATCCTACTACGGGTTTGTGCCTCAAGGGGAGACACCAAAACTTGCCTATAATCTTACAAATCTCCACAGATTCAACTTAGACTCAAATTCGGACTAGGAGAGGTTGTTGCATGAGGACATGCAATCAGATAGTTGGGGGGAGATGTTGGGTCTAGGAAATGCCTCTTTTTGGCCATCCTTATTACATCATTTTGCCCTGATTTAATCCTACTTTCATAAGCTATAGCCATGTATTTCTCCATATCAATCAATAATATTGATAGGTATAATTCGTTATTGCTTTATTTATTTTATGCCTAAGATTGTTAAAGATTATGGATCTTATTCCTTGGTTTATGCTGATCTGTGTGATTTCATTTAGTCAAGGTCTAAAGCGCAGGTGTATCATCCAAGTGGCGTCAGCTGTTACTCTTCAAAGCACCAACTTCTCATACTCCAAGGAATAGCGCATCCTCCACGTTAGTTGTAATAGATCCTCACTGTAACAGATTCCACTGAAACAAAACCTAGCTGCGACAGACAGGTTGCATTCCAGTTGCTGAGTCTGTTGATCCATTAATTATTAGAGCAACAACATCCTTCACGATTAACAACCTTGTTTAATACGGCTGTATCAGTTAGCTGTAACTCCGCAGCATGAAGATCATAGATCTTCATTGCTGCACGATTATAGTGGATCTGAAACTGTATTTTCCTTGTATAAATTCCAAAGGCTCTCATAGCCTGGGGTTGGACAATTACCATTTTACACAAGCTGTAACAGAGTACTGATACTGTCAATTTTCATCATTAATATGAGAGTAGAGTTCTTCATTTCTGTGTCTTAATTTGTTGTAATTCTCGGTGTCTCTGTTAGAAGGCCAGGGCCCGCCTTCTCACAGGGATAGCCGGTTTAAGTAGGTAGAGTAGTTTAGCTTTACTTCTGTTGTGTGGTGTGGAATTATTGCAGATGTTATTGGTAGCTGCAACAGAGAATTAGCTTTCCTTTTGGTAGTTCATAATTGCATCTTGAATAGCTGTAGCAGATTGGTGTGACAGTCGACTGTGTAGGATAAATCATTTAATGCATGTGTGTTTGAATCAGCTGTAACAGCCAAGCTCAATTCCAATATCTTTCAGTTGTTTATGCTTTCTAGGATTTCCAGTAATTATCAGTTAGAGTCCAAGCTTAGATTCTGGTTATCGTTGTATATTCAATTGATTTAAAGTAGGCAGATTAGGATTGAGTAACAGTAGCTGCTGGATGGATCATTTTGGTAAAGATCAATTATTGGTAGTTTGATAATTATAGGATGTAACTTCTTGCAAAAGCAATCTGGTTTATTTCTATTCTTAAATTTATAACTACTGGGTGATTTCTGTAGGAGGGTAGTTTCAATCAAATCCTTAGATGTGTGAATTAGCTTAGTTTGCTTTCTAGAGTGAGTTTGGCTGGATAGATTGGTAGGATCATTATCTACATTTAGTAAATCAACTGCTTGACATGTTTATGCACAGATTATGCTTATTACCATTGAAACAAAAGACCTCCATGGGTTTGACAATTTATATTGACCATCTTGTGCATTAGTTTTAATTAACTGACATATAAGGTGACCAACATAAGGTAGACCAAAAATCACCCGAAAGTCCGAGAGTCCACTTGGGAATTTGAAACCCAAGGGAAAATTCTCTTGTATATATGTACAATTAATGAATGAGAATTAGTGTGCTTTTCACTCCTATCTTCTTGTCTTCATCTAATTTTTGCCTATTTTCCTAATAGGGCACCTTACAGTGGTATCAGAGCTATTATTGGTTCTCTATCCTGTGCTCAGAATTCTGCCATATCCTTCTCAGTCTTGCTCCTCTGCTAGCTCCAGACCTCCTACAGAGGTATTATCTCTGCAATCTTATATGCATTTGTACGTTTATCTATCATATTAATTATTCTACCAGACCGTGCAAGCCTGTCATCCGTGTTTCTAACTACTTGCTCAAGCATTTCTCTCAAGTCTTCCTTCTCAGCCTTGCATTCTGTCTTTTGAGCACCAATTCTACTTAGTACGTTTCAATCCCTTGGATGTCATTTTCCTACCTGCCATTATGCCCGGCGTTCTGGCCGCTACAATAGTCTATATATTTGCACTCTGCGTCCTCCTGTAGATTCCACTCAGAATTTCTGCCCGCGGTTTAGAGACTTTAACGTCTCTCTGCCATCGCTCCAGACCATTCAACATTCTCGTGTGAAGACTGTTGCATAGTGTGTAGTCTACTTGTGAATGCATTGTGATCTCCTCCACCCTAATGGAGAAGACCATTTCCACGCCCATTTTGAGGAACAATAAATTCATTCAGTTGTGTCAGCGTGAATATTTCTAGACATAACTTCAACAACGGTCACCCACCTGAATATTTCATAAGAGACTTAAGTATTGCTTGACAAGGGAATCACAGGAATGGGATTTCTAACTCTACTTCATTCTTCAAGACCACCAACTGTAATGCCTCAGCTTTCTACACGTCGAATATCTTTCCAATGAAGTTCACTGGTTTAACAATATTATTGCAATCCTCCACCTTCTCCTGTTCCATTGCAGAAGTTGATGAGGCACATGTAACGCACTTGGGTTGGTGGAAAGAGCCCCTGTCTGCCTACACCTCTCTCCCAAGAACATCAAGATTGTCTATAAAAATGCATAGCAAAATACATCTAGAAACTCAAATGGAGGGATTTGACTTGAAGAAGCTCGTGGACACCTCCAGAAATCTGTATTGAGTATCTCTTCTTTAATTTCAGAGTGGCATTGATATCTCAGTGTGGTATGCATGGTACATCTCGTCGATGTGCATAGAGAGTTGAATTTAGTCTCTGCATATTCACATCAGATTCATAATACAATGTTATTTGTATTGTACTGTGTTGAGACTCCATCACGTTACTAATATCACACAAATCGCAGAGATTGCATAGTATTGCCAAGGTTATATCATATTATCTAGAAATAATTCCATCAGAATGTATTGTGGAGCGAAGAGATCCTATCACTATATTTCTAATTTGTGACCTCTAATTTGTGAGATGTTTCCTCCATATGCGACCTCCACTTTGGTGTTGCAACCTTCTAGATTAAGAGTTGCGTTGAAGAGACTCCAATTATGGAGATATGTGTTTGGGATCTGCAACACATTCATTTGAAGACGACTCTCTCTCTATGCTATGTAAAGTTTGCTGTGACCTCTCCTTTGAAGTAAGTTGCAAGCTGCTCAGTATCTGCAAGCAATATTTGAAGACTTCTCTTGAAGGCTACTCTTGAAAAGTGGTGATATCTATTGAAGTGACCTCGTGGAAACTATTGACTCTTGTGCTGAGTTATCAAGAAGTTTGGTGCGGATTGATGATTGTAAGTAATGTGTGCATCTTGATGAGAATTATGTTTGATAAGTGAATGTTGAAGTTCATTTTTCAAAATTATGATATCGTGGAAAATTGGAAATTCAAGCTTGGTCTTATGCCTATTCATGAAGGTAGCAATGTAAATAAGTATTTTGTAAGCAGTGGAATTGCATTTATCCATGCAAACTCTTATATTGACATCATTGTAGTTGTAGGTTGCATAGAAATGGCTTGTATTATTTTGTGAAGTGTGAAGAGTTGTGTTTTGAATTAGAGGTTGACTAGTGGAGTTCTCTTTGAGTTAAGACTGGTGTGCCCTACATTTTCGAGCTGCATATTGAAGACTGCGGGGATTTATTCATAGTGAAGACTCTTTGGAGAGTTGTGTTCTCATTAGTGGATTGATATATTATTGTTTACTGCAAAGCATTGTGCCGCAGAATTGTCTTTAAGTCCTATAAAATTAAATGTTGTTGTAGAATTGAATTTGCATATTGTTGCATAATCAAATTTTTGCTGCAGAATGTGTATGCATACCTACATAGTGCACATAAATTCTTGAAATGCATTGTGCAAGATTGAAAGTTCTTTCTCTAGCATCAATTATCCTACTTCATTGTGAAGATAAGTTGCAGCTAATTGATTGAAGTGAACTTGCATAGAAGAAACGACATTAGTTTGGTGTGCCCACTTGAAGGATCCAAACAAGTTTGCAACTTGTTGCTATAGCTTCTCCAAAAGAAGAGAAGTTTTATATCATTCAGGTATAGCAGATTCCCCAACTCAACAACCATAAATGTAACTTGTAACTATGTTTTGTTTGTAAGTTCTAGTGTTTGCTTTGGTACTTTCATATGTGTTTTTTGTACAGTACCAAACTGAAGTCAAGTTGAGTTATACATTGTATGTGGGTGCATTTTCAACTGAGACAGACACCCCTTCTCTTTTAAGTTTGAATCTGCTGAAACATTGCTTTTAAAGGGAAAATTTGCAAGAAGCCCCAAGTCTGATTGAGTCCTTTGTACTTGGTCCTACTTGCACAATGAGGCCTCAAACTGTCCTCGCAATGTCTAATACAGAAGAAACATTAGAATTGTTGAATACTCTAGTACATTTAGCTGCAGACGACTCAATCACAATCAACAAAGACACACTCCAAATTGTCATCAATCAACTGCAGGATTTGAAAGCAAAAGAGGAAGATGCACAACACAGGAATCAACACTCTGAACTAGTGCTTGTTCAAAATAATCCTTTGTTTGAAGATGATTCCTATCAGCTACTAGAAAACAAATAAATCATGTCAAAAGATGTTCAGAGTTCCAGATGCCAACATTGTGACAGAGTTGGCCATATGAAAGATTAGTGTTTTGATCTTCAACCTTGTCGGCATTGCGGAAAGCACAACCATTCTTTATATCAGTGTGTGAAGTTGAAGAAACCTACAAGAGTGAAACTTGCAGCCGATTACTGTACTGCTTCTTACTTTGGTCTACTAAGCGCCCCAAATGGAGATCATATGCAAAAGTTATGGCCACGAGAAATTGATTGTTCAACTAACAACCTTAAGGCCACAAACTTTATGACTATTCATCTCCTAGGGTTAGGTTTTTGGATGTTTAGGTTTCTTTTCCTCATAATTATGATAAATAGGCCCTTTCGGCCCAACTTGTCATGAATGAGCATAGTCATCACATCTCTTCTCAGAGATAAGCTACCACCATTTTAGCTACTTTATTTTAGAGTTTGTTCTATTTCTTCCATTCAGTAGAATTTTTGTTTATTATATCACTATATTCCACAGGGGCTTCACTCAATAAACAACTATCATAGCACGTTCGATCATGGCATATGAAACAATACCCATAATTTCACTAAATATTGGAAAATACCTTCCAAAATCGTTTTTTTTACCCCCTCCCAATATGCCTTCCCAATTTAAAAAACCCTTATTTTCACTAGATATTGTATGTATCAATTTTTTCATTAACATTTTTTATACCTCTTTATATTTCTACCTAGTATATTGATATGATGCCCCTCTTATGACCCCACATGCATTCTACAATGCACCTTGCTTCTTTCGATGTATATCGTGGATGCATATTACTTAACCCACAATGCACCTTGCTTCTTTCGATGCATATCGTGGATGCATATTACTTCACCCACAATGCAATTACTCAACCACATATCATTATGATTTGCAACATCTAATGGTCTAATGAAGATAGGAGATCACTTCTTGTATGTCACTAGAGCCAATGCACATAGTACAACATTTAGATTGCATGTTGCAGTTCCCCAATCGCTGACTAAGCCTATTGTGGGCTAGGTATCCAAGCCCCCAGGGCCTGTAACAAGCCCTAGGAGGCTGACTAAACCTTGCAAGGCCTGTAATAGGAACGAGTGGTTGGGTATTCAAGCCCCCAAGGCCTATCAAGGGCCTATAACAATCCCTGGAGGCTTAGAGCCTCCCAAGGCTATTAGTAACAACTAGCTGAGCGCTATTAGAAACAATTGGTTGTTAATGACCACTGTCTCTCGACTATGATCGACTGGAAACCCACTTCACCATGAAAACCCTGGCCTCAAGCATGCCTCAAGACGCGATTTCCCTACGTACTGGTAAGCCCGAGCCTTGCCTCAAACCAATTTCTCATCTAGCCGTGATCCCGCCATCTCCATTAGGCAGATATTTGTCATCCTGCCCATATAAAAAAGACCCCAAAGTATTTTTGTATTGTTACATTAAATAAAAAACCCTTTTCCCCTTAATATATAAGCAATATAATTTTTAGGTTTTCATGAATATTTAATACCGCAATATGAATGAACGTGATATTATATTTCCTTCTAGTGAAGCCCCCGTGCTATATTCCTTGCAATATATCTATGTATGTGGTTTTATATTTTTTCTTTCATTTCGTTCTCACATAAATCCGTATCTATGGTATCAGAGCGGTCTACTCTTTCATTATTTCTCTATGCATGTCCTCTATGAGGTCAGAATATAAACAGTTGGGTCTTGAACTAGTTCAACTTGAGGAAAACTTCCCTCGGCGACCCAAACCACCCCCCATGTCCAAGGAAAAAGGAATCCCTCATGTGATAAAGGAACGAGATGATGGATCATTTCACCCAAATCCTTCGATAGATGTCGACAACACCAAAGGGATGTTCAAGCAGAAGCAGTCACTTCAGAGGATACACACCCTTCAAGGTACACGTTAACTTTGATATTCCTTTATTTGAAGGTCGGATAGATGCCATTGTATTAGATAAATGGTTTAGTTTTCTAGAGGGCTATTTCTCTGTGCACAATTTATCCAATACAAAAAAGATTGTCTTTGCGCTCCTTAAGGCGGTGGCCCATGTGAAAGATTGGTGGGACACTTATTGTGAGAAAAACGCCATAGATAAGACTGATTTTTTTGGGGGCGATCCCACCTAGGCATATTTTTTGGAATCCCTCAAGAAGCAATACTATCCTGTTGGTAGCTATGATGACCAATACACAAAATGGACCACTTTGTGGTAGGAGAGGGATGAAATAGTGCCGAAAGTACACAAACAACTTCCATATTGTTACACCAAAATGTCATCACCCTTGTGCAAGTGTCGCAAGTGTTGCAAGTTTCGTCACCATGACCGTTGCAAGTGTCGTCATTATGACCAAGTGTCGTCATCATGACCGTTGTGACAATGTTGTCATCTTGACCATTGTGTAAACTCTTTGCTATGACCCCTAAACTCATTTTGGGCTAAAACACATCCAACTGAGAGATTTCCCTGCCTAGTTGACCTCTTTGAGTAGGCTGTCGCACTTTATCTTCCTACAGGGTGAGACAGACCCCCTTTGTCGCAATTCTTGGTCAGATAGAGTGAGACACTGTCGCACTTTGTCCTTCTACAGGGTGCGACAGACCCCCTCTGTCGCTCTGTGTCCTCTACCAGGGTGCGATGAGGTTGGTTAAAGGCTATTTTGGGGAGTCTCGAAGTATTTCTAGAAGTTTGTTGAGGTGGAGACCTATCCCTAGGCTTTAGGTGAGGTGGCATTTCGGTTCCTAACCTAATGGGAGGATCCCTTAACCATCTCCCCCTAATCCTCAACCTATCCTATCTCTTTAGCCCTATATAAATGCCCGCTCTCGCCATGGGAAGGAAGGAAGGTCTCTGGTATCCTTATGCTGGTAGAATCCATATTGGTGATTGGGAAGCTTGTGCCACTTTGGAGGCTTGGCTTGGACATGTTGGATGGAGGATGCGAAGTTGAGGCTTTGGTTGTAGTTTCATCCTTTCTATGTATTCCCACCTTTTATTACAGTTAATATAATCTCTTTCCATGAATGTTGTCTCATTGATGATGTTTAGAACTTTCTTCCTCAACTGTTAGTTTAGATCAGTTATTGTTTAGATATATTGTACTGCTTGTATCGTTTCCATATTGTCTTGACAGGTCTTGCAGCTAGAGATCTGACGACTGCAAGACTTGGAGCAACAACAAGGAGAAGGATCCGCGATCTGAAAGGTATGATATCTAAGTACTTGATCTGTAATTGATCTAGGGAAGTAGATTCATATTCTATCCTATTTGTTCTAGATTCACTTGAACTAGGGAGATCTGGCTCGCATCCGCTCAAGTGGATTGTCCGTTAACACATACCTTGCACACAAAGATCGGTATTAGGGACTCTGAGCGGAGCCTAGTTTTAAAATATTGCAGTAGCCTACATAGGTACATCTGAACTGAAATGGAGTTCCTAGACATCTCGTCCTTAGGAACTGCTTATCGATTTGTTCTCAAAATCGAGCAAAAATTTAAGTAGAAGAATAAATGGGAGATTGGGTTTGCGGATCCACCACAAAAGCAATGCAAGGGAAACCCTGGGCTGCAGAACAAAGGACAAAGTAAGGACAACCAAAGCTAGGATAACCAATCCAAATACCAAGCATTGAAGTATAACGAGAAGACAAAGAAGGACACTGGGAAATGGTGTGAGTTCCATAAGAGCCCTTGGCACAACACTGATGAATGTCACTAAAGCAATCATTGGTGGCTGAGATCAAGGCTTCCAAGTCAGATCCTAGTTCCAACTCTGATGTTGAACCCAATTTCCCAGTCGTAGACAAGGGAACGTGGATCATCGATGTAGAACCCAGTGTTACCATTTCTACCACAAAGGTCCATCCCAGCGATGTAGAGGAGCCAGAGGAAGGAGAATTCCTTTTCTACTCACATATGTGGGTCAACGGAACTGCACTACATTTCATTGTTGATAGTGTAAGCAAAAAGATTTTTATTTCGACAGAGGTCGTCAAATGATTGAACTTGCCAATGACACCACAACTGCAACCCTATAGCATGGGGTGGCTTAGCCAACGACGAGAAATTTGCGTCAGTCAACAATGCCACCTACCCTATGACATCAAGCCCTTCAAAGATGAGGTAATGTTTGATGTGTTGAAATTTGGTTTTTATTGATGTCAACTAATGTCAAAGAGGATGTCAATTGATTCAGTTTGAGTCATTGATGTCAATTGAGGTCAAATTGGATACAACATTCTTATGCCAACTTAAAGAAGTATATGGAAGCCACTTTGAAGAAGCATATGCGAAAGATAACTGAAGGATATGGATTCCAGTCTGAAGAAGTATATATAGAAGTTGCATCCAGCATGAAGATGTGTGTCCAAGGATACATCATTCCTTATCAGTATGAAGAAGCACATTAGGAAGGTACATCATGTAGATCCAATTCAAAGAAGTACATAAGTAATGCATCCTACTACATGTGGTACCTGCGTAGATACCAAGTGCACCAAGTCATACTCTCTTAAGGTAGTAGCCAAAGAATTGGGTGGACAAAGGTACATGTGCACAAGCAACCAAGGAGTTGGTTAAGAAAAGGTGCAAGTGTGCAAGCATATCAAGGGAATATTCTAGAATGTGCAAGCAAGCCCAAACATTATATGGTCAAAGATTGGAAGTGCAAAAGAAGTATGAAACGACTTATGGTTGAACAATCCTGAAAGCACGCAAGTCTCACCAATCAAAATATGCTTTCAGTTATTGAAGCACACACAAGTTTCAAGAAGGGTGCAACGTTTGAAGTTAGTATATGTGCAAATTCCACATCTAAAGACTCAGCAAGTGTGTAAGTCCCACAATTGATGGTTCCGCAAGGGTCAAATTCCCACCAAGTCAAGGATCACGTATGTGCAAGTTCTGCAAAGCATTAATACACCAAGTGCGCAAGTTCCACAAGTGATGGTACCGCAAGGGTTAAAGTCCACTAAGTCAAGGACTAGGTATGCACAAGTTCTACAAGAGATGGCATGACAAAAGCACAAGATGAGGTCAAAGTACCACCAAGTCGAGGATCATGGTTGCACAAGTTATACAAAGTAATGGTACATCAAGATCATAAGACTACAATGCTAAGGTGAAATTTCCACTAAGTCGTGGACCATGGATGCACAAGACCCACAAAGGATGACATATTAGCAGTGCAGAACATGACATGTGGCATAGGCATAATCTGTGAAGAAAGGAAGAAGGAATGACACAACCAACTTGTGGACATACAATCCATGCATGACATGTATAAATAGAGATTCAAGTTGGATATTTGAATTAAGCTTGATGGAGAGATCATAGAGCTTCAAGTGGAAGATACAAACTTATATTCGGGTCATCAAGGGCTTGAGGAAAAAACAACATGATCTAGCGAGGAGCCGAGTGCACACATACAACATAATGATTTATTGATGGTGCACATAATGATATTGTAGATATTTGATGGATGCACAAATACTGAAAGGAATAAATATAGAAGTATGCGTAAGTGCGTGAGGACCGAATGATAATATTGTTGATAGAACACATATAGTCATAGATGATGTAAGTCAGAAGCACAAAGACAAAACCGAAGTATATCATAAGATGCATAGAAGTTTGGATGATTCATGAATGTTGAAGTGAAGTGTGCGAAGTGAAGAAGTCCATCAGATGTGCAACAACATAACAACAACAAAATATTGTAAGCGCGTCATGATGAGGGTGATATGAGGCAAGTGCGTTAAATCGAAAGGACGGATCATATGATGCACACCATGTCGCAGATTGTCTAAAGGAATGTGGCACTTAAACAGAATGGACACATCTAATTAAGTGTGCAGTTCCATATGATACTGGTGCATAATTTCAGAACATCAAGACATCCATTGAAGCACGGTATTAGTCGGTGAAGTGGATTTGTGCAGAAGCATGACAACACAACTAATCAGTGGTGCAGACTACAGCAGATGAAGTAGCACATGACATGTGAAGTAAGTCATTAACATAAGTGAAGAATTGAGTGGACTAAGAATTCATGTGATGTATGCAACACCATGATAGAGAATCATCTGCATATGAAGGTGGTGCATAGAAGAATGAACTATAGAAGATTAGAAGTGTGCGCGAGTTGAAAGTTCAGTAAGACGGAAAATTATTTTGGATATCTAGGCGGCAAGACGAGGCAAGGAGAAGGAGGTTGTATCCTCCTTCCAGTTGGTGCTGGAGAACACAGGGAGTTGGTGCTTCCTTCTGGTCAGTGCCTGTAAAACCAGGGGGTCAGTGCCTCCTTCTAGTTGGTGCTGGTAAACATAGGAATTCGGTGCTTCCTTGAATGTATTCTTTTCATTACAAAAGAGCATTATGTGGTTTTCTCCCATTTTGGTTTCCATGTCAACATATTGTGTGTTTTGTGTTCTTTGTCTTGGTGCAAATGTGGATGAATATTTTATTTATGTTGGATGCATAATTAAAGATCAAGATTAAGTAAAAGACTAATATGTTAAAGAAGGTAAAAACTACTGATAACTGCGCTAATATTGATTCACTCCCCTCTCGGTATTAAATTGATTCCAACAATTGGTATTAGAGAGGGTGTCT
The DNA here is from genome assembly GCA_027924585.1 of Larix kaempferi. Classification (NCBI taxonomy): domain Eukaryota; kingdom Viridiplantae; phylum Streptophyta; class Pinopsida; order Pinales; family Pinaceae; genus Larix; species Larix kaempferi. Next base: position 30,713,603 of record BSBM01000372.1, read on the forward strand.
TCAGTCACAGATTAACATCTGGAAGATAGATCCTTACGCATATATGGTATTTCAACTAATAGATCACCAAGGTTTGAAGGCACCAACTATATATTCTGTAATGTCAGGATGGAAGTATATCTGCAATCACTAGGAACATATGTCTAGTAGCCCGTTATTGATGGTTACAATGTCCCAGCAGTCATACTAGTTAATCTAGTACATAGGAGAATATATGAATGAAATGCAAGAGCCAGAAATGAAATGCTTTTTGGTTTGACTGGTAATTAGTTCTTCAAGATTATGCACTGCGAATCAACCAAGGAGGTTTGGGACAAACTCACAGGTGTCTATGAAGGTGATGAGAAGGTAAAGAAAACAAATTTATAGACCTACTCTGGTTTATTTGAATATCTGAAAATGAAAGATGAAGAGAACATTACCTCTTATTTATTAAGAGTTGATGAGATAGTTAATGCTATCAAAAGTCTTGGGGTCACTTTGGAAGAAGAATCCATTGTACAAAAGATACTATGAACTCTTCCCTCAAAGTTTGATGCAAAGGTGTCTGTATTGGAATATAGAGCTAATCTTGAATATCTAACAAAGGACAAAATTTAGGATATTTTGACTGCATACGAGATGAGAACTGAGAAAGAGACTCCCATCAAAAAGGAATCTGATTTTAAAGCTATCGGGAAATACGAACATGATCATGACAAGGATTGTTGTGACGAGTCAGATGACGAGCAATTAAACTTTGTTAGAAAGGTGAAAAGATGATGAGTTAAGTATAAGAACAAGCTGCCCTTAAAATGTTTCAAATGTGGACGAGTAGTTCATTATGCCTCTAAGTGTCCTTACAAAAAACATGAAGACAGTGACAGCGAATCCAGTTATCATGAATGTATAAACGCGTGCACTCAGCAAAGACTTGAAAGTAAAAGGAGGATTCCAAAACAAAAGAAAAGTTTGTACACCGAGGAAGATAGCAATGTATCTGAAGGGAGCGACTGCGATGAAGAACCAAAAGAAGTACTTTTCATGGACTTTAAGGAAGAAGAAAACATAGATGAAAAGAATAAGAGTGGTTCAAATAATACTCCAGTTGCGCAAAGAAAACCAGGATCATTAGACAAATACTTCTTTAGTGGATCGTTCAAAACACCTCCAAAGATATTTACATCTCCAAATCCTGTTGCAAAAATCAATATTGATAGTCAATCTGAAGAAGAAGAAAATGTTGTAGATGTTGACTGGGAAGGAGAATTAATTAGTGCCCTTGATGAATTGAAGTCAAGAAAGAAGAATAAATTCTTGTAGGAGAAATTGTCGAAGTATGAGGAAAAGGACAAGCCATTTCAAGAATCTATTGACGCAGAAGTTCGTGAAAAGGTAAGCAACTATGAGATACAACTGATTTTTGAAAAAGACAAGGTCAAAGTGCTTGAGGAAGAGAAATATGCATTGAAAGCTTCTTTAGAAGAATTTGCGTAGAAAATAAGGATGCTGACAAATCAACTTGAGGAGAAGGACAAAGAGATATCTCGTCTAGAATACAAATTGCTTGAGATGAAGGGTAAGAAACAAGTCCAAGATCCCACAGCGATTTTCACACATCAAGAAAACAACAAGGCTATTATTGATGATGAGGTAAAATACAAGTTTAAAGACAACACATCAATCCTGAACAAAATCCTAGACAATCAGAGATCACCAAAAGACAAAACAGGCCTTGGCTATGAGAAGGCATTGAAGAAGGTCTGTGATATAAAACATTGCCCAAATCATGTTAAGTCCTTCAGGAATGATGACTACAAATCTTTTCAACATACTAATCAAAGAAGGGTCAATAGGATGAAGTGTGCAAGACATAATCATTTTGGTCATATTGCAAAATATTTTCAAACTATGAGATGCTATGCATGTGATGGTTTTGGACATAAAGCTGTGTATTGTCGAAGGGTAGTAAATTGTCCAGATGAAGACTTATTGCACAAAGGAAATTACAGTGTGAGAAATTATAGAGAAAATTCTCAAGTACATAATCAAGTTAGTAATGTGCACAATAAAACATGGGTAAGGAAATATCCTCAGAAGCGCACAGAAGAAGCAGACAATCCGGGTACATCCAAAGTAGCAAGCAATTGTTGCTCCTCCTGTTGATCCTAAAACTATCAGGTGAAGACACTTGAATTGAAAATGTTGCACCTTAGAATTCAAGGAGTAGGCTAAGTGTGTGGTTGGAAGGTATATGTCGCAGTATTCATCATAGTTGCACAAGGTTATGTATTAAGTTGCAAATGTCGCAGAAAGAAATTTCGGACACATGCATGCATTAAGTTGTTGCTGAGTTATCTTGCATGTGATGGAGTAAAGAACAAAGCAATTATTTGAATTAAGTATTGCAGACACGAAAGGAAGATTCTTGCATGAAGAAATGGTGTAAACATTGCAAAATATATCTTTTATTATATATTCAAATCAGTCTATTTACAAAATTGCATGAGTCGGGAGTCGATGCTGAGGCCAAAAGGCGCATATAAACAAAACTGACAAAATTGAGTTGCTGAAGTAGTCTACAATTTCAGTTCAAGGTCAATGTCTGATTGGTTTTCAAGAAAAAGCTCCAAGTCCACCGACACAATTGTAGTACACTCTGAAGAAGGGTGCACATGAAGGAGTTACATAGTTGCAGACGATGATGGTGAAATATGTTGAGGCCGAAGCAAGCACAGTTCACTCAAATATATTGTTGTTGGCGCTCTAGATTGTCAACCCGACGATTCAGATGAGTCAGTTGTTCGGAATTCCCAAGATACACCTGCAACTGAGCGTATTGATGACGGAACTCTGTTTCCTCCATATACCGCTGTCAGACGCCGATGTCAACCCTTAGGCGTGAGAATTCATACTGTTGTTTATGAACTGCAAGTCACACATTCTCAAGGGAGGTATTCATTCTTTGGTAGAATTCCATTGGAATAAAGAAGAAGAACCAAGTGATGAACCAGGAATTGTTCATGGAACTCTTATAGAATTGAATGGAATACGTCCACGTGCATGAAATTAATTTGATGATATATGCATTGAATATCGCACAAGTCTAAGAAGGTGGTGGAGTTGCCAAAATTGAATGACAGATTTAATAAGATTTGAAAAGGTGTACGGAAAGAGAAAATCCAATCTATTGCTTCATGCGACAGATGTTTCCCCAAAAGCTTGAGTACAATGATGACACGTAATTGTTCCCACACGAACTAAGCATCATATCTACTTTAATGTTGAACTTGTGGATACACATGCCAAATATTTGGTTGTAATGGCAAGGATGGGGCAATAATAAGTGCGACAAGGCAAGGAGATAGCACAATAAATGCGATAGATGAAGTAGTCAGGTGCAGAAAGGAAGAAAATGAAAAGACAATGCAAAACTAAGAAAGTTTTTGGCACTGTGTAGTTGGCACAAAATGAGGCATACTTGAACCAATGCACAAAGGATGATGAAGTGTTGTGACATGAATAATAGGTCAATATACAAAAGGAAGATAACACCCATACAAGGAAAGCAATCAAAGATAATTATGAAAGCAATATTCAAATTGCAGGATATCACTGCAGAATTACAACAAAGAAATGAAGCATGAAGACAAGGGGAGTTATCCCTGAACAGTGAATGAAGGAAGGCGCAAAACAAAAATAAGAACCAGTAATTGCGCAAGTAATGGCACTTCTTTGCCATTGATATCAAAGGGGGAGAAGATGCATGAAGCTGAGAAAAAATAAAGCAATCAAAAAGAAAAGATGCATGAGAAGTTTTGAAAGAGCATAAAGCAGAAACAAAACGTAGTAAAGTATGATGTTGATTACATAAAGCTGAATGCAGTGCATGAAGAGACAACATGAACATGCAGTAGATGTGAAAGAGCATGAAGTAGATTAATGAAGAGATGGAATACAGATGCAACAGACGTGAAAGAGTGTGAATTAGATCAGCCATCTATGCAGAAGTAACAAAAACCAAAAGAAGTACTGACAGTAGTATGCGCAGAAGTCAGAATCCCAAAGAACTTACGGGGAGCATATACACAGGGGGAGCACTACGACAAGTTGAGATGAAGCATACAGTTCAAGAAAACTATACACAGCTTCATAAGGTGTTGACATCAATGCCAAAGGGGGATATTGTTGAACTTTGGTTACCATTGATGTCAACTAATGTCAAAGAGGATGTAAATTGATTCAGTTTGAGTCATTGATGTCAACTGAGTTCAAAGTGGATATACAATTCTTATGCCATATTAAAGAAGTATATGGAATACACTTTGAAGAAGTATATGCGCAAGATAAATGAAGGATATGGATGCCAGTCTGAAGAAATATATCTAGAAGTTGCATCCAGTCTGAAGAAGTATATCTAGAAGTTGCATCCAATCTGAAGATGTGTGTCCAAGGATACATCATGCATGATCAGTATGAAGAAGCACATTAGGAAGGTACATAATGCAAATCCAGTTCAAATAAGTACATAAGTAATGTATCCTACTACATGTGGTACCTACACAGATATCCAGTCCACCCAGTCATACTCTCTCAATGTAGTAGCCAAATAGATGGATGGAAAAAGGTACATGTGCACAAGAAACCAAGGAGTTGGTTAAGCAAAGGTGCAAGTATGCAATCATATCAAGGGAATATTATGGAATGCGCAAGCAAGCCCAAGTATTGTATGGTCAATGATTGGAAGTGCACAAGAAGTATGAATTGACTTATGGTTGAACAATCCTGAAAGCGAGCAATTCTCACCAATTGGAAGATGCTTTCAATTATTGAAGCATGCACAAGTTCCAAGAATGGTGCAGCGGTTGAAGTTAGTATATGAGAAAATTCCACAACTAAAGACTCAGCAAGTGCACAAGTCCCACTAGTGATGGTACCGCAAGGGTCAAATTCCCACCATGTCAAGGATCATGTATTCCCAAGTTACGCAAAGCATTGATACACCAAGTGCACAAGTTCCACAAGTGATGGTACCACAAGGGTTAAATTCCACTAAGTCAAGTACCAGGTATGTGAAATTTCTAAAAGAGATGGCATGACAAAAGCACAAGATGAGGTCAAAGTCCCACCAAGTCGAGGATCATGGTTGTGCAAGTTCTACAAAGTAATGGTACATCGAGATCACAAGACTACAACACTGAGGTGAAAGTTCCACTAAGTCATGGACCATGGATGCACAAGACCCACAAAAGATGACATATCAAAAATACAGAACATGAAATATGGAATAGGCATAATCCATGAAGAAAGGAAGAAGGAATGCTACAACCAACTTGTGGACATACAATCCATGTAGGACATGTATAAATAAATATGCAAGTTGGATATTTGAAGTAATCTTGATGGCGAGATCATAGAGCTTCAAGTGGAAGATACTGATTTATATTTGGGGCATTAAGGGCTTGAGGACAAAATGACATGATCTAGCGAGGAGTCGAGTGTGCACATACAACTAAATGATTTAGAGATGTTGTGCCGAATGATGTTGTAGATCTGTGATGGATGCACAAATACTGAAAGGCATAATTATAAAAGTATGCGTAAGTGCGTGTGGACCAAATGACAGTATTACTGGAATCACGCAGATAGTCACGGCCGATGTAAGTCTGAAGCAAAGAGATAGAACCGAAGTATATTAGAAGATGCGCATAAGTTTGGATGATGCATGAATGTTGAAGTGAAGTGTGCGAAGTGGATAAGTCCATCAGATGCACAATGACAAAACATCAACATAATCTTGTAAGCACGTCATGATGAGGATGATCTGAGGCAAGTGCATTAAACCAAAAAGAAGAATCATATGATGCACAACATGTCACATATTGTCTAAAGGACCTTGGCAATTAAACAAAACAGACACATCCAAGTAAGTGCATAGTTTCATCTGATACTAGTGCGTAATTTCATAACAACAAGCTATCAATTGAAGCACAATATTAGTTAGTGAAGAACAGTTGCGCATAAGAAAAACAACATAGCTAATCAGTGGCGCATACTGCAGCAAATGAAGTAGCACGCGATATATGAAGTAATTCATCAGCAGAAGTGAAGAATTGAGTGGAATGAGAAGTCAAGTGATGTACGCAACACAGTGACAGAGAATCATCTGCATACGAAGGTGGTGCACAACAGAACAAACTACAGAAGATCAGAAGTGTCCGCGAGTTGAACGTTCAGTAAGACGAAAAATTATTTTGGATATATGGGTGACAAGACGGGACAAGGAGCATGAGGTTATAGCCTCCTTCTAGTTGGTGTTAGAGAACACATGGATCTGGTGCTTCCTTCTGTTCGGTTCCCCCTTCTAGTTGGTGCTGGTAAACATAGGAATTCGGTGCTTCCTTGAATGTATTATTTTCATTACAAAAGAGCATTATGTGGTTTTCTCCCATTTGGGTTTCCACGTCAAAATCTTGTGTGTTTTGTGTTGTTTGTATTGGTGCATATGTGGATGAATGTTTTATTTATGTTGGATTCATAATTAAAGATAAAGATTAAGTAAAATACTAATATGTTAAAGAAGGTAAAAATTGTTGATAACTGCATTGATATTGATTCACCCCCCTCTCGGTATTAAATCAATTCCAACATGTTGTTGCCCCACTTGAAGTTTGTGATGTTCTTTTAGGATAACCATATATGTGGAAACGTCATGTTGTGTATGAATCTAGGCCTTGTAGTGTCATTATTACTTTGGGCAAGCAATTATACCGGATACCAGAGACAATTCCCACCATTGTAGTATCTCTCATTTCAGTTAAGCAATGCAGGAAGGTTATCTCCCAGATTGAGAAATTTTTCCTGTTCATGGTTTGTTCTGAGGGTGAGCGAAAGATCACAACAACTTCCACTACCTCTACACAGGATCCATCTGCATAGTAGAAACATGTGGAAAAGATCGTGGAAGGATACAGATACATCTTCACCACACCTATTGGGGTGCTAGTGCATTATTAGGTCAAGCATTCCATTGATTTGACACCTGGGGCGCCTTTACCTAACATACTAGTACACACGATTTCCCTCATGAAGAATGAAGAAATCAAACATCAGATTCAAGAATCAATCCAGAAAGGGTATATTCCACCCAACTCCTCACCTTTTGGGAGTCTAATTGTGTTGGTATAGAAGAAAAATGGTACATGGAGACCTTGTATTGATTACAGATCTCTAAACAAAATCACAGTTCGGAATTGTTATCCCATTCCCCAGATTGATGAAATTCTTGACTAGCTCAAGGGTGTCTACAAATATTTTAGTAATATTGATCTGAAGTCTAGCTATCATTAGGTGCGAATTGAGCAGTCCGATGTATGAAAGACTGCCTTCTAATCTCAGGAAGGCCTTTTTGAGTGGTTGGTCATGCCTTTCAGCTTGACTAATACTCCAACAAATTTCATGAGGATGATGGAATATATTCTCCGGCCATGCACCAATTCTTTTGTAGTCATATATCTAGATGATATCCTCATCTAAAACATAACTTGGGTAGAACATTTGCAGCATATCCATTGGGTCTTCAGCACCGTGTGATAAAACAAATTATATGTCAATCTAGAGAAGTGCTCATTTGGCATGGAGAGGATTCAATATCTAGGATACATAGTGGACAAACATGCTGTGAATGTGGATGTGGCCACTATCCGAGCCATTCGTGACTTTCCAACCCCGACAACTCTCACAAAGTTCCGAAGCTTCCTAGGCCTTGCTAAATTCTATCGCAGTTTTGTGTTGGGATTCTCTAATATTGCTTAGGCCCTTATCCATGTGACCAAAGGTGGGTCTAAGGTGATGTTTGTTTGGTCCAAGCCACAACAACATGCATTTGAGGAACTAAAGTAACGATTATGTTCAGTTCCCGTCCTTACCTTACCAAATCTGCAACAACCCTTTGAAATTAAGACAGATGCTTCAGACTATGTTGTCGGTGCAATACTCACTCAGCATGGCCATCCAGTGGCGTATGACAATGAGACGCTTTTAGATGTTGTCCACAAGTACACCACCTATGCCAAGGAACTGTATTCCATTTTCCAATCTTGCCACCAATGGAAGCATTACATCCTAGGAAAAGAGACGGTCATCCACATTGATGTTAAAAACCCGTGTCAACCCTTCTCTTTACTTTGTTATTATATTGTTGTTGGACGCATATGCTTTGTAAGTCATCCCGTATTATTTGTTGATCCATAGTTTGTATTAGCCCATGGTATTAACCCATAGTATTGGACACATATGCTTTGTAAGTCGTCCCATAGTATTATATGTCCCATGGTATTGACCCATAGTATTAGGCATAGACTTAGTATATAAGTGTGTGTTGAGGCCAATGAAGGTATCGTGAAGTTATTTGTATTGAGCTTGCTCAAAGGAGGTTGCCCCCTCGAAGTGGCCTGTGATCAATAAAGTGATTCTGAGTTTTTTTCTTACTTCTATCTCGTTTATTTTCATTAATTAATTGTTGCAGGTTCCTCACATCTGGTATCAGATCACTTTCTTGGGCTCGCTGGGTGAAATTTTTGCCAATTTTTTTTTCGCACCTGTTGCAGGTTCGGATCCGGGAATAATTCCTATCCGCTTAAATGTGGGAAGTACTTGGGCATAAGCCCTAAAACTCATTGTGAGGAGTACCACAGGAACCCCAAAGTAGCTGGCCCATTAAGAGGACCTGGTAGCGAAAAGGGCAATGACCCCTACCTGATTGACTAGTTCCCACTCGTGAGGTAAACCAAGAGTTGTCGTTTTAAGCAAAGCGGTTATTAGTTCTACCTGAGCCGTGGAGTGAGGGGTACTGCCCCAATACGCAAGCCGTCAGACAACATTGGTGGCCGAGTGAATCCCCTAAACCGTTAGGAATCCGAGCATACCTGGAATCCATATCTATTTCCAGCTGATAAATCGCAGATTTCGTCTACCCAGAACTGTTACCAGACACTTCCGCGCCGTTGCAGATCCATCTGTTGCCGATCACTTCTGCGCTATTGCATATCCATCTATTTTTTATCACTTCTGTGCGGTTGCAAATCCATTTGTTACCAATCCCTTTAGTGCCGCTGCAAATCCATTTCTGAAGAAAAAAAATTAATAAAAATAAAATAAACATAAAAAAATATGTTTTTGCACCATATCTCCCTTGTTTTAACTCTGTTTCCCTTGAAACTTCCCTGACACCCCTACAATCCCATTCTGTATATTTCATTCCTGAGGACCTTATCCCAAATTCCACTTCCCAATGCCATAAATTCCACATTTGTCTATTTTTAGGGTTTGCCATAACTTCTTTGATTTTCACCCAATCGCCTTCAAATTTTACCACAGTGTTCATTTCATATTTCTGCTTCATTGTCCCTCTCTGCCAAATTTTCTCATTCTTTCACCCCGCTTCTGAAATCCCCCTTTTTTGCTTCCCTGTCCCTTTGAAAGTGTCAAAAACCTAGTCAAACCCAAATTACCCATAAATTTTTTTCCCAAATCCAGATTTTCCTTTACTAAAATAGTTTTTGTTTTTGTTTATCTACCAACTCATAAAAAAAAAACTCCTTGTTATGGTTGTCACCCGTGCAGGAGCAAAAACCATGGAGGAAGCACTTGCATCCATCCAAACCAAACTCCAAGATCCGGATGAAAAATTTCTCAGCCTCCATCTTCAACACTCATCCATGAACAATAACCGACAGCCGACTCTTTTGCATCCACTGGGTTCTCTTCTTCCAAAAATTTTTGTGGGCCGAAGCTTGATTTTCCTCGCTTCAATGGTATTGATCCGACTGGATAGATATACCGGGCAGAACAATATTTCAGTTTGCATAATACTTTTGATGTCCAGAAAGTTCCACTTGCATCCTTTCATTTGGAACAGGAATCCCTTCAATGGTACTGTTGGTACATCAAAGCTCATCATGAGCCAAACTGGACAGATTTTTTCCAACTCCTTTTGCAACGATTTGGTCCTAGTGCTTTTGATGACTTCACCGGAGCACTCACTAAACTTTTTCAAATTGGCACGGTGAGAGAGTATCAGATAGAATTTGAGAAACTGGCCAATCACATAAAAGGATTTTCTGATGAATTCTACATGATTTTTTTTATCAGTGGTCTCAAGGATGAAATCCGCTCAGAGGTCAAAATGTTCTGTCCCAACACAATGATGGAAGTCCTAGGGTTGGCTAAGTTGGAAGAGGACAAGATCGCAACCCAACAACGCTCTAAACCAACCTTTGTTCCCTTCAGAAATATGGGTTCCCAACGACCTCCCATCACGCTAGCTCCTCGACCAACTCCTATCAAGCATTTGTCTAAACCAGAGATACGGGCACACCGAGAAAAAGGGATTTGTTATCATTGTGATAAGAAATTCACTTGGGGACATAGATGTGTTGAGCAAAAGCTCTATCTCTTAGGTGTGGATTCTCCGCCTACCTCTGTACTTGGTGAAGAAGCTCCAGATACAATAGATGATAAGGTCGACATTCAACACCCGCTTGTTGACCCCCCATCTCAGGACAACCCACCAGATATCTCTCTCCATGCTGTAACCGACGTCGCCACCCCACAAACAATGCGAGTCAGGGGTTACTTCAAGAAGCTCCCTCTTACCATACTCATTGATTCTGGTAGCACTCATAACTTCATTGACCCTTGGATTGCTAAATAGGATGATTGTTTTATCCATCCTTGCTCCAACTTTGAAGTCATGGTTGCCAATGGGGGCACCTTACCTTGCAAGGGAAGTGTCACAATGTGCATATCTCTCTGGAAGATTATAACCTGTGCTTTGACATGTTTTCCTTGTCCTTAGGCGGATGTGATGTGGTTTTGGGTTTTCAATGGTTACGCACTCTTGGACCCATTTTATGGGATTTTGCTGAACTTTGGATGCATTTTTTAGTTAATGGGAAACAACACAAATTTACGGGCTTACAACCAGGGTCTCTTTGTGTTGGTTGTGGAGGCTGATCTCTAGATTCAAAGATATTATTATTCATCCGTGTTTGTACCCTAGCTTTATATGATATGTAAAAAGGATTGTACACTCACCCCAACGGGGGGGGTGTGGGAGGGGGCGAATCCTCCCTCCACCGGGGTCTGGGGGTTATAACCCCTAGCTAGGGGGTCCGGGGGTGAAGCCCCCGAAGGAAATTTTTGGGGTTGTTTTACAAGCCCATGGTTTTGGGTAACCTGTGGTATTTTCCCATTGTATCTCCCTTATAAAAGAAAGACATTGTAACATGGCTAGGTTTGATGTATTAGGTATTATGCATTGTAAAGATCTCTGAGATCAAGAAGAGAGACTATGAGACAGTGAAGAGGAAGTGCAGTGGTTGTGCTGCAGGTTGTATCCCTTCACTTTGTTGGACCGTATAATATAAGGACTGGCAACTTCAGTGTGGACATAGCCCAAGTTGGGTGAACCACGATATATTTGTGTCTCTCATGTAATGTGTGTGTGTGATTATATTTGCATTTATGCTTATTGTTATTGCTCTGCGATCCTGTTTTTCTAACACTTCACATCATCAATTCACATCGCTTGGAAAAGATCCTTAAGAAGAATTCACATGGTGTGATTGCTCATCTCCATTCCCTTCAGATGCACCCATCAACGGTCTCCACTAGTCCCTTGGATAGATATGCAGGTGTCTTTGCTGAACCAGTGGGCTTGTCGCCTTCAAGAGACCTTTCCGGTAAGAATTTAGCCGCATCTACATCTCAAAAGGAAATGATGGCTATTTTGCATGTAGTACAGAAGTGGAATCAATACCTATTATGGAATTATTTCTGCATTAAGACTGATCTCCAGAGTCTAGAAAATTTCCTGGAACAACAGGTCTCCTCCCCAGCACACCTGAAATGGGTTATCCAACTCATGGGTTTTGCCTATGCGATCACTTACAAGAAGGGTAAGGAAAATCTGGTGGCAAATTCTCCTTCTCGCGCACTTGATGACCCAGTTTCTCTTACAACTATTTCTATGCTTGTTCCACATTGGTTGCAATCTGATCAACAGGGATATCCCTTCTATGAACTCCATGCTTCTCCATCGACAGGGCACTCTGGGTTCCTCAAAATGTATGACTGGGAACAATGTAACTTATTTTGGCAGGGACTAAAAATGGCAATTCAACAGATGGTGGCTGACTATGATACTTGCTAAGTCAACAAGGGTGAAACGACACTCCTTTCGGGACTACTTGAACCCTTGCTCATCCCTACACAGATTGGGACAACTATTTCTATGGATTTCCTTGAAGCGCTCTGGTGGTACAATAACACATCTAAAATGACACCATATGAATCAGTCTATGGACAGGCACTGCTAGTTCTTCTTCCATACACCCTCAACAGTTCCCCAGTTCAGGCAATTGACTCGGTTCTTCGAAACTGTGATAAGATTCTTCTCATTCTACAGGAAAATATTCACATGGCAAGAATTCGACTGAAACAAACGCCGATCAACACCATTCTGAGCACCATTTTCACGTAGCTGATATGGTTCTTCTTCATCTACAACCTTCCATCCCTGAAACTTAAAAAGCATAAACTTCTCTCTCACTATATCACAGAGGCATTAAGTCAGCGGCATGGAATGCAACCCAAGGATGCTACAGGGGAACCACTCCTTCAGATTCCGCATCAATTTCCACATCTAAATCTTTGAGGACAAAGCTTTTTCTAAGGGAGAGGGGATGTTAGGAACCTGTGTCAACCCTTCTCTTTACTTTTGTTAGTATATTGTTGTTGGACGCATCTGCTTTGTAAGTCGTCCCGTAGTATTTGTTGATCCATAGTTTGTATTAGTCCATGGTATTAACCCGTAGTATTGGACACATATGCTTTGTAAGTCATTCCGTAGTATTATATGTCCCATGGTATTGACCCATAGTATTGGGCATAGACTTAGTATATAAGTGTGTGTTGAGGCCAATGAAGGTACCGTGAAGTTATTTGTATTGAGCTTGCTCAAAGAAGGTTTCCCCCTCGAAGTGGCATGTGATCAATAAAGTGATTCTCAGTTTTGTTCTTACTGCTATCTCGTGTATTTTCATTAATTAATTGTTGCAGGCTCCTCAAAATTGATCACAATCCCTTGCAGTTCATGCAAACACAAGGAAAGTTATAGAATGAACACCACCAAAAGTGGTCCACATACTTACATCAATTCCACCTGAACATTAAATATAATAATGGAAGCACCAATCGAGTCATTGATTTCCTTAGTTGACCTCCAGTAGTAGCATTGACCACGCTGCTCAACTCTTGTGGCCACGAGACCTCCAGATGGCCTCAAATATATGACAGTGATCCTGAATTTTCTCCCACCTATCAAGTGCTATGTGCATGCAGACCAGTCGAAAACTTTCATCTCTAGGAAGGATTGTTATGCCACTTGGGCCATCTTTGTGTTCCTTCAAGCGAGCATGCAAAGTTGATTTGGGAAGCACATTATAGTCGGGTGGCAGGGTAGTTTGGCACCTAAAAGATAGTGGCGGTATTGCATAAGTATTTTTATTGTCCCAAGATCCAATAATTTGTTAGAAGATATATCATATCATGCATTGCCTGTGCCATCACAAAACCTGCTCTTAAGAATTAGGGGTTTTACACCCCTCTTCCTACTCCCAATGGGTCGTGGGAATCCATCCCCATGGATTACATGTCAAGACTACCTTCAACCAAGCATGGTAATGACTATTTTTTGGTGGTCGTGGATCACTTCTCTAAGATGGCCATTCTGAGAGCTTGTAAGAAGAGCATCTCCGCTGAGGCCACTGCTAAGCTCTTCTTTGAGCGTGTTTGGGTTCATTTTGGGCTGCCACAGAATATCACTTCATATCAAGATATCAGGTTCATAAGCACCTTCTGGTCCATCCTATGGTCATTGATGGACACCAAGCTCACCAAATCGACTTCCTTCCACCCCCAGACTAATGGACAGACAGAGGTAGTCAACTAGATGATTGTGCATATTCTGAGAATGTGCAATTCTAAACATCCCCGCACATAGGATGAGAGTATTCCATAAGCTCAACATATATATATATATAATACCTTCATGGCTCTACTCGCCATGGCCCTTTTCAAGTGTGCTCTGGGTTCCAACCATTAGTCCCAATTGATGTAGCTCTGCCCATTGCATCCACACATGAGGAACCTTCCCATGCTTAGACTAAGGCTGATAAGGCCACCGAATTTATTTAATGAATCCAGCACATCCGCCAATAGGTCCATGACATTTTGGAAAAAGCTAATACCAAGTACAAGCAACAACATGACCAACATCTAGTTCCACAGAATTTCTAGGTGGGTGATAGGGTTTGGTTGCATTTATAGAAAGAGAGGCTCACAAGACCCCATCGTAATATTTTTCCACTTCGATATGGGACGTACACCATCACCAAGGTATTCGGTGAGAATGCCTTCGAATTAAGCATTCCTCTATTCCTTATTCTGCACCTAGTATTTAACATGGAGCTCTTTCACCCATATTTTCCACCATTGCTAGACACATCAGAGGTGGCAAAGCAGTTGACACCTACAAATGATCCACACATGGCTAGGAAGCACGAGGGGGACAACAATTCGACTGAACGAGTCGGCTCTGTTATGGCGGAAGCTGAAGAAACATAATGCGCAAAGCAGGAATACACTACACATACAGAACACAAATGCATACAGACAATATGCAGGAATGCGAACTGATCTTCTATTACTAAATATGATATCATCGATTGATTCTATGTTGTATATTATAATAGTTTACATGCTTATATAGAGAGTGTTGAGATGCTTGGGTTATTTCCCGTTACGTTCAGTTACAAAATAAGTTAGAACAGTTCGGCAGTTCAACTGTTACAGTCGACTGGAAGACAAAGAGATAGTCTGTCGAAGTTCGACAGTCGCAAGTCACAGATCGACGCTACATGTCGATGTCGCGAAACTGTGAGGTCACATAACATGTCGAATTAGTGGAGTTTTCGAAGTCATGTCGAAGTTGGAATTTGTCAAAGTTGTGTCGAAGTCGATGACTTGTCGAAGATGTGTCGAAGTTATCATCCAAAAATAATGCCAACTGCGATGTGGATCAGACCTCCTCCCTTAAGAAACAATGGTCCCAATTGTTTTCTTGTGAAGGTGAGGAAACTTTTCGGTCAGTTCAATAGTAGAGTACCACTTTCCTTGTGCTGGGATTTGTTCGGCTTTAGCAACCTAAAACAAGGGAATTGTGTTCGTCCTTGTATGGCGTACTTGTCGTCCCATAATGGTGTTGCAAGGAAGAGGCTCTTGAACATCTAGATTGATGTCATTGGGTTCTGCTGTCGGTAATTCGTTCTGTTCCAACAGTGGTGCATGGTAAGGTCGAAGTAGATCCACATTGAATACTGGATGCAAACCCAGGCATGCAGGAATTTCAAGCTGGAAAGCATTTTCTCCAATCTGTCTAAGAATAATGTACGGACCATATCGCAAAGTCTTGAGCTTCTTGAATGGACCAGTGAAGCACTCCTTCTTAAGATGTAACCAGACCTTGTACCCAATTTGGAAAGAATGAGAAATACGATGCTTGTCATGTCGGGCCTTAGCTTTCTCGTTTGCTTGATGCAACATTTCTTGTGCTTGCTTCTCGATGTCGCAGATTTGATCTCGAAACTTCGAAGCTTTATCAACTTCTCGCTGGCTATAGTCGGTGTCGGATTTTGGCTGTGTCGAGGAGCTGATCAAGTCGATAGGCGCTGAGGGTTGAAATTCATAACATATCTCAAATGGAATCTTGCTTGTAGAGCTATGTTGAGCACGATTGTAACTGTGCTATATATATGGAAGACTTTCATCCCATGTGCGTCGATGCTTTTGGTTGTACATGTGAAGCAGTTGTAGGACCAAGCAATTCACAACTTCCGTCTGTCCATCGTTCTGAGGATGGAAAGCTGTCAACAATGAGAGTTGTGTGTCGAGCTGTTTCCAGAGAGTCTTCCAAAAGATGCTGACGAATCTGGCATATCAGTCGAAAGTAATGGTTGTGGGTAAACCAAAGTGTTTCCAAACATGTGTGAAGAAGAGATGATCAGTCTGCTACAATGTTGTGGTCTTCTTGCATGGTATGAGAATGGCCATCTTGGAAAATTTATTGACTACTAAGATTGCATTGTGCTGATGTTCGGTAGTAGGATATCACATCAAGTAGTCCATAGAAATAGATTCCCATGGTCTACTAGGAACTGGAAATGGTGTGTAAAATCCCTAACTGCATGGAACATGAAACCACTGATCGGATCATGGAAACACAGGTTAAGGGAACCCACCAGCAAAAGATCCAACTAGATTGTTTTTTCAAAGTAGGGAAGCTACTCCACCAAGGCAAGTGGCTCACCAGGAGTCAAGTTCAGCAGAATTTTCCCCATTTGATGGTGGCACTCAACCCAAAGGAGACCATTGATTCCTAGGGGGGGGGATGATCCATATGGATATTGGTGGCCACCCACCTATTCCACTGGCTCAAAACAATTTTCCATTTTAGCAATTTTCTAGTAGTGTTCTACGATTTTTTCGGGTCTTGAACTTTCAAGCTGGCCGTTTTGAGGCCCTAAACAATATTTTTTGGCGTCCGCAACCATAGCACGATATACATAGGCTCTTGTATGAGCACAATCCACTATGGTACTCCTTGGCTAGATATTTCCAATGGTCTACCAAGCACCCCAAACATAGATCGTATGCAAAATTTATGACCCTGCGAATTTGACTGTTCAACTAACCACCTTGGGGCTGCAAACTTTATGATGGTTCATCTCCTAGGGTTAGGTTTTTGGATGTTTAGGGTTCTTTCCCTCATGATGATGATAAATAGGCCCTTTTGGCCTCTTTTTGTATTCAACTTGTAATGAATGAACGTAGTCATCACATCTCTTCTTAGAGATAAAATACCACCATTCTAGCTGCTTTATTTTATAGTCTGTTTTATTTCTGCCATTTAATAGAATTTTTGTTTACCGTATTATTATGTTCCTTGCAAAATATCTATGTATGTGGTTCTATATATGTTATTTCATTTCCTTCTCACATAAATCCAGATTATCAAAGAAAAAAGTAAGGAGGTATTTAGATTCACTTCCATGACCATGAGACACCTATCATATTCTCTCTTGCAAATAAGAAGGCACACACCTGTAAACCTAGCAAATAGGCTTATCCTGCGAAGTTTTCTGTTCATCTAACCACCTTGGGGATGCAAACTTTATGACAATTCATCTCCTAGGGTTAGGTTTTTTTATGTTTAGGTTTCTTTCCCTCATGCTTATGATAAATAGGCCCTTTTGGCCTCTTTTAGCATTCAACTTGTCATGAATGAGCGTAGTCATCACATCTCTTCTCTTGTATATATGTACAATTAATGAATGAGAATTAGTGTGCTTTTCACTCCTATCTTCTTGTCTTCATCTAATTTTTGCCTATTTTCCTAATAGGGCACCTTACAGTGGTATCAGAGCTATTATTGGTTCTCTATCCTGTGCTCAGAATTCTGCCATATCCTTCTCAGTCTTGCTCCTCTGCTAGCTCCAGACCTCCTACAGAGGTATTATCTCTGCAATCTTATATGCATTTGTACGTTTATCTATCATATTAATTATTCTACCAGACCGTGCAAGCCTGTCATCCGTGTTTCTAACTACTTGCTCAAGCATTTCTCTCAAGTCTTCCTTCTCAGCCTTGCATTCTGTCTTTTGAGCACCAATTCTACTTAGTACGTTTCAATCCCTTGGATGTCATTTTCCTACCTGCCATTATGCCCGGCGTTCTGGCCGCTACAATAGTCTATATATTTGCACTCTGCGTCCTCCTGTAGATTCCACTCAGAATTTCTGCCCGCGGTTTAGAGACTTTAACGTCTCTCTGCCATCGCTCCAGACCATTCAACATTCTCGTGTGAAGACTGTTGCATAGTGTGTAGTCTACTTGTGAATGCATTGTGATCTCCTCCACCCTAATGGAGAAGACCATTTCCACGCCCATTTTGAGGAACAATAAATTCATTCAGTTGTGTCAGCGTGAATATTTCTAGACATAACTTCAACAACGGTCACCCACCTGAATATTTCATAAGAGACTTAAGTATTGCTTGACAAGGGAATCACAGGAATGGGATTTCTAACTCTACTTCATTCTTCAAGACCACCAACTGTAATGCCTCAGCTTTCTACACGTCGAATATCTTTCCAATGAAGTTCACTGGTTTAACAATATTATTGCAATCCTCCACCTTCTCCTGTTCCATTGCAGAAGTTGATGAGGCACATGTAACGCACTTGGGTTGGTGGAAAGAGCCCCTGTCTGCCTACACCTCTCTCCCAAGAACATCAAGATTGTCTATAAAAATGCATAGCAAAATACATCTAGAAACTCAAATGGAGGGATTTGACTTGAAGAAGCTCGTGGACACCTCCAGAAATCTGTATTGAGTATCTCTTCTTTAATTTCAGAGTGGCATTGATATCTCAGTGTGGTATGCATGGTACATCTCGTCGATGTGCATAGAGAGTTGAATTTAGTCTCTGCATATTCACATCAGATTCATAATACAATGTTATTTGTATTGTACTGTGTTGAGACTCCATCACGTTACTAATATCACACAAATCGCAGAGATTGCATAGTATTGCCAAGGTTATATCATATTATCTAGAAATAATTCCATCAGAATGTATTGTGGAGCGAAGAGATCCTATCACTATATTTCTAATTTGTGACCTCTAATTTGTGAGATGTTTCCTCCATATGCGACCTCCACTTTGGTGTTGCAACCTTCTAGATTAAGAGTTGCGTTGAAGAGACTCCAATTATGGAGATATGTGTTTGGGATCTGCAACACATTCATTTGAAGACGACTCTCTCTCTATGCTATGTAAAGTTTGCTGTGACCTCTCCTTTGAAGTAAGTTGCAAGCTGCTCAGTATCTGCAAGCAATATTTGAAGACTTCTCTTGAAGGCTACTCTTGAAAAGTGGTGATATCTATTGAAGTGACCTCGTGGAAACTATTGACTCTTGTGCTGAGTTATCAAGAAGTTTGGTGCGGATTGATGATTGTAAGTAATGTGTGCATCTTGATGAGAATTATGTTTGATAAGTGAATGTTGAAGTTCATTTTTCAAAATTATGATATCGTGGAAAATTGGAAATTCAAGCTTGGTCTTATGCCTATTCATGAAGGTAGCAATGTAAATAAGTATTTTGTAAGCAGTGGAATTGCATTTATCCATGCAAACTCTTATATTGACATCATTGTAGTTGTAGGTTGCATAGAAATGGCTTGTATTATTTTGTGAAGTGTGAAGAGTTGTGTTTTGAATTAGAGGTTGACTAGTGGAGTTCTCTTTGAGTTAAGACTGGTGTGCCCTACATTTTCGAGCTGCATATTGAAGACTGCGGGGATTTATTCATAGTGAAGACTCTTTGGAGAGTTGTGTTCTCATTAGTGGATTGATATATTATTGTTTACTGCAAAGCATTGTGCCGCAGAATTGTCTTTAAGTCCTATAAAATTAAATGTTGTTGTAGAATTGAATTTGCATATTGTTGCATAATCAAATTTTTGCTGCAGAATGTGTATGCATACCTACATAGTGCACATAAATTCTTGAAATGCATTGTGCAAGATTGAAAGTTCTTTCTCTAGCATCAATTATCCTACTTCATTGTGAAGATAAGTTGCAGCTAATTGATTGAAGTGAACTTGCATAGAAGAAACGACATTAGTTTGGTGTGCCCACTTGAAGGATCCAAACAAGTTTGCAACTTGTTGCTATAGCTTCTCCAAAAGAAGAGAAGTTTTATATCATTCAGGTATAGCAGATTCCCCAACTCAACAACCATAAATGTAACTTGTAACTATGTTTTGTTTGTAAGTTCTAGTGTTTGCTTTGGTACTTTCATATGTGTTTTTTGTACAGTACCAAACTGAAGTCAAGTTGAGTTATACATTGTATGTGGGTGCATTTTCAACTGAGACAGACACCCCTTCTCTTTTAAGTTTGAATCTGCTGAAACATTGCTTTTAAAGGGAAAATTTGCAAGAAGCCCCAAGTCTGATTGAGTCCTTTGTACTTGGTCCTACTTGCACAATGAGGCCTCAAACTGTCCTCGCAATGTCTAATACAGAAGAAACATTAGAATTGTTGAATACTCTAGTACATTTAGCTGCAGACGACTCAATCACAATCAACAAAGACACACTCCAAATTGTCATCAATCAACTGCAGGATTTGAAAGCAAAAGAGGAAGATGCACAACACAGGAATCAACACTCTGAACTAGTGCTTGTTCAAAATAATCCTTTGTTTGAAGATGATTCCTATCAGCTACTAGAAAACAAATAAATCATGTCAAAAGATGTTCAGAGTTCCAGATGCCAACATTGTGACAGAGTTGGCCATATGAAAGATTAGTGTTTTGATCTTCAACCTTGTCGGCATTGCGGAAAGCACAACCATTCTTTATATCAGTGTGTGAAGTTGAAGAAACCTACAAGAGTGAAACTTGCAGCCGATTACTGTACTGCTTCTTACTTTGGTCTACTAAGCGCCCCAAATGGAGATCATATGCAAAAGTTATGGCCACGAGAAATTGATTGTTCAACTAACAACCTTAAGGCCACAAACTTTATGACTATTCATCTCCTAGGGTTAGGTTTTTGGATGTTTAGGTTTCTTTTCCTCATAATTATGATAAATAGGCCCTTTCGGCCCAACTTGTCATGAATGAGCATAGTCATCACATCTCTTCTCAGAGATAAGCTACCACCATTTTAGCTACTTTATTTTAGAGTTTGTTCTATTTCTTCCATTCAGTAGAATTTTTGTTTATTATATCACTATATTCCACAGGGGCTTCACTCAATAAACAACTATCATAGCACGTTCGATCATGGCATATGAAACAATACCCATAATTTCACTAAATATTGGAAAATACCTTCCAAAATCGTTTTTTTTACCCCCTCCCAATATGCCTTCCCAATTTAAAAAACCCTTATTTTCACTAGATATTGTATGTATCAATTTTTTCATTAACATTTTTTATACCTCTTTATATTTCTACCTAGTATATTGATATGATGCCCCTCTTATGACCCCACATGCATTCTACAATGCACCTTGCTTCTTTCGATGTATATCGTGGATGCATATTACTTAACCCACAATGCACCTTGCTTCTTTCGATGCATATCGTGGATGCATATTACTTCACCCACAATGCAATTACTCAACCACATATCATTATGATTTGCAACATCTAATGGTCTAATGAAGATAGGAGATCACTTCTTGTATGTCACTAGAGCCAATGCACATAGTACAACATTTAGATTGCATGTTGCAGTTCCCCAATCGCTGACTAAGCCTATTGTGGGCTAGGTATCCAAGCCCCCAGGGCCTGTAACAGGCCCTAGGAGGCTGACTAAACCTTGCAAGGCCTGTAATAGGAACGAGTGGTTGGGTATTCAAGCCCCCAAGGCCTATCAAGGGCCTATAACAATCCCTGGAGGCTTAGAGCCTCCCAAGGCTATTAGTAACAACTAGCTGAGCGCTATTAGAAACAATTGGTTGTTAATGACCACTGTCTCTCGACTATGATCGACTGGAAACCCACTTCACCATGAAAACCCTGGCCTCAAGCATGCCTCAAGACGCGATTTCCCTACGTACTGGTAAGCCCGAGCCTTGCCTCAAACCAATTTCTCATCTAGCCGTGATCCCGCCATCTCCATTAGGCAGATATTTGTCATCCTGCCCATATAAAAAAGACCCCAAAGTATTTTTGTATTGTTACATTAAATAAAAAACCCTTTTCCCCTTAATATATAAGCAATATAATTTTTAGGTTTTCATGAATATTTAATACCGCAATATGAATGAACGTGATATTATATTTCCTTCTAGTGAAGCCCCCGTGCTATATTCCTTGCAATATATCTATGTATGTGGTTTTATATTTTTTCTTTCATTTCGTTCTCACATAAATCCGTATCTATGGTATCAGAGCGGTCTACTCTTTCATTATTTCTCTATGCATGTCCTCTATGAGGTCAGAATATAAACAGTTGGGTCTTGAACTAGTTCAACTTGAGGAAAACTTCCCTCGGCGACCCAAACCACCCCCCATGTCCAAGGAAAAAGGAATCCCTCATGTGATAAAGGAACGAGATGATGGATCATTTCACCCAAATCCTTCGATAGATGTCGACAACACCAAAGGGATGTTCAAGCAGAAGCAGTCACTTCAGAGGATACACACCCTTCAAGGTACACGTTAACTTTGATATTCCTTTATTTGAAGGTCGGATAGATGCCATTGTATTAGATAAATGGTTTAGTTTTCTAGAGGGCTATTTCTCTGTGCACAATTTATCCAATACAAAAAAGATTGTCTTTGCGCTCCTTAAGGCGGTGGCCCATGTGAAAGATTGGTGGGACACTTATTGTGAGAAAAACGCCATAGATAAGACTGATTTTTTTGGGGGCGATCCCACCTAGGCATATTTTTTGGAATCCCTCAAGAAGCAATACTATCCTGTTGGTAGCTATGATGACCAATACACAAAATGGACCACTTTGTGGTAGGAGAGGGATGAAATAGTGCCGAAAGTACACAAACAACTTCCATACTGTTACACCAAAATGTCATCACCCTTGTGCAAGTGTCGCAAGTGTTGCAAGTTTCGTCACCATGACCGTTGCAAGTGTCGTCATTATGACCAAGTGTCGTCATCATGACCGTTGTGACAATGTTGTCATCTTGACCATTGTGTAAACTCTTTGCTATGACCCCTAAACTCATTTTGGGCTAAAACACATCCAACTGAGAGATTTCCCTGCCTAGTTGACCTCTTTGAGTAGGCTGTCGCACTTTATCTTCCTACAGGGTGAGACAGACCCCCTTTGTCGCAATTCTTGGTCAGATAGAGTGAGACACTGTCGCACTTTGTCCTTCTACAGGGTGCGACAAACCCCCTCTGTCGCTCTGTGTCCTCTACCAGGGTGCGATGAGGTTGGTTAAAGGCTATTTTGGGGAGTCTCGAAGTATTTCTAGAAGTTTGTTGAGGTGGAGACCTATCCCTAGGCTTTAGGTGAGGTGGCATTTCGGTTCCTAACCTAATGGGAGGATCCCTTAACCATCTCCCCCTAATCCTCAACCTATCCTATCTCTTTAGCCCTATATAAATGCCCGCTCTTGCCATGGGAAGGAAGGAAGGTCTCTGGTATCCTTATGCTGGTAGAATCCATATTGGTGATTGGGAAGCTTGTGCCACTTTGGAGGCTTGGCTTGGACATGTTGGATGGAGGATGCGAAGTTGAGGCTTTGGTTGTAGTTTCATCCTTTCTATGTATTCCCACCTTTTATTACAGTTAATATAATCTCTTTCCATGAATGTTGTCTCATTGATGATGTTTAGAACTTTCTTCCTCAACTGTTAGTTTAGATCAGTTATTGTTTAGATATATTGTACTGCTTGTATCGTTTCCATATTGTCTTGACAGGTCTTGCAGCTAGAGATCTGACGACTGCAAGACTTGGAGCAACAACAAGGAGAAGGATCCGCGATCTGAAAGGTATGATATCTAAGTACTTGATCTGTAATTGATCTAGGGAAGTAGATTCATATTCTATCCTATTTGTTCTAGATTCACTTGAACTAGGGAGATCTGGCTCGCATCCGCTCAAGTGGATTGTCCGTTAACACATACCTTGCACACAAAGATCGGTATTAGGGACTCTGAGCGGAGCCTAGTTTTAAAATATTGCAGTAGCCTACATAGGTACATCTGAACTGAAATGGAGTTCCTAGACATCTCGTCCTTAGGAACTGCTTATCGATTTGTTCTCAAAATCGAGCAAAAATTTAAGTAGAAGAATAAATGGGAGATTGGGTTTGCGGATCCACCACAAAAGCAATGCAAGGGAAACCCTGGGCTGCAGAACAAAGGACAAAGTAAGGACAACCAAAGCTAGGATAACCAATCCAAATACCAAGCATTGAAGTATAACGAGAAGACAAAGAAGGACACTGGGAAATGGTGTGAGTTCCATAAGAGCCCTTGGCACAACACTGATGAATGTCACTAAAGCAATCATTGGTGGCTGAGATCAAGGCTTCCAAGTCAGATCCTAGTTCCAACTCTGATGTTGAACCCAATTTCCCAGTCGTAGACAAGGGAACGTGGATCATCGATGTAGAACCCAGTGTTACCATTTCTACCACAAAGGTCCATCCCAGCGATGTAGAGGAGCCAGAGGAAGGAGAATTCCTTTTCTACTCACATATGTGGGTCAACGGAACTGCACTACATTTCATTGTTGATAGTGTAAGCAAAAAGATTTTTATTTCGACAGAGGTCGTCAAATGATTGAACTTGCCAATGACACCACAACTGCAACCCTATAACATGGGGTGGCTTAGCCAACGACGAGAAATTTGCGTCAGTCAACAATGCCACCTACCCTATGACATCAAGCCCTTCAAAGATGAGGTAATGTTTGATGTGTTGAAATTTGGTTTTTATTGATGTCAACTAATGTCAAAGAGGATGTCAATTGATTCAGTTTGAGTCATTGATGTCAATTGAGGTCAAATTGGATACAACATTCTTATGCCAACTTAAAGAAGTATATGGAAGCCACTTTGAAGAAGCATATGCGAAAGATAACTGAAGGATATGGATTCCAGTCTGAAGAAGTATATATAGAAGTTGCATCCAGCATGAAGATGTGTGTCCAAGGATACATCATTCCTTATCAGTATGAAGAAGCACATTAGGAAGGTACATCATGTAGATCCAATTCAAAGAAGTACATAAGTAATGCATCCTACTACATGTGGTACCTGCGTAGATACCAAGTGCACCAAGTCATACTCTCTTAAGGTAGTAGCCAAAGAATTGGGTGGACAAAGGTACATGTGCACAAGCAACCAAGGAGTTGGTTAAGAAAAGGTGCAAGTGTGCAAGCATATCAAGGGAATATTCTAGAATGTGCAAGCAAGCCCAAGCATTATATGGTCAAAGATTGGAAGTGCAAAAGAAGTATGAAACGACTTATGGTTGAACAATCCTGAAAGCACGCAAGTCTCACCAATCAAAATATGCTTTCAGTTATTGAAGCACACACAAGTTTCAAGAAGGGTGCAACGTTTGAAGTTAGTATATGTGCAAATTCCACATCTAAAGACTCAGCAAGTGTGTAAGTCCCACAATTGATGGTTCCGCAAGGGTCAAATTCCCACCAAGTCAAGGATCACGTATGTGCAAGTTCTGCAAAGCATTAATACACCAAGTGCGCAAGTTCCACAAGTGATGGTACCGCAAGGGTTAAAGTCCACTAAGTCAAGGACTAGGTATGCACAAGTTCTACAAGAGATGGCATGACAAAAGCACAAGATGAGGTCAAAGTACCACCAAGTCGAGGATCATGGTTGCACAAGTTATACAAAGTAATGGTACATCAAGATCATAAGACTACAATGCTAAGGTGAAATTTCCACTAAGTCGTGGACCATGGATGCACAAGACCCACAAAGGATGACATATTAGCAGTGCAGAACATGACATGTGGCATAGGCATAATCTGTGAAGAAAGGAAGAAGGAATGACACAACCAACTTGTGGACATACAATCCATGCATGACATGTATAAATAGAGATTCAAGTTGGATATTTGAATTAAGCTTGATGGAGAGATCATAGAGCTTCAAGTGGAAGATACAAACTTATATTCGGGTCATCAAGGGCTTGAGGAAAAAACAACATGATCTAGCGAGGAGCCGAGTGCACACATACAACATAATGATTTATTGATGGTGCACATAATGATATTGTAGATATTTGATGGATGCACAAATACTGAAAGGAATAAATATAGAAGTATGCGTAAGTGCGTGAGGACCGAATGATAATATTGTTGATAGAACACATATAGTCATAGATGATGTAAGTCAGAAGCACAAAGACAAAACCGAAGTATATCATAAGATGCATAGAAGTTTGGATGATTCATGAATGTTGAAGTGAAGTGTGCGAAGTGAAGAAGTCCATCAGATGTGCAACAACATAACAACAACAAAATATTGTAAGCGCGTCATGATGAGGGTGATATGAGGCAAGTGCGTTAAATCGAAAGGACGGATCATATGATGCACACCATGTCGCAGATTGTCTAAAGGAATGTGGCACTTAAACAGAATGGACACATCTAATTAAGTGTGCAGTTCCATATGATACTGGTGCATAATTTCAGAACATCAAGACATCCATTGAAGCACGGTATTAGTCGGTGAAGTGGATTTGTGCAGAAGCATGACAACACAACTAATCAGTGGTGCAGACTACAGCAGATGAAGTAGCACATGACATGTGAAGTAAGTCATTAACATAAGTGAAGAATTGAGTGGACTAAGAATTCATGTGATGTATGCAACACCATGATAGAGAATCATCTGCATATGAAGGTGGTGCATAGAAGAATGAACTATAGAAGATTAGAAGTGTGCGCGAGTTGAAAGTTCAGTAAGACGGAAAATTATTTTGGATATCTAGGCGGCAAGACGAGGCAAGGAGAAGGAGGTTGTATCCTCCTTCCAGTTGGTGCTGGAGAACACAGGGAGTTGGTGCTTCCTTCTGGTCAGTGCCTGTAAAACCAGGGGGTCAGTGCCTCCTTCTAGTTGGTGCTGGTAAACATAGGAATTCGGTGCTTCCTTGAATGTATTCTTTTCATTACAAAAGAGCATTATGTGGTTTTCTCCCATTTTGGTTTCCATGTCAACATATTGTGTGTTTTGTGTTCTTTGTCTTGGTGCAAATGTGGATGAATATTTTATTTATGTTGGATGCATAATTAAAGATCAAGATTAAGTAAAAGACTAATATGTTAAAGAAGGTAAAAACTACTGATAACTGCGCTAATATTGATTCACTCCCCTCTCGGTATTAAATTGATTCCAACAATTGGTATTAGAGAGGGTGTCTTCAGTCACAGATTAACATCTGGAAGATAGATCCTTACGCATATATGGTATTTCAACTAATAGATCACCAAGGTTTGAAGGCACCAACTATATATTCTGTAATGTCAGGATGGAAGTATATCTGCAATCACTAGGAACATATGTCTAGTAGCCCGTTATTGATGGTTACAATGTCCCAGCAGTCATACTAGTTAATCTAGTACATAGGAGAATATATGAATGAAATGCAAGAGCCAGAAATGAAATGCTTTTTGGTTTGACTGGTAATTAGTTCTTCAAGATTATGCACTGCGAATCAACCAAGGAGGTTTGGGACAAACTCACAGGTGTCTATGAAGGTGATGAGAAGGTAAAGAAAACAAATTTATAGACCTACTCTGGTTTATTTGAATATCTGAAAATGAAAGATGAAGAGAACATTACCTCTTATTTATTAAGAGTTGATGAGATAGTTAATGCTATCAAAAGTCTTGGGGTCACTTTGGAAGAAGAATCCATTGTACAAAAGATACTATGAACTCTTCCCTCAAAGTTTGATGCAAAGGTGTCTGTATTGGAATATAGAGCTAATCTTGAATATCTAACAAAGGACAAAATTTAGGATATTTTGACTGCATACGAGATGAGAACTGAGAAAGAGACTCCCATCAAAAAGGAATCTGATTTTAAAGCTATCGGGAAATACGAACATGATCATGACAAGGATTGTTGTGACGAGTCAGATGACGAGCAATTAAACTTTGTTAGAAAGGTGAAAAGATGATGAGTTAAGTATAAGAACAAGCTGCCCTTAAAATGTTTCAAATGTGGACGAGTAGTTCATTATGCCTCTAAGTGTCCTTACAAAAAACATGAAGACAGTGACAGCGAATCCAGTTATCATGAATGTATAAACGCGTGCACTCAGCAAAGACTTGAAAGTAAAAGGAGGATTCCAAAACAAAAGAAAAGTTTGTACACCGAGGAAGATAGCAATGTATCTGAAGGGAGCGACTGCGATGAAGAACCAAAAGAAGTACTTTTCATGGACTTTAAGGAAGAAGAAAACATAGATGAAAAGAATAAGAGTGGTTCAAATAATACTCCAGTTGCGCAAAGAAAACCAGGATCATTAGACAAA
Source organism: Larix kaempferi (assembly GCA_027924585.1). Classification (NCBI taxonomy): domain Eukaryota; kingdom Viridiplantae; phylum Streptophyta; class Pinopsida; order Pinales; family Pinaceae; genus Larix; species Larix kaempferi. The sequence continues at coordinate 30,741,773 of BSBM01000372.1, forward strand.
TACTTCTTTAGTGGATCGTTCAAAACACCTCCAAAGATATTTACATCTCCAAATCCTGTTGCAAAAATCAATATTGATAGTCAATCTGAAGAAGAAGAAAATGTTGTAGATGTTGACTGGGAAGGAGAATTAATTAGTGCCCTTGATGAATTGAAGTCAAGAAAGAAGAATAAATTCTTGTAGGAGAAATTGTCGAAGTATGAGGAAAAGGACAAGCCATTTCAAGAATCTATTGACGCAGAAGTTCGTGAAAAGGTAAGCAACTATGAGATACAACTGATTTTTGAAAAAGACAAGGTCAAAGTGCTTGAGGAAGAGAAATATGCATTGAAAGCTTCTTTAGAAGAATTTGCGTAGAAAATAAGGATGCTGACAAATCAACTTGAGGAGAAGGACAAAGAGATATCTCGTCTAGAATACAAATTGCTTGAGATGAAGGGTAAGAAACAAGTCCAAGATCCCACAGCGATTTTCACACATCAAGAAAACAACAAGGCTATTATTGATGATGAGGTAAAATACAAGTTTAAAGACAACACATCAATCCTGAACAAAATCCTAGACAATCAGAGATCACCAAAAGACAAAACAGGCCTTGGCTATGAGAAGGCATTGAAGAAGGTCTGTGATATAAAACATTGCCCAAATCATGTTAAGTCCTTCAGGAATGATGACTACAAATCTTTTCAACATACTAATCAAAGAAGGGTCAATAGGATGAAGTGTGCAAGACATAATCATTTTGGTCATATTGCAAAATATTTTCAAACTATGAGATGCTATGCATGTGATGGTTTTGGACATAAAGCTGTGTATTGTCGAAGGGTAGTAAATTGTCCAGATGAAGACTTATTGCACAAAGGAAATTACAGTGTGAGAAATTATAGAGAAAATTCTCAAGTACATAATCAAGTTAGTAATGTGCACAATAAAACATGGGTAAGGAAATATCCTCAGAAGCGCACAGAAGAAGCAGACAATCCGGGTACATCCAAAGTAGCAAGCAATTGTTGCTCCTCCTGTTGATCCTAAAACTATCAGGTGAAGACACTTGAATTGAAAATGTTGCACCTTAGAATTCAAGGAGTAGGCTAAGTGTGTGGTTGGAAGGTATATGTCGCAGTATTCATCATAGTTGCACAAGGTTATGTATTAAGTTGCAAATGTCGCAGAAAGAAATTTCGGACACATGCATGCATTAAGTTGTTGCTGAGTTATCTTGCATGTGATGGAGTAAAGAACAAAGCAATTATTTGAATTAAGTATTGCAGACACGAAAGGAAGATTCTTGCATGAAGAAATGGTGTAAACATTGCAAAATATATCTTTTATTATATATTCAAATCAGTCTATTTACAAAATTGCATGAGTCGGGAGTCGATGCTGAGGCCAAAAGGCGCATATAAACAAAACTGACAAAATTGAGTTGCTGAAGTAGTCTACAATTTCAGTTCAAGGTCAATGTCTGATTGGTTTTCAAGAAAAAGCTCCAAGTCCACCGACACAATTGTAGTACACTCTGAAGAAGGGTGCACATGAAGGAGTTACATAGTTGCAGACGATGATGGTGAAATATGTTGAGGCCGAAGCAAGCACAGTTCACTCAAATATATTGTTGTTGGCGCTCTAGATTGTCAACCCGACGATTCAGATGAGTCAGTTGTTCGGAATTCCCAAGATACACCTGCAACTGAGCGTATTGATGACGGAACTCTGTTTCCTCCATATACCGCTGTCAGACGCCGATGTCAACCCTTAGGCGTGAGAATTCATACTGTTGTTTATGAACTGCAAGTCACACATTCTCAAGGGAGGTATTCATTCTTTGGTAGAATTCCATTGGAATAAAGAAGAAGAACCAAGTGATGAACCAGGAATTGTTCATGGAACTCTTATAGAATTGAATGGAATACGTCCACGTGCATGAAATTAATTTGATGATATATGCATTGAATATCGCACAAGTCTAAGAAGGTGGTGGAGTTGCCAAAATTGAATGACAGATTTAATAAGATTTGAAAAGGTGTACGGAAAGAGAAAATCCAATCTATTGCTTCATGCGACAGATGTTTCCCCAAAAGCTTGAGTACAATGATGACACGTAATTGTTCCCACACGAACTAAGCATCATATCTACTTTAATGTTGAACTTGTGGATACACATGCCAAATATTTGGTTGTAATGGCAAGGATGGGGCAATAATAAGTGCGACAAGGCAAGGAGATAGCACAATAAATGCGATAGATGAAGTAGTCAGGTGCAGAAAGGAAGAAAATGAAAAGACAATGCAAAACTAAGAAAGTTTTTGGCACTGTGTAGTTGGCACAAAATGAGGCATACTTGAACCAATGCACAAAGGATGATGAAGTGTTGTGACATGAATAATAGGTCAATATACAAAAGGAAGATAACACCCATACAAGGAAAGCAATCAAAGATAATTATGAAAGCAATATTCAAATTGCAGGATATCACTGCAGAATTACAACAAAGAAATGAAGCATGAAGACAAGGGGAGTTATCCCTGAACAGTGAATGAAGGAAGGCGCAAAACAAAAATAAGAACCAGTAATTGCGCAAGTAATGGCACCTCTTTGCCATTGATATCAAAGGGGGAGAAGATGCATGAAGCTGAGAAAAAATAAAGCAATCAAAAAGAAAAGATGCATGAGAAGTTTTGAAAGAGCATAAAGCAGAAACAAAACGTAGTAAAGTATGATGTTGATTACATAAAGCTGAATGCAGTGCATGAAGAGACAACATGAACATGCAGTAGATGTGAAAGAGCATGAAGTAGATTAATGAAGAGATGGAATACAGATGCAACAGACGTGAAAGAGTGTGAATTAGATCAGCCATCTATGCAGAAGTAACAAAAACCAAAAGAAGTACTGACAGTAGTATGCGCAGAAGTCAGAATCCCAAAGAACTTACGGGGAGCATATACACAGGGGGAGCACTACGACAAGTTGAGATGAAGCATACAGTTCAAGAAAACTATACACAGCTTCATAAGGTGTTGACATCAATGCCAAAGGGGGATATTGTTGAACTTTGGTTACCATTGATGTCAACTAATGTCAAAGAGGATGTAAATTGATTCAGTTTGAGTCATTGATGTCAACTGAGTTCAAAGTGGATATACAATTCTTATGCCATATTAAAGAAGTATATGGAATACACTTTGAAGAAGTATATGCGCAAGATAAATGAAGGATATGGATGCCAGTCTGAAGAAATATATCTAGAAGTTGCATCCAGTCTGAAGAAGTATATCTAGAAGTTGCATCCAATCTGAAGATGTGTGTCCAAGGATACATCATGCATGATCAGTATGAAGAAGCACATTAGGAAGGTACATAATGCAAATCCAGTTCAAATAAGTACATAAGTAATGTATCCTACTACATGTGGTACCTACACAGATATCCAGTCCACCCAGTCATACTCTCTCAATGTAGTAGCCAAATAGATGGATGGAAAAAGGTACATGTGCACAAGAAACCAAGGAGTTGGTTAAGCAAAGGTGCAAGTATGCAATCATATCAAGGGAATATTATGGAATGCGCAAGCAAGCCCAAGTATTGTATGGTCAATGATTGGAAGTGCACAAGAAGTATGAATTGACTTATGGTTGAACAATCCTGAAAGCGAGCAATTCTCACCAATTGGAAGATGCTTTCAATTATTGAAGCATGCACAAGTTCCAAGAATGGTGCAGCGGTTGAAGTTAGTATATGAGAAAATTCCACAACTAAAGACTCAGCAAGTGCACAAGTCCCACTAGTGATGGTACCGCAAGGGTCAAATTCCCACCATGTCAAGGATCATGTATTCCCAAGTTACGCAAAGCATTGATACACCAAGTGCACAAGTTCCACAAGTGATGGTACCACAAGGGTTAAATTCCACTAAGTCAAGTACCAGGTATGTGAAATTTCTAAAAGAGATGGCATGACAAAAGCACAAGATGAGGTCAAAGTCCCACCAAGTCGAGGATCATGGTTGTGCAAGTTCTACAAAGTAATGGTACATCGAGATCACAAGACTACAACACTGAGGTGAAAGTTCCACTAAGTCATGGACCATGGATGCACAAGACCCACAAAAGATGACATATCAAAAATACAGAACATGAAATATGGAATAGGCATAATCCATGAAGAAAGGAAGAAGGAATGCTACAACCAACTTGTGGACATACAATCCATGTAGGACATGTATAAATAAATATGCAAGTTGGATATTTGAAGTAATCTTGATGGCGAGATCATAGAGCTTCAAGTGGAAGATACTGATTTATATTTGGGGCATTAAGGGCTTGAGGACAAAATGACATGATCTAGCGAGGAGTCGAGTGTGCACATACAACTAAATGATTTAGAGATGTTGTGCCGAATGATGTTGTAGATCTGTGATGGATGCACAAATACTGAAAGGCATAATTATAAAAGTATGCGTAAGTGCGTGTGGACCAAATGACAGTATTACTGGAATCACGCAGATAGTCACGGCCGATGTAAGTCTGAAGCAAAGAGATAGAACCGAAGTATATTAGAAGATGCGCATAAGTTTGGATGATGCATGAATGTTGAAGTGAAGTGTGCGAAGTGGATAAGTCCATCAGATGCACAATGACAAAACATCAACATAATCTTGTAAGCACGTCATGATGAGGATGATCTGAGGCAAGTGCATTAAACCAAAAAGAAGAATCATATGATGCACAACATGTCACATATTGTCTAAAGGACCTTGGCAATTAAACAAAACAGACACATCCAAGTAAGTGCATAGTTTCATCTGATACTAGTGCGTAATTTCATAACAACAAGCTATCAATTGAAGCACAATATTAGTTAGTGAAGAACAGTTGCGCATAAGAAAAACAACATAGCTAATCAGTGGCGCATACTGCAGCAAATGAAGTAGCACGCGATATATGAAGTAATTCATCAGCAGAAGTGAAGAATTGAGTGGAATGAGAAGTCAAGTGATGTACGCAACACAGTGACAGAGAATCATCTGCATACGAAGGTGGTGCACAACAGAACAAACTACAGAAGATCAGAAGTGTCCGCGAGTTGAACGTTCAGTAAGACGAAAAATTATTTTGGATATATGGGTGACAAGACGGGACAAGGAGCATGAGGTTATAGCCTCCTTCTAGTTGGTGTTAGAGAACACATGGATCTGGTGCTTCCTTCTGTTCGGTTCCCCCTTCTAGTTGGTGCTGGTAAACATAGGAATTCGGTGCTTCCTTGAATGTATTATTTTCATTACAAAAGAGCATTATGTGGTTTTCTCCCATTTGGGTTTCCACGTCAAAATCTTGTGTGTTTTGTGTTGTTTGTATTGGTGCATATGTGGATGAATGTTTTATTTATGTTGGATTCATAATTAAAGATAAAGATTAAGTAAAATACTAATATGTTAAAGAAGGTAAAAATTGTTGATAACTGCATTGATATTGATTCACCCCCCTCTCGGTATTAAATCAATTCCAACATGTTGTTGCCCCACTTGAAGTTTGTGATGTTCTTTTAGGATAACCATATATGTGGAAACGTCATGTTGTGTATGAATCTAGGCCTTGTAGTGTCATTATTACTTTGGGCAAGCAATTATACCGGATACCAGAGACAATTCCCACCATTGTAGTATCTCTCATTTCAGTTAAGCAATGCAGGAAGGTTATCTCCCAGATTGAGAAATTTTTCCTGTTCATGGTTTGTTCTGAGGGTGAGCGAAAGATCACAACAACTTCCACTACCTCTACACAGGATCCATCTGCATAGTAGAAACATGTGGAAAAGATCGTGGAAGGATACAGATACATCTTCACCACACCTATTGGGGTGCTAGTGCATTATTAGGTCAAGCATTCCATTGATTTGACACCTGGGGCGCCTTTACCTAACATACTAGTACACACGATTTCCCTCATGAAGAATGAAGAAATCAAACATCAGATTCAAGAATCAATCCAGAAAGGGTATATTCCACCCAACTCCTCACCTTTTGGGAGTCTAATTGTGTTGGTATAGAAGAAAAATGGTACATGGAGACCTTGTATTGATTACAGATCTCTAAACAAAATCACAGTTCGGAATTGTTATCCCATTCCCCAGATTGATGAAATTCTTGACTAGCTCAAGGGTGTCTACAAATATTTTAGTAATATTGATCTGAAGTCTAGCTATCATTAGGTGCGAATTGAGCAGTCCGATGTATGAAAGACTGCCTTCTAATCTCAGGAAGGCCTTTTTGAGTGGTTGGTCATGCCTTTCAGCTTGACTAATACTCCAACAAATTTCATGAGGATGATGGAATATATTCTCCGGCCATGCACCAATTCTTTTGTAGTCATATATCTAGATGATATCCTCATCTAAAACATAACTTGGGTAGAACATTTGCAGCATATCCATTGGGTCTTCAGCACCGTGTGATAAAACAAATTATATGTCAATCTAGAGAAGTGCTCATTTGGCATGGAGAGGATTCAGTATCTAGGATACATAGTGGACAAACATGCTGTGAATGTGGATGTGGCCACTATCCGAGCCATTCGTGACTTTCCAACCCCGACAACTCTCACAAAGTTCCGAAGCTTCCTAGGCCTTGCTAAATTCTATCGCAGTTTTGTGTTGGGATTCTCTAATATTGCTTAGGCCCTTATCCATGTGACCAAAGGTGGGTCTAAGGTGATGTTTGTTTGGTCCAAGCCACAACAACATGCATTTGAGGAACTAAAGTAACGATTATGTTCAGTTCCCGTCCTTACCTTACCAAATCTGCAACAACCCTTTGAAATTAAGACAGATGCTTCAGACTATGTTGTCGGTGCAATACTCACTCAGCATGGCCATCCAGTGGCGTATGACAATGAGACGCTTTTAGATGTTGTCCACAAGTACACCACCTATGCCAAGGAACTGTATTCCATTTTCCAATCTTGCCACCAATGGAAGCATTACATCCTAGGAAAAGAGACGGTCATCCACATTGATGTTAAAAACCCGTGTCAACCCTTCTCTTTACTTTGTTATTATATTGTTGTTGGACGCATATGCTTTGTAAGTCATCCCGTATTATTTGTTGATCCATAGTTTGTATTAGCCCATGGTATTAACCCATAGTATTGGACACATATGCTTTGTAAGTCGTCCCATAGTATTATATGTCCCATGGTATTGACCCATAGTATTAGGCATAGACTTAGTATATAAGTGTGTGTTGAGGCCAATGAAGGTATCGTGAAGTTATTTGTATTGAGCTTGCTCAAAGGAGGTTGCCCCCTCGAAGTGGCCTGTGATCAATAAAGTGATTCTGAGTTTTTTTCTTACTTCTATCTCGTTTATTTTCATTAATTAATTGTTGCAGGTTCCTCACATCTGGTATCAGATCACTTTCTTGGGCTCGCTGGGTGAAATTTTTGCCAATTTTTTTTTCGCACCTGTTGCAGGTTCGGATCCGGGAATAATTCCTATCCGCTTAAATGTGGGAAGTACTTGGGCATAAGCCCTAAAACTCATTGTGAGGAGTACCACAGGAACCCCAAAGTAGCTGGCCCATTAAGAGGACCTGGTAGCGAAAAGGGCAATGACCCCTACCTGATTGACTAGTTCCCACTCGTGAGGTAAACCAAGAGTTGTCGTTTTAAGCAAAGCGGTTATTAGTTCTACCTGAGCCGTGGAGTGAGGGGTACTGCCCCAATACGCAAGCCGTCAGACAACATTGGTGGCCGAGTGAATCCCCTAAACCGTTAGGAATCCGAGCATACCTGGAATCCATATCTATTTCCAGCTGATAAATCGCAGATTTCGTCTACCCAGAACTGTTACCAGACACTTCCGCGCCGTTGCAGATCCATCTGTTGCCGATCACTTCTGCGCTATTGCATATCCATCTATTTTTTATCACTTCTGTGCGGTTGCAAATCCATTTGTTACCAATCCCTTTAGTGCCGCTGCAAATCCATTTCTGAAGAAAAAAAATTAATAAAAATAAAATAAACATAAAAAAATATGTTTTTGCACCATATCTCCCTTGTTTTAACTCTGTTTCCCTTGAAACTTCCCTGACACCCCTACAATCCCATTCTGTATATTTCATTCCTGAGGACCTTATCCCAAATTCCACTTCCCAATGCCATAAATTCCACATTTGTCTATTTTTAGGGTTTGCCATAACTTCTTTGATTTTCACCCAATCGCCTTCAAATTTTACCACAGTGTTCATTTCATATTTCTGCTTCATTGTCCCTCTCTGCCAAATTTTCTCATTCTTTCACCCCGCTTCTGAAATCCCCCTTTTTTGCTTCCCTGTCCCTTTGAAAGTGTCAAAAACCTAGTCAAACCCAAATTACCCATAAATTTTTTTCCCAAATCCAGATTTTCCTTTACTAAAATAGTTTTTGTTTTTGTTTATCTACCAACTCATAAAAAAAAAACTCCTTGTTATGGTTGTCACCCGTGCAGGAGCAAAAACCATGGAGGAAGCACTTGCATCCATCCAAACCAAACTCCAAGATCCGGATGAAAAATTTCTCAGCCTCCATCTTCAACACTCATCCATGAACAATAACCGACAGCCGACTCTTTTGCATCCACTGGGTTCTCTTCTTCCAAAAATTTTTGTGGGCCGAAGCTTGATTTTCCTCGCTTCAATGGTATTGATCCGACTGGATAGATATACCGGGCAGAACAATATTTCAGTTTGCATAATACTTTTGATGTCCAGAAAGTTCCACTTGCATCCTTTCATTTGGAACAGGAATCCCTTCAATGGTACTGTTGGTACATCAAAGCTCATCATGAGCCAAACTGGACAGATTTTTTCCAACTCCTTTTGCAACGATTTGGTCCTAGTGCTTTTGATGACTTCACCGGAGCACTCACTAAACTTTTTCAAATTGGCACGGTGAGAGAGTATCAGATAGAATTTGAGAAACTGGCCAATCACATAAAAGGATTTTCTGATGAATTCTACATGATTTTTTTTATCAGTGGTCTCAAGGATGAAATCCGCTCAGAGGTCAAAATGTTCTGTCCCAACACAATGATGGAAGTCCTAGGGTTGGCTAAGTTGGAAGAGGACAAGATCGCAACCCAACAACGCTCTAAACCAACCTTTGTTCCCTTCAGAAATATGGGTTCCCAACGACCTCCCATCACGCTAGCTCCTCGACCAACTCCTATCAAGCATTTGTCTAAACCAGAGATACGGGCACACCGAGAAAAAGGGATTTGTTATCATTGTGATAAGAAATTCACTTGGGGACATAGATGTGTTGAGCAAAAGCTCTATCTCTTAGGTGTGGATTCTCCGCCTACCTCTGTACTTGGTGAAGAAGCTCCAGATACAATAGATGATAAGGTCGACATTCAACACCCGCTTGTTGACCCCCCATCTCAGGACAACCCACCAGATATCTCTCTCCATGCTGTAACCGACGTCGCCACCCCACAAACAATGCGAGTCAGGGGTTACTTCAAGAAGCTCCCTCTTACCATACTCATTGATTCTGGTAGCACTCATAACTTCATTGACCCTTGGATTGCTAAATAGGATGATTGTTTTATCCATCCTTGCTCCAACTTTGAAGTCATGGTTGCCAATGGGGGCACCTTACCTTGCAAGGGAAGTGTCACAATGTGCATATCTCTCTGGAAGATTATAACCTGTGCTTTGACATGTTTTCCTTGTCCTTAGGCGGATGTGATGTGGTTTTGGGTTTTCAATGGTTACGCACTCTTGGACCCATTTTATGGGATTTTGCTGAACTTTGGATGCATTTTTTAGTTAATGGGAAACAACACAAATTTACGGGCTTACAACCAGGGTCTCTTTGTGTTGGTTGTGGAGGCTGATCTCTAGATTCAAAGATATTATTATTCATCCGTGTTTGTACCCTAGCTTTATATGATATGTAAAAAGGATTGTACACTCACCCCAACGGGGGGGGTGTGGGAGGGGGCGAATCCTCCCTCCACCGGGGTCTGGGGGTTATAACCCCTAGCTAGGGGGTCCGGGGGTGAAGCCCCCGAAGGAAATTTTTGGGGTTGTTTTACAAGCCCATGGTTTTGGGTAACCTGTGGTATTTTCCCATTGTATCTCCCTTATAAAAGAAAGACATTGTAACATGGCTAGGTTTGATGTATTAGGTATTATGCATTGTAAAGATCTTTGAGATCAAGAAGAGAGACTATGAGACAGTGAAGAGGAAGTGCAGTGGTTGTGCTGCAGGTTGTATCCCTTCACTTTGTTGGACCGTATAATATAAGGACTGGCAACTTCAGTGTGGACATAGCCCAAGTTGGGTGAACCACGATATATTTGTGTCTCTCATGTAATGTGTGTGTGTGATTATATTTGCATTTATGCTTATTGTTATTGCTCTGCGATCCTGTTTTTCTAACACTTCACATCATCAATTCACATCGCTTGGAAAAGATCCTTAAGAAGAATTCACATGGTGTGATTGCTCATCTCCATTCCCTTCAGATGCACCCATCAACGGTCTCCACTAGTCCCTTGGATAGATATGCAGGTGTCTTTGCTGAACCAGTGGGCTTGTCGCCTTCAAGAGACCTTTCCGGTAAGAATTTAGCCGCATCTACATCTCAAAAGGAAATGATGGCTATTTTGCATGTAGTACAGAAGTGGAATCAATACCTATTATGGAATTATTTCTGCATTAAGACTGATCTCCAGAGTCTAGAAAATTTCCTGGAACAACAGGTCTCCTCCCCAGCACACCTGAAATGGGTTATCCAACTCATGGGTTTTGCCTATGCGATCACTTACAAGAAGGGTAAGGAAAATCTGGTGGCAAATTCTCCTTCTCGCGCACTTGATGACCTAGTTTCTCTTACAACTATTTCTATGCTTGTTCCACATTGGTTGCAATCTGATCAACAGGGATATCCCTTCTATGAACTCCATGCTTCTCCATCGACAGGGCACTCTGGGTTCCTCAAAATGTATGACTGGGAACAATGTAACTTATTTTGGCAGGGACTAAAAATGGCAATTCAACAGATGGTGGCTGACTATGATACTTGCTAAGTCAACAAGGGTGAAACGACACTCCTTTCGGGACTACTTGAACCCTTGCTCATCCCTACACAGATTGGGACAACTATTTCTATGGATTTCCTTGAAGCGCTCTGGTGGTACAATAACACATCTAAAATGACACCATATGAATCAGTCTATGGACAGGCACTGCTAGTTCTTCTTCCATACACCCTCAACAGTTCCCCAGTTCAGGCAATTGACTCGGTTCTTCGAAACTGTGATAAGATTCTTCTCATTCTACAGGAAAATATTCACATGGCAAGAATTCGACTGAAACAAACGCCGATCAACACCATTCTGAGCACCATTTTCACGTAGCTGATATGGTTCTTCTTCATCTACAACCTTCCATCCCTGAAACTTAAAAAGCATAAACTTCTCTCTCACTATATCACAGAGGCATTAAGTCAGCGGCATGGAATGCAACCCAAGGATGCTACAGGGGAACCACTCCTTCAGATTCCGCATCAATTTCCACATCTAAATCTTTGAGGACAAAGCTTTTTCTAAGGGAGAGGGGATGTTAGGAACCTGTGTCAACCCTTCTCTTTACTTTTGTTAGTATATTGTTGTTGGACGCATCTGCTTTGTAAGTCGTCCCGTAGTATTTGTTGATCCATAGTTTGTATTAGTCCATGGTATTAACCCGTAGTATTGGACACATATGCTTTGTAAGTCATTCCGTAGTATTATATGTCCCATGGTATTGACCCATAGTATTGGGCATAGACTTAGTATATAAGTGTGTGTTGAGGCCAATGAAGGTACCGTGAAGTTATTTGTATTGAGCTTGCTCAAAGAAGGTTTCCCCCTCGAAGTGGCATGTGATCAATAAAGTGATTCTCAGTTTTGTTCTTACTGCTATCTCGTGTATTTTCATTAATTAATTGTTGCAGGCTCCTCAAAATTGATCACAATCCCTTGCAGTTCATGCAAACACAAGGAAAGTTATAGAATGAACACCACCAAAAGTGGTCCACATACTTACATCAATTCCACCTGAACATTAAATATAATAATGGAAGCACCAATCGAGTCATTGATTTCCTTAGTTGACCTCCAGTAGTAGCATTGACCACGCTGCTCAACTCTTGTGGCCACGAGACCTCCAGATGGCCTCAAATATATGACAGTGATCCTGAATTTTCTCCCACCTATCAAGTGCTATGTGCATGCAGACCAGTCGAAAACTTTCATCTCTAGGAAGGATTGTTATGCCACTTGGGCCATCTTTGTGTTCCTTCAAGCGAGCATGCAAAGTTGATTTGGGAAGCACATTATAGTCGGGTGGCAGGGTAGTTTGGCACCTAAAAGATAGTGGCGGTATTGCATAAGTATTTTTATTGTCCCAAGATCCAATAATTTGTTAGAAGATATATCATATCATGCATTGCCTGTGCCATCACAAAACCTGCTCTTAAGAATTAGGGGTTTTACACCCCTCTTCCTACTCCCAATGGGTCGTGGGAATCCATCCCCATGGATTACATGTCAAGACTACCTTCAACCAAGCATGGTAATGACTATTTTTTGGTGGTCGTGGATCACTTCTCTAAGATGGCCATTCTGAGAGCTTGTAAGAAGAGCATCTCCGCTGAGGCCACTGCTAAGCTCTTCTTTGAGCGTGTTTGGGTTCATTTTGGGCTGCCACAGAATATCACTTCATATCAAGATATCAGGTTCATAAGCACCTTCTGGTCCATCCTATGGTCATTGATGGACACCAAGCTCACCAAATCGACTTCCTTCCACCCCCAGACTAATGGACAGACAGAGGTAGTCAACTAGATGATTGTGCATATTCTGAGAATGTGCAATTCTAAACATCCCCGCACATAGGATGAGAGTATTCCATAAGCTCAACATATATATATATATAATACCTTCATGGCTCTACTCGCCATGGCCCTTTTCAAGTGTGCTCTGGGTTCCAACCATTAGTCCCAATTGATGTAGCTCTGCCCATTGCATCCACACATGAGGAACCTTCCCATGCTTAGACTAAGGCTGATAAGGCCACCGAATTTATTTAATGAATCCAGCACATCCGCCAATAGGTCCATGACATTTTGGAAAAAGCTAATACCAAGTACAAGCAACAACATGACCAACATCTAGTTCCACAGAATTTCTAGGTGGGTGATAGGGTTTGGTTGCATTTATAGAAAGAGAGGCTCACAAGACCCCATCGTAATATTTTTCCACTTCGATATGGGACGTACACCATCACCAAGGTATTCGGTGAGAATGCCTTCGAATTAAGCATTCCTCTATTCCTTATTCTGCACCTAGTATTTAACATGGAGCTCTTTCACCCATATTTTCCACCATTGCTAGACACATCAGAGGTGGCAAAGCAGTTGACACCTACAAATGATCCACACATGGCTAGGAAGCACGAGGGGGACAACAATTCGACTGAACGAGTCGGCTCTGTTATGGCGGAAGCTGAAGAAACATAATGCGCAAAGCAGGAATACACTACACATACAGAACACAAATGCATACAGACAATATGCAGGAATGCGAACTGATCTTCTATTACTAAATATGATATCATCGATTGATTCTATGTTGTATATTATAATAGTTTACATGCTTATATAGAGAGTGTTGAGATGCTTGGGTTATTTCCCGTTACGTTCAGTTACAAAATAAGTTAGAACAGTTCGGCAGTTCAACTGTTACAGTCGACTGGAAGACAAAGAGATAGTCTGTCGAAGTTCGACAGTCGCAAGTCACAGATCGACGCTACATGTCGATGTCGCGAAACTGTGAGGTCACATAACATGTCGAATTAGTGGAGTTTTCGAAGTCATGTCGAAGTTGGAATTTGTCAAAGTTGTGTCGAAGTCGATGACTTGTCGAAGATGTGTCGAAGTTATCATCCAAAAATAATGCCAACTGCGATGTGGATCATACCTCCTCCCTTAAGAAACAATGGTCCCAATTGTTTTCTTGTGAAGGTGAGGAAACTTTTCGGTCAGTTCAATAGTAGAGTACCACTTTCCTTGTGCTGGGATTTGTTCGGCTTTAGCAACCTAAAACAAGGGAATTGTGTTCGTCCTTGTATGGCGTACTTGTCGTCCCATAATGGTGTTGCAAGGAAGAGGCTCTTGAACATCTAGATTGATGTCATTGGGTTCTGCTGTCGGTAATTCGTTCTGTTCCAACAGTGGTGCATGGTAAGGTCGAAGTAGATCCACATTGAATACTGGATGCAAACCCAGGCATGCAGGAATTTCAAGCTGGAAAGCATTTTCTCCAATCTGTCTAAGAATAATGTACGGACCATATCGCAAAGTCTTGAGCTTCTTGAATGGACCAGTGAAGCACTCCTTCTTAAGATGTAACCAGACCTTGTACCCAATTTGGAAAGAATGAGAAATACGATGCTTGTCATGTCGGGCCTTAGCTTTCTCGTTTGCTTGATGCAACATTTCTTGTGCTTGCTTCTCGATGTCGCAGATTTGATCTCGAAACTTCGAAGCTTTATCAACTTCTCGCTGGCTATAGTCGGTGTCGGATTTTGGCTGTGTCGAGGAGCTGATCAAGTCGATAGGCGCTGAGGGTTGAAATTCATAACATATCTCAAATGGAATCTTGCTTGTAGAGCTATGTTGAGCACGATTGTAACTGTGCTATATATATGGAAGACTTTCATCCCATGTGCGTCGATGCTTTTGGTTGTACATGTGAAGCAGTTGTAGGACCAAGCAATTCACAACTTCCGTCTGTCCATCGTTCTGAGGATGGAAAGCTGTCAACAATGAGAGTTGTGTGTCGAGCTGTTTCCAGAGAGTCTTCCAAAAGATGCTGACGAATCTGGCATATCAGTCGAAAGTAATGGTTGTGGGTAAACCAAAGTGTTTCCAAACATGTGTGAAGAAGAGATGATCAGTCTGCTACAATGTTGTGGTCTTCTTGCATGGTATGAGAATGGCCATCTTGGAAAATTTATTGACTACTAAGATTGCATTGTGCTGATGTTCGGTAGTAGGATATCACATCAAGTAGTCCATAGAAATAGATTCCCATGGTCTACTAGGAACTGGAAATGGTGTGTAAAATCCCTAACTGCATGGAACATGAAACCACTGATCGGATCATGGAAACACAGGTTAAGGGAACCCACCAGCAAAAGATCCAACTAGATTGTTTTTTCAAAGTAGGGAAGCTACTCCACCAAGGCAAGTGGCTCACCAGGAGTCAAGTTCAGCAGAATTTTCCCCATTTGATGGTGGCACTCAACCCAAAGGAGACCATTGATTCCTAGGGGGGGGGATGATCCATATGGATATTGGTGGCCACCCACCTATTCCACTGGCTCAAAACAATTTTCCATTTTAGCAATTTTCTAGTAGTGTTCTACGATTTTTTCGGGTCTTGAACTTTCAAGCTGGCCGTTTTGAGGCCCTAAACAATATTTTTTGGCGTCCGCAACCATAGCACGATATACATAGGCTCTTGTATGAGCACAATCCACTATGGTACTCCTTGGCTAGATATTTCCAATGGTCTACCAAGCACCCCAAACATAGATCGTATGCAAAATTTATGACCCTGCGAATTTGACTGTTCAACTAACCACCTTGGGGCTGCAAACTTTATGATGGTTCATCTCCTAGGGTTAGGTTTTTGGATGTTTAGGGTTCTTTCCCTCATGATGATGATAAATAGGCCCTTTTGGCCTCTTTTTGTATTCAACTTGTTATGAATGAACGTAGTCATCACATCTCTTCTTAGAGATAAAATACCACCATTCTAGCTGCTTTATTTTATAGTCTGTTTTATTTCTGCCATTTAATAGAATTTTTGTTTACCGTATTATTATGTTCCTTGCAAAATATCTATGTATGTGGTTCTATATATGTTATTTCATTTCCTTCTCACATAAATCCAGATTATCAAAGAAAAAAGTAAGGAGGTATTTAGATTCACTTCCATGACCATGAGACACCTATCATATTCTCTCTTGCAAATAAGAAGGCACACACCTGTAAACCTAGCAAATAGGCTTATCCTGCGAAGTTTTCTGTTCATCTAACCACCTTGGGGATGCAAACTTTATGACAATTCATCTCCTAGGGTTAGGTTTTTTTATGTTTAGGTTTCTTTCCCTCATGCTTATGATAAATAGGCCCTTTTGGCCTCTTTTAGCATTCAACTTGTCATGAATGAGCGTAGTCATCACATCTCTTCTCAGAGATAAGATACCACCATTCTAGCTGCTTTATTTTACAGTTTGTTCTATTTCTTCCATTTAATAGAATTTGTGTTTATTGTATTATTGTGTTCCTTGCAAAATATCTATGTATGTGGATCTATATATGTTCTTTCATTTCGTTCTCACATAAATACGAATCATCCAAGAAGAAAGGAAGGAGGTATTTAGATTCAATTCCATGACCATGAGACACCTATCATATTCTCTCTTGCAAATAAGAAGGCACACACATGCAAACCTAGCAAATAGGATTATCCTCCCTAAACTTGGATAACTCAAGACCAACATGCTTCCATTGTTCCAATAATAAGGATTAGGGTTTTATCATTGTATTGGATACCATCACAGTTAATTTCTCTCACACCCACATTTCCTTCCGTGAATACATAAAAATTGGATTTGTCATTAGTTCTACAACCCATGACTATGAATTGGGACTTGCTTGTACCATCACATTTAGGGGGAAGTTAGGACACATGTGCAAGGAGGGTGACAAAGCTAGGCCAACTATTGTGTCCAAATTTGTCTCATATCTTATATATTTTCAACTAAGCTTTTTCTTCACATTCTAATGTGTGTCACCACCATACCTTTGATAGGCTTAAGGTCGAAGTGTGCCACAAACTAAATGAGCTCAACCAATGTCTACTACCATTTTTCATTTTCCATCTCAATATTTTCATTGTGTGAATTTGATATATATGAGCATTAGAACAATGAATTGATCTGATTTTTCCTCACATGACAAGGATAGAGAATTCAAATTTAATATACAATGGAATCTTCCCTATTTGTGGGTATTTCAATTAATTTCACCATCATTTCCATGACCTAATTTTTCTCTATGTTCTTAACTAGGGTATTTGTGATCTCTATTAGCTTGATGTAAGCATTATGATCCTTAAATGGAAAGCCGCGGGTTCCTTTTAGTTCATTTCCTCTAGTGTTGTGATTATGATTGAAAGCAAGGATAGAACCTAGTCTATCAACATCCTCAACCTAAAATCACATACCAAGAGTTAGTTTGGAGGTTATATGCTATTCTCTTGTTTACCTTACAAATTTGAATATGTGCTTGCATAATACTATGATATATAAATTCATTTCATTTTAAGATAACAATTACCAATTTCATGTTTAGTGAATGTGTAATTACAAGTTTGGTAGCATGATTCTGAAAAAGGGGAAGAGGTCAAAGAATAAAATTGAAGAATCAATAGTGTTATAACATAGCGTAGTGTAAAATAACAACATTCCTACCATCAACATCCCATACAACTAAACCATTGGAAATGTATTAGATTTATATTGTAGATAAATTCCAATATAAAAATTGTTGGTTGACACTCTCTATAGTAAGGTAAGCATTGAATCCCACATAAATCACATTGTGTATCTCTCACTATTGCATATAACTTTAGCTAAAGTAGAAGTCCTCCCTTGTCCCAACATAGTGAAATGGTTAATCTAGATGGAAAACACCAAGGAGCACAACACCTATTCAACAATGGGAAAAGGATTGGTTCTTATGCATATCACACCATGATTACTATGTACAACATCCCCATCCCTTAGATTATGTTACATAAAGAGTTTGTGTAAGGTTTCCTAAGAAAACTTGATCCAATGAAAGTAATTGAAACTTGTTGATGGGCATGAGAAAAGATGTTAGGAAAGCAACCATAAAAGACATACCCATGAATTAGTTGAGAGAGTTACTATTAGATACATGTAGACGTTAGGAAGAAGACATTATGATGAAAAGTATTGCTTGAAATTTCATGGACACTAGGTCTCCTTAACACACCACATGATACCTGAAGGGGATGCATTCAAATAGGTAAATATTTATCAAGTAAAATTAACAATGCCATGAAGAAATGCCTAGAAAATATCATTGATACATCTCCCTAGTTACATATGGAAACATTCCTATTAGACACAATTTGTTCCATGAATTCATTCCCAAAGTTGTGCAACATGTGGCATCCTTCCTTTCTGCATATTCTAGTGCATTCATAAATTATGGAACTATAAGTATTCAAATCATTACAAAAACCTCTACCAAGTATTCTTGCCTCCCCTCTACGAGCTCAATGTCAACAATCCATGCTTGAGATTCTAAGAGGAAGCCTTGGGGGTATTGGGACCTAATGGTGATTAATATGCAGATCAATATGGAAAGTATCTCCATGCATATGCACTTTGTCCCCACAAATCTCGTCTAAGAAAGTCCCAAATATCAAAGTTTAGGGCCAATGTCAAATTGGAGGGACACAACAAGATCTTGTTGCTAACATCCTCTTACAATTGGGGCCTTCACTCTAGGATATTTCCCCAATGAATTATTACAGGTTGATGAGATGATGCATCTAGGAGAATTTAATTTCTTAACCAAACAAAATAGGCCTCCAATCACTTCAAGCAATACATACACTTGGACACATTATCACCAAGATTTCCTCAAGGAGGAATTCAACAAGTAGTTTGTTGAATTTCACATGGTGCAAAGGAGAAATATGCACACCTCTTAAATGGAAAAGGAAAATTGAACCGAGTGAAATTCATGTGGATGCTTCTGATCCTAGGCCTTCATCCACTAGCTTAACAACATCTCAAATTCTATAGACATAGAAGGACCTGGTTGTGTTAGGAGGAGAAGTCAATATCTATATCTATGAAATTTTCCTATAGGGTGGTGCACTATTATCCTATCACATGATTTGTACATGCGTCAGGAACATGGGGGCTTTGCCCACAGGGCAAAATTTCTAGACCGTTCTAGTGTATTTTGGTTCCTTCTAGAATCCTCATATGTATTGTATCAAAGGGAAGTGACCCTTGACATTATATCACAAGAGAAGAAAGCATTGTAAGTTTTTTGTCGAGTAATAATAAAAATATCGAAGTTGCCATTGCCTTATGGTTTTACCTGTAAACAACAAGGTTTCCAAGTAAATCTCATGTTCTATTATTATTGTTGTTTTCTTCTATTTTTATATTTTTCTAACAATATGTCAAGTGGCCAACAAATTGATAGAGAGAATTATAGAGAGTTAGACCTTAAAAAAATCATAATGAAAGCAATATGGATATTGACTCATCAAGTCCAAAACATTAAAACTCCCAATAATAATAAAAATTGGCACTCAAAAGTTATAATGTACCTAGGGACGATAAATAATGTAATGTTAGGTACCTTGGGAGGATAATGGTAGGACCAACATAAGACTATCCCTTCTAGTGTGCATTCACTAAGTCGAAATGAAATGAATCTAATATCCTTTCATATCACATAGGTAAAGTTTAGTCTCAAATATACAATGGAAGACTTGGACACTCTATCAAAAGACAACAAAGAATGCCTCGTGGAATCCTTGGAAATGTCAAAGTCGCATAGTATACCAATGTTTCGGAATGATAATGAGCTTCTTCCATTAAACAACATCATAGAATTGTTGTAGCAATATAGTGAATAAAATAAGCATCAAGCCTTGTAGGTTAGAGTATCATCTAGCTTGAGTTAGGAAAGTTAATGGAAGATCCAAATATGACCAAAGTCTTCTTAATGGATTATCCTCATAAACAAGGCCCTATATATGACCGCATTAGAGATAAATTTGACTTCAGAAAGATAAGTCATTCAAATGTAATATTGAATAATCTATATGAAAGGGTGAAAGGGTATATGAAGGGCCAAGAAGGAAGATCAAGAGTAATTTTTTTAACTTCATGGATCCTTTTATATATATATATATATATTTTGAATAAATTTTCTAGAGATGTTTTTTTTGGTGAGAGGGACTTGAGAGGAGGATTGTGTAATTCAAAATTCAAGTTCCAATTGGGTGGATATAATACAAACACTGATTTGTGGTGAATATTGTGCAATTCATTTGTTGCCATTTTTTAATGGTTGATATGTGAGTATTTGCTTATGAATGTGTATTCATTGATATTATGGTCATTGTTATGTTTTCCTAATGCATAGTATATTAATTAATGTATAATTCTAAATTTATTAATTTGTGCAAACAAGGTAAATTTAGGAATATGTTAGTATATAAATGTGTATTTCGATTTTTGAGTAAGTTTATTAATTCTACTATATGTTCTTATATCTCAATTGCATCCATTTCAATTATATGTTCTTATATCTCAATTACATCCATTTCAATTTTATAATTTTTCTTATGCCTTAGACCACCAAACAAACTTTATTCTAAAAATACATAAAAATCCAATAACTAAAATAGACAAAAAAAAAATCTTAAGACAACACTACAAGTTAGATGAATGATCTCAAAGGTGGAGACTCTAATTTGGGCATCTTCATTTGATTCATTTCATGTGAATGCTAACTCGAGATAGTCACTCACATCAACAAGACAACATTACAAGTTAAATGAATGATCTCAAAGGTGAAGACTCTAATGTTGGCATCTTCATTTAATTCATTTCATGTGAATGCTAACTTGAGATAGTCACCCACATCAACACAACTTCTTGTTTACTAAATCAATGATCTCAAAGGTGAAGACTCTAATGTGGGCATCTTCAATTGATTCATTTCATGTGAATGTTGACTTGAGATAGTCACCCACATCAACACAACTTCTTATTTACTAAAAAAGGAGTATACAATTGCCTCCTTATTAATCTCCCTTTCCACATTATTATTTCCCACTAACAAACTCAAATTTATTAAATGCAAATAAAAGAATATTGAGAAATAATTATGGGAATGGTATCATCCATCATTAGTATGTAATTACTAATATATCTTGTCAAAACATCATAACTATTTTTACCCTTATACCATCAAATTACTTATTCAACTCTACATATCACATCATGTATTATTCAAAACATCATAACTATGTATATTCCCTTTTGCCATCAAGATACTTATTCAACTCTACATATCACATCGTGTATTATTCAAAACATGAAAGCTATGTGTATGCCCTTATATCATCAAATTACATATTCAACTCTACATATCACATGGTCATTAGCCAAACAACCTATTGAACAATACCATGTAATATTTACGTGCTCAACATTTGGCTCTACAAAAGTATACCCACATAAAATAATAATAGCCCCAAAAATATGTAACTTAACTTTCCAAGTCTATGTTATTTGAAAGATGAAAATAGATTTGTATGAGATCAATAATGGCTTATCGTAGCAAGCTATAACCTTGTGAAAGACAAATGATTTAGCGCGCATGTCAATGAAGGATATCTTATTTCTCATATTTTTCATGAAAGGTGAAGGAGCATGAACCGTTATTGGAAAACTCGACAAGAGGAATTTCAAGTGTAGGCTCAAAGTGAATCAAGGACTTTTTGAGGAGGTTCATTAAGCATGGGATTAAATAAAGGTACATTTTCAAGTAAATGGGTGGAAGCATTCACAATGAGATATCTCTACATTTGGTATTTGTTGAGGGAAGGGGTGGAAGCATAAAATTGGCAATGAGAGATCTTCACATTTAGTCCTTGGTGAGGAGGAGAGCTAGGGCACATGGTGCCCAATCATTCGAAAAGGAGATGATGCTAGATAGTTATTATGCCAACCAGAATGCAAAACAAAATTTTGGGACTAGCATGATTTGGAACAAAAATATGTGGATGAGATCTTAACTTTTAAAAAAAGGAAAGAGAAAGTAAAAAATCATGAAATTATTCAATTATAAGTGTCATGTTTGTGTCAACTGTATAAATTCATTAGAATTAGCATCAAAGTGGAATGGAATCTCATTATCTTCCTTTGTCCAACTTTCCCCAAAATCTCATCTTTAAACATAAATCAATTACTATATTGTACTTCACACACCTACTTAACTCCTTATCTCATGTCCCAACCAACAATTTATCATCCATGAAGAAAATAATAACCTTAAAAAATCAATTCGTTGATGTCAATATGGACACGTGTAAAGTAATCAAGGATAAAAGGAATGATGACATTTGTGAAGGAAATACCAATTTGTAGCAAAAAAGTGACAAACCATATTAAACATAACATAGTTCAAATATGATTGTTTAATACTTACACAATTCGAAGTAAATGCATTTCCTTGTTGCACTCGATGAAATGTTGAAAGCCATATATGCAACACATGATCAACTTGAATCAATGTATGCAAATCATAACAACATTACATACATGAATAGAATGATTTTATTCGTCACTTATAGCATAAGGATGCCTAATATAGATTATGAATGTAAATATGTAATTTCAAGTTCTTAGTTCTGAAAATTATGGAATAATGAACTTGAACTTCCAAATTGAAATCATAACCATGTCATTAACAACAAAGAGTACAATTGCTTGAATACAAGGGTGGATTAAAAATAATGAACACTTGCACCCATTGCTCATGCTCTCAACAACATAACAATTTTAATGCATGCAACTTATGTGTAACATGCCTTCTTTTACTAAAATAATAACACAACGCCGCCATAAAATCAAATTATGGTGCAAGCACCTATATATGTCCTACTGTGATATTGTCTAAATGAATTATCATCCAAATTAATAGTAAAAGAAGAATCAATCAAATACACCCATGAAAACTAAGAATGAATCCTTCAAATGAGTACGTATAGAGACAAAGCAACAAGCACATATGTTTTCAAATCGTTTGATGGGTGAAATGGTGAAATGCCACATCAAACACCACTTAGTCAACTATGAAACCCATAATAAATTGGTTTTGGGCATGGTAGCAAGGAGAGGTAGAAGTATATGCATGCAAAGCTAAGAGTCCAAATCAAACAAAAAGTACCATGAGGGTCAAAGATAATAATAAAAACGATTATGAGAGTAAGCATGAGAATGGAATAAATGCATAGAGAAGGATAAAAACATTCATGTTGGAATTGTTTTAATACCGAGGGGGTTGAATCAGTATTAGCACAGTTATTAGTAGTTTTTACCTTCTTTAACAAATTAACCTTTACTTAATATTTATCTAAATGTTATGCATAAGTAAATAAACATCCAAACATATATGCACCACATAAACAACACATAACACACATGATTTTTACCTGGAAACCCAAACGGGAGAAAAACCATGGAATGCTTCTTTATAATGAGAAAGAATACATTCAAGGAAGCACCGGCTGCTTCCTGTGTTTACTAGCACCAACTAGGAGGAGGCAACCCACTAGTTTTACATGCATCGAACTTAAGGAAGCTTTAGCTCCCTGTGTTTCTCCAGCACCAACTAGAAGGAACACCGACCCCCTGTCTTCTTTGTTTTACATGCATCAACCTGAAGGAAGCTCTGACTCCCTTCCTCTTTGCCTCGTTCGATTCCCCTAATGTCTTATGTATGTTTTTGTCTTACTAAAATTCAAATCTACGCAATTCTGTATATCTTCTGATGACAATTCTACTGTGTGCCACCTTCGTATGCAGACTATACTCTGTCATTGCATTGCATACATCACTTGACTTCTCATTCCTCTCAAATCATACTTCTGTTGATGACTTTCTTCATATACTTTGTGCTCTGCTAATACTGTAGTTTGTGTCTCTGTTATCTCAACGTTCTACTTTGTGTGACTGCAATGATCAACTGATACTGTGCTTTCAATTGATAGTTTGTTGTTCTAAAACAAAGCACTAGTAACAGATAGAACTACACACTTTTCAGATGTGTCTGTTCTATTTAAGTGTTGCGGTCTCTCAGATAATCTGCGACGTCTTGTGCATCAAATGATTCATTTGTTCTGTTTAACTCACCTATCTCAGATTATCTGCATCATGATGCGCCTATCAGATCCTGTTGATGTTCTGTCGTTGCGCATCATATGGAGTTCTCAATATTGCACACTTTCACTTATGCACATATGCATCAGCTAGACATATGCATCAAATGATAGAGTAGAGCACACTGTTAGAGACCCTAATAAGAAGACTGATATCAAGAGATATCCTACCAAACAAACAAAGATAAGTATTTTAATTGTCATTTTCTAATTACTTAAATGATATTGTTCAATTGTGTACATATTTATATTCCTAGATTTAGGAAGAGTGTTATGCATGTTGGAGTGATGAAAAATATACTACTAATATGCATATAATGGGTAAGTGTCCTATGGTGTTGTACAACATTCCATTGCTACTTATCTAGAATGAAACATCTTTGTTGACATGTTAGGAGTAATGCACGCTCTTAATTATGTTCCGGTAGAGATGGAAGGCATCTAGAAAGCCACCATATGAATGTGGGATATGGATGAATGTTGTGTTGAAGCATTGGCTAAGATAGTTGCATGATTGTGTGACCTATGTCGATTTGTTCTGAAAAATATGAAATGTTTCTAACCATGCAACTAAATTTGACTTGTAGGAAATATTGTGTACGAATCACCTACAAATGAAGAATGATGAGACTTGTTCCTTAGAACAAGTAATGATGGTTCAACTATGACATTCAAAAAGATTTATAGTCATACTATAGAAGAGGTACAAAGCGAGGGTTCTCTCAGAAAGAGGGAGTCGAATATGACGAGACGTTGCAATCAAAGTAGAAGTGTATACAAAGCAAATTCCAAGATTCAGGACTCTCTACAGAGAATCACATGTGTGCATAATGAAGAATGCTTTGTACGGGCTCAGAAGGCACCCATGGGATAGCATGATGAGATTGAAGATCACCTAGAGTGATATGATATCAACCTTTTCTACAAGGTTGAAGATGAGGAGTTCATAGATAGGTGCAAGAGAGAGAATTTGTAACAGAGTTCGAGATCTTGGTATCCAGTGACCTAGAGAGATGACATAGATGATCATTAGAAGATAAGGCTACCAGTCACTCCAATATAGAATTTCCCTATGCAGAGAACACAAGATGCAAAGGGAGGATAGTGCTCAATTACAGAGGGAGCAGGAAAGCTCCACTTTAGAGGGAGTGACTATAGCATAGATGGAGAGACATTATCACTTAGCCTCCATTTGTGGAAAAGGTTGTTTTCCCAAGTATCTCAGGGATATGCTCAAAGTGATACCGAATGTCTCCCCTCACAAAGAGGAAGTATATGTGGTGTAGAATCCAACCTTTACTACAAGGTTGAACAAAATCATGTGTTTCTACTATTGTATGTAGATGACTTGTTCTTAACAGGTGAAGAGAATCTCATAGCAGAAACAAAGAAGAATATTTCCACTGAGTTCGAGATGAAATACCTTGGTAAGATGCATTATTATTTAGGTCTTGAGGTGTGGCAGTATCTAGACAAGAGATTCGGGATGATGGGTTGTAAGGATATGACTATGCCGATGATGAAAAACTTGAAGCTCTTAAATGATGCTTTATCAAAGATAGTGGATGTTACAGACAAATCATTTAACAAATACAAGACCAGATATATGTTTCGCTATGAACACCTTGATCCTAGACATGTTCACTTGGTTGCAACAAAATATGTGATGAGATACCTAAAGGGTACATTAGATTATGTATTAGGCAGTGAGTTCAGATTGTACGGGTATACAGATAGATTGGGCTGGAAGTGCCGAAGACAGAAAGAGCATTTCAGGATGTGTTTCAGTTTGGGATCAGGCATGATCCCATGGCTCAGTATGTTCCATTTTGGGATCAGGCGTGATCCCATGGCTCAGTAGAAAGCAGAGCAATGTTTCTCTCAGTACGACAGAAGCTGAATACATCACAACATGTTCATCTTGTAGTAAAGTAGTTTGGCTTCGCAAGATGTTGGTAGGATTGTTTGATAACAAGATAGATGTGACTGATATCCTTTGTGATAATCAAAGTTGTATCAAGATGTCAAAGAACCTAGTGTTCCATGATAAATCAAAGCATATTTAAATTAAGTATCACTACATCAAAGATATGGTGCAGAAGGGAGTTGTAAAGCTCAAGTATGTTCCCACAGAGGAACAACTTGCTGATGTATTGACTAAGCCTCTGTCTCGTGTAAAGTTTGAATACTTTCGAGATAATCTTTGTGTGGTCTGAAAGTACATCCCTCGAAATAGGGAGTGATGATTATGTGGTCCGAAAGGACCTCCCTCGAAAGAGGGAGTATGATGATGCGTTCTGAAAGGATCTCCCTCGAAAGAGGGAGTGATGACGATGATGCGTTTTCCTGGAGCCTTGGTGTGGAAGCTCATTCTAGGATTGGTATGTCGGTTTGGCAAGGCCTGGTTGATCCGAAAGGATTGGTATGTCATTCTAACAAGTCCTGGTTGATCCGAAAGGATTGGTATGTCAGTCTGACAAGGCCTATTTGATCCTAGGGGGATTGGTATGTCTGACTAGGCTTGTTTGGTCTGAAAGGACTAGTAAGTCAAAAAATACCTGTTTGGTCCCCATGTAGATTGGTATGTCTGACTAGTATTGGTTTGTTTGAAAGGATTAGTAATTCAGAATCATCTACTTATAGAGAGCCCACCACAGTGCAAATTCCAGATTTATGATGATGATGGTATTGTTCTAGCATTTACATGTTGATGATGATGATGTTGTTCCAACATTTACATGTTGTTGATAATGATGTTGTTCCAACATTTATATGTTGTTGATGATTATGATGTTCCAACATTTACACGCTGATGATGATGATGTTGTTCCAACATTTACATGTTGATGATGATGATGTTGTTCCAACATTTGCATGCTAATGATGATGATGGTGTTCCATCATTTACATGTTGATGATGTTGGTCTTGTTCCAACATTTACATGCTGCTGATGATGATGTTGTTCCAGTATTTATATATTGATGTTGATGATGTTGTTAATTCCAGTATTTGTATACTGATGTACTGATGATTGATTATGTTGTTGATGTTGTTGTTCCAGTATTCACATACTGATGATGATGATGTTGTTGTTGTTCCAGTATGCACATACTGATGATGATGATGATGATGTTCCAGCAGTTCCTTCTGACAACGATGATGATGACGTTGATGATGTTTTAACAGCTCCTTTTTTACGATGATGACAATGATGTCGATGATGTTCCAACAGTTCCTTGCTAATGATGATTATGATGATGTTGATGATGCTCCAACAGTTCCATGCTGATGATGACCACGATGATGATGATGATGATGATGATGATGATGATATAGTAGTTCTATATTTTTGATGATGATGATGATGCCCCAGACATATGATGATGTTCCAAAAATTCCTATGAAATACAAAGTTTCACCAGTTAGTTTTATAGTTGTTGATGTTGATGTTGATGTCTGTAGAATACCTTCCTAGTTAAGAGGAATTGTTAAAGAAATGTAATTGCGGAAGATATTCTAATTATATTTTTTTATTATATTATTATTATTCCTCCTTCAGGAGATGTCATTGATGTAATTGGTCAAGTAAGAATCATTGAAAGATTCAATGTAAACCCTAGAAGTTATGTCGACCTAGAAGAATCCATAAAAGATTATTTTATTATGTAATTGACAAGTCGTCCCACTTAGTTAGGAGAAGTCGGCCCTATTGGGAAAAAGTCACCCAAAATGAAGAATATAAATAGAGTGGTCAAGTTTCTCATTTGTACCATCCACTCACTCACTCAAGTTCGCATAAGATAGAGAGAGAAGTTCACTGGTGAAGAGGAGTAGTTGTTTTGTCTTGGGGTTTTACATTGTCTTGGTGAATTCTACATTGAGGAAGTTTTGCCGGGGTTTTCTCCCTTGTGGTTTCCTCAAGAGAAATTTTATGTTCTTGTGTTGCTATGCTTGTCTTTCTTTCAGTGATCCTATTATTTAATGCTATTATGCTAAACAATTAAAAACTTAACAAACAGAAAGGAAACCACTAGTTCAGTATTAGTTTTGATTGAAGATCTAAAAAAACCAATATTGATAAGTATGTCCACCTAGTTTATGTCAATCATAGATACATGGATACCTATGGTATTTGCAACACCACCTTAAGTATATTCTAGTGATCTAGGAGGATATCCACCCATGAAGAATTTTATTATTTTTGCACACCATGAAGAAATTGATGATAGGTGTCAACGTTTGAAATAAGCGAATTAATGCTTTAAGTGGGTTTAATAAGATCACGCATTATTCATTTAATGATTAGTGCTTGAAATGAGTTTGATAAAAATTCATGCATTATTCATTTAATGATCAATACTTTAAGTGAGTGGAAAATTACTCACATATTATTCATTTATTTGTAAAAATGGGAAATTGGTTTTATGTGAGAATCCACCTCACAACTAATTTTCTATTTCTCAATGAGAAGTTGAGAGTCTCTTAGTTTGTTTGAGATTCTTTTCCATTTTATGCCTTGAGTTGGTTTGGGATCCTAGAATTATGGATTTTTTTTCCCTAAAAATCAAGTAGCTCCTAAAATTGTGGATCTTGTCCTTTTTGGACTTAGATTTGGGAAATCTATATAAACCTCTCCTTGGGAGAAGGAAGGGGAGCTATGGGAGACATGTAAACTATGTAAGATCTTTGGAGAGTCATGGATTAACTCTTGAATCTCTATGGAGGAGAATGAGCAAGTAATATTTGCTTGTGAATGTAAGCCCCTTATGGGAGAATATGCCACATGCTTGTGAGAGATTATCCCTTTGTATTGTCAGAATAAATCGTCTCTTTGAAGGAGATACATTGCCACATGCTTGTGAGAGATCATTCCTTTGTATTGTGAGAGGAGATAGTCCCTTTGAAGGAGAGACATTTCCACATGATTGTGAGAGATAAACCCTTTGTATGGTCAGAGGAGATCGTCTCTTTGAAGGAGATACATTGCCACATGCTTGTGAGAATCCAAACCCTTTGTATTGTAAAAGGGAGAATGTCCTTCTGAAGGAAAGCTAATGAAATGGTTCAACGATTGAACAAGCCCAGAGACGTAGCCAAATATCCGTTGAACTTTGTTACAAATACGGTTTGCACATTGTCTTATGATTGTCTCTTGTCTCACATTTCTTATGCTTCTTTCTGCAATTATGCTTGTTGAATGAATTAAGTTATGAATTATGAGATTAAAGAAGATTAAGAGGTTTTAATATTCAAATTGGATGCAAGCACATCTTTACACCTTTGATGCAATCAAGTTCAATAGATCCACAATTGTAAATCTAACCTTAATTAAAGTGTCCTAGAACCATATCAAGTTTGGTATCAATGTCACTCAGATTCATATCAGCTAGGAACAAGATGCTCTTATCGACGTAGCCAATATGCTCTTATCCTCCTAATGGAATCTCTCTTGTACATATATGTATTAGGCACTCTAGAATTTCTCTCCATTTATGAAGAAACTCAATGGTGGGATGCATGTAATAGACGGGAAATTGAGTTCGTGGCAGCAACATGTTCTCTATGTCTCATAGGGATTTTATGTTTTCTATTATTTCACAATGATATTAAGGTAGTAAGCCAAGGTGATCCATCTATTTCTATGGAATTCAAGGAAACCAAAAATGTAACTATGATGGAATATTAAGTTTAAATCATAACTAAAATTTCAATATGTGCAAATGAAAACATGTCCCAACTACTCTCATACTGGTTTACTGCCAATAAACATATGAACACAACTGTTGTTTAAATTGTTCACTCTGTTATGTTATGAAATTGTAAATTGTAACACCCTTCTTTAAGTGCAAGAAGTATTCTCTATCCTATAATAGTATTAAAAAATAAACATCATGAAATTAAACGCATCTTAGCCAACTAAACTTGTCTCTTGAAGGCCATTAAGTAGGAATGAGCATACCTATGAGTCACATTTGTTTTTTTATTTTTTGAATGTGAATCACCAATTTGGGAAAAGCACCAACTTATGTATGAGAGGAAAGTGTCCTTAAGTGCTATAATGAATAATGCATAGTTAAGAAATTACTATTATTTATCCCCTAAGTGCAACTTTTATTACTATGTGAAAAGAGATTTATTGTTGTCATTAAAATCATAAATTGTGGAATATTAAATGAGTCTAACCTAACTGTAGTCATTGGTACAAACAAAGGCACTATGTTCTGTTGATCGCAGTGTTGTCTGCTTCTTCTTATTTTTTTAAAAGCGAGTTTGAAACATTAAAGCTATGAGAGTTAGACACATTTATGTTGATAGATGTTTAGATCCATGGGGTGTTTAGTTGTTCTGTAGAAGACGAAATTCAAAATGCAGCCAATGGCACAAGGCCTATTATGGTAAATGGAAATTTCCAAGGAAATGGCGGAGTTTATAGACATGCAAACACATCTCTCAGGAGTTACTTGAACATATTTCCATGGTGTCAAGGTTGAAGCATGAAAATGTAATGGAATTAATTGGGTGTTGGGTTGATGGGAGCGTACAAGTGCTTGCTTATGAGTTTGCAACAATGGAATTGCTTCATGATATCCTTCATGGTATGGAAACAAGTGTAATTTTCATTTATCTCTTTTATTTTTGTTAACGACTAGAGTTGGATTATGAATAAATCCGATTTGATGGTGACTAGTGCCATACATATGTCGAAGATTATATGTTGGACCTCTTTGTAAGAACTCATTTTCATTCCTAGAGTTCCATTATGTGAAGGACAGATTGTTTGTTGATTCATTAAAATGTGTGGAAATTGGTGGTATTGATCTTTGACCCCTTTATTCCTTTGATGTTATCCTTAGGACAAGTCACTAAGAAGCATAGCTTGACTATATATTCATATCTTCTCGAAGTGCACACAAATGCTATATTTATCATAGTGCTCATGCACACATGACATACATATGAACAATTCCCCAAAACTAGTGCACTTCGGACTACACATGTTGTAACACCTGATTTTGACCCCATTGCATTAAACATGTAAATAATGTAATATCGTTGTAAAATCATGGTGAGGATCCCAAGGCCAAGGCCCTGCCATCGATTTCGCATTTTTGTATCAGAAATTAAAAATTGATGCATGTGGATCGTGTGCTATCTTGACATGATGGAAAACGTAAATATGATGTAAATATGTGTTTTAATAAAAATACCCACAACTAGCTATGCAAAGCAACAAGTGTATGGGGGCATGCTTTTTACAAGGAATAGGGAGGGACATATTCAAACCCTTGAAGCCATTAGTGTTAATCCAAGTGTCAATGAGAAAACCCAAGAACCATTAACTATCCATGTTGACTTTTGCACCCAATCATTTATTTTCTTCCAAGAGGTGGTTGAGGTAGTTATTGTTTTGGGAAATGGAAGGTATGGCTGCCCAAATTTCATGTATGGGAAAGCCATCATTTTGGAAAAACATGTTTGGATTACTGGGAAAGAAAAGACCCACAATTTTTCTTCCCAATCCATTATTCATGCATGAGTTTTGTTCCCACATGCAGTGCTTGCTTGTTGGGCATTTCTCTCCCCGAAATCTATGTGTTTTTCTTCATTTATAGCTAGAAGAAGGGCATTTTTGGGTTGCAAAACGACTGGGAGGAAAGGGAATTCAAGTTGGGGGTCCATAGAGGTCGTTTTCACCATTTGAATTTCTATACACCAGTTAGAAACTCGTTTTGTTTCCAGGGGTTGATTTTCCCTCTCAAAAATTCATTTTTCTATGCCCAATAATTGTGCCTTGCTGTGTGTGGGAGATTCTCTGTCAATTGAGTTATATGTATCCCTTATTTTGGCTTGAACTTATGTGTAAGCAACCAGGAGTAGAAGAGGGTTTAGAATTGGATTGATAAACCTAGTGAAGAGAATAACCTCACCAAAGATGACAAGGCTTTGGCTACCTTTCTATGCACACCCTGAGGAGCACTAGAAGGGAAGGTATGGCTCGAGGGACTGTGTATTAGTGAAGGGGATAATTCCTTGTGTTGGGTGTTTAGGTATTGTGGGTTCCTAGATAGCTGAATATTGTAGAGGTATTGATATATCTATGGTTGATATCACTAGATTAGCAATTCCTTCCTTTCTACTACCTTAACAACCTAATAAACCCAACTGTGGACTGGCTTGGCTGATATGTGGTATATACTTGGCTATGTGTGAGTTTGTTGTTCTTTTTTCCTTGTGGAAATCATGCCCAGCTCGGGGGTGGCAATTGTGGATGAGAACAACTGGCCTATGGATGGGTGGAGCATTGCAGTTGCATAGCCATTTGCTCGGGACAACTCATTTCAAGATAAGTATTTTCTTGTATTTCATTATGCAATGTTTTTAATTGATGCCTATTATATGATGGAAATTGCATGCTAGATGTGTGTTTCATATTTTATTTCCACTGTGTTTATTTGAATTACACATCTACACACATGCATTTTTAGTATGAGTTTGTAAAATGATCATGGGGCTAGTTTTGGAAGCCCGTATTTAGTGTCATGTTCCCTCCCTTGAGTTGGATTGATGGAAGGGGATGTGACACATGTATACAAATTTTGAAAAAAAATCCCAAGCATTATATATATATATATATATATGCCTTCATTAATATACACCATTTTTTTGTTACAATAGTGCAAAGCTTTATTAAGTAGTCTAGAGTAGCTTAGCTCACATCGACAGTTCTCTACTGAGGAAGGATACTACTCCCTATATGGCTATGCAAGATAGTAGTGACCTCTAGGTGATATGAAAGATATTCCTTACAGTTTCATAGGTATACTGGATAAGAAATTTCCATTGGTCATTACATTCTACAAGTTCCTTATGATGTTGTATGGCAGTTGTGCCATACCTGTTTTTTAATGGGAAACGGTGTTAATTTTTCTAATCTCAAGCCTAGATAAAACAATTCCTAGTGTTTTCCTTGGTTAAAATTTAATTTTAAGACAATTGATTATTTTACATTGTTGATATTTATTAATACAAAGTTTCAGCGGAAGCAAAATAGGAAACATATCACAAACACATACAAATTTATGCCCTTCAAAATCAACCTTTCATTAATTAAATTCCAAGCTTACAAGGGATCCCTTACTGGGAAAATGAGCCTGAAAAATACACAACAAACTTGGAAAAATATTCTCTTCAGAAGACCAATTTCCTCTGCAAATCGGCCCCGGAAATCTTCAGCAAAAACCCAAAAAAACCCATAATTTTCCTGTATGCAAAAACTGTCCTACTGCCCTGCCATACGACTATATAAACCGATTCGTACAATTGTACAGATTTGTATAGGCTTCCAATACTGTTGTATGGAATCTGTGCAGCCTGTTCAAAATCTGAATGACTGTACCGTATGACTATACATCATGTCCTTATGACTTGTTTCTGCACTTTTCTGCTGCTCAATTGCACCTCTACTAGACTAATATGGCTTCCTGTTGCTCCCAGATTGTTGTCTTTTCTCTCATTGGACTAGAAATAAAAAAAATCCTTCTTCTTCTTTCCACTCTCAGATGAAACGTCTTCTTCACCCTTGCCCAAGATATTTAAAATTAGAAAGTCCTCCTAATTCCCACTCAATGCTTGAGTCTCTCTCTTGCATCTTTCTCCTCTCCCTTTAGCTACCTTTTATACTTTTGGGATGAACCAAAACCCTAACTCCAATGGTTGAGATTAGATCTCACTCACTTGAGATCAACGATCATGATTTATGTAATTAATTTAAATCACCAATTCCCAATACATGGGAATTTCTCCAAATTAACCCCAATTACTTATAACCAACGTAGATCCATCTTAAAACCATATCTATCAAGCACTAAGAGGGATCCAATTTCCTAAGGTGTATTTTTTTTAATCTTAAATTTTGTACACATTAAGAAAAAAATTACACCTCAATATATTTGATCCCATTCTTTATATATCTAAGTTTAAGATGAAATCCATATAATTTCCTTTTTGTTTAAGCCGACATCATTTGCATTTTTATTTCTTTTTTGTGTGAATGGCATGTTACATAACTTTAATGTTACATGTTACAACATCTCCCCCATATTGGGTTGTAGAGCACCTTGCTACTCTCAGTGCAAAAAGGCATTTACTTTAATAATTCCTTTAATTAAAGTGAATTTCCTAAGAGGTATTAATGATGAATTCCACATGTAAGACACAAACCATTGTGGAAGTACCTATCCAATGCTACAAACATCAACAAAAGGGGTCCATACCTCGAAAATCTATTGTGTTTATGGAAATTATGAGAAGAAGAGAAGTTGCCTATGAACATTTTGACTCGATGTACTGGCCACATTTCACTGAAGATTTAAAAAGAGGACTTGACTCTTCCGTGGTATTTACTAAAATTATATCACACATAAACGGTATATTAATATCAATGAACTCTTCAAACTTCATGATGAGTCGAGATGACTACATTCTGATGGCATAAAGTAGGGTTTCTATCTTAAATTCCAATCAGATAGACACAATATATGAACTTTTATAGCATTATAAAAAAATTTAAAAAATGAATGGAGACTTGGACATTATAGATCTAATGAACCCATTGCATTGTCAGTGGAGATCCAATACATATTTAGGTAAGAAGTGAATTTCATTTATGTTGATAAAGTTCAGGATCTGGCAATGGATCTAATTACTTTGTTCAAATATGTATGTTCTAATTTTCATGAGGGTTGTGACCTTGCTCATGACACTGCCCAAACAATTGTGAGAGGGGTTTATATTTTATTCCAATAAACTATAAATGTATTCTACAAAGAAATTTTTGGAAGCTAATGTCAATAATGGAATGCCATCTCAAATTGGCATGCTTGATTTATTTCATTTGAGCCAAAAAATTTGCACTCATAGAGGTATAATTAAACTAGCATAGAGTGTTGTGGAGTTATTGTATCATTTCTTCCCTTTAGCTATAGATATATTACACCCAAAAAGAAGTCTCATTTTGGAGAAGCTCCAATATTTCTTGAAATTGAGGAAAACGAAAGTCTTGTTACAATTTTTTTTGTCATGGAGGAAACTTTGGAAGTGGAAAATGTAAATTTGGCGCCAAACAAGCTATTTTGGTAAGAGATGATCATGTGGAGGTACAAGTGCTTAGCCATGTATGAAACAAGGCCTCAGTGTTGACAATAATTTAATGCAAAGGTCTTGGGTTTCAATTGTATAATCCTTATTGTTATATTCTATGTTTGCAAACAATTTTAAAGTTGTTAATGGTTTAGTGCTAGATTTTAATTTTAGAAACAATGATATCATGATTCTTTAGTTTGATGCTGGAAAATAGGTTGAGACAACCATAATATGAGGGAATCAACTTAATTGCACATACTAGCATAATTTGCAACTTAGGAATTTCAAATCACAGTGAAAAGGAAATGTAGAAAAGAGTGGAGACTTCAAGTTTTTTTTATGGTGTTTGTCTTGGATAATATTCCAAGAGGGAATTGCTTCACCAATGTAGGAGTTATTAATACTCTTTTGGACATGCGCAGACAAGGAAAAGAGCATGGACTCTGCAAACATATCAGATGTGTTTTTTTTTCCAGAAAACCCTCAGACAAATTCGAGATGAAAATTTATCTTAGAGAAGGGAAATGAATCATTGTTTAAAAAGGATATCGACCCTGAGAAAAGTCAAATAGTAAATTACTGGAGTTGGAGATTAAAGGGTTGAGATATACTCTAGTGTAAGAGAAGGTTGAAAATTTGAAGAGTAAACTCGAGTCCTAATTTAAATTTGAAATAATTAAGGGAGACAATTGACTGATACTATTACCAAGGAAGGATCTAATCTCACTTCGATTTTGTCTATAGAAAAAGAGAAGATAAGTATGAAATCTGAGCAATAACAGAAGGAGGGGTTGGAGATGAAGGAGTTTCGATACTTTAGAGTAGTAATGGATAGAGTGGGACATTGTATAGTGTTATATTCCCTACCAATGGTTATCAATGTGTGAAGATATGAAGATATTATCTATGACATGCCCTAAACTCTAGACGATTTGCACCCAAAATTCGACAATATTTCCGACCAAAATTCGGCTGAAATTGTTGAAATGGAATTTTTGGGTTGTTGGAATTACATAATCGGGGTGCCCCAATGGTAATCGAGGATGTTGAATCCATTCCTACAGTCATCAAAATTGCAATTCTAGCAACCCAAATCACAATTTCAACAATTTCTCCATTGCCAGATTTCAACAAAAACCACCAAAGAAGGTTCAAATCGTTTAGAGATTAGCTTACTCCATTATTTACTATTAAGAAACTTGTATTTACTATGAAATGCAATTAGGATACTGTGTCTTGTGTATCTCATTAGGGACAAGAAGGGTCGAATCCTAAATTTTATTCTTTTAAACGATTTTCTTTTGAACCCATAATAGAAGGAGACCTAGTGCCAGTCCTAGTGCTAGAGCCAACCCGACTCTAATACCATATGAAATGCCTAAATGGGGTTTTTAGAACATTTGAAGGATGCACAAGCACTTATCTTATTTTAAACGAATTTACTATCGATTTATACTGTGAGTGTTTAAGATAATAATAATAAAAAATTACTCAAGCCACACATAGGAAGGACCAAATAGAATGTGGAGCTATAAGATCTTCTTCTTTTTTATAAAAATTACTATTCAGTACCTTAACAAAATAGGAAGAAAATTAAAGAGACTTTCCAATAAGTAACATAACTGGTACCTTAACTCACAAAAATTAAAAATGATCAAAGGAAAAAAAATTAGAAAGGTTGGTTTCCCAAAGGAAGAAAAATTAACCGACCTTTCTTTATTTTGACTGTCCATTCCTTATCAGGACCCCATTTTTTTTTGTCTAAGTCACATATGCATTTGCATCAATCCCACTTGTGATTATGAGCCTAATTTCGGGTTCCATGCTTTTAGCTCGTTATATAAGCCCTCATCTCTTGTCTCATCTTCGCTCAAAAATGAGATAAAAGATAAAATAATGATAAAAATGATTAAATGATTCAACTTGATGAGAAGTTGAGCTTGGAAGGAGGATGCCATGCCACATCTAACCCCAACATTTGTCCATTCTTTATTCCCATCCAATAAATGGAGTTCTTTCCCTTGCATGGATGACTCCACTTGTCATCCATGTGGGGAGACCTCTCATGCATAATAAATCAATGTTTAAGGTAATGATCATGTTTAACTTTTATATATATATATATATATATATAATGTGGGCATTACATATAGTGGGATGTTTGTTGTTTACCTATCTTCCCATTAAATAAACTACCGCCACCGTGAGGTTTAATTGTGTGGCATGTTGATTATACGATATAAGAGAAATTTTCTTAAAATCGTGTGGAGCCATCATTCAAGACACCAACACAATCTCGCGACTTGTCAAAAAGATATTTAGTCTTGCATTAGTGCCCGAGCTGATTGTTCTTTAGCACACCATTTCTTTGCACTTTTATTTATACATGTTTAAATAAAAGAAGGGTCTTATTTCATAAATCAACATATAGTTCCAGGTGACATTATTCACAATAAAATGTTCCAAGACCCATTATCATGCATCTTCACCAAAATTCTTATATGAATGGTTTAAGGATTATTTTGTGCAAAGCAAGTTGTTTGAGTTAGATGTCGTTAATAACATACCTTCACAAGTAATGTGCTATGCCACTAGAGTTGAACTATGAACTTATACACATTCATATCAAACAAACAATTACTTGGTCATTTTCATAATAGGTCATTTTCATAATAGGTTGCATAACAAACAAAGGGGTTTGATGTGATTACCAACAAAAAACAATGGTAAGTTATGAGGTCATAAAGGAACATGATGGCCAAAATACATTATAATAATCATTGGATTGGGATTTGGAGTCAACAAAACTGGAGAAACCGAGAAAATTAGTCTCAACAAGGTACTTGAAACAGAAAAGGATGTATGAAAAACTTGTCCTTGGTATATATGTCTATGTTCAAAATTCTAGAACATGATCTCCCAAAAGATATAATGATGGTCCAATACATATGTATAACTGATGCAAATATCATGGCCATGAAAACACGAAGTGGATCCATGAGAGATAAATGGAACATGGTCACAACTTAACATAGTGGATCCATGTACAACAAATGATCATAGCCACATGAATACAAAGTGGATCTATGTCTCATTGGGTGCCAAATGAAGTGTGGCATAGTCTTGTGCAACTCAAGCAATAGAAAAAAGTGAGAATGCTCCTAATAGCCCAAGGTATTCAATCATAATTGCCTAAAGGTACGAATCCTAACCATGAGAATAAATGAGCTAAAGATGAACATGGGGAATACCATTTGATTACCCATCATTGATGTAAGCCATTAACAAAAGTGAGGGAACACACCGATAATGAAAATGGGCCCCAAGGTACCTAGTACATTCTAATACGTGTGAATATATTTTCTTGAGGTCGAAAACCTGAAGAATCCATCGAGTAGGAGACATCGATGTATTCCCACTATCCGATAGTGAGGGAAATTTCCACTAATGACCGCAATCCCCAAGGTACTGCCGAAACTCTAAACCTCATTCCCAGAGCAAAATGAGTTGAAGTCGATGGGAAGAGGTTTGTTGGAAGGGAGGAATTAAGGCATCCTCCATCATCCAACACGAGGAGTAATCAAAGAATGATTTGATTTGGAGTAGGACTGAATACATGATGAAACATACTAACACTAGGGAATGGTTGACATATGAAGTCAAGGCAACTGCATAATGGATGACATAGGTTGTATCCTTGAACTGTGAGCACAACACAGTAGTGACTTAGGCATCT
The DNA here is from genome assembly GCA_027924585.1 of Larix kaempferi. NCBI lineage: Eukaryota > Viridiplantae > Streptophyta > Pinopsida > Pinales > Pinaceae > Larix > Larix kaempferi. The sequence continues at coordinate 30,780,761 of BSBM01000372.1, forward strand.
TTGGACACAAAGGGGTTGACAATACAAATCCGCAGTGTAGGAGACTTTGATAGAGTCTCCATATGGTTGGAAGAGTAACCAACCGGAGGAGTAACAAATATGAGATAAGGTTTTATCCTAAGGAGAAAAACTATAACCCAACTTGTTTGAGAGACTCAAACTAGGTTATTTGTTCAAGGACACATTTGACTTGCTGCCATTATATCGAAATACATTTGAGGTCTTTCCCCTCCCTTTTTCTCTTTTTAAGTACCTTCTTCATTTTTTAACAAGCTAGAAAAAGAGATAAAGCATGCTTGATAAGATTTTTTTCGTAAACATTTAAGGAGTTTGAAAAAGTAAACTCGAAACTTTCTTCCTTTTTTAACGAGCTTGAAGAAGAAATAGAAATATGCTCGATAAGATACCGATCCATGGATTTTATATCGAGCCCGTATCAGTTCGTGCTCGCCAATGTTTTCAATTTTAAGGAGTCTAAAAAACTTAAAGACAAATCTATATACCATCTCATGTATTTTTATCGAGCCCGGGTTGGTAAATGCTTGCCGATGTTTTCATATTTAGAGAGTTTGAAAAACTTAAAGAAGACTCTAGGGTTACTCTTTTTCGTAGATTTAGTCTCCAACATCCAAAAAAGGATAAAATGGTATGAGGGGAGAACTCTTCTAGCCAAAGTTGACTAGAGTATTCATTTTTCGTAAGTAACATAGGGAGCCTGGAAAACGGGTAAACTTATACTAGATGGATATTTCTTCTAATATTTTAACAAGTTTGAAAGAAACAAGCTTGCTCAACAATCTTCTCAATTTTAAGAAGTCGGAAAAGAGCTTAAAGAGGACTCCAGACCTCCTTCTGTTTTTAACGAGCTTGAAGGAAGGATGGAAGAATGCTTATAACTTGGGAGGAAACAAGTGTCAGGGACATGCGAAACTAGTTCCAAGCACATGGAACAAACCTATGCAAAATGCAAGGAACATGAGCAAGATAAGTACGTTCAAGGTGTGTCCCTCTGGGTAAAAGGTAGAAAGTTGCAAAGGAACAATGATACAGGTCTTAGCAAAGATGAGATAAGAGATGAGAGCTTATATAACGAGCTAAAAGTGTGGAACCCTAAATTAGGCTCATAAGCGCAAGTGGGATCGATGCAAATGCATATGTGACTTAAACAAAAAAATGGGATCCTTATAAGGAATGGACAGAAATAAAGAAAGGTCGGTTAATTTTTCTTCCTTTGGGAAACTGACCTTTCTAATATAAGGAGGATGCCATGCCCCATCAAAGGAAGAAAGGATTTAATGCTCATTTTCTCAAGAACCAGTCAAATTCATATCAGCAAAGTAAGCCAACTTAGCGAGGACCCGGGATGGCCTAGTCTCGAAAGAGAGGAACAAGGGATCAACTCAACTGTTGGGGATATGAAGGAGATCATATGTACATAGATTGTACTCATAAGAGATACAAAATGTGGACTATGCATAACATTCAAGAAGAAATTACAATGGAGGATTTGGCTAGAGACATTTCCATAATCTATGCATCCTTGGATAATAAACATGCATGTCATCAGTCTATTTCCATTTTAATTGAGGTTGAAGGTGAGATTGGGATTGAAGGAGAGATTGACAATCAACCTATTTCCATTTTAATTGATTTAGGGGAAATTCACAGTTATATTTTTCCTAAGTTGGTTGAAATATTTTAATTAAAGAAAAGTAAGCACGATAAATCATGGTTGGTTCAATTGGCTACTGGAAACAAAAAGAAAATCAATGAGATAGTAATGGGATGTCCATTAGATATGAATAGACTACAAAATTTTACATATTTAAACATAATTCATTTTTGTTCCTATGATGTACTTATTGGGATGGATTGGTCGGATGCACACCATGTTATTTTGTATTGCCATAACAAGACTCTCACATGTATTGATGAAGAAGGAGAGTAGAAGATAGTAGGAGGAATTCCAAGGCCTATTTCCATAAGGCAAGTTTTAGATGTGCAATTAAAAAAGTATTTCAAAAAAAGGATTTCAATTGTATGTAGTTCATGTGGAAGCACCATAAAAGAATAAAGGCCCAAGCTTGGAATATTTTACAGTATTACTAGAATTCATCAATGTGTTTGAAGAAATACCAGGTTTACCACGTAAAAGAGAAATTGATTTCTTTATTGACTTGGTACCTAGAGCTGCCCTAGTTTTCAAAATCCAATATAGAATGAGTACACTTGAGTTAAAGGAATTACATATGCAACTAGAGGTATTGTTCAAGAAAGGATACATACACCTAAGTGTGTCTCCTTGGGGAGTGTTATGCCCTTGACTCTCTACAACACACTCTACTAGATGTACCAAAGAGGGGGGTATTTTTTCCATTGTAAAAGACCAATATGGGGCTTCTTTATGTAAAAGTGTTGGTATAGTAGGGCTCAATATCCTCGGTCTGGTAATGGCAGGTCCTCTTGGTCCTCATTTAAAGGAGTGTTGGCCTAGTGGCTCTGCTGACTACCACTTGATGGGAGGTAACCCCTCATCATGTCAAGCATTTATTCCCTAGGTGGGCGTTTGGTGCACCTTGGAATGAATCCATTAGGACACATGGCTTAAGGGCTCATAGCCACACTTATGATTTATACTCCATAGAGGTGATTTCACTTGTAAGGGTTGTCATACCCACCTTAGCACACCTCATTGATACCCCCTTGGACCTATTTTTTTTGTATCATCCCTTCCTTTTGGTCATATTGTTCTTGAAGAGAAAATTTTCCACCATCAAAGCAAACTTAAAGAGGTTGTACCGACCTAAGAGGGAGAGAGTTGAGGGAAAAGGAAAAATGTTGGGGTTAGATGGGGCATGGCATCCTCCTTCCAAGCTCAACTTCTCATCAAGTTGAATCATTTAATCATTTTTATCATTATTTTTCCTAAGTTGGTTGAAATATTTTAATTAAAGAAAAGTAAGCATGATAAATCATGGTTGTTTCAGTTGGCTACTGGAACCAAAAGGAAAATCAATGAGATAGTAATGGGATGTCCATTAGATATGAATGGACTACAAAATTTTAAATGTTTAAACATAATTCCTTTTTGTTCCTATGATGTACTTATTGGGATAGATTGGTGAGATGCACACCATGTTATTTTGTATTTCCATAACAAGACTCTCACATGTATTGATGAAGAAGGAGAGTAGAAGATAGTAGGAGGAATTCCAAGGCCTATTTCCATAAGGCAAGTTTCAGATGTGCAATTAAAAAAGTATTTCAAAAAAAGGATTTCAGTTGTATGTAGCTCATGTGGAAGAGCCATAAAAGAATAAAGGCCCAAGCTTGGAATATTTTACAGTATTACTAGAATTCATTAATGTGTTTGAAGAAATACCAAGTTTACCACCTAAAAGAGAAATTGATTTCTTTATTGATTTGGTACCTGGAGCTGCCCTAGTTTTCAAAATCCAATATAGAATGAGTACACTTGAGTTAAAGGAATTACATATGCAACTAGAGGTACTGTTCCAGAAAGGATACATACACCTAAGTGTGTCTCCTTAGGGAGTGTTATGCCCTTGACTCTCTACAACACACTCTACTAGATGTGCCAAAGAGGGGGGTATTTTTTACATTGTAAAAGACCAAGATGGGGCTTCTTTATGTAAAAGTGTTGGTCTAGTAGGGCTCAAGATCCTTGTTCTGGTAATGGAAGGTCCTCTTGGTCCTTATTTAAAGGAGTGTTGGCCTAGTGGCTCTTCCGAATACCACTTGATGGGAGGTAACCCCTCATCATGTCAAGCATTTATTCCCTAGGTGGGTGTTTGGTGCACCTTGGAATGAATCCATTAGGACACATGGCTTAAGGGATCCTAGCCACACTTATGATTTATACTCCATAGAGGTGATTTCACTTGTAAGGGTTGTCATACCCACCTTAGCACACCTCATTGATACCCCCTTGGACCTATTTTTGTTGTATCATCCCTTCCTTTTTGTCATATTGTTCTTGAAGAGAAAATGTTCCACCATCAAAGCAAACTTAAAGAGGTTGTACCGACCTAAGAGAGAGAGAGTTGAGGGAAAAGGACAAATGTTGGGGTTAGATGGGGCATGGAATCCTCCTTCCAAGCTCAAATTCTCATCAAGTTGAATCATTTAATCATTTTTATCATTATTTTATCTTTTATGAGGTTTAGTCTCCGTATTGTGGGTGACAAATCCTAAAAAATCATTAAAAGTTGTTTGAAAGAAAAATTAGAAAGGTTGGTTTAAAGTAGGATTAAGTTAGCATTTTTTTTCCTTATAAATAAGGCATCTCATCCTCATTTGTAATCAAGATCATGGGATCAAACATGACTTAAATTTTATTTATTCTTGTGTATATGAGTTATTGAGTGGTGTGCACCTCTTTTGTTGACAATTCCTAGGGTTTTCAAACATCAAAGTTCATGTGTGAGGCTTCTTTACTATATTTCAAGGTTATTCTTGTTGAAGATTGTGTAACTTCGGAAGATATTATTTTTGTATTCTTATTGTACTTCCTTCGGGAAATATTCATATTGTAATTGATCATGTAAAAACCTAAAACAAATCAAGTAAAATAGACAAGTGGGCCCCACATAAGTCAGTGGGTAAACTACCCCAAACAATGGGCAGTCTACCTCAAACAATGGGCGAAACTGCCCCAATCAATTCGGACTAGTTAAGGAAGTTAAGTCGGCCCAATTAAGTAAAAAGGCCAGTTGTGACTAGTATAAATAGAGTGGTGCCTAGCTCATTTGGAATGTCACTCACTCAAGCAAGTTCGCATTACAAGAGAGAGAAAGACAAGTTTGTTGGAGAAGAAGAGTAGCTGCATTATGAAGACATCTTATCTTTGGTTTTATATCTTATTTCTCAGGATATTTGTGGAAGAGTTTTAGCTCTTCGTTGTACTAGTTTGACATTGTACTTGTGACGTATCTATACTGAAGAAGTTTTGTTGGGTTTTTCCCGTGAGAGGGTTTTCCCAGGATAAATCTTTGTTTCTCTTTTGTATGTTGTGTTTATTTATCTTTCAGTGATCCTATTGCATATGGTTATTGTGATAATATATATAAATTGTTTGAATATCTAACACAACCATCCTGGAAATATCAAAATTCTAACAATTCTAAGGTGAAAATATTCTTGAGGCTATTTATCTTCTTCTTTCTCTCTTAATTATGGTAAGATCTTTAAACAATTGTCTTGCACTACCAGAGGCATCCAAGGTAGGAATAATTTAGGGTTTTATGCATAATAGTGTAGCCTTGTTAGTGGGACATCCCTATTGAAGGGTCTCTCTTGTTTGGGCATTGCCATTTTTTTTCCTAACTAGCTCAAAGGCTAACACAACCTAGGGTTTCTTAGTCTTCCCCTAGTTCATTCAAATATTGAATTCTCAATTCTTAGGAGAGATGTTAACCACAGTTTCTCGGTGCTTGGAAATAACAAGAACTAGGTCTAATTCCATCATTTTCACCAAATTATTTTTACAAAATTCCTTGTATAGTATATTGAAAAAAATACAAAAACAATAAAAATAGAGAAAACCCTAAAAAACAATTTTTTTTAATATCCGAAAAATATGTATTTTTTGCCATTGCACTTATTTTTACTCGCAAAAATCTGTAATATTTACCACTGTTATAATTCTCTAAGTAGTTTATGTTCTCTAAAAATCCATGAAAAAAAAAACATTAAAAAGTGATTTGGTAGCTCAAACAAGCTCTAAATTGGGGTGACGTTAGCCTTAGGGAAAGTGATGCCATCCTCTAGAGGATACAACAAGGATTGTTACAGGTCTGGTATAAGTGTTTTGTAGGTCCATTTTGACAAAATATCGAACCGTAGTTGTTGGAAAGGGTTCCTACTTTGTTTCCAAGCCTTGGAGGTTGACCCTAGGGAGTTTTGAAGTGCCAAATCAAGCTTTCCACCCATTATTTCAAGCTGCTATAGATTTGAAGGTGAAATCATTCCCAAATTTCAACAATCATCTATCAAAACAAGTGTTCCCTAGGGATGATCAAGTCCTCTTTGTTTGGTAAGTGTTAATAGGTGCTTTCTCAAGTATTTCCATAGTTTAATTCCAAGATTTTACACAAGTTAAGGTGCTAATTTTTACTGCAGAAAATTGATTCATATTGTTAGCCAACCAGTACTAAGTTACATTGCTCCTAAACCTTCATTTTCATTAAGAATTTATTGAATATATTGTTGACTCCATTAAGGCATTGATATACTAATAAAGTGGGAAGGCCTTGTAGAAATAGTGTTTTTCTCGTTGCATATATTACAAAGCTATTTCTCTTTACATTTGGGAAGCGTCCCATGGCTAGAGGAGCAGGCCTAAAGAGAGAGGAGAGTGCATTGTGGTGACAATGGGTGCATCTCTTGAAAAATTTCCAATAGTACCACCAACCCTCATGACCTAATCAATTAGGGTGCCAATTTGTGTGGTAATAATTTATGGTGTCGTTGTCGAGTACTCAAAGGAAAAGTGATGACATTCCATTCAAGGTGTTCCCTAGTTTAGTTCATTCATTTTTGGAAAACGCAACAGTTTTTGCCATCATTGTTAGGTATATCTTGAATATTGTTGCATAACATTTGGGGTGTGTTTCTCATGTCAAAAATGCCACCCCCCTAGCATGAACAACAGATTTGGAAAGAAACTTGAGGTAAGTTTTGTTTTGTACTTTGATGATATGTTTGTTAAGGAATAACCCTGTAGGCCTTATATGGAAACTTCACTGAAGAAAAATACAACAAAAATGTACACTTTAAGACAAAGACCTCAACTATTGATGACATTGTTGGGTGTAAAAGGTGAACACATCCAACGGTTGAGAATAAAAAGTTCATCCTAGTGACTCCATTGAAACATTCTATTCAATATGACGAAAGCTTTTCTTGATTTTAGGGAATATTTTGATTGGCTTCTTGGAAGCTATGGCCCCTTGGATTTCTCAAATATTTGGGCTCCTGCTTATGAAGAACCAAAACCAAATATAAGGGAAACTCAAAAATTTCATGGTGAAGAAGGTTAAGGTTTGGTTCATCTTGTGGCCTTTTTCAAACTTGTTAGGGATAATGACATCCTAAGATATTATGCAACTTGATGAGAACTCTCGAGAGTTCTCATTTTTTTATGGGTTGCATTTAGTGGCTATTTTTACTTCGAATCAAAAATTGGTGCAACCGTTAGCAGTCTTTTTTTTATCAAGGCTAAAATTACGACTTTTTGGAAACCCCGATCGGTGTCAATGCAATCAAAACATTAAATCAACCCCTGAAACAAAAAGTGGTCATCCATACATCCTTTCTTGGTAATTTATAGGGTTTTCAAGGATCAAAGTTGATGTGTGTGGCTTCTTTACTATATTTCAAGGCTATCCTAAGGAAAAAATATTCTTGATGTTATTTCTCTTCTTCTTTCTCTCTCGATTATGGTAAGATCTTGAAACTCTTTTCTTGCACTACCAAAGGCATCCAAGATAGGAGAAATTTAGGGTTTTATGCATAATAGCTTATTCTTGTTAGTGAGACATCCATATTGAAGGGTCTCCCATGTTTGGGCCTTGGCATCTTTCTTTTCCCTGACTAGGTCAAAGGCTAACAATCCCTACGGCTTCTTAGCCTTGCCCTAGTTCATTTAAATATTGAATTGCCAATTATTAAGAAAGACATTGTTGGTTGTGGAGCCAGATCTTCCAGTCACATAGATGATATTGTCTTAGCCATGAACCCCAGAGGATTGTACACTCATTCCCCTACCTTGGGGTTTTGGGTATCCCGTGGTATTTTTCCCATTGTATTTACCTTATAAAAGAAAGACATTGTAACACGGCTAGGGTTGATGTATTAGGTTTTATGCATTGTAAATATCTATGAGATCGGAAGAGAGACTGTGAGATAGTGAAGAGGAAGTGCAGCAGCTGTGCTGCAGGTTGTATCGCTTCACTTTGTTGGACGATATAATAATAAGGACTAGCAATTTCAGTGTGGACGTAGCCCATCTTGGGGTGAACCATGATATATATATGTTTCTCTTGTAATGTGTGTGTGATTATATTTGCATTTCTGTTTATTGTTATTGCTCTGTGATTCTGTTTTTCTAACAATTGGTATCAGAGCCAAAGGTCTATTTGGCAGATAAACTCGCAGGAAGCTAGGGTTTATGGTTCGAGTGGGAGCAATGGCAGAAGAAGGAAAGTTTAAGGTCAAGAAGTTTAACGGCCAAAACTTCCAGTTATGGAAGATGCAAATGGAGGACTATTTGTACCAGAAGGATCTATTCCTACCATTAGGAGGAAGAGCAAAGTAGCCGATGGCCATGAAGGACGAAGAATGGGAAGTTCTTGACAGAAAGGCTCTAGGAACAATACGGCTGAGCCTGGCTTCGTCGATGGCTTTCAATATCTCAAAAGAAACGACAACGGAGGGTTTGATGAGCGCACTGGGTAAGCTGTATGAAAAACCCTCAGCCTACAACAAGGTATTTCTAATGAAGCGTTTATTTAATATGAAGATGTCTAAAGGTGGATTTGTTACTGATCATTTAAATGAATTTAATACGGTTACAAATCAACTAAGTTCTGTAAGTGTGAACTTTGATGATGAGGTTAGGGCTCTTCTAATCTTGTGTTCATTGCCAGAAAGATGGAATAGCTTGGTCATGGATGTAAGTAACTCTGTCTCTGGTTCAAACACCTTGAAATTTGATGACGTTATTGGTGTTATTCTTAGTGAGGAAATGCGAAGAAAAAACACAGGTGAGACATCAGGTAATGCGTTGACCATGGAGAGCAGGAGAAGACAAAAGGAGAGAGGAAAGAGCCAAGTTAATCTTGGCAAGTCTAAAATGGGCAGATCCAAGTACAGATTGGGAAAGATAGAGTGCTGGAACTGTGGAAAGAAAGGACATCTGAAGAAAGACTGCAGATCTCTAAAGAAGAAAGGAGATGCACAGCAGGAAACTACCCAGGAAGCAAATGTAGCAGGTGATGTGTTACAAGATGCTTTGATTCTTGCATTAGATAATACTAGTGATTATTGGGTAGTAGATTCAAGGGCTTCATGTCATGCTACACCCCATAGGAAATCTTTTCATGATTATGTGCCAGACGATTTTGGACATGTTTTATTGGGTGATGATGAGCCATGTAAAATTGTTGGAATAGGTAAGGCATGGATAAAACTTAAGAATGGAACTAATTGGTTGTTGAAAGATGTAAGGCATATTCTTGCTATGAAAAGAAATATGATCTCAACAGGGCAGTTGGGAGATGGCGACTGTCTATCTACATTTGGAGAAAAGTGGTGGAAGATCACTAAAGGATCAATGGTGATAGCAAAAGGAGACAGGGTAGGTACGTTGTATTTATGTCTTCATAATACTGACTATTCTATCTATTTAGCTTCCACAGGAACATATACAGCATTGTGGCATCATAGGCTTGGCCACATGAGTGAGAAGGGGATGCAGATTCTCCACTCAAGGAAGTTGCTGCCAGATTTGAAGCAAGTAAGTTTGGAATTCTGTGAGAACTATGTTTATGGAAAACAGAAGAGAGTTAGATTTCTCAAGGTTGGGAAACAGAAGAAGAATGAAAAGTTAGAGCTTGTGCATACAGATGTATGGGGGCCGGCTCAGGTACAATCTCTTGGTGGCTCTCATTATTATGTTACATTTATTGATGGTGCAACTAGGAAAACTTGGGTTTATTGCAGTAGACAGAAATCTGATGTGTTTGCTACTTTTAAGAAGTGGAAAGCTTTGGTTGAGAATGAGACATGAAAAAGGTTGAAGTGTCTCAGATCTGATAATGGAGGTGAGTACTACGGAAAGGAGTTTGATAGTTACTGTTCATACCATGGGATTCGTATAGAGAAGACAGTCCCAGAACACCACAAGAAAATGGTGTGTCTGAAAGGATGAACAAAACGATCATGGAGCGTGCAAGGTGTATGAGATTGCATTCAGGGTTTCCCTTACGGTTTTGGGCAGATGCTGTAAATATTATTGTTTATTTAATAAACAGAGGACCTTCAAGTGCTTTGGATGGTGGCATTCCAGAGGAGGCATGGACAGGTAAAAAGGTAAACTACTCATTTCTGAGAACGTTTGGTTCTGAAGCATTTGTCCATATTGATAAAGATAATAGAACAAAGCTTGAAGCTAAATCCAAGAAATGTACCTTTATTGGATATGGGATTGATGATTTTGGTTATCGCTTATGGGATTATGAAAATAACAAGATCATTAGGAGTAGAGATGTGATATTCAATGAAAAGGTCATGTATAAAGATCATTTGTAGGGAAAGAAACAAGAAAAGGAAAACACAGAGTACACAGTACTTGATGAAATTAAAGAAAATGAAATTCCAAAGGTGCCAGAAAATCAAGAACAACAACAAGTACTTGAAACTCCTGCAACTGCAAGAAGATCAACCAAGTTAAGTAGATTCCCTGAACGATACTCTCCTTCAATGTATTATTTATTGATGACTGATGTTGGTGAACCAGAGTGTTATGAAGAAGCAATGCAGGTGGAAACTAGAAAGAAGTGGGAGCAAGGCATGAATGAGGAGATGGACTCATTGGTAGGAAATCAGAGTTGGGATTTGGTTCATTTGCCTGCTGGTAAAAGAGCATTGCAAAACAAATGGATTTACAGGTTGAAGGAAGAAGAAGGAGGTAAGCAGCAGTACAAGGCGAGACTTGTTGTAAAGGGGTTTGCACAGAAGAAAGGTATATATTTTGATGAAATATTTTCTCCTGTTGTTAAGATGACTTCAATTAGGAATATTTTAAGTCTAGTCGTGATAGAAGATTTGCATCTTGAACAGTTAGATGTAAAAACAACCTTTCTCCATGGGGATTTGGAGGAAGAGATATATATGCAGAAGCCACAAGGGTATGAGGTCAAAGGGAAGGAGAACTTGGTATGTAGGTTGAAAAAGAGTTTTTATGGCTTGAAGCAAGCTCCAAGGCAGTGGTATTTAAAATTTGACAAGTTTATGACAGAACAAGGTTATAGTAGATGTCATTCTGACCATATTGTTTATTTCAAGAAGATAGACAATGAAAGATATATTATCTTGTTATTGTATGTGGATGACATGCTTGTTGTAGGGTCTAACATGCAGGATATAAATGTGCTCAAAAGGAAGCTAGCTAACTCATTTGTGATGAAGGATTTGGGTGCTGCAAAGCAAATCCTTGGTATGAGAATAACGAGAGACAGGAAAAATCACAAATTGACATTGTCTCAGAGTGAGTACATACAAAAGGTGTTGGAGAGGTTCATAATGTAGAATGCAAAACCAGTTAGTACACCTTTGGCCATCCATTTCAATCTAAGTAAGGAAATGTGTCCCAAGACACAGGAAGAGACAGATCACATGTCCAAGATTCCCTATTATTTAGCAGTTAGCAACTTGATGTATGCCATGGTGTGCACAAGACCAGATATTGCACAAGCAGTGGAAGTTGTGAGCAGATATATGAACAATCCAGATAAAGAACATTGGAAGGCAGTACAGTGGATTCTCGGGTATTTGAGAGGTACTACCACCCAGGCATTATGTTTTGGAGGTTCAAACACTGTTCTACAGGGATATGTTGATGCAAATATGGCAGGTGATAAGGATAGCAGGAGGAGCACCACAGGGTATGTGTTTACTGTAGGTGGAACAACAATAAGTTGGATTTCGAGATTGCAAGAGTTTGTTGCACTTTCAACAATGGAAGAAGAGTATGTTGTTGTTACAGAGGCTAGTAAAGAGATGATTTGGTTGCAGAGTTTTATGGAGGAAGTGGGTAAGAAGCAGAAGGATAGCAAGTTGTATAGTGACATCCAGAGTGCCATTCATCTTGCAAAGAACTCAACATTCCATTCCAGGACTAAACATATACAGCTCAAGTACCATTTCATACGCTCTGTTCTGGAAGATGAACTGTTGAAATTGGAAAAGATACATACTAGCCAGAATCCTGTAGACATGTTCACAAAGATAGGGACCAGAGAGAAACTGAGTTCTTGCTCGGTTTCAATTGGCCTTCTAGCATGAAGGTGAAGAGGAGAAATTTTCCAATTCCAAGTCCAGTAAGTGCAGCAATGGTGGAGTTGTTGTGATCAATCTCCAAGTGGGAGATTGTTGGTTGTGGAGCCAGATCTTCCAGTCTCATAGATGATATTGTCTTAGTCGTGCACCCCTGAGGACTATACACTCATTCCCCTACCTTGGGGTTCGGGGGAAACGCCCCCGAGAAAAAAATTTGGGGCTATTTTCGCCAACAGTTTTCGGGCCCATGGTTTTGGGTATCCCGTGGTATTTTTCCCATTGTATTTCCCTTATAAAAGAAAGACATTGTAACATGGCTAGGGTTGATGTATTAGGTTTTGTGCATTGTAAATATCTCTGATATCGGAAGAGAGACTGTGAGACAGTGAAGAGGAAGTGCAGCAACTGTGCTACAGTTTGTATCCCTTCACTTTGCTGGACGGTATAATAATAAGGAATGGAAATTTCAGTGTGGACATAGCCCATCTTGGGATGAACCACGATATATCTGTGTTTCTCTTGTAATGTGTGTGTGATTATATTTGCATTTCTGTTTATTGTTATTGCTCTACGATCTTGTTTTTCTAACAGACATTAACCCCGATTTCTCACTGTCTGGAAGGATTAAGACCCAGGTCTAATTCCCTCATCTTCATCAATTTTTTTACAAAATTCCTTGTATATTATATCATAAAAAATACAAAAAAATAAAAATAAAAATAGAAGAAAAAAAACCCTAAAAAACACAAATATTTTTGAAAATCCAAAAATTATTTTTTGTTGTCATTGCACTTGTTTTTTCTTGCAAAATTATGGAATATTTACCATTTTTTTAAAAATTTGAGTAGTTTATATATGTAAAAATCCATAAAAAATGAAAATTTCCATTAAAAAATGATTGTGCAGCTCAAACAAGCCCTAAATTGGGGTGATGTTAGCAATAGGGAAGGTAGTGTCATCCTTTAGGGGTTGCTACAACTTTGTTGCAGGTTTGGTATAAGTGTTTTGTAGGTCCATTTTGACAAAAGGTCAAACCCTAATGGTTGGAAATGGTTCCTACTTCATTTCCAAGCCTTGGAGGTTGACCCTGGAGGGTCTTGAAGTGCCAAATCAAGTTTTTTACCCATTATTGTAGGTTGTTACAGATCTAAAGGTGAAATAAGTCTTGAATATCATCAATCATATGTCAAAACAAGTGCACCGTAGAGGCGATTAAGTCATATTTGGTTGGTAAGTGATAAGAGGTGCTTTCCCATGTATTTTTACAGTTTAATTCCAAGATTTTACACAAGTTAAGGTGTTTTTTACTGCAAAAAAATGATTCATGTTGTTATCCAATGAGTACTTAGTTATTCATATTGTTATCCTAAACCTTCCTAGCCATTAAGAAGTTATTGAATATCTTGTCGAATCCATTAAGGCCCGAATCTACTAATAAAGTGGGAAGGTCTTGTAGAAATAGAGTTGTTCTCATTGCATATATTACATAGCTATTTTTCTTTACATTTGGGAAGCCTCTTGTGGCTAGAGGAGAAGGCTTAAAGAGATAGGAGAGTGCATTGTGGTGGCAATGGGTGCATCTACTGAAAATTTGTCAATCTTAGCACAACCCTTGTGACCTAATCGGAAGGGTGCTAATTTGTGTGGTTATAGGGAGCATTGATACTCTTTGTAAAGAAAAGGGATGGAACATTGAGGCTATGTATTGACTTTACAAAGTTAAATAAAGTCACCGTGAAGAAAATATCCTCTACTTAGAATTGATGACTTGTTTCATCAATTGAAGGGAGCAAGGATTTACTCAAAGATAGATTTGAGATTAGGTTATCATCAAGTGAGAATAAAGGATGAATGCATTAGCAACACAACTTTCAAAATGAGATACGGTCATTATGAGTTTGTAGTGTTTCCATTTGGATTAACAAATGCATTAGCTACCTTTATGTGCTTAATGAATGGCAGATTTAGACAATGTCTGGATAAGTTTTTCATTGTGTTCTTAGATGACATTCTTATTTACTCAAAATCAGTGAAGGAGCATGAGGAGCATTTGAGATTAGTAATATAGGTGCTAAGAGAGAATCAACTTTATGCTAAGTTGAGTAAAATTATGTTCATTTTATTAGAAGTAGACTCAGTATTTGGACACATCATATCTGAGGAAGGGATAGCAGTAGATCCAAGGAAGATTGAAATTATCATGGGATGGCATATAGCCATAAGTGTATCAGAGGTAAGTTTATTTATGGGATTGGCGAGATATTATAGAAGATTCATAATAGGCTTCTCAAAAGTGGCATATCCAATTACCTCATTACAGAAGAAAGGTGTCAATTCGAATGGACACCACAGTGTGCAAAATTTTTTTAGAAATTACAGAGACTGCTCACTAGTATACCAATTCTTAAAATTCTTGATGCAAATGAATATTTTGTGATATTCACAAATGCCTGCAAAGAAGGAATTGGTAAGTGCTCATGCAAAATGGACATGTGGTCTATTTTGAGTCTAGGAAGCTAAAGGAACATGAGAAAAATTATGCCACATGATTTAGAGTTGGTTTCTATAGTGTGTGCCTTAAAAATGTGGAGACATTATCTCATGGGCATGAAGTTTGAATTAAGGACAAATCATAGTGGGTTGAAATACTTGTATGAAAACCAGAATTTGAATGCCAGAGAAACAAGATGGTTAGAATATATTTGTGAGTTTGATTTTTACATCAAACATATAAAATGTGAAGAGAACAAGGTTATATATGCTACAACCATTAACATGTATAAATCAGATTTAAGAATCGGAATTCTTGAGGTTTTCATCTTAGATGAACGTTATCTTTAGGTAAAAGAAGGATTGCAATAGGAAAATGTACAATAGAAATATCAAGGATACAAGATGGAAGGTCATGGACTTCTTATGCATAAAATAGAGTTTAGTGTCATAATTATGTGGAATTAAGGAAACTAATAATGAATGATATGCATAAGGTTCCATATGCAGGACACCCTGGATACCAAAAGACAATTGCTGCAGTGAGAAGTCAATACTTTTGTCCAATAATGAATAAAGATGTTGCTAAGTATATAGCTAGATGCATGGAGAGTCAGAGAGTAAAAGTAGAGCACAAACATCCAATATGCTTTCTACAACCACTACCAATACCATAATGGAAATGGGACGTGGTGCCCATTGATTTAATCACTAAATTACACATGGCGGTAAAGCAACATGATTCGATCATGGTAGTGGTGGATAACTCAACGAAAGCTTCCCACTTCATTCCAATCAAGTCAATGCATAAGGAAATTGACGTAGCGGGTATTTATGCAGGTTACATGGGATACCAAAGGCCATTGTATCAAATAGAGATCCAAAGATTACTTCAAACTTTTGGAAGGGTTTATTCAAAGGATTTGGAACAAATCTAAATTTGAGTACAACATATCATCCTCAAACTGATGGAAAAACTAAGAGAGTTAATCAAGTTACCGAGGATATGCTGAGGATGTATGTGATAGATAAACTATCTAAATGGGAAGATCACTTGTGCTTGGTGGAGTTTGCATAAAACAATGGGCATTATGCTTCTTTGAAAATGAGTCTTTTTGAATCCTTATATGGAAGAAATAGCAATACTCCAATCAATTAGGACAATCTAACGGACATAATATTAATTGGGAAAAAATGCTCAAGGAAATGGAAGAGTAGCTTGTGAAGATCGAGCAAAATTTAAAGATGGCACATAATAGATAGAAAAGTTAAGTAGACAAAGACAAAGCATCAAGAGAATTCAGAGTTGGTGATTATGTGTACCTAAAAGTCACGCCAAAAAAGAGTTCTTTGAAACATAGAATTTGTCCTATGCTAGTGCCCAGATATTGTGGCCCATTTGAAATATTAGCCGAGGATAGGACATGTTGCATGTGAGATTTATTTTCCTTCTTGCAAAAAAGTGCATAATGTATTTCATGTGTCATTATTGAAAGGTATATACCTGATCGTAACCACATTATTGATTGGGTTATGATTCAGGTGGAACTGAAAGGAGATATTCAAATGCATCCAATGTGCATCCTCAATATGAAGATTACATTGCTCAGGAATAGAGCCATAGGGTAGGTAAAGGTCCAATGGATGCATTACAACACTAAAGCAACAACATGGGAATTGGAATATGTGATGTGGGAAGCATACCCACAATTGTTTTGAAAAAATTGTATTATGTTTTTATACATGTACATAGTGTTGATATGCACCATGCATGGTGCATAAATTGAGGGGAGGGGAATGTAAAACCCCATTTTTTACCCCAAGATGTAAATATGATGAAATCATGTAAAAAATAGAAGCCATATATCAATGGCATGGGATGATTGAATATATTGTAAATAAGTACATTTTATTTTTAATATAAAAATCCTCGACATATGCAAGTGAAGAAGGATGAATACGAGATGGGGGGCTATGAATACACAAGTGGAGAAAGTGAGAGGGGATAAAGAGTGATGAACTTAGGGTAATTCAACTATGCCTTAGTCTTCATTAAAAATTTTAACCTAAAGTCCCTTAACCGTAGTTATGAGGGTCACTTTAATTAATCATGGGTTAGTTATCTTAATTTAGTGTTAAGGGTGTTGGCACCAGTTTTGTCCTAAACGTTTTGAAGGGTTCTAGCCCATGAATTGGATTAAGCAAGGCCTCGGTTTAAGCCACATGACCCATGAGGGTGAAAATCGGACCTCCAAAAGGATTTCTCCCTAAGTTCAGAGTGAAATAATCAAGGGATCCTAAGTATTAACCTGGAAAATGAAGGTAAATACAAAAATTTGCTTGCAATTAAATGATGGCATAAGTGAAGAGCACAGATTTGCAGCAATCGAGATCAATGGCCATGAGCGCACTTCACGAAAATAAGATGGGGTGTTTTAAGCCGAGGAAGGATGTTTAGCTTGTGAGCAAATTGGAAAGTTGATCAACAGGCAGAAGGACAGATCTACGAACGACAATTACTTCAGTGATTTGACATGCACAGAGAATTGGCATTTTCAGATTTGCGAAGTTTTTGTAGGCCCGACATATTGCAAGGGTGTATATTGGGTGGGGTTGAGATATATGGTTGAAGAGTTTCTCACAAATTGGACATGCACAGAGCATCGGCATTGTCCAAATCTGCGAACATGGTAGAGGCCACACCTTTTGACGGCCAGGATGTGGGCAAGATCCAGATCGACGGTGGACAGCGGTTTCATGGATCTGAGGTGCAAGAAAGGAAACATGTGGAAATATTGAAAGCCACGGAGATTTGTAGAGATAAAGAGTGAGGGAGATCCACGACTCAGGATCGATCACGCAGACAAAGGGCTCAGAGAGATTCTTTCACTACGATAAGCGCAAGGATGATAAGGGGAAAGAAATAATATAAAAATATAGTTGCACGAGGATCTAAGAATCATTCGTCCTGTGCATTGGAAAACGACAGAAAACCTCTATGCAGAAGCAGACAACTCAGCCATAATCTCAGACCAGCTGTCAAGTAACCAGGTAGGCCTTCTGTCCCATACAAAGCTATTTAAATGGCTGAATTAAGTGAGATAGAACCCCCAGTTGTGGAATACCAGAGGATAGGTGATTTGTTTGAGGATAAGGATGCCGAGATTTATGATAGAGTGTGTATAAACAGCTCCCTTGAGACATCAAAAGATAGATTGGAGTTGATTAGGAAGGGAATGTAGACATGCATAAGGTTTACCAGTCATTTTTCCATCTTTTTGCAGTTGACCAAACCCCAAATTGCCTCGATTTCGTCGACTGGTGCACCACCCATTACTCCTTCTCTGAGAGGGTGATTATGGATGCATCCAACTCTAAGATCCCGATCCCATTCAGTCCCCTCACTGTTAGAAAGGCCCTGTCGATCCCGGATGAATTCTACCAAAAAGCCAAAGAATGCAAAGAGGAAGCCCTAATTCAATATTTCAGGAAAGCCCTAGCCAAGCTTAAGCAAAGTTTCTTCCATGCTAGCCTGTAGCCAAATGCCTCCTTCTAGAACCAACCTTTCCCTGGTGAAGCCAGTTTATTCATCGAAGAGTCCAAATGTGTCATCACCATGTTAGCCCAGTTCCTAGGATTAGATACAGATCAGTATATCACCGAGCCTTTAATAAGCCTACTTTTTGTCATGAGCACATGTCCTCTTGATCCTGAGGATCCCAGCCAGTCCATCCAATGTGCTTTTCTTAGGTTTGATGAGGCCCTAGCTGAGAAGATCCATTCTCAGCTAGTGGAGTTCCCCAAAACTAGAAGCTTCAGGTTCCAGTCTTACCTGTTGAGAATGAAGAAAAATTGCAGATGCCTGAGTTGATGCTCACTCAGGAGACACTCACAGACTGCACTAAGTTCATGAACAACATCATAGCCAAAGTTCACATTGTTATCTTTCAAAGGAAACTGCCTAGGGTATTAAAAAAAATGAAAGAGATGTTGCAGCCTTCCCCGGAGAAGAAGATAGGTGACTGGTTCCTCTCAGAACACAGCATTACAATCAAAGTTTATGGGTTTTCACATGCACCCTATGTGCTGCCAGCCTTTCTAACCCATATATTATTTACATTTGAATTCATCATACAAAAGATGAGAGTGGAAATTGAACATTTCTTGGATGACAAGAAGGATTCAGATATCACCTTTCCATGGGTTGTAGGCCCATTCATTATTAAAAACAAGACTTCCCTTTCAACCATTGAATATATGATAAGAGACATGGGATTCAGATCAAAGGAAGCCATCAATTATGACCCCCACCACATCATCTCAGACAGGAGAAAAGAAAGTAACAAAAAATATTTTATACATTTTGAAATTGCAGTGCTGTCTGAAACTGCTAATTTGCTAGAATATCCTGGAAAAAGCTAGATGGAGATAGATACACCTGATGATTCCACCTCCCTGGTTCCATAGGCCACATTACCACAAATTGGCTCCTCTAGCTTAGCCCTAGCAGTTGAAGCAATTTTACCCTTTGCCGGTATCTCTGGGGAAACCAGCAAGTTGGAAAAGATTGATGTCATGGATATAGATGATGACACAGAAAGAGCTCTCAAAAGGAAGAAAGTAGAGGAACCTGAGCAGCAGCTGGTACCAATGGCAGCTGGTCGAAGTAAGAAGAAACATGTAAATTTTAAGGTTCCTTCCTTTGAGATCAGAGAATATGTATTCAACCAAACATCCACTAAACCTGCTGCACCGAGCAAGAGTAGAGTTGAACTACTGGAGGAGTATAAAGGAAGTGCAGAAGCAGCCTCAGAAGAATCTAAGCTGTATACATAAGTGAGGCAGATTTCCAACAAAGAGGTGTCTTTGGTGGCTAGCAGAATCCATGCCTAGAACACCCTGAACCTAGCCTTGGCTACCAAGAACAAAGCCACTGAACTGAAGGTGAACTTGGAAGATATTCCTGTTCCTGATATGATCAATTTGCAGAAAGAGACTGGGGAGTTTATATATGCCAAGCTGTTAAATTCTGCACTAGAATTATCCAAGTTGCAAGTCAATAAGAATAAGGTTCAAAATCAGCTTAGGAAAGAAAGAGTGGAGAACAAGGCCCATAAAGAACAAATTAAGAAGATGTAGAATGCATTATTGGCTACTGAAAGCTAGGAGGACAAGAAGGCCAGTATACAAAATTTTCTGGATGAGAAAGATAACACCATTCAGTCATTGAAAAAGAAGCTGAAAATCCCCTCCACCCAACTAGTGGAAGCCTCTGAATTGGCAGAGCTGGAGGAGAAGAGAGAAAAGCTACAAAATGAACTAAAAGACTGCAAAGCTAGGTTTTTGAAGTTTGAAGAGAAAGAGAAGCTATGGTTTAGTGATATGGCTCTTATGGTGGAAAGTGAAAAGAAATGGGAAGCTAAGTCTGAAGACCTTGAGAAGAAACTGTAGGAGAAGAGCAATGAGCTAGAGAACATGGCCACACCTTCCTCCATAGAATCAGATGACTTCTCCCTTGTGGGGGATATGGAAGAAGTAAGTCTAAGAGACTTAGAAGTTGAAAGGTTAAAGAAGCAAAACACAATTCTGAAAACCTTGATGGAAAAGGCAGAGCAGGAAAAGGAGGCTTGGGAAACCAAGTACCAGGAGATACAGGTCAAGAATGAGGAATTGGTGAAGCAAGCCACAGGTCAGACCTCCCTGCAAGAAGCAAAGCAAGTCATTTGGGATGAAATTATTGCGGAGGTAGAAAATATAAGGCCATATCTTGATTTCATTCTGGACAAAGAGGCTGTAATCAAATCAACCAAGCAAAGTGTAGTAGCAGCAAATGAAAAATTGAATAAAAATCCTGTGGAGCACACTGAAAGACCATAGATTTCTTGAATGGCTTGACTGAAGATGAAGTAAAGACAGCAGGTATAAAGGATAGAGTGTCCACTATCATTTGGGCTAAGAGAGTGATACATAAGCAGCAGCAGGTGAGTGCTATTAAAGCTGGAACTGATGTTATGACACAGTAGGTGAAACTTTTCAAAGATATGTTTGACCCTTTATTCAAGAGGGGACTTCCTCTCCTTTGGGAGGAAGATGGCACCATGAGGACACAGGAAGAATATCAGGGCAAGTTGTGGGAGCGCAAATTGGATCATGAAGGGTTCGCTAACATGGACCAGCCTCTGACAGGAAAAACAATGGTGGAAAAACTAACCAAGGAATTTGAGCTAGTTTGGGTCTTTAGGGAAGCTTGTGCACACTTGAGGAGCTGTTCATATAGGGATCACACAAAGCTTCGAGTATTGTTTAAAGAGGTGGCCACGTCAGAGTTTCCAGCTGCTGACCAATGGAAACTCGTGGAGAAGTATGGGAAAGCTAAACTAAGGTTGCACCCGTGAAGATTCGAGGATCATGAAGATTTTTGCATGAAGAATTAATTACCAAGAATTTTGTTTATTTACTATAATTTGTTACCAGCTAGTAGAGGCTCGAGGGCACTTATAAAAGGATGTTAAGCCTACCTGTTAGCATTTGTTTTGTTTTGTTGTAACTAATTCTAGGAGAGGATGAAACTGTTTGTATATGTGTCATCTTGATCCGGATTTTATGAGCAGAACGAAATGAATACAAATTATTATCAGATGCTTAACAAAAAATAACAGAGTTAAAGTAAAATTGGTTTTCTATTCAATAAGGAAATAAGCTAAAACTGTAAAATGCAGTGGAAAACAAGCTTGCTGGAATAGTGGCGGCTTATCTCTGGGAAGAGATGTGACGGTTGCGCTCATTCGGAACAAGATGGTTACAGTGAGGCTCTGAAGGCCTTTTACAATAAACAGGAATGTCAAAAATCCTAGACATCCAAAAACCTAACCCTAGGAGAC
The DNA here is from genome assembly GCA_027924585.1 of Larix kaempferi. Lineage (NCBI taxonomy): Eukaryota > Viridiplantae > Streptophyta > Pinopsida > Pinales > Pinaceae > Larix > Larix kaempferi. The sequence goes on from BSBM01000372.1 coordinate 30,802,213, forward strand.
GAAGCACCAAAATTCATGTGGGCCCCGTTTGGGTAAGTTAGTACATCAACTTCCTGGGGTCGTAACTCTTGCATACGATCTTCGGTTGGGGCGTACAATAACTTATTGGAAAGATCTATTGGATGACTACAAAAAGGGTCAGCAAATCTTGAGTCCAACACGCAAAAAGGGTGGGTGTGCAGTACTCATATTTGCCCAAGAATTCGACGCCGAAAAAACGTCGTTTAGCGCCTCAAAATGGCTCCTGAAGTTCAGGACCCGAAAAACTGCTAAAATAATATATTACCAAAATTGCCAGAAAACTATTTTGAGCTAGTTGGAAAGGTGGGTGGTCACTGATATCCACCTGGATCAATCCTCCCTCCTTAGGAAGCAATGGTCTCCATTGCATTGAGTTCCCCCATCAGATGAGGAAATTTCTGTTGAATTTGGCCCCAGGTGAGCCACTTGCCCTGGTGCAGGAGCTGCCTTGCTTTGACAACTCGATAAAGTTGGATCCTTTGATGTTGAGTGCCCTTGATCTGTGTGTTTGCAATATGATCACTGGATGCCTCTTGCAGGCAATCAGGGTTGAGCTCTGTTGGTGTCAACTGCTCTGCTATCTCTGAGGTGTCTAATAATGGTGGGAAATATGGCTGAAGGAGAGGCACGTTGAAGACTGGATGCAGACCAAGGAAGGGGGGAATTTTGAGCTCAAAAGAATTGTCACCCACCACCTTGGTGATGGTGTACGGCCCATAACGGAGTGGGAAAAGCTTCCGATGGGGACCTGTAAGGTGTTCTTTCTACAAATGCAACCAAAATTTGTCGCCCACCTGAAACTTGTGTGGCACCCGATGTTGATCATGGCGCTACTTGTACTTGGCATTAGACTTCTGTAGAATATCCTGAACCTGTTGGCGGATATGTTGGATCCGTTCAATGAACCGAGTGGCTTTGTCAGCATCTGGGGACGAGTCAGCCGAGGTGGTCACCAAGGGAAGTTCAACATCCATGGGGCCTAATGGTTGGAATCCCAACCCCACCTGAAAGGGGTTGTAGCCAGTTGAACTGTGCAGGGCTCAGTTGTAGCTATGCTGGACATAGGGAAGACTCTCATCCCATGTGCGGGGGTGTGTTGAATTGTACATGTGCAGGATATGTACGACCATCCGGTTGAAGACCTCGGTTTGGCCATCTGTCTGGGGGTGGAACGCAGTGGATTTGGTGAGCTTGGTATCCAGCAGTGACCAGAGGCTTGACCAGAATGAGCTGAGGAACCGACTGTCATGGTCCAAGATAATGGTATGTGGGATCCCAAAATGTACCCAAACTTGTTCAAAGAAGAGCTTGGCAGTGGCTTCTGCTGTGATGTTCTTTTTGCAGGCGGCTAGAATCGCCATCTTGGAAAAGTGATCAACAACCACAAAAACACAGTCGTTCCCCCTGTTGGTGGAAGGGAGGCCCGACATGTAGTCCATTGAGATGGATTCCCACGGCCTGTCAGGAGTAGGCAGAGGGGTGTACAGGCCCTGTTTCTTAGTGGTCGGTTTGGCAATAGCGCAAGTGTTAACACCCAAAAAGTGCTCACTAGCTCATTCCCTTATTCACATGATCCATTTGTCCACTTTTCCACCATCTGAGCCTCTGAAGCCAACAAAAGGTCACCAAAAGACCTTAGTACACCCCTTTTTCCCACTCAAAAAGATTATTTTTCCTAAAAAAGCATAAAAAACCCTCAAAAAGGGTCCAAAATTCCCAAAAGTATTAAAAAGGGAATAAAAATATTAATTTTATTCAAAAAAGGAAAAAGGAGGGAAAAGTACCTAAACCATGTTGGTCAATATGATTGGTTTCCACAAAACCACAAATGGTATTCCCCACCACCAAAACCTATAAAAAGGTGGTAGGGGCTCCTCATTTCACATCCATCCATATTCCTATCCTCATGCTACCAAAATCTCCCTTGAGTTTTTGGCCATTGTAGCAACCTTGGAGAAAGGACCCATTGGAGTTTGGAGTTGCTCATCCTTGGAGCTTCTCAACTATCTTCATCACTTGGAGGTATTGTTATTGCAAGCACTTGCTTGCCCCCATTTTCAATACAAATTTATTTTCTATATTTTCTTCTTCTTGGTTTTTAATTCCAAAATGCACATGCTAGTTTAGTTTAGTTTAGATTTAGTTTATTGTTTTTGTTTAATATTGAGACTGCTGCTACTAGTTAGCAGGTGCCCATAGCACTAAGCTTGGTTGCAAAACCACGCCAACAGCAAGCGGTGCAGGACCTGATATACTTGCCGACATCCTGTCGAAGTTTCGGCCAGTAGAAATGTTTCTACAGCAATGCCACTGTCTTTTCGATGCCAAAGTGTCCTGCCACCCAACTGTAGTGAGCTTCCCAAATCAACTTCACGCGCTCGCTTGATGGAACACAGAGATGGCCCAGACGGCACAACAACCCGTCCTGAAGATGGAAATTAGTGACCACTGAGTTGGTGCCCAACATTTGGTAGGTGGTGGATAAATCAGGGTCTGTCTCGTAGAGGTGGGGCCATCCATAGGTCTCATGGTCGCAAGAGTCTAGCATTGTGGTTAGTGCCGCGACTGGAGGTCGACTGAGGCAGTCAACAACTCGGTTGGTACTCCCTATTTTATATTTGATGTTGAGGTGGAACTGCTGTAAGTATGTTGACCACTTTTGATGGCAGTCATTCTACAACTTTTCTTGGGTTTGCATGAACTTTAGTGGCTTGTGATCAGTGTGGATGACTGTCTCCTTCCTAAGAATGTAGTGTCTCCACTGGCGGTAGGCTTGCACAATGGGGTACGTTTCTTTGTCGTAAGTAGGGTACTTACGGACAACATCTGATAGTGTCTCACTATGATATGCCACAGGGTAGCCATGTTGAGTGAGAACGGCGCCCACAGCATAATCTAAAGCATCTGTCTCGATCTCAAAGGGATGTTCCAGGTCCGGTAATGAGAGTACTGGTGATGAGCACAAACACTTCTTCAAGTCATCGAAGGCTTGTTGTTGGGGCAGGCCCCACACAAATTTTGCCTTACCGCCACCCCTAGTTACTTGGCTAAGGGCCCATGCGATATGAGAGAATCCCAACACGAACCGGTGATAGAAATTGGCGAGGCCTAAGAAGCTCTGAAGTTCATTGAGTGTGGTTGGGGATGGCCAGTCACGAATGACCTGGATCTGGGTTGGATCCACATGCACACCATGTCAATAAATGATGTAGCCTAAGTAATGGACCCTGTCCATGCCGAAGGAGCATTTTTCCAAGTTTTCATATAGTTTGTGTTGCCGCAAGGTGTGCATAACCTATTGAATATGCTGCAAGTGTTCCGCCCAAGTCCTGTTGTAGATGAGGATGTCATCCAGATACACCACTACAAAAGTATTGGTGAAAGGTCGTAGGATATCGTCCATCATCCTCATAAAAGTTGTTGGAGCATTTGTCAAACCAAAGGGCATGACCAGCCATTCAAAAAGACCTTCTTTTGACTTGAAGACAGTCTTCCATACATCTGTCTGTTCTGTTGGGACCTGATGGTAGCTAGACTTCAGATCAATCTTATTGAAGTATTTGGCCCCCGTGAGCTAATCAAGGAGGTCGTCGATTCGGAGAATTGGGTACCGGTTGCGGACTGTGATTTTATTCAGGGCCTGGTAATCAATGCAGAGTTTCCATGTCCCATCTTTCTTCTACACCAGCACGATTGGGCTCCCACAAGGTGATGAGCTGGGACGAATGTGCCCCTTGTGGAGTAATTCTTGGATCTTCCTCTTGATCTCCTTGTTTTCCAATAGAGAGCGGCGATAGACTGGCCCATTGGGTAGTGGTGCGCTTGGGGTCAAATCGATGGGATGCTTTACCTGGCAGTGTAGAGGTACTTCGGTAGGAGAGGAGAAGATATCTAAGTATTCTTCCATCACCTTATCCACTTGCTTATGTTGTGTGGAGAGATCGATCGCGGAGGCCCTGGATGTGGTTGCAATCTTTCTCTCACTCTGAGAGCGAATCACGAAGAAGACAAATTTCCCAGTCTGAGAGATGACCTTCCTGCATTGCTTAGCAGAGATCAAGGAAATAGCACTAGGAGGGACTTCCTTGAGTATCCTGTACAATTTCCTGTTCAAAGAAATAATAAAACTACGAGGCCTAGACTCATATACAACATGACATTTCCATAAATAAGGTTGGCCCAAAAGAACATCTGAAACTTCGAGAGGAGAAACATCACACAATACCTCGTCCTTGAAGGGCTTGATGCCGTACGACAATCGACACTGTTGGCTGACGTGGAGATCGCTTCCTTTGCGGAGCCATCCAATGGTGTAGGGTTGTGGGTGCGGCATTGTCGGAAGGGCCAGGCGCTTGAAGACCTCCGCTGAGATGAGGTTCTTCTGGCTACCGCTATCAATGATGAAGTGTAGCGGGGTGCCTTTTACCCACATCTGTGAATGGAAGAGGTGTTCTCCTTCTTTTGGCTTGTCTGGTTCATCAGGCTAGAGCTTGGTCGTAGCAATGGTGGCACTGGGTTCTGAGTCAATGATCCACCGTCCCCTTTTTGGTTCGGAATCAAAGTCAGAATCCGCATCTGATTCAGATGCTTTCACTTCGGCCACCAACGACTGCTTTGAGCGACAGTCGGCAGTGTTATTCCAAGGGCTCTTATGGAAGTTGCACCACTTCCTGGTATCTTTCTTTGTATTTTCGGTGTCCTTTGCTTGTGGCTTGGAATGGTTGTCCTGATACTGTCCATCTTTGCTCTGTCCTTTATTCTATGGGTTGGGGCCGCCCTTTCTTGTCTTTTGCTATGAGGGGTTCCCAGGCCCAAATTTTTGCGTCTTTTGTTTGAGATTCTGCTTGATTTTGACAGCATATCGGTAGGCCGCACCCAAGGAAGAGATGTCCATAAATTCCATTTCGGTATGGATGTATCTATGCAAACCACTGCGATACTTGAGCACCAGATGTTGCTCTGAATCTTTGATACCCATCTTGGTGCGCAAGGTATGGAAGATATTTGTGAACTCTGGCACTGGTTGGTCTCTTTCTTGTCGCAGTGTGGTCCATTTGGTATACAAGTCGTCATAACTTCCAACAGGGTAGTATTATTCCTTAATATCATCCTTGAAGGATTCCCAGGTGGCCGTGACTGAAAACAATGAGTGTTCATCTGTGTCCTTTTGTTCGCAGAAAGTTTCCCACCAATCTTTGACATGGAGAACGACTTTGAGGAGTGAAAAAGTAATCTTTTCTCTATTCGAGAAGTTATGGACAGAAAAATACCCTTCTATTAGATTCAACCAATTATCTACAACATCTGCGTCTATCTGACCTTCAAATATAGGAATATCGAAGTTGATTTGTACCTTGAAGGGGCGGCGCCTCCGCTCGAGGAAGATGCGTCGTTTGTTGGTAGTCGCAGAAGGATTCGCGCGAAACTATCCATCATCTCGTTCCTCTATTGCGTGAGGGATTCCTCAAGCAACATTTTGAAAGGATCTCCTGTCCCATCATCTTTCTTTTCTCCTACCATGAGAGGTCTCTTGGGCGTGCGAGAGATTTTTTCCTCAAGAGAAACAAGCTCGAGACCCAATTCTTTGTACCCTGACCTCATTGGGGACATGCATTAAGACGACAAGGAGCAGACCGCTCTGATACCACTGATCCATATTTTATGAGCAAAATGAAATGAATACATATTATTATCAGATGCTTAACACAAAATAACAGAGTTACATTCAAACTGGTTTTCTATTCAATAAGGAAATAAGATAAAACTGTAAAATGCAACGGAAAACAAGCTTGCTGGGATGGTGGCGGCTTATCTCTGGGAAGAGATGTGATGGCTGCTCTCATTCGAAACAAGATGGTTACAATGAGGCTCTGAAGGCCTTTTACAATAAACAGGAATGTCAAAAACCCTAGACATCCAAAAACCTAAACCTAGGAGACGAAGCGCCAAAAGTCATGTGGGCCCCGTTTGGGTAAGTTAGTACATCAACTTCCCGAGGTCGTAACTCTTGCATACGATCTCTATTTGGGGCGTACAATAACTTGTTGTAAAGATATATTCGATGACTACAAAAAGGGTCAACAAATGTTGAGTCCGGCACGTGAAAGGGGTGGGCGCACAGTACTCATATTTGACCGAGAATTTGACGCCGAAAAAACGTCATTTAGGGCCTCAAAATGGCTCTGGAAGTTCAGGACCCGAAAAACTACTAAAAATAGTATATTACCGAAATTGCCAGAAAACTGTTTTGAGCCAGTTGGAAAGGTGGGTGGCCACCAATATCCACCTGGATCACATCTCCAATATTAACAACTTTTTGTTAAAATGATTCGAGCCTAAAGGCCGAGCATACCTATATATACTCATATGTAATGAAGGACAAAGGGTTGAAACCTGTTGCAACTTGTGAGGCTTTTGTGTTGTGTATTTTTGAGATGTTCCTTTAATAAAATTGGCAGAGCCGAGCAAGCAATTTTCAAGCAGAGAGTCCTATGCTATTTAATTTGCAGTCTGTACCTTCTTCTTCTTCATGTGGATGTTTCATTGTTATCTACTTCATAATGCTTTCTTTCATGTTTGGATAAGTGTATATTGAGGCATAATTCATATTTGTTATGCTCTGTTTCTTTGATTCCAAGCATCCACAAACCAATTTCCACCAAAGTTAATGCAGAATTCATTTAATAATGCTCTGTATTGATGGACTGCTCTTATTTTCTTCCTTATCACCAGACAAAAAGCTCTTTGACTGTAATTGAGTAGCTACCCTACCTCTATTATAAATTATTTGCAAAGCATTGCCACTTTATCATCGTAAGTGTTTCGGCTCCATTGCCCAATGAATATTCACCGTGTTTCAACCAAACAATAAATCTGTTTTTAATTCGAATTGATATATCTGGCCCTGATAAACAATTGATGAGAGATCCCTCTCTGGAAAGATAGAAGCCAGCTAACTTTCCTAAATCTTGGTTTTGTGTGTTACCTTGAAGAGCCCTTTCCACAACCTTGGGGTCGATTTGAGTGCTAACATAATTGGCGTCGTTGCCAGGGACGAGAGTTATATGGTCCCTGGAAGAAAACAACAAAGAGTTCCATTTTTCATAGAAAGAAGGGATTTATGTGGGCAAACAAAGATTTCTGCATTTGAAGAAGGTTGTACATTTTCCCTAGCGACTCCACTCATTAGGATTTTCAATTGAAGGTAACTACACTGGGGAGATTGGCGAATCCACCTTGATTTCCAAAGAAGGTTTCAGAAGGCATCCTAGCCCCTAGAAGGATCCATACAAGAGGTAACCCTATTTCTAAAATTTTACTAAGTGTGGAAAACCCAAAAAATTTGCTCAGGCATAGAAGTGGAAAAGAGAAAGCTAGCACTTATAATATTGAAAGATATGTGTCTAGAAAAGAGTTTTATGGTTTTCATGAATTGGATTTAGAATTAAGCATTGGAAAGTCTTTGTTGAGGTCGAAATCAGAATCAGACCTAAAGCAAATAGGAGCAAATCCAAATAATCTTGAGTCATATTTGCTAGATCCCCTGTGGTATAATCTGCAAAACAATGTGAAAGTTGAAGGAAATAACCCTTGCTCTCTAACCTCGCAGCCACATACTACAAGCCTTGTTAGCAATCCACCTCAGAATCCTCAAAATCCTCCTTAGAAACCTCATGTAGTACAAAATCCACCTAGACCAATGGCATTTAGGTTTGCACCCTTGGCTTTTCGAGCTGCTTTGCATGACCTCCCTCAGAACTACTCACAAAGAATTTCTCTATATGATGGGGTTGGAGATTTTACAGCAAGGAAACATATGGATAGATTTGAAGATTTTACTGATTTGTAGGAGGTAGACCATGATGATCCAAAGATGAGGTTATTTGCACAGAGTTTGTCTGGGGAAGCTAAGAGGTGGTTTAAATATCTACCAGCAGCATCTATCCCTACCTTTGAGGCTTTTCAAACACTATTTTTAGATAGGTGGGAAGCAAAGAAGAGTCCTTTGCAAATATTATCTCAATATGACCATTTAAAGAAAGGAAACTTTGAATTTGTGCATGATTTTTCTAGTAGATTTATGAGGGCATACAACTCAATCCCAGCTAATATTAAACCCTTAGTGGGTGTTGCTAAACTTCATTATGCAGATGCCTTTGATGGAGATTTTTCATGCATGTTGAGGGAGACGAAGTCACCTACCCTGTCAGCTATGTTAAAGGATTCTCTAGAGGTGGAAGCAAATATGATGGCTTCAGGGAAGTTGAAAAGTAAAATAGAAGTAGATAAGAAGAAACAAGAAGCCCAACGATCCACTTCTGCTTCCTCCTCGGCAATTGATGTTAAGTTTGAAATGATGATGAAGACTATGGAGAAATTAATGGACATGCTGGTCCTAGATAACACACCACCTAATAGAGAGCAACCTGAGAATCAAGTAAGAAACCAAAATTTTAGAAGACCTCCTTTTCCTCAAATAAACCAAAGGAATCTTGAAGATCAGCAAATAAGACCACCATTCCCTAAAAATTTGGTTGATGAGGAAGGACAAGAAGATCCAATGGATAACAAAATTCATCACTTTGATGACAGTGATTCTGAAATACATTTGACCAAAGAAGAACATAATTTTTTCACTCAAGAAGATGACAGCCATATTTCAGAGCTAGATTCAGAGCAATATCAGAGAGGATATCAAAATGCCATTGATGATTTTCAGAGAAAGTTAAAACTGAGAAACTGTGATGTAATTACCAATAAAGGGAAGCCCAATTCAAATTTGCATTCCAACACCCAGCAGAATTCAGAAAAACAAAAAGAGAAAGAAACTATTGCACAAAAAGATCCAAAAAATAAAGAACAACATCCCAAGGAGAGTAAACAGTCTATTCCAATTGATGTAGATAAACCAATTTCATAATTCAATTTGAAGTCAAAATTGGCAAAGGTTAAGATTTCTATCCCATTTAATGAATTATTGAGGAACAATGAATATAGGGAAGAAATTACTAAAATGGTCAAGAATCAAGGTGATCCTCATCCTGATATTTTAGAAGTGATAGATGATTCCCCACTATTCTTTTTGGACCTAAAATTGAAGAAATAGATGATGAAGAAGTTCCCCCATTTTATTTAAGCCTGAATATCCATGATATGATTTTGCACAATGCCATGCTAGACTTTGGTGCATCTCATAATCTAATTACAAAGACATTGGTGGAGAAGCTAGGACTGGAGATTACTAGGCCCTACAAAGACTTGTTTTCTTTTGATTCTAGAAAGGTCAAGTGTTTGGGATTAATAAAAGATATGGTGGTAAATCTTACACAACTTCTAGCTAAAAGCATTGTAATGGATGTTGTGGTGGTTGATGTTCCTTCAAAGTTTGGTGTGTTGTTATCAAGATCCTAGCAGTCAAAGTTAAAGGGAACTATGCAAATGGATCTGTCATATGCCACCATACCTTTGTTTGGAGGTAACAGAAGGTTATATCGGGAGAAGAGGTTGGCAGATGCAGTCAGCAGTAAGGATAAACCTGAAAATCATCCCATTTATGCTGTTGATATTGATTTGGGATCTTCCATATTCTTCACTGATGGAACACACACTCATCCTGAAGTTCCTATACATATTGAAGTTAAAGAGGATGAGGAATTTGCAAAAATGCAAGAGGCCTTGGAGAAGAAACAGCAGGAGGAAGGGTTGCAGACCATGTACTTTGATGGGTCTTTAAGTTAAAATGGAGTTGGGGCAGGTGTTTGGATTATATCCCCATGCAAATAATTCAAAGCTTTGTCTTATAAACTAACTTTTGAATGCACTAATAATGTGGCTTAGTATGAAGCTTTGTTGCTCAGTTTGTAGGCTTTGAAATATATGGGAGCAAAGAGAATAGAAGTGTTTGGGGATTCAGAGCTTGTGATAAACCAAGTGAATGACAGCTACTAGACAAAACATCCTGGAATGAGGGCCTACAGAAATGAAGTTTGGGATATGTTTGGTAATTATTTTACAGAGCATAAAATCAGGGTGGTTCCTAGAATAGAAAATCAGGTGGCTAATTCTTTGGCTACAACTGCTGGGGGTTTCAAGACTCCTATCTACTCAGATGAGGTATGAAGTTGAAGTTATAAACAGACCTTCAATACCTGATAACTCCAAATATTGGCAAGTTTTTTATGATGATATGCAAATAAAGAGGTTCTTGGAGTTGTCTAATGAATTTGTGAACACTCAGATCGACTCAGAAAATGAAAATGTAGAGTGTTTCCAAGATGATGGGTCGGTCGAAGAAGGAGGAGCTGAAAGTGAAAAATGGAAAAATACGCTGGGAGGAAAGGATATAATCTAGTTGAAAAGTAATTTTATTCCATGAGGCCTGATCCCCCTAGAGAAGTTGTTCAATCAGAATAGTGTGGCCAAAGACCCTAAAATGAAACCTATTGATGATGCCTTTGAAGAGAAGAAACTAGGGACTGAAGTGGAACCATGAGTTGTAAGGATGTCCAAGAAGCTACCTGCAAAGGAGAAAGAATAATACATCGATCTGTTGAAGAAATATGCAGATGTTTTTTCCTGGAGCTATGCAGACTTGAAAGAATATGATACCTCCATCATCCAACACACCATTCCAATCAAGCCTGGGGAGAAATATTTCAAACAGAAATTAAGAAGAGTGAACCCCAAGCTATTGTTTGTAATAGAAAAACAGATCAAGAAGCTATTCAATGCTAAGATCATTGTGACTCTGAGATTTTCCAAATGGGTGGCTAACCTAGTGCCTGTTAGGAATAAAAATGGCGAAATAAGAATCTATATTGACTTCAGAAACCTAAATAGGGCTTCATTGAAGGACAACTACCCACTACCTAAGATGGAGCACATTCTGCAAAGAGTGGTAGGGTCTGAAAGAATTTCTACCATGGATGGTTTCTCAGGTTACAACCAAATCAAAATGATCCCATAGGATCAAGAAAATACCGCTTTTACTACACCCTGGGGAACATTCATGTATGCTAAAATACCCTTTGGACTGATGAATGCAGGAGCTACATTTAGCATGCTATAGACATTGCTTTTGCAGAAGAGAAGGACAAATTTGTGGTTGTTTACATGGATGATATCATTGTGTATTCCAGATCTGATAGGGAACATATCAAGCATTTGGAAAAAAAAATTATAAAATGCAGGAAATATGGCATCTCATTGAATCCTAAAAATTCTAATTTTGCACTTGAAGAAGCTAAATTGCTTGGGCATATTATTTCAAAGGATGGTATTAAGAATGATTCGGAAAGGATCAATGCAATTCTGAAGGTTGAGGAACCTAGGAGCAAGAAGTAGGTGCAGTCCTTTATTGGACAGGTAGGTTTCCTAAGAAGATTCATTCCTAGTTTTGCTTAGATATTGAGGAAAATTACTAGCATGCTGAAGAAGGAAAATCAGATAAAATGGACAAAAGATGATAGGGAATCATTCAAGGGTATTAAGAAGGCCATCACTGAGGCTCCAGTTCTGGAAAGCCCAGATTTCACTAAATATTTCCTATTTTTTTCCTATGCATCTTAGCATACTATAGCTAGAGTCCTATTGCAGAAGAATAGCCAAAATGTTGAGCAACCTATAGCATTCTTCAGTAGGGTGTTGAGAGAGGGGGAGTTGAAGTATGACATCATGGAAAAGAATGCATATGCTTTGGTGAAATCATTGAAATATTTCAAGGTATACATCCTCCATTCACATATTGTTTCCCATGTTCCCAATAATGCAGTGAAGAGCATTCTTACCGAATTAGATCCAGAAGGGAAGAGGGCAAAATGGATTGTTGTCCTATTGGAATATGATCTTGAGATCAATCCTACTAAGTTGATTAAGGGACAAGGGCTGGCCAAAATTATGACAGAGGCTAATTATGAATCATTGCAGCTTAATTTCTTGACCAGCCATTCATATCAGGTGGACACAGGAGTACAGGTAATGCCAGAGTTTTCTATGTCTCCATGGTACACTGACATTGTGTATGTATTGCAGAATCTACAAGCCCCTGCAGGACTAAGTAAAACAAGAGCTAGATCTGTAAAGTTAAAGGCTGCAAAGTTCTGCATCATGAACCAATACTTGTATTGGAAATACCCTAGTGGTATATTGTTGAATTTCTTATTAGAAAATGAAGCCCAACCAACAATGAAGGATTTTCATAAAGGAGATTGTGGAGGACACCACTCATGGAAGGTAACAGCAAACAAAATTATGAGGGATGGTTTTTATTGTCCTACTATGTTTTCAGATGTTTATAAAGAGACTACCACCTGCCATCAGTGTCAGGTCTTTGATGGTAAGAGGAAATTGGTTTCACTTCCTCTTAACCCAGTTTCAATATAGGCACCTTTCTAGTAGTGGGAGTTAGACTTCATTGGGGAAATCAACCCAAATTCTTCAGGCCAGCACATGTGGATCCTGATAGCAACAGACTATTTCACCAAATGGATTGGGCCATATCCACAAGGAGAGCCACTGATGTTGTGATCATGGATTTTCTAGAGAATAACATTTTGGCTAGATTTGGATGCCCTAGAAGAATTGTGACAGATAATGCAGCTTCTTTCAAATCCAAGAAGATGATAAGTTTCTGTCACAAATATCATATCATCCTGGACCATTCTACTTCCTACTATCCACAAGTAAATGGATTGGTTGAATCCTCTAACAAAAGCTAGTCAAACATTTAGTGGAAAGAAGTTAGGGTTCGCAGAAGGCAGACATCTCTGCCATATTCACCGTTGCAACTTGTTTTGCTCAAACTTCAATGCTAGTGCTCTAGATCCATGCATTCCACACTAAATTAGGGTTTTGCATAGCTTCACCCCAACTACTCACACAGCTTCATCACGGTCATCAATAGTTGTATCTTTAGTTCAACAGTCACAACTCCAATTGACTTCAATGCAACATCAATACACAGAGATCACACTAGAGATCAAGCCATTCCACTCGTAGCTCCATATTTCAATCAAGAAAAATGAGATTTCACCCATAGCAACAATTCATAACAAAACGAGATGCATCAACAAGAACAGATAATATCCACTTCAAAAATCAAGAGGCAATTCCCATTGGCACCCCAAAATCCACATGGGAGAGACATAGATCAATGACGTAGCTCCAGGAATGGCTAGGGTTTTTGTCTTCCATGCAGAAGTTTCAAGAGTGATACACAATGTATTCAAAATAGCATGAGACAAGTACTCTCTCAATGATGCAGCACAAGGAAACTATCACAAAATCACGCAGTATGTAGTCTAAAAACACAAGCAGTCTTCAAAACACACCTTCAACAGTGCCATGATTCCTTCAATGGTATCATGACTCACTAGATTAACGATCATGCACCATATTAGGGTTCATGAAATTGAAGAGACAGGGATCAATCCCATACAACTAAGGAGAGCCTTCACGCACGGAGGAGAGGCGGACCTGTTATCACACAACTTGTAGTTGTCCCTAAAGGTATCCCATCCGGGATGGTAGAGGAGATGGACAACTAAAGAGGTGACCCAAGAGATGACATGGTTCCCAATGCAAGATGGGAGTCACGTCAACCGAGGCACTCTTCACTTTAGATCAAGATGAATCAATACCAAGGGGGAGTCCCTATAGCCAATCAAAGGTGACTGGACCCAAGCAAAGGTTCATAGGGAAGTGTGAAAGATAAGTTACAGAAACCAATGCAAGGTTAGGTGGACCTAGGAGTTTAAGTATGGTTGAAAGAGGCTTAAGGGGTGACTAGTGTTTCAACCAATGAATGATTTAGGCCACATAATGAGATCAAATGACAAGATCTAGTACCATGAAATACACAAGTGGGGCCCACTTCCTTGGGATATGGAAATGGTCCAAATGGGACCCACAATGTGAGATTAGGGGTGCAAATGGTACCAAGGGGTATGAAAAGAGTAGATCTATGGATCTAGGATGAAATTGAAGATACCCACATATGGGATCTAGCACATGACACTAATCCCAAGAAGTGCGATTTGTCGTAGCTGGACTAGTGCCTTAAGATGGATGGGTAAACGGAGTCCAAAGCATGCCAAATTATAGATCGAGGTAATTTAGGCAATTATCAAAGTGGGTTTTGAAGATTAAAGGAATCCAATGGCTAGATCTCCATAGATCTAAGAATGAAAATGCATCACAAAATTGACCCAAGTGGGGCACAACCCTCAAAATGAGGAATAGGGCCCACAAGGTGAAAATCAATGAAGTGAAGCACTGGGGGTAGGTTATCAAGTGAGAGGATCATGAATCAAGTGGGATCTCACCTACCCATGTGATGGAACTAGCTTAACTCACCTACCCAAGGAAGGCAACCTCACTCAAGGAAGGCTAAGTGCCTTGGGGGAAGGGTCAAATGAAGTCCAAATGCCACCAAACTATAGATCCGAATTGTCGTGGATGCTATAGAGGTGGGTTCTTTTTATTATACCCAAATCCAAGCTATATCTTAGTAGATCTAAGAAAAAAAAATGAGGGTTTTGATTTTAATTTAGTTTTTGACCAATAGGATGGATATCAAGCGAAATCAATACGTACCTTGTAGACCTTACCTCAAAAGATTGTGGCCTCTTAGCATATGGAGAAATCTTTCCCTAGTTACAATTCCAAGCTTGATCCAAGTGTCTTCAACCAAAATCGTCCAAGCCCTAGGAGGAGAGATGTCTAATGAAAACTTGTAAATCAAACTACAAGAAGTTAGATTTTATCCACAAATCCATAAGATCTAAGCATGTCATATCAAGAAAGTAATCAATGGACAAAACACAATTGAAAAATTCCCTCTCTATGAAGACGTCTTGCTCATGGGGGATGTGAGCAACCCCAACAATCTTCCCACAAAGCAAACCGTTGAGCTAGCTTCAAGCAATTCAGCCTCCCTCTCTTGATGTCGATTTCACCTGTAGAAGCAAAGAATGTCTAGAAACAAGATGCAAGAACATATACAAGAGCAACCCAATCAAATCCAAGAAGTAGATATCCAAAACATTATTTTCATTCCAATTTTTCCAGAACCCAAAGGTGAGCTATACAATAGGGGGTCTCCTCCTTATATAGGATAATAAAGACCAAAACCCTAGATCTCAAAACCACTTTACAAAACATAAATATGAGTGATTGAGATTAAAAGATCTCAATACATAATCAATGGCTAAGATGAGCCTAACAATATAACACATGGATGACTCAATACTAAGGTTATGTCATAGCTAGAAGAGACTCATGGAGGGTGACGTCATCCTCTAGAGGGGGCAAAAGTACATGGGCCCACCTCATATGATTAGGACATGACTCATGAAGCTCATGGTGGGGCTAGGAGGCATCAATCCTTGCTAGCTCATCCCCATTACACAATAATATAAAATAATATGTCCAAAATAATACAAATGATCAAATCTGTCCTCAAAATCGGTGAGAACATGTAGTAAAAGGCCTCCTGTGGCCTCTGTGGACCCCACTAACTGATGAAAACTGACTGGAATATGGGGGGTTCACCTTGGAAGACCTCTGTGAATACCAAGTGCCAAAACCTTGCCTCAATTTCCCAAATCAAATTCCTCAGTGACCCTTTTATTTCATTTTTAACCTACCTCGGTAACTGTGAAGTTGTTGAAACTGCCTCCTAGGGCACCTGCGCTGTCAAACTGAGTCCATCGGGATCTCCAGAAGGGGGGGTAAATGGTAGCATCAAGTGGTTGGACCACCCCCTCCTCATACAACGCCTTAGGTGAACTGGCCTCTCATGGCCCTTGCTGGTCAGGCTGGGAAATCAGCCCCAAATCTGGTCAACAAGTGGAAAACTGCATCTATCACTGTCAGAAGTGATCGAAACTGAATGATAAGTGTCTCATTAGATCCAGAAGACCCAAATATACTAAGAATGTGTACTCATACACCATGGGTAGCCCTGATGGGCTAACTGTAGGGTCCACCATATATGGAGAGTGCATAATCTGATGATATGAAGTAATAATAAAACCTATTGAACTGCATCAATCATCATCTGAATCATATGTCCATCATAGAGAAACATCATCAAGAGTATGTGGGACCATCAATCATCATCAATAAGCATACATGGTCCACATCATCACGGATCCCAAGAAATGACCAGTCAAACTGGGTTTGACTAGGTCAATATACAACCAATGATAAATCATATCAATAAACTAAGACATGTTCCTCTAATCATACTCACAACTTAACTTAAAGTACAACACCATTTAGTGGCATTAATCATGTTTGCATATTCCATTGTTATTTATAATTACTTGAACAATAGCTTAAATGACAAACTCACCCATTGGACATGGCCTAACTGCTAGCTAAGGATGAAGGCTAGGAACAAGGCTAGGCAAAGGGGTGAATTTTCTAAACATAACTAAAATATACTTTGGACTGGGAGAGAGGGGAAGCTACACTCTGTGCTGGACAAATAACATGGGAAGGGTTGTGCCTCACAAATGGGTAAGTTGTTTAGAGAGTGCTTATTCAACTTAGGCATCATGTCTACATCAAGTTGATCCAGGTTCATTAGGATCATTCAATTTCATTTCTTGGCCTTTTGGCCTACATAACCCTTCGGATCTCAGGTGCGCTAAGAAGCACAACTAATTGCAGCTTGCATCCAAGGCATGTTTATATATATATATATAAGGACAACAGTCGTTTAAATATAGATTTTAAGAACCATTGCTTTTTTGGACCTTTCTCATACTCATCGCTCTTTCCCTTTACTCACATGTGTTCAGAAACACATTCTACAATTTATAGTATCCATGGGCGAATTTACATAATTTTCCATAAGTAGTACATGCGCTTTCAATTTTAGCCAACAACATCTCAAGTGACTAGGGGGAGTTTGTGCCAGTGCCAAACATCGGGACAACCGACCAGAATGATTTAGGCCTACAATCCAACTCACCAAAGGCAATTTTTGTCACCAACTCAAAGCCAAGACACTAAACAAACATGGATGTGAACCAAACATATAGGTAGTAAAAGGGAAGTCGTCAATATCAGAAAGTCAAGAAAGACAAGTCAAGGGTAAAGCCAATATAGGAAGGTCATGAATGGATGGAGTCAAGTGATAATGGAGCCTAACTAGCAGACATGTAATGTCAAGAAAGACCATATCTATGTAAGGTAGTAAACCAGTGAGTTTTGTCAGGAAACCTAAATGTGCAAGTAATATGTCCATTTTATAATTCATCATCAAGATAGTCCATTTTAAGTTTTACAAATTTTGCCACATCATGAATCATATACCAAGATAATGTTGTGAACATGACTAAAGCAACAAGATAATAATCCATAGTCAATGATCAGAAATCCATAGGTCGTACAACATCATTGAACTAAAACTGTATGGAATAAAGGGTCACATCAGTCATCAAATCTGAACTCTCAAGGCTCAGCCTTGGCACAAGGTCTAACATAAGTATGATAAAATACATTGCTCTAATCATGAGTGATCTCAAAATATAAGCTCATCATAGCCAAGCTCTAAAATGTGCAGATATCTGCTAAGCAAGAATAGTAGCCCTACTACTATGGTGTGATAACAGGACCGTTAGGTTTTTTTAAATGTCCTCTGAGAGGAATCTTGCAGAAGGACGTAGAGGGAAGAGACATGGCAGGGAAGGTCTCTGAAATGCTCAAAATGCCAGGACTAAGCACTCAACAAAGGGCAGACTAAACCAACAACATGAGTTATGGGCAGGTGCTTTGATACCACTATCAGAGAATAACTCCCGAATGCTTTATTCATCATCAGAAATCATTTATTTATACAATAGATGTGATTGTTGACTTCATCTTCTAACCAGTCCTTTGGATTCATTTGGAGACTATTCTTCTTCTTGAAAACTATTTATAAAATAATTTAGTGGCACCCTAATCCTGTAGGATTAGGTTTTCCCTAATCCTGTAGGATTAGGTTTTCGACAAGTCCCGAAGTAATTGGTGATTTCATTCTCAATTAGAGCATTGTAAATTATTTGATGGCCATTCATGCTGAAAAGTAAACAAGAAACTACAATCTTAATCATGTCAACTATTAACCATTACCGAGGTTGAACTCTAATTAACCCAATTTTTGACTTATACTTACTCTATCCTTATGCCTCAAAGGTAAAGGTTTAGTTGAAATACCCTTTGGTTATCTTTGTACATATAAAAGAGGTAAAATTAAATGTTATAAAACTAATTGGTTGCCTTCCATTAGTGGCATCATCTCGAAAATTCAAATTCCCTCAACATATTTATAAACATTTTGAAATAAAGTTCTGTAAACTTTTATTCATAAACATTTTTTACAAGAAGTTCATGATATTATAAACATTTATGGAACTCATTCATAAGCCTATTTTTAATATATATATATATATATATAACTTGAAATATATATATATATGAGAAAAATGAACTTTGATAACAAGTTAGAGTGTTGTATTCCCTTGCATGACGTGAATCCCTCTATTACTCCACGTAGACACCATAAACAATTAGGTGCATCAAAAGGAACCTAAAGAGAAAGGACAACCTTGATGTGAAAAGATTCCCAAATGGGATTATTGCCACATTTTATACAGAGGGTAGAAGAAATTAGTTAGTTAGTTAGTTTTTTTTTTTTTTTCTTCAAAATACTTATGTTGCACATAATGTCACAGCTACCTTTGTTGTGGTAATGATGGCCATGTGGGGAGTTGTGTGGATTGTAGAAGAAATTAGTGTTGTGTGGATTGTAGAATATTTTATACAGAGGGTAGAAGAAATTAGTTGGGTTGTTTTTTTGTTTTTTTGTTTTTTTTTTTTCATCAGAATATTTATGTTGCACATAATGTCACAGCTACCTTTGTTGTGGTAATGATGGACATGTGGGGAGTTGTGTGGATTGTACTAAAGCATTGCTTAAGCACTTAATAAAAAAGTCCTGTGTGTCCCTCATCTGCATTGGATTGTTAAACTAGAGGTTGATTAAAGTAGAGGAAGAAATCATTTTTATGAAGTCATCAAAATAGGGTGCAGATGATTGATTATGAAAACCTGAGTCAGTCACTCTCACCATCTCAAAAAATGTAAAATAGGGATAAATCACTGGAGAAAATTAAAGTGAGAGCTAGGAAAAGATAACATTGGGGTATATACATCATCCTTGTGCTCTAGTGAAAGAATCGAGGTATCATATCCTTTGTTTTGATGGAATTTCAAGGTAGATGCAATGGAAAATGATGTTTTGTATGAAGATTGTGGTGGAGGGGGGAGGATCCCAAAGGAAATCAGATCGACCACCAAGAATGGTGTGGTTTGTATTTCAAACTTAGATTGGCAAAACATTTCTCCCAAGGAATTGGCGGGATTTTGTGCACCTTCTATCGGCCCAGTTGACACTTTGGTTGGGTTGTAGTTTGGTGAGAGCCCATCCAATCATGACAAAGGGTCAATGGAGGTAGACAGATGTGTCAAATGGGACACATGTAAATCCCACCAGGTGAAATCAGAGGCAAATAATGCATAAGGGAAGGGGGATTTCCATGTCTGCACAAGGGAATTCCATGGAGCGATTGAAGAGGCTACAAATTCTGCCATTCTAGTGGATCTCATTTGCTATTTTTGTATTTTTTTTTAATTTAGCACTTTTTTATTTTTTTTATAAGGTACATGCATTAGAATTATATTATCAAAAAGGAAATTACAATTGTTAAGGTGACTAGTCTACCATAAGGAAAGCCAAAAGGGTCACCTCTCTAAAATTCAAGCATTAACATCGAGTTCCGACTAATATTACTTAAGCTAACAAAGTTTAAAGTACTGAAAACTAGGAAACCTATCCATGTCTTTAAGGGTCCTTATGTTGAAAATAGAAAAACTTAATGCCTAATAGGCCGAGACTTCTGAACAAAAAGGAAAATCCATTGAGTTCATCTCATCAATAGTCTGACCATACTGATATCTAAAACATCTAAAACTATACTAGAGAGGTAAATTATGAGTCATTTGAAATAGTAATAATCATAACTACCTTGGATTCTACCTCCTTTGCATTCACAGGAACCTTGTTGGTGCTCTCTACCATCGGTTTCTTGCCGTAGATGAGCCCCACATTTGAGGGAGGTGTTCGGTATTGAAAGACCTTGCCTGTAAGCTAGCAAGCCATCACATTAAGCTTGACATTAGAATCCTATTGGTTTTTAAGAATTTGTTGAGACCAAGTTTCCAAACACCCGATTCTTGTCAAGAGGCTCAAACCATCTTCGTCCTCTGTAAGCAGGTTGTGGGCGTTGTTAGTTATGGCGCAACCCATAAGAGTTTTGGTCTTCCAAAGAAGGGCCAAAGTTTTGGTATATCTTGTTTCTCTTGTGCAGGTGTTAAGGGGGTTGTCCTCTAATCGACCCAACTGCTCTTCCAACTTCTCAGACGACGGGACATCATATATTCTCTCAATTTTGTCTTCCATCTATTGAATGTGCACCTTCTCCATTGGTTTAACCATACCACAAAAACCAGCTTTTTCCCTTGTATGTTCCTTGATGACTCTGGGCATACGTGTCCTCTTGGGTCCGCGTGGAGTTTTACAGGTCGTTATTATTATGTGGACCATTCTGGTCATGGGAATGGAGCTCTGCAAATGATACAAGTTTACAAAATTCAACAAGGGGAAGGAGTATCTCAAGAGAATATCAATGTTGGGATATCGTCCTCGTCTTTCTATGCCTTCTTGTTTTGGACCTCATGCTGAAGAATAGGAAGCCAAATATTAAATTATTTTTATATTTATTTTTTAAATTTAACATTATCTTTAATCTTATTAATATTGAATTTCTTTAAATTTAATTTATCTTGAATTTTTTATATCAAATTTCTTTTAATTCAACTTATCTTAACATATTTATTTTTAAAACAAAATTATTTAAAATTAGATGTTAAATCACCATATTTATTTTTAAATCAAAATTATTTAAAATTAGATGATAAATCTGTTTTTAGTTTTAAATTAGCGCTATTTATACCAAGAAAGTAGAACATGCATCTTAACGAGAGTAGAACATACATGCATGCAATACTACAGCTACACAAACACTTAACGAGAGTAGAACATGCATGCAAGCAATCCTAAGGCTACAAACACAAACACTTAACATCCACACAAACAAACACTTAACCATCCATGCTACTGTTACAGCAACAGCTAGAAACCCTTAACGAGAGTAGAACATGCATGCAAGCAAACCTACAACTACAAACACAAACACTTAACCCTCCACAGAAAGAATTCATATGGTTCCAAAAGTTGTTTGGATCGACAATTTTCTTATATATTTGACAAATATGGCGCTTGCAGTTGTTTGAAAATTCTAGCATTGAATTCTGAAACATTCCATTCTCAAATTGATCACAACTTTTAGTACAATCCTGAAATTAAATTGAATTGATTAAATATCATTCATGGATTATGGACTTCAATGCAAAATGCTTAATATGATGTTGCAATTTGGTATTATTCTGTTTTCAATACTTTCAAATGCCTTGGTTGCCCCTGAATCTGATCGGCTGCACAGTTTACCAGACCAAATACACAGCGTCACCTTCAAACAATACAATGGATATATTACTGTTGATGAACAACACTGCAAAGCGTTGTTTTACTACTTTGTGGAGGCTAAGACCGATACCCAATCCAGGCCATTGACCTTATGAATAACTGGAGGTAATGATACGGATAATTTACTGTTTTGGGTATCTAACTATAACTGTATAATGTTCATAGTTTATGTGCCATATTTTAAATTAGATATGGATATGGAGGACAATTTAGGGCCTGGATGCTCATCACTTGGGTATGGAGCATTCATGGAGCATGGTCCTTCCAAACCTGCAGAACCTAATGGAGAACATTTGTGGAGAAATAAATACTCTTGGAATATGGGTAAATAGTTCTATCCCATATATCTTTTGTCTTGTTTTTCTTGTATTGATTAGTATTGCATTTGGCCAGCCTGAGGGTTCAAACGTAACTAGTTGCTTACTAACTATATCCATGATTTATTATAAGCTCTCAGGTGGATCGAAAACTTTGAACAACCTTAATAGAGATACTTACTAGATCAGCGTCAAGATGGATGCAGGCTAGTTTTCTAGTTTACTTGCCCACCCAAGATGTAGAGAGCCTTGCTTCATTCTCATGGTGGCTTGGGAGGTCCCTTTTCAATTTTTTTTCTTCAAGGTCATAATTATTGCTTCTAACCTGTGATCTTATTGATGACAGAAACAAACATGCTATATCTAGAGAGCCCAATTGGTGTGGGATTTTCTTATTCCAACAGTAGTTCAGACTACCTGTAGTATAATGATGCAATGACTGGTATATTATTTTCCATATATTTTCAGATTGCTACAACTGAATATATCCTTAAGATTGATCATGGGACTATAGTTTCTTGGAAATATTGAATAAGGTTAAAACTAAGAAAGAAGTGTCATATAATGCAGCTCAGGACAACCTAGATTTCCTCTTGAATTGGTTTGAGAAATTTCCAGAGTACATAGGTGTAGACTTTTACATAACAGGGGAGAGTTATGGAGGTATGACCCACTGTTCCGACTTGTCTTTTTAAGCTGTGTAAGACTATCCATGTTGGTTGATGTAATCTTGTTAAAGACTGCCCATGTTGGTTTGGTGTAATCTTGCAGGACACTATGTGCCTCAATTAGCAAGTCTTGTGCTGAATCAAAACAAAAAGACAAACATCAAGCCTATTCAACAGAAAGGAATTGTTGTATGTCTCTCTTCTTCCACTTTTTGGATTCTTCCAAGGGTTTAGAGATTTTCTTTACCTAATTTTTATGTAATTGTGACATTCATTAACTACAAAAGGTCAAGCTGTTAGAATTTAACTTGAGAGCAATTATGTTAGACTTTCATTCAATTTATCACATCATATCATAATAATTGCATGCATTAGGATCACTGAAAGAAATACTTTCAACAATAGACACAAAGATTTATCCTGGGAAAAACCCAACAGAACTTCTCAGTATAGATTCGTCAACAAAGTACAGTGTCAAAACAACGAAGAGCTAAATCCCTCTCACATAAAATACACAAGAAGCAAAGATAAGATAACCCAAGAATATGTCTTCCTCCAGCTGCTGCTAACTTCTCCCTCTTGCGCATTTATCTTCCTCTTGCTTGAGCGAACTTGTGTGTTCATGCCAAATGACGAATTCGACCTCCTTATTTATACACATTTTTGGATGACTTTTTTACTATAGGGACGACTTCACTGGGGCGGTTTTGCCCATTTTTGGGGGCAGTTTTCTCATTGATTTATGTGGGGCCGACATGTCTATTTTCACTTGATTTATTGAGAGTATATCTTTAGCATTATTTTTTTACGGTTTTATATTAGGGTTTATGCAATACAAGAATATATTCCGCAGCTGCATATTATTTCAACACTCCCTCTCAGCAAGGAAGGTATTCTTCTAACATAATCTTCAACACTACATTCGTTGACTTGTACTTGACCATTTACATGTTGACCTTTCATGAATCTCTCTCTCAAAAGAAGTTCTGTACGAGCAAGCCCTTCATCATGCATTCAGGATCTCAACATAGCATCTCACTAGTGGGGTGCAGCCTCATCGTCCTTTCGGACCTTATGGGTCTTGGCATCCCTTTAGAACTTTATGCCATCACGTGACTTCACCTAGCTCACACTGAATCTAGGTGAATAGTCCATGAATGACTACCCGATGCTGCCACACTCAGTGTGCTACTGCCTCCTAAAATCACATATGTAACTCAACACTCCCTCTCACGAGAGAAGTCTCGTCGGACCACTCCAAGCTTGTCCCTCAAGTATTCAAACTTTACCCTTGATAGAGGGCTTAGTCAACACATCGGCTAGCTTATTGTTTATCGCCACAAACTGGAGCTTCACAACTCCCTTCTGTACCATGTTACGAATGTAATGGTACTTTATCTCGAAGTGCTTGGACTTGTCATGAAACACAAGGTTCTTAGACAACTTTACGCAACTCTAGTTGTCACAAAATATACAAGTCACCTCTAACTCAAGAACAACAGCCCTGCAAGCAACTTTCAAAGCCACATAGCTTTGCAATTGGATGAACATGCTGCAATATACTCTACCTCGACCGTACTGAGTTCCACACAAGTCTGCTCCCTGATGAGCCACAAAATCATAGATGACCCCAGACTGAAGCAACATCTTGATGTACTCTTCCAGTCTTTGAGGTACCTCATCACATGTTTTACTGCAATCATGTGAACACGTCTCGGGTCAACCATATACTAACTCAATGTGCTCACCGCAAAGCATATATTTGGCCTTTCGTCAAATACATCAATGAACCAATCGTCTATCTATACATGGTGGCATCCATTGTATATAAAGAAGTATCACTCAATAACTTCAAGTTCGTTACCATCGGTGTAGGAATGGGTTTACAATCCATCATCCCGAATCTTCAAGATCTCTACAGCAGATTTTCCTTGGTTAAGGAAAATCTCACCTAGTTTATGCCACACCTATAGACCTAAGAAATAGAGCATCATACCCAAGTCTTTCATCTCGAACTCTGCATCAAGCTTCCTCTTACATTTAGTGATGAGCTTCTCGTCTCCTGTTAGAAACAATTCATCCACATATAACAATAGTATCACCGGTCCACCATTCACAACCTTGTATTAAAGGTTGGAATCTGCTTTACTCTTGGTAAAGCCCAAGCTCATCAGAAAGCTATCAATTCTTATGTACCATGCCTTGGGTGCTTGCTTCAAACCATACAAGGCACATGAGTCTACCTTTCATGTGTCTCAAATCCTTGTGGTTGCTCCATGTACACTTTCTCTTCCACTACACCATTCAGAAAAGATGTCTTCACGTCCATCTGGTGTACCTTCCATTTCATTTTTGCAGCTATAGCAAGTATAGCTCTAATCGAAGTGTATCTCTATTGGATCAAAAAGTCTCCTCGTAATCTATTCCTTATTTCTAGGAGAAGCCACGTGCGACGAATATTGCCTTATACTTCTCGACACTGCCACCTACTCCATGCTTCATCTTGAAGATCCACTTTGAAGATACCACTGACTTATCTTTCGGTCTTGACACCACATCTCAAACATCATTATTTGTAATGGAATGGTATTCTTCAATCATGGCATCCTTCCATACTTTCTCCTCTGCATCCTCTTCATAACATGTAGGATCTTCATCAATGATATCGCATAACAATGCCACATAGCTAGAATATGATCGAGGTCTCTTGCTCTCTTTGAAAGAATGAATATCAACAAAATATGTATTCTGGATGACTTCACATCCATCACTTGTTCTTCAGAACAAGTCTCATCATCCTTCTCTTGTAGGCCACGGCATATGATGTTTCTGCCTACAAGTCAAATTTAGTTAGATAGCTAGCAACATTGCATATTAATCAATCAATTCAATGCAATGACAAATTCTTATCCATAATGCACATAGTCATGTAACAAATGCATCTTAGCCAATGCTTCAACACAAAACCCATCCATTTCCCAAACACAAATCATAACTATACTGCTCTTAGTATATTAGCAAGGAGGTTTCATCCTAGACTAGCTCCATTAAGGATTCATGGGATGTTGTGCATCACTATAGGATACTTACCCAATATATACATAACATGCACTACATGAGCCTATTGCTAGTCAATATCAGTCATATATAAATGCATAAAAGAAAATTGTATCATATATCTACATATAACTGAATAGATCAAATGACAGTAAATACTTATCGTTCATGTGTTCTGTAGGCTCCCTCTTGATTTCTGCCTCCTTGTGGAAGTCACTAGAGTTTATGGAAGCGTACTCTGCTCCATCGTCTGATTTTGAAGACCTTGATATTCTTCTTTGTCTAGTTAGGAACTTGCAGAAGTATTCATCCTTGGTCCTCATGCACTAGATCTGAGATCTCCTTTTGCTTTGTTTTCACTGCTTGGAAACAGGTTCTTCACATTGTTTCCTTGTGCACATCCTTTGCAAACACCATCATGATCTACCTGGATCTATGGAAAACATGTTACCACCTTGCTCACGATTGTAAATGATTTGTAATTCAAATGAGCAAGTCTTCTATTACATAGCTCACTTGGGTTCACGGTACTATGTGCTAGAGATGAATTTGAGTGTCCCTTCAACTTGTATAGTCCTCCTTCTTCAATACCAATCACAACTGCATCATCAATGGTCTTTCCTTTTGGCCATATGAGAACTTCTCCATCCATAAAGGCAAATCTGAATCCTTTCTTATCCAATGTTGAAATGGATAGAAGATTCTTCTTCAAACCAAGTACATATAACGCATCCTCCATCTTCATAGGCTTTCTGGAATCCAACTTGTAGGAGGCTTCTCCTACTCCTTTAATAGGATACTAATAATCATCTCCAAGCTTCTTATGAGGTGAATCCTTCTGAATCAGACTTGTGAGAGAATACGTGTAACTAGTCATGTGCTTAGAAGCACCACTATCGACAATCCATGTGTCACTTCCATGAGTGACTGTACCTGTAAGAGATGGTATCAATACATATTCTTCACTTGAATCATCTTCTCTTGTTTTATTTTGAATGTGTTCATCATCTTCTACGGTATGAGCATGTTGTATTTTTCCTCTTTTGATTTGATATTTTATTTGAGGACAATTTCTTGCAATATATCCCATCTTCTAACAGTTGTAGCATCTGGAGTTTGATTAATCCCTATGATCCTTTTGAGACTTCTGAAACTTTTGGGACTTCTTTGAAGGATGAACTTATTTTCTTTTGTTTTCTTTCTTTGTGTGTGCTTCTAGAGCTTGATCTTCATCATTACCCAACTTCTCTTCTCTTGCTACCAATCTAGCTTCTTCTTGAGTACATTCTTCCCAAAGTCTACTGAACCTTGCTAACTTATTTCTAGAAAATATTCCCTGGATGAAATATTTCGATGACCTTGGAAGGCCATTTAAAGTATTCATCGCTACTTCTACTTCCTCAACCATGTCTCCAACAGCTTCAAGTTGTTCCTTGATCTGAGATACCCTGTGAAGTAAGATTGAATGAATTCTACCTCCTACATCTTCAGATTATTGAGCTGAGTTCTCAAGGTCATATTTCGGTTGATGTTCTTGCCTTCAAACAAACTAGAAAAGGTTGATGCACGAGAGAAACAAGATATACAAAAACTTTGGCCCTTCTTTGGAAGACCAAAACTCTTCTCGGTTGCGCCATAACGAACAACGCCCACAACCTGCTTACGGAGGATGAATATGGTTTGAGCTTCTTGATAAGAATCGGGCATTTGGAAACTTGGTCTCAACAAATTCTTAAAAACCAACAGGAGTTTAATGCCAAGCTTAATGTGATGGCTTGCGAGCTTACAGGAAAGGTATTTCAATGCCGAACACCTCCTTTAAATGTGAGGCTCATCTACTAGAAGAAACCGATGGCAGAGAGCACCAACAAGGTTCCCATGAATGCAGAGGAGGTAGAATCCAAGGTAGTTCTGATTATTACTATTTCAAATGACTCATTCTTTACCTCTCTAATGTAGTTTTAGATGTTTTATATATCAGTATGGTCAGACTATTGATGACATGAACTCAATGGATTTTACTTTTTGTTCAGAATTCTTAGCCTATTAGGCATTAAGTTTTTCTATTTTCAACATCAGAACCCTTAAAGACATGGATAGGTTTCCTAGTTTCAGTACTTTAAAGTCTGTTAGCTTCAGTAATATTAGTTAGAACTGGATGTTAATGCTTGAATTTTAGAGAGGTGACCCTTTTTAGATTTCCTTCTGGTAGACTAGTCACCTTAACAATTGTAATTTCATTTTTGATAATATAATTCCAATGCCCGTACCTTAAAAAAATAAAAGTGCTAAATTAAAAAAAAAATAGTAAACAAGATCCACTAGAATGGAAGACTTTGTAGCCTCTTTAATCGCTCCCTGGAATCCCCTTGTGCAGACATGGAACTCCTCCTTCCCTTATGCATTATTTGCCTTCGATTTCACCTAGTGGGATTTACATGTGTCCCATTTGACACATCTATCTACCTCCATTGACCCTTTGTCCTGATTGGATGGGCTCTCACCAAACTACAACCCAACCAAAGTGTCAACTGGGTCGATAGAGGGTGCACACAATCCTGCCAATTCCTTGGGAGAAATGTTTTTCCAATCTAATTTTGAAAAACAAACCACACCATCTTTGTGGTCGATCTGATTTCCTTTGGGATCCTTCCCCCTCCACCACAATCTTCATACAAAACATCATTTTCCACTACATCTACATTGAAATGCCATCAAACCAAAGGATATGATACCTTGACTCTTTCACTAGAGCACAAGGATGATGTATTTGCCCCAATGTTATATACACATAAAATTAAACCAATTGTCGGATATATATGCATATACATCCCATATACAAATCCATCCAATCGACCCACATGGAACCGGTTATATGCCTGTGATTTCTCTAAATATCATCACTATAATGTTTGCGGGGTCAACTAGCAAACATATAGATAAGAGTGGCGACTGAAGTAACACCACCACCAGATCATAGATTTCCTAAACAAAGAGGGAGCGAGTTCGATATTGTTGCAGCTCACGCTATCTGCATGGCCTTGGGTAAGGATAGACATAAACACTTCGAGCGGTAGGTAGAAGAGTTGTTAAGGATATAAACATGTAACCATAATTTAAAACATATTTGGCGCCTCTCCTGATATAGTCAATAGATAATGGGGGGTCATGATTAACTCGCCAGGAGGTGAACTTATTCACAACATCGACATGAATGATGTGGACATCATTCAAACTAACAAGTCTGCGAATTGAATACCTACCATGACTAATCGTTCGCTAGGTAGATACAGTGGTAGAGAGGAGTTGCTAAGTATGGAAACATTGCAAGGGAAGAGTCGGTGAACTTATGTCAAGCAAGAGAGAGTGGCTTTTGGATCGAGATTGGCATGTGAAGGGTTGTCAAGCATGGAAAATTCAAACTTAATATAGAATAGAGTCAACGCACGCAATGCTTAAGCCCTACACCTAACAAAGATCAGCCAACAAAAGGAAAGGACATCGATGTAACACGAAATCGAATGCAAAATTCGTTTGTCTAACGAGAAATGGAGACATCCGATTCAGGTAGATTTCATGATATCACAACTGTCAAGGAATGCGAATGTAGTCTTTTTAGGGATGTAGTAAAATCATGAACTTCCTTACTGAAATGTTGGTAACTACATTCCAACGCTCCTACAGAGAAGTAATTACATGGGTTTAATACGATGAATAGAAGGTCAAGAGATCGATTCACTTCTATAGGAATGAATACATAGGATTAACCCAAAATTGCAGACCGCCTTAGTAAATCACCAGGGAAAGAAAATCCACAAGGAAATCGATAGATGGTCAATCGATTTCATACAAAACAGATCTTTGTGAAACCCTAGCGTTTAATTGCTTATTCCCAGGGTTTATTAATAAACTCTATCTTGTAAAAGTTTTAGATTTGTACTTATGCACAGAGAACAACTTCTGCATTAGATATAGGATTTAAAACGATATCAATAGAAATTATCAATGCATAGATCTCAAATTAAATGATTTCAGTTATAGTACAACAATCAGGGAGTAACTGTGTGCTTTTCTCCTCAGAGAGGCTGCATGGTATCGAACTAATGAAGTATTCAAAGATCGAATGAATGTGACCTAAAAAATAAGATCACGAACAATTATCCAAGACGAACATGAGCCGACAGTGTTAAGGAATAACCATAAAAACTGGGGTTGTCCTTAACAATCATGGTGAAAGCCCAATTACTATAAACTTAGCACGATAATTCTGTCTGGACATACATTTAATTATATTTATCATATCAAAACCATGAGATCATGTAAGTGTCAAATGATCCATAAAAACCATCTAAGCAACATACTTTGAGCAGAAAAAAAAAAATTTACTATGGCATTTGAAGGAATGCAAACCCAACCAATAATATTATCATTCGTATTAAGAATATAAAACGACACTAACATTTTCTTATGGTATTTTTAACAAACAATATAAAACCTGAACAAAGCCGCCATGGCTCAATCATATATTTTAAGAAGGAAATACCACGATAATAATTTCTGCCATTGAAACTCTTAACACCAAACAACAATAATATACTTACTTGAAAACAAATGGGAATAAACACTTATCTTATCAATTCGAACAGGGTGACTAAAAACTTGACTGCAACGTTCCACCCATCGAACTGGTCTTTGTCCGACATAGGTTTTCCCACCGAGAGACCACCCCCAAGCTGGGACAAAATCCACTAGGGCGCAAGAGTATTACTCTGTTTTTCCCAAATTAATATTATTCATCTTTCCTTGTATTCTTCGCCTCTAAAGTTCCCCCCTTTTACAAACACATCAGTGCCCTCTTTATAGCCAAAATTAATTTTTAGACTTCCAAGATAAGTTCTTGTTTGATCTTATATTAACTTAACTTATTTACTTTAGTTAATTCTAACTGATTGACTTACTTATTCAGTCTTTAACTTATTAGTTAATTTATATTTAACTTAGCTAACTTGAACTTAGTTATCTTTACCTATAGTTAACCTACCTTAGTCAAGTTAATTAATTAAATTTAGCTAAGGTAGGCTAACTATAGGTAAAGCTAGCTAAGTTCAAGTTAGCTAAGTTAAATATAAGTAAACTAATAAGTTAAAGATTGACTAAGTAAGTCAATCGGTTAAATTAACTAAAGTAAATAAGTTAAGTTAAGATAAGATCAAACAAGAACTTATCTTGGAAGTCCAAAAAGTAATTTTAGCTATAAAGAGGGCACTGATGTGTTCGTAAAAGGGGGGGATCTTCGGAGGCGAAGAATCCAAGGAAAGATGAATAAGATTAATTTGGGAAAAACGAACTAATAATCTTGTGCCATAGTGGAATTGTGCCCAACTCAAGGGTTGTCTCTCTGTAGGAAAACCTACGTCGGACAGAGATCAGTTGGATGGGTGGAACATTGCAGTCAAGTTTCTAGTTTCCCCATTCAAATTGATAAGTTAAGTGTTTATTCCCATTCATTTTCAAGTAAGTATATTATTGTTGTTTGGTGTTAAGAGTTTTAATGGAAGAAATTATTATTGTGGTATTTCCTTCTTAAAATATATGTTTGAACCATGGTAGATTTGTTCAGGTTTTATATTGTTTGTTAAAAATACCATAAGAAAATGTTAGTGGCGTTTTATATTCTTAATATGAATGATAAGATTATTGGTTTGGTTTGCATTCCTTCGATAGCCATAGTAAGATTTTGTTTATGCTCAAAGTATGTTTCTTAGATGGTTTTTATGGATCATTCGACACTTACATGATTTCATGGTTTTTATATGATAAATATAATTAAATGTATGTTAGGAACCCATGTCAACCCTTCTCTTTACTTTGTTAGTATATTGTTGTTGGACGCATATGCTTTGTAAGTCATCCCGTAGTATTATATGTTCCATGGTATTGATCCATATTTTGTATTAGCCCATAGTATTATATGTTCCATGGTATTGATCCATAGTATTGGACGCATACGCTTTGTAAGCCGTCCCATAGTATTATATGTTCCATGGTATTGATCCATAGTATTGGCGAATAGACTTATTATATAAGTACGTGTTGAGGCCAATGAAGGCACCGTGAATTTATTTGTATTGAGATTGCTCAAAGGAATTTTCCCCCTCGAAGTGGTCCGCGATCAATAAAAATATTCCGTGATATAATATATCGTGCATTTTATCAATTATTTGTTGCAAGTTCCTCACATCTGGTATCAGAGCACTTTCTTGGGCTCGTTGGGTAGAATTTCTGCCAAGAAAATTCTGCATCTATTGCAGGTTTGGATCTGGAAATAATTCCTATCCGCTTAACTGTGGGAATTACTTGGGCATAAGCCCTAAAACTCATTGTGAGGAGTACCACAGGAACCTCGAAGTAGCTGGCCCATTAAGAGGACCTGCCAGCGAAAAGGGAAATGGCCCCTACTTGATTGACTAGTTCCCACCCATGAGGTAAACCAAGAGCTGTCGTTTGTGGCAAAGCAGTTATCAGTTTTACCTAAGCCATGGAGTGAGGGGTACTGCCCCAATACGCAAGCCGTCAGACAACATTGGTGGCTGAGGGAATCCTGTGAACCATTAGGAAGTCGAGCATACCTGGGGTCCATATCTATTGCCAGTTGATAAATAGCAGATTACATCTATCCAGATCTAGATCTAGATCCAAATCCATATCCATATCCAGATACATATCTCGATCCAGATTCATTGCAGATCCAGATCCAGATCCATTGCAGATCCAGATCCATTGCAGATCCAGATCCGTTGTAGATCCAGATCTAGATCCATTGCAGATCCATTGCAGATCCAGATCCAGATCCATATCTGTTGCAGATCCATTTTTAGCTCCATTGAATATCTAGAGCCGTTTCCGATCCATTGTCGATCCATTCTATTTTCGATCACTTCCGCATCGTTACAGATCCATTCCGAGAAAAAAAAATCCCCGATCCAAGTAGATTTCACTATATCACAACTGTCAAGGAATGTGAATGTAGTCCTTTTAGGGATTTAGTAAAAGAATGAACTGCCTTACTGAACTGTTGGTAACTACATTCCAACGCTCCTCCAGAGAAGTAATTACATGGGTTTAATACGACAAATAGCAGGTCAAAAGATCGATTCACTTCTATAGGAATGAATACACAAGATTAACCCAAAATTGCAGACCACCTTAGTTAATCGTCGAGGAAAGAAAATCCACAAGGAAATTGATAGATGGTCAATCGGTTTCATACGAAACAGATCTTTACGAAACCCTAGTGGTTAATTGCTTATTATTGGGGTTTATTAATAAACTCTATCTTGTACAAGTTTTGGTTCTGTATTTATGCACAGAGAACAACTTCTGCATTAGATCTAGGATTTAAAACGATATCAGTAGAAATTCTCAATGCATAGATCTCAAATTAAACGATTTCATTTATAGTACAACAATCGGGGAGTAACTGCGTGCTTTTCTCCTCAAAGAGGCTGCATGGTACCGAACTAATGAAGTATGCATAGATCGAATGAGTGTGACCTAAAAGATAAGATCACAAACAAGGATCCAATCCGAACATGAGTCGCCAGTGTTAAGGAATAACCATAAAAAATGGGGTTGTCCTTAACAATCATGGGGAAAGCCCGATTACTATAAACTTAGCACGATCATTATGTCTGAACATACATTTAATTATATTTATCATATCAAAACCATGAAATCGTGTAAGTGTCGAATGATCCATAAAAACCATCTAAGAAACATACTTTGAGCAGAAACAAAATCTTACTATGGAATTCGAAGGAATGCAAACCCAACCAATAATATTATCATTCGTATTAAGAATATAAAACGACACCAACATTTTCTTATGGTATTTTTAACAAACAATATAAAACCTGAACAAAGCCGCGATGGCTCAATCATATATTTTAAGAAGGAAATACCACAATAATAATTTCTGCCATTAAAACTCTTAACACCAAATGACAATAATATACTTACTTGAAAACAAATAGGAATAAACACTTATCTTATCAATTCGAACGGGGCAATTGAAAACTTGATTGAAACGTTCCACCCATCGAACTTATCTTTGTCCGACATAGTTTTTCCCACTGAGAGACCACCCCCGAGCTGGGAACGAATCCACTAGGGTGCAAGAGTATTACTCCTTTTTTCCCAATTAATATTATTAATCTTTCCTTGGATTCTTCGCCTCTAAAGTAACCCCTCTTTTACGAACACATAAGTGCCCTCTTTATAGCCAAAATTACTTTTTGGACTTCCAAGATAAGTTATTGTTTGATCTTATCTTAACTTAACTTATTTACTTTAGTTAATTCTAACTGATTGACTTAGTCAGTCTTTAACTTATTAGTTAACTTATATTTAACTTCGCTAACTTGAACTTAGTTATCTTTACCTATAGTTAGCCTACCTTAGTCAAGTTAATTAATTAAATTTAGCTAAGGTAGGCTAACTATAGGTAAATCTAACTCATTTCAACTTAGCTAAGTTAAATATTGACTAAGTAAGTCAATCGGTTAAAATTAACTAAAGTAAATAAGTTAAGTTAAGATAAGATCAAACAAGAACTTATCTTGGAAGTCCAAAAATAAGTTTTAGATAAAAAGAGGGCACTAATGTGTTCGTAAAAGGGGGGATCTTCGGAGGCGAAGAATCCAAGGAAAGATGAATAAGATTAATTTGGGAAAAACGAACTAATACTCTTGCACCCTAGTGGATTCGTGCCCAACTCATGGGTTGTCTCTCTACGGGGAAACCTACACCGGACAGAGATCAGTTGGATGGGTGGAACGTTGCAGTCAATTTTTTAGTTTCCCCATTCGAATTGATAAGATAAGTGTTTATTCCCATTCATTTTCAAGTAAGTATATTATTGTTGTTTGGTGCTAAGAGTTTTAATGGAAGAAATTATTATTGTGGTCTTTCCTTCTTAAAATATATGTTTGAGCCATGGCAGATTTGTTCAGGTTTTATAATGTTTGTTAAAAATACCATAAGAAAATTTTAGTGTCATTTTATATTCTTAATACGAATGATAAGATTATTGGTTTGGTTTGCATTCCTTCAATTTCCATAGTAAGATTTTGTTTATGCTGAAAGTATGTTGCTTAGATGGTTTTTATGGATCATTCGGAACTTACATGATTTCATGGTTTTGATATGATAAATATAATTAAATGTCTGTTAGGAACCCGTGTCAACCCTTCTCTTTACTTTGTTAGTATATTGTTGTTGGACGCATATGCTTTGTAAGTCGTCCTGTAGTATTATATGTTCCATGGTATTGATCCATAGTTTGTATTATTCCATAGTATTATATGTTCCATGGTATTGATCCATAGTACTAGATGCATATGCTTTGTAAGTCGTCCCATAGTATTATATGTTCCATCGTATTGATCCATAGTATTGCTGAATAGACTTACTATATATGTATGTGTTAAGGCCAATGAAATCACCATGAAGTTATTTGTATTGAGCTTTCTCAAAGGAGGTTTCCCCCTCGAAGTGGCCCATGATCAATAAAAATATTTTGTGATATAATATATCATGCATTTTATCAATTAATTGTTGCAAGTTCTTCACATCTGGTATCAAAGCACTTTCTTAGGCTCGTTGGGTGGAATTTTTGGCCAAAAAAAATTTGCATCTATTGTAGGTTCGGATCTGGGAATAATCCCTATCCAGCTAACTGTGGGAAGTACTTGGGCATAGGCCCTAAAACTCATTGTTAGGAGTACCACAGGAACCCCGAAGTAGCTGGCCCATTGAGAGGACCTGCCAGCAAAAAGGGCAACGACCCCTACCTGATTGACTAGTTCCCACCCGTGAGGTAAACCAAGAGTTGTCGTTTGTAGAAAAGTGGTTATCATTTTTACCTGAGTCGTGGAGTGAAGGGTACTGCCCCAATACGCAATCTGTTAGACAGCATTGGTGGCCGAGTGAATCCCCTGAACCATTAAGAAGCTGAGCATACATGGGGTCCATGTCTATTTCCAACTGATAAATATCATATTACATCTATCCAAATCCATATCCATATCCATATCCAGATCCATATCCCGATCCAGATCCGTTGCAGATCCATTGCATATCCGGAACCATTGTAGATCCATATCCAGATCCATTGTAGATCCAGATCCAGATCCGTTGCAAATCCATTGCAGATCCAGATCCAGATCCGTTGTAGATCCAAATCCAAATCCATTGTAGATCCATTGCATATCTAGATCCAGATCCGTTGTAGATCCAAATCCAGATTTGTTGCAGATCCAGATTTAGCTCCATTGAAGATCTAGAGCCGTTGTCGATCCATTTCCGATCCATTCTGTTGTCGATCACTTCCACGCCGTTACAGATCCATTTCGGAAAAAAAATGGATTCAGGTAGATTTCACTATATCACAACTGTCAAGTAATGCGAATGTAGTATTTTTAGGGATGTAGTAAAAGCATGAAATGCCTTACTGAATTGTTGGTAACTACATTCCAACGCTCCTCCAGAGAAGTAATTACATGGGTTTAATACAACGAATAGTAGTTCAATAGATCGATTGACTTCTATAGGAATGAATACACAAGATTAACCCAAAATTGTAGACCGCCTTAGTTAATCACCGGGGAAAGAAAATCCACAAGGAAATCGATAGATGGTCAATCGATTTCATACGAAACAGATCTTTACGAAACCCTAGCGTTTAACTGCTTATTCTTAGGGTTTATTAATAAACTCTATCTTGTAAAAGTTTTAGATCTATATTTATGCACAGAGAACAACTTATGCATTAGATCTAGGATTTAAAACGATATCAATAGAAATTCTCAATGCATAGATCTCAAATTAAACGATTTCAGTTATAGTACAACAATCAGGGAGTAACTGCGTGCTTTTCTCCTCAGAGAGGCCTCATGGTACCAAACTAATGAAGTATTCAGAGATCAAATGAATGTGACCTAAAATATAAGATCGCAAACAATGATCCAAGCCGAACATTAGCCAAGAATGTTAAGGAATAACGATAAAACTGGGTTTGTCCTTAACAATCATGGTGAAAGCCCAATTACTATAAACTTAGCACGATAATCTTGTCTGAACATACATTTAGTTATATTTATCATATTAAAACCATGAAATCGTGTAAGTGTCGAATGATCCATAAAAACCATCTAAGCAACATACTTTGAGAAGGAAAAAAAAAACTTACTATGGAATTCGAAGGAATGCAAACCCAACCAATAATATTATCATTCCTTTTAAGAATATAAAACAACACCAACATTTTTTATGGTATTTTTAACAAAAAATATAAAACCTGAACAAAACCGCCATGGCTCAATCATATATTTTAAGAAGGAAAGGCCATAATAATCATTTCTGCCATTAAAACTCTTAACACCAAACAACAATAATATACTTACTTGAAAACAAATGAGAATAAACATTTAT
This sequence comes from Larix kaempferi, assembly GCA_027924585.1. Taxonomy (NCBI): domain Eukaryota; kingdom Viridiplantae; phylum Streptophyta; class Pinopsida; order Pinales; family Pinaceae; genus Larix; species Larix kaempferi. Next base: position 30,839,424 of record BSBM01000372.1, read on the forward strand.
CTTATCAATTCGAACGGGGCAACTGAAAACTTGGCAGCAATGTTCCACCCATCAAACTGATCTTTGTCCAACATAGGTTTTCCCACCGAGAGACCACCCCCGAGCTGGGAACGAATCCACTAGGGAGCAAGAGTATTACTCCATTTTTCCCAAATTAATCTTATTAATCTTTCCTTGGATTCTTTGCCTCTAAAGTTCCCCCCCTTTTACGAACACGTCAGTGCCTTCTTTATAGCCAAAATTACTTTTTGGACTTCCAAGATAAGTTCTTGTTTGATGTTGTCTTATCTTAACTTATTTACTTTAGTTAATTCTAACTGATTGAATTACTTAGTCAATCTTTGACTTATTAGTTAACTTATATTTAACTTAGTTATCTTTACCTATAGTTAACCTACCTTAGTCAAGTTCATTAATTAAAGTTAGCTAAGGTAGGCTAACTATAGGTAAAGCTAATTAAGTTCAAGTTAGCTAAGTTAAATATAAGTTAACTAATAAGTTAAAGATTGACTAAGTAAGTCAACTGGTTAAAATTAACTAAAGTAAATAAGTTAAATTAAGATAAGATCAAACAAGAACTTATCTTGGAAGTCCAAAAAGTAATTTTAGCTATAAAGAGGACATTGATGTGTTCGTAAAAGGGGGGGATCTTCGGAGGCGAAGAATCCAAGGAAAGATGAATAATATTAATTTGGGAAAAACGAACTAATACTCTTGCGCCCTAGTGGATTTGTGCCCAACTCATGGGTTGTCTCTCTGCGATAAAACCTACACCGGATAGAGATCAGTTGGATGGGTGGAATGTTGCAGTCAAGTTTTTAGTTTCCTCGTTCGAATTGATAAGATAAGTGTTTATTTCCATTCATTTTCAAGTAAGTATATTATTGTTGTTTGGTGTTAAGACTTTTAATGGAAGAAATTATTATGTGGTATTTCCTTCTTAAAATATATGTTTGAGCCATGGCAGATTTGTTCAGGTTTTATATTGTTTGTTAAAAATACCATAAGAAAATGTTAGTATCGTTTTATATTCTTAATACGAATGATAAGATTATTGGTGTGGTTTGCATTCCTTCGATTGCCATAGTAAGATTTTGTTTATGCTCAAAGTATGTTGCTTAGATGGTTTTTATGGATCATTCAACATTTACATGATTTCATGGTTTTGATATGATAAATATAATTAAATCTATGTTAGGAACCTATGTCAACCCTTTTCTTTACTTTATTAGTATATTGTTGTTGGACGCATATGCTTTGTAAGTCGTCCCGTAGTATTATATGTTCCATGGTATTGATCGATAGTTTGTATTAGTCCATAGTATTATATGTTCCATGGTATTGATCTATAGTATTGGACGCATATGCTTTGTAAGTCGTCCCATAGTATTATGTGTTCCATGGTATTGATCCATAATATTGGCGAATAGACTTACTATATAAGTATAAGTACGTGTTGAGGCCAATGAAGGCACCGTGAAGTTATTTGTATTGAGCTTGCTCAAAGGAGGTTGCCCCCTCAAAGTGGCCCATGATCCATAAAATTATTCTATGATCTAATATATCGTGCATTTTATCAATTAATTGTTGTAGGTTCCTCTCATCTGGTATCAGAGCACTTTCTTGGGCTCGTTGGGTGGAATTTCTGGCAAAAAAAAATTTCGCATTTGTTGCAGGTTCGGATCTGGGAATAATCCCTATCCAGCTAACTATGGGAAGTACTTGGGAATAAACCCTAAAACTCATTGTGAGGAGTACCATAGGAAACCCGAAGTAGCTGGCCCACTGACAGGACCTACCAGCGAAAAGGGCAATGACCCCTACCTGATTTACTAGTTCCCACCCGTGAGGTAAACCAAGAGTTGTCGTTTGTAGAAAAGTGGTTATCAGTTTTACCTGAGTCATGGAGTGAGGGGTACTACCCCAATACACAAGCCATACTTAGATAGCATTGGTGGCCGAGTGAATCCCCTGAACCGTTAGGAATTCGAGCATACCTGGGGTCCATATCTATTACTAGCTGATAAATAGCATATTACATCTATCCAACTCCAAATCCAGATCCAAATCCATATCCATATCCAGATCCATATCCCGATCCAGATCCGTTGCAAATCCATTGCATATCCAGACCTGTTGTAGATCCAGATCCATATCCGTTGTAGATCCAGGTCTAGATCCGTTGCAGATCCATTGCATATCTATATCCAGATCCGTTGCAGATCCATTGCAGATCCAGATCCAGATCCGTTGCAGATCTAGATCCAAATCTGTTGCAGATCCAGATTTAGCTCTATTGAAGATCTATAGCCGTTTCCGATCCATTGTCGATCCATTATGTTGTCGATCACTTTCGCGTCGTTACAGATCCATTTTGAAAAGAAAAAAAATGGATTCAGGTGGATTTCACTATATCACAACTGTCAAGGAATGTGAATGTAGTCTTTTTAGGGATGTAGTAAAAGCATGAAATGCCTTACTGAACTGTTGGTAACTACATTCCAACGCTCCTCCAGAGAAGTAATTACGTGGGTTTAATACGACGAATAGCAAGTCAAGAGATCAATTCACTTCTATAGGAATGAATACACAAGATTAACCCAAAATTGCAGATCGCCTTAGTTAATCACCATGGAAAGAAAATCCACAAGGAAATCGATAGATGGTCAATCAATTTCATATGAAACAGATCTTTACGAAACCCTAGCGTTTAATTGCTTATTCTCAGGGTTTATTAATAAACTCTATCTTGTAAAAGTTTTAGATCTATATTTATGCACAAAGAACAACTTCTGCATTAAATCTAGGATTTAAAACGATATCAATAGAAATTCTCATTGCATAGATCTCAAATTAAACGATTTCAGTTACAGTACAACAATCAGGGAGTAACTGAGTGCTTTTCTCCTCAGAGAGGCCGCATGGTATCGAACTAATGAAGTATTCAGAGATCGAATGAATGTGACCTAAAATATAAGATCATGAACAATGATCCAAGCCAAACATGAGCCGACAGTGTTAAGGAATAACCATTAAAACTGGGGTTGTCCTTAACAATCATGGTGAAATCCCGATTACTATAAAATTAGCATGACAATTCTGTCTGAACATACATTTAATTATATTTATCATATCAAAACCAGTTTTGTCTTAGACATTTTGAAGGGGTCTAGCCCATGAAATGGATTAAGTAAGGCCTTGGTTTAAGCCACATGACCCATAAGGGTGCAAATTGGACCTCCAAAAGGATTTCTCCCTAAGTTCAGAGTGAAATAATCAAGGGATCCTAAGTCTTAACCTAGAAAATGAAGGTAAATGCAAAAATCCGCCCGCAATTAAATGATGGCATAAGTGAAGGGCGCAGATCTGCAGCAATTCAGATCAATGGCCATGAGCGCACTTCACGAAAATAAGATGGGGTGTTTTAAGTGGAGGCAGAGTATTTAGCCCGCGAGAAAATTGGAAAGTTGATCAACGGGCAGAAGGACAGATCTACGGACAGCAATTACTTCGGTGATTTGACATGCGCAGAGAATTGGCATTTTCATATTTGCGAAATTTTGGTAGGCCTGGAATATTGCAACGGTGTAGATTGGGCGGGGTTGAGATCTACGGTCGAAGAGTTGTTCGCATAGTGGCCATGCACGGAGCATCAGCGTTGTCCAAATCTGCGAACATGGTAGACACCACACCTTTTGACGGCCAGGATGTGGGCAAGATCCAGATCGACGATGGAAAGTGGTTTCATGGATCTGAGGTGCAAGAAAGGAAACATGTGGAAAGATTGAAAGACACAGAGAGTTGTAGAGATAAAGGGCGAGGGAGATCCATGGCTTAGGATCGATCACGTAGATGGAAGGCTCAGAGAGCTTCTTTCACTACGATAAGTGCAAGGATGATAAGGGGAAAGAAATAATATAAAAATACAGCTGCACAAGGATCTGAGCATCATTCATCCTGTGCATTGGAAAAAGACAGACAACCACTGTGTAGAAGAAGACAACTCAGCCATAAGACCAGACCAGCTGTCAAGTAAGCAGGTAGGCCTTTTGACCCATACAAAGCTATTTAAATGGCTGAATTGAGTGAGATAGAACCCCCAGTTGTGGAATACCAGAGGATAGGTGATTTGTTTGAGGATAAGGATGCCGAGATTTATCATACAGTGTGGATAAACAGCTCCCTTGAGACAACAAAAGACAGATTGGAATTGATTAGGAAGGGGAGTGTAGACGTGCATAAGGTTTACCAGTCATTTTTCCATCTTTTTTCAGTTGACCAAACCCCAAATTGCCCCGAGTTCGTCGATTGGTGTGCCACCCATTACACCTCCTCTGAGAGGGTGATTATGGACGCATCCAAATCTAAGATCCTGTGCCCATTCAGTCCCCTCACTGTTACAAAGGCCCTGTCGATCCCGGATGAATTTTTCCAAATATCTAGAGAATGCAAATAGGAAGCCCTAATTCAGTATTTCAAGCAAGCCCCAGCCAAGCTTAAGCAAAGTTTCTTCCATGCTATCCTGCATCCAAATGCCTCCTTACAGAACCAACCTTTCCCTGGTGAAGCTAGTTTATTCACCGAAGATTCCAAATGTGTCATCACCATGTTATCCAAGTTCTTAGGATTAGATACAGATCAATATATCACTGAGCCTTTAATAATCCTGCTTTTTGTCATTAGCACATGTCCTATTGAGCCTGAGGATCCCAGTCAGTCCATTCAATGTGCTTGTCTTAGGTTTGATGAGGCCCTAGCTGAGAAGATCCATTCTCAGCTAGTGGAGTTCCCCAAAACTAGCATTAGGTTTTTTGAACCCAAAATTCGACGTCGTATATGTCCAATTTTCGACATCCAGTTGTCGACCATACGACAACCTTCTTCTTGTTTAAATGATTGTCCAAATTCGGAGGATATCCAACAGTAAAATGAGATGTCGGATATCCGACCGAAGCTCTTTCACAACGCTCATCTCATATCTGACAACTACAACTTTATATGAAGTCAGATATCCAACAACTACACCTTTATATGAAGTCGGATATCCAACAGTCGTTCCATGTAAAAATGACCGATATCCGACGTTCTTAGCCGTTGGTGGTATGGAAAGAACGTCGGATATCTTATAGGGGGAATTCGGATATCCGACGGCCGTTCCATGTAAAAATGGCCGATATCTGACTTTCTTAGCCAGCGGTGGTATGGCAAGAACGTCGGATATCTTAGAAGGGGAAGTCGGATATCCGATGACCGTTCCATGTAAAAATGGCCTATATCCGACGTTCTTAACTATCGGTGGTATGGCAAGAACGTCGGATATCCGACGGCTATAGTGTAATTTAAAAAAAAAATACACTATTATTTTGTGATCAAATTTGGATGGTGGGTCTTATGACTCGCTGCATGTTTGAGTCTCGACAATCTACCTTTTATATTGAACCATAACGACAAATTAAGTTTGTTAATGGCTCAATTTGCGAAAATTCTAGATACATGAGTAATTAAGAGCTCGAGGCTCTATAATTTGATGTGTTTTTTACCAATCCACGATTCGGTGAATAAGTAGTCACTGGCATGAAATTTAAGTTATCTAATGAAAGAATTAATGTATCTACCTCTATGTCGAAACTGTTTTCGATGTTGATGCAGGCCACCGCCCTCCTTATTGTCTTACCAAAAGGCATGTGAATGAGGAAGAAGACTTATAATTATGGACTTCACCATCAAAGAATCCTTACAATCACATTGGTAAGGAGTGATAAGAAGATCACAACAGTCCAACGTGTCAAATCTCATATGATAGTGCCAATTAAAGACTTATATGGTAAATTTAATATAAGACTTACTTATAGTTGTCTCTTACTCTTTGCGTACACATTTGATAATGTACGGTTGTATCTGCACCTTGACCGGAATTATATTATAAGGTGAGGAGGTGCATGCATAATAATCCTTAGTTATTACTATGCGATGAGGATTAAAATGGAAGATGATGTATATACTTCATATAAATAATAAATAATGCCAAAATTATTAGCCAAGATAAGTTCATATAATTTGAACCATAAGATGAAAAAACAATGGATTGAAGGAATGGTGATATAATTTATGGTTACCATTCATTAGACTTTCCAATCAACACACAATCCAACCAACTAAGCAAATGCCACAATAACCAATTGTATGACCCCTAGGAAACAAGAGGTAGCCTACTAGCTTGCATATGACCACCCACAAATTGTGGTTATCTTCTCAATGATGTGTTTTGATTGGTGAGGTTGGTACCACCTCTAGCTCAAGGAAATTACATGTGTATGTCACCTCTATTTCAACAGTCACTAGTTACAATTCATCTCATGGCTCTATGGAAATCCAATAATTTACATAGTTGGGCTCTTGTGTGTCATCACCTACTGGCTAGAAAAAAACACCTTTGTGAGTGGAATTTCAATACGATATAGACCAAGTTGGGGGTAATGGGAAGAACCAATGTTCATGTCCCTTCCATTTCTCATTCCCAACATTCTCTCCTATTATTATTATTGTTTGTTTGTTTCTCTCTCTTTTTTCTTTCTTACATTTTCTTTCTTTATTATTGCATTATATTTCATTGTTTTCTACTTTCATTAATAGTCTAAATTGTTTATATGTACTGAGTGTTACAACCATTCAAGTTGTTTGGATCCATTTTAGATCTCACCTCCCTATTGAGAAGCTTTTTGTTCATTGAAATATTTAAATGAATCCAACTCTAGATCAATATACCTTTTGTTTGCTTCTTTGGAACATGGCTCTAACTCTGGCTCCTAGCTATAGCTTTGGCTCCAGCTCACTGTTCTACTAGTTCTGGCTATGTTTATAGCTCTAATTCTAACTCCATTTGCTCCCACAGTGCAAAGGTATACTCACTAACCCTCGACTCTAAGCAATATCCATATTCAAAATCTTCAATTAGAATTCATTCACATCTTTGGTGTGCAAGTATCTCTTCATTATTAGACTTGAATACAATCCATCTTGGAAGTAAATGATAACCAAGTCAAATTCAGGTCTTGTCTTGTTCTGTAAGATCCCAACAAGCATATTCCATCATGCAACAAGTCAACTAAATGAAGTGTGGTATGCCCTCTTTTGCTAGGATCAATTTCTTATGACATGGAAACGATTCTCCAATGATTGCATCTCACTCAAAATTAAAGATAAGGGTAAGGATATTGGTTCCAATGCATCATTTACTCATCCTTTGAAGTTGTGGAAACTCGAAATTGGTTATTAGGAGCAACCAAACATCACAAAAAGCTCCAAGAAATTGTCAAAATTTAGATGACACATGAGTGGGTTGTAGAAAGGCAACACTGTAGCCATTAATTGAGCACCTCTATGTGTCGAGAATAATTTAATATTCTCTACTGAACAAGGCCAACCACGTGAAGGTGGAATCTCTTATGGCCCCTCCCCCCCGTCACATCACTCTCAATTCCCCATACCCAATGCATGTACTTGAAAAAAAAATTACGTGCAAATGCATGCATATTTCATCATAAACAAACATCTACCATTCATTCAATAAAAGATAACATTCAATAAACCATTCATTCATTCAATGAACACATTCATTCAATGAACACATTCATTCAATAAAATCTAACATTCAATAAAATCTAACATTCAATAAAGGTAACAGTTTACTACACTGAATCATTAAACCATTCATTCATTCATGAGGCCAAAAATCATAGACGACATTTTATTATCAAAAATAATTAGACAATATTTTTTCTGTCACTTATTTTTAATTCTTCTTCTCTTTAGTACATAATCTCTAATAATATCATCTTTTAGACCTAGTACTCCAGTTCTTGGTTCTTCATCAGCTTGTTGTGATGTCTGCATCCTAGAGGTCTTGCGACGTGGACTTTGTGGCAAGGGGTTCGGATTTGCTGCAATAATGTGAAAATGTTGCATTGATATATTTTGCTATTGTAATGACAAGTATTTCTTTTAAAAAAAACATTACAAAGGTGTTTTTTTACTTGTTGTGGCCACATCATGTTCTTCATTTTCCTGTCCAGGCTGAACCTGTACAGTGTGACCCTCTACATGCTCTGCAGTTGAAATATGGAGAAGTACAATTAATGTTCACCATCTGCAATGCTATATATAAAATCGTAGCATATGAATAAATTCATTACCAGGATTCGAAGCATGATCTTCGATTTGTTGTTGTCCCTCCTCGACATTAAGTTGATCAATGCTTTCCTTCTCAAAACAGAGTAAATATATTATGTCAATTGTTTATAACGAATAGATTGCACAAGTAATAAATCTTCATTAAACTATATAGATTTTATATATCTGTGCACCAGATGGATCACTACCAGAAGACTTTGTTTTCCAAGACAAGCTTTTTCGGCGTTCAACAAAAGCTCCAAAGCCTTGCTGGAAGCGAAGCTTCAAGTCTTCCTCAGTGGCCACTTCTTTGAATCAGTCAGCCTGCATATTTTCATAATGTCGTTAATTTACATTTTGCGATGCAATAAAAGGAAAAATAATTTGCAATTTATTATTTGGATGCATTATTGGTTTTTCGAAACTTACAAATCATGCTGCCAAATTGGAATAACCACCAAGCCCAAGCTTGTGCTGACCAATTTTATCCAATCTTGTCTTTGTGGCCTTTGATGTGTCTGTTAGCCTATGCAAGTGTTGAAATACGTTATATGTTCCAAATTCGATATAGAAATCAATAATAATAAGGTTTACAATTACATGATTGTGGAAAGTATTGCATACCTCCGTGTGCCTGGTGTTACCTTTCTTTCTTTTCTCAGGCCCCTCTCCTTTCCATCATCCACTAGAGCTCTCCACTCTCTTGTTGGAATCATGGGAGGGCACTCATACCTAGGGTTTTTTTTTCTAGGTGAACCCTATATTGGTCTCGGACAATCTTCATATGTTGTCCAGCCTTTTTCAAGACCGCGACTTGATTGAAGGTATCGTTGTCGAACAGGCCAACCAATCGATTAGTGAGCTCATCTTTTAAATTTTTCAGTTGTCTATCCCACCTTGTGTGGATGGTGGGCCCGAAGATCTCCAAGAACAAATCATTCATATTTTTATAAAAAACATCATTTCCTGCAAAACGATCGTGCCATGCTCATAATTAGTTGAAAAAAAATGTTTTATCGATATATTACAATAAAATTATAAACACTAACTTGCTCAAGGTATATTTACTTGAGATCTTCTCTATCTTTATTGGGACGAGATTTTTCGTCCACCAAAAATTTTGTCTCGATTGTTCTTGTGCTAGTGACAGGGGAAGATCCTGGAAATGCAGCTTCGACATTATCAATACTTGGAGGCTCGGTGTCGACCACTTCTTCCGAACGATCTGGTGTGCGTCGGTCACTAGCAACCGGTGCGCTCATAGCTGGGGTCCGAGGTGTTGCGGAATGTGTTGCCGATTATTCAATCGACAACAATGGCAAAGGATTCGATGCAAGTGGAGTCATTTTCTCATGATGCAACGTCTCTCCACGAGAACCACTAGGGCCAACACCGCATTCACAACTATTGTGTGGTCTCAGAAAAATATGTAAATACAAACCACATTTTATAAGTTCACTATCATATAGAATTGAAAATTATAAAGTTATAAATGAATTATATTATGATTCAAGATTCCGCAACTTACTCGCAAGGTTTCGGTTCTATGTCTCAACACTACAATCCTGGCTTGAATCCCGTCTGTCTGCGGAATTTGGAATAGCAGACGCATAAGCTCCGCACCAAGTTTTTCCAAGACGTTCTGTAGCATCTTAATCGGGTCTAAAGCTGAACCAATTATTTCAACATATTTTAATATCTCAGCCACTTCAAGATCTATCGAATGTTGTGATGTTGTTTCATACAGTGATTCATCGGTCTGCAACAAAAATATATAAAACACTACTGAGTTCTATCATGATAGATTCCTATAATTATATTAACAAAACATATCTATCATGATAGATTCCTAAAATTACAACTAGGTTTACCTGATGCCTGGACGATGGTGTCGTCTAATCCACAACTGTGGACTTGCCCCGATCATCCGGCCCCTGCAAAAAAGAAGTAGAAAACATTATCATAACGAAACCAATATACACACGAAAAATACATAACAAAATAAACATTATGCTACGTATTATATTGGTACAATTCCTATGAATTATACCTGCAACCTCGAGGATCGTGATCCACTCATCGGATCAATGGCCATAGGTGACCTGGCCCGATCTGCTAATAGTTGGGAGCTACCCCTTACAGAACCCTAAATCAAAAGCATAGAGAAAATTACCTAAACGAAACCAAAATATTCAATGAAAGAATATAATAACAAAACATCTTTACGTATAATTTAAATTGTACAATTCTGCATCAAATATAGATAACATTATATAAACCAAACCAATATACTAATGAAAAAACAAAGCAAAAAAAACTTTTTTTTCTTATTATATTTTTACTATTACAAAGATGTATACCTGCTCCCTCGAGGAATATGTACTCCAACCATCTGCTGGCAGGTATTTTCCCCAATCACTATCCTACGAAGTGAATATGAAAAAATTAAATGAAATAAACTAACACAAAATCCTTAAGATGTTAAATTCATTAATAAAAGGTTGGGTAAATTGTTATATGTACCACTCCCATAGTAACCGTGTTTGTATCTACTCAATTCAAATTGTAATTAATAAGCAACTCTTCCCCTGCAGATATTGATTGAAAGGCACATACAAAAAAATGGTTTCCTTCACGCCCCTCAAATTCACAGTTGGGTTGCTTAATTGTAGACCCTGGTTGTGTATTGTTTATAAACCCCGCAATATTCCCTGTGGCCTTTGGCCTTCCGTCAATGTACAATGTTTCTGCTTTATTTTGATCTTTGTATTTCAACTATAAATAGTTTGTTGACAATCCATATCTACACATAACTCATGTATATTGGACCAAGCGCATCCAATCTTTGTAGTTGTAACAGGGTCCAAAATACTCCATCAATTATGTACATGTGCCATAACGGACCTTTATGCCATCCATGCAAAACAACCCCAAACCATGTAATGACGACAGTGCAATTCGATATATCCTCTCGTTCACACAAAAATCTATGTTCAGTTGAGGAAGATCCTTGGGTACCCATTGTTGTACTAAATGTTTGTACCTCAAGGGCACCTCAACGTCGCTTATTGTCTCATCATCATAGGAAGATGACCCCCCTTGAGCACGAAAAAATTCCATGTGTTTATGGAATTTTCTTCTAGTCTTTTGACATCTAGTTGATAAAACTCTTGTAGACCTACTGGATGTCTCACTTTCCTCTAGCCTTCCTAAACTCCCCTCGCTCGAGGAAGACAGATCTGACAAATACCTGTTTGGTTCTACCTGCACCATGGGAAAAAAATTTAGATAGGACCACAAGGCATAGCGCCTCTTAAAAGGTGACATGTAGCGCCTTTTATAAGGTGACTTGTACCGCATTCCTTTTCTCAAAATGTAGGCATTCAAGTGTTGAGGAAGAGGATCACTTTATCTTTCTTAGGAGTAGAAATTCATGCAATTATGTGTTGTATATTATTGCTCCTTTGGGTCTTGGGTCCCATATCACACCATCTAACTATCTATGTCGTCATGGCCCTTAAGTCTCTCTTATCCCATCAATTTGGGTTCATCACCTCGGTAATTGAATTACACTCACATTTAGTAAGATATTTATATTTAGCAATAATAATATAAAATAAAAATAACTAACCATTACGGAAAACTTCTAAAAGTTTTTATGACTTTCAAAACTAAAATCTTTGAGGTGGTTAATAAGTGTTCACAAATCTTCAAAAACAATATTTTATATAATGTTGTGAAACTTGTATAATCTTATTCAAAATCTAAACTGAAATATTCTTAAGGAAAACGATGAATTCATTGAATATTGGAAACACATGGGTAGTTTTGTAATCAAGCATGGTCTTCTTAGAGGATTCCCTCTAAGATAGGAAATACCTCCATCTATGTCCTTCCCTTTGACCACTCTCCCCTTGTCCTATATATAAGATAAATGTTTCTATGAACATACGTGAATACCTCTTCAACGTTGCTCCCAACTAATGCTACCTTTGGAAAATTACTCGTAACCTTGACTAATGGTATTAATTGCATAACATAAATTTTCAATCATATTGACACAGAGAAAAGTAGGGCTTTATTTATATTATCATGACATAGTTACAAAGACTCAAAGAGTTTTCTGATGTCTTCTTTTAGCGCTCGGCCAAGAGACAAAGCATACTTCCTTGGACACATACAGACTCAAGACTTATACTTGAGGAAGTATCACATTTCTAGGGTGATCTGATACCACGAGGGCCAGCCACAAAGCATACTCATGTTCTCATACATACAAGGTTTTTGTTGCAATCTAATACCACAAAGGCTAGTTGCAAAGCATACACCTTTTCTCAGACTCACACACAGAGTAGAGAGAGACAAAACTCGAATGCCTCAAATGGTTCTCTACCTAAAACTTAGAGAGGACGGGCCCACTCTCTTAGCCGAATGGAATCTTATTATGACAATCTGAATGGACAGGCCCCACTCATAGCCAAATAATTTTGAGATATTTACAATTGATCGGAGTATGGGGGACCATATAATTCTCGAAATTTGGATTGCGTATCCCATGCCTTTGAATAAACACACCTCACGACCACGCGTCTATTATGATGCATGTGGAATTCTATGCGGGTTTTGACAAGCCATTGTTCTTTGTTTTGAATGCAGTACTCAAGGATTTGATCCTCAGTAATCTTTGTCTTCAAAATATCTTTGACTTGTTCGAGAGATTCTCCAACGTCCTGTTTGAGATTATAAATAACAGCTGGTTCTAATGGTGTCAGGTTGATGCCGAATGACTGCAACCAATCTCTCATCCAATCAGGGCCGTAGAATAGAGGATCCCCATGGATATGTGTACTTTGATGTCCAAAATTTAGCATGGTATAATATGTTCTATCTGTATTTTCTTTTCTCAAGAATTCCCACCATAATTTTTTATATTTTTCATAAGTGTGGGTAGTACTTGGAAACCGGAGACTAGCATCTTGATGTGGTCATGCTTTCAAAGACCGTATCCGGTTAATACAGTAGTATTGATGGTCTAGTTGTAGCCTAGTTTATTGTGTAGATACCTCTGTCGTGATTAATTTTAGATCATGGTAGAGGTGTGTTAACCAATTGCTTGGATCAGCTGCTTTTCTCAGGGAGTTGTTGTAAATCATCTCCGGTATGATACTAGATCCCATAGGCATTCTCTTGAGTTCTGGAACTAGTCTAATAAAAGCATCAAATCCCTCTAAGTTAGCATCTAATACTTCAGTATGTCTCAACTCCCACCTAGGTTTCCATGTTTGCATATAATCAAGCCAACTCATATTATCATTAATAATATAGATATGATGTTTTCCTTCGATCCAAGCAGAGATTTCCATGTTTACTTGTGGGTTATGGGCCCATTGGATTCCGCTTTGACCTTCTACGCTCGCTTGCTTCGGGCTCGCTTGCTCCAGGCTCGCTTGTTTCAGGATCGCTTACTTCAGGCTCGCTTGTTCAAAATTAACAGCATACTTCTGTGTCTAATATTCTCTTGTTCAAAAGTCAGGAATGCTATTTGCTTTCCAAGAAATGTGCTCAACAGTATAGTTATAACAAGAAAACAATGCTTCCCATCTTGCAAATTTCCCTTATATTCAAGACGGTTGTTTTTCAAAGTGTTCACGTTCTCATGTGTTCACCAATTCCTCTTGTAACAAAAGGATGATCTAACCTAAGAAAGGAACCTTGTGATGACTTATTGTAAAAGAGTGTATGCTACCCCATGTGTTGCCCATTAATCATATACCTTCTTAGTCAAATGTCCCTATCATGTTGTAACATCTAAATCTCTCAAGTTTAGTGGAAAACTCTACAAATCCATTCTCCACCTCTCAAGGATGGCTTTGTCCTAATATATCCTATTAAATGATGGAATTTGGATGGCTTTCATTAAGTCACTCATCACTATAGTACTTGTTAATTGAAGGTGTATAATTATTTTCCCACCTAGTGCCCAGAATATCTCATATGTTGTTGAATAGATATTTGTTGGTATCCCATAGTCAGGACACTTATTCTCCAAAATAATTTTCCTCACAAGTTCAATCAAGGAGTTCCACCACTCTTAAAAATATTTACCAACATATATTTGATTACCAACAATTTTGTCTGACAGGGCAAGTCTTAACTACTTAATACAAATGATTTACCACATATTTGATTACCAACAATTTGATTACTCGAGTATTACCAACACATATTTGATTACCTGGGTGTAGACGTTTCATGTATACTCAGAAGAGTTACAGAAATGGTTGTTCCTCTTAGAGGCCAGTCAACTCTAGGAACCAAGTAACCCTATTATAGGGTTAGTAGAAACCATAGAGAGAGAGAGATGAATGGGCTATGGTATGGTCAATCAAATAAATTCAATGACATTCAAAAGGCTCAGTACAATCACAATAAAGATAAGCTGACAGCCAATAGACTGAGGCCAAAGAGACTCACGGCCTCCAGTAAGGTACAAGGACCAACCAAAGGGTACAAAGACCAACCAGTAAGGTACAAGTCAAAAAGAAAAGAGTGGGTATAAAGACTCATAACCCTTAGGACTAAGGGGGTGTACTACCTCAAATGTGGACAAACTACCATAGTTATACCCATAAGACCAAAAACATAAAAGGGCAAACAAATCAAACGATAAACCAAGATGAGTAAAAGACCCAAATGGTAAGAGGCAAGGTACCACAAAAAAATGAAAGGACAAGGTATCACAAGACCAATAAACAACAGGGTGTAAGGACCAAAAGTAAATCAACCATTGTGGGGAAGGTACAAATAAGGTCAAATATATATTGCAATAACTCCTTGTAACTACCTGTTATTTGACATGCCAAAGAGATGGAAGGTCAAATAATGTCAAATATATGCAATAGCTCCTTGTAACTACCTATTATATGCAATAGCTCCTTGTAACTACCTCTTGTAACTCAAATAGGACCTCTAAAAGGTATGATAGCAAGCAATCTTCCTAACTAAGGTCTGGAGGGTGGTACGAAGTGGGTATAAAGACTCATACCAATTTGGACAAAGGGGGTGTACCTCAAATTTGGACAAACTACCATAGTACCCATAAGACCAAAAACATAAAAGGTGGTACAAATCAAAAGATAACCCAAGATGAGTAAAATCCCGAAAAGGTAAAAGGCAAGGTACCGCAAAAATATTATCAACAAAATGAAAGGACCAAAATTCAATCAACCAACGTGGGGTACAACCAATCATCTCTCTCTCAAATGTACCAGTGTTCCATATAACCTGAAAGTCCATCATCACAGTAAAAGGAAAATTCCACACGGATGATGTGATCACGTGGTCCTCTAGACTACTCCTAAGGTAAAGCGTTAGTGGCTCCATCAAGGGGTGTCCAGTCCCTTGAGAAGACCATCTAACTCAACCATCTTGAAGACCTAGGAGAAGAGGACATCACACATCGTCAAATAATTGTTAACTGACCGTGTAAGAACTCAAAAACCCTAAAGAAACCGAGCGTGCAGAAGGGGAGCTAGGAAAAGACAAGGCTCGCAGGCCAAAAAAGCAAGCTCAAAAAATTGTACTGGGACCAGTGTCACAGTAAGTGAGCTGAAACAAAAGTGGCCAAAATGCCAACAAGCAACACTAAAAAGAAAAAGACCCTCTAAAAAGGTGAAATAGAAAGCAAAATTCGTAACTAGGAGCTGGAGACCTCGACAAATCGTATCCTTAGCAAGGTGATGAAATCCAAGTCGAACAATACGAAATGAGAGACCGAAGTGGAAGGATATCCCTCTACCAAAAGGGATCCTGGGTAAAATAGCCCTAGAAGAAAAGTTACTAGGCTACCTCGTTCATGACATGTCGGAGAAGGTTAACTGGCACTTCTGTCTTTGAGCCCCTGTATCACATATACAATAAAGTACAAGGAAGACAATGGATAGATATCCTTAGGAGCTAAGTGGAGTGCGGGATTCCACAAAGTCCATCCGAAACTTGTCCTCGCGGCTTACCCTCGAAAAAATGGGAGGCCCCTTCGCAAATTGGTCGATGCCCATGTCAATAAATACTAGAGGATTTTAGTACCCTAGAGGACAACAACTATGTCTCAGATGAAAATGACAAGGGGGAATTATTTGGATGCCTATCCCCAGTGTCCTACCTAACTACCAAATTCTTTTTATCCTCAAGCGAGGTTAAAGTGTGTTGAGTTAGCGAGTTAAATTTTAATGGTTGTATTACTCAGTCGGGTGATGGAAGTGCAACTCGTGGTGTGATGAATGACTCAAACCATGCAAATGAGTATGAATAAAATAATCCTTTCCTTTCAATGAATGCTAGCTAAGGTAAGGAGAGAGTTCTTTCAAAATATAACTACTCTTTCAAATTGAATGAATCCAACAATAACTTTCTTCTACTTCTAATGAGTAAAATGCATGACATTGTTTAAACCTTAGCAAGCCTAAGCATGACATTGTGATATTGTGCATAGTCACCAAAAGATGAAAAGCTCAATAATTGCTGGCATTCAGTGTAGATTCTACGTAGGTGTATCAATTGAGTTTTTTAGTCTACATGTTGAGTCAATAAGTGTCATCATGATAGAAGTTCATGATCAGAATTTAGAAATGATGGAGTTTTAATGTTGAAATTAGAGTGCACATACAATGGATAAGGTGGAAGAGGTTTCATATTTGGAAGTGTCTTCCTATGAATCGACACCTGTACCATTTGACAACGAATAGAAATACCTTGAAGGATTTAAATTCACACTGAATAATGTCTTCCAGATACCCATAGTATTGATTTTCAGAGAGTTCTGGATGTTTGTCACTTCTAGAGGAAACATTGGTCACCTCAAAGACTGCAGATATCCCACAATATTATGTTTTCTTTGTTTCATCCAACTTTTTGATGCGATATCTATAGCCATTGCACCACATAGCCTTATGGTATTTTACCTACAACAAGCCATACAAGAAAAGATTACATAATGATCCAATATTTATGATTAACTAGTGCATGTTTATAATGCCATACAGGGAAAAAAATCAGTGTGTACAACGACAATATGTTTGCAAAAAAAAAAATAGTGTGGTTGATTAATATGCTTACCTGCTTATCTTTTAAACCATATGCTAAATCGATTTACCTTTGTGTCATATTGGTATCTCCATTGCAATGTGCAGCTTTAACCAATGAAGCCACACCTTCCCATGATATTCCATGACCAGATTGTTCACATTGTTCAATCCATACCTTCATCCAGTCAAGATTGTTTGTGGTGTATAAATGAATTGCATCCCACTCTCTACCAACTGTTGATGACAATAAAATTAAAATTCAATACAAATGTATAGTCACTTAACAAAGTATATTACACTAGTCTAAATTGATGCAAAATATTGAATATAAAAATAGAATATGTATGATATATATACATAAAAATCAACAATCAAATGTGTTATATTACCTTTCACCTTCATTGATCTACCTTTCCCCTTCGCGTACTCCCTTTCGAAATATGTATTGGAGTCCGGATCACAAATGCGACGTAAATTGAGCTTTGATGCTAATATAGGAAGATATTCACTAATATACAACATGTTTTGGTATACCATATATCCCTCCATCATAGAACCCTCAGCATGTGCTTGTTGTCTAACCAAACCCTTCATAAATTTCAAGTGCCTCTCAACCATCCACATGGACCTTGAGTGCGCAGGTCCACGCAATTCAATCTCCTCAACTTTGTGTATGAGGTAGTGTTCCTGTGCATTGAAAAATGCCGAACGTAGATGCTTTTGCATTTCACACATGAGACGAGGAATTTCTCTCCTCCACTACTTTATATCTTCTTTATGGAATTCTTTAGATGACAACCATCTACAAGAGACATGACAACCCAATCAAGAGATTTAAGAAAAAAAACATTATATTACATAACATGAATTAGAGAACAAAATTCAAATATAAGTTGTTTGATGAATTAAACAAACACTTAGCGCATGCAAAAAATCGCTACTTACCTCATGTATTTCCCGATATTATATATTACTTGTTTTACATTGTTGTCGAAGTTGTCCGGGAGAGAGAGAGGTAGAACATACTGTAACAACATACAAATCGTTTCATTTTTTAAACAAAGAGTAGACAAACAAAAATACCAACCATATTCATTGGAATAGAAAGAAAAAAAATTAAATGCATACCATAATAATTACCTTCATGAAGACATGCCAATCGTGCATTTTCACCCCCGCAAAATCACCTTTCTTTGTTATAATATTCTTCATGTTTGCACAAAATCCGGTGGGAAATTTAATTTTTCACATGACTTCTTTTACAACATTACTTTGTTGGTTCGTTAACATCCATGGAAGTGAGTTTATATTAATTTGCTCTCCATTGCTATGAAATTGAATGACATCTTTCATTGCATGGTGTCTATCTTGAATGTCTTTGCAAATTTTGACAATTTTTTCTTTCTCACTCCTTCCATCCAATATTCGCCATAATGTTTCAATCACATTCTTTCCGATATGCATTGTATCAAACAGATGAGCAATTTGTAGGTGCTCATAGTAGGGAAACCTACTAAATTGTCTAGGATAACTTTTCATTCCTCGTGGAAGCCCATTAATGACTTCATGATCACATGAACGACAATCATGAATAGTAGTTTATAAAGAAATTACATAAATCAATGTCAATTACAGTAAACAACACACAATAAAAAAAATACAATATAACATTTCATATACGATGATTCATACGTACCTTGACGATTTCTATTATATTGCAACTTCCATAGGTGAGGTGTCATTCTCTGCGGTTTTAATGCAGTCTCTTGCTTTCCATTGAACGGATGTTTTTCGGTAGTTCGATACATATGATTCTTAGAGAGGAAGTGACTATACTCATCAAACACCTCCTTTCCTATGCTTTTTGAACGACGAGATTTGATCTTTGGACCACAAACTGGACATGTAAATTTCCCCTTTGTCTGAAGACCTACATAAAGAGATGGAAGATCTATGTCAATTATAATTATATACAAAATGACTGGATTATTTAGAAAAACATGCGTGCGTAGTATATTAACTAGTTTATAAAATTAAATGCAAATAAAGTGGAACTTATAATTACATACTGCAAAAATGGGTTAACCCTAGGGCATCATGTATTGTCCATACAAGCATTGCATGGAATTGAAATTGCCTTTGTCGTATTGGTCTAGATACGTCATACATAGTGATGTCATTCCATAACTTTAGTAGCTCGTCAATAAGAGGTTCGATATATACATTCATATATTTGACTTGGTACTTACCTGATTGATTTGAACATATAAAAAATATAATTATGAGACGTACCATTTAGATATATAAACCATATTGCACAAGAGAAAAACAATAAATATATATATGACATTATGCGACAAAAATAAGACAAATGAGATGCCACTACATTAAAAAAAAAGTTGTACTAGACACAATATACCTAGAACAATCATCAACTACATTATGTGCTCCCTCTTTATTGACAACCATGGAGGAATGTTATTGTTGATAACAAAAATAGGCCACACCAAGTAAACGGATCTCATCTCTGCAAATGTATTGACACCATATGCTGCCAAAGAAATCCTAAGATTACGAGGTTCTTCTTTAAAGTGAGGCCATTTTTCCTCCATATCTCTAAAAGCAGACCCATCTGCAGGCATTCGAATAATGTCATCTTGACTTCTATTCCGTGCATGGTAATCCATAAACTGCGCTATGTTTTTGCACCTGAACAGTCGTTGCATACATGGAATAATGGGAATATAACAAAGAACCTTGCGAGGCACATTTTTTTTTACTTGTTCTGTTCGATATCTACTGATATGACATTTCGGACATTCTGTTGCAAATTCATGTTGATTATAATATAGAACATGGTCATCGGGGCATGCATGAATTGCTTCATACTGCATTCCAATTTCTTTCATGATGGCAGATAAATCTCGATATGTGCGAGGTAAAATATTTGACGGTGGTAACAAATATTCACCTATCATGCAACAACAAATTAAAATAAAAATTTAGCTAATATAATATAGAAATAATATTAATGAAACACATTTCATCCGTATTAATTTGACTTATGAATTAACAATAAAATTATTAGACGACCATATATATTATGTGATGGAATATATTACATACCTTAACATCCGTGTGACTGATATGTTTGAAAGACCATTCATAACCTTCAAGTTCATTATCAACAATATAGCAGAGAGAAGATTTGTATTGGAGCCCTCATAAAGGGGTTCGTATGCCTTCTCAAGAAGAGGTAAATCATGAATATCATCAAAATGATCATTATTTTCATGATCATCATAATCGTCATCATCATCCATTCTAACATTAAATGAATCATGGATCAAAGTATGTGTACCATCATCTTCAACTATGTTATCAATATGATCATCTTCTTCAATATGATCATTAACTTGTTCTCCATTATTCATAGCTCCATGTTCCTCCGGTACTTGTTCTGAAAGCACTTCCTGCGGACGATATGCTGTAGGATGTCTTTCCTTTATAATTACATGAAACCATCAATAGATAAAAGTTATATAAGAAATTCAAACGCAAAATGTAAAAAAATTGTGATGAATTTAAAATGTAACAAATTTTGTATGGATTTGGGTTTAAGATGGATTTATGGCTCTGGTGGTAATAACATCAATGGTTTTGGAATAAAAGAAGTAATTTTCTCTCTTTAAACTACTAAATTTCAAATCATAAAAAGGTGTGTTGATTTCAAGCAAGATCTCTTAAGTTCATGAAAACATGTGACTCATGAGTGAAAGGTGTAATTTGATCATGTGTACTTTTGTTTTGAAAAACAAAATATATTTTAATAAAAAAACATAGTTGATGCATTCATCTAACAACATCATTACTTTGGAAATAAATAAATGAAGTAAAAGGCTTGAAGAGAAATTCAATTTTTTTCTTGATACACTAAGCATTATCTGATTTTTCTTGGTAAACAAAACATGCAATTAATCAAATAGATCAATCAACTACTCTTTATTATTACCTTTGAGTGTAATACAAACAAGAAGAGAAAAATACAAGAAAAACTAAAAATAACAGGTTAAAAATGACTCTTTTCATGAGTGGTCTCTACAGTTACATAAAAAGGGGAAACAAGAAGGGTCTACTCGCTACTTTAGGGATGAAAAGAACAACCAATTGTATTGTTGGTCAAATAGGTGCATCCAAACTATCCAAGAGACATAAAAATTGACCCAATTACTGAGAAAAGCTACTCAAATATAACTCAAAATTGTCCACTACGGTAAGATAAACAATGCTATGGCTTCTATAGAGAAAATAAAAGAGAAACAACATGCCAATATAGACGTTATTTCTATTATCATGGAAAGTGTCACAAATCTAGAGAGCTAAGTGCTTTCCTTGGTGAGTGGGTTAGTCTCACTAACGAACAATAAATGAGTTATTCTACTATACCCTAGATTCAACATGCACATAAGAAAAAATTATTATAATAATTAATATTAAATATTAAAATAATATTTATTGTCTGTGTTAGTCCCCATCTATTGAAACCATCAATAGATAAAATTTAATATAAGAAATATTAAAATAATACATACATTTACAAAAGAAATCAAAATAAAAACATATATAATGCAAAACTTACAAATGGATGATATTCATGTCCCCCCTCAGTGTGTCCATGTTCCCTACAATGTTTTCTGGCTGTTGTGATCAAAATTCTTCTCCTCTTAAAGCCCCTGCATTGACTACATGGACAATAACATTTCCCATCACCCCTTCTTTTCACTCATTCCCACAATCTAGCAAGCAATTGTCGATTTTGTTCGTCTAGATCAGGAATATTTTTATTTGACATTTTCTCGTAAAGAGCTTGAATGAAGATTATTGATCTTGGAAAATCAAGCTCCACACTTCGCTTGCTTTAATCACAAAAACAATAGAAATAATGAAAAAAAGTCCGCCAAATAAAAAAACTTCCGCAAACTGTTGCTTGTGTAGCAAATATGTCGGAATGTTTCAAAATTTATAGGTTGTAAGATATAACAATTTGTCGGATATCCAACGACTTGAACTTAGTTACTGTTGGAGAATAGATGTCGGCTATCTGACATCCTAGGGCATGATATACTGTCGGATAGCCGACAACCTCGGGCATAATATGTCGTCGGATATTTGACATCTCGGGGCATCATATATGGTCGGATATCCGACACCCTCGGGCTTAATATTATGTCGGATAGACGACTTCAATGGTCACTATTCGTCGGATATCGTCGGATATCAGAAGGACGTCGGATATCCAACATATTCTTCTATCAATTTTTAAAAAAACATCAAATTTTGTAATTTTGAAAGTGAAATCCAACGACATAGTCCTTTTCATCGGATGTCGTCGGATTTTGGGTTCAAATTATGTAGTGTAGAAGCTTCAGATTCCAGTCTTACTCGTTGAGAATTTTATTGTCCTTTAATGAAGAAAACTTGCAAATTCCTGAGTTGATGCTCACTCAGGAGACACTCACAAACTACACTAAGTTCATGAACAGCATCATAACTGAAGTTCACAATGTTATCTTTCAAAGGAAACTGCCCAGGGTATTAACAGAAATGAAAGAGATGCTACAGCCTTCCCCATAGAAGAAGATAGTTGACTGGTTCCTCTCAAAACACAGCACCACAATCAAATTTTATGGGTTTTCCCATGCACCCTATGTGTTTCCAGCCTTTCTAACCCCTAGATTATTTACATTGGAATTCATCAGACAAAAGCTGAGAGTGGAAATTGAACATTTCTTGGATGACAAGATGGCTTCAGATATCACCTTTCCATGGGTTGTAGGCCCATTCATTTTTAAAAACAATACTTCCCTTTCAACCATTGAAGAGATGATGAGAGATATGGGATTCATATCAAAGGAAGCAATCAATTATGACCCCCACCACATCATCTCAGACAGGAGAAAAGAAAGTAACAAAAAAGCTTTTATACATTTTGAAATTGCAGGGTTGGCTGAAACTGCTAATTTGCTAGAATATCCTAGCAAAATCTAGATGGAGATAGATACACCTAATGACTCCACCTCCCTGGTGCTACGGGCCACATTACCACAAATTGGCTCCTCTAGCTTAGCCCTAGTAGTTGAATCAATTTTACCCTTTTCCAGTAGCTCTGGGGAAACCAGTAGGTTGGAAAAGATTGATGTCATGGATATAGATGATGACACAGAAAGAGCTCTCAAAAGGCAGAAAGTAGAGGAACCTGAGCAGCAGTTGGTACCAATGGCAGCTGGTCGAAGTAAGAAGAAACAGGTAAATTTTAAGGTTCCTGTCTTTGAGGTCAGAGAATATGTATTCAACCAAACATCCATTGAACCTGCTACACCGAGCAAGAGTAGATCTGAACTACTGGAGGAGTATAAAGGAAGTGAAGAAGCAGCCTCAGAAGAATCTAAGCTGTATATAGAAGTGAGGCAGATTTCCAACAAAGAGGTGTCTTTGGTGGCTAGCAGAAGCCATGCCCAGAACACCCTGAACCTAGCCTTGGCTACCAAGAACAAAGCCACTAAGTTGAAGGTGAACTTGGAATATATTCTTGTTCCTGATATGATAAGTTTGCACAAAGAGACTAGGGAGGTTATCTATGCCAAGCTGCTAAAGTCTGCACTAGAATTATGCAAGTTGCAAGTCAATAAGAACAATGTTCAAAATCAACTCAGGCAAGAAAGAGTGGAGAACAAGGCCCATAAAGCACAAATTAAGAAGCTACAGAATGCATTATTGGCTACTGAAATCTAGGAGGACAAGAAGGCCAGTATACAAAATTTGATGGATGAGAAAGATAACACCATTCAGTAATTGACAAAGAAGCTAAAAATACCCTCCACCCAGTTGGTGGAAGCCTCTGAATTGGCATAGCTGGAGGAGAAGAGAGAAAAGCTGCAAAATGAACTAACAGGCTGCAAAGCTAGGTTGTTGAAGTTTGAAGAGAAAGAGAAGCTATGGCTGAGTGATATGGCTCTTATGGTGGAAAGTGAAAAGAAATGGAAATCTAACTTTGAAGACCTTGAGAAGAAACTGCGGGAGAAGAGCAATGAGCTAGAGAACATGGCCACACCTTCCTCCAAAGAATCAGGTGACTTCTCCCTTGTGGGGGCTATGGCAGAAGCAAGTCTAAGATACTTAGAAGTGGAAAGGCTAAAGAAGCAAAACACAAGTCTGAAAACCTTGATGGCAAAGGCAGAGCAAGAAAAGGAGGCTTGGGAAACCAAGTACCAGGAGATACAGGTCAAGAATGAGGAATTGGTGAAGCAGGCCACAGGTCAGACCTCCCTGCAAGAAGCAAAGCAAATCATTTGGGATGACATTATTGCGAAGGAAGAAAATCTAAGGCCATATCTTGATTTCATTCTGGACAAAGAGGCTGTAATCAAATCAGCCAAGCAAAGTGTAGTAGCAGCAAATGAAAATTGAATAAAAAGCCTGTGGAGCACGCTGAAAAGACCATAGATTTCTTGAATGGCTTGACTTAAGATGAAGTAAAGAAAGCAGGTATAAAGGATAGAGTGTCCACTATCATTTGGGCCAAGAGAGTGATACATAAGCATCAACAGGTGAGTTTTATTCAAGCTGCAATTGATGTTATGACACAGCAAGTGAAACTTTTCAGATATATGTTTGACCCTTTATTCAAGAGGGGACTTCCTCTCTTTTGGGAGGAAGATGGAACCATGAGGACACATGAATAATATCAGGGCAAGTTGTGGGAGCGCAGATTGGATCATGAAGGCTTCGCTGACATGGACCAGCCTATGACAGGCAAAACAATGGTGGAAAAACTAACCAAGGAATTTGAGTAGGTTTGGGTCTTCAGGGAAACTTGTGCACACTTCAGGAGCTGTTCATATAGGGATCACGCAGAGCTTCGAGTATTGTTTAAAGAGGTAGCCACGTCAGATTTGCTAGCTGCTGATCAATGGAATCTGGTGGATAAGTATGGGAAAGCTAAACTAACGCTGCACCCGTGAAGATTCGAGGATCATGAAGATTTTTGCATGAAGAATTAATTACCAAGAATTTTGTTTATTTACTAGATTTTGTTA
The DNA here is from genome assembly GCA_027924585.1 of Larix kaempferi. NCBI lineage: Eukaryota > Viridiplantae > Streptophyta > Pinopsida > Pinales > Pinaceae > Larix > Larix kaempferi. Next base: position 30,864,772 of record BSBM01000372.1, read on the forward strand.
CTAGCTAGTAGAGGCTCGAGGGCACTTGTAAAAGGCTGTTAAGCCTACCTATCAGCATTTGCTGTGTTTTGTTGTAACTAATTCTAGGAGAGGATGAAACTGTTTGTATAGGTGTCATCTCCAATATTAACAACTTTCTGTTAGAATGATTCGAGCCTAAAGGCTGAGGATACCTATATATACTCATATGTAATGAAGGACAAAGGGTTGAAACCTGTTGAGACCGGTGAGGCTTTTGTGTTGTGTATTTTTGAGATGTTCCTTTAATAAAATTGCCAGAGCCGAGCAAACAATTTTCAAGCAGAGATTCCTGTGTTATTTAATTTGCAGTATGTACCTTCTTCTTCTTCATGTGAATGTTTCCTTGTTATCTACTTCATAATTTTTTCTTTCATGTTTGGATAAGTGTATATTGAGGTAGAATTCATATTTGTTATGCTCTGTTTCTTTGATTCCAAGCATCCACAAACAAGTTTCCACTAAAGTTAATGCAGAATTCACTTAATAATGCTCTGTATTGATGGATTGTTCTTATTTTCTTCCTTATCACCAGACAAACAACTATTTGATTGTAAATGAGTAGCTACCCTACCTTTGTTATAAATTAGTTGCAAAACATTGCCACTTTATGATCATAAGTGTTTTGACTCCATTGCCCAATGAATATTCACCTTGTTTCAACCAAACAACAAATCTGTTTTTAATTCTAATTCATATATCTAGCCCTGATAAATAATTGATGAGAGATCCCTCTCTAGAAATATAGAATCCAGCTAGCTTTCCTAAAGCTTGGTTTTGTGTGTTACCTTGAAGAGCCCTTTCCACAACCTTGGGGTCGATTTGAGTGATAACAGAGGGAAAAGTGGCCTCTTTCCGGGAAGTCATGTCTGAAGACAAAACCATGCATATTTAATGTTAGAAAAACATTTTGTTTAGGATTCATTCATTCCATCATCCAAGGAGGAAGAGCATCCATGCCATGGTAGTTTCAGTTGGTAAACAAAATGAAGATTAGTTTTCCAAAAGTTAACACTAGAGCCCACCTTGATAAATGATAGCCTAACTACCCTGATAAATTGGTGCACGATATTAAGGAACTCGGCTTGCAACATGACATCGTTAGATCCTTATTACGAATACTTCCTGACCGGTCTATACTAATGCACCATAAGGGTAAGGGGAGAGCCTGAATCACTCTGTGTAGAGAAGGGAGCACCTTCCTTGGTGTTGTGCAGGATAATGGGGAATGAGTGAAGGGTTAGGGTCAGTTGTGGATGGGGTAACCCACACCACTTGGGTAGAAGGTAGTTTCCCTTGGGTGAGGATTTCTCTTTGAGGAGTGTGTGTAATATCCTCAAATCGGATTCTGAGAATATTAGCTTAAATTACAAAACTTTTAATATAAAAAATTGCAAGACTTGAAAACTAGTTATTGGACTAGGATTTATGAACTAGTTCTGACAAAGCTAAACCCACCCAAAATTTACAAATGGAATTTCTTAGATCTGATCAGAGTGAGGACAAGTATGAAGTAGCATAAGAACAAGGCTAAACTTTATTAATAATCCTTTGCACAACATATTGGGACCTTTTATGTTTTGAAATCAGTTGTCGCTAAAGTCTACTCCAAGGCTTCTTGGGTACACTAGCATATGCAAACTAGATCCTTTCCACAAGCTTCAGAAACAAATTGAAGGTGGATGACCTATGTCTACCATTTAATATATTGATAAACCAAAGATACATAGGTTTTGGGGAAACTAGATTGAGTTTGGGTGACTTGGGAGAAATTGATGCTATAGTGGCAACGCAACTAGTTTTAATTATGGCTGACTCAAACTGACTCAAAGGGATAAAAATGATGATTTCGAGGATTGGGATGGCTTCAGGAAGGTTTTAATGACCTGCAACACTTTACGGAATAAATATTGGACTCATGGAACTCTTTTTGTAAAATAAATGGCAAGACTAGTCAAATTTAACCATTTAATGAGCTAGTCTAGTTTTCTAACCACACAAAAGACTCAATAAACGCTCTAATTCTACAATAATGATCATTAACAGGTAACATTCATAATAATATCATAAAGATAAATCCACAAATTGGGAGGTTCCTTCATTAGTTTATTACATCAAAATAGCTAGAAACCCCATGAGAATGAGGAATTTTAAAATATAGAGAGAAATATGAGAATTGTGAGAGGGAGAAGAGTGTCTTCACCACCAGACCTTATTTTTGGGATGGAGATTGATACTGTGGACCTCTTTGACACCACACAGCTTCTACAACTCATGGAAGGCGCCCTCTTCAAGTGGGCTTCCAACTGGAGGAAGCTCTGTGTAATGGAGCAACGATTAATTGAACCTCCTCTTCATCACTTGAACTCGATCAACTGAATTGGATGGCGTATCAGATATGCTATGAAAAATCTAATGGATGTACCAGCTGCACTCACACTAAAAGGAATAGAACTGAAACAATATTTGCAATGGGGCACATCACCCAAAGCTAGTTGAGGTACATCACTCAACTTCTGAGAAGCAAATCTCTCAAGACAATAGCAAAATGACCAAAAGATGTGAATGGTGCTTTCTCTCTCTTTTATAGACTCGGTAACTCCTTAGGCAAGTCATTAAAGTCGTGGTATGTGGTCCATAGCTCATACAAGCGCCTTCCTTAGTCAATTTGGCAATTACTTGCTTTGTGCAACCTTTCTTGCCTTTAGCCCGATTTTTCCTACTTTCTTCTTTTCCTCTGATTTCTCTACTTTGCACTGGATTTTCCTTGCTTTTTCAGTGCTTTTGTCTGCTTTTCTTCTTCTTTCTTCTTTTACAAACTTTCCCTGCATTTCTTCATGATTTCTGCTTTTAAAATTTTCATGCTTTTGTGCTACTTCCATCTTTTAAGTAGCTTTATTGATTTTCTTTTATTTCTTCAAGTTGTCATCTTTTGGAAGGAAAGTATTTGAGGCCCACCTTATCCCATTGTGCCCTACATGAGCATCAATAACTTTATCCAAATATTAATTTATTTATGATAATAATAACAACTTCGAATATATCAAACATTAAGAATTATTAATTTCCTAAACAATTCCTTGTCCAAAATTAATCCCAACAATTAATGATTTTTCTCCTAAATAATTTTATTTAATTCTCCCACTAACAACCATGGAGTTGGATGGGTTAGGGGTTGCTCGATGGTGTTGTCAAAATGGGGACATGACAGTGTGTCTGTATATTGGAGAGAAAGAATTCGAAATTAACCCCTTGTGGATTGATAGCCCTAGCTCGGAGGTGGTATCTGTCAAAGAAAGAGACAACTTGACAAAGTTCTTATGACTGGGAGGAACGCCCTTCACTTGCAGTTGTTAAGAAAACATTTATAAAGATAAGTTTTGAATTTTGGTTTTCATTGATGTCAAATGATGTCAAAGAGGAATTAGTATCCATGTGCCGGTTTGAAGAAGTATATCCAGTAAGTACATCCAGTTTGAATAAGTACATAAGACTATGTACGTAAGTCCCAATCCATCTAGTCATGATACTTCAAAGGTAATGTCAAAGAGGTGGTTGGACAAGTCTCAGGAGTGCGCAAGAGGCTCAGGAGCAAGAAGTGGTTGAACATATAGGCAACTCTAGGAAGTGTGCAAGACCCACCAAACGAAAGAAGTATACAAGTCTAGGAATCACACAAGAGTCTTGGAAGCAAGAGGTGGTTGGACAAGTCAAGTGTGCAAGACCCACCAAGCGGAAGATGTATGCAAGTCCTCAAAGTGCGCAAGACCCACCAGCCAATGGTACTTCAAGGGTGAAAAACACCACGGGTAGTGGTACCCAAGTGCGCAAGTCCCACTATGCTAAGGACCACATGTGCGCAAGACCCAAAGGGCATGATACCTCAGTTGTGCAAATCAAGACAAGTGGTGGATGCATAAGTCAGCTTGATCGTGAAGAAAGGAAGAAGGGACGCTACGACCAACTTGTGGAGATATGATCTACATAAGTCAAGTATAAATAAGAAGACAAGTTGGAGAGTGAAAAGTAAGCTTGAAGATGCGAAAGTTGTAGTATTCGGATTTGGAAAGCTTCGAATTATTGGGGTATCAATGGCTCGTTGAACCGGAACAACATAATATATTAGAGAGCCAAATGCGTAAGAACAGAAATGCAGCACAGCAGACGATGCATAGGATGATGTGTTTTATCTGGGATAGATGCACAAAGATAGAATAGCAGCACAGTAGATGATGCGTAGTATGGCAAGGTTTATCTGAGACAAGTGCACAAGAAAAGAAAGGCAGTATCGTAGATGGTGCACGAGGTTATATTTTATCTAAGACAGATGCGCAAGAACAGAACTACAAGACAATTGACGATGCCCAGTATCAGTTGAGCTTGCAGATGCGCAGAAATAGAACAGTATGTTGAAACAACACACAGATTGCAAAAGGATATGAAATAGAAGAACCAGTGTGTAAGATATTGTGGAAATTTATAAAGTATGAGAACCAATGTGTAATATTGATGCAGTGAAGCGAAGTGTGTGATGAACTATTGATATAGTATAGCATTTGTGAAGAACAAAGTATTTAGCAAGTGTGCTCAAGAAAAGTATTGCAGTAAATATGAAGAGTGCATAGATCAGTAGAACAACAAAGAAGAATCTTCTATAGACATATCAGGGCGATAGGACGGGGCAAGGAACAAGAAGTCAGTGCTTCCTTCAAGTCGGAGCTTGTAAATCCAAGGGGTCGATGCCCCCTTCTAGTTGGTGTTGGTAAATCAAGGATTTGTTGCTTCCTTCAGGTTGTAGCTTGTAAATCAGGGGTTTGGAGCCTCCTTCCAATTGGTGCTGGAGAATCTTGGAAGTTGGTGCTTCCCATGAATGTAATCTTTATAATATAAGAAAAAATAATGTGGTTTTCTCCTGTTTGGGTTTCCACATTAAATCTTTTTGTTCTGTGTATTGCACATGTGATATTGAATGACATTGTTTATGATGAATGCATAATATAAGTGTTGTTTATATTTGGTAAAAGTGAAAAAATTTCATAATTGTGCATAATACTGATTCACCCCCCCCTCTCAGTATTAATAAGATTTCCAACCATAAGTGCCCAAATTGTGTATGATTGTCATGTTCTATAATTTTCTAATAGATATGTATGCTTAAATAATTATTATTGAATGGTTTATATGCATGAAATATTTGAGCATGGTTTGAATACATTAATGGTAGGAATAATCCAGTAAAATTGAAGGGGTGTTTTGAATAATCGATAGTTATAAATATAAGTATGTTTCCGTTGTAAAATTTATGAAATGGATGTGCAAGGAAGGAAAATTCGAATTTGTATCAAAGAGCATAATTGTATGCACATATTTGAGTGCCCCATGGCCTCAACAGTGTAAAAAGGATACTAGGTAAGTGACAAGTCATGTGCTAAAAAGAAAAGTATAAAGATAAATAAGAAAGTTAAATAAAGGGAACTATTATTGTTGGGACCGAGGGAAAGGTACCTCATAACAAACCCCTTTCTATGTTGACACATGTTACTGTTGTTTTATTATCCGTATCATTGGTAAAACCACAAAGGAAGCCTCGACTCCCTTACTTTGATGTCAAACTTTCAACTGAAGTCAATTCACTTCCTAAACCTCTTGTGAGTAATCCATTTCCACCGCAAAGAAGAACTAGTCCTTTGGTAAATACTTTGATATATGTGTATCGTATGGGTATGTTCGTAGATCATTAATCCGGCGAACCTATTTGAAAATACTTATGGAATATATCATCATGGTTCCATGACTATGCTATATGATGACTCACACTTAAACAATTAAATACACTATGTCTATCATGTACATTGATTATGTAGATGTACACTACTACTGGTCCACCTGGGACACATCTTAGCAGTAGTACAACATCATGTTAGAGCTCCAGACATATAGAGGCATCATCATTCCCCCCTCAGAGATATTTAGTGTATTTAGTGGTGTGGTTAAAGTTCTACATGTAGCCAATCTCGTCACAGAGGGACATTTTTTGCCATCTTTTGGTGTAAAATGGGATCCATGCATTCTAAGCATATATTTGGATACCCCTTTGGCCATTTATCTATGTATATGCCACCCGATTGGTCACTACTACCATAGACCAACCATTATTGTAGGGTGGTGGACTCATTGCATAGTGTTTTGTAGTCAGATGTTCATGATCGTGCATGGTTTTCATGCACACATTGTTTTCTGAATCTAATGATGGATTTGGATACCCATTTGTCTTTTCTATTAGCTTATTGAGTCAATTTGACCAAATATGACTTTTTCAGTAGTTTGGCTTGGTCAACGGGGTAGAGCAGTAGGTCAAAGATAGGTTTTAGAAATAACTAGCAGTGTTCTTGACTTAGGGAGTCATTATGATCCTTTTTCCCTAAATTTCAAGTCAGTTCTTGATTAATTGGCTTTTAATTGAAAATTTTCCTAAGTTTTAATTTAAAAACCCTAAATTTGATTTGCATTAATTTGATCAAAGCTATAGAGGCATTTCTGGGGTGATTTGAGCAGAGACATCAGAACTATTGAGGGGACCCTTCGGGCCCCATAAATGCCATCGTTACATCATAATATACTAGTTAATGTATATGGAACTCTAATGAATAAGTAGTTGGAGTGGGTGTAACTGCTCCAACCATATCTATCTTTGTATAAATACCCATTAAGGAATGAGTATAATTAGGTTGGGCATCCTTCCTCATATGTTGTGTTGATGGTTATGACTATGTATGTGTATAATATCTCTTCTTGAATGCATGAGATCTTGGTGATCTCAACAATGGCGACATTGCCGCTCTCATTTGATCTGGGTGACAACAACAACAAATGAGAGTGGTTTGAACTTGATTGAAAGTGTGCAATGGAGAAAATATGCAGGATAAGAAAATATATCCATTGTTGAAGACTCTTCTCGGATGAAGTCTGCTTACACATTTGAACCGAATCACGTACGACTGTTCCTCTAGATATGTGGAACATTGGGTGCTAGCTACTACAATCTACAGGAAGTTAAAGAGATCGATCTATCTTAAAGAATTTCCTATGCCATGATGGATCATATGTAATTTAAACCTTTGGCCCTTCCTCTTGCATTATGTTGTCATTTGCTTTTCGTTGTATAAATGTGGTGTTGCTCGTGATATTCCTGTGATGGTGCGAGAGAAAGAGAGCTTTTTGGTTGATTATATATTTCGTGAGGTTATTATACGACTTGAAGATCTCATGCAAAGATGTAGCAAACATCTGACAAAAAACTAGTTGATTATGCAAGTTGAAAATGTCGACCAAGGTAAGACCATCAACTAGAGAATCCATTTATTGAAGATGTCTTAACGGAATAGAACTTAGGTGGATGGAATGAAATCCATCTATCCCCACCAATGGAACACCGTATCTTTGACATCGACATCGAAATTTATATTAAATAAATTTACTTATTCAAAAAGTCGACCACTTTTATTTCCTTTGTTTGGCAGTATAATATTTCTTTAAGTTGGGAAAATTGATGGCCGATATTTAATAGTCGACTTGGTTTAGTGACAAAAGTGCTAATGAAGAAGTTTTATGTTTAAAAAGAAAGGTTAAAGGTATATGGGAGCAATGTTATTATATGATTGTTGTATATTACATGAAGGACAACAGTTCCTAGTCAAATCCCATGTTAATTGAAGCTCTAGAGTCAAGTCACGTTAATACAATCAACTCTCTTGTTTTTAGAAGAAAAGCAAACAGGCGTCATGAATCCTTTGTAAATTTTGCACCGATTGATTCATTATTGTTGATAAATGACATATATTTTAAAGTCGATTAAAGCACAAAGGGGATAAAACATTGTGTCCTTGTGGAAGGCAATCCCCTCTTCCATTGTAATACAAGTCGGCCTCTATCCGACTCCGTTGATGCTTAGTTGACCATTAATTTTGTCAAGTTGAGTCAAGTCATGCAAAGTCTAAGTTGAGTATAGAGCAGTCGACAATGCAAAGCAGATCCCAAACATGGAGCATACATCATAATTAAACTTGTAGTCATTTGAAATCCTCACCATAACTGTAGACGAAGACGACATTCAAGCAAGAGACATCTGACATCACACAGAAAAGAACTTCACATAGTTGATGATACAAGAACAACTTAGCTGATTGAGCCCCTCGATGTTGAATAGCAGAGCAATCCCTAGGTTGTGACTTCAAAGGTAGAGAAATGGAAAAGAAAGTCAAAGAGCCAGAAGGCCTACCCGAGTCGAGGGAAAGTTGACTAGTTGAGAGAAAGAATGAGGCTTTGACTGGACACTACCAAATTGAAGATGGAGGTTGAAGAGTAACAGGTCACGATAGGGACTTGTACATGCATATTCCTATTCAGGTGGCGGATGTTGCAGTTGAGTTACCTATGCATATCGGTATGCATGGTTGATGCACAGTGAGGACTACTTTGGCAGGAGCAGGGACCCAGGATGTTGTTTCATATCTCTTTGTTCTCTTCGGGACAAAGAAGATTTTGAGGGTGGGGGACATGTTGAGGGGAACCTTCGCTCTCCATAAATGTCATCATTATATTTGAATATACTAGTTAATGTACATATGAAACTCCAATGAATGAGTAGTTGGAGCAAGTGCAACCTCTCCAATCATCTCTATCTTTGAATAAATACTTATTAATGCATGAATATAAGCAAGTTGGACGTCCTTCCTCATATGATGTGTTGATGGTTATGATTGTGTGTGCATATAATATCTCTTCTTGAATGCATGAGATCATGGTGATCTCAACAAGCACATATAATCTTCAAAGGAGATTTGGACTCATCACATGTGGTTTCCCCTTTCAGTTTACATGGATACATACATTTTTGGATTAATGGCATTTAATTAAAAAATTTCCCTAAATTTTAATTTAAAAATGTCTAAGTATGGTTTGGTTAATAATTAAGCCATTATGGGAAATTCTCAGTGATGATTTGGCATGATGATTCAATTTTGGAGATTATGTGGAGGCTTCCTAGTGGCTTACAGGTGATTTTGGGACTTCTTTGGTGACATGACACTCTTAGACACATGTCATATGTTTAGAGGCAAGTTCATGAGATTATTGACATTTGGCACATACTATTTGTTTTATTCACATGTGTGGATAAAGATATTCATCCTAAGAGGGCTCAGTTACTCTTTTTCCTACATGGCACCAGGGTATTTTTTAAGGATTATAATAGCATACTTAAGTATAGTATTCTAGGCAATTATTTTGGAATGAAAAAAACATATATATAGATAGGTAGGCGAATAGTAAACATGAAACATACAATTTACTACTGAAAATTGTAAATTTTGGCGAATATTATGATAAAAAAACATATTTTTTGTAAATATAGGCGATATTAGAGACTAAAAATGACCAAATATCGAATTTCTTTTTTGAAAAAAAAACAAAAATAGCCAAATGGCGAAATTTTGCCCCTAAAAATTTCCTTGCATGGCACATGGTTGACTCATCTTGGAGAGCACACTTGCCTAGGAGGGCACACTTGTCTTTGGGAGGTGCACTTGCTAGTTGAGTTGTTGGTATTTACTCATGGTTTTGAAGATGGCTCATGGTGTTTGCACATGGTTTGGATATTGCACATGGTTTTTTTCTCATGGTATTGGCACCACACATGGTATTTGCTCGTGGTTTTGAGATGTTTCATGGTATCCTCTACTTGGAAGGCACACTAGCATTCATCATTTGACATCTTCTACATGCTTAGGAGGGCACACTTCTCACTTGTGTTCTCCCATGGATCCACTTGGCATTAATGGAATATTTTATGATTTTATTTGACATGGTCTAGCACCACTCATGTATTATTTTATTCAACCGTTGACCATTCTAACAAACCCTAGAGCGCCCTCCTTAGCTATAAAATGATAGGTCAACTTCATTTGAAGGGGTTGAGCTTTGGAGCTAAGAAACTTATAACACTTGAAATAGAAGAGAGCTAAGATTTTTTTTTACCTTTTCTCTTCATTGTGGTTCGTCTTATGTGATATTGTGTTTTGCTCTTCATAGTGGAAGGAGGCTCTTCACAAAGGTTTGAGGTAATCATCTTTGTTTGTTTTGGTTAAGTAAATGAAAGTATTGAATTGTTAGATAATCATTGTCTTGCTTTGATTATGTGAGATTTGTTGTATGTGTGGATAATCTAATCAATCTCTTTCATCTTCAAATTTCTATATAATCTTGCTTAACCATTTGATAACCTTCTTGATGCATAGTCTACTCTAGGATTTAGATGTATGTATTCTCCTTGTTCATTGTATGTTCCCATCAAAGGTCGGAGCAAAAAAGGATAAAAAACATGAGCTAGCAAAAGATCAGTGATTGTTCTTTTGAAACATCTTAACTCCCTTGAAGGCTACTTGGCCATTACTTGAGGGGGTACTACTCTATAATCCCTAATCATATACAAAGCACTAATCTATCTTTCTTCTACTTATCTTGTGCTGTAAGATTTCCAAAGCTCATCCATTTCTTGATACCCACTTCCAATTCCCATTTTATATACTTTGTAACCAAAAGACAAGATAATCCTTGAGAAACTTTTTTGGGAGAGCTTATAAATTTCTTTTACGGACCTAAATACAAAATATAATTAAGGAAAACTACAACAAACTTATAAACACCTAAGAATATAAAATCAACCCTAAATCCTAAAGTAAACATTTGCATTTGTACATGGTTGATTTTTTCATTGTTTATTTATTTATATCGGTTACTTAGTACGTGCATGCTAGTTTAAGACTCTAACTTCATTATCTTTTGGTTTCACTAACATGTAGTTTGTTGCCGTGTTTATTACAGCAACATATTCATGATTATGTATGGCTTTAGTTGACTATTTGAAGCTATGATCAACTTCTTGTTCTGATTTCTCAACTGCTGCACTTTATTTCCAACAAATTTATTAAGTGTTATAGGATTTTAATTCCACATTTAAAGTCATTTTTGTTTGCTATTTATTTACTTTTGTAATTTTCATTTCCAACAAGTTTGTGAAGTATTGGATGACTTTAATTTACAGTTTAAAGTCACTTTCAACTTGTCGTACTGATTTATTCACTATTGTTTTTTTTTCTAGCAAATCTATTAATTGTTGAATGCTCTTTAAAATATACTAGCATTGTGTATTTATGATTTGGGGTTGTTTATTGTAACATTTGTTATTTAATTTTTATCAGATTTGCATCCTTACTATTGCTGGTAATTAACCCAAATATTTCAACACCGAAGCATCTCAATTACTTCCAACTCAAAACAAAGAGGAGTCTAGACCTTTAGCAAAGGCTTCCTTTGCTCAAAGACAACACTTGACTCTTTCAAAAAAAGGAAGATCTAAAGGAGATATCATTTGAATAACCCTCATTTTCCTAAAAATGATTGGATACTCATGAGAAAAACTTATAAGTACCTTGGGGATATCTCAAGGGGACACTTATAAGACTTGTGTTAATCTTGTCACTTTGATATTGACTATCAACATCTTGTGCTTCATATTACACTTGTGTAACTTCATCATATTTTTGAAATCTAAGTTATATTATTTGATCATGTTGTTGCTCTTCATTTCATGACATGCGTTGTACTTGATATTGGATTAAATATATTTCATATGTTATGCAAATCTGACCATTTATAGTATATTGTCAATGGTTCAATGTGTCAAATGGTCCTTTAGTTAATCTTTCGATTATTTAGCTCTTTGATCCTTATCCTTTAAACTCCATAAACTTACCATTGGGTTTTTGCTAAAACACCATACCTTCTCTATCATAGTCTAACTAAGGAACTTGACTTTAACTCCTAGCATCTCCCTAAGTATCCTTAGTTTCCCCACCTCATAAATCAACTTGATTGGAACTTGAGAAAGCTATCCCATGTGTGTCATCTTCTTTATGCATGCATGTGGAAATCTCTTGTTAGTACCCTGGAAAGTTCATTTGGGGACACCTCTCGTGGTTAGTCTAGAATTCCCGTAGGAGATATAGGAGACCTACAGAGATAGGGTTTTCCTTGGTAGTGACACGTTGAAGGAAAATCCTGAGTTTGTGTGGGTTTGGTATCTAGTCTTTTTTGCACTATTTAAGGTTGTTAAATAATTCATATATAGGTACAAGATAAGAATAAAACATTGGATTCAACCTAGGCACACTACCACCAAGGGACTAGTGTATCACCAACACCATAGGAAAGGAACATATGAAAGTTCTAACTGCTAGTGATACCTCAAATATGTCCCCACCATACATTCAACAAAAGGGGACAATGTGGTTCACCCCCTCCTAGTGACAAACAAATAGCATAACATTGTCATGCACAATCACTAGGATGCTCCATGAATAATATGATGCCATGCCATTACCTCATTCACCAATATCCAACCCCTCGAGGGGCTAGAACCATCATATGTGAACCAAGGCGTAGTAGTGTTTAGACATTATGAACAAGTATACCAATATAACACTATGATGAGGTAAACATGCTCCATAATCACCAACTATATACTAAGAGGGTGATCCATCAATCAAAGCCATGCAACATGGAGAGTATCGATATACGAGCCATGATCATGGCAATCCATCATGGAGAAAAGCTCCCTTCATCAAAACACAAAACTACTCAAATAGAAGCAACATATCAAAAACAAGAAAGAAGGTATGTACCACCAATCCATTGAAAATTCCATGGGTACCATGCTACAAATCATATGCAATATGAGGGGTGACGATGCCAACTATACAAGATAATCTAAGTTAAAGTCAAAGTGAATGAAGAATGCCATTATTTTCCTTCATCCACCCCCGACTATCATTGGCTCTTTTTCCTTGACCTCTTCTCTATATCTCGCACTGTGAGGATTGATGTTTAACCCCAAAGCTCGTCTTCAAACCTAAAACAACCATCATATTGTACATTATATATCTACTTTAACTCCTTACCTCGTGTCACAACAAACATTTATCATCCATGAAGAAAACATTAAGCATAAAGAATCAATTCATTGCTAATAATATGGAGAAGGGTAAAATGAACAAGAATAAAAGGAGTCATAATCACCAAAGTGCTATATTGGATTTCTTTGAAACTCATTGTTTCATGCCACAAGTTGGGCCCATATTCAAGAGGAAAAGATCCACCAGTTAATTGCCCATGAATTGTTGACTTTATAAATAGTGGTTTGCTTTTAATTTTTAAGTTATGTCAGTTATGTTATTTATAAAGTGATTATTATTTTTCTTTATACAATGGATCACAAGTTTCCAACTCCCACTAAGCTTCCAACCATCGTCCCTTTTAATATTGTTTGGGTTTTTCTTGATTTCAATTGCCTCTCGGATTCATCTTTTAAAGTAATGATCTTTTTTTTGCAATTATACTTGCCTTGTCTAAACAAATTAGATGACCCATGTTATGAGAATGTTCGACAAGAGCCCAAGTTTTGGAAGCAGTTGTGAGTGATGTCAACATAGTGTTCTTTCATCCTTATGTGTATTGTTCGTCTCGTCTTCCTGATATAAGCCTCACCACAATTGCAAGGGATAGATCCCTTTATGTTTTTTAGGGTCAGTAGGATCTTTAGCTTTATCAAGTATATTTCTTATGGTGTTGGGTGGAGAGAATGCAACCTTAATATAACTGCAAGGGCTGTTATAGATTCCTTTATGTTTTTTAGGTTCAGTGGGATCTTTTGCTTTATAAAGTATATTTCTTATGGTTCCAAGTGGAGAGAATGCAACCTTAATGTGCCCAACTTGTGGCATGAAATGTCAAGTATCAAATATATCCAACGCAACACTCTGTGATTATGATTACTCCCTCTATTTAGTAACAATGAACAAAGAATAAAAGGAATTGTCACATATATGAAAGAAATACCCAATTGTTGGCAACAAAGGAACCATATGAAAGCATAACATCCTTTAAAAGTGATGAAATTAATTTCCTCATTGCACCTGATGAAATATCCAAAGTCACATCAACAACACATGATCAACTTGAATCAAATTGTATGTGTTAAAAGATATTTTCATAACATTCTAAAAATGAATAAAAGGATTTGGTTCATCATTCATGGCATAAATATGGACTCTAAATATAAATCCCAAATATGATTATCTATTTAAAAATCCAATTTTGGAAGTGACTCAAGATAGAGTTAGTTTATAAATACTATTATGTGCACAACCAAATATGTAAGAGAGAATGATTTAAGAAACACATTCCCACATGCCTCGAATAAATAAGAGAAAATAACAATTCATAACAAACAAATTGTTATTGAAGCTTTTATTCCAACTCAATGTATTTATATAAATGTGCACATATGATCACATATCAGACGGAGGTATGATAGTATACAAGGATGTTGCTTCATTTGTAATGATAAATCTATTCTAAGATGGGAGGGATATTTATTCACATAGATGTCCATCTACATCCCAATTAAGGAACACAAGCTTGTTGGTCCTTGTAGTTATGCAAGGTATCCTCTTAGCTAAGTCGGCCCCAAAAGAAATAAAAGAATAATAATTATTATGCAATAAAGACAAGTCGGCTCCAGTGAAAAAGGTCAGCCAAAATCAAGTATAAATAAAGGATGACGCTTCACTCATTTCACCCATCAAGCAAGTTCGCTCAAGCTCAAGGAGAAGTTCGCTCAAGGGTTGTAGAAGACTGTTTTTGGGGGTTTCTTCTTTGGATCTTTCTTTGGTGTGATCCCTCTTGATATAGATCACTTGTATATCTGGTTGTACTTGTTACTTGGACTATAAATATCTGAATAAAAAAAGGTTGCTAGGTTTTCTCCCTCCTGGTTTCCCAGGATAAATTCTTTGTGTGCTTGTGTTTATGTGCATGGTTATTCTTTCAGTGACCCTGTTGCAATTAAAGTTGAAAGAGATGAAAAGTATATTGCTATCTTAAAATCTAACATGGGATCAAAGTTGTGTTGAATAGATGCCATTGCCGAAAACTAGAGCATCCAGGTTTGGACCCTTCTCTCCATAATTTGTCTTAAAAGGAGTTCTTGGGAAATTTTCCCTAGGAGGGTGCATCTTTCTATGGAGACAAAAACCATATTGATGAACTTTCATTTTTGACCTAATTCCTTCTGAATCTAGGAAATTAGGGTTTCAAGTTTTGAGCAATTTGTCTACAGATTTTGAAGAAAAGGAGGCTTATTCAACTCGCCCTAGGAGGGTGCATCTCTCTGTGGAATCAGTTTCTTCAGATTCCAAATTTCATTTTTGACCTAGCTCTTGCTAGGGTTTCTGCAGCATAATTCAAGTCAAGTCTTTCAGTCTCCAGTCAAGATAATAGTGTTAAAGTGGAAGATAGGCATGATGGAGCTTCAAATTTCAACTCTTGGAAATCTAGGGTTCTCATTATCCTAGAAGAAAATTATCTTCTTAAGTTTGTAAATGAAAAGGTGCTAGAACCAGAAGAAGAAGAAGAAGAGAAGACTAAATGGAAGAAAAATGATGCCAAGACAAGGAGGATTCTAATAGATTCTCTAAAGGATCACTCGATTCCTCATATCTCTCAAAAGAAGACGGCCAAGAAGATGTTTGATGCATTAAATAAGCTATTTGAGAATAGCAACATCAATTGAATACTTGCCTTGAGACAACAACTCACCAATGTCAAGATGACAAGAGGAGATTCAGTTACCTCCTACCTAATGAAGATTTCTGAAATAAGAGATAAGTTGAGCACAATTGGAGAAGTAGTTGACGACAGAGAACTCATTATGATAACTCTTAATGGACTTCCCCCATCTTGGGAACCTTTCATCCAAAGCATTAGTGGGCGATCCAAATTGCCCAAGTTCGATCGTTTATGGGTGAATTGCACACAAGAAGAAACTAGACTGTAGCTAGAGACAGGTTGCATGGCCATCAACATGAAGAAAGCCAAGCCATTGTAGCCTATGTGGAGAAAGGGAAAAGCAAAGGAAAGAAGAGCTTTGGTAGAAAAGACAAAAGTGAAAGATCAAGTCCAGTTCCAGAGGAAAAGAATAAGGAGCTTTCACAAATTCAATGTTTCAATTGCAAGAAGTATGGTCACTATGCCAATCAATGTCCCAAATCAAAGAAGAGAAAGCAACATGCCTCAACTATTGATGTTGTTGAAGATACTCCATGGAAGAAGTCAAAGAATGCAGAAGATTATCTTGAAGAAATTACAAATGACTGTCGAAAAGAGTACTTCTTCTAGTGCACCGATGATTGCATTATGTCTAAATGAGGTGGTTGTCATTGGTGATGTATGAAGATCCAGGTTGTAGTAAGCTTCCAACAAGTAAGAAGATAAATATCTAAGGAATCCAGTGATTTCTGCAATGAGGCAGAAATCAAGAGGGAGCCCCCCCAAAACAAATAAAATTTAAGTATTTGTACTATCATTTGAGTTATTCCTTAAAGCTTTGAATGTTTGATTTAAAGGATAATGTTCATAACAGTTTAGGGATGGATATATGTTGGGTAAGTAGCCTATAGTGCTACATAGAAACCCATGAGCCCTAGATTGGAACTAGTCTAGGATGAAACCTCTTTGTTGACATACTCGGAACAGTGCACACTCTTGCACTTCTCCGAGTATATGTGTGTGTGTGTGTGTGTGTGTGTGTGTGTGTGTTGGGTAAGTAGCCTATAGTGTTGCATAGAAACCCATGAGCCCTTGATTGGAATTAGTCTGGGATGAAACCTATCTATTGACATACTAGGAGTAGTGCACGCTCTTGCTAGTATGTTCTCGTGGAGATGGAAGGCATCCAGATAGTCACCATGTGTGTCTGGGATATGGATGGATGTTGTGTTGAAGCATTGGCTAAGACACTTACATAACTGTGTGAACTGTTGCATTGAAATGTCAATATGATTTGATTGAATTCGTGATTATGCAATTTTGGTAACTAATTGGATGAACTTGACTTGTCGGAAAGATCATGCGCTATGACCTACAAGAGACTTGTTCTGAAGAACAAGTGATAGCCGTTCAACGAGAGGACAAGTGATGGATGTGAAGATCATGTTAATACTCAGTATTTGAGAGGGAGCAAAATGCTCAGATGCAGAGGGAGCAGTTGGTTCATATACCCAGAGCAGCAGTTGCAACTGCATGCAGATCTAGGGTTTTGACCCTTCATGTTTCTTTACCTTATACTTCTTATTGTACCTATTCTATTATATGCTCTGGCTCGAGAAAGAAGAAAGCCCTCAATAGCTGGTTTTCCCCATTGGGGTTTCTAGGATAAATTGTTGTCCATTGTGTGATTGCTTCAGTTGTTGATAAGTATATTCCATGTGCCTTGTACTTTAAGTTTATTGCTTTTCATTATTAATTCGCTGGCTTTGAGAATTGGGTTTGCTCTGCATGAGGCTTGCAGTGAATGGGCCAAGTTGGGATTGAGGTTTCCAGAGCGAGTAGTGATCTCTAGAAATTTATCATGGTATCAGAGCCTTGGTGAAGATCCAAGCACTCATACCTCAGATATGTGAGCATTCATATCTAGAGGGGCATACTAATCAGATTTGTGAGCATTCATATCTAGAGGGGCATACTAATCAAATCTGTGAGATCGGGACTTAGATCTGAAAAGTAGGGTTCAGATCTGTAGAGGAGACATCATATCTAAGTAGTGACACATCATATCTATTAGATCCGAGGAGGGAGGATAGATTTGAGATAGAACTAACAGATCTGGGTGAGTAGGTGCCATATCTGTGACCGAGGAGGTTCTTAGTCTCCGAGATTGTTCTTGGATCAGGTTTCAATTGTTCATAGGATATGGCTACCAATTTGAGAGTCGAGGTTAGGTTGGATGGGGCCTCAAACTTCAGTGCATGGAAGGCACGGATCGTGTTGCTTCTGAAGGAAAGCGAGTTGTGGGATATAGTGGAGAGTACAACCACAAAACCCGTTACAGTGCCATCAGATGTGACTGCTAAAGAAATCTATGACAAGAAGAATATCAAAGCCCAGAGGATCCTCCTTGATGCAATCAAGGACCATGTGATCCCACACATCACTACTACGAATAACGTGTTTGAGATGTGGGACGCCTTAACAAACTTGTACTAGAGCTCCAATGCAACAGGAAGATGGTACTAAGGGAAAACCTAAAGAGCATAAAGATGGCGAACACTGAGAGCATGGCCACTTATCTTACCTGCATTACACATGTAAGAGACGAGTTGGGGGTTGTGGGGGAGAAGGTTGATGATGGAGAGCTTGTGTGGAAATCCCTTAATAGCGTGACCAAGCCATGGGAAGTGTTTGTAGAGTCCATTGTAGCTAGAGAGAATCTCCCCAAGTGGGATCCTCTGTGGGATGATTTCACATAGGAGGAGACCCGGAGAGGATGCATCCAAGGTAGCTCTTCCACTCTCCCGGATGAGGAGGATGTGGCTCTTGCTGTGCAGGGAAAGCAGATATTCAAGAGAGGGGACCAGAAGGACCTGAGTAAGGTTAAATGTTTCGCATGTAATGAGTATGGCCATTATGTAGGCCAGTGTCCTCACAAAAAGAAGGGAAAGCAGGAGAAGGATGAGCGGGGTGGCAGCAGCCGAGGAGGTTGATGAGTTTGTTGCCAGGTTTGATCGTGAGTTCTCGCTTGCTGCTTTTGTATTGGATCAGGATAGTAGTTAGCCTAAGACTGAGGTTGATGAGAGGTGGTTGGTTGACAGCAAATACTGCAGCCACGTGATTGGGATGCGAGAGACATTCCACGCACTTGATATTATTCTTGATTAAACGGTACGAGATGTTGGGGGATCAGTGCTTGTGATCAAAGGGGTGGGACGAGTACGATTTCTACTCGAGTCTAGAGAACTTCTAGAGGTTATAGAAGTACTCCACATTCCTAGACTGAGAGTCAACAAACTTTCAGTGTCTACCCTAGAGGATGCAGGATATGCTATCTTGTTTCAGAGGGAGCACATATTTGTTTGCACAATGGGAGCAGATTCCAGTGATCCGATGTTGATGGGCCATCAGGTTGGTATGCATTATGTGGTCTGGCGCCAGCCCACTTCAGGTACATCGAGGTGGATCTCAGAGTCTTCCTCGGAGTCTGATATGGACATAGAACGAGAGGCTCCCATGACAGATGAGGCACTGAGGAGTCAGTCCTCAGATCAAATGCATGAGCTAGAGGCTCATCCGACTACTAGTCAAAGATTGAGTTGGTACGAGTTGAGTGAGCTGGATCAGGATCAACAGAGAGATGAGAGATCTCATAACAGAGGGTTCAGGTACAGGCCAGTGGATCCTCTAACGGTCAGTTTCAGAGGGAGTCTGGGACAGGGGTCAGTGGCAAAGGTTGAGAGACAGCGAGAGGCAACTCTCGAGGCTACATTGATGAAGGTAGATCATGGATCATTATATCAGAGTGCAGCATTGGCAGCTAGTTTAGAGTTAGCAGTTGCAGCAGCAATGGATGTGGATGATCCAGGCATTTACAGGACCTCCCTTGATAAGAGGGAGTGTTAGAGATAGAGGTGTATCTCAGGATGTCCTTCATGTTCAGATGCCTAACATGGAGGTGCAATTTCAGTATAGGCACCAAGATGGGGCAGAGGGTGAGATGCACTCTACCAAGTGTCATGAACCCAACAGTGGATGCATGTTAGACCTTTCAGGGTGATTTTCCTTACACGTGCAATATTTTGCTCGTAACCTTTTTAATTAAAAAGCATGCAAAAGCGAGATTTTTGCATGCACTCATATTAGGGTTTCAGAAACCCTAATCAGTGAATGAGTGGATATAAGGAGGCCAGGGGTCATCGGATAGGTTTACTTTGCAGTTTCTTAAGAGAGAGAGGAGATTCAGAGTGAGGGCACACTTGTGCATGCAGAGAGCGCATTCTTGAGAGGAGGGGCACATCTGCAGAGGGAGTGAGAGAGGATTCGAGAGGGATCTGTCCATGCTTGTTCTGAGGCACTCAGTAGCCATTCCAGTGTGCAGTGAGTGCATCTATGCAGAGAGAGCTCAAAGATAGAGCTTGGGCGACTTCACCGAGGGAGGGGCACACTTTCCATGCAGAGGGAGCGCACTTGTTTGTAAGGACATTCTTCTTGAGGCCAGGAGGGCTAAAAGAAGCTGAGTAGTTCTTCTACTGTGATTGAGGAATAGATCAGATCTCGTCAATGATTGACAAAGATCAAGAAAGGGACGACTTTCAGAGCAGTGTAGGAGGGGCGAATTCCCCATGTAGAGGGGGTGCACTTCATACTGAGAGGTTGCATCATTTCTTCCTTCGTTGAGTAGATCAGAGCAGAGATAGTTAGAGACCTTCCAGAGAGTGGTTGAAGCTGAGATCAAAAATCAATCAGTACAGAGTAGTTGGTTCATATCCCTCGAGAAATAGTTGCAGCTGCATGCAGATATAGGGTTTTTACTCTTCAGGTTTCTTTACCTCATATTTCTTATTGTACCTATTCTATTATATGCTCTGACTTGAGAAAGAAGAAATCCCTCAGCAGCTGGTTTTCCCCATTGGGGTTTCTAGGATACATTGTTGTCCATTGTGTGATTGCTTCAGTTGTTGTTGATAAGTATATCCCATGTGCCTTGTTCTCTAAGTTTATTGTTTTTCATTATTACTTCTCTAGCTTTGGGAAGTGGGTTTGCTTTGCATGAGGCTTGCGGTAAACAGGTCGAGTTGGGATTGAGATTTCCAGAGCAAGTAGTGACCTCTGGAAATTTATCAGGAGAGATTGGTCCTTGCATGATGAATATTGTTGTGGTATCATACATTCCCTAAGAGTAAAACAGTGTTTTCTTTTGGACATCCTGTGGCGGGTGGGAAGATTAGTCCTCTGTTGTACACATTATAATCCTAGAAGTTGAGCATCGGGCATTTCCCAGTGTTGGCCATGAGAATTGGCTAGGGGTGGATCAAGTGTGGACCTAGTACATTCAGTCATATGTGGACCCATAATCTACAAGTCCAAAGGATCTCATATGGAGATTGATGGTTAGAAGCAGGAGGCTCCAACGAATGTTGTCTCTCTCTACTACAAATATTCATCCTTCTGATGATCAAGAGGAATTGCAGTTAGTAGTAGTTGATTAGTTCTCTGAAGTTCCTTAGTTACTTCAACATGTTACATGAGAGGTGTGAACCACATGAAGAGCAGTCGGCTTCCAGTTGGAATCATGGCAGACTCTAGAAGTGATTAGAACATTACTTGTGACCAGAATGCTCTAGGACGCAAACTACTCAATTGAGCTTTGAGGAGGTGCAGTATATGTTCAGTTAGAGTAGTGGCCCAGGATTCAACATGTGCAGGTGGCACACATTGTTGATATTGATTCCTTAATCGTGATGTTGTTCACCACCGAAACAGAGAGAGTCATTGACAAATATAGAGGGATTTAACCTCTGAGTTCGAGATGAAGGACCTTGACTTGATACATTATTACTTGGGACTAAAAGTGTGGCAAAGAGAGAGTGAGATCTTCCTGAGCCAAGGAAAGTGCACTATTGATATCCTAATGAGATTTGGGATGATGGATTGTAACTCCATGGCCACACCGATGGACTCGAATCTATAGAAGCTAAGAGATTTGGTTTCTGATCCAGACTTTTTTTATCCCACCATGTATAGATTGTTAATCGGATCATTGATGTATCTGGTTAACACCAGACTAGATATATGGTTTGCAGTGAGTGCTCTCATCCAGTTCATGAGTGAGCCAAGACAAGTACATTGGGTTGCTGCAAAACATGTGTTGAGGTACTTACGTGGTACAATGGGATATGACCTGAGATATGCTTCCATGATAGACATGAAATTGTAGGGCTACTCCAATTCTGACTGGGTAAGGAGTACTGCAGACAGAAAGAGCACCTCAGGGAGTTGCTTTAGTTTGGGATCTACCGTGATTTCATGGTGTTGCAAGCAGCAGGCCTCAGTGGTAGTGAGTACGACAGAGGTTGAGCATATGGCTGTGTGTGTTGCAAAGAAGGAAGAAGTGTGGCTTCGAAAACTCCTTACCGAATTATTTGAGCAGATGCTAGAGCCGACTTTGATTCACTGTGAACCAAAGTTGTGTGCAACTATGAGTAAATCCAATATTTCATGATAAGTCGAAACATATCAAGATCCAATACCATTACATCAGAGACATGGTACAAAAGGGAGCAGTTCAGCTCTAGTATATCCCTACTAACGATTAGACTGTCGACATTCTCACCAAACCTCTTTCCAAAATGAAGTTTGTATACTTTCGTGAACGGCTTGGAGTAGTGGAAAATGCTTCCCTCAGTGAGAGGGAGTGTTGATGGTTGCAGGATTGGTGTGACATTCTCCCTGTGACTAGGAGAATGGTGTGACTCTCCTTGGATGGAGAGAGAGTTGGTTGCTCTTTATGATCGTACTCCTCAATGGACTAAGTTGAGTTGATCGTACTCCTCGATGGACTCGGTTGAGTTGATCGTACTCCTCGATGATTTGTCCAGTGAGGACTATGGTTCTGTGTGGACCGATATGAGTTCTATGTGGAATCATATGAGTTGAGTTGATCGTATTCCTTGACAAACTGAGTCGAGTTGATTGTACTCCTCGATGATTTGTCCAATGAGGACTATGGTACTGTGTGGACTGATATGAGTTTTGTGTGGACTCATATGAGTTGAGTTGATTGTACTCCTCAACGGATTGAGTTGAGTTGATCATACTCCTCAATGACTTGTCCCGTGTGGACTCTCCTAAGATCTGTGTGGTCTCTCGAATTCTGTGGACTCTTTTGAGATCTGTGTGGCCTCATGAGTTCTATGTGAACTCTTCTTATATATGTGTGATCTTTGCGATGTTCTGTGTGAACAAATGACCTTTCTTATTATGATGAGATGTTCAAGACATCCGTGATGTTCAGATGATGATCAAATGTCTTCCATCATGATGATACTTCTTTAGCCAAGAGGGAGTGTTGGTGCCTGTAGCTATGCGAGGTATCCTCCTAGCTAAGTTGGTCCCAGAAGAAATAAAAGAATAATAATTATTATGCAATAAAGACAAGTCAGCCCAGGAAGATAGACAAGTCGGCTCCAATGAAAAAGGTCAGCCAAAATCAAATATAAATAAAGGGTGACGCCTCACTCATTTCACCCGTCAAGCAAGTTCGCTAAAGCTCAA
This sequence comes from Larix kaempferi, assembly GCA_027924585.1. NCBI lineage: Eukaryota > Viridiplantae > Streptophyta > Pinopsida > Pinales > Pinaceae > Larix > Larix kaempferi. The sequence continues at coordinate 30,888,010 of BSBM01000372.1, forward strand.
GGAGAAGTTCGCTCAAGGGTTGTAGAAGACTGTTTTTGAGGTTTCTTCTTTGGATCTTTCTTTGGTGTGATCTCTCTTGTTATATAGGTCACTTGTATATCTGGTTGCACTTGTTGCTTGGACTGTAAATCTCTAAATAAGAAAAGGTTGTTGGGTTTTCTCGCTTATGGTTTCCATGATAAATTATCTGTGTTCTTGTGTTTTTGTGCATGGTTATTCTTTCAGTGATCATATTGCAGTTAAAGTTGAAAGAGATGGAAATTATATTGCTCTTAAAATGTAACAAAACTACACCAACTTAGGAGGCTTCCAAATGACGTCTCCATAATGACCTCGTGGCTTATCTCATGACCCACTTCATAAAAGTAATAAGTACATCATCACATAATAATAACAATAATACATCCAAAAAATGCGTCACTAAAGCAAAATAAACTACATGACAACATTTATCAAAGTGATTTAACATTTATCAGAAAGCATACTACAGTGTAGATAAGGACAATAAGTTTTACACAAAAAATGTACAAAATGTCAAAATCAAACATTGTTGTTTGCTTGAATGAACAATCATTCATCTTATATGAATGATCTGGGCATATGATCAGAATGTTTTTTTAGAACCTTAAATGTGACAAATATTACATTCAAGATCATAAAATTTCAAAACTGAAAGCAAGGAGATGTCTGTAGCACTTGAAAATTTGGAAAGTGACCATCCTTGGAGAATTTTGTGAGTACGATTCTTGCTTTGAAGGAAGTCAAACCAACAATTTGACTGCAAGCTACCAATCCTTGATTTGAAACAAGGAAAAGTTTCCACTAAAATATTATCTTAGCCAAGTTAATGCACTGCCAGTCTAGCATATAACTGTGGCATTTCTGTAGTCCGACTAAAATAAACATATCATACAACAATAGATAGTGACATTATTCCAGATAGTCAAAAGACTCGGTAATTCCCACCTGCCATAGATTACAAGTCAGTCAATAAAGAGACCAGGGTTTAACTGGTACATAAACTATTTCATTAAAGTTAATTATAAGAAAGAACCTATTGGTACCTTCTACATTCCATTCTTAATGAGAAGTGAATCAATGGATATATTTGATAAACTACTGTTTGGATGTTCAGAAGAAACATAAATAATTTTATAAAATAATCCCAATCCTGGCCATCTAACCTCCTTGTATAAATGTTCAAGCCGTTCTTTGGCTTCAGGGAATTTTGCAGAACACCATTGCTGTAAAGCAAAAATATTGTCTGCGGAAATGCATATTTTGGTAATTAGTACGTGTAACAAGAAGATTCAAAAGCGAGTAATCCATGTAAATTGGTAACAATGTCTAAGCAGCTACAAGTTTAAATGAATGTAAGTTTCAATTAGATTCATAAGCAAAAGAAAAGGCTAGGTAAAAACCTGTCCATCTATTTGCAGCTTCATGAGCAACTCCAGCTGCATTTTCTGACAAACACAAAATTTAAACACTGTAAGCTTAGTACCATCTTAAAGACATACTGTATACTGCCATAAAGTAAATCAGACACTTTGGTAAATTCAGATTTGTGCCCTGGGCACCAGGCAGAGAGCTACAGGCATTTTATTTATTTGAAGGTGATATTCCGAGGATAAAAAATAGAATAAAATGGTCATTGAGGAAATCGATTTGGGCAAATGAGGCAAGGAATTGGTATGAGGTTTGTTCAGAGGTCATTCATGATGCATCCCACACCTTCCAGCACAGCTTTCATCATTCAGTGGGGTCCACACACACTCCTGGGGACTTTTTCCGATGTATTATTCTACTAATGAGGGGGCCACGATTTGGTCACTTGGTCACTTTATGATGTTATTGAGTCATATCTTTTATTATTGTACCATGGGGTGATGCTAGTGAAGGACATTAATACCTCCTAGCCCCACCATGTGCTCCTTACACTTGTTCTAGTCATCTTTTATGTGGTGCGACTCCCCTAGGGCCACTTTAGTGAGTGCGCACCCCTCCTTAGTGAGTTGATCCATGTGTTATAGCTCCGGCTCATCATAGCCATCAATTGTATTATTTTTATCTTTTGATCGCCACCACTCGTTCATAAAGTGGTTAGGGTTTTGGTCTCTCTCAGTCCTATTTAAGGAAGAGACTCCCTCATTGTAAAGGCACCTTTGGGCTTTTGAACTCTTGGAATAAAATATTGTTTTGCAAATCTGCTTCTCATGCTTTGATGAATGTTCTCGTACATGATTATACATCTTTTCTTTAGACATCTAAGTTGTTCACAGGTGATTTCCAACATCTTCAGAGGGAGGCCAAATTCATCTTCTGCAGGGGTGTGAATTGCTTGGAGGGACGATTGCAGGGTTTTCCCCATCTTCTCTTGGGCATGACGTCTTATCTTAAAGGGAGTTTGTTAATTGTGCTTCATCCATTAATTTATTTCCTTTGATATGCCATGCATTGCTTTTCTTTTATCTGTGGATCAAATCTCACTTAGGTAGTTTGAATTTGCAGGTAAAGAAGAGACTTTTCCTCCTTGGGCTAGGACGTTTTTGCTTGGAATCACTTGGATCTAACTTGGAATTGTAACTAAACGGAAGGATCATCAATGTAATTGGCAGCCGCAAGCATTTGAGGTAATATCTACAAGGTACGTATTGGTTTTCATGCATTTTACCCATTGGTCACTTCAACCCTCACTGTTAAAACCCTAGTTTTATAGATCTGATAGATCTGGCGATAATTTGGGCTTAATAACTAAAAACCACCTCTTAATTAATTAAAGAACCTTAGAGACCAAATTTGGTAGAAATCCGACTCCATTTACCCCTTGATCCAAGGCACTGGCCATCTCTAAGGGATGACGCACATGTGGGTTCTTAGTCATTTTTCAGATCTATCATCTGGGTGTTGCTATTTTGTCTTTCAAACTTCAGATATTTCACTTAGCCACCCTTCTAGTGCCATTCCTACCTTAATTTCACCTTGTGGGCCCCATTTCACTTCACTTTGACTAAATCAAGGGTGGGCCCCACTTGGGTCTTTTAGAATGGCATTAGATCTATCTAGATTTACTCTTTTAATTTCATTAGTGACATATTCATTCCATGGTTGAGCATTTATCCCTTTTATAAGCCTCCTCAACCAAGCCCTAACTCCATTTGTCACTTGTCTTCCCTAGATCTAGATCTACTTACTCTTGATCTCTCTCTCTTTGCAAATTCACATTTCCCTAGAGTGTCTAGAGTAGATTCGCTAAACTGCATTGGCTAGCTAGGGTCCCCCCCTTGGTCTTGCATTTGCTTGATCTAAAGTGAAGAGTGCCTCGATTAGCGTGGCAACCATTTATCCTTGGGAATCGTGGCTCTCGTGGGTCACCTCTTTAGTTGTCCAACACCTCTACCATCCTGGATAGGATCACCTTTCAGAACAACTACAAGTTGTGTGATAACAAGTACATCAATAATCAACTACTGAACATCCTAATATGCTCTAGGGGAAACAATCAAATGAACATGCAATGACAACTTTCCTCAAGACACCATACACCCATCATTGGTGATCTTCAATAGCCTTATGAGGGAAATGCTGAAGAAAGATGTGTACCAATAACAATGCCCCTGTCTCCTTTATGCGCTCCATTGGTATCATCCTGCAAGTCTCCGTCGTGGATGATGAAAATCACGAGTGTGATAAAAATCATAGTTATCATGATGAAAATCACGTGTGGGACCTCATACAGTATGAGTGGTAACACAGTAATTCTGAATTTTTCATGCCTCATTTTTTGTGTATATATCTATATAGTATTTGTCATTTCCCCATCGTATTGTATCCATCTTTTTTCTAAAAACATGTTGTAATTTTGTAAATTCCGCCGTCTCTATAAAGTTTCTGTACATGCTTTAATGCAACATAGGTATCAATTAGGCAAAGGTGTCGAGTCAACAGTGGCTTAAATCTTATCATGTTTTAAATATCAATTTAACAATCCAGTTAAATTAATAGCAACCATTTTGAGATGGCACAAACATTTTGGAAATGCAGGACAATTAAGTATGTTCCTTTGTCCGTGGACTCACCTTAGTCAAACTGGGCAGTTTTAGAAGACAATTGGATGATGTGACACAGGGCAGCCAAATGTAGTGCAACGTCCACCATATAGGAATCCTATGGTGGAGGAGCATGGAAATCTTCAACGGGGTCTCCTCCCCACTGTATTTGCAGGTATTAGCAACATCTAAAGCATAAGTAGAAAACCGGATCACAGCCATGATAGAGATTTCAGGAAAGATACAGATTCACTGGGAGTTGGGGCTAAGGCCAACATGTTGGCCCTTCTTGCATATGTTGAGAGAGGAAGGAAGACTGGGTAGTATTTGGCTCAGTAATATAACACCTAATGCAACCCAATGATTTTGCAATATAATATAAAAAGGCAAAAGCACTTTCTCAATAGAAAATGAGAAAAGGACAAAAGAAATAAACAACTTAGTTTTGAGATGGAACTTACCAAGACAATTTACTCTGAAGTGGAATATATTTCTCTGACCCTATTTATGAAAGACAAGACAGATTTATGAGTTTCATAGAGAATGACATCTAGAATTAGAATGACGTGAACAGAGGCGATACCTGGAGCATAATTGACTCCCTGATTTGCATCTCAGAGCTATGAATCATCATCTATCATAAAAGAAAAAATGGAAATGTCCGTTCTTATTTTATTTATGATTTTATGGATTAAGATATATAAGTATCCACAAGTTCCAGGACAACTAGCTTGTGGTCAATAGACTGAGACCATATTAGATACAAACATTGGCATCACCCTTACAAAGTGAAAAGCATAATTTGGCAAGTATGCGAGCAAAAACAGTGGACTATCACTTGCAACTTGTGCAGCTGCTTCATATGTAGCAGTTAAACTTTAAAGACAACAAGTCATATTTAGCCAACAGCAGAAACATTTCACCCATGGCTCAGAATTTTGTACATAAGGCATTAATTGAAGCTTGGGACAGATAAGTATAATTTTGTTGCCTGTTAAAAATCACTGAAAAGGATAGGATACTATATTAATAGAACATTTTGCATAATCCTACAAATGAACCTATAAATTCACAAGTATTAAAACATACCCCACATTGAACAGAAGAAAAAGAAATTCCAAAGAGGTTTGGGAGTTTCTGAAAATATCTTGAACTTATTTCAAAACTTGTCAAAAGATTCCTGTTTATTATAGAAGGCAAACCAAATAAAGCACTGGCTTACTCATTGCATCAACAGTAGTTGGATCATTGTCTGCATAACGTTCTAATTCCTCCTGAAGATTTATCGTCAGAGACCACATCATTATTATTTGTCCAATATTCAGTTCCTAGAAATTAGTATTCAAAGAGAATGCAACAAGAAGCCTTCTCAGTAACAAGTGTTACCCCTAGTGCTTTATATTGTTCCTCAATTTGTTTCAAGTCATTCAGGGCAGCCTCTCTCTCAGCCTGCAAAATAAACCAAAAATAGAAACTTAGACTTTTCTAGTATTTCCTTCCATTTTGATGATTGATTGAGGAGATCTTTGGGCAACAAGATATGTGCATACAGAATCTTCCCTTCCTTCCTTTAAGGACTCCCTTTGCAAAACCAACTCGGAATGCCGTTTTTTAGCACTTGCCAAATCGTCTTCCAGTTTAGAACATGCATGCCTCAGCTGTTCAATAATAAATGAAATGAAAAACAAGAGAAAAAATTATGTTCTAACCTTCACAAAATTTCTGAAATGAAAATCAAGCTAAGAGAGCTTAATATTCAAACCTGATTGCCAGCACAACTGGGAAGGCTCCAGAAAAACACCTGTTCCAAAAAAAGGAATAAATGATGGAAAAAAGGTGTACTGCTGGAAACAGACAACAAAACACGGTAAATTACTAAATAGTATAGGAATATTCATGCATGTTCCTTTAGCAATGAGATCTGATATAAGACATCTCTGGTCTGAGTATAAAAGTATTGCCATTTAAAAGGATCAAGCAAAACTGATGTATAGCAATAAAGCTAGAAAGGTACAACCCAATATCATGTGTTCTGTTCATCATCAGCAACTGTGCAGCCTACCATGCCCATTACATATTCCATCTGCTACAACCTTGCCTGGGACTGGATCTGTTATACCACATACAGTATGGGGATTTTTACACCTATTTTTGCTTCAGCTGTGAGGATGAACTCCAGACTTCTGTGACCAGAAAAGATATCAGTGATGAGAATGCCAAGGAATGATACCATTTTGATGCAACTTTGACTGCCAAACCATGCCTGAGGATCCAATATAATGACAAGATGAATTGATATTGTAATAGATTGTCCTGATGAGTATAGCTAGTAGTATTGATCATAGGCTATTGAGGGTGAGAGACTTCTATTTTATTTGCACATCAACAACCTAAACATCTCTTGATGTTTACAGGGACTTCTCCTCTTCGTTGGCTCCATATTTGGCCTTTCCATCTCACACATGTCACTCCACTTTTACCTTGAAATCCTATTCGTTTAAGGCTGATAAAATGACTCTTGTTTTCCCCCTCTATGTCTCCTTCACCATGAAGGTCTCCATGTTTTCCATGTGTCTTGCGCCCACTTGTGTTATAGTGAATCTGAGACTGGCCCTTCTCTTATAAAACTAGGGTTTGTTTGAGTTCTGCTTTTTATCCTTTTATAGGAGCTACTTTTGCGCTCCCACTTTGTATTGTTCCTTGGTACTACATAGTCTCATTGACCTACTTTTGTGGTCTTTTGTTGGACATTAATAAAATTATCTTATCTTATCCTACGATGATTCAGGAGGTTCCTAGGTAGATCCCTGAGGCTGGCTGCTATTAAACAAGAAGAGCTACTGTTAACGTAAAATCTCTAGTGACTTTGAGTGTGTGTAATCCTATGCAGGATGGTAGAGAGCTACAGCCACTAGGTCCGTGATAGCTAAGGAATCCTACACCCAAAATGGTGTCACGTCGGATAGGCTCCTCTCCCTTTAGGCTTCCCAGTCTCACTTGTGGTGTAACTAGACTAGCCACGGGAGGTGGCCCCAACCAAGCTTTCCAAAGAACGAGCTAAGAGTAATCCCAACTCTCTCTGAGTACTTGCTAGCCCGTTTTTTAAAGACTATAGGATACTTTAATAAACAACAAAGCTCTGTTGCGTGGGAGCGCCCCCCACCCCCTCGCTCCCGCTTCCGAAGCTCGCTTCCTTTGGAAGCTCGCTCCCAAAACGCTCCCAGTTTTGGGATCACGCTCCCAAGACGCTCCCGAGGCACTCCCTACCTCTCCTATACTAAAAGCTCTTGTTATCACATTTATAATAGCTGGGGCTACCATATATTTTTTCCAGATGCCAGTATATTTTTCAGCCAGTCCTTTACATTGAGATGATTGAGATGAGCATCTATTTTTGGATCACTCCTATGATGATGAGCAACAGTATATTCCTTTGCCATGACTGAGTCTCAGGAAACTCAGATTTGATGACCGATGTAGCCATTTTGCCATTACAGAGCAATATGCAGTGCCCAGAGTTGCAGCAGCAGGTTCTCAGTGGACAGATGATGGTTCAGATGTGTTACAAAGGTATATGATCCAGCAGGTATTATCTTGTGTTCTTGGTTATATTGCTTTTGTAGTCATTCTAGTGGCATGTTCTAGCATTTAGTGTCATGATCTGGCGATCATATATATAGTATTGGACTTCGTTGTTTTTATATATCTATCTAGTGTCCTACTCAGGTTTTAGAAGTTCTTGTCTATACTCATTGGTTTTACCCTCCTTAGGAAAATGGAGGTGACCATTCCCACCATTACTTGGCTTGCTAGTGTTGGCATCATTTTCATTATCTCCATCCATCCGTTACCTTATAGTTATTGTTGTTATCCTGACTTACTACTTAACTTGTGATATGGAGGACTTTCTCCCACACCCTCCATAGCAGTTGCATCAGTCAGTGGGGCCCACACATCTTTCTCTGACACATTTGTATGGTTTCATGGTGCCTTTGGAGGCTCACAACTTTCCATATGGGCATGATTTTATGCTTTGATGATATATTTGATGTTATTGTGGCATGGGGACACACTAGGGAGGAATTATATCACCCCCTAGACCCACCATGTGCTTTATGTTATATTTTCAGTCACTTTATGAGGACGTCCTCCCTAGGGCGATTTGACTAGTGGGATCTTTATGTTTCGGAGTTGATCCATGTACTTTATTTGTTGAGCTCATCTCAACCGTAGATTATAACTTATGTATCTTTTAATCTTAGCCATCCATTTAAAAGGTGGTTAGGGTTTTGGTCTCTCCCATTCCTATTTAAAGGAGAGACCCTCTCATTGTAAAGGGAGTTTTGGCTCTGGATTTTTGGCAATAAAGAAATATTTTTGAGAAAAACTCTTGTGCCTTTGTTATAGATTGTTCTCATGCTTGATTGTAGCTCCGATATCCTGTCACATCTTCATTGTTCGATGAGTTTCCATGCTATATGTTTTGCTTGATGCATGCTCTGCAGGAGGGCGACTTCATTGAGGGGATTTCGTGGGGTTTTCTCCGAATCGTTTCACCGAGGGAGTAAAATAATCAGGGAGTGATTTTTATTGTATCTTTGATCAATATTTATGCTTTCTAATTCTTCTTGCATCATTTACCTTCGTTTCTGTAAACCAATTCTCATAGATATTGTCGTTTTGCAGGAGGGAGGGCGCACTTGCTCTGAGGAGGCCGATTTGATCCTGGGAGTTGTTGAATTAAGTTGAAGGTGCTTCAAGGGAGTTGGAACATCATTGCATTTGGCATCTGCAAGTCACAGGAGGTAGGTACTTTGAATTTTCTTGAGTTATTTTTCTATTCCAATTATCTACTGCTATTTCATTTACAAACCCTAAGCTAGATTTCCTTCTAAAAATTCCCTGGCTCAAACAAGTTGAAATCTTGGCGAAAGATTTATGGGTTTTATGTTTTAAGCCTAACCCAAGGTGGGTTCTCAAGGGTGTCACCCTTGGAGGACTCCTTGTGGCCCAATTCCCTAGGCATTGTTCTCCTAACCCATGGGCATTCCCAGACTTAGCCAGATTTTGGTTCGTTTGACCCCGGTTTCCGACTTGTGATGCATAAACACTGTCATACCATTAATCAAGTCTAATCTAAAAGTACTAGATAGCCCCAATCCTGTTCCTAACCTATCTGCATTAGACATGGTTCCCAAGGCAGTGGATTCTTATATTATTTGCTGGTACTTTGATCCTGGATCTTTTACATAAGCTTATAGGTTACTTAAGCTTATTTGCTGGTACTTTGATCCTGGATCTTTTACATAAGCTTATAGGTTACTTGTAATCCCATGTTAGATCAAATTTACATCTTTAAAGCCTCTTGATCCAACCCCTAACTAATCTTGTGACCTCATCCATAGATCTAGGGTTTACTATACCTAACACCTTACGTACTTCATACTTATTGATTTGATCTGGTGTCTTGGTTTGATCTCTCCTGTCGGGAGTTGATCTGGGTCTCCCCCATTTGTTGTCTTGGGCTTAGAAAACCCAAAGTGAAGGGTGCCTTGATTGGCGTGATAGCCAATCCTTTGGGAATCGAGGTTCTCGTGGTTCACCTCTTTGGTTTCCCTTTCCCTCTATCATCCAGTATTGGATCTATCATTAGGGGCATCTACAAGTTTGGTGATAACATTTTGGCGCCATTGCCAGGGAGGTAGAGGCTTACCTTCGGTGTCTGCGAGTGTCCGTGCGTTATCTCTTATCTTATCGCATCCGGTATTTTGCATTGGTGATTGCATTTTTCAATTCATAATTATTTCAATCACCATCTTAATTCACTCATCTCACCTCTCCTACGACATTTATCATTTCGGTGAATTACTTGTGTGGTTCACCTGGCGACTCCACCCCACAACTCTACTGAGGACCGAACCCAACGTATTAATATTAAGTTCTTAGAACGTCCAACAAATTCTGAAGGAATCCCTGCAACTTATAGTCAAAACGAAAGACAAATCAAAGAGAATTCATCCAATTTCTTTTGGAAGATTTCTAACCCTACTACTTCACTGAGTCATCTTTTTGGATCCCCTTCATCTTCATCTAGTCTAATGGTTGGAACAAACATTGGTGGAAACCAGAACAATCCTCCTCAGAACCCTAGGATTTTTGGAAGGAAGGCTAAGCCATCTCCTTTAGATTTTTCCCAAATCCAAGGAGCCCCCCATGACATGCCAGAAAAGTATTTTGAAAAAGTTCCCAAGTTTGATGGAGTGTATGCTATAACCATAGAAGATCATGTTGACAAAGTCTGGGAACATATGGAAGCATATGGAGCATCTGATGAGGATGTCTTCATGAGGGGCCTCTTGGCATCTTTGGAAGGAGATGTCTGAAAGTGGTTTGATAGATTGCCTGCTTCATCAATAGATGGGTATGACAGTTTTGTCACGAAGCTTAATAGTGAGTGGTCACGTAAGTTAGATGGGAAATTTCTCTTGCATCAATTGTTTGATATCAAGAAGAAGGAGAATGAAATAGTCCATGAATTCAACCTTAGATTTTATAAGACTGCAGCTAATATCCCAGAAGAAATTAAACCAAAAGACCAAGCAATTGTAATTCATTATCTAAATGCTTTTGAAGGATGGCTTGGGTATCACTTAAAGGATAAAAATCCAAATGACTTAAAGACTGCTCAATTAAATGCTAAGATTGCTGAGAAAAATGTAGCATCTATGGGGAAACAAAACGTTTTCGATCACTTTGCCCCATCCACTTCTAGATCTGATCCTAAGCTCCGAAAACCTAAAGAACCTGTGAGTGAGCCAAAGGACACAAAGGACACGTTAGAGACAATGCAAGAAATGATGAGAACTAACCGTCCTAACTAAGAATGTCGCAAGTTTTCATGATTCTGAAAGACATAGAAACCCATACGGCCCTAAACCTTACTGGAACAACAATAGAAGGCCTCAAGGAGACAACAATAGAAGACGTCCCGAGTATCCAGAAAACTCTGATAAGAAGAATGTATATTGGTGTGATGAATCTCAAGAAGAACCTTTGGACACCAACTACCCTGATGATTAACCCGAAAAAATCAACTTCATTGAGGATATATCTTATGATGATGATTTTGGGATAATTCTCTTAGAAGAAGAGCCATGGGAGCAAGAAGAATTGAATGAAGAACCAAGCTCCTCATGTTGTGCCATTAATCTCCCTGAACTTAAGGAACAACCCAAGTTTCAAATCTACAAGCAAAGAAATGATTCCCAGCAGCCTTCTTTCCTAGACAAACGTAATATGACTAATGAAGATAAAAAGGAAGACGATGAAATTTCCCCTTGTGATTATAGTTTGAATATTGATATCAAAAAGGAATTGGGGAAAATAATGTGTAATATCCCTGCAACTGAGTTAATGAAAGTGCCCTCAGTAAGGAGCCAAGTAGAAGAATTTTTTGAAGGCATTGGCCAAGAGAAGACTCCTGAGACTGTTTTAGAATCCTGTCATATACAGAGTCTTAGTGGAACAGAGGTTAGAAAAGTTGAAAAAGATCCACCTATCAACATCCATTCTGCTATTTATGAAAGAAAGAACGGTGGTCACCCTCCCTTTTCTCTTACCTTGCACATTCAGAATATGCTCCTTCACAATTGTATGTTAGATTCTGGAGCCGCCATGAATGTCATGCCTTTACATGTTATGAAGGAAATGGGTTTGGAAGTGACGAGGCCTTATGGAAATGTTTGTGGTATTGATTCAAGACGTGTACAGTCTTATGGTTTGATCAAAAACCTGAGGGCTGATCTCTTTGCATCCTCAGACATTTCAACCATGATGGATGTTGTTGTTATAGACTTGCCCCTAGCATATGGAATGCTTTTATCTAGGAAGTTGGAAGTAGGCTTAGGTGGATACCTCATGATAGACTTATCATATATTTGTCTTCCCAACTCAGATGGTGCCTTAATCAGGATTAATAGAGAACCTTACATTGATAAACACTTGGAAACTTTTGAGGAAGGGATAAAGAACACTTATGGGGATGAATTATTGAATAATGCCAAAGCTAATATGATTAAGAATGATGATGAAATTTGGGAGTTATCAAAGACACAAAATATTTTCATGGTGATGGGAGATACCGATTCTTCTAAAGAAGAAGATGAAATAGTTGAGATTGCTAGGAGAATAAATCTGGAATTACTTAGGGGTGAGGTTTCGGTAGAGTTAGAGGAATTGAGAAGAAATGAAAATCAACTTCACGATCAAGAGTTTAATAACGAAATAAATCAAGAACAAGTTAATGAAAATCCAACACCTGAAGTTGTAGATGATTTGGATGACAGAAGGCGTGGTGAACGTATTCCAAGAACAGTTAGGGAATTTAATGCGCTTTATGATAATAATTTACTAAGAGAAAGTCAAGGACTTGAGCCTATTATCCCGTGGGCAAACCATTCAGAGCGAAGACATCCCTCTTGTTACCACCTAAAGTTGCACTTTAGTTGGACTTCAGTGAGCCGCCAGTGTTGCACAATCACTTGTGCTTTTCAGTGTTCAGAAGTTCCAAGCTTGGCCTGTTCAAGGCCCCTTTTTTTTAATGTTTTGTAGTACATGACCGTGCCCCACGGGGTTTGTAATAAGCGTACTAGCATGGTGGTTTTTTGAGTGACTCGGTTCCCTAGGACTTAACAATCAAAGAAGGTATTCCAAGGAGTTTTTTCCCTTGTCGATTATGCCTTGCCTTTAGCCGAGTATAATCGATGAGGTTTTCTCCTGCTCCTCCAAAGCTGGAATGCCCAAAGTGGGGGTTAGGCCTTAGGGGATTATTAGAGCCCATTTTGCAACATGTATGAACATGCTAGACGCTAGAATTTTATCGTTTTGTCATGTACTAGGTTCCCCTGAAGTTTCAGTCGATTCCGAGAAAAAATATTTTTCGCATTTTTTAAGCCATTTTTTAATGGTTTAATTAAAAAATTTCAAAAAGTGATAAAAGTCTTATCCGGAGTCGGAATTCGACGCAGGGATGCTCGTTTTCAAGCTCAGAGCACCCTCTTTTCCCCCGCACCCAGTTTTCCTACATTTTGGGCGACCGAGAACCCTCGTTGAGCAGTTTTGCCTATCAGAGCTTCAGATTAGCACTTTAATGCTAAAAAATGCATCAAAATGCACTATGATCAAAAGTCAAAATTATTAAAAAATGAATATTGGCACATGCCAATTAAGGTCGCTTACATCATCATGAGATAAAACAACTATGCTAAAGATTTGAGTATGTAATATGGTGGACTAAATTAATGTGTGAAGCATTTAAAAGAAGACCGTACGGCCACCTTCACGTGGGTCCAAGCGCTCTCATCACATGGCAGCGTTAAATTTAGAACCTTGCTATATGAATCATTTGGATATGCTACCATATTAAGGATTAAACCTTATGTATTTAAGTCAAATTGTAAAAGGTTGAGAAATTGTATTAAACCAAAGCCGTACGGTTTTCCTTCACGTGGAACCACTCCTCCTCACGGCCGTACGGTTTAATTTGTTGATAAGTCAGTTAGTGGGGTCGATTTTCCTCATATTGAGGTGGCACTAAGCGTGGATGAGATACTAATTCAACGCACCCACCATCCACGTTAATCCCACTCACCCTCTCCATATTCGTGTGGGCCATATTCCTTCACGGCTTGGTATAGTTTGAGTTGGCATGTATTTCACGGCTTGGTATAGTTTGAGTTGGCATGTATCAATCACGGTGGGCGTTTAATTCAAAGGTTAAAACATTGTGACATGGGCAAATATTTATCCAAGGTTTCAAAGTAAAGATTCGCCATCCATATTCACACGTGGGCCAACTCTCTCACCATTCGGCAGCCATTTGATTGGTTATTGATAAAGCATGAGGTGGCTCTACCAATATGGACAGATTTCATTATTAAAAAAGCGACCAGCCTGCTGTTCATTCCAACCCAGCAAGGAAACATCAGTTTCGAGCTCCACCTTCACGTGGGCAACCTACTTCAATTCGGCACCTTCCATTTTCAAGAGCTTTTGTCCAAGTTTGATGGTGCATTGCTATTGGCCATTAAGTTTATTTGCTCTACAAGTTAGGAGTTTGGTCTCTTAGGGTTTTGTGCCCTAGTTGGGTTGGCATTTTCTATAAATTGAGGAGCTTAGCTCCATTGTAAGGATCAGAAAGTGTGGAACCTCTGCTTATATTTGTATTGCAATATTTTTCTGAATTTAATAAAGAAGGCTTTGGAGGCTAGTCTGGTGATTGTCTTTGGTTGGATCTTCATGCTTGTTACATTTGAGGTAAACTGTATCGTGTTGCATAAGTTAGTATTGTCGGGATTGTATGTCTTTTAAAAGGAAAGTTATCTTTCATAAGGAATAGTGAGTAATGCTTTATAGGTTGCTTACTTTTGTCAATGATATTAGAATGCTAGAAGTAGTATGATCTCTTGTTTGAATCTATTATTTCTCAAGTTTTCTGTTGTTCATTTACACATATACTCTTATCCCCTTGCTAGTTGTTTGCAGCTGTCTACAGGTAGCCTAAGCTGGAGAAGTCCACGAACATGTTAGATCGTGCCTTCTTTCAGTAAATACGAACCAAGTCTCGATCTTACCGGTGCATCAGAGAGCTTGACTCCATTGCCCATTCTTCACTTGCTCAAACCCCCATGGGTTCACTTTTCTAGATCCATTTTTTTTATTCTATCTCGGTTACTGTCCTATTTAAATCTAAATCTTGCTTCAAAGTTCATTTGATTAATAGATCTAAGCAAGTAGCAATCTAAAGAGTCTAATAGCTTCATTGTTATTTAGTTCTAGGTTGCTAGCTAAGTTAGAAATTTTTGCAATTTTTTGTAGCAACGTCAAAGACACTTTTTAAGTGTTTCTTGGCATTTTTAAGACTAATTCAGTTCGCTGGTTTTTTTTGTCTTTTAGCAGGTCCGAACCTTTTAAAGCTCAAACTCTGAGATTCGGAGGTGTTCGTAGCCATCCGGGGAGCTAGTTTTACCTCCCTTACATCATTCTAACATTTGTAAACTGTACTGGTGCCTAGTTAAAGGACCAGCAGTGTTTCTTGAGCTTCATGTGTAAATCATAAAAAGTAAAAAGAGCACAGCAGGCAATTCCAGCGCCTGAACCCAATCCCCCCAGGGGGGATTCGCACCCTTGTTTATTTTTTTTTATTTTTTCGTTTTAGATTAGTTTTCTTTCAAGCAGTAGTAATTAGATAACTCACTCAAGCACACAACGTCCTCCGAGGACCTGTTTATCATTTTATATGCTTTTGTGTTTATTTCAAATTATTATTCTGTGCTTAAAATTTAATCCTAAAATTAACCCCCCTTGCTTTATGCTTGGGGTTTAGTGTAGATTAATCATCCACTGATACCTATTTAATAAAACGAACAACGCCCCAAACTCGGAGTATGCTCTTGACCACTGCAGCTTAGTCGGAACAGTTGGCTCAATCAGAAACGGGTGCAAGGTAATTAGTGTTAATAGGATAATCCATCAGAATCCAATCCTAAGA
This sequence comes from Larix kaempferi, assembly GCA_027924585.1. Classification (NCBI taxonomy): domain Eukaryota; kingdom Viridiplantae; phylum Streptophyta; class Pinopsida; order Pinales; family Pinaceae; genus Larix; species Larix kaempferi. Next base: position 30,903,607 of record BSBM01000372.1, read on the forward strand.
ACTCGGGAGGTTGCATGGACTGAATCCACAGAGTCAGCAGGTTCTTAAGCGGGTTCATCCTCGCCTGGTTGGACACTTGGTAAGGTTGCTAGAGCACTCAGTTCGAAGTTTAGGTTTTCTTTTGGGCCAAACCAAGAATCAACCCACTCCTTAACTACTCATCTAATAACTATAAAATTTAACAACCGAGCCACTGCAATACTTTCACTGAGACTAAACAAGCAACCCCACACAACAGTATTTACAAGCATTTTTACATTCTCGGCACTGGTCTTTAATTTTCTGTGTTTAAGTCAATCATAAATGTCGTGAATGCTCATTAATCTTATGTTGGGTTAGCTATTTGATTTAATTCACAAGCAGTGCTTTGTTGTTATAATTTTATCATCTCGTCATCTTTAACTCCTAGAATAGACTTTTATCTTTGTTGTAGATTAAAAGCCTTAGATTATTTTTCATAGGGACCACCCCCCTTGGCTTCGCTAGGAGTAAGCCTAGACGGAGGAGTCGAGTAATCAGGTGACAGCACTTGACTCTCACTTGCCCCCAAGGACACACCGAGCGGCTTGAAGGTTTCCTGCCGCGTCCCCCCCAGGTGTGTATTAGGCGGCAACATTTTGGCGCCGTTGCCGGGGATAAACCTTTCTATTCCCGGGTCACGACTTTTTGTTTTCTCATTTTTTTGTTTTTTGCTTTGTTTGATGATTGTTTAGAGTAGACCTTTATTCTTTCATCTGGCGACTCCACTAACCTTTTTCTCTTTATAAAATTTCAAAGTAAAACAAAAAATATTTTTGTGAGAGCTTTTAATGCATATTATTTTTCTCACATGGCGACTCCATTGAAGGGATAAAACCCTTGTATCTCATAGATTTGTTGAGACTGGTTGTGTGTAGATGAGCCCATGCGACACAGTAAACTTAAAAGCTCATCATTCTGACAACTCCTTTGATTCAGTACAAGTTGGCCTCCATGGTTATTTCAGACTGACGCTTTTGACACCAATATGGATGATGAAGAGTCTGGTGATCAAATTGCTAGTGTATATCCTCCCCTCAATTTTGCATATATCCCAGGTTTTCCTAACTTTCACTATGGTGAGGAGGATATATCAAGCTATTTTCCGAGGTTTTATGGAAATGGTGATCCAGTTGTCCAACACATCATGTCTTTCCTTAAGGTTCTGGCTGAATTCAATGTTTTGTATGAAGATAATATGATGCAGATGTTTGCGGGTACTCTGGAAGGAGAGGCTTATTATTGGTTTACTGAGGACCTTCCTAACAAGTGTATTACCTCCCTTTCATGCTTCCTTAGAATTTTCTTAAAGCAATGGCAGTATGATGATGACACTGTGGAAAGATTCATTGAAAAATCCTTGGCTTACTTCTTACCCGAGATAGAATATCACATGGAAAACCCTGAGCCTCTTTGTGTTGTCATGACAGAGAACATTGAATATGTGGAGGTTCCTATAGCCTCTCTCACTAAAGAAGAGATTATGCAGCTTATTGAAAATCATGGTGCCATTCTCCCTGGAGCACAATTTGACTTTGAGAGAATGATCCATGATGATCCCATTGAAGAGTTTCATGAAGCATCCTTGATTGAGGACATTGTTGAGGACCCTCCGCATTTCACTTTAACAGAAAATATGGAAGATTCAGAATGTTCCCTGGTCCACTTCAATAATGATGATCATATGTATGTTCCAAACTTACCTGAAGAGGAAGCCATTGCAAAGATTAATGAAGACATTCATGAGGGATCTTTAATTGAGGAGGTCTTTGAGGAGTTTTCTCACATTGCCATGGTAACAAACATTGAAGATTTGGGATTTCAAGATTACTTTAGTGAAGATGACGACATTTGTACTCCTAAGCCACCTCCAGAAAAAACTATCACAGAAGCCCTTATTGAAAATGAGGAAGTTTGCAATGTGTATAATGATGATGGTTTGGAAGGCTTACTTCCTTGTGATCCTTTTTCTGAAGAGGAGTATTATGAGCATGAAGAAGCCATTATGGAGGTTGATGAAGAAACTCTTAAGCATCCATTAATGGAAGATTTTATTGAAGAACCTCTTCATATTGCCATGATGAAAAGCATTGAATATTTGAAGCTTTCTCAGCATAATTTCAGAGAGGATGATGACACTTGTACTTCGCATCTACCTTCAGAAGAAACCAGTATAGAGGCTTATAGAAAAATTTATGACGAAGACAATATTATGTATGATGATACCCCTCTTGACTCTCCACATGGTAACGAAGTTAGAGAAAGCTTGTTCTCTTGTAAACATTTTGAAGACAAGCCTTGTAAAGAAGTTTATTATGACCATGAGGAAGATAGATCTAGCCAGGGACATGATACGAATAGTGAAGACTCCTCCATCTTTGCCAAAAATACCTATGATGATTATTGGACATACATTGAGAAACCCATTTTTGATGTATCTAGAGAAGGGAGTGTGTATTCAGAAATATTGGGAGATCTTGATATAAAAGAGGAGCATGCATGTGATCAGTCGAAACCAAACATGAGTACTATTATTGAAGACCCGAAGGTGCTATGCATTGAAGATTCAGATGGAACTCAGTCAATTGAACGTCAATCACAACCTTCAACTTCACATTCAGAATTCTTTTATGATTTGGAGCATCCTGGGGCTTATGTCACTACAGAAGTTTTTCATCCTATAAGCCCCCTAAGGCAGTATGGTGGTGTGGTTGATCTACTTCATCCTACAGATTTATACATTAGTCCTATCCAATCTTGGATAGAAGCAGCCTGCGAGAGGACCTGCCAGTTGAGGAAGCAATTTGATGATATTCTGCATGGTCATGATCTCCCATCCAGCCCCCCCATCCTCAACATTTTCGTAGGTTTGCATCTTGTGAATAAGGTATCCTTGTTTTGGCTGGTAACCAAACACGAGGTAAATTTCTTTTTTGATGAAATGTTAAGGTGGTTGCATTGGATTTATCATTTTACTTAGCATTTTTATCATGTTATGTTTAGAGTAGGAAATAAGCTCCTCAAGGTGAGCATTTACTTTCTGCATTTCCTTTTTATTAGTTAGTTTTTTTCCTTTTGAATAAAGTAACTTATTGTTCATTGGTTTCTTGCAAACACTTGTGCTACTGAAAGGTTTTCTTGTCAAGTTGAGATGTTTTTACAGGTCATAGAAACCGGAGATTCTGGTGTTCTCGTATGCTCTCCTTGCCTCAAGACTAGATCAAGCACACGTCCCGCAGTTGGAGCCAGATGTTACCACCTAAAGTTGCACTTTAGTTGGACTTCAGTGAGCCGCCAGTGTTGCACAATCACTTGTGCTTTTCAGTGTTCAGAAGTTCCAAGCTTGGCCTGTTCAAGGCCCCTTTTTTTTAATGTTTTGTAGTACATGACCGTGCCCCACGGGGTTTGTAATAAGCGTACTAGCATGGTGGTTTTTTGAGTGACTCGGTTCCCTAGGACTTAACAATCAAAGAAGGTATTCCAAGGAGTTTTTTCCCTTGTCGATTATGCCTTGCCTTTAGCCGAGTATAATCGATGAGGTTTTCTCCTGCTCCTCCAAAGCTGGAATGCCCAAAGTGGGGGTTAGGCCTTAGGGGATTATTAGAGCCCATTTTGCAACATGTATGAACATGCTAGACGCTAGAATTTTATCGTTTTGTCATGTACTAGGTTCCCCTGAAGTTTCAGTCGATTCCGAGAAAAAATATTTTTCGCATTTTTTAAGCCATTTTTTAATGGTTTAATTAAAAAATTTCAAAAAGTGATAAAAGTCTTATCCGGAGTCGGAATTCGACGCAGGGATGCTCGTTTTCAAGCTCAGAGCACCCTCTTTTCCCCCGCACCCAGTTTTCCTACATTTTGGGCGACCGAGAACCCTCGTTGAGCAGTTTTGCCTATCAGAGCTTCAGATTAGCACTTTAATGCTAAAAAATGCATCAAAATGCACTATGATCAAAAGTCAAAATTATTAAAAAATGAATATTGGCACATGCCAATTAAGGTCGCTTACATCATCATGAGATAAAACAACTATGCTAAAGATTTGAGTATGTAATATGGTGGACTAAATTAATGTGTGAAGCATTTAAAAGAAGACCGTACGGCCACCTTCACGTGGGTCCAAGCGCTCTCATCACATGGCAGCGTTAAATTTAGAACCTTGCTATATGAATCATTTGGATATGCTACCATATTAAGGATTAAACCTTATGTATTTAAGTCAAATTGTAAAAGGTTGAGAAATTGTATTAAACCAAAGCCGTACGGTTTTCCTTCACGTGGAACCACTCCTCCTCACGGCCGTACGGTTTAATTTGTTGATAAGTCAGTTAGTGGGGTCGATTTTCCTCATATTGAGGTGGCACTAAGCGTGGATGAGATACTAATTCAACGCACCCACCATCCACGTTAATCCCACTCACCCTCTCCATATTCGTGTGGGCCATATTCCTTCACGGCTTGGTATAGTTTGAGTTGGCATGTATTTCACGGCTTGGTATAGTTTGAGTTGGCATGTATCAATCACGGTGGGCGTTTAATTCAAAGGTTAAAACATTGTGACATGGGCAAATATTTATCCAAGGTTTCAAAGTAAAGATTCGCCATCCATATTCACACGTGGGCCAACTCTCTCACCATTCGGCAGCCATTTGATTGGTTATTGATAAAGCATGAGGTGGCTCTACCAATATGGACAGATTTCATTATTAAAAAAGCGACCAGCCTGCTGTTCATTCCAACCCAGCAAGGAAACATCAGTTTCGAGCTCCACCTTCACGTGGGCAACCTACTTCAATTCGGCACCTTCCATTTTCAAGAGCTTTTGTCCAAGTTTGATGGTGCATTGCTATTGGCCATTAAGTTTATTTGCTCTACAAGTTAGGAGTTTGGTCTCTTAGGGTTTTGTGCCCTAGTTGGGTTGGCATTTTCTATAAATTGAGGAGCTTAGCTCCATTGTAAGGATCAGAAAGTGTGGAACCTCTGCTTATATTTGTATTGCAATATTTTTCTGAATTTAATAAAGAAGGCTTTGGAGGCTAGTCTGGTGATTGTCTTTGGTTGGATCTTCATGCTTGTTACATTTGAGGTAAACTGTATCGTGTTGCATAAGTTAGTATTGTCGGGATTGTATGTCTTTTAAAAGGAAAGTTATCTTTCATAAGGAATAGTGAGTAATGCTTTATAGGTTGCTTACTTTTGTCAATGATATTAGAATGCTAGAAGTAGTATGATCTCTTGTTTGAATCTATTATTTCTCAAGTTTTCTGTTGTTCATTTACACATATACTCTTATCCCCTTGCTAGTTGTTTGCAGCTGTCTACAGGTAGCCTAAGCTGGAGAAGTCCACGAACATGTTAGATCGTGCCTTCTTTCAGTAAATACGAACCAAGTCTCGATCTTACCGGTGCATCAGAGAGCTTGACTCCATTGCCCATTCTTCACTTGCTCAAACCCCCATGGGTTCACTTTTCTAGATCCATTTTTTTTATTCTATCTCGGTTACTGTCCTATTTAAATCTAAATCTTGCTTCAAAGTTCATTTGATTAATAGATCTAAGCAAGTAGCAATCTAAAGAGTCTAATAGCTTCATTGTTATTTAGTTCTAGGTTGCTAGCTAAGTTAGAAATTTTTGCAATTTTTTGTAGCAACGTCAAAGACACTTTTTAAGTGTTTCTTGGCATTTTTAAGACTAATTCAGTTCGCTGGTTTTTTTTGTCTTTTAGCAGGTCCGAACCTTTTAAAGCTCAAACTCTGAGATTCGGAGGTGTTCGTAGCCATCCGGGGAGCTAGTTTTACCTCCCTTACATCATTCTAACATTTGTAAACTGTACTGGTGCCTAGTTAAAGGACCAGCAGTGTTTCTTGAGCTTCATGTGTAAATCATAAAAAGTAAAAAGAGCACAGCAGGCAATTCCAGCGCCTGAACCCAATCCCCCCAGGGGGGATTCGCACCCTTGTTTATTTTTTTTTATTTTTTCGTTTTAGATTAGTTTTCTTTCAAGCAGTAGTAATTAGATAACTCACTCAAGCACACAACGTCCTCCGAGGACCTGTTTATCATTTTATATGCTTTTGTGTTTATTTCAAATTATTATTCTGTGCTTAAAATTTAATCCTAAAATTAACCCCCCTTGCTTTATGCTTGGGGTTTAGTGTAGATTAATCATCCACTGATACCTATTTAATAAAACGAACAACGCCCCAAACTCGGAGTATGCTCTTGACCACTGCAGCTTAGTCGGAACAGTTGGCTCAATCAGAAACGGGTGCAAGGTAATTAGTGTTAATAGGATAATCCATCAGAATCCAATCCTAAGAACTCGGGAGGTTGCATGGACTGAATCCACAGAGTCAGCAGGTTCTTAAGCGGGTTCATCCTCGCCTGGTTGGACACTTGGTAAGGTTGCTAGAGCACTCAGTTCGAAGTTTAGGTTTTCTTTTGGGCCAAACCAAGAATCAACCCACTCCTTAACTACTCATCTAATAACTATAAAATTTAACAACCGAGCCACTGCAATACTTTCACTGAGACTACACAAGCAACCCCACACAACAGTATTTACAAGCATTTTTACATTCTCGGCACTGGTCTTTAATTTTCTGTGTTTAAGTCAATCATAAATGTCGTGAATGCTCATTAATCTTATGTTGGGTTAGCTATTTGATTTAATTCACAAGCAGTGCTTTGTTGTTATAATTTTATCATCTCGTCATCTTTAACTCCTAGAATAGACTTTTATCTTTGTTGTAGATTAAAAGCCTTAGATTATTTTTCATAGGGACCACCCCCCTTGGCTTCGCTAGGAGTAAGCCTAGACGGAGGAGTCGAGTAATCAGGTGACAGCACTTGACTCTCACTTGCCCCCAAGGACACACCGAGCGGCTTGAAGGTTTCCTGCCGCGTCCCCCCCAGGTGTGTATTAGGCGGCAACACCTCTCATGAATTAGAAAGTGATGATGAAATCAACGAATCCCATTATTATGTTGTTCCTAATTCCTTATCTCATTTATCTTTAGAAGATGGTATTTTAAATCAAGTCCATGATAATTCCTTAAGCTGGGAAGAGGATGCCTTAATTAATGATGCCCCCGAAGGAGATTTTGCTTTAAAAAATCTTACTATTTTTCAATCATCTCCTTCACATAATCAAAACAATGCTTTATCTGCATATCCTCTTATCCCTAATTTTCTTTTACCACCTGAGTCATCCAGTTATCAAAATCATGATCCTTCTCACATTCCTAGTTCTTCAGATTATCATTCAGAAGTGCTATCCACTAGGTTAGAAAATATGCACATTCCGGTTCCTACGGGGGAAGGCTCTAGTCATTCTAATGATATATCACAAATGCCTCATCCCTTGGAAGAGCATAGAGATTTTTGGACTATAGGGGAAGTTGTTAAACATGTAATGTCTCCCCAAGAGGAAGAGCCTAATGTAAGTGTTCATGAGACGAGAAGAGAGATTAGAGAAGTCCTAGTTGGTAGGGTATCCATTCCCATTGATGGTGGTCCACCCATATTTGATGCAGTTCCTTCTAGAAGGAGCTCGAGAGTTGTCACCCCGCAACAGCAAAACCTTGCTGAGATCCATCCCATTCCTATACGTAACATCGAAGTTGTTCCTGAATCAGTAAATAGGAATAGATTTCCTACTAGAAGTCAAGTCATCATCCCAAATCATTTATTGTATATCAGATCTGGACAGGTTGATGACATTTGGGTTGGACCTTTCACGGTAGAGCAATGCTTTGGAGACGTGTTTTCTTACGACAGGTAATGGACAACGAATTCTACTTCCTATCAATCAAAGGGAGTTAAGGGATTACATCCCTGACCTCACTTAGCCTTGGATTTCCTGCTTGCCTGGTAGTTTAGAGTAGGTAGGAACTGAATAAGCTCACTTGAGCAGTAGTTTAGTTTTTCAACCATTGAGTATGGCACCTTTGTCTTTCCTAAGCTCACCTTTTGAAGCTCATAGTTTAGTCTTGAGTACTTGCCATTTTCTTTTCCTGCACAATAATAAAATTTGAAGTTATGTTAGTAGATTAGTCTTTACTTTCTGCATTTTATTTTCAGTATTGTTTTTGAGATTTATGTATATATATGCATTGTTCTGATGATCGGTCTGCGAATTTGGTATAGCTCTGGACATTTTGCAGATAGCAGGTATATTTTGTAGATGATGCAAAGCTAGAGTGCATTGATCGAGGATACGATTAGCACAGTGATGAGGACCAGAGATTCTGAGGTTCTCAAGCGCTCTATTCAGCAGAGCACTTGTCCCAGTTGGAGCCAGATGTTATCACATTTATAGTAGTTGGGGCTACCATATATATTTTTCGGATGCCAGTATATTTTCCAGCCAATCCTTTACATTGAGATGATTGAGATGAGCATCTATTTTTGGATCACTCCTATGATGATGAGCAACAGTATATTCCTTTGCCATGACTGAGTCTCAAGAAACTCAGATTTGATGACCGATGTAGCCATTTTGCCATTACAGAGCAGTATGCAGTGCCGAGAGTTGCAGCAGCAGGTTCTCAATGGACAGATGATGGTTCAGATGTGTTACACAGGTATATGATCCAGCAGGTATTATCTTGTGTTCTTGGTTATATTGCTTTTGTAGTCATTCTAGTGGCATGTTCTAGCATTTAGTGTCATGATCTGGCGATCATATATATAGTATTGGACTTGGTTGTTTTTATATACCTATCTAGTGTCCTGTTAGTATTACCTTATGAATGTTTATAATATTGGACTTGGTATAACCATATAGTATTGGACTTGGTATCCTTGTTTTGGCTGGTAACCAAACACAAGGTGAAATCTTTTTATATTGATGAGATGTTAAAATGGTTGCATTGGATTTATCATTTTACTTAGCATTTTTATCATGTTATGCTTAGAGTAGGAAATAAGCTCCTCAAAGTGAGCATTTACTTTCTGCATTTCCTTTTTTAGTTATTTTTTTTCCTTTTGAATAAAGTAACTTATGGTTCATTGGTTTCTTGCAAACACTTGTGCTACTGAAAGGTTTTCTTGTCAAGTTGAGATGTTTTTACAGGTCATAGAAACCGGAGATTCCGGTGTTCTCGTATGCTCTCCTAACCTTAAGACTAGATCAAGCACATGTCCCGCAGTTGGAGCCAGATGTTACCACCTAAAGTTGCACTTTAGTTGGACTTCAGTGAGCCGCCAGTATTGCACAATTACTTGTGCTCTTTCAAAGTTCAGAAGTTCCAAGTTTGGCCTGTTCAGGGCCCCCCTTTTTTTAATTTTTGTAGTGCATGACCATGCCCCACAGGGTTTGTAATAAGTGTGCTAGCATGGTGGTCTTTGAGTGACTCGGTTCCCTAGGACTTGACAATCAAAGAAGGTATTCCAAGGAGTTTTTTCCCTTGTCGATTATGCTTTGCCTTTAGCCGAGTATAATCGATGAGTTTTTCTCTTGCACCTCCAAAGCTGGAATACCCAAAGTGGTGGTTAGGCCTTAGGGGGGTATTAGACTCCATTTTGTAACGTTTATAAACATGCTAGGCGCTAAAATTTTGTCGTTTGGTCATGCACTAGGTCCCCCTGAAGTTTCAGTCAATTCCGAGAAAAATAATTTTTTCACATTTTTAATCCATTTTTTAATGGTTTAAATGAAAAAATTCAAACGATAATAAAAGTGTGATGCGGAGTCGGAATTTGGCGCAGGGATGCTCGTTTTCAAGCTCAGAGCATCCTCTTTACCCTGGTAATCGATTCTCCTATGTTTTGAGCGACAAAAACGCCCCGTGGAGCAGTTTTGCCTATCAGAGCTACAGATTGGCATTTTAATGCTAAAAGTGCAACAAATTGCACCATAGCCAAAAATTAAAATATTAAAAAAGAGGTATTTGGCACATGCCAAATGACAAGGCATAAGTTCAATAAGGTTGGCGACTATGTGCAAGAGACAAAACATGTGATTAAAAGTCAAAGTTTTAAAGGTTGAACGAATTGTTATATTTCATGCTACGCTCTCCTCTCCTTCACATGGGTCGGCCGTACGGAATTGGTTAAGTAGTGATTTCAAGGTGGTGGGCGCTTGCATCTTATGAGGTGGCATGAAGAACAAGTTTTAGCTCCTATTCAAAGCTGCAACCAGCCCCACTATCCAACGTTACATTGGAAACAAGAAGAGTTCGCCCTCACATCCCTCACGTGGGCATCATCTCCACGGCAGTCGCGTACGGATTTGAGTGGTGGTAAGTTATTTGGTGGGGACGCTTACATCGAAGCTAGCACACCTCATATGGATAACCTTCCATTTAATATTAAAAAAAAAACAAACGCAGCTCCAACGTTTATTCCAACGCAGTGTGGAAACATCTACCTCTCACCCTCATCCATACGTGTGTTGGTTTCATCAATTCGGTAGCTTCCTTTTTGAATGGTTTTTTGCCAATAAGGATTGCGCCCACCTCTCTTGAGGTGGCGCATATCCTTTGGATTTTTAGTTACCTTGATCTACAATCTAGGAGGCTGCCCTCCTTAGGGTTTTGCGCCCTAGCTGGCTTGCCTCATGCTATAAATTGAGGAGCTTAGCTCCATTGTATCTGTTATCACCAATCTTGTAGTTGCCCCTAAATGGTGGATCCGTAAGGATGGTAGAGGGGACAGGCAACCAAAGTGGGAACTAAGATAGCATCGATCTCCAAGCGATTGGTTGTCACGCCAATCGAGCCAATCTTCACTGGAGTTGTCAAAGCCAAGACAACAAGGGGGAGACCCAGATCTACTCCCGACAAGAGAAAACCAAATCACCGGATCAAATCAAATAGGATGAAGTACGTAAGGTGACTGTTATCACACAACTTGTAGTTGTCCCTAAAGGTATCCCATCAGGGATGGTAGAGGAGATGGACAACTAAAGAGGTGACCCAAGAGCTGCCACGGTTCCCAATGCATGCTGGGAGTCACGACAACGGAGGCACTCTTCGCTTTAGATCTAGGCAAGACAAGATCAAGGGGGAGACCCTATAGCCAATCGACAGAAGATTAGCCAAAACAAAGGTTCCTAGAGATATGTGAAAGTTGAGTTATGGAAACCAATGCAAGCTTAGGTGGACCCAAGAATTATGATGTGGTTGAAGAGACTTTAGAAGTGACAAGTGTTTCAACCAATGTGTGAGTTAGGCCACCTAGGGAGATCGAAAGGATAAATCTAGTACCATGAAATACACAAGTGGGACCCACTTCCTTAAAATAGGGAAAGTGGTCCAAGATGGGTCCACTTGGTCAAAATTAATGTGAGATGGTACTATAGGGGCTCTATGTCATGGATCTATGGCTTGACAAAGAATTGAGAGAACCCAAATGCGGGATCTAGGAAAAGACACAATCCCCAAGGAGTGCGAATTGCCCCAAGGAAGACTAGTGCCTTAGATCAAGGGCCAAATGGGGTCGGATGTCCACCAAAATGTAGATCGGGGTAGTCAAGGTGCAATACAAGGTGGGTTTTGAAGATCAAAGGCATCCAATGGCTAGATCTCAATAGATCTGAGATTCAAAATGCATCACCAAGTGACCCAAGTGGGGCACAACCCTCAAAATGAGGAATGGGGCCCACAAGGTGAAAATCAACAAGGTGAAGCACTAGGGGTAGGTTATAAAGGTAGATCTATGCAAATCAAGTGGGATCTCACCCACTCATGTGTTGGAACTAGCTTAACTCACCTACCCAAGGAGGCCGACCTCACTCAAGGAAGGCTAAGTGCTTTGGGGGAGGGGTCAAATAAAGTCCAAATGCCACCAAACTATAGATCCAAATTGTCGTGGATACTAAAGAGGTGGGTTCCTTTTATTATACCCAAAGCCAAGCTAGATCTTAGTAGATCTAAGAAAAACAAAAATGAGGGTTTTGAATTTTAAGGGTTTGATGACCAATGAAGAAGAATAGATGGATCTAGGTACATACCTTGAAGAACTTACCTCAATTGCTTGTGGCCACTTTGCAAATTGATAGCATTCCCCTATGTGTATATTCAAGAGTGAGATCCAAGTGCTCCAAGCCAAAACGTCCTCCTCCAATGAAGCCAAATTGTCCTCCTCCTACAAGACAAGATCAAGTGAAACAAACCAAATAAGAAAATTATGAAAATGATGGAAAGATGTAATAGAAAGCATCAACTATGTCACAAAGATACAATAATGATACTCCCTATCACCAAGATCAACTCAAGAGAGAATATGTGGATCCCTCCAACAATAACCCTCTTCAAATCGTCCTCCTCTCCACCAATTCGGCCTCCCTGCAAGAAAACAACGTGTAGCCCCAAGATCCACAATGATACATAGAAGAGATACTGTATATTCAAAGTGCAAAAGAATCCACAAGACAAGAGAAGTATGCTCCACAAAGAAGTATTCTATTCCAATATTCAAGAGCTCCAAAGGTGAGCTAAACAATAGGGGGTCTCCTCCTTATATAGAATAATAAAAACCAAAACCCTAGATCTCAAAACCACTTTACAATACATGAAGATGAGTGGTTGAGATTAAAAGATCTCAATACATAATCAATGGCTAAGATGAGCCTAACAATATAACATATGGATCACTCAATACTGAGGTGACGTCATAGCTAGGAGATATAAAGTGAGGGTGGCGTCATCCTCTAGAGGGGGCAAAAGTATATGGGCCCACCTCATATGACTAGGACATAACTCATAAAGCTCATGGTGGGGCGAGGAGGCATCAATCCTTGCTAGCTCATCCCCATGTCACAATAATATAAAATAATATGCCCAAATAATACAAATGATCAAAATCTGTGAGAGACATGCAGTAAAAGGCCTCATGTGGCCTCTGTGGACCCCACTGACTGATGAAAACTGGTTGGAAGATGGGGGGTTCACCCTAGAAGACCTCTGTGAAGACCAAGTGCCAAAACCTTGCCTCAATTTCCCAAATCGAATTCCTCAGTGACCCTTTTATTCCATTTTTAACCTGCCTCTATAACTGTGAAGCTGCTGAAACTACCACCTAGGGCACCTGCGCTGTCAAACTGAGCCCATCAGGCTCTCCAGAAGGGGGGTAAAATGGTAACACCAAGTGGCTGGACCACCCCCTCCTCATATAGCGCCCTAGTTGAACTGGCCTCTCATGGCCCCTACTGGTCACGCAGGGAAAACAGCCCCAAATCTGGTCAACAAGTGGAAAACTGCATCTATCATGGTCAGAAGTGCCCAGAACTGAATGATAAGTGTCTCATTGGATCCAAAAGACCCAAATCTACTAAGAATGTGTAGGGTCCACCATATATGGACAGTGCATAATCTAATGATCTGAAGTAATAATAAAACCTGCTGAACTGCATCAATCACCATCTGAATCATATGTCCATCATATAGCATCAGCATCAAGAGTATGTGGGGCCATCAATCCTCATCAATAAGCATGCATGGTCCACATCATCACAGATCCCAAGAAATGACCATAGTCAAACTAGGTTTGACTAGGTCAACATATAACCAAGGATAAATCATATCAATAGACTAAGACATGTTCCTCTAATCATACTCACAGCTTAACTTAAAGTATAAACATCATTCAGTGGCATTAATCATGTTTGCATATTCCATTGTTATTTATATTTACTTGCACAATAGCTTAAATGACAAACTCACCCATTGGACATGGTCTAACTGCTAGTTAAGGATGAAGGCTAGGAACAAGGCTAGGCAAAGAGGTGACTTGTCTAAACCTAACTAAGAGACACTTTGGACTGGGAGAAGGGGAAACTACACTCTGTGCCGGACAAATAACACGGGGAAGGGTTGTGCCTCACAAATGGATAAGTTGTTTAGAGAGTGCTTATTCAACTTAGGCATCATGTCTACATCAAGTTGATCCAAGTTCATTAGGATCATTCAATTTCATTTCATGGCCTTTTTGGCCTACATAACCCTTCGGATCTCAGGTGCGCTAAAAAGCACAACTAATTGCAGCTTGCATCCAGGGCATGTTTATATATATATAAGGTCAGCAATCGTTTAGATATAGAGTTTAAGAACCATTGCTTTTTGGACCTTTCTTATACTCTTCGAGGAGTATTTTTTAGCATTTCATTGCTCTTGCCCTTTACTCACGTGTGTTCAGAAACACATTCTAGAGTTTATAGTTTCCATGGGCGAATTTACACAAGTTCCCATAAGTAGTACATGAGCTTTCAGTTTTAGCCAACAACATCTCAAGTGACTATGGGGACTTCATGCCAGTGCCAAACATTGGGACAACCGACCAGAATGATTTAGGACTACAATCCAACTTGCCAAAGGCAAGTTCTGTCACCAACTTAGAGCCGAGACACTAAACAAACATGGATGCGATCCAAACACAGAGGTAGTAAAAAGGGAAGTCCTCATTATCAAAAAGTCAAGCAAGACAAGTCAAGGGTAAAAGCCAAGTAAGGAAGGTCATGGATGGACGGAGTCAAATGAATGTGGTGCCTAAGCTAGCAGACAAATAATGTCCAGAAAGACCATATCTATGCAAGGTGGCAAACCAGTGAATTTTGTCAAGAAACCTAAATGTGCAAGTACTAAGTCCATTTTATAAGTTGTAATATCATCAAGATAGTTCATTTTAAGTTTATAAAGTTTCCCACATCATGAATCATATACCAAGCTACTGCTGTGAACATGACTAAAGCAACAAGATAATAATCCATAATCAATGATCAAAAATCCATAGGTCATATCACATCACCATAATAATCATCATAAACCATCTGAAACACTGCTGCAATAATATCTCTAGGCACTGAACTGAAACTGTATGGAATAAAGGGTCACATCGGTCATCATATCTGAACTCTCAAGGCTCAGCCTTGGCACAAGGTCTAACATAAGTCTAAAAATACACTACTCTGATCATTAGTGATCTCAAAATACAAGCTCATCATAGCCAAGCTCTGAAATGTGCAAATATCTGCTAAGCAAGAATAATAGCCCTGCTACTATGGTGTGATAACAGTGACAGGTATGGAACCCTAGAATTGAGGAATTAAGACCACTGTGGAGGCTTAGGAAAGGTGTGAGATGATAAAGATTAATAACACACAATGACTTTAGAATTAAGTGTGATTCCAGGATTCAGGTGCTAGTTTAAAATGATCAAATTCAGCTGCCTTGGGAAACGTGACCCTTAAAACAGGAAAAGTGTCCCAAAGACTGAATCTGAGGTTAGGGGATTTCTAGCACAGCTTGTGATATGGATCTGACAATGTTCAAACCAACAAGCTCGAGAAAATGGACCAAAAGACAGGCAAACCAAACAGCCAGGGAAAGTCGTGAGGGTTTGAGGAAGCCAGTGCCTTGGGAAATGTGCCTATGGGATCCTCCAAGGGTGACATCTTGGAGAACCCACCTAGATATTTGCACTACATCAAAAACCCAGAAATGGTTATGCTGTTAACCAAGTCTTTTGAGCCAGGGATTTTTCAGAAGGAAATTGCTTAGGGTTTTAAAAGTAAATGACAGATGGGTAGTTTTAAGAAATAGAAATCTTACCTCACAAGCGTACCTGAATGATGAAGATGTTTGCTAAGGTGTTGAGGATTTCTCCCGCAAAGATCAAATGAGAAATTGTTGAGTTATCTTGCATCCACGAATTGCCCAGCTCCACATGTGCGCCCTCCTCTACCTAATGAACCAAGGACAAAGAAAATCAATCAATTCAATCAAGCATGGAAGAAATACAAATGACGAGTAAAATCACAAAGAGTAAGAGGTACATAGACAATAATACTCCCTGTAACCGACGAAGAGAAGAGAAACTTGCAGGGAAGGTCTCCCTAGCCAAAGCGCCTTCCCCACCAATTCGGCCTCCTCACTTGTAGATAAAAAACGTAGAGAAATAGACATGCAAAATAATCACCAACCCTCAATGCAGAGGAAGAACAGTTTCAATCAACACCATTGACATCCAAAACCAAGAGACAAGTATCTGCGAGAAAATATTTTATTCCAAAATTCCAGAGCCAAAAGTCCCTTTACAATGAGAAGCTCTCTCCTTTAAATAGGATGGAGAGATACCAAAACCCTAACCACCTTTTGAATGGATGGCTAAAATTAAAAGATCAAAATGTTCTAATCAATGGTTGAGATGAGCTCAACAATAAAGTACATGGATCAACTCAAAAATATAACATAACATGGACAAAATCGCCCTAGGAGAAGGGGGGTCCCACTCAACATGACCAAATAACATGAAATAAAGCTCAAGGTGGGTCTAGGGGGTGATATCCAACCTCCCTAGTCAATCCCCATGGCACAACATCATATGACTCAACCTAGCACCAAATCGTGCTCCTCTGGGAAAGTCGTGAGCCTCCAAAGGCTCCAAAAAACCTCAAACGTGCCAAAGAAGTGCATGTGGGCCCCACTGACTGGTATAGCTGATCTGGAGTGTGTGGGAGACATCAAATACATCATCAAAACAATTCCCATGCCAATTCTTTGCCTCAGTAGCCCAAATCAATTCCTTCAGTAGCCATTTTAACCATTTTTATGCCTCTATAAATCCTCTGGAAAGCATAAAAACACCTGTAACTCTCTGCCTGGTCACCTGGGGCCAAATCTAACTACACCAATGTGTCCGGGAACATAGCAACATAGTAAAAACAAGTGGCTACACTCTATATCCCCTTTGTAGTGCCATAGGTGAACCAATCATATCATAAATCTGCTCTGACATGCCATTTTTAATGGCAAATATGCACCATAATGATAAACTGAGGAAAATAGTCACTGTAACTGCCCAGAACTAAAAACCAACTCCCTCAATGGACTCAGAGAGCCCAAATCTACTAGAGGTCACGTTATACAAATGCAGATTGGGCTAGAAGTGTCTCAGACAGAAAGAGCACATCGGATGGGATGTTATTGTCTGGGATCTGCTATGATCTCGTGGTTTAGTAGGAAGCAGTCCAGTGTGGCTCTCAGCACAGCTGAAGTGGAATATATAGCAGCTTGCTCTGCTAGTTGTGAAGCCATATGGCTTCGGAAGCTGTTATCGGGACTATTTGACTTAGAGATGGACTCCACTGTGATCCTGTGTGACAACCAGAGTTGTATCAAGATGACGGAGAATCCAGTGTTCCATAATAAGTCAAAGCACATAGAGATCTGATATTTCTATATACGGGATATGGTGCAGAAAGAAGCTATAAAGCTCAAGTATGTGAGCATTGATGAACAAGTTGCTGATGTATTGACCAAACCTCTATCTCGAGTAAAGTTTGAGTATTTCCGAGACAAGCTTGATGTAGTTCAGAAGGACCCTCCTCGAAAGGGGGAGTGATATGGTCGATGATGAGGATACTTGTATCGATGATGAGGATACCTGTATTGATGATGAGGATACTTGTATCGATGAAGAGGATATTTGTATCGATGATGAGGATACTTGTATCGATGAGGAGGATAACTGTATCAGGATACCTGTATCGATGATGAGGATACTTGTATCGACAATGAGGTCGATAATGAGGATGCCTGTACCGACGATGAGGTCGATGATGAGGATACCTGTACCAACGATGAGGTCAATGATGAGGATACCTGTACCGACAATGAGGTCGATGAGTGGTCCTTAGACTTGATCTAAGTTGACGAGTGGGATTGTATCATCCCTGGACACATGTCCTAAAGGGATCCGTAGACTCTTGTCTCTGTGAAAGATATTGATGATGTTGCAGTGGGATTGTATCATCCCTGGACATATGTCCTAAAAGAGATCCGTAGACTCTTGTCTCCGAGAATGTGATGATGTTGTGTGATAAATCCTAGATTTGATCTAGGTCACATCCAATATGAAAAAGGACTGGCTCTGTGGTGGTAAATCCTAGATTTGATCTAGGTCACATCCAGTATGAAAAAGGACTGGCTCTGTGGTGGTAAATCCTAGATTTGATCTAGGTCACATCCAGTATGAAAAAGGACTGGCTCTGTGGTGGTAAATCCTAGATTTGATCTAGGTCACATCCAGTATGAAAAAGGACTGGCACTGTGGTTCCGGGATAGAGGGATTGATCATCCCGTAAGTAGATTAGGATTGCATCATCCTTGGACTTATGTCATAAAGTGAGAGGGATTGATCATCCCGTAAGTAGATCAGGATTGCATCATCCTTGGACTTATGTCCTAAAGTGAGAGGGATTGATCATCCCGTAAGTAGATCTGGATTGCATTGTCCCTAGACATGATATGGTGTCTTAAATTGATAGGGATTGATCATCCCATAAGTAGATCTGGATTGCATCGTCCCTAGACGTGATATGGTGTCTTAAATTGATAGAGATTGATCATCCCGTAAGTAGATCTGGATTGCATCGTCCCTAGACATGATATTGTGTCTTAAATTGATAGGGATTGATCATCCCGTAAGTGGATCAGGATTGTATCATCCTTGGACTTATGTCCTAAAGTGAGGGATTGATCATCTCGTAATTGGATCATGTGTATTGCAGATTATGATGCTGTTGATTGGGAGATCCAAATGATGATGCTGTTGATCGAGAGATCCAAATGATGTTGTTGATCAGGAGATCCAAATGATATTGTTGATCGAGAGATCCAGATGATGATGTTGTTGATCGGGAGATCCAGATGATGATGCTATTGATCGAGAGATCCAGATGATGATGTTGTTGATCAAGAGATCCAAATGATGATGTTGTTGATCGAGAGATCCAAACGATGTTGTTGATCGGGAGATCCAAATGATGATGCTGTTGATCGATAGATCCAGATGATGTTGTTGATCAGGAGATCCAAATGATGTTGATGTAGTTGATCAAGTGATCGAGTGCTGCAGAAGATGAAGACTCAATACTGAAGTGTTGATGTTCCAGTATTGAAGATGTTCCAATAGTTGTTTGAGTTACTGATGATGATTGAAGAAAACTTCCAATGATTTATAGATGTATCACTGTGATGTAGTTGATGACTCCTTGCTCCTGCAGATATTGTTAGAATATCCTTCTCGTTAAGGGGGAGTGTTGAAATATTGTAACTTCTAAGAATATTCTATTTGTACTTTATTATCCGGAGATGTTTATTCCTCCGTCGGGACATGATTATATATCTGGAGATGTTTATTCCTCCGTCGGAATGTTATTATTTTGTAAAGTCATTGAGGTAAAACCTCCCATGTAAGTCGGGGCATTAGTTCCCCTAGAGTCAATTGTAATGGGGTGTTTAAGTCCCCTAGAGGAGTCAGCCCAGTCAACATTATGTTGAGTGGTTAAGTTGTTGGGGCCGACCTAGTTAGGGTTAAAAGTCAATTGAAGTAAAGTATAAATAGAGGAGGTGTGTTCATCATTTAACACACACTCACTCAGTTGTGAACTCGCATAGGAGAGAGAGAGATCTGCAAAGGAGGAGAAGGAGCTCTTGTTTGGGGACTACATCTTTGTACTTGTTGATCATCTATATTGAGGAAGTTTTGCTGGGTTTTCTACCCCATGAGGGTTTCCCAGGATAAATCTATGTCTCTTGTGTTTATGCTATGCTTGTTATTCTTTTAGTGATCCTGTATATGCTATTGTTGTGAAATTGAATTGAATATTGATGTTATCTATCTTAGCATATTGAATCTTAAACACTTTGTTTATTGTTAGAAATCAATTTTAGCTGCTTGTTCTAGTTTATTAATAGATTCACTTTTATTTCCAGCAAGCATCCTAAGTGTTGAATGTCATTTAAATTGTACTAGCATTGTGTATTTCTGATTTGGGGTCATTTACTATAACATTTGCTGCTTATTTTTATAAGTTATACATGCTCATTAATGCCGGCATTTAATCTAATACATTCAAGAGTTAATTGCTTCTACCCAAGACAAATATGAGATTAGGTTTGACCTTTAGCAAAGGATTCTTTTGCTCAAGGCTAAAACTTGTTTCTTTGCAAGTGGAGAAGTCTTAAGAGAGATTCTCTTAAAAATTCTCTCCCTCACAATAAGGTACACAAGAAAATACAATTTGCATAAGTAAATTTTAAGTTATTTTTGTTATGTTTCACTATCTAACTTGTTGGTGCATATAAGTAATCAACACTTGAATATTGAACTTGGATTTCTTTGTGTTGAATGCTATCATGACATGTGCGATTTACAAGTTTAAGCTATATCCTTGGAATGCATGTTATTTTATGAATTCATGAGTTGAATGTTATCCTTGAGTACATTTGAAATTCCCTCTTGCTTCTAAAAGATCTTTGATCGTAACCTCTTAAAACTAATAGATCTTTGCTAAGAGTCCTCATTAACTCATTCTTACTTCACCATCATAAATCAGCTTGACTAGTACATGAAAAAGCTAGGCCACTTTGTTTTGTTTTTCTTAAGCATTGCATGTGAAAACCCCTAGTTAGTACCCTGGAAAGTCTAGTTAGGAGATTTAGGAGACCTAAAGAGAAAGGGTTTTCCTTGGTAGTGACACGTTGGAGGAAAATCCTAAGGTTGTGTAAGTTTGGTAGCTAGTTTTCCTTGCACTATTTGAGCTACTAAACCGTGCATCAATGGGGCAAACATTTTTTTACTAACATATAATTTGTTTCCATGGACGTCATTTTTGATTATTGACCCTCCCCTCACCACCACCACCCCCAAAACAATAAAATAGAGTTTGTTTTGGATTTGATGACTAGGGTTATGCCCCTATGATGCCCAACTCTTAATTGTCGCAATATTTGCTTTTTTAATAATGGAATTTAATTTTCTTAAAAAACAAAGAAAATTGAGAAACTAAAGTCTATGCTTTAGTTAAGGACTGATAACAAACAAATATAAAAAAACTTACCAAAGATTAACTCATAGAAGTGCCAATCAAAAAACTAAAGATTCTTGGCTCTAGATATGACCTACAAAATATTAGAAGTTTTATCTTGGATATAACTCACGGAGGTGCCAATCTTGTCCTTAGAGACAAGATCATCGTCCACTAAACTTTGGACAACATCCTTTACTGTTTGGCTGACAACTCCTTTCCTTGGCCCCAATTTTTCAAGTTCCTTGAGCTGAAAAGTTCAGAAAAATGTCAATTTAATGCAATCACAGACCAAACATTTATTTTTAGAAAATTCAAATATCATAAATAAAAATGTCATTACAAAAACTAACTACATATGCAACACATGGAAAAGCACCAAAAAAGCCTACGCTACAACCATTTCAATAGCATGCAATAAAACCTAACATGCCCAAATGTAAAATCTTCAAATTGTATACTGTGACAGACCAATCTCCCTCTAACTTACAACACAACTTTATAGAGAGCTATAAATAGAAACTTTACTAAGCGATGCAAAATACTCAAACACTACAGATAAAAGTGATATCCACCATACTAGCTATTGCAAATGACGGCTTTATAGCCCAACACAAGATGGCTGGTGTAAACAAAAACAATAAATATACATAGCACAAAGAAGTCTTCACAAATAGAGAAGATGAGCATTTTTATAAGTAAAATAGGTGTTGATGCTTGAAATTGGAAGGGTTCTAATGTTAACTATGGAAGTTGCACTGTCACCTCCATACGATTCCTTTCCACTTTGGGTTAGTGTGTGCTAAACATGGGGAGAAATCCCTATGACAATTGAAGTAAAAATCGAACCCATGCCTGGCAAACCACTTCAAATCTGAGGAAAAAGCTTGTTTTAAAGGAAATACAAGACCTTAAATTTTCGTTAAATCTGTACCGAACAGCAAGTTATATGAATATTTACACTAATATTTAGAATCGCCTAGATTTTTGTGCAAATGTGTCAAAACACTTTAAATCTGCACTGGAAAAATGCAGAGCTGCATGTAAAATTCGAGTAAAATCAACATATAAAATTCAAGTAAAATCAATCAAACACATCAACAAAATGGGACATTAGCAGCTAAGACAGCAGATACCTTTATTCCAAAGTTGCAAGTAAAAGTTCGGAGATACTAGCTTCAAAATCAAAGCACTCCATTGGATGAAAAATCATTTCCAAGGCACCTTTTCTCACCAAGTACAGGGATGGAATCACATGAACAAGAAGAGAGCAACTTCTAAGTCTCATTGAAAGATATCTCACATTGACTTGAAAGTCAAAGAATGGAATGAAAAACTGGAGAACTCGAGCAAAATAACGATCAACCTCTCTGGATATGCAGACAACCATAGTTATAGGTCCCTCATTAATCCTCATGCTCATACCTCTCTCTTGTCTATTGCATAGACATTCTAATATGGTCTTGTGACTTTTAGGCCTGTTATCACATCCATAGTAACCGGCCTACCATGATTGCAGAGCAGTTTCCTGTATATTTTTGAGCCAGGCCTTTACACATTTTTTATGAGATCAGCATATGATGAGTAGTACTTTTGATGATCACTCATATGTTAGAGCAGCCCTAGATCATATATGACGAACCTTATGCCAAGACTGAGCCTCATGACCTCAGATTTGACGACCAAGGTGACCACTTTTGTTCCATACAGAGCAGTGTAGTGCCCAGAGTTTTCACAGCAGCAGTGTTTCCAATGACTCTTTGATGATCCAGATGCAGATACAGGTATATGGCCCAGCAGGTATATGGATGTGCATTGGCTATGATTGTTTTGCTCTTTTGTTCATCTTAGTAGCTTGACTTGGTATCTAGTGGTCATGATCTAGCGGTATATACATATATGTTATATGGACATGGTTGTTTTAATGATTATCTAAATGGTCTAATTACTCGGAATAAGAAGCTCTTGTTTATACTCATTGGTTTTACCCTCTTAGTAGTATGGACGTGATCATTCCCACCATTTATGGCTTGTTAGCTTTGGCATCACCTCTCACTTTCCCCATCCATCCGTTCTCTCCCATTCTTGGTTTTACCTTGACTTACACCTCGGCCTGTGATATGGAGGACCACCCCACTCTTGCTCTTGTCCTTGAAGAAAATGATTCGGACAAATATGTAAATGAAGAGATTCCAGCACCAGAGGGAGATGAAGCAAAGGCTATCCACAAGAAGAACTTGGTCAACGCCAAGAGAATTATTGCAAACTCTATTAAAGATCATCTCATCCCACATGTGTCATCCTTGAAGACACCCAAGGAGACGTTCAATGCTTTGACGAAATTTTTCGAAGGGAAGAACATCAATCGGAAGATGATGTTAAGGAACCAGCTCAAGAATGTGAAGATCCTAAACTCAGAAAAGGTAGAAGAAGGAGAGATCATTATGACCACCTTGAATGGTCTCCCAAGACCATGGGACTCTTTCATTCAAGGTATATGTGCCAGAAAGAAGTTGATCACTTTCAGCAGACTATGGGAAGAATGCACTCAAGAAGAAGCTCGACTTATAGCAAGAGAAGAAAAGATGGGAGCAAACAATGATGATCAAGCTCTCACAGTTCACGCTAGGAGAAATCACAACAAGAGGGAGAACCACAATCACGAAAGACAAAGGAGACCCAAAAGAGATCTATCCAGTGTTAGATGTTACGCATGTGATGAGAGGGGACACTACTCTAGAGATTGTTTCAGAAACAAAGGTTCCTCCAACAAGAAGACTAACAAGAAGAGACATCATGCACACACCACTGAAGATGATGAACCAGCAAGGAAAAGAACCAGAGAAGAAGAAAGAGACGATTCTTCAATTGATGAAGAATATGTCCTAATCTCAGCACTCACGGGCACTGTCACACATGGGACCAATGATTGGCTTGTAGACAGTGGAGCATCCAAGCACATGACGGGATACAAAGAATCCTTCGTTAATCTATCTGAGCATGAGTCACCTCACAAGGTGAAACTTGGGGATGATTGTCAATATCCCATCAAAGGAAGTGGAGAAGCTTCCTACAAGCTAGACTCCGGCAAATCTTTGAAGATGAAAGATGTCCTATATGTTCCAAGATTAAAGAAGAATATTCTCTCCATCTCAACACTAGATGCTAAAAGAATAAAGGTTGCATTTGTCGATGGCCAAGTCCTAATGTGACCTGTTGTCCGCCAAACTACACACCAGCAGCGGAAATCTTTCGAAAGCTGTCTCTTCACTACAAGTGAGAGAGGTGTGGCCTTGGGGGCAAGCAATGAGCCAGGTACTGTCACCTGAATCCCAGCTCCTTCGTTTAGGCTAACTCCTAACGAAGCCAAGGGGGGTAGTCCCTACAAAGAGTTGTCTAAGGCTCTTGTGTTTTAAATGTTTTTTAATGTTGTGATGCGGATGGGTGTTGTTTAGGAGTTTTCAAGGTGAGAGACACAATAATGCTTTAAACTAAACCAAGATAACGCAATCCACGTTGCAAGAGAAAATAAGAGATACACTGAATCAGATACAAATCACTCCTTAAATGAAGATTAACACAAGTACTCCAGACTGATAATAAGCAAATAAAATATGTGATTAAGGACCAGTGCCTTATGGAGTCAAAAATGTCTGAGTGATTGAGTTGTTTGATACAAGTGTTCGAGGAAAAAGTTCTTGAGATCGTTTTGCAGCTTATCTTGGTAAATTAAAGATTTTAGTGGTCTTGATTATTAAGGCTAAAACCAAGGATATTCAAGAAGTGGAACCTTAACCGAGAAAAACACTGGCAACCTTTTAGATGATAGGTCGGGAGCACCCAGATTCAGAGAACAAGTGTTCTTACGGCTTGACCGCCCTCGAGTGTGACAGTGGATTCCCGGCACCACCTGTTTCAGGAAGTACTCAGTGATTTTGTCTTGGTTGGGGTTTTGGGTAAAGTTTTAATTAATGTTATCACTTATGAAATTAACAAGTCTTCCACCTTTCTGAGTACTAGCCCAACCGTTTCCGGTTGGCAGAGCATACGGGTGTAGGACAAAAGACCAAGATAAATTAATTAAAAGGGAAGTATGGGTTGAAAAGTTTTATTATTAGAGCACTCGTTCAACTCTCTGACAAAGAGCGCTCTTGACTTGATCTTATGACCACAGTTCAAGAGACTTGCTAATTTAAAATGCCTAATGCAAGGAAAAATGCAAGTCTAACAATGCTCTCTGATAGAGAGTGCTCTTGACTTGGATTTGACCAAGTTCAAGAGACTTTAGTTCGTTTTAAGAAAGCAAAAACTAGTTGTAATAACAAGATATTTCAACTTTGAAATGATTAAATCATGTGATAGATCATAAAGATATGAAATACTGCTAATATGCTACTTGCCAAATAAAATGAGAAAACTGAAAGATCTAGTGTTCTACCAAACAAATCCTAATCTAAAGGTGGGATCAACCTCCGAACAAGGTCAACCACTAGAAGCCACCAATCTTGGAAACCTTCCAGCTAGTTGGATGTCCACAAGAAGCTGACGGGGGAACGAGAAGCTACCACAAAGTTATGTGGCCTTTGGGATGCAATCCCAAAGTTAGCTTACTCTAGTCAAGGCTTGGAAGAGAAGCGACAAGATAAAAACAAATTATTCTAAAACAAGAACTGAAAAGATCTAAGCTAAGCAAAGCCAACACTCTTCCCCAAATGGGGAAGAAGACCAAAAAGTGGAGCCTCCTCCACTTGAAAATTTTATTAAATGGTTACAAGTGCCTTTGGGGATGAAGCCCTTGAAAGGTCTTTTGAGAGAAAAAGAACTACTTGTGAAAACAATACTTTGTGAGCCCTTAATGGCTAATTAAAAAAAGGAGAGTATACAAGGTTTATCATTTTGGTTCAAGTCTTCTCCTTAGATGCACTTTGCTCTTCCTTTGAGTATTGCTCTTATCGAGCTTTTCTCCTCCTTCAAAAAGATCTACACAAGATCAAACTCACTTCAACAATGCACCCATTAGATGTTAGTCAAAATCCAACTTTGAAACCAAATGCAAAGACTAAGATCTAACCTATATGCAAAAAAAAAATTCCAAATGCAAACTTTTGAGATTTATGACATGAGATCTAAGGCCCTAATGCTACTTTTCAAAGCATAAACTAGAAACTACTAAGTAAAATTTTTAGAGATCTAATCTATTGCAAAAAA
The DNA here is from genome assembly GCA_027924585.1 of Larix kaempferi. Taxonomy (NCBI): domain Eukaryota; kingdom Viridiplantae; phylum Streptophyta; class Pinopsida; order Pinales; family Pinaceae; genus Larix; species Larix kaempferi. Next base: position 30,929,645 of record BSBM01000372.1, read on the forward strand.
CAAGATCTATACTATAAAATAAATCTAACACCAACTAAACCTTAAACTTGTTTTTGTTTTGTGTTTTTTCTTTGTAGGTGGACGAAAGGAGGAAGGGGAGACAAGGAGGAGAGGAGCAAAATGGGAGAAGGGAGGAGAAATGGCGAGGAGAAAAGGGATGGACGAGAGGAGGAAGGAGGAATGGCGAGGAGAAAAGGGATGGATGAGAGGAGGAAGGAGGAAAAGAAGAGAAACAAATGGAGTGAAGGGAGAAGGCTAGGGGGGATGAGAGCTAGAAGAAGAAATGGGATGAGAGCTAGAAGGAGAGGAAAACAAGAGGGGCAAAAAGCCAAACAAGCCACAAACCAAAGGCAAGCTAAGCTATAATCTCAAACTTGGAGAAGAGTAGGGCTTTGGATTTCCACAGTTTAGATGGGTAGAACAAGTAACCGATTGAATATTTGTTTGAAGATGCTTGATGGAAAAAACATAAGACTCCTTGTTTCCTGATTTTTTAAAGCAAGACTTCTTTGATAACCTGCAGAATGAAGATGTAAACCAAACAAGAACCCTTGCACTTGGGAGAATACCTGAAAAGCCACACACTTAAGAGAAAAGCATAGATTTATAATATTTGTGCTAGATTGTTAGCCCTCTAAATCATAAGAATCAATGCTTAAGAATCAAAAGTATATAGACAAAAACATGATATCACCTCATACAAAATGAAGCATGGCACACCAAGAGCTTCCACATTGACCTCCAAAGTCTCAACTTTATTCAAATGCTTAAACAAATTACAAATTTCTCCAGAGTTTTGATGCCTAAAGATCCATCTCTAATGAGGAAAAAAGACTCATTATATAGCAATAGAAGACTACCCAAAGCCCTAAGTTGAATTGGCTTGAATGGAGCCAATGGCACCTAACACAATTCGACCTCCAATCTAAACACCAAGTCAATGCCGAGTTTGAGTTGATCTCCACCAAACAAATCGAATTTCATTTAATGGGATGAGGAGGTGGCCTCCACCTAGGCTAGGCGCCCCTCATCTCCACTTTGGAATAATCACAAACCAATATACGAATGCAATGTGTGAAACTCGAGCTCAAAGGGAGGTTAACGTGAGCATGGAGGTAGGTGCTTGGAGTTTAAACCAAGATTTGATTGCAATCATGGTAGGTGGGAGTGGGGGGTGGCCTCCACCTAGGCAAGGCGCCCCCACTCCATTCAATGCACTTCATACCAACCAAAAAAACCATTTAATACAACCTCCACATCACCAATTCGATTTTGCATGCATGGAGGGCGAATTCACTTGAGGAGTTTTGACTTGTGCTGACTGTATGGTTGACTGAAGCTGCTTGGAGATGATTGGAATCTTCATAAATGCTGGGTGCCATGTCATTTAGCCTTTTACTTTATTCCATTTGGATTATTTTGGAGAGATTTGGATTATCTCCAAAATAATCATTTTTATTATTTTAATTAATAATTTCTCTGTAAATGGCTTTTTAGAGAAAATATTAATTATGAGGTCTAACTGACATCTGAAACCTGGATCTAGCTGGTCCATAGGTCATGTGTGATTTTTGACTTATGAAACGAGCCATCAATCACGGAATTCGGACCCCGGACGACTGACATATTACAAATTATTATTTCTCTATTTAAACTATAGAGAAATTTATTAAATTTAAAAAATAATTAAAAACCCAAATTCGATGGACCCGGTAAAAAATTTTCGAAATTTTTTCTGAGGGTTTTATGGACCTAGGACATGACCGACACCTATTCTAACAATGTCTAGTAGGCTTATATACATCAGTTGGCCTCTAATAACCCCCCATGGCTAAAATTTTCAAAATCGGGCATTCCAGCTTTGAAGGAGCGGGAGAAAACCTCATCGATTATACATCGCCTTAAGCAAAGTATAATTGACAAGGGAAAAAACTCCCTGGAATACCTTAGTTGCTTAAACAAGTCATGGGGAACCGAGACACTCAGATCTTACTAGCACACTTTATTACAAACCCCCATGGGGCCATGGTCATGCCGACTCAAAAAACAAAACTGGCTAGCCACAAATGCTGAATCATCTGATACACTGGAGTCAAACACTTATCATGTTTGTCAAATGGCGGCTCTTCAGATAATCCAACTATGGTACAAATAAGTTGGTAACATGACCAAAAGAAAAAACAATAGATGATGCAACAGTAATTGGAGAGCAAGAGGGAGGCTTGTACAAGTTGAAGGGACAACCTGAACAAGCATTGGTTCATGACTCAATAGAACCAAGTGAACTATGGCACAGAAGGCTTGCACATGTGCACTACAGAGCACTACCTATTGCAAGCAAAGCAGTTTACGGACTACCAGAAATCCAGACAAAACATGAAGGCCTTTGCAAGGGATGTGTACAAGGAAAGAATGTAAAGAAGGCGATGAAGTAGAGCACACTGTCAAAGACTCCAGGAGTTCTTGCAAGGAAGCTGTTATCACATATATAGTAGCCGGGCTACCATACATTATTTTTCTGATTCCAGTACACTATTCATCCAGTTCCCTTGTATTGAGATGTTGAGATGAGCATCTACTATGGATCATTGTCAGATTTTGGATAGCAGTTTTATTCCCCATGCCATGATTGAGTTTTAGGATACTCAGAGAGATGGCCGATGTAGCTATTATACCATTGGTACAGAGCAGTCAATAGTGCCTAGAGTTACAGCAGTAGTTTCAGAGGACAAATGATGGTTCAGATTGATGAGCATTCAAGTATATGACTCAGCAGGTATATTATGGTGTTGTGGTTATATTGCTTTTATTTCCATTTTCTTAGCATGTCTTAGCACTTAGTATCATGATCTGGCGATCATATAGATATGTGGACCTGGTTATACTATATATATATCATACTTGTCCCTACTCAGACTTAGAAGTTCTTGGCCTATACTCATTGGTTTTACCCTCCCTAGGGAAAATAGAGGTGATCATTCCTGCCATACTTTGGCTTGCTAGTGTTGGTTTCATTACTCACTGTCTTCATCCATTCATGACTTGCCCAGTTTGATTCATTACCTTGACTTACTACTTGACTAGTGGCATAGAGGACCTTCCCCCACTGTAGCCTCTATATTGGATAAGCTTCCCTGTTTATTGTGTCTCGGCTCTAATTTGGTGACAAAACTTACCGATGGTGAGTTGGATTTCCTTGTGAATTCCCCCAAGTCACTAAAGATGTTGTTGGCTAAACCTAAAGCTCTTAGTGCTGCCATGAATACAAAATTTGGAAATGAAATGTTATATCTTGTATGAAAAGCCCATTCATGCAATGTGTTTCTAAACACACATGAATGAAAGGCAAGCCAAATGAAAGTGGCTATGAAATATCAAATGTATATCTTTTGTGAAATGTAAAATACCTAGGTAAACAAGTTGTCTGTGACACACATAGAAGTGCTCAGGTAAACAAGTGCCTTAAAAACACACCTGCAGCAAAAAGCCTAAATAAATGTAAATCTATGCAATGTGTTTTTAAACACACATAGATCAAAGGCTATGGAAACTCTAGGCCCAAAAGCAATGGAACTTAAATGCTATATCAAAAATATTACTGGCCTCATTTGTATTATGGATTGTGCGCAACTGTGTAAGGTGAATAAACACTCTTTGAACAACTTATCCATTTGTGAGACACCGCCATTCCCTGTGTTGTTGCTTGTCTATTATATGCTATGGTGTGTATTCCCTTATCCATTGCCAAAGTGACACAGTGTTAAATCAGTAAGTCATCCCTTGACCTAGCCATGTCATTCTTAGCGTTCACCCTTCACTAGCAAATTGATCACAACTATGAAGTGAGTATGACCTTGAAAGTCTTGTCTGAGTAATTATTAATAATTAATGACATATTATATTTGGTTTTAGATCGCCAGTAATGATTGCTACTTGTTATAATTGTTATATGAATGGATTGTAAAGCATGCTTTAACCTTTGACACCTTGCAGCAGCTTGATGACAGTTTGAGTCATATTTTGGTTATGTTGACTTGGTCAAACCTCAGTTTAACCAAAAGTCAACCACAGGACATGAGATGGCAGACCTCATATGTTACAGATAGATGATATATGGTCTGATACAGGTCACCATGGTGGGCTTATGCAGTGGTTTTTGGCCTATGATGACTATTTGTACTTTTCAGCATTTTTACAGATTATTATTATTTGGTATGTTGGATATGATGAGTATTTATTTTGGACCATGCAGAGGTTTATATGGTGTATGAGTATACATCTTAGATGGATTTGGACCTTCTGAGTCCAATGAGACAGTCTGTTTTCAGTTCCGGACAGTTACAGTGATGATGGAGCCTCAGCAGGCTTTCCTAGTGCAATTTTGGTCTGTTGAAGACCTTGTCAGAGCAGTGATGGGATTCACTTGGTTCACCTAGGGCGTTGTGCATGGAGGGGGTGGTCCAGACACTTGTTATTACCATATTACCCCCCTCCCAGACACATTGGTGAGCTCACCTTGACAGCGCAAGTACTCCAGGAGGCAGTTTCAAGCTTCCCGAGGTAGTCCAGAAATGGTAGAAATGGCTACAGAGGAATTCGATTTGGGCTACTGAGGCAAAGTTTTGGCATGGGATGATCAGTGATGATGAGTGGGATGTCTTCCACACCTTCTCCAACAGTTTCAGCTTCATCGGGACCCACATCCATCACTTATGGCATTTTCTGATGATTTTTGGAGCCTCCTAAGGCTCACGATTTGTCCATAGAGGCACGATTTGGTACTTTGATGACTATTTCATTGATATTGTGCTATGGGGATTGACCAAGGGTGTCTAAAATTACCCCTTGGACCCACCATAAGCTAGATCTATTATTTTATCATCATGATTTGGTGGAATCCCCTCTTCTAGGGTGATTTTGTCCACTTATTGTATTATTTTATTAGTGATCCATGTATTGTATTGTTGAGCTCATCTCAACCATTGATTAGATCTTTTGATCTTTTAATCTTAGCCACTCATTCAAAAAGTGGTTAGATTGTGGACTCTCTCCCTGCTATTTAAAGGAGAGAGCTTCTCATTGTAAAGGGGTCTTTGGCTCTTGGAATCTTGATATAGAAAAACTTTCTTGTGGAAATTCTTGTGGTCTCTTTTGCATCTGGTGTTCTTAGATGGTGATTGGAAAGTCTATTGCATCCTAGCATTTGGGTATTTGTGGTAAGATCTATCTTTTTGGAAACTTTTGTCTTGTCTACAGGAGGGCGACTTCACTTGGGTGTTTTTGCAAGGCTTCTTCAACTCGCTCCACTTAGCATTCGCTTGTCTCAAGCGGTTATCATTAGTATCATTGTGATCTATGTTATCTTTCTATTATTTCTCTTGTGGCATTAGTCTTATCTCTTGTTCGCAGTAAATCTGATATTGTTGACGTTTAGTGTGCAAGAGAGAGGGCGCATTGGCTTTCCTTGGGCAAATCGATTTCATAGAAAACTACCTCAAATCGCTCCAAATTGATCAGGTTTGCATAGATCATCATCATCAAGGCATCTACAAGGTTATCCAGGTAAGATCCATGGGTTTCTTCTTCTTTTCTTGGCTCCAATCCATTGACATAGCTACTTCATTGATAAAACCCTTAATTTACAAACCCTCATTTTACACTTTCTCAAATCTAGTAAGATCCACTTGGCTTCTGGGTATAAAATTTAAAACCCACCTCTACAGTATCCACGGCAATTCGGATCTGTAGTTTGGTGAGGATTGGCCATCATTTGACCCACTTTCCAAGGCAAAGAAGACTCTCCAAGGGAGGCCGCACTCCTTGGGAGAGGTGAGTTTGCAGGGATCTATCACCTAGGTAGGTGAGATTCCACTTGATCCGTAATCTACACATTCAATAACCTACCCCCAGTGTGTCACTTCAGTGATTTCTACCTTTTGGGCCCCATTCCTCATTTTGAGGGTTGTGCCCCACTTGGGTCACTTTGTGGCATACTTCAATTTCAGATCTATTGAGATCCAGCCATTGGATTGCCCTAATCTTTTAGATCCACTTACCTCTATACCTCAACATTCCAAATCTGTAATTTGGTAGACATCTGACTCCATTTGGCCCATTTCCCAAGGCACTGATCTTTCTCCAAGCCCATTCGACTTTCCTAGATTGCTGGGTTAGCTTGTGGCTTGACCTTTGTTTTGGTTGCTTGAACCCCTTGACATTGTCATATCACTTCATCAAGCTCACTTTTGGTACTGGTTAACCCCAATTTGGACCTTAACTACCCTGCATTGGACACGATTCCCAAGGCAGTGGATTTTCTCACAATTGACTGGTACCCTAATCCTTGATCTCATTATAAACTTCATAAGTCACTCACATAAACATGTTGGACCAAATCCACACTATTTAAACCCCTTGATCCAACTTATCATTTACCTTGTGACTTTATCCATAGATCTAGGGTTTACCATACACCTTACGTACTTCACCTATACTTGATTTGATCTGGTGTTTTGGTTTGATCTTTCTTGTCGGGAATAGATCTGGGTCTCCCCCTTTGTTGTCTTGGGCTAGATAACATAAAGTGAAGATTGCCTCGATTGGCGTGACAACCATCCATTGGGAGTCGAGGCTATCTTGGTTGCACCTCTTTGGCTGCCCCTTCCTTCTGCCATCCATCTTGGATCTATCTCTAGGGGCACCTACAAGTTTGGTGATAACAGAAGCAAAGATCAAGAGGGAGTCCACCCAACAACTAAACAAAGATAAGTATTTGAATTGTCATTTCTTGAATATCTAATTACTTAAATGATATTGTTTAGTCATGTACAGATTTGAATGTATATTATGCATGTTAGAAAAGTTGTATTAATGAACGTAATAATACTAATATACAAGTAATGGGTAAGTGGCTTATGGTACTGTACAACATTCCATTGCTATTTATCTAAGAATGAAACCTCTTTGCTGACATGTTGGGAGTAGTGCACACTCTTAATAATGTTCTGGTAGAGATGGAAGGCATCTAGAAAGTTACCGTATGAATACGGGATATGGATGAATGTTGTGTTGAAGCATTGGCTAATATAGTTACATGACTGTGTGACCTATGCATAAGAATTTGTTTTGAAAATTATGAAATGTTTCTAATCACGCAACTAAATTGACTTGTAGGAAAGATCGTGAGAAACTTGTGACGATGATTCAGCTATGACAATTCAAGACGATCGTGAAGACCGCGACACGATAGAACCACAAGAACCTGTAGAACCACCTCGTGAGAAGAACTCCCACAAAAGAAGACCAGCATGGGCACGAGAGACAATACAAGATGCAGAGAAGTATGGCGCTCCAGATGGGATGCACAGAGAAAGTAAGAGACCCAGACCATACTCCAGCTATGTGGCCCTGCGGTGTGACATCATTGATAAAGAACCTTCCAACTATGAGGAAGCAGTAGAGAAGAAAGAATGGAAGGATGCCATGATCGAGGAGTACCAGTCGATTATGAAGAATGATGTCTAGGAGATAGTTCTGAGACCAGAAAGGAAGTCTGTTGTGACTTCGAAATGGATCTACAAGATCAAGCATGTTGCAGATGGTAGCATTGAAAAACACAAGGCAAGATTTGTGGCACGCGGCTTCTCCCAGAAGGAAGGCATAGACTACGAGGAGACATTTGCACCTATAGCAAGATACACTTCCATCACATCTATACTTGCATTGGCTGCAGTAATGAAATGGAAGGTACACCAGATGGACGTCAAGACAACATTCTTGAATGGTGTAGTAGAAGAGGAAGTGTAAGGGGAGCAGCCACTGGGATTTGAGACACATGATAGGAAGACTTGTATGTGCAAGTTGAAGAAAGCCTTGTGCGGACTGAAGCAGGCACCTAGGACGTGGTACGGCAGGATGGACAGTTTCCTGATGAACTTAGGCTTTACCAAGAGTAAGCAGATTCCAACCTTCACTTCAAGGTTGAAGGCGGAAGTCCAGTGATACTTCTGTTATATGTAGATGACCTATGTTTGACAGGTGAGGATGAGCTCATTGCAAATGTGAAGAGGAGGCTTGCTGCAGAGTTCGACATGAAGGACCTGGGGATGATGCATTATTTCTCAGGCATGGAGGTGTGGCAGAGTGCGGATGGAATGATGGACTACAAGGCAATGGCCACACCAATGGCATGAAACTTGAAGCTACTGTGTGATGCTTCATCAGAGACAGTTACTGCCACGATGTACCGCCAAATGATTGGTCCATTGATGTATTTAACGAACACGAGACCAGACATATGCTTTGTTGTGAACACCCTGAGCCAATTCCTGGCGGATCCGAGACATGTTCACCTGATTGCTGCAAAGCATATGTTGAGGTACCTAAAGGGTACAGTTGACTATGGGCTCAAGTATGAGGTGAATCAAAAGATTAACCTGCATGGCTATAGAGCACTTCAAGATGCTGCTTCAGTATGGGATCCGGTATGATCTCCTGGTTTAGCAAGAAGCAGTCATGCGTGGCACTGAGCACAGCCGAAGCAAAGTATGTTGCAACTTGTTCGACTAGTTGTGAGGCAGTATGGCTTAGGAAGCTACTATCAGATTTGTTTGATCTCCAACTCGAGGCGACTTGTATCTTCTGTGACAACCAGAGTTGCGTGAAGTTGACCAAGAACCCGATGTTCCATGACAAGTCGAAGCACATTGAGATCAAGTACCGCTATATCCGAGATATGGTGCAGAGAGGAGCAGTGAAGTTCCAATATGTGGCGACAGACGAGCAGATAGCCGATGTGTTGACCAAGCCGTTAGCGAGAGTGAAGTTCGAGTACTTTAGAGAGAAGCTTGGTGTTATCCAAATCAAGGTTCCTCCTAAGAGGAAGTGATGAGACCGGAAGATACAGATGCACCTAGAGTTGATTCTCACATGGTGGAAGACGTAGGTGGTCCTTGGGACGTAATGCACCTGGGGTGCTCCTGACAGTACTCCCATGTTGGACAAGTTGAAGAGCTGGTTCTCGTATGGTGGTAGACGTAGGTGGTCATTAGGACGTAATGCACCTGGGGTGCTCCTGACTGTTCTCCCATACTGGAGACGCTGAGAGGTCCACCGGTCACAAGACACTTTGTGTGCGCCTAGGTAGGATCTCGCATGGTGGTAGACGTAGGTGGTCCTTGGGACGTAATGCACCTGGGGTGCTCCTGACTGTTCTCCCATACTAGAGATGCTGAGAGGTCCACCAGTCACAAGACACTTTGTGTGTGCCTAGGAAGGATCTTGCATGGTGGTAGACGTAGGTGGTCGTTGGGATGTAATGCACCTGGGGTGCTCCTGACTGTTCTCCCATGCTGGTAGACGCGGGCTGACCGTTGAGAGACATAATGCACCTGGGGTGCTCCTGGGCTGTACCCACTGGGTGGGAGATGCAAGTGGTCTGTTGGGCATGAGATGTGCATCTGGGTTGTGCTCAGTGTATGATGAGATGATCTAGATACGATGAGATGATAGTAGGAGACGCAGGTGATTGTTGTGGCAATGTAATGTGTGGTCCTGGGTTGTACCTACTTGATGGCTTGCTCGTGGAGAAGATGAAGACCAAGATGAGAGCTAGGCCTGCATCCAGCATGAAAAAGGGTTGGCCCTATAGAACTTACTATGACGGATAGATTCGAGAGATGTCCCTAATCAATGATCAACGGAATGAGGATTATTGCAGCAACGACGATGATGATCCAATGTTGATGATAATGTTCCAGCATTGAAGATGATCCAGCGATGATGACGTTGTCCAGAATTGTGTCCAGGGTGATGATGACTATGGCGAGAAAATACCTTCCTAGTTAAGAGGGAGTGTTGTTGTAAATGTAACTTCCGAAGATATTCAATTGTATTTTATATTGATATTATTATTGTATTTTATGTGTACCTCCGATGAAGATGTTTTTTCTTCCGTTCAGAGATGTCATTATTATGTGTTGTCATGCAAAGTCATTGAGGTAAAACCTCCATTGTAAGTCGGGGCATTAGATTCCCTAGAGTCAAATGTAAAAGGTATTAATGAGTCTCCCTAGAGAAGTTGGCCCAGTCAGTTTTAGTGAGGCCAACCTAGTTAGGTAAAAGGTCACTCCAAAAGTAAAGTATAAATAGAGAGTTTTGCTCTCTCATTTAGACACACTACTCACTCACACAAGTTCGCATAGCAAGAGAGGGAAGACAAGTTCGTTGGAGGAGAAAGAGAGAAGCTGCAGAAGACATATATTTGGGTTTTCCATTTTTGCTTGATATTGTATTAGTGACGATTCTATCTTTGAGGAAGTTGCAGGGTTTTCTCCTTTATGGTTTCCCCGAGGAAAACTATTGTGTCTATTGTGTTTTGTTGTGTTTGTTATTCTTTCAGTTAAAGATCCTAGTTAACATTGAATTAAAGTGCTAACTCTAACACTTACCATTCCCTAAAATCCACAACAAAATGGTGTAGCTGAAAGGAAGAATAGATCTATCATGGAAGTAGTAAAAGCCATGATCCATGATCAAGATCTACCCATACATCTATGGGATGAAGCAGCTAGAACCGCAATCTATGTGCAGAATAGAATCTCCCACGGTGCTCTTGGGAACAAAACTCCAGAAGAGATGTTTACTGGTGAAAATCCTGAAGTCAGTCACCTGATGATATTTGGTTGTCCAGTATTCATACATATTCCCAAGGAGAAGAGATCAAAGTTGGAACTGTTATCACACAACTTGTAGTTGCCCCTAGTGGTATCCCATTCGAGACGGTAGAGGAGATGGACAACTAAAGAGGTGACCCAAAGGATGCCACGGTTCCCAATGCAAGGTGGGAGTCACGTCAACCGAGGCACTCTTCACTTTAGGTCAAGGTGAATCAAGACCTAGGGGGAGACCCTATAACCAATCAGAGATGATTGGATCCAAACAAAGGTTCCTAGGGATAAGTAGATAATGAGTTACGGAAACCAATGCAGGGTTGAATGGACCTAGAAGTTAAAGTATGGTTGAAGGTGGTTTGAGAAATGACTAGTGTTTCAACCAATGTATGATTTAGGCCACATGATTAGTTATAATGATAAGATATAGTACCATGTGTTACACAAGTGGGTCCTACTTTCTTGGGATATGTGAAATGGCTTAATGTGGACCCACAAGGTGAAATTAAGGGATGCAATTGGCACTAGAGGATATGTAATGAGTAGATCTATGGATCTTAGTTGAAATTAGGAATACCCATGTACTGGATCTAAGGTTTGACACAATTCCCAAGGAGTGCGACTTGCTTAAGGAGGACTAGTGCCTTGTTGGATGGGTTAATGGAGTCAAAAGATATGTCAAAGTGTAGATCGAGACACCTAGAGGTCAAGTCAAATGGGTTAATTGAGATAAAGTGGTTGGATCTTGCTAGATCTAGGATTTCATGAAATGACCCAAGTGGACCACAATCCCTTAAAACAAGGAATGCTACCCCCAAGGCAGATCGTCACAAAATGATATTCTAGTCCTAGGTTTCAAGGTATGCCCATTCCAAATCCACAAAAATCTCCACTACCCACGTCCTCAAAGTGGGCAAACTCAGTCACCCAAGGAAGTGCGAACTTGCTCAAGGAGGGCTAAAAGGTGGATAAGGTGTGTCAAATCAAGTCCAATGGCCACCAAATTGTAGATCCAAGTAGCTTAGGCAATGATCTATGTGGATCTAGAAAATCAAGTCAATCCAAGGGTTAGATCTGACTAGATCTGAGTTTTAAGGTGCCAAGTAATTCAAAAGGGGGTTTTAATCCCTTAAAATATGGAATGATGCCCACAAGGTAGAAATCACCCAAGTAAAAGTCTAGGGGTAGGTTATCAAGTGTGTAGATTGCAAATCAAGAGGGATCTCACCTACCCACACGCTAAATCTAACCCAACAAGCCTCTCCAAGGAAGTGCGATTTGGTTCAAGAGGGCTATATTGCCTTGAAAAGTGTGTTAATTTTAACCCAATCACCACCAAACTATAGATCCAACTAGGGGTGGATGCTATAGAGGTGGGTTCTTAAGATCTTTTCAAAAGCAAGGCTGGATCTACGTAGATCTAAGAAAAACCAAAATTGGGGTTTTGATTAATTAGGGTTTGTGACCAATGAAGAGAGAATGGATGGAAAGAGGCACATACCTTGTAGATCTTACCTCAATTGCTTGTGGCCACCTTGCAAATTGATAGCATTCTCCTATGTGTATATTCAAGAGTGAGATCCAAGAGCTCCAACCAAAACGTCCTCCTCCAAGATAGCCAAATCGTCCTCCTCCTACAAGACAAGATCAAAGAAACAAGTCAAGAAAGATGATTATGAAAATGATAGAAAGATGTAATAGAAAGCATCAACTATGTCACGAAGATACAATAATGATACTCCCTGTCACAAGATCAACCTAAGAGAGAATATGTGGATCCCTCCAACAATAACCCTCAAGAAATCGTCCTCCTCTCCACCAATTCGACTTTCCTGCAAAAAAACCAGTAGAAGCACCAAAATCCACAATGATACATAGAAGAGATACTGTATACTCAAGATGCAAGAGAATCCACAAGACAAGAGAGATATGCTCCACAAAAAAGTGTTCTATTCCAATATTCCAGAGCTCCAAAGGTGAGAGCTATACAATAGGGGGTCTCCTCCTTATATAGGATAATAAAAACCAAAACCCTATACCACTTTACAATACTACATCAAATGAGTGGTTGAGATTAAAAGATCTCAATATACAATCAATGGCTAAGATGAACCATAATAACATAACACATGGATCACTCATAAAGTGATGACGTCATAGTCTAAAATAATCATGGAGGGTGATGTCATCCACTAGAGGGGGTAAAAGTACCAAAGCCCGCCTCATAATGACTAGGACATGACATAAGAAGCACATGGTGGGGCTAGGAGGCATCAATCCTTACTAGCTCATCCCCAAGGCACAATAAAATAATAAAATATGTCCAATATAATATAAATGATCAAATCTGTCCTCGAAATCTGTGACAGACAAGCAGTAAAAGACCTCCTGTGATCGCTGTGGGCCTACCCACATGGTGAAAACTGGCTGGAAGATAGTGGGATCACCCTGGAAGACCTCTGTGAAAACCAAATGCCAAAACCTTGCCTCAATTGCCCAAATCGAATTCCTGAATGACCACTTTATCCCATTTTTTAACTGCCTCGATAACTGTGAAAGTGCCAAAACTGCCTTCTAGGGCATCTGCGCTGTCCAACTGAGCCCACCAAGCTCTCCAGAAGGGGGTGTAAATGGTAAAAACAAGTGGCTGGACCACCCCCTCCTCATACAGCGCCCTAGGTGAACTGGCCTCTCCTAGCCCCTGCTGCTCAGGCTGAGAAATCAACCCCAAATCTGGTCAACAATTGTAAAACTGCATCAATCACTGTCAGAAGTGCCCGGAACTGAAAGATAAGTGTCTCATTGGATCCAGAAGACCCAAATCCACTAGGAATGTGTACTCATACACCATGGGTTGCCCTAATGGGCCAGCTATAGGGTCCACCATATATGGACAGTGCATAATCTGATGATCTAAAATAATAATAAAACCTACTGAACTGCATTAATCATCATCTGAACCATATGTCCATCATATGACATCATCATCAAGTATGTGGGACCATCAATCATCATCAATAGGTATAGATATGGCCCACATCCATTCAGTGGCATTAATCAAGTTAGCATATTCCTTTGTTATAAAATTACTTGCACAATAGTTCAAATGACAAAATCACCCATTGGACATGGTCAAACTGCTAGTAAAGGATGAAGGCTAGGAACAAGGTTGGGCCAAGGGGTTGACTTGTCTTAATCAACTCAAAAATACTTTGGACTGGGAAAAAGGGGAAAGCTACAAACTCTGTGCTTGGACAAAATAACACGGGGAATGGATGTGCCTCACAAATGGATAAGTTGTTTAGAGAGTGCTTATTCAACTTAGGCATCATGTCTACATCAAGTTGATCCAGGTTCATTAGGATCATTCAATTTCATTTCACGGCCTTTTTGGCCTACATAACCCTTCGAATCTCAGGTGTGCTGATAAGCACAACTAGTTGCAGCTTGCATCCAGGGCAGGTTTTCATATATATATAAGGTCAGCAATTGTTTAGATATAGCTTTTAAGAACCATTGCTTTTTGGACCTTTCTTATACTCTTCGAGGAGTATTTTTAATTGTTCATCGCTCTTGCCCTTTTTAGTTTCCATGGGCAAATTTATAAGTTTCCATAAGTAGTACATGAGCTTTTAGTTTTAGCCAACAACATGTCAAGTGACTAGGGGGAGTTCAAGCCAATGCCAAACATCGGGACAACCGACCAGAATGATTTAGGCCTACAATCCAACTCACCAAAGGCAAGCTTTGTCACCAACTTAGAGCCGAGACACTGAACATACAGGGAAGCGGTCCAAACACAGAGGTAGAAAAATGGGGAAGTCCTCAGTATCAAAAAGTCAAATGAGACAGGTCAAGGTTTAAAGTCAAATAGGGAAAGTCATGTATGGATGGAGTCAAGTGAATATGGAGTCTACACTAGCAGACAACTGGTGTCAGGAAAGACCATATCTATGTAAGGTGGTAAACCAGTGGGTTTTGTTAAATGACCTAAATGTGCAAGTAATTGTCCATTTTATAATTTAGAGTTCATTTTAAACAGTTTGCCACATCAGGAATAATATACCAAGCAGATGTTGTGAACATGACTAAATCAACAAGATAATAATCCACAGTCAATGATAAAACATCCTTAGGTCATATAACATCATCACAATAATAATCATCATATATCATCTGAAACACTGCTGCAATACATCTCTAGGCACTGAACTGAAACTGTATGCGATAAAGGGTCACATCGATCATCAAATCTGAACTCTCAAGGCTCAGCCTTGACACAAGGTCTAACATAAGTTTGAATAATACACTGCTCTGATCATGAGTGATCTCAAGATATACAATCATCATAGCCAAGCTCCGAATAATGAAAGCTCTGGAATGTGCAGATATCTACTAAACAAGAATAGTAGCCCTGCTACTATGGTGTGATAACATGAACCTTCAGGAAGGAAGGGGATATTTGTGGGTTACAATGAGCAATCAAGGGCTTACCGAATCTACATCCCATGATACCGTCAAATTGAACTTAGCAAAGATGTTACATTTGATGAAGATGCAGCTTTCAACAAGTCTAAAAATACTCATGAGGACGAAGAGGAGCATGACGCTCCTAGAGTTACAGAAACTAACAACACTCTAGTAAGAAATGCTGAAGAAGAACATATATCAGAGGATCATGACATGACAGAACCTCAAAGACCTGAGGAGACACCTCATGAGATAATTTCATGAAAAAGAAGACCAGCTTGGGCACGACAAATAATCCAAGATGGAGAAAAATATGGTGCCTTGGAAGGAACAAGTAGGGAAAGCAAGAAACCAAGGCCATACTCCAGTTATGTAGCCTTGATGTGTAACCTTGTTGAAGAAGAACCCACATGTTTCGAAGAAGCAACAAAGAAGAAGGAATGGTTAGATGCCATGATTGAAGAGTACCAATCCATCATAAAGAATGATGTTTGGGATGTGGTACCAAGAACGAAGAACAAGTCAGTAGTATCTGTTATCACACAACTTGTAGTTGTCCCTAATGGTATCCCATCCAGGATGGTAGAGGAGATGGACAACTAAAGAGGTGACCCAAGAGATGCCACGGTTCCCAATGCAAGTTGGGAGTCACGATAACCGAGGCACTCTTCACTTCAGATCAAGACAAGTCAATACCAAGGGGGAGACCCTAGCCAATCAAGGAAGATTGACTAACCCAAAGGCTCCTGGGGAAATGTGTCAAAAGGTGAGTTACGGAAACCAATGAGTTGATTAGGACTAGGTGGGCCAAAGAGTTAAGTGTGGTGGAGAAGTGACTAATGCTTCAACCAATGAATGAATAAGGCCACCTAATGGATAGATCTAGTACCATAAAAATACACAAGTGGGGCCCACTTCCTTAAATTTTGGAAATGGTCCAAATGGGACCCACAAGGTGAAGTTAGGGGTGATATGGCACTAAGGGGTGTTTGATGATGTGGATCTATGGATCCAAGATGGATTAGGCAACACCCACATATGGGATCTAGCACATGACACAATCCCCAAGGAGTGCGAATTGACCAAGGGAGACTAATGCCTTGATATGAGGGGGCAAATGGAGTCCAAATGATGCCAAAATGTAGATCAAAGTAGTTAAGGCAATTATCAAAGTGGGTTTTAAGTGGCATGCCCCAAGGTAAAGCTAGATCTCCATAGATCTAAGGTTGAAAATGTATCACCCAATGACCCAAGTGGGGCACAACCCTCAAAATGAGGAATGGGGCCCATAAGGCAAAAATCAAAGAGGTGAAGCACTAGGGGTAGGTTATCAAGTGAGACAAGTGCTAATCAAGTGGGATCTCACCTACCCATGTCTTGGAAGTAGCAAAACTCACCCTCCCAAGGAGTGCGACCACACCCAAGGAAGGCTAAGTGCTTTGGGGGAAGGTCAAATGAAGGCCAAATGCCACCAAACTATAGATCCGAATTGTTGTGGATGCTATAGCGGTGGGTTCTTTTTATTATACCCAAAGCCAAGCTAGATCCAAGTAGATCTAAAAAAATAGAAAAATGAGGGTTTTGATTTTAAGAGTTTTATGACCAATGAAGAAGAATGGATGGATCTAGGTACATACCTTGAAGAACTTACCTCAATTGCTTGTGGCCACTTTGCAAATTGATAGCATTCCCCTATGTGTATATTCAAGAGTGAGATCTTAGTGCTCCAAGCCAAAACGTCCTCCTCCAAAGATGCCAAATCGTCCTCCTCCTACAAGACAAGATCAAGTGAAACAAGCCAAGTAAGAAAATTATGAAAATGATGAAGAGATGTAATAGAAAGCATCAACTATGTCACAAACATACAATAATGATACTCCATGTCACCAAGATCAACCCAAGAGAGAATATGTGGATCCCTCCAACAATAACCCTCTTCAAATGGTCCTCCTCTCCACCAATTCGGCCTCCCTGCAAGAAAACAACGTGTAGCCCCAAGATCCACAATGATACATAGAAGAGATACTGTATATTCAAAGTGCAAAAGAATCCACAAGACAAGAGAAGTATGCTCCAGAAAGAAGTATTCTATTCCAATATCCAAGAGCTCCGAAGGTGCTTTTACAATAGGGGGTCTCTTCCTTATATAGGATAATAAAGACCAAAACCCTAGATCTCAAAACCACTTTACAATACAACAAGATGAGTGGTTGAGATTAAAAGATCTCATAATCAAATCAATGGCTAAGATGATCCTATAAATCATAACACATGGATCACTCAAAAGGGGGATGACGTCATAGCCTAAAGTGACTCATGGAGGGTGACGTCATCACTAGGAGGGGGCTAAGACACATGGGCCCACCTCATAAGAATAGGACATGACTCAATAAGCGCATGGTGGGGCTAGGAGGTATCAATCCTTGCTAGCTCATCCCCATTGCACAATAATATAAAATAATGTGTCCAAGATAATACAAATGATCAAATCTTGTCTCCAAAACTGATAAATACATGCAGTAAATGGCCTCCTGTGGCCACTGTGGACCCCACTGACTGATGAAATATGGCTAGAAGATGGGGGGTTCACCCTGGAAGACCTCTGCGAAGACCAAGTGCCAAAACCTTGCCTCAGTTTCCCAAATCGAATTCATCAGTGACCCTTTTATTCCATTTTTTATCCGCCTCGGTAACTGTGAAGCTGCCCAAACTAACACCTGGAGTGCCTCTGTTGTCAAACTAAGCCCACCAGGCTCTCTAGGAGGGGGGTATAATGGTAAAATCAAGTGGCTGGACCACCCCCTCCTCATACAGTGCCCTAGGTGAACTGGCCTCTCATGGCCCCTGCTGGACATGCTGGGAAAACAGCCCCAAAACTGGTCATCAAGTGGATAACTGCATCTATCACTGTCAGAAGTGCCCAGAACTGAATGATAAGTGTCTCATTGGATCCAGAAGACCCAAATCCACTAAGAATGTGTACTCATACACCATGGGTTGACCTGAGGGGTCAACTGTAGGGTCCACCATACATGGATAGTACATAATCTGATGGTCTAAAATAATAATAAAACCTGCTGAACTGCATCAATCACCATCTAAATCATATGTCCACCATATGGTATCATCAACAAGAGTCTGTGGGACCATCAATCATCATCCATAAGCATATATGTCCCACATCATCACGGATCCCAAGAATGACCATAGTCAAACTAAGTTTGACTAGGTCAAAATATAACCATGGACAAATTATATCAATAGACTAAGACATGTTCCTCTAATCATCCTCACAGCTTAACTTAAAACACATCATCATTCCATGGCAGTTTAATATATGCAGATATTTAATGTTATTTATACTTTACTTGCACCAGAGCTTTAATGACAGACTCACTCATTGGACATGGTCTAACTGCTAGCTAAGGGTGAAGGCTAAGACCAGGTTGGGCAAAGAGGATGACTTGACCAAACTCAACTAGGTGACACTTTGGACGGGGAAAGGGGGAGCTACACTCTGTGTCGGACAAATAACACGGGGAAGGGTTATGCCTCACAAATGGATAAGTTGTTTAGAGAGTGTTTATTCAACTTAGGCATCATGCCTACATCAATCTGATCCAAGTTCATTAGGATCATTCATTTCATTTCATCTCCTTTTTGGCCTACGTAACCCTTCGGATTTCAGATGTGCTAAGAAGCACAACTAGTTGCAGCTTGCATCCAAGGCATGTTTATACATATATAAGGTCAGCAATAATAGATATAACTTTTGAGTAACATTTGCTTTTTAGACCTTTTCTATACTCTTCAAGGAGTATTTTTAGGAGTTCATCGCTCTTGCCCTTTACTCACGTGTGTTAAGAAACACATTCTAGAGTTTACAATTTCCATGGGCGAATTTATAAAGATTTCCAATACAAAGTAGTACATGAGCTTTTAGCTTTAGCCAACAACATCTCAAGTGACTAGGGGGACTTCTGCCAGTGCCAAACATCGGGACAACCGACCGGAATGATTTAGGCCTACAATCCAATTCACCAAAGGCAAGTTCTGTCACCGACCCAGAGCCGAGACACCAAACAAACATGGATGCGGTCCAACACAGAGGTAGAAATAGGGAAATCCTCGGTATCAAAAAGTCAAGAAAGGCAACTCAAAGGTGAAAGCCAAATCGGGAAGGTCATGGATGGATGGAGTCAAATGAATGTGATGCCTAAGCTAGCAAACAATAATGTCAATAAAGACCATATCTATGCATAGGAGGGTAGTAAAACCGGTGGGTTTTGTCAAGAAACCTAAATGTGCAAGTAATACATCCATTAATAGTTATAACATCATCCAAGATATTCAATTTTAGTTTTAAATAATATTGCCATGTCCTGAAGCATATACCAAGCTAATGCTGTGAAGATGACTAAAACAACAAGGTAATAATCCATAGTCAATAATTAGAAGTCCATAAGTTATATCACATCATAACAATAATCATCAAATATCATCTGAAACACTGCTGCAATAACATCACTGGGCACTGAACTGAAACTGTATGGAATAAAGGGTCACATCAGTCATCAAATATGAGCTCCCAAGGCTCAGCCTTGGCACAAGGTCTAACAAAAGTTTGATATAATATACTGCTATGATCATGAGTGATCTCAGAATACCAGCTTATCATAGCTGATCTCTGTAAAAGCAAAGCTCTGAAAGGTGCAGATATCTGCTAAACAAGCATAGTAGCCCTACTACTATGTTGTGATAACAGTGTCGTCAAAATGGATTTTCAAAACAAAACATTCAGTAGATGGAAGCATTGAAAAGTACAAGGCAAGATTCGTAGCCCGGGGGTTCTCTCAAAAGGAAGGAATTGATTATGAGGAGACCTTTGCTCCTGTGGCTAGATATACTTCAATTAGAACCATCCTTGCCTTGGCAGCTAAGATGAAATGGAAGTTACATCAAATGGATGTAAAGACAACTTTCCTAAATGGAAAGACATAAGAAGAAGTATACATCGAGCAACCAGAAGGTTTTGAAACAGATGATAGAAAGACACATGTATGTAGATTGAAGAAGGATTTATATGGGTTGAAACAAGCACCCAAAGCGTGGTATGGAAGAATATATGGTTTCCTGATGATGTGGATGATCTATTTTTGAGAGGAGAAGATAAGTCCATCATTGAATGTAAGAAGAAGCTTGCTGCAGAATTTGAGATGAAAGACCTTGGAATGATGCATTACTTTCTAGGTCTTGAGGTGTGGCAGTTTCCATATGAGATTTTCCTAAATCAAGGAAAATATGTTGTTGAAATCCTAAAGAGATTTGGGATGTTGGACTGTAAGGCCACGCCTACTCCGATGGTAACAAACTTGAAGCTCTTGAATGATGCTTCATCATAGATAGTAGATGTTACACTGTTCAGACAGATTATTGGCTCACTAATGTATTTAACAAATACAAAACCAGATATATGTTTTGTTGTGAACACCTTGAGTCAATATATGGTGGAGCCTAGAAATGTTCACTTGGTTGCAGCAAAACATGTGATGAGGTACCTAAAGCGTACATTGGATTATGGACTCAGATATGTATCAGACAGTGAGTTCAGATTGCATGGTCATACAGACTCAGATTGGGCTGGAAGTGCTGAAGACAGAAAGAGCACTTCAGGATGTTGTTTCAGTTTGGGATCAGGTATGATCTCATACTCAGTAGAAAGCAGAGCAATGTTGCTCTCAATACGGCGGAAGTTGAATACATTGCAGCATGTTCAACTTGTAGCGAAGCAGTTTGGCTTTGCAAGATGTTGGCAGGATTGTTTGATACAGAGATAGATGTGACTGATATCCTTTGCGATAATCAGAGTTGTATCAAGATGTCAGAGAACCCGATGTTTCATGATAGATCGAAACATATCGAAATCAAGTATCACTACATCCGAGACATGGTGCAGAAAGGAGCTCTAAAGCTCAAGTATGTTCTTACAGAGGAACAAGTTGTTGATGTATTGACTAAGCCTCGGTCTCATGTAAAGTTTGAATACTTTCGAGACAAGCTTGGTGTGGTACGAAATGACCTCCCTCGAAAGAGGAAGTGATGATGATGGATCCGAAAGGACCTCCCTCGAAAGAGGGAGTAGTTTCTTGGAGCCTTAGTGTGGCAGCTCAGTCTAGGATTGGTATGTCAATCTGACAAGGCCTGGTTGATCTGAAAGGATTGGTATGTTAGTTTGGCAAGGCCTATTTGATCCTAGGGGGATTGGTATGTCTAACTAGGCTTGTTTGGTCCGAAAGGATTAGTAAGTCAGACAAGGCCTGTTTGGTCCCCAGGTAGATTGGTATGTCTGACTAGGCTTGTTTGGTCCGAAAGGATTAGTAAGTCAGCATCATCTACCACAGTGCTTACCATAGTGCAGATTCCAGATGTATGATGATGATGATGATGTTTTTCCAACATTTACATGTTGATGATGATGATGTTATTCCAGCATTTACATGATGATGATGATGATGATGATGATGTTGTTCTAGCATTTACATGCTGATGATGATGATGATGTTCTTCCAACATTTACATGCTGATGATGATGAAGATGTTGTTCCAGCATTTACATGATGATGATGATGATGTTGTTCCAGTATTTATATATTGATGTTGATGTTGTTGTTGATTCCAGTATTTATGTACTGATGATTGATGATGTTGTCAATGTTGTTCCCGTATTTACGTATTGATGATTGATGATGTTGTCGATGTTGTTGTTCCAATATTTACAAATTGATGATGATGATGATGTTGTTGTTGTTCCAGTGTTTACATACTGACGATGATGTTGACGATGTTCCAGTAGTTCCTTGCTGACGATGAAGACAATGATGTTGATGATATTCCAGCAGTTCCTTGTTGATGATGTTCCAGAAGTTCCTTGCTGACGATGATGACGATGACGTTGATGGTGTTCCAGCACTTCCTTGCTAATGATGACGACGATGTTGATGATGCTCCAGCAGTTCCATGTTGATGATGATGTTGATGATGATGATGATGATCTAGCAGTTCTATTTTGATGATGGTGATGATGCCCCAGACATATGATGATGATTCCAAAACTTCCTATGACATGCAGAGTTTTACCAGTCAGTTGTACAGTCGTTGATGTTGATGTTGATGTATGTAGAACACCTTCCTAGTTAAGAGGGAGTGTTAAAGAAATGTAACTGCGGAAGATATTCTAGATGTATTTGTTTATTGTATTATTATTATTCCTCCTTCGGGAGATGTCATTGATGTAATTGGTCATGTAAGAGTCATTGAAAGAGTCAATGTAAACCCTAGAAGTTGTGTCGACCTAGAAGAATCCAGAAAAATATATTTTATTATGTAATTGATAGGTCAGCCCAATAAACTAGGAGAGGTTGACCCAGTTGGGGTAAAAAAAGTCACCCAACTGAACAATATAAATAGAGAGATCGAGTTTGTCATTTGCATCACTCACTCACTTGAGCAAGTTCGCATAAGAGAGAGAGAGAATCTCACTGGAGAGAAGAAGTAGTTTTTGTCTTTGGGTTTTATCTTGTATTGGTGAATTCTATATGGAGGAAGTTTTGTCGGGGTTTTCTCCCTAATGGTTTCCCCAAGAGAAATTTTGTGTTCTTGTGTGGTTGTGCTTGTCTTTGTTTGAGTGATCCTATTGTTTAATGTTATTATGCTAAACAAAGTAGAAAACTTAACAAATAAATCATCCCCAAGTCATTTCCCCACCCACATTAGACAAATCAATTTTTTTGAAGAAGCCATGGTCATTTTTTTATGAATAAAACTGTCGGTTCATCATGATGAAGAATAAAACCATCAATAAGTATTTTTCCTTTGCCCAAAATCCACATCTAAGTACACCAACTGAATCAGAAGCATCAAATCCATCAATAGTGATTACAAATACCCCATATGTCCATCAAAATTTGCATCTGAAGCCCAACACCACATCCTGTAATAAAATATATGGCCATAATAATAATAATAATAATCCATGGAAGTGTTGTACAATGGCCAAAAACCAAAACCTAAGCATGGAAATGGTGTACTAGATACATCTAAAGAATAAATGTACAATCTCGAACACTACAGTGACTGCCTTGGGAAACGTGTTGACCAGGTCAAACTAGATTTGACCAAGTCAAAATACTCAAACTAAAGGCTGAGCATTAATCTGGATAAGCTTGCATGCACACTGGAGGAATAATGCTCACAAGTTTATGTTAATAACCAGACTAAAACATGCAAAACATAACAGTGGCCATCATAATCACATAATAATATACCTGTGTCAGAGAAACCATCAAGTCTTTCCTGAAGCCCCCTACACATGCTCACTCACAGACTTAGGAAAACTACTAGGATGGGTGAGGTGGATGAAACAAGGTTAGGACAAAAGGGAATGACTTGAGCAACCTCGACACTGTGATCTTTCAAACATGAGGGAAAAGAGGAACCACTTAGACATATGCAGGATAGAAGACACTAGAGAATGGCGGTGCCTCACAAATGGGTAGAGTGCTTGGAAGGTTTCCAGTAAACTCTAGACAACCATCCTTTATTGCATTTAGTTTTGCCAGCTTTTTGCACATTTAACATTTAACATTTAATTTTGACCTATCTTTCACAAGCCAACCTGCAAGGGCTGGTGCCCTAAATAGCCTTGCGGGCCTCAACTAATGACTCGATCTTACCACCATTGCCCGTCACCGTCCATAGGTGCAATGGAGTTACCACCTTGTTTCCCTGTAGGGGCAAATGGCCTTACATCATACAAAGGATGAGTGCTCATCCCTTTGCCACTAACTAGCTATGGAAGATTTTTATTGATTAGTGTTTAAAAACACTTTATCTATAGTTGACTTTACATCCATTTAGATATAGCATTTATGCGTTCCGATGCTTTTATGGGAGTACTTGCTTTCGAGGACTAAAGGAGAACATCACGGTGAAACAAACCACACAATCGATCCACAAGGCATCATACAAGCAGACTTGAAGGGACCAGGCCACACACTCCAGAGCCGAGACACAAAGTAAACATGGAGTCTATCCAACACATAGGCCTCAGTGGGGAGGGTCCTCAATCTGACTAGTCTAAGTCCAAGTCAGGGTCAAAACAAATAATGGAAGAGACGAATGAATGGAGAAAGGTGAAAGGTGATGCCATCAAAGCAAGAGTAAGCCATCAAAGCAGGAGTAAGAGTAAGTCTATGTAAGGTGGGCATGACTAGCAAGCATATGCAATGGCCTTGCACTAAGGACTCTCTGACCACTCAAGACACAAGTTTTAAATAATATAGCTCAAATGCCACTGTCAGTAGAACATGCATAGTAACAGTAATTAAAATAAACTATAGAGACAAATATAACATCCATATGCAATATATACCTCTGCTCAACCATGTACCTACCTCTGGAACCATCTGCAACTAAATATGGGCAAAAGAACATCACCGACCAACTGCTCTGCTCAATATGTAAAATGGACCATGACCACACCAGAATCATCTCAATGGAGTCATGCAGGATCAATCATGACAAGGGGGCAAGTTGTTGTTGTTGGCTCAGAAATATATGAATCACCAATGATCAATAGACTCATCTCAACCACAAGACTGGCTCATGGATCTCGGAAATCTGATCTGCATCATGGTAGCTCCATCTACAATGTATGTGAAACATGCAGATTTGTAGGTTAGCAGTTACGTAGCTAGAAGAGGATCACTTGCAAGTTGCAAGCTATCCGACAGTCCTCCCTTGTGCTTTTTGTTGATTTATGCACATTGCTTTTTACTAATAAAATGCAGATTTGGACAGTCCTTAAGCAACCATCAAGTGGTACTGCTAATTATACTCTATGTCACAAGGCTCGGGTTCGGGTTCGGGTTCGTCAACCTTCAGGTTCGATTTAGGTTCAAATTTTCCGATGAGGTTCGAATGGGGTTCGGCATAGGTTCGGCTATATACATTTTTCAAAAAATATATATATAGATAAATATTTTATGAATTAAACAAACAATTCACATATATGTTGGCAGTTGCAAAGTCACAGACTGAAATGGGACTCCGACTGGGCGCTGAGATGTGGGCCGCGGCCTTTGTATGCCTACAGCAGAATCATAGAGCTGAGAGGAGTTCCGAGTAAGCTTTACTGCGTCGAGTATATGATCGGTGTTGCCGCTTGGTTCCACACTTGGGAAAAACGCAGTACAAGTCTTCAAGCTGCTGGTGTGGCCTTGGGGGCAAGTCAGAGTCAAGTGCTGTCACTTGGGACTCGACTCCTCCATCTACGCTTTCCTAGCGAAGCCAAGGGGGGTGGACATAAAAATAAAAACTAAGGTGTCTAATCTAGGAGTTAGAAAAAATATTTTTTGATAACCAAGATAAAAGCAGCATATACTTATATAAAGCAAAACAATCATTCATCAATACATCATTTGCTCCCATTCACTATTATCATCATTCATTTGCAACATTTGTCAATAACATGAAATAATATCAATATAGACCAGTGCCTTATAATGGAGTCGAAATATATGCATGAGCAAAAAAGTAAATGTTGTGCAAGTGTTCTTGGTTTATTTTAAGTTTAAATGTGGTAATGATCTTCTTTATTATGGCCGGTGGGTTCCCAATATACGCGAAGGTACAGGGAACATGTCCGAAATTCTGATGCGTGGCTTCCCACTCAGGATTGGGCTGGATCGGAGTCTCAAGGAGGTGTTCAGATGTTGTACCAACGAGGGCAAGCCTAACGGTTTCCAAGAGGTCACTATCCAATTTTGTCCCAAGTCCTCTGAAAAATTTGCCCACAACACCAAAATACTCGCGTTGTGCCGAATTTTCACAAAAAGGGTTTTTTATTGGGGTGGTGTTAGATCCTATTACTAGTCATCCCCCCCCTTTCTAATGCGTACCAACATGATCAAACTAAGCTGCAAGTTGGCCACAGAGCATACGGGAGAAGACCTTGGTATTTTTAGGAAAAATTTTATGAACCAAAATTTTATCTTTTGAAACCCCAAGAGTTCTTTTCAAGCCAATACTCGAGCAAGCCCTTGTACTGAAACCCTACTTCGGGAAAGCAAGGGGGGCGTTTGAGTTTGTAAAAAAAATGATAAAAACTGTCTTGAGTGAACTTGTGGCCCGCCAGTGGAACGGACCAACAAGTTTAATTTTAAGCCTAGTTTGATTTTATTAAGTGCGGAAATGAAATCTAAACTAAAAAAAATGCAAACCACGAAAATTGAGTCGACACAGTTTTTCCCTCTGGGGGGATGGGGTGTGGGCGCTTGGTTAGTCCACTTGCTCTTGTTTAATACTTTAGATACAATGCAATAGAAACGCCCCAGTCTTAATTGACTCAGTGGCTTACAAAAATTGGAGAGAAAAAGGGATCCGTTTTGCAAAAATTCAATAATGGTCCTCCGGATTGCCTGGATCTTTAAAATTTTGGCAGCACCTCCTCCTACCTGTTCGTCTTTTGCTGCAAACCAGCAAGCAAACATCAGTATAAGATGCCCAAAAACACTTTAAGAGTGTCTTTGGAACACCCCCTAAAAACCCAAATAAAAACTAAATGTAAAAACTAGTTAAAATGACGGAATTTAACCAAGTAAAACAAGCATTGGGGCCTTGTTACTTGGGATCTTTGCAAGCCTTTAAAGGCTGCAAATTATCAGCTCTTTTAATTAGCCAAATACACATGAAGTTCAACAAAATATACTACTTGCTTAAGCCCTTAAAATATTCGGAAAAGTACACTTAAACAAGAAGCATGCATCAACTAGATCTAGATAAAGATTTTACTTGAAGACGAGCTTAAGATCTAAAACAAAAATCAGACCTACTTATGAATTTTTTAAACAAGAATGAGGTCTGAAATATGCAAACCAAAGTAACCAAGAAAGATTTGAAGATTTTTTATGTTGATGAGAAGAAGAAGAAACGTCTTGAATTTGGGCTATGGAGTCCTCCACCGTGGGGATCAATAGGACTAGTTCTCTTTGAATCAATTTCGAAGACCAATGGATGCAAGCAAGCTCCACCAACTCTTCGGATCGGCAACCTGTAGACACAAAAGACAACTCACACAAGCAAGATCAAATGCACTAGTGTAGACTAAAATAGAGAACTAGATTCAAGCATTTAAACAAAAATGACATTGAACTCTAAGCATTCTATGATAACCAACAGTAAAAATAATGAAATAGATTACACTATCTTTACCTTACTAAGCTCAACATCTCCTTCAAAAGCCAGTGATTGATCAATAAACATGTAAAGACACAGATTACCTCATATGTTAAAATAGAACATGATCATCCACACCATGAGAATCCACACATAGAATTGCCTCCAAAGCCTTTTATTCATAAACAAATGCAGAAGTATTACAATGGTAAGAGCAAAGGTTCCACCTTCTCATGAAAAAACAATGAGGAGTGCCCATGCTTAAATAGAAAAACTCAAGGAGAGAGGGACGCACTTGCTAAAGGAGAGAGTGGGGGATTGATGGCACAAATGGTGGAGTGAAGAGTGTTGCCCACATCCCCCTATCTAGCTGCCCAAAATGCAGCACAAATGGTGCCCATACAGCAGCAACTTATGTGCTGCCCATTCCCTAAATGCGTAGCTGCCCACTCACAAATGCGCCCAAGCTTTAAGGGAGAAATGCGCCCTCCATCATGGGCAAGTGATGCCACGT
Organism: Larix kaempferi; assembly: GCA_027924585.1. NCBI lineage: Eukaryota > Viridiplantae > Streptophyta > Pinopsida > Pinales > Pinaceae > Larix > Larix kaempferi. The sequence goes on from BSBM01000372.1 coordinate 30,957,533, forward strand.
GTTTGGCTGCCCCAAAACACTCCAAAGTTAGCCCAATACAATGCTAGAATGTAGCTGATTCATTTCTGACTTCAAAACTTTCCAAAAACTTTTTTATTTTTTTAGTCATTTTTCCAATTTTTTTATTTTTTCATGACTTTTTTTACTTTTTTCGGTTTTTTTGGCCATAGGTGAAAAATTAAGCACCCAAACATTAGGAAAAGTGGGTTTAGGGGTTAAGGGGGTGCTCTGAGTTAGAAAACGAGCACCCCTAAAGGCAGAAATGACCTCGAGATGCCACTTCTAAGCCAATTACAAATTTTTTTAATGAAACCATTAAAAAATGGCTCATTTACGGAAAAAATTAACTTCGCTAAAAATTAAAAAACTACCTAGCGGGACTTAGCACATGTCCATACGACTCAAAAATAATGTCTAGCATGTTCATATACATTGACCCATGGACTTTAACAATCCCCTAAGGCTCGTCAGCCTCCCCAGGCATTCCAGCTTTGGAGAAGCAAAAAAAAAACCCAAAAATTATGTTATGCACTAATGCAAAACATAATTAATAGGTGAAAAAACTCCTTGGAATAGCTGACTTAGCCAAAAAGTCCTCGGGAACCAAGTCCTTTACAAAACACCATGCTAGCACATTTTATTACAAACCCCCCAGGGCCATGGACATGTGGAAAAATATAAAAAAAGTGGCCCTTTAAAAGGCCTGCTGGACATCAAATCATCGAAAAATGAACATTGAAATGTTCAACTCTGCCCACTCGCTTGATAATCCAACTAAGTACAACTTAGCTGGTAACATCTGGCTCCAACTGTAGGACGTGTGCTCGATCCGATCTTCAGGCAAAGAGAGCATACGAGAATATCAGAATCTCCGGTTTCTATGACCTGTAAAAACATCTCAGCTTGACAGGAAAACCTTTCAGTAGCACAAGTTCTTATAAGAAGCCAATGAACCATAAGTTGCTTTATTCAAAAACTAAAAATTGACTAATGAAAAATCCTAAGTACATAAAAGGAAAGTATTGAAAAAGAAATGTTGAAAGTAAATGCTCACTTGATGAGCTTATTTTCCTACTCTAAGCATAACAAAATAAATGCTAAGGAAAATGATAAATCCAATGCAACCATCTTAACATTTTATCAATATAAAAACTTTTCACCTTGTGTGCCAAAACAAGGATACCTTATTTAGAAAATGCAAACCTGCATGATAATTATGGATTGGAAGATTGGATGGGTGATCATAGGCATATGATAGATCTTTGAAGCGCTTCCCCCAATGGTAAGTCCTTATGCAGGCCTCTTCTACCCATGACTGGATAGAGCTGAGAAAAAACTTGGAATGATAAGGCAGACCAACTACCTCATCATATTGATCTGAAGGGCTCTTCTGATAGTTCATTTCTGTGAAAGTATAAGCCCTAAGCTGCTCCAAATCACAAGGAACCTCTAAATGTGCTGATGAAGGATGAAACTGACATCCCACTGATTTCATCATATCCAACTCTTCGTTATACTGTTGATCCAAGTCTTTATTACTAATACTCATTGGTGGCTCTGATTGATCATGAGAAGTATCTGCAGGCTCCTCTTCCATATCAATATTTCTCAAGGTCTCAAAACTCCCTTCACTGGCTATATCATAGATGGGATTCTTAACAAGATTATCAAAAGTCTCATAGATTGGATTTTCAATAGAAGTCAAACAGTCATCATTCCCATCTATGTCAGATATGAGAGAGTCTTCATCGTTAGCACCACATCCCTGGCTATACCCATTCTCATGTTCATAATACTTATCCTCATAAGGCTTGGTTTGAAGGATATTACAAGGTATAAAGTTGTCCAAGACCTCACCACTATGTGGAGAAAAAGGAGGAGTGTCATCATAAACCATACAAAAATCATCACAAGTTTCTTTATAGGCTTCTGTAATGGTTGCTTCCTTAGGTGAATTTGAAGTACAAACATCATCATCTTCACTGAAGTAATCCTGAAATCCCAAATCTTCAATGGTAAATTGAGGAAGCTCTTCTGAAACATCTTTAATTGAAGACCCTTCATGAATTTCTTTGTCAACTTCTATAATAGCTTCCTCTTTAGGCAAATCTGAAACACAAATGTGATCATCATCGTAGATTTGAAAACACTCCATATTTTCAATGTTTTCAGCTATGGTGACAAGAGGATGGTTTTCAACAAAATCTTCAACTGAGGGTGCTTCATGGAAATCTTTTATAGGGTCATGTTGAATCTCTTATTTAAAGCCATACTGTCCTATAGGGAGATCAACACGATTGATATAACTTAGAGGCACCTCCCAATATTTATCATTCTCTATCATGATGATACGAGGAAAGTTGGGGTCTTCCTTATGATACTTAATCCAAGGTATGAACAAGAGAAAGTACCTTCTAAGGATCCTATCCAAGTGCTCCATACTAGCTCCTTTATTATGCCATTGCCTTATAAATATTCTAAGGTGGCTCGAAAGAGAGTTAATACATTTATTTGGAAGCTCTTTAAAATACCATTGATAAACAGGTCCCTGTAATGTACTAACAAACATCTCCATTATGTTATCTTCATATAAGACTTTGCAGTTAGCCACAACTTTAAGAAAAGAAAAGACATGCCGGGTTTCTACATCATCATCATCTCCCCAAAAGACTGGTAGATAATCAGATACATCTTCACCATCATGATAATTAGGGAAACCAGGGATGTCTGAGAAGTCAATGGGAGGATGTGCATCGAAAATTTGCTCACTAGACTCTTTATCATCCATTTTCAAAGATCAATAGCCTACATTTGAAATGACCATGGGATATATCTAGTATTGAATCAGTGGAGTTGTCAAAAGGTGAGTCTTTATAGATTTTACTGTAATGCATGGACTCATCTACACACAAGCAGTCTCAACAAACTATATGAGAAGCAAGGGTTTTATCCCTTCAATGGAGTGGCCATGTGAGAATAAAAATATACATATAAAACAATCTCACAAAGAATTCTATCTTTTTGTTTTTCTTTGAAAATTTATAAAAGGAAAAAAGGTTAGTGGAGTCGCCACATGAAAAATTAAAAATCTAATCTAAAAATTCATCAAACAAAGCAACAAAAAGGAAAACTCAAAAGTCGTATTCCGGGAATAAAAAGACTTATCCCCGACAACGGCGCCAAAATGTTGCCGCCTGGTTCCACACCTGGGAAAACCACAGCAGAGTCTTCAACCTGCTGGTGTGGCCTTGGGGGCAAGTCAGAGTCAAGTGCTGTCACTTGGGAATCGACTCCTCCGTCTAGGCTTTCCTAGCGAAGCCAAGGGGGGTGGACCCTAAAAATAAAAACTAAGGCGTCTAATCTAGGAGTTAGAAAAAATATTTTTTGATAACCAAGATAAAAGCAGCATATACTTATATAAAGCAAAACATTCATCAATACATCATTTGCTCCCATTCACTATTATCATCATTCATTTGCAACATTTGTCAATAACATGAAATAATATCAATATAGACCAGTGCCTTATAATGGAGTCGAAATAGATGCATGAGCAAAAAAGTAAATGTTGTGCAAGTGTTTTTGGTTTATTTTAAGTTTAAATGTGGTAATGATCTTTTTTATTATGGTTGGTGGGTTCCCAATATACACGAAGGTAGGGGGAACATGTCCGGAATTCTGATGCGTGGCTTCCCACTCAGACTTTGGTTGGATCGAAGTCTCAAGGAGGTGTTCAGATGCTATACCAACGAGGGCAAGCCTAACGGTTTCCAAGAGGTCACTATCCAATTTTGTCCCTAATCCTCTGAAAAATTTGCCCACGACACCAAAATACTCGCGTTGTGCCGAATTTTCACAAAAAGGGTTTTTTATTGGGGTGGCGTTAGATCCTATTACTAGTCATCCCCCCCTTTCTGATGCGTACCAACATGATCAGACTAAGCTGCAAGTTGGCCACAGAGCATACAGGAGAAGACCTTGGTATTTTTAGGAAAAATTTTATGAACCAAAATTTTATCTTTTAAAACCCCAAGAGTTTCTTTTCAGGCCAATACTCGGGCAAGCCCTTGTACTGAAACCCTACTTCAGGAAAGCAAGGGGGGCATTTGAGTTTGTAAAAAAAATGATAAAAACTATGTCTTGAGTGAACTTGTGGCCCACCAGTGGAATGGACCAACAAGGTTAATTTTTAGCCTAGTTTGATTTTATTAAGTGTGGAAATGAAATCTAAACTAAAAAAAATGCAAACCACGAAAAATTGAGTCGACACAGTTTTCCCCCCTGGGGGATGGGGTGTGGACGCTTGGTTAGCCCACTTGCTCTCGTTTAATACTTTAGTTACAATGCAATAGAAACGCCCCAGTCTTAATTGACTCAGTGGCTTACAAAAATTGGAGAGAAGAAGGTATCCGTTTTGCAAAAATTCAATAATGGTCCTCCGGATTACCTGGATCTTTAAAATTTGGCAGCACCTCCTTCTACCTGTTCGTCTTTTGCTGCAAACGTCGATATAAGATGCCCAAAAACACTTTAAGAGTGTCTTTGGAACACACCCTAAAAACCCAAAAAAAAACTAAGTGTAAAAACTAGTTAAAATGACGGAATTTAACCAAGTAAAACAAGCATTGGGGCCTTGTTACTTGGGATCTTTGCAAGCCTTTAAAGGCTGCAAATTATCAGCTCTTTAAATCAGCCAAATACACATGAAGTTCAACAAAACATACTACTTGCTTAAGCCCTTAAAATATTCGGAAAAGTACACTTAAACAAGAAGCATGCATCAACTAGATCTAGATAAAGATTTTACTTGAAGACGAGCTTAAGATCTAAAACAAAAATCAGACCTACTTATGAATTTTTTAAACAAGAATGAGGTCTAAAATATGCAAACCAAAGTAACCAGGAAAGATTTGAAGATTTTTTATGTTAATGCGAAGAAGAAGAAACGTCTTGAATTTGGGCTATGGAGTCCTCCACCGTGGGGATCAATGGGACTAGTTCTCCTTGAATCAATTTCGAAGACCAATGGATGCAAGCAAGCTCCACCAACTCTTCGGATCGGCAACCTGTAGACACAAAAGACAACTCACACAAGCAAGATCAAATGCACTAGTGTAGACTAAAATAGAGAACTAGATTCAAGCATTTAAACAAAAATGACATTGAACTCTAAGCACTCTATGATAACCAACAGTAAAAATAATGAAATAGATTACACTATCTTTACCTTACTAAGCTCAACATCTCCTTCAAAAGCTAGTGATTGATCAATAAACAAGCATGAATAAACATGTAAAGACACAGATTACCTCATATGTTAAAATAGAACATGATCATCCACACCATGAGAATCCACACATAGAATTGCCTCCAAAGCCTTTTATTCATAAACAAATGCAGAAGTATTACAATGGTAAGAGCAGAGGTTCCACCTTCTCATGAGAAAACAATGAGGAGTGCCCATGCTTAAATAGAAAAACTCAAGGAGGGAGGGGCGCACTTGCTAAAGGAGAGAGTGGGCGATTGATGGCACAAATGGTGGAGTGAAGAGTGCTGCCCACAACCCCTATCTAGCTGCCCAAAACGCAGCACAAATGGTGCCCATACAGCAGCACCTTATGTGCTGCTCATTCCCTAAATGCGTGGCTGCCCACTCACAAATGCGCCCAAGCTTTAAGGGAGAAATGTGCCCTCCATCATGGGCAAGTGATGCCACGTGTTTGGCTGCTCCAAAACACTCCAAAGTCAGCCCAATACAATGCTAGAATGTAGCTGATTCATTTCTGACTTCAAAACTTTCCAAAAACTTTTTAATTTTTGAAGTCATTTTTCCAATTTTTTTATTTTTTCATGACTTTTTTTACTTTTTTGGGTTTTTTGGCCATAGGTGAAAAATTAAGCACCCAAACATTAGGAAAAGTGGGTTTAGAAGTTAAAGGGGTGCTCTGAGTTAGAAAACGAGCACCCCTAAGGCAGAAAAGGCCTCCAGACGCCACTTCTAGGCCAATTACAAATTTTTTTAATGAAACCATTAAAAAATGGCTCATTTATGGAAAAAATTAACTTCGCTGAAAATTAAAAAACTACCAAGGGGGACTTAGCACATGTCCATATGACTCAAAAATAATGTCTAGCTTGTTCATATACATTGACCCATGGACTTTAACAATCCCCTAAGGCCCGTCAGCCTCCCCAGGCATTCCAGCTTTGGAGGAGCAGGAGAAAAACCCAAAAATTATGTTATGGACTAATGCAAGACATAATTAATAGGTGAAAAAACTCCTTGGAATACCTGACTTAGCCAAAAAGTCCTAGGGAACCAAGTCCTTTACAAAACACCACGCTAGCACATTTTATTACAAACCCTGCAGGGCCATAGACATGTGGAAAAATAATAATAAAAAGTGGCCCTTTAAAAGGCCGGTTGGACATCAAATCATCAAAAAATGAACATTGGAATGTTCAACTCTGCCCGCTCGCTTGATAATCCAACTAAGTACAACTTAGCTGGTAACAATCGGCACTGCAATTAATTAATAGCTGAAATGCAGTAAAGCTTATAGCCTCGTCGCTCGAGAGTCGACCCAGTCAAGATGCAGTCGGACTGGCACGGACAGGCACAATCGTGACTCATGTCTCGTGGTCTGCTCATGAGTCGTGGCTGGCCGCTGGGTCCCGGGATGATTCGCTACGGAGTTGTGGACTGCGAGGGCACGACCGCACGGGATGAAGGCCTGCAAAGGTACGGGATGAAGGCTTGCAGAGGCACGATAAGCAGACATAGTCACTCGTCAGGGCACTTGCTTGCGGCTCAAACAAGGTCAGGGCGCTTGCTTGCGGCTCGAACAAGGAGTTTGCAAGGTTGCAAGCGCAGCTCGGGAGTGTTCTCAAGAGGACGTGGGCAACGAACTGAAGGAAAAACCCTATCTCATCGAAACCGTGAACAAAACCCGCCCAACACATAAAAAACATGGTGAACCTCTGCTTTTAGGGTTCGTTTTTATCAGGTTCGACGAACCTGATAGCCGAACCTATTCGCCTTTAGGTCTGGCATTAGGTTCATCGAACCTGAACGAATTTTTGAAATTTTTTTAGGTTCGCCGAATTCCGAACGTGGAGGTTCAAGTTCAGCGAACCCTGTGACATAGATTATACTCATCAAACAACCAGTCAATCATGTAGCAACAACAATATGAAGTACAACATCAAATAATATATCATCATCATACATCATCTGACATGGTATAGCAGTAGAAAATGGCATATATACATGATCATCACATCATCATTGTTGAACTTTGGTTGTCATTGATGTCAACTAATGTCAAAGAGGATGTCAATTGATTCAGCTTGAGTCATTGATGTCAATTGAGGTCAAAGTGGACACATCATTCTTATGCTGACTTAAAGAAGTATATGGAAGCCACTTTGAAGAAGTATATGCACAAGATAGATGAAAGATATGGATGCCAGTCTGAAGAAGTATATATAAAAGTTGCATCAAGTCTGAAGATGTGTGTCCAAGGATACATCATGCAAGATCAGTATGAAGAAGTACATAAGGAAGGTACAACATGCAAATCCAGTTCAAAGAAGGACATAAGTAATGTATCCTACTATATGTGGTACCTGCACAAATATCAAGTCCACCAAGTCATACTCTCTCAAGGTAGCAGCCAAAGAATTGGATCGACAAAGGTACATGTGCACAAGCAGCAAAGGATTTGGTTAAGCAAAGGCACAAGTGTGCAAGCATGTCAAGGAAAGATTCTGGAATGCGCAAGCAAGCCCAAGCATTGTATGGTCAAAGATTGGAAGTGCACAAGAAGTATGAAACGGCTTATGGTTAAACAGTCCTGAAAGCACGCAAGTCTCACCAATCAGAAGATGCCTTCAGTTATTGAAGTGCGCACAAGTTCCAAAAAGGGTGCAGCAGTTGAAGTTAGTATATGCTCAAATTTCACAACTAAAGACTCAGCAAGTGCGCAAGTCCCACAAGTGATGGTACTGCAAGGAAGCGGGGAAACGCACATTGGGGACGTGTGGAGGCCACCCCCAAATTTTAGCGAAATTCGAGGGGGACGGGGGGATGTCCAGATCATAATAAAAATTATAAAAAATATAAAAATTAATATTATAAATTATTAAATCCCAACAATAACAATTCAATGATTCATCCCATGTAAATCACTAAGAGTAAATAATAAATACTAAATACTAAATTCATCATTGTGCAATGTAAATCCGAATGTAACAAATTAATAATACAAACACTTTACACAATTCATCATGATCGTTTTCAAATTTGTCATTTGAATCTTGATATTCATATTTCTAATTTCAGTCAATCTAATTCAAAAATTGAATCAATGATATTGCATACTAAAATAGTAAAATAGTAAATTACTAAAGACTAAGTCTGAAATAGAGACTAAAATAACAATTAAAATTAAAATTTCGTATTTTTAAACTGAAATTGGGAAAATCATGGGGGGGGCGTCCCCCCTAGTTTCGAGGGGGGGCATGTGGGAGACCCCGTTCACCGGAGAGCGCTACAGAACAGGGAGACGCCCTCCCTTGTGCGTTTCCGAGAGTTTCCTGATTTTGGGGACGCTGGGAAACGATTTGCCAAGAGTCCCCGAGGCGCAGAGAGCGAAGGGGGCGAGTCCTCGTGGAACACTGCAAAAATCTTCAAACCACTGGGTGCATCCTTGGGGGCAAGTCTCGAGTTGAGATACCGTCACTCAACACTCAACTCCTCCGTCTAGGCCAACTCCTAGCGAAGCCAAGGGGGGTGGTCCCTAAGAAAAGAAAACTATGGCTTTTACGCTAAGTTATGAAAATGGAATTAATTCTAGGAGTTTGAAATGACTACCGAAACAAGAAAGAACAACACATGAATTAGGATAGCAGTGAATGAGACAATTTAATCCATGACACATAGTTGTTTAAGCAAAAGATAGTAAATTGATAGACCAGTGCCAAAATATTGTAAATGGAGTCTGTTGAAAAGGAAATGTTGTGCTAGTGCTTCTTCGTAAGTTTTGATTATTATGGATGAACGGATTACGGGAAGGGGGAATTCCCAATATACCAAGAAGGTACGGGGAATATGTCTGGATTTTCCAAGTGTGGTTCGACACGTGAACTATGGGCTAGATTGGAGTTGTGGGGGTGTGTCCAACACTACACCAAACGAGGGTGTAGCTTGAGGGGCCCCGCGGTCACTATCTAGTTGTTCCCGCTTCACTGCAAACTTTGCCCAAAAATGGTCAAGATTGAGACGTCAGATTTCCGTCGGTTTAAGTGGACTAGCTTTTATTAAATGTGAGTTTTTTAATTGTATGTAAAAGTTTATTGAGTGCAACAAATCCCGTTTTTTGTTGTTCCAAAGCTCAGGCAAGCCTGCAATGGACAAGAGCATACGCGGAGATTTGTGCAAAGTATTCGTTCAAATTAAATGAAAAGCAACTTGCAAAAATAAACAAATGTTCTGCTAATTACTAAAAGCCAAGAATCTCTTTTCCCATACTCGAGCAAGCTCTTTCAGTACTTCATGAAAGCAAGGCCTGGTTCATTACTCTTTGCAAATTGATACATAAAACTTGAAAGAAAACTAATTAAAAGCAAATCTACTCTAGTAATTAGCAAATAAAATAAAACTAAAAGCAGAAAGAAAAATAGTCACACCACGAAAATGACATGAATCCCCCAGGGGGATGGGTCGTGGGTTCTGAATAGCCCACTGGATCTCTTTTATTACGACTTTTACAATAAACCTTTAAAGAGAAGAAGCCCTCTTTCTCCTTACAGATTTGGAGAAAAGAGGTTACAAAGCTTTGAGAAAGTGTCTCAGAAGAAGGGAGACTGGTTCAAGGTGATCCTTGATGTCTTGGTTTGTCGAAAATGTGCCCCATACGCCTCTAAACCTGCTAACAAAATACAAAAACCAGCAAACTAATTAGTGGCAAAAAATGCCCAAAATCACTTTAAAAGTGGTTCGGGCAAGTTAGAAAAAAATTTAAAATACTATCTCAAAACTAGATCTAAGAAAACAAGTAACTAAGGAGAGTCGGCTTGTAAAAGCAACTTTTTTGGAGTCTTGGACAGCCTTTAAAAGGCAGCCAATGAGCCACTTAACTTGCTAGATATGAAGTTTAAATCACTAAAAGGAACTCATTTGAACAAACTTTAAGATCTACTTTAAACTAGCTTGCATAAAGGAAGATTAATTGCTAGATCTAGATGTAAGATAAACTTTTAAGAAGTACTGAGATCTAAGCATGTAAAACTATAACTAAGATATGATTTGAAATGTAACTTTAAAAAGATTGCAGATCTAAATCATAGTATAAAAACTAGTAACCAGAAATTATGAAAAGTTTTAGACGATAGAAGTGGGAACAAGAAGCCCTTGGAACATCATGGGCAAAGGAGTTGCATTGATGGCACTGAGAAGGACTATGTCTTCTTTAAGCACATAAGGCACTAGACGGTAGTAGAAACAAGCAAGATCATCCACCAATCCAACAGGAAGAACCTGCAGAAGAAACCCTTCACACTTAACAAAGGATTTTGTCAAATCTAGTAAAACATCTAAGCTAAAGAGCAAAAGAGCATACATATAAACTAATAAGCATGCAAAATTCTAGATCTTGAGCAAAGAACGATTTAAATGAGTAAAAGAGACTTCTATACTCATTCCTACTGATTAATACTAATCCTTCATTAAGCTAGTTGTTATCACACCATAGTAGCAGGGCTACTATTCTTGCTTAGCAGATATCTCCACATTCCAGAGCTTATATTATTCAGAGCTTGGCTATGATGACTTTATATTTTGAGATCACTCATGATCGGAGCAGTGTATCATTCAAACTTATGTTAAACCTTGTGTCAACGCTGAGCCTTGAGAGTTCAGATTTGATGACCGATGTGACCCTTTATTCCATACAGTTTCAGTTCAGTGCCTAAAGATGTATTGCAGCAGTGTTTCAGATGATATATGATGATTATTCTTATGATGATGTTGTATGACCCCGTGGATTTATGATCATTGACTGTGGATTATTATCTTGTTGCTTTAGTCATGTTCACAACATTAGCTTGGTATATGATTCATGATGTGGCAAACTTTATAAACTGATAAATTATAAAATGGCCATTTTACTTGCACATTTAGGTTGTTTGACAAAACTCACTGGTTTACTACCTTGCATAGATATGGTTTTTCTTGACACCAGTTGTCTGCTAGCTTAGGCTCCACTTTCACTTGACTCCATCCATCCATGACTTTCCTTATTTGGCTTTAACCTTTGACTTGTCTTACTTGACTTTCTGATATTGAGGACTTCCCTTTTTACTACCTCTGTGTTTGGACCGCATCCCTGTTGGTTTAGTGTCTCGGCTCTGAGTTGGTGACAAAACTTGCCTTTGGTAAGTTGGATTGTAGGCCTAAATCATTCCGGTCGGTTGTCCCGATGTTTGGCACTGGCACAAACTCCCCCTAGTCACTTGAGATGTTGTTGGCTAAAACTGAAAGCTCATGTACTACTTATGGAAACTTATGTAGATCCGCCCATGGAAACTAAAAAAGGGCAAGAGCAATGAACTGCTAAAAATACTCCTCGAAGAGTATATGAAAGGTCCAAAAAGCAATGGTTCTTAAATTCTATATCTAAACAATTGCTGACCTTATATATGTATAAACATGCCCTGGATGCAAGCTGCAATTAGTTGTGCTTATCAGCACACCTGAGATCCGAAGGGTCATGTAGGACCAAAAGGCCATGAAATAAAATCAATGGATCCTAATGAAACTGGATCATCTGTTATAAAAGTAGACATGATGCCTAAGTTGAATAAGCACTCTCTAAACAACTTACCCATTTGTGAGGCACTACCATTCCCCGCGTTTATTTTGTCCAACACAGAGTTTGTAGCTTCCCCTTTCTCCCAGTCCAAAGTGTCTTTTAGTTGAGCTTAGACAAGTCACCCCCTTTGCCCAACCTTGTTCCTAGCCTTCATCCTTAGCTAGCAGTTAGACCATGTCCAATGGGTGAGTTTGTCATTTAAGCTATTGTGCAAGTGAATACAAATAACAACGGAATATACAAATATGATTAATGCCACTAAATGATGTTATACTTTAAGTTAAGCTGTGAGTATGATCAAAGGAACATGTCTTAGTCTATTGATATGATTTATCCTTGGTTGTATATGGACCTAGTCAAACCTAGTTTGACTATGGTCATTTCTTGGGATCCGTGATGATGTGGGCCATGCATGCTTATTGATGATGATAGATGGACCCACATACTCTTGATGATGATACTATATGATGGACATATGATTCAGATGGTGATTGATGCAGTTCAGCAGGTTTTATTATTACTTCATATCATCAGATTATGCACTGTCCATATATGGTGGACCCTACAGTTTGCCCATCAAGGCAACCCATGATGTATGAGTACAAATTCTTAGTAGATTTGGGTCTTCTGGATCCGATGAGACACTTATTTTTCAGTTTTGGGCACTTCTAATAGTGATAGATGCAGTTTTTCACTTGTTGACCAAATTTGGGGTTGATTTCCCAGCCTGACCAGCAGGGGCCCTGAGAGGCCAGTTCACCTAGGGCGCTGTATGAGGAGGGGGTGGTCCAGCCACATGATATTACCATTTACCCCACCCTTTCTAGAGAGCCTGGTGGCCTCAGTTTGACAGCGCAGGTGCCCTAGGAGGCAGTTTCAGCACTTCCACAGTTACCAAGGCATGTCAGAAATGGAATAAAAGGGTCACTGAAGAATTCAATTTGGGCAATTGAGGCAAGGTTTTGGCACTTGGTCTTCACAGAGGTCTTCCAGGGTGAACCCCCTATCTTCCAGCCAGTTTTCATCAGTCAGTGGGGTCCACAGAGGCCACAGGAGGCCATTTACTGCATGTCTCTCACAGATTTTGAGGACAGATTTGATCATTTGTATTTATTTTGGACATATTATATTATTTTATTGTGCCATGGGGATGAGCTAGCAAGGATTGGTGCCTCCTAGCCCCACCATGAGCTCCATGTGTCATGTCCTAGTCATATGAGGTGGGCCATGTACTTTTGCCCCCTCTAGGGGATGACATCACCCTCTTTGAGTACCTTCTAGCTATGACGTCATCACTATTTTGAGTGATCCATGTGTTATGTTGTTATGATTCATCTTAGCCATTGATTATGTATTGAGATCTTTTAATCTCAACCACTCATTTCAAAAAGTGGTTTTGAGATCTAAGGTTTTGGTCTTTATTATCCTATATAAGGAGGAGACCCCCTCATTGTAAAATCATCTAGAGAATTTGGCTCTTGGCTCTTGGAATAAAATTTCTATCTTTTGGAGTACATGCTTGGATCTTGGAGTGGATGTTGGTTGCTTTGATTGTAAATGCTTTTGTCCATTGCACTGGTGGATCTCTTGTAGCTATCTTGCATATTTTGCCATACTTTTTTTATAGGTTAAGAGGACGTTTTGGAGGAGTGCGAATTGGTGGGGAGGCCTACCCTTCAAGCTTCAAGAGGACGTTTTGGTTAAACAAGGAGTGGTTTTGTCTTTGTACCAACTATTCTTTGCTTATCTCTTTCTTGCTTGTATCTACCTTCAACATGTTAAACTGATTGATGCTTTGCTCCTTGGTTTTGACAGGTTAGAGGGACACACGTGTGGCTTGGAGAAAATCGATTTGGCAAGAGGGCTTCAAAATTCTTCATTTGATCTTTGGCAAACGTAATCCTCATCTCAACTAGCATTCATCTCTTCATCCAGGTATGCTCCAAAGGTATGGTCTTCTTCTTCCTTGGCTTATCCATAAGTTCTAGATCATAAAAACCCTCATTTTTGTTTTTCTTAGTTCTACTTGGATCTAGCTTGGCTTTTGGAAAGATATTGAAAACCCACCTCTATAGCATCCACGGCAATTCAAAACTATAGTTTGGTGGTGATTGGGTTCCATTTGACACACTTTCCAAGGTACCTAGCCCTCTTGAAGGCAAATTGCACCCCTTGGGAGAAGCTAGTTGGGTTAGTTCCAAGACATGGGTAGGTGAGATCCCACTTGGATCAATTTGGTGATGCATCTTCAATCTCAAATCTATGGAGATCTAGCCATTGGATCCCTTTGATTTTCAAGATCCACATTGATAATTGCATAAACTACTTGGATCTAAAGTTTGGTGGCTTTGGGACTTGATTTGACACATTTTCCCATGCATTTAGCCCTCCTTGGGCAAAGTCGCACTTCCTAGGGGTTTGAGTTGGCCCACTTCAAGGACTTGGGTGGTTGAGATCCCACTTGATTTGGAAAGAGCATACCTTGAAACCTATGTCTAGTGTCTCACTTTGTGGATTTTTGCCTTGGGGGTATCATTCCTCAATTTGAGGGTTGTTGTCCACTTGGACCACTTAGTAAAACATTAGATCTAGCAAGATCTAACAATTACATTCACTCGATCTTGATCAACACCCTTGATTTGCATCTTAAGTGTCCCGATCTACATTTTCACATCTTTTTGACTCCATTAGCCATCCATATCAAGGCATTAGTCCATCTAAGGCAATTCGCACTTCTTGGGATTAGTGTCAAATGCTAGATCCCATATGTGGGTATCTCTAATTTCATCTTAGATCCATAGATCTACTCTTTGCATACCCCTTGGTACCATTTGAACCCTTAACTTCACCTTGTGGGTCCCATTTGAGCCATTTCCATATCCCAAGGAAGTGGGTCCCACTTGCGTACTTCATGGTACTAGATCTTGTTATTAGATCTCATTAGGTGGCCTAAATCATTCATTGGTTGAAACACTAGTCATCCCTTAAGCCTCTTTCAACCATACTTAAACTTCTACGTCCACCTAACCTTGCATTGGTTTCCATAACTCACCTTTAACACTTCCCTTGAAACCTTTGCTTTGGTCCAATCATCTTTGATTGGCTATAGGGTCTCCCCCTTGGTCTTGATTCATCTTGATCTAAAGTGAAGAGTGCCTCGGTTGACGTGACTCCCAGCTTGCATTGGGAACCATGGCATCTCTTGGGTCACCTCTTTAGTTGTCCATCTCCTCTACCATCCCGGATGGGATACCATTAGGGACAACTACAAGTTGTGTGATAACACTAGTATTGACAAAAGAAGCAAGTGAAAGCAAACAAAATCTATAGATTACCTCAACACATATGAGAGACAATAATCATCCACCTTGACCAAGAGACACCAAATTAGACCTCCAAAGCCTTTTCTTCATAAAGAGATTCAACAATGAAATTACACTTGAGAGCAAAGGTTCCACATTCCATCATTAACAATGAGGAAGTGGCCTGCTTTTATAGCAAAAAAGAGAGAGGGAGGGCACATCCATGAGAGGGAGACGAGGTTGAGTTCCCGAGAGAATGAAGGGATTGTGCTGGAGTTAACACAAAGAGGGATGTGCCACCTCTCCTTGAGAGATGTGCCCTCTTCCTTGGATTTCCCACCATCCATCAATGGGCTGCCACATATGAGATTTGCCCACCTTTTGGAGATATGTGGCCCCCCTTTGAGGAGCAAACTCGCCCTCTCTATATTTGATTGGGATCCACCTCATCTTGATGGATTTGGTCCTCAATCATCTCCGATTGAGTCTTAGTTAACTTAGATTCTGATTGAGACAAGAATCCATTGATTTAGGGATTGGATTTTCTCTCTTTTTTTATTATTTTTCTATTTAATTATTCACTTTTTTTTATTTTTTGAGAGAAATGAGATTTGAGTGATAAATATTCACTCAAAACTTAGGAAAAGTGGGTTTGGGGGTTTTGTGGGTGCTCTGGGTTAGAAAATGAGCACCCCCATGGAAGATTTGACCTCCTAACCACACTTTTATTATATTTTTTATTTTTCCATTTAAACTATTAAAAAATAGCCTAAATTTACGTGAAAATATATTTTTCTCGGAACATAAAAAGGAACTTAGGGGAACCTAGCAGATGTCCATACGACTCAATTTTAATGTCTAGCATGGTAATATACATTGGCACTTGGACTCTAATAACCTCCTAAGGCTGAGAAACCAAGCTGACCACCCCAACTTTGGAGGTATGAGTGAAAAACTCAAAAATTATAAATCGTTTATTCAACAACATATAATTGCCAAGGGAAAAAACACTCTGGGCTAGTCGGATTGATATCTAAGTCCTGGGAAAGCCAAGTCCACTACAAAACCATAATGCTATGACATTTTTTACAATTCCCCGTAGGGCATGGACATGTGATTTTATTAAAAAAAGGGCCAAGGTGAACTGCTAGGACTTTTGATCTTCCGAACTTTGAACAAGTAAACTTGTTCTGTCTCCACAGGCTCACTTGAAACCATCTAAGTGCAACTTAACTGGTAACATGACCCTCGACGATATATTCGCCAACACAATATTTCTAACTTTGGTTAGGACACGACAGTCCACCTCCACCTCTGCCCAACACCAACGACAGGGCCAGTCTCGACCCCATCCCGATAGTTCGACGACCTCATCTAGGATACAGTAGCAAGCTACCTCCTCCAGGCAGCAGTGCACTACCCATTGTAGCTCCTCTTCCAATTCTTCCTCCAGACAGAGTACTCTTTTGAGCTTCCTTCAGTCGACCTCGGATGTTGGGAGAGATGCTCCCTATACGTCAAGTGCCCCATGATAGCAACAATTTCGCCATTTCTATAACATAGCTCTCAGATCCATTCCCTTTATACATTTTTTAGATCAGCTCTCTTCGTATCTCTCTTTGTATATCTCTTTCCAGGATCGGTTTTCTATTTGTGGAGTTAGGGTCAAGTTTGAGTTATGCCTTTAGCTTTTTGTCAGTGTTCCACGGGGACGATACCCCATGCTCCGAGGGATTGGGGTATCCTTAGAAAAAGTTTCCCTACATCCCCTTTTCCCGAAAACTCAAGGAAACGGACAACGAACGTCCCGGAGAGGTGGGGGGCTTTTGGGCGTCCCCTAACGAAAAAGGGGGATGCCCAGACACCCCTACACGAATTTTAATTTTTTTTCATAACTTAAAAAACAAAACAAAAACATGGTTTGGTTGGTGTGCCATTGGTCACTCATGCGAGTGACTAACTCAAATAGTGACACTCCCATTGATGGTCCTTATGGCTCGACGCAGTGGATGCATGGGGAGAACTAGTCCATGGAACTATCTCCTTTATGCTCTTTTGATGCTTTCAACTTTCTTTTTGCTACTTTTATTTTTAGTGTTTATTGTCCATTGTTAGTTTTCAGTTTAACTTGTGACTCTAGAAGTAGACAATATCATTGATGACCTCATATTGATTCTTTGTCTCATCACTCTTTTGACTCTTTAAAATTGAAGGTGTTTATGACTTTATGTGATATGTCTATGATTCAGTTTTATGATTTTAATATTTTAAATTTTCATCCACTTTTAAGTTTATAATTCAAATTTATAATGGACTATGTTCATGTATTATAAATTTAGAATTTATCAGAGCGAAATTCAAATGATAAATGATTCATAAATTAATGATGAATGGACAACCGTGTTTACTATGATGAATTTACTATTTTGTATTTACTATTTAAGTTTTAGTATGTAAATTACTAAATGGTGATGGGATGGGGAATTTATATGTTAATATGTTAGGATTTATATAAATTATATATATTTTAATAATTTTAAAGACCTCGAGGTCCCTCTGTCCCCTCAATTTTCCTAAATTTGGGGGTGGTATCCACACGTCCCCAGTGTGCATTTCCCCGCTCCCGTGTCCCGGAAACTTGGTGGAACATTGCTTTTTATAGGAGCTACTTTTGGGCTCCCATTTTGTATTGTTATCATGGTACCGCACAATCCCATTGACCTACTTTTGCGGTCATTTGTTGGACATTAGTAAAATTATCTTATCTTATCTTATCTTGGGAATATCTCAAAGGAGCACCTATAAGACTTGTGTTAATCTTGTCACTTTGATATTGGCTATCAACATCTTGTGCTTCATATTACACTTGGGTAACTTCGTCATCTTTCTGAAATCTAAATTGTAGTCTTTAATCATGTTGATGCTCTTCATTTCATAACATGGCTTATACTTGATCTTGGATTAAATGATTTTCATATATTAGGCAAATCTGATTGTTTATGGTGTATTATTAATGGTTCAATGTGTCAAATGGTCCTTTAGTTAAGTCTTTTGATTATTTAGCTCATTGATGCTTATCCTTCAAACTCCAAAAACTTATCATTGGGTTTTTGCCAGGACATCATACCATTTCTATCCTATCCTAACTAAGGAACTTGACTTTAACTCCTAGCATTTCCCTAAGTATCCTCAGTTGCCCCATCTCATAAATCAATTTGATTGGTACTTGAGAAAGCTAGCCCACGTTGTATCCTCTTCTTTAGGCATGCATGTGAAAATCTCTATTTAGTACCCTGCAAAGTCTAGTTGGGGACACCTCTCGTGGTTAGTCTAGATTTCCCTTAGAAGATTTAGGAGACCTGTTATCACCTAAACTGTAGTTACCCCTATGGATGTATCCACTCATGGATGGCAATAGGGAAAGGCAACTCAAAAGATGCAACCACGATCACCTCGACCTCCAATAGATGGTTGTCACGCCAGTCGAGGCAACCTTCACTTTATGTTATCTAGCCCAGACAACAAAGGGGGAGACCCGATCTACTCCCGACAGGAGAGATCAAAACCAAGACACCAAATCAAGTTATTTCTAAGTGAAGTAAGGTGTATGGTTTATCCTAGACCTTAGGATGAAGTCACAAGACAAGTGAGGGGTTCAATGAGTATAGCTTTGGTTCATTATTGATGTGAGAGTGACTTATGATTTGTGAAATAGGATCCAGGATTAAAGTACTAGTTCAATGTGAGAAAATCCACTGCCTTGGGAACCGTGTCCAATGCAAGGTAGTTTAGAGTTGAATTGGGGCTAACTAGTAGACGTGACAAGCTTGATCATGAAGTATGATGGCATCAAAGGGTTTAGTTTACCACACAAGGGTCAAACCACAAGTTAATCCAATAATCTAGGAAAGACGAATTGACTTGGAGAGAGACCAGTGCCTTGGGAATTGGGATAATGGAGTCAAAGTAAAGTTAACTTGTGGTTAAGGACTCCTATTGCATGAGACAAGTTGCCAATTAAAGTCTTGATGGATGAATAGGTCTAGATCTAGAGATTTAATGTTTTACCCTAAGTGGACCACAATCCCTTAAAACAAGGAATGTTATCCCCAAGGCAAGATTTGACAAGGTGACCTACTAGACCTAGTTTTTGAATTATGCCCGTTCCAAATCCACAAAGATCTTATGTACCCATGTCCCAGAAATGGACTAACTCACTTCTCCAAGGTGGTGCGACTTTACCCAAGGAGGCTAAAAGGAGGGATAAGTGGGGTCAAGACAAGTCCAATGGCATCCAAACTTTAGATCCAAGTTGTTTAAGCAAGTGAGAGTATGGATCTACAATTTCAAGGCAATCCAATGGCTAGATCTTACTAGATCTGAGATTGAAGATACCAAGTGCTCCAAAATGAGGATTAAATCTCTTAAAATGTGGAATAGGGCCCACAAGGTAAAAATCAGAAAAGTGACAATCTAGGGGTAAGTTATTTGATGTGTAGATCATGAATCAAGCGGGATCTCAACTACCCACATACTAGATCTAGGTTAACCCACCAAACTAGGAAGTGCGCCCTTGCTTGGAGAGGCTAAATGCCTTGGGAAAAGGGTCAAATGGAGGCCAATCCTCACCAAACTATAGATCCGGGATGCCGTGGATACTATAGAGGTGGGTTTTAAATATCTTACCCAAGAAGCCACTAGATCTTAGTAGATCTAAAAAAATGTAAGAATGAGGGTTTGAAGAAATAAGGGTTTTCTCAATTTATGAGCTATGTCAATGGATTGGATCAAGATAAGAGAAACAAACCTCTGGATCTTACCTGGGTAACCTTGTAGATGCCTTGATGATGATGATCTATGCAAGCTCGATCAATTTGAGAAGCTTTGAGGTAGTTTTCTATGCAATCGATTTAGTCCAAGAAGCCAATGCGCCCTCTCTCCTGCACAACAAACGTCAACAATATCAGATTTGATGTAATCAAGAGATAAGACTAATGCCACAAGAGAAATAACAAAAAGATAGCATAGATCACAATGATACTAATGATAACCCCTTGATACAAGCAAATGCCAAGAAAGTCGATTTGAAGAAGCCTTGCAAAATCGCCCTTGTTGAAGTCGCCCTCCTGTAGACAAGACAATGATTTCCAAAATAGATAGATCTTACCACAAATTCCAAATGCTAGGTTGCAATAGACTTTCCAATCACCATCTAAGAACACCAGATGCAAAGGAGACCACAAGAATTTTCACAAGAAAGTTTTTCTATACCAATAATCCAAGAGCCAAAGACCGCTTACAATGAGAAGCTCTCTCCTTTAAATAGGAAGGAGAGGCATCAAAATCCTAACCACGTTTTGAATGAGTGGCTAAGATTAAAAGATACAAATGTCTAATCAATGGTTGAGATGAGCTCAACAATAAAATACATGGATCACTAATAAAATATAATATGAGTGGACAAAATCGCCCTAGAAGAGGGGAATCCCACCAAATCATCATGAGAAAATATAATAGGGAACTTATGGTGGGTCCAAAGGGTAATTTTATCCACCCTTGGTCAATCCCCATAGCACAATAATCATAAAATAATCATCAATATACCAAATCGTGCCTCCATGGTCAAATCGTGGGCCTCAAAAGACCTCAAAAATCATCAGAAAGTGCCATAAGTGATGGATGCGGGCCCCGATGAAGCTGAAACTGCTGGAGGAGGTGTGGAAGACATCGATCCATCATCACTGATCATCCCATGCCATAACATTGCCTCAGTAGCCCAAATAGATTTCCTCAATAGCCATTTCTACCAATCCTGAAATGCCTCGGGAAGTGTGAAACTGCCCCAAACTGCCTCCTGGAGTGCCTGCGCTGTCAAGGTGAGGGCACCAATGTGTCCGGGAGGGGGGTAATATGGTAAAAACAATTGGCTGGACCACCCCCTCCAAGCACAGCGCCCTAGGTCAACCGGATAAAAATTACATCTGCTCTGACAGGGCCTCCGACAGACCAAAACTGCACTGGGATAGCCTACTAAGGCTCAATCATCACTGTAAGTGCCCGGAACTGAAAACAAACTATCTCATTGGACTCGGAAGGTCCAAATCCATCCAAGATGTGTACTCATACACCATATGAGTCTCTGCATGATCAATATATATATCCAATATACTGGAACAGGGCAAATAATAATAATCTGGAAATGATCAAATACTGCTGTAAACCATGAATCATCATCATAACCCTGTAGCTGCTGCATAGAATCATCATGTACATGTACATAGACCATATATCATCAATCCATATCATCACAAGGTCCAACCATCTCATGTCCTATGGTTGACCTTGGTCAAACTAGGTCTAACCAAGTCAACATGACCAAATATAACTCAGACCATCATCGAAAGCAGCTGCAAAGTGTCAAAGGTTAATGCATGCTCTACAACTTATTCAAATAACAATTATAACACAAAGTAATCATTACTGGCGATCTAAATCCAAATATATAATGTCATTAATTATTATTATTACTCAGACTAGACTTTCAAGATCATACTCACTTCATAGCTGTGATCAATTTGTTAGTGAAGGGTGAAGGCTAAAATAACTGGCTAGGCTAAGGGATGACTTGACTGACTTAACTTTGTGACACTTTGGCAAAGGGAAAGGGAATACACACCATAATATATACTGAATGAGCAACAACACAGGGAATGGCGGTGTCTCACAAATGGATGAGTTGTTCAAAGAGGGTTTATTCACCTTTAACAGATGCGCACAATCCATAATACAAATAAGGCCAGCAATTGTTTTGATATAGCTTTTAAGTTCCATTGCTTTTTGGGCCTGAAGTTTCCATAGCCTTGGTCTATGTGTGTTTATAAACACATTGCATAGATTTACATTTATTTTAGGCTTCCTGCTGCAGGTGTATTTTTAAGGCACTTGTTTACCTGAGCACTTCTAGGTGTGTCATGGACAGCTTGTTTACCTAGGTATTTATATTTCCAAAAGATATAACATTTTATTTTCATGGCCATTTTCATTTGGCATGCCTTTCATTCATGTGTGTTTAGAAACACATTGCATGAATGGGCTTTTCATACAAGATATAGCATTTCATTTTTTCCAGACTTTGTATTCATGGCAGCACTAAAAGTTTCAGGTTTAGCCAACACAACTTTAGTGACTAGGGGGAATTCACAAGGAACTCCAACTCACCATAGGCAAGTTTTGTCACCAACTCAGAGCCGAGACACAATAAACAGGGAAGCTCATCCAATACAGAGGCCACAGTGGGGAAAAGATCCTCCATGTCACTAGTCAAGTAGTAAGTCAGGGTGATAAACTAAAAGGTAGGCAATGGATGGATGAAGACAATGAATAATGGAGCCAACACTAGCAAGCCAAGGTATGGTGGATTGATCACCTCTATTCTCCCTAAGGAGGGTAGAACCAATGAGTATGAATAGTGAACTTCTAAGTCTGAGTAGGGACAATATAATATATATAATAAGATCAACCAGGTCCACATATCTATATGATCGCTAGATCATGACACTAAGTGTTAAGACATGCTATAAGAATAAGTATAAAAGCAATATAACCATAACACAATGATATACCTGCTAAGTCATAATACCTGAATGCTCATCAACCTGCACCATCATCTGTCCTCTGAAACTGCTGCTGTAACTCTGGGCACTACTGACTGCTCTGTACCAATGGTATAATGGCTACATCGGTCATCTCTCTGAGTGTCCTGAGACTCAGTCATGGCATGGGGAATACAGCTGCTGTCCAAAATCTGATAGTGATCCAATATAGATGCTCATCTCAGCATCTCAAATGTAAGGGAACTGGCTGAATAGTGAACTGGCATCAGAAAAATAATGTATGGTAGCCCGGCTACTATATGTGTGATAACAAGACCTAAAGAGAGAGGATTTTCCTTGGTAGTGACACATTGGAGGAAAATCCTGAGGTTGTGCAGGTTTGGTAGCTAGTCTCCCTTGCGCTATTTAAGATGCTAAAATGTGCATAAACACTACCTTTTGCCTTTTATAGGAGACCATTCAATACTAGTACTTTTTAATAACGTCATTTTACTCAACAGTCCCATTGACCTACTTTTGTGATCATTAGTTGGACATTAATAAAATTATCTTATCTTATCTTATCTAACTCCATTGTATCATCACCCTATTAGTTTCCTTTATAAATATTGGTTGAAAGCCACTAATCTAACTCCTATACCTTCCATACAATGGTAAAAATGTATCTGTTTTAAAACAATTGCAAATGAACACATAATAAATGTGTAAAAGAAATTTACATGAAGTTCCAAGAGTCCAAAACTAAATAACAATAACTTACAACACATGAAATATTGGTGCAAAATTGCAAATAAACAAAAAGATTGAGCATCATAAAAAGGGTGAATGCATAATATAAAAAATTGAATGTATTTCCTTTCAATTGAAGAATTTTAAAAGTCCATCCAACATCATGCAAGAAGAGTAGAAAAAGACTAAACTAAAACATGTATTAGCACAAAGACTCATGTAAAGAACTCACCAAAAAGAAATCTTGAGACTCATAAAAAATTTGAAGAATTTGCTCTCTTTTCTCCTCTAAAGAGAGCCCTCTTTTCTTTGACTACAAACAACAATAATTATACAAGTTATTAGCCATTCTTAAAAGTGCAACAATGTCCAAAGTTCCAAACATCACAATACAATAGCATGCTTTACTATCATGGTAGACTCCAAGGTAAATTCAAGATCATGGACAATCATAGAAAAATAAACACTCTCTTTGTCATCAATTACTTTGGCCTCAATGGCTATAGCATTTTGTTTACAATGGAAAGTCCCCTGCATTCTACTTAAAACAACTAGAATACCTAATCTCTACAAAAAAAAATAGCATATGGGAATTTCTGGAAAACTCAAGTGAAGTTACAATCTGTTGTGGAATTTCTAAAGAAGATGAACTATCTATATATGTTGGAATTTCAAGTGCTTTTTTGAGACTACTACATATTTTCCAGAGAAGTGACAAAAATCATTTGGCAGAGTTTCTTGGTAACCAGTAACATCAGAAATCGGCATGTTAAGTTGACTAGCTTTAGTCTTCAACAAATGAAATAAAAGTATTGCAACACTTACGAACTTATTTAATTTCACATCACCTTATCATCTTCTAATTATAAGTAATACATTTGGCATCAAAATCCAAATGACCTAATTGAGAAAGATAATGTAAGCACATGTATTACATTTAACTTGTATAAGACAATGTATACAAAACTTTCATGCATCTAACTCCTTTATATATATAGTTTTGACCATATCACAAATTAACTTAAATAGGCAAAACAAAACTCTCAAATCTACGTAATTCGTCTTTCCTCCTTGAGCCAATTTACTATTAATGGTTGACAAAGCAAGCAGGAACACAAATGCAACTTGAATTGATAAAGGCAACAGAAAATAAGACCATTTACTGATGTTTGTACAAGATTCTTGAATATTACTAAGTTGATTCCCAAAATGGCATGCCTAGAGCAAGTTTTCATGAATACATCCATCTTTTTAATCATTTATCAAAAAGGAAAGTGGGATATGCATTAATCTTGGATTAAAACATAAAAAGAAGAAAGATATAGAACTTGTCAACAATCAATATAGGGTGGGGTGACAGATGACAACCATTTACCTTCGAATTGATCCTGATAATTCCTAGGCTCCCTGTAGCTAAAAAGTAACAGTTGCATAAACCAGAAAATTTGAAGGACTCCAAAGTAGTCTTATCCATGTAGTGTTGACAAGCAGTAGACAACGGCAAGCCATCAAAGGGGGAAAGTGAAACATCCAAAGAGCTTATTTAAGAAGGATAACCTATTCCCTTGTTATCAACAAATGGGTTCTAGCTAAAGTTTGCCATAGTTCTATTTTAGCTTGTGTTTTGGCCTAGCGGTTGAAAAAGTCTTTCATTTGACTTCTTGTTTGAAAAGTGGTGAAAGTGCAGTTATCAACTAAAATTGCACTTAGTGGATTCAGAGTGAGCCATCGAAGACTTGAACAAACTAATTGTTCATCATCAGTGTTCTGAGATCTATCAGGCCAGATTTTATCCATTTTTTCAAAATTTACATGTCCATACCCCCATGGGGAATTGTAATAAGTTGGTCTAAGCATGGTCTTTGTCTGTGTCTATGTATTTTTTTACATGCTAGCCATCAATAATGAGTCATATGCAAATGCACTAGGTCCCCTAGGATTTTCAGATAATTCTGACAAAAACATTTTCCCCGTTTTACGTGTTTTTTTAATGATTTAATTAAAAAAATCAAAAATATGATAAAAGTGTGGTTAGGAGGTGGAATTTGTCATTGGGGTGCTCGTTTTCTAACCCGGAGCACTTGTTAAACCCCTTAACCCACTTTTCCTAAGTTCTAAGTGAATATTATTCACTTAAATAAAATTCTCTCTAAATTAATTAAAGAATTATTTAATTCAATAGTTAAAGATATTGAGAAAATCAAATTTCCTAAATTGAAGGAAATTTGTCCAACTGAAGGCCCAGTTAGCTTAGCAATCAATATCGGAGACTAAATCAATCATGATCCAGCTGATTGGCAATCAAATCGAGTCACAGTGAGTGGATCTCCAGTGAGGGGGCGAATTCCTCCTTAAGGAGGCATATTTATCCATGATAGAGCTCACCTCTTGTTGTATATGTGTCACAGAAAGAGGGGGGGTGACCTACCTTGTGAGAGGTGGCGCCTACCACCTCTAGTTCACTCCAGTTCGCCCCCAATCATCTCAAAAAGCTCCAACACTTGGCAAATTCATCGCCCTTAGGGTTTGCTCTCCTCCTTCATCTATTTAAGCATGGGCTTTGCTCCCATTTTCTCATGGTCAAAGGACTAAAGCCTCCGCCCAAGCTATGAAGCTTTGTACTGTAACTCTGTTTTGATTAAAATAGAAAGACTTTGGAGGTCCATGGTGTGTTGCATTTGTGTGTGGATGAATATTGTCACTGGCTTATGAGGTAACTGTATTGCTGCCCTTTTTTTTTGCTTTGCTTCTTGTGGTAATCTATCTGGCCTTAAAATTGTTGTTAACATATAGGGTAAATGATTCTAGTTTGATTTCATTTACTATTCTCTGCTTGTAAAGATCTAGGAGTAGCAGACCGTACTAGGTTGTACTTATGCTCTCTCAATCTTTATTTGTTGAAATACCAGATTTGATCCCCTTTTGTGCAAGTATTGTTAGTGATGCAGGTTTCCTAGCTTGATTGGAGTGGATGATCTTGGTTGAATCTACCATTCTTCAAGCACTTCAAGAAATACATAGTCCCTCTGCTTCCCACCGTTGGACTCCTTAGATCTGGGCATTCTGCTTGAGCACTTGGGCAGCTCCTTCTTCCTTCTCTCCTTCACTTTTATTATTAAACTTCTTCTTTGGTTCCGGTTACTTTGAATATGCTTAAGTAAATTAGTTCCCTTTTGAAAAAAAAACATTCAAAAGCTGATTTATTTAAGTACAATACTAGATCTTAATCTGAAAGCTTTATTTTTTGTAGATCTAGATTGACTAAGTACTTAGGCTTATTGTTTATCATTTAAGTACTTAAATTTGTATGCTTTTAACGCTTATTTGGGCACATTTGGTGTTTTCAGGTGGCTGGTTTCACAGTTTTATCACCATAACAAGAGGAAGTGCTGCCGGAAAATCAAAGATCTAAAGCCATCCAAGGCTTCCCACAGCAACATACTTCCATCTTGCATCAATTTTGAAACTTGTAAGGCCTTTGGATCCAGATCTACAAGGACCAAAGGCATCCACCTTCTTATTGTCAAATAATTAATAAGGGCAGGTGGGCTACTTTAGTGCCCACACCCCCCATCCCCCCTAGGGGGATCTCGCAGGCTCTTTTTTGTGGTTTGCAAATTTTTCTAACTTTTCTTTATGATATTTTATCTTCACATGCACACAATCCGCCCCAATAGGGCTATATAGTTAGTTTATTCTTTACTGCTACAATTTTTCTTTTACAGTTTTGTACATTATTAACAAATAAATCTAAGGTTGTGTATTCCCGAAGTAAACTGAAAGGGTTTATCCCCGGTAGGTGAAAAGAGATTCTCAGCCACATAATAAAACTTTAATTTTGCTTAATAAAATTGACCAAGGCTTAAAGTTCCTGAGCATGCTCTTGACCTCTGCAGCTTAGTCTAATCAATTGGTCAATCAGAAAGGGACTTGAGTGACTAGTTTAATAAGGCAATCCAACAAAAACTTTATCATTAGAACCCAGGAGGTCGCATGAAACTAACTACAGAGTCATTGGACTACTCCAGGAAACAAAAGATTTGTCCCCAGCAACGGTACCAGAAATGTTGCCGCCGAGATGCACACCTGGGGGGAAACGCAGCAGAAATTTTTCGAAGCTGCTAGGTGTGGCCTTGGGGGCAAGTCTCGAGTCAGGTGTTGTCACCTGATCCTGACTCCTCCATTTAGGCAAACTCCTAACGAAGCCAAGGGGGGTAGACCCTAATAAAGAGTTTCTAAGGCTCTTAAATTTATTTGGTTGTTACAGATGAAAGTAGGTTTTTTTTAGGAGTTTTATAATGATGACTAATAATCAACACAAGATATTGCAACTTTAAATTTGATCAACAACATGAATATGAATGCATTCACGACATAAGATAGAGAACTTAGAATATAGCAAATAACAAGACCAGTGCCGTGGAGTCAAAATAAAATAGTGCTTGTTGTTGTAAAAAAACTGATGTGCAATGCTCTTGGTCAATTTTAGATTATTAGGGTGAAAATGATTAGGGGGGAATGGGGATTCCCGATATACCTTGCGGTACGGAGAATATGTCTGGAATGTGATCTAGGTGGCTCTGTAAAAGGACATGTGGGTTGGGACGGAGTCTCGAGAGCGGTGTTTAACACTACACCAACAAGGATGTAGTCTAACTGTGCTATGAGGTCACCTCCCAGAGGTTCTTACTTCCTTAGTTAGAATTTCCCCACTTTCGATCACAGCGTGGCAACACCGGATTTTCGTTATGTTGAGGGTTGTTACTTTTATTATTATGGGTCCTCAGTTAAAATGTGAGAATTTATTAAGTGCTACAGTTCCACCTGTGGATGGAAAAGAGCGAAAAGGTTTATTCAAGTTGTTTGTACAAATAAGATGTTACACTAATTACTAACGACTATGTGTCAACTTTCTGATCATCCACCACTAATCGGCAAAGCCTTTAGGTGGTGGCGAGAGCATACTTCGTGGCAACGAGTCGGCTTATTTGATTGCGAAAAAAGGAAACAAAGATGTAAACCAAATAAACAACAATGATACAAAAAACTAACCCAAATAATGAAGATGCAAAAGAATTACAAGTTTTCTAATTATCTACCCAAGAGTCTCTTTCAGGTCGGAAGACCGTACTCAAGAGAGCAAGGGGGTTAGTATTCAGTTTATTTCCAAAATAAAGTAAAATAAAAACTCAAAGAAAAGTCTAGATCTAGTTGCAATAATGGAAAGAACTAATCTAGCAAGCGAAACTAATCTGAAGCAAAAAGTAAAGGGGACAAGTACAAGCTTCCCCAAATGGGGGAAGGGGGTGTGGGAGCCGTAATCCCAAATGCTCTTTATTAATTTATTACAAAACTTAACTCTCCGACAGAGAGCGCTCTTGATCCGTAAAAACGAGATTCAAGAGACTTTTAAAAAAGCTTGACAAAGCTAAGTAAATGTAAGGGGTTGAAATATGTCATCTTCAAGGTTCAAACTTCCCAAATTCACTCAAGTCCTTCGCTTTTCTATGACAAAAAGACAAAAAACCAGCGAACAACAAATTTATTAAAATGTTAAGGGATTAGTTAAAATTACAATAAAATACAATATTTAGTACTTGCAAACGATAGAAAATAATTTACTAGTTCAAGTACTAAAGATTCATGACTAGATCTAAGCATGAGATAACAAATTTAAAGCATTTTTTAGATCTAACATGTAAACAAGTAAATAACTAATGATGAAACTTTCTTAGATCTAATTTACTTGTATTGAAAAGGTAACCGAGAAAATAAGAGTTTAGATTTTTTTGAAGGGATGGAAGGAGGACTTCAAGCCTCAAGCTTGATCTTTATCGAAGACTTTGAAGTGCCTGCAAACAAAAGTATTAGCTCGAAAGTGTTGAAGAGGGGAGAGGATGCAACCGAGCTCAACTCCTCCTTCAGATCTGTAATCTTGCACAACTATAAGAAACACTTTCCAATGGTGGATTACATCTAGTGCATGCAAAAAGGAGATCAAGAGAGCCTCAATACAACCGAGTACAATTGGCTACTCCCGTGTCTCTTGAAAACAAAACACAAATAAACAACTTAACAACCGTAAATGTTTACTCTATGATTATGAACAACCTTCTAAGCTAGATCCATTACCAATATTGAAACAAGAGATCCGTATGGGTCAAGGTTCAGGTTCATCCAATAGTGCCCCACAGATCGTGGATGAAGAGGCTCTAGCCCTAGCAAGCAAAGGCAAGGGTAAGGCAAAGAAGAAGAAGGGTGGTAAGAAGAACATTGACATTGCAAAGGTCAAGCGTTTCATCTGCCACAAGCATGGACACTTTGCCTCCCAGTGCCCAGATAGGAACAAGAAGAACAACACACAGATGGCAGGTTCGGCAAAGGTGGATGAGTTCAGCAAGAGTTTTGATGAGGACTTTTGCTTGATAGCTTGCATGGAAAGCTCCATCAACAACAGCATCTGGTATGTTGATAGCGGTGCATCTTATCATATGACAGGACATAGATCATTCTTCAAGAGCTTGCGGGAGGGTGGAGTAGATCTCCATATTGAGTTAGAAGATGATGCGAGGTATCAGGCGCAGGGAGTTGGTACTGTTTCGTTTCAGATGGTGTCTGATAAGCTCATCAATTTTGCTGATGTATTATATGTTCCGTGGATGACAAAGAATCTCATATTTGTTTCCACATTGGAGGACAAGGGTTTTCTAGTGACTTTTCGGGATAGGAAAGTGTATATCAGGACAAAGGGGTCAGATCAGAGATTGGATCGGATGATTGGGGTCCGGAGCAGGAAGGTGTATAGACTACACTTCGAGTCTGCAAAGGCTCTAGTCGGTAGCAGCGGCAGTCAGAGTGAGTTGTGGCATGGAAGGATGGCACACTTACATCATGGAGCACCGAGGCATTTGAGACAAGCAGTTATTGGAGTTCCTCCGGTACAGGAGGAGAAGCATAACCACTGCAAAGGTTGTGCGTTGGGGAAGAACATCAGGAGACCTTTCCCACAGAGTGAGCACAAGTCTAAGGGGACCTTGGACTTGGTCATTCGGATGTTTGCGGAACGATGAGAGCCCATTCTTTCAGTGGTTACAGTTATTGCGTCACATTCATTGATGACTATTCCAGGAAGACCTGGATCTATTTCTTGAAGGCCAAGTTAGAGGTCTTCGAGCGGTTTCGGGAGTTTAAGACTCTCGTGGAGAACCAGACAGGGAGAAGGATTCGGATATTGAGGATAGACAATGGGGGTGAGTACACCTCCAAGGAGTTCTTAGAGTTATGTTCATCAGAGGGGATCAAGAAGGAGCACATTGTTCCTCACACCCCGCACAGCTAAGGCCATGTTATTTGATCAGGGATTACCACTATTCCTATGGGTCGAGGCATTTCGGACTATAGTATATATCCAGAACATATGTCCCCACTTAGCCTTGGGGAAGAAGACACCTGAGGAGGTATTCACAGGCACTAGACCAGATGTGAGTCATCTACGCATATTTGGGAGTGTCTGCTATTGTCACATTCATGCTGACACTAGGAAGAAGCTGGACCCTTCTGGTGAGAAGGGGCTTCTAGTTGGTTACAGCGAGACTTCTAAGGCATACAGAGTATATATTCCGGCTCGCAAGAGGATCATTGTGAGTAGGGATGTCCAGTTTGATGAGGACAGGGCCTTACGAAGATCTATGGACTTACCAGCACTGGAGCAGCCAGCACATGACTCGGGAGTTAAGTTGGAGGAGCCACAGGTACAGGTACAAACACAGGGCACAGGTTCTGGTGGTCAGAGGGAGTCAAGTGGACAGGATCCTTCGATCATTGATTTGGAGGATGAGCCACAGCAGGAGGAGGATATCCAACAACCGCAACAGGTAGACACTAGGCCACGGCCTAGGCGGTACAGGTCCACAGTTCAAGATTCCAGGCAGGTGAGTCTTCCACGGAGCTCCAAGAGGCGGAGCAAACCACCAGATAGACTTAACTATATGGCACTGATGACGAAGTTGATGGACTCTGAGCCTTCTAGTTTCGAGGAGGCTGCACAAAATGATGTGTGGCAAGAGGCTATGGTTGAGGAGTATGACTCAATCATAAAGAACCAGGTATGGGAGGTTGTGTCGAGGCCAGAGGGAAAACGGGTGGTAGGATCCAGGTGGATCTACAAGATAAAGCATGCAGCAGATGGAAGTGTGGAGAAGTATAAGGAGCGCTTCGTGGCAAAGGGGTATTCATAGAAGGAAGGTATTGACTATGAGAAGACCTTCGGCCCTGTCGCCAGATACTCTTCTATTCAAACTATTCTCTCAATGGCAGCAGAGATGGGTTGGCGCGTTCATCAGATGGACGTGAAGACTGCCTTCCTCAACGGAGTTATAGAGGAAGAGGTATTTATTGAGCAGCCAGAGGGGTTCGAGGTGGAGAACATGGAGTCGCATGTATGCAGATTGTAGAGAGCTCTTTATGGGCTCAAGTAGGCACCTAGAGCATGGTACTCGAGGATTGACAGCTATCTACGGGAGATGGGATTCCAACGGAGTGAGGCAGACCATAACTTGTACTTCTTGTCAGGTGAGGTACCTCTCATACTGGTGTTATATGTAGATGATCTCTTTCTTACAAGAGATGAGAGGTTGATCGAGGACTGCAAGTCCAATCTTGCAGTAGAGTTTGAGATGAAAGACCTTGGGTTGATGCATTACTTCCTAGGTCTGGAGGTTTGGCAGAGAGATGGGTGCTTCTTCGTTGGTCAGG
This sequence comes from Larix kaempferi, assembly GCA_027924585.1. Classification (NCBI taxonomy): domain Eukaryota; kingdom Viridiplantae; phylum Streptophyta; class Pinopsida; order Pinales; family Pinaceae; genus Larix; species Larix kaempferi. Next base: position 30,989,804 of record BSBM01000372.1, read on the forward strand.
GGAAGTATGCAGTAGAGATCTTGAGGAGATTCAGGATGGAGGACTATAGACCCATGTCCACGCCTCTAGTTACCAACTAGAGGAAGATTGATGCATCGGGGTCAAAGGAGTTTGATCCTACATTGTATCGCCAGCTTATCGGGTCACTTATGTATCCGGTCAACACTCGACCAGACATTAGCTTTGCAGTCAACTCTTTGAGTCAGTTCAAGGTGGACCCTTGGAGAGTACATTGGACAGCTGTGAAGCATGTGCTTCGCTACATCAGAGGCACAGTGGAGTATGGATTGGTTTATGAGCGCAGTGGGAGTATACAGTTAACAAGCTTCACAGATGTTGACTGGGCAGGATGTGTAGAAGACCAAAAGAGCACTTCAGGTTGTTGCTTCAGGGGTTGTCTCTTGGTTCAGCAAGAAGTAGAAGTCAGTTGCATTGAGCTCGGCAAAGGCTTAGTATATGGCATCCAATATGGCAGCATGTGAGCAGATGTGGCTGGGGAGGTTGCTCTCAAGGTTATTCGAGAGTGAGTTGGAGACTACGATTGTTCACTATGACAATCGGAGTGGCATTAACCTTTCTGAGAATCCAGTGTTCCATGACAGGAGCAAACACATAGACATCCGATAGCACTTCCTGAGAGATTGTATTCAGAGAGGAACCATTCAGTTGGAGTAAATTCAGACAGATGAGCAAGTGGCAGACATATTCACCAAGGCACTTTGCGGGCACAAGTTTGTGAAGTTCAGACACAAGTTGGGGTTGCTACCGAATCCCTTCCTCGTTGAGAGGGAGTGTTAAAAAGTGGCAACAAGGAAGGTCTTCTATCATTGCATGTGTCCTTGCATGCTAGAAGACATAAAACAGGAAGCCAAATGTATTAATGTCTTTTCCAAAGTTTAGACTTAGGAAAAGTGCATTATGTGATCTATTTATTAATTGACTTAAAGGAGTTACTTTTTATAAAGTTCAAGTGAAAATAATTTAAGTTGTGGCTAATCTAATCTTGGCCATTGATCTCATAATCCAGCGGCAACACCTACCAAAGAATGCTGCTGTCGGAAACACACCTTGGGGTAAACGTGGCAGAAATCTTCAAGCCACTAAGTGTGTCCTGTTATCACACCATAGTAGCTGGGCTACTATTCTTGCTGAGTAGATATCTGCACATTTCAGAGCTTTGCTTTTACAGAGATCAGCTATGATGAGCTTGTTATTTGTGATCACTCATGGATCAGAGCAGTATATTGTATCAAACTTTTATTAGACCTTGTGCCAAGGCTGAGCCTTGAGAGTTTAGATTTGATGACCGATGTGACCCTTTGTTCCATACAGTTCCAATTCAGTGCCCAGTGATGTTATTGCAGCAATGTTTCAGATGTCTATTGATGATTATTGTGATGTGATATGACCTATGGACTTCTGATAATTTACTTTGGATTATTATCTTGTTGTTTTAGTCATCTTCATAGCATTGACTTGGTATATGATTCATGATGTGGCAGTACTATTTAAAATAAAATGAAATATCTTGGATGATGTTATAATTATAAAATGGATGTATTACTTGCACACTTAGGTTTTCTGACAATACTCATCGGTTTGATTACCCTTTTATGAGCATAGATATGGTCTTTCCTGACATCCTTGTCTGCTAGCTTAGGCACCATTTCATTTGACTCCATCCATCCATGACCTTCCTTATTCGGCTTTCACCTTTGACTTGCCTTCTTGACTTCTTGATACTGAGGACTTCCCCATTTCTACCTTTGTGTTGGACCGCATCCATGTTTGTTTTGTGTCTCGGCTCTAAGTTGGTGACAGAACTTGCCTTTGGTAAGTTGGATTGTATGCCTAAATCATTCTGGTCCGTTGTCCCGATGTTTGGCACTATGTGCAAAAGTCCCCCTAGCCACTTGAGATGTTGTTGGCTAAAACTGAAAGCTCATGTACTACTTATATTGGAAATGTATTATGAAAGCCTGTGAACTTAAAATTCTAGAATGTGTTTCTTAACACACATGAATAAAGGCTATAGAGATGAACTGCTAAAATACCCCTCGAAGGGTATAGAAAAGGTCCAAAAAGCAAATGTTACTCAAAAGTTATATCTATTATTATTGACTTTGTATATGTGAATATGCCCCAGATGCAAGCTGCGATTAGTTGTGCTTCTTAGCACATGTGAAATCCCAGAGGGGTCATATAGGCCAAAAAGGCCATGGAAATGAAATGAATGATCCTAATGAACATGGATCAGCTTGATGTATACATGATGCCTAAGTTGAATAAGCACTCTCTAAACAACTTATCCATTTGTGAGGCACAGCCCTTCCCTTTGTCATTTTGTCCAGCACAAAGTGTAGCTCCCCCTTTCCCCGTCCAAAGTGTCATCTAGTTGAGTTTGGTCAAGTCATCCCCTTTTTGCCTAGCCTTGTCCTTAGCCTTCATCCTTAGTTAGCAGTTAGGCCATGTCCAATGGGTGAGTCTGTCATTAAAGCTTTTGTGCAAGTAAAATATAAATAACATTGAAATATATATATGTATTAACTGCCACAGAATGATGTTTATACTTTAAGTTAAGCTGTGAATATGAACTAAAGGAACATGTCTTAGTCTTTGTCATAATCTTGTCCTTGGTTATATTTTGACCTAGTCAAACATAGTTTGACCATGGTCATTCTTGGGATCGGTGATGATGTGGACCATGTATGCTTATGGATGATGATTGACGATCCCACATACTCTTGTTGATGACTCCATATGATGGACATATGCTTCAGATGATGGTTGATACAGTTGATCAGTTTTATTATTATTTCCAGATCATCATATTTTACACTGTCTGGATATGGTGGACCCTACTGTTGACCCCTCAAGTCAACCCATGGTGTATGAGTACACATTTTTAGTAGATTTGGGTCTTCCGGATCCATTGAGACACTTATCTTTCAGTCCCGGGCACTTCTGATGATGATAGATGCAGTTATCCACCTGTTGACCAGTTTTGGGCATGCTGACCCAGCCTGTCCAGCAGAGGCTTGGAGGCCATTCGTTGCCTAGGGTGTTGTGTCTGAAGGGGGTGGTCCAGCCACTTGATTTTACCATTATACCCCCCTTCCAGACACTCTGGTGCCCTCAGTTTGACAACGCAGGCACCCTGGGTGGCAGTTTGAGCAGTTTCAAGGTTTTTCAGGAGGATTAAAAATGGAATAAAAGGGTCACTAAAGAATTCGATTTGGGCAATTGAGGCAAGGTTTTGGCACTTGGTCTTCACAGAGGTCTTCCAGGGTGAACCCCCCATCTTCCAGTCAGTGGGGTCCACAGTGGCCACAAGAGGCCTTTTACTGCATGTCTCTCACAAATTTTGAGGACAGGATTTGATCATTTGTGTTATTTGGACATGTCATGGTCCTATTATTTTATATCATTGTGCCATGGGGATGAGCTAGTAAGGATTGATGCCTCCTAGCCCGACCATGAGCTTCTTGAGTCATGTCCATGTCATATTAGGTGGGCCCATGTATATTTAGCCCCCTTTGAGGGATGACGTCACCCTTCTTAGTCTTTTTTAGGGATGACATCACCCTACTTTTGAGTGATCCATGTGATATTATGTTAGGCTCATCTTAGCCATTGATTATTATGTTTGCTGTTTTGATCTCAACCACTCATTTCAAAAAGTGGTTTTGAGGCTTAGGGTTTTGGTCTTTATTATCCTATATAAGGAGGAGACCCCCCTATTGTAAAAGCACCTTTGGGCTATGGAAAACTTGGAATGAAAATAGTATTTTGGAGATCTACTTCTCAGCTTTGATTGGGTTACTCTTGTATATGTTCTTGCATCTCTTGTTTCTAGACATTGTTTGCTTTTCAAGTGAAATCGACATCAAGAGAGGGAGGCCAAATTGCTTGGAGCTAAAGCACGTTTTGCTTGATGGGAAGATTGTAGGGGTTGCTCACATCCCCCATGGGCAAGACGCCTTCATCTTGAGGGAGTTTTTCAATTGTGCTTTTTCCATTGATTACTTCTTTGACATGACATGCTTAGATCTCATTGATTTGTGGATCAAATCTAACTTGTTGTAGTTTGATTTACAGCTTTCATGGGACATCTTTCCTCCTAGGGCTTGGACGATTTGGGTTGAAGACACTTGGATCAAGCTTGGAATTGTAACTAGGGCAAGAATCATCCATATGCTAAGAGGCTGCAAGCTTATGAGGTAAGATCTACAAGGCACGTATCTATTTCGCTTGTTCTCCATCCTATTGGTCACAAAAACCATTAAAATCAAAACCCTCATTTTCACTTTTTTCTAGATCTACTTGGATCTAGCTTGGCTTTGGGGATAATCTTTAAAACCCACCTCTATAGCATCCACGGCAATTCGGATCTATAGTTTGGTGGTGATTGGGCTTCATTGACACACTTTCCAAGGCACCTAGCCCTCTTTGAGGCAATTCGTACTCCTTGAGGGAGGCTAGTTGGGCTAGTTCCAAGTTGTGGGTAGGTGAGAACCCACTTGATTTGCATAGATCCATCTTGATAACCTACCCCTAGTTCTTCACCTCTTTGATTTTTGCCTTGTGGGCTGCATTCCTCATTTTGAGGGTTGTGCCCCACTTGGGTCATTGGGTGATGCATTTTAAATCTTAGATCTATGGAGATCTAGTTCATGTTGGGGCATGCCACTTCAAACCCACTTTGATAATTGCATAATCTAACCCGATCTACATTTTGGCATAATTTGGACTCCATTTGCCCCTTCATCTCAAGGCACTAGTCTCCCTTGGGCAATTCGCACTCCTTGGGTTAGTGGCCTTTTCCTAGATCCCATATGTGGGTGTTGTCTATTTCATCTTAGATCCATAGATCTACATCATCACACCCCCTTAGTGCCATCTTACCCCTAATTTGACCAAGTGGGCCCCATTTGGACCATTTCCCATTTTTTTAAGGAAGTGGGCACCACTTGTGTATTTTCATGGTACTAGATCTACCCATTTGAGCTCCATAAGTGGCCTTAGTCATTCATTGGTTGAAACACCTGTCACCTCTTAAGCCTCTTCAACCACACTAAAACTCTTAGGTACACTTGATCTAACTCACTCATTGGTTTCCGTAACTCAATTTACACATTTCCCTAGGAACCTTTGGGTTAGCTAATCTTCATTTGATTGGCTAGGGTCTCCCCATTGATCCTGATTAGTTTTGATCTAAAGTGAAGAGTGCCTCGGTTATCGTGACTCCCAACTTGCATTGGGAACCGTTGCATCTCTTGGGTCACCTCTTTAGTTGTCCGTCTCCTCTACCATCCCGGATGGGATACCTTTAGGGACAACTACAAGTTGTGTGATAACATGTCCTTGGGGGCAAGCATCGAGTCAAGTACTGTCACTTGATTCTTGACTCCTCCGTTTAGGCAAACTACTAACGAAGCCAAGGGGGGTGGACACTAAAGATTGCTAAGGCTGATTAAGCTAGCTGGTTATGGTGGATGAGTTAATTTTTTAGGAGTTTTTTAACAATGAAACTGACACAAGATATTTGCAATGTAATTTGAAAGCATAACAGCATAAAGATTAACAACATAAAAATTAAACATGTTTATCAATTCATTCAACACATGATAGCAATTAAACATAAATTGTAATGATAAATCAAGAGAGACCAATGCTGAAAATGGAGTCAAATAAAATGTTGTTTGTAATGTTAGAAATGAAATGTTGTGCAAATGTTCTTGGTCAATTTTAAATTAATGTGAAAATGAGTGGATTATTAGGGGAAAGGGGATTTTAAATATATCATAAGGTACTGGAAATATGTCTGGATTATGGCAAGGTGGCTCCTCACTCAGAAATGTGGGCTAGATCGGACTCTCTGGGAGGTGTTCAACCCTACACCAAACAAGGGTGTACTCTAACGGTATCCCGAGGTCACTACCCAGTGGTTCCCACTTCCTTTGAGGAATTTCCCCACATTATGCCAAGAATCGATATGCCGTATTTTTGTATGTGGGAGGTTTATTGGGAAATGTTAAACTAATTACTAGTCACTAAGTCCCTTTCTGGTTTGATCAACATGTTCAGTCAAGCTACAGGGATCCAAAGCATACTTGGGAAAAAGCCTTGTTAATTTTAAAAGTTTTTGAACAGGTTTTCTTGTTTATTAAGAACCCCAAGAGTCTCTTTTTTGGCCAGTACTCGGGAAGCCTTTATCCTGAAACCGTACTTCGGGAAAGCAAGGGGGGTTATTTGCAAAGTAGATGACTAAAAAAATGAAATGTTTTCTAATTACTACACTATTGAGGTAGTGGGTTAGTATCTAATTTACTTTTTTGCAAAAGATGAAACAATTTGTAATAAAAAAAGTATACGGCCTACAAAAACGAAATAAAATGTTCCTAGGTTCTAAGATAGTCAATGGCCCAATATTTGGATTGGACCACGATGTTAGATTTTAATTTAACTTGGTTGATTTTAGTTAATCTAATCTAATGTAAAAATTATTAGGTTTGAAAAATTGACAACAATCACAAAAATTGAACCGACACCAATCCCCCCTGGGGGGGATGAGAAGCAAGCTTTGTGAGCTTGCTTCCAAAATACTTTTTATTACAAGTTACAATGTCAAACTGGAAAAGAAAGAACTCCTCTTTCTCCTTATAGATCTTGGAGAAAAAAGGTTACAAATGATAAAGGCAAAGTAGGGAAGGAAAGGCAAGGTTCAAGGAAGGTTCTGGATCATCCAATATGGTCAAAGTGAGTGCTTCAAAAGCTTCTATCTGCTATCATAAAACAAAAACCAGCAAACGATATTAGTAGAAAAAGTGCTCAAAATCACTTTAAAAGTGACTTGGGCTAAATCAAAAAATACTAGAAAAAATTATAAGTTAAAACTAGTTAACTAAAGTAAAGAACTAAGATGGATTGGCTAGAAAGACAACCTCTTAGGGTCTTGGACAGCCTTGAAAAGGCAGCCAATGAAGCACTTGATTGCTTGATATAAACATTGAAAAAAATTGAAGAAAAGAAATCTTTAAATAAACTTAAAATTTGACTTGAAAAAATTACTAAAAGACACTTTTCAAAGCAAGACCCAACAAAAAAAATGATAACTTTTAAACTACCTTGGATCTATGCATAAAAATCAGATCTATTATATTGATAAACTTACTAAACAAATCAGATCTGAAAGTATCACAAAAACAGTAACCAAGAAGAAATAATTTTAATGAGAGAGAGTAAGGAGAGCAAAGTTTGTTCCCAGAAAGATCAAACAAAGAAGGCTTAGTCGTGGAGTGTTGAGGGACAATGTTCTTGAAAGTTGTTGAAGATGGAGTGGAGTCAAACTTGATCCAGTCCTCCTCCAAGCTTGGCAACCTGAAAACTAAATCACAAAACTTGCATACCCATGAGATCTTGTAAACACATATAAACAGAGATTAAAATAGCATGAAAATAAACTTATTTAACATGCAAATTTTTTATCTCTAAACATACATAAAAAGATAGAAATGAAAGTAAACATACAATTCATATTCCTATTGATTCGGAGGAATCCTTAAGGCAAGATCTATATCAAAAGTAAACAAGAAATTGCAGAAAGAAACAAGTTACTTCATGAATAGCATAACAAAGTTGATCCATACACAAAAGCACTACACATTTCAGCCTCCAAATCTTCTTTATTCTCAATGCAAAATATGACAAATTACAATGGCAAGTCTTCACTTATTCCAACTCTAACTAGTTTCGAATGAGAGATGTGCTCTCAATTTATAGAAAAGAGAAGAGAGGGGAGGGCGCACATGGGTGAGAGAGTTAAGCCTTGATTTGGGGCTTGATTAGGGCTGCCTACCTTTTGGGCTCCCCAAAAATCAGCCCAAACAAAGCCTATATTACAGCTGCAAATTTCCGTAAATGAAGGACCTTCTCTCTTGGGAAATGCGCCCCTTTCATGGGGAAATGGGCCCAAGTCATGGGGAAATGATTCCATGTTTGTGGCTGCCCAAAAAGTGTCATAAATCATCTCTAACATCCCCTAAATGATAGCAGATCCAAAACTCTTACAAATCCCCCCAAATTAGGAATTTTGATTTTTGACATTTTTCACTTTTTTGCACTTTTCTCACTTTTTTTTATTTGTTTTACTTTTGTGAAATAAATGAAAAATAAAGAGCTCAAACACTTAGGAAAGTGGGTTTAGGGGTAAAGTGGGTGCTCTTGGTTAGAAAATGAGCACCCCCATAGCCAAAAAGACCCCTAGACCACACTTTTAACACTTTTTTAATTTTTTTTAATCAAACCATTAAAAAATGGTTTGTTTTTACGGAAAATATATATATATATATATATTTTTCTTGGAACTTAAAAAAAAAACTAGGGGGACCTAATACATGTTAATACGACTCAAAAATAATGCCTAGCATCGTTTAATACATTGACACTTAGGCTCTAATAACTTTCTAAGGCCTAAACACCACGCCGACCACTCCAACTTTGGAGGATTGAGTGAAAAACTCGAAAATTATTAGTCGTTTAAACAACAAATAATTTCCAAGGAAAAAAACACTCTGGGCTTGTCAAATTAATGTTCAAGTCCTAGGAAGCCGAGTCTTTTACATACAGATACCATGCCAGCACATTTTATTACAATTTTCCCGAAGGGGTATGAACATATGGTACAAAAAATAAAAAGGGCCTAGAAGGTGTGATGGACTTCTAAACTCTGATAATGAACACTTTGACATGTTCAAGCTTTGTCGGTTCACTCGAAATCCACTAGGTGCAATTTAATGCTTAACAAGACTGAGGAACTTCTATTCGGAGGTTGACAGGGCGACTTGGGCAAATCAAAGGAGGCCGTACAGATTTGCAGGGAGGTCGTACTCAGTGACGCAGGCAGCCGGCCGTACAGCTGACGCAAAGGGCCATATGAGTGATGCAGAGGGTCGTATGGATCAGTCCGTAAAGTGACGCAGAGCCGTACACGCTGACACAGGGCCGTACGGATTAGGCAGTACACTAACGCAGAGGGTAGTACAGTGACGCAGGAGGGTCGTACAATTTTGTGGGGTTTTCTCTGTGAGGTTCGGTTGTACAATTTTTCCAGGTTGGGTCAAAATCGATTTCTGGATTGTATTGTTCTATATCTTGCTAATAAAATATATTCTCAGACTACTGCACCGGTTTTCCCATCTTGAGTTTTTCTGGGGGTTTTCATACCCAAAAATATTGGTGTCTCTATTGATGTGATTGACGTTCTATTTCTCTCAATATTTATTTTCCACTGCATTGTGAAGAAATCCATTTGTGGCTAAAAGTAATATTTGGGGTTTAATAACCTCGGATTCGGGTGCTAGTCGTGCTCACACGGGCCAACCTCCACATGGCACCAACACTGGCCCGCTCCACGTGCAAGAGGGTATCGTCCCAACCTGGAGGCCCTCCACCTGTCAGCACACTCCCCACGACGGCGGCGAACATTTAAGAACGGAGGACGCTCCCCTAGACCTGGCCTTCACTCCGCTGCATGTCAGCGACGTCGTGACGATGGACGAAGGTGCTGGAAGGCACCTGCAACATTAACTCTGCCACCTTTTCCAAGGATGACAACCTGCTGCATTTATTACTTATGTGGGATGGATGCAAGTTGGCTCGGCTCCTTAAAGCCAAGCGTCAACACTCCCATGTATTCTGCTGCCCTGATTTATGCTTGGTTATTCCTCGTGGCCCACCCTACGCTCCTGTTCCTCGACGCTCACTGGCAAATTGACACCTTGACGAGAACAAGAGGCACCCCCCGTCGTGGTAGCAGCAGAAAAGGCTCAGGCTCAGGCAGGTGACCAAAGCATGCTATGGAATGGACGGCAATGTATGGTTACGCTGAGAGTATTTCGGCTCGGACTCACAGTCTCATTGACGGATGGGAAGCTCGCAGGGTCGCGGCTCTCCTGGCCTCAGGAAGAAATGGAGGAAAAATCAACCATTATTGGATGATCAAAAACATGATGAGCACTTTAGTAGAAGAAATGGAGGCTAATTGGCAAGCCAATACCAGCACCCTTCGGAACATAAAACACAGTCTGACAGACGCTACTGAAAGACTGAGCACAATGGATGCCAACATGAATTGGGAAATCTTCTCCCTTAGGCACAGCCATGAGTTGGAAACCCTCAACAGCTCCCGAGAAAAAGATGCAGAAGCCTGCGAACCTGCGGCTCATGGAGATGCACCAGCCAAAGTGAATGCTTCGGTGAGGATGGATGCGGCTCAGCCACTTGCAACACTGGCCAACCATAAGATGCAGGATGGACACGACACTCCTGGACGCGGCTCTTCCCCTATTCTCCCCTCCCCGGGGATGATCGAAGATTATTATGAAGCCTGCCCAATCCTTAAGGAGGAACCAGACGCACAGTTTGCAGAAGTACACCCCTAGAAGGGTCGTTCTAGCCCCGAGTTATTTTTGTAATGTTCAGCTTTTTTGTTTCTACTTCTTTTACAGTATGTTATCTAGAACTCCCATAAATTATGACATATTGTTTTGGAAAAAGACCCGGTCTTTTTTTGGGCAGGCCTCATCCAGGAGGTCTTACTTTTGTATAATGACAATCATTTCAGTATTTTTGAGCGACTGGGATGGTGGCTTCATCACCTGAGACCTCCCCAGTCGACGCCTGATACTTCGGCTACCTATGTAATTTTCGCCATCTTTTTTGGCTCTGTTTATTAAATTTTCCTCTGCAACTTACAAACAAAAAAATATTTGGGGTTTAATAAAAAAAATTAACTTGCATACTTTAACTCAAGAGTGGATTTTAAGGAAATTTACATAGCTGTCACAACGCCTAGTTCGAAGGAGCAATTCAGAGTTGGGCCAAACCAAAAAATCAACCCACTCCTTTAATACTCATTAATAATTTAAAACGAACCAACGAGACTTTGCAATACTTTCACGACAACACAGCAACGATCGCACTTACAATATCAGCACTAGTCATCGTATATCTTTTTTGATTAAGTTAAATCCATAAAATGTCGTATATATCATTCAATATCATATGTTGTGGTACTTAAAATTAATTGCATTTGTTTTTTGTTTCAGTTTTTCCATTTCATCATTAAACTCCTAGAATAGCTTCTACTCTTTTTTATATAGTTTAAGAGCCATATTTTCTTTTATAGGGACCATCCCCCTTGGCTTCGCTAGGAGTAGCCTAAACGTAGGAGTCGAGTAATCAGGTGATAGCACTTGACTCTAACTTGCCCCCAAGGACACACCGAACGGCTTGAAGGTTTCCTGCCGCGTTCCCCCCAGGTGTGTATTGGGCGGCAACACAAATCATTTATCTTCTTTATTTAAGCATATATATCAGATCTAGATTAGCTTCAAATTCTACTTTCAAACTCGATCTAGATCCATAATTTTTATACTTGAAGTAGTCAATTTTTCTGAAATTTTTCCAAGTATAAAATTTGTAAAAATTTGTGTATTCTATTTGTTTAACCCACTAATTTGGATGTAATTTGCTTACTGGTTTTTAGCGGGTCCAAGGAAAAAGGGGAGGAAACTCTCGCAAAATTTCGTCATAATTTGCCAAATTTACCTTCCGGAGACCCTCTTTCATCATTGCTTTAAAACCTCTAGCTTGTAAGCCCTTACATCCAAGTCTAAAAGGACTAAGAGGCATTTATTTTGAGCAAATTGTAATCAATTATTAAAAGAGAGCAAGTGGGCTACATAGCGCCCACACCCCATCCCCCCTGGGGGGATTCGCAGTCTCAATTTTTGTGAAATAACTTTTTCTAACAAACACAACACAAGCACACAATCACTTTTTTTCATGCAGGATTGTATACTTTAAATGTTGTTGTTTAATAATATTTTCTTTTCATTTTTGCAAGTAGTTAAATAAAGCCAATCTCGTTGCCACGAAGTATGCTCTCACCACCACATAAAAGCATTTCCGATTAGTGGTGGTTGATCAAAAAGTGACACATAGATTTGGTAAGCATATATGTTTCTTTTCTAAGTTATTTTTGTTTAGCATTTGATTTTTAAGCACTCAAATTTGAACGAACATTTTGTTGTTTCTCAAAGTATGCTCTTTCCCTTTGCGGGCATTGGCCTGGTCCTTGGGAAATCAGAAAGAGTTGCAACAACTTATTAATTCTCAAACATCTAATTAAAAACTCACATATAATAAAATTAAGGACCCTCAAACTAAGTCGCACTAAAGCGGATATGGGGGGGTAACGGATACGGCAAATTTTCAAAAAAGCCAGATATGATACGGCGTGGAAACGGCATATATATATATATATATATATATATATATATATCATTGTCATCATAATCATCATAATATTATCATTGTACATCATCATCACCACCTGACACTACTATCGAATATCATTAATCATACATGTAACATGATACTATGAAAACTTTTAAGTAATATCATCTGAATCCTCATGCTCAGAGTTAGAGTCATCATCTATGTCCTTAACAAAAGTAGATCGAAAATAGGGATCCCGAACCTGGCTTGATTCCCCTGGACTTGAAGGCACCTATCCAACACCAATGTTCACATCCCCTAGCTATGGAAGTGGGTCCAAGTCCATCCAAGATAGAGGAGTTCAACAATCAGCACCACCAACATCAAGGTACATAGAGGGGTTGATGTGCTTGATTGAATGCCAATCCCATACCCTCATATATGTTAGAATCCAATGGCAACGTTGCAATCCTAAAATCCTGAAAACCGTTAAGTCTATTGAATTTTGAATGGGATTAAAAATTATACTTTTTGCATATGAAGTCCGATGAGGTTGGAACCACTCTCAAACATCCTGAAACAATTAATGGTAATGTTAAAAAATTTAGTAAAATGATAGAAAATGAAATATAAGGAGAATGTCACTTTTACTTTAAGAATTTAATATTACCATTTCCCTGAAACGTATCACCTCTTGGACGAAACGTATCCATACCAATCTGATACATATCAGTGACGTTTCAAGGCCGTATCCCCTCTGTTTCAGGATCCGAAACGGGGAACGACATTTGACCAAGGCTGCTTCAACGTTTCTGGTAACTTAGCCCTCAAAACATAGTGAAAATCCGGCACTCGAACATTAAGTATTGTGTGGGGAAATTCCTCAGAAGAAGCAGGAACCACTGGAAAGTGAGCTCAGGGCACCGTTAGGCTACACCCTTGTTGGTGTAGTGTTGAACACGCACTCGAGACTCCGTTCCAGCCCACACATCTTTGTGAAGAGCCACCTTTGCCTAATTTCCGGACATTACTCCTTGTACCTCACGGTATATCTAGAGCTCTCATTTTCCCTTAATTAAATCCACCTTTAATAATTCTAAAACTGACCAAGACACATTTGCAAAACATTTCACATTCAGCAACAACATGTTTGTTTAGGTATTCAACTCCAAGGCACTGGTATTTTAATTGTTATATTTTTTAAGCTTTCATCATGTCAATAGTTTAATTTCATGTTGTTGTCTTTAATTCCTTTTGCATAAACTTGGACAGTAAAATCACACTTTTTTTTAACTCCTAAAAACACCCATCTAATAAATTTTATAAAACACTTAACAGCCTTAGAAACTTTCCATAGGGACTACCCCCCTTGGCTCCGTTAGGAGTTGGCCTAAACGGAGGAGTCAGGATCAGGTGACATCCCTGACTCGAGACTTGCCCCCAAGGGCGCACCGAGCAATAGTGAGATTTCTGCTACGTTAACCGGGTGCGCAATCCGGCGGCAACAGGCATCACACATAGGAATATGCAGAAACTTTAGAACATGACACATAATTAGTTAATTGCGAAAGGGGGAGATGATGGAAATGGGTGAAGTGGCTAGTGAAATGGCATGACATGAAAAATGGCTAGGTAAAATGTTGTAAATGACATGAAATGAGGGTCATGCTTGCTTAAATCCCTAGGTGCGCATCAAATCCCATAAGATCATACACTTAGTCCAATTGAGGAAAGAAGAACTATAACCACATCATGATGCCCCTAGGCTACTGAAACAATATTGGGGATGCATGAGCCGTTATAAATTAACACTTTTGACCTCCTAATGCTATGTCCACACATAAGAAAGCATTATACCATAAGTCATATAGAGAGGATATGGCATAACACTTGTACCAACTGGATGTCCCCATCTGTCTCTGTCAAGTGGCAAGGAAGGTTGAGTAGGTTCGAAGAATCTTTGTGCTAACTGAAAGTGTCCCTGTCAAATGTCTATTAGCAACCATAGATCTCATCTGTGTAACTGCTGGATGTGATGGAAAATCACATAGGAAATGATGATGAAGTCACCCCACTTGTTAGGGGGTAACATTATGTAAACCAGTAAGAATAGTAGGTAAGAAAGAAGAACAAACTATTTGTTAAAAAAACACCTATGGGTATGGCCAAGGTGTTCTGCTGTAACTTTACTCTATTAACATACATATTTTATTTTAGTTATTAAAAGACGAAGAAGAAGAAAAGTTAACATTTCCATTTTGTGGCAGAGTGCAATATGCAGCTTAAGTTGGTTCTATGTAGGCACAAGGTTGCATACTATTGCAACAAGCAAACTAAAATATGATTGATGCATATTTCTGAAATATGACAGTATATACTAACGATATACAAGGTTGTAAAATAGTTGATCCATATTGCCTCCTTGATACTACAGTAATTGTGTGTCAAGGCCAAGGTTATGTCAAACTTATGGAACAAGTAATGGCATGATATCCTTATAAAAAGATAGTTACAAAAGAAAAGAATATCCTTCCTTCCCCATCATTTCACAACAGAATCCTTATATGTTCACAGCAGAACTAAGTGATGTTTTTTAATAATAAAGATGCTCCAGTTGGTGCTTTCCATTAGACTTTGAGTTGGGATGTTTTCTTTTTTCTTCTCCTTTCCGTCAGGGGCAATTGAATATTTTATCATATTCATAAATGAGTATTGTGAATTGTGGGACTTTCCTCGCCACCATACTGTAAACCGATTTTGAACAGAAATCAATTAACTAGTGGATTTGAGACAATGGAAATAATGATATTTGTTGAGTAGTCAACCTGTGTCTAAATACATATTTGCACATGCTACATTCCTGGACGCTCTTCAAAAATAATTGGCATGTAATGTGCTATGACAGGTGCACAGATATCAATATATCTGTTGTCGATGCCATAGTTACAATAGTAGTACCAAGGATTTCAACCTCTATATTTCAGTTTCAAACATAATGCTGTCAGTTGCAAGCTTTGGACTTCTGGTTATGATCTCCTCTTTATGTCATCTTTAGAGCTGTCCAGGTTTCCAAATACTGTTTATTTATTTACTTTATATCTGCTTTAGGGAGGAGATGCCCTCGGCACTCCTTATTTTGCTATTCATATTTTATGTATTCCCAAGTCCCACTGACCTATTTTCATCATTACATCTTTTAATTTCAATGCCGATATTTGAAAAATATTCCAGATCTTTTCCGTCAGCAGATGAACGAAAGTGCCGCACAGAGTCCCATTCGACATCCACTTCCAGATCAGTGATTCCCCACACTTCTTCTACATCTACAGCTAACAGGCCGGTTCCCACGAGAGCTTGAAGGAGGCTTCGTTCACAACACAATTCGGCTACCCACCCACCCCCCGCACAACCATTTCGAGTCTCAGAGTTCCATCACCAGATGCTTCCCAAAAACCTTGAGTGTTAGAAGAGCTGCTACAGACAGTCGGCTTCCGCCTAGGATCACACATCCCATTCCCCTCAGCCCAATTTTCTGTCATCAGACTGGGCAGGTTCCTTCTCGGTGATTGATCACCTTGTAGGGGAATCCTCTTCTTCTTCCTCCCCTCATTTTGCTTTTGCTTCTAGACCTGATGCACTTCGTCGCCAGTGTTTTATGTTCCATATGGGTTTTGTATTCGTCTTATTTTTTATTGCTATTATCAGCTCCTTGGCATGTTTGCTTTGTGTGTGTTAAGAGTTGCCTTTGCACTCCAACAATGTGCTTAGGCTAGTTGTACTTCTGAGTCCCATTTACCGGTCATTGATTGGAAAGTAATAAAATTCAAATCCACTCAATTTCTTTGCTGAAAATTATTTCTTAGCCAATTATAGACTGCTTCTGAATTTAAGTTGCCCGTTGAAAACGAAAAATTTGGCCATGCCCTAAATTGTATCCAAATTACCATCCGTTAATGAAAATATTAACCTACATGAAAATTGTGATCAAAATACTAAGCCCTGGATCTCTCTACCGTCATAAGGAGAAAAAACTATTGCAAGTATACCAAACCCACATTGCCCGCTATGACCCAAATGTCATTTCAAGCTCCCTAAATTTTGAGTCAGACTCAAAGATTAAGACACTTGACAGAAAATGCTTTTGATGTCTAAAGCTAAAATTGACTGGACATCTGCACTGGTTGCAAAAGAAAATCATATAATTCAAAAGCATTGAAATCCCTCGAATTTACAGTATAGCTCCTACAAACTTAACGGTCTGAATATTTTCAAGCGTCCAGACTCTGGTTATGGGGCTGCAAATAAACTAGCACCTCAAACTTCGATCAATTATATTTTTAAAATTTGAACGAAGAACATCGACGCCTGTTCGCGAGAAGAAAAGCTTGCAATTCTGTGAAAAATGAGAGAAGCAGAGACATACCATGATTGAGGCCGCGTAACTGAAACAGGAAAATAATAAAATGGGGGAATGACTGAATGCAGACTGCTGAAATATTGGCGGGCTTGACAAATAAGATCATCTCGCATAGATGTTATTAAAGGGTGGTGGTCCGTGTTTTTTTTGGGTTGAGATTTGGGATGCTTGTGTGGTAAGTTTTTTGGGGTGTTGTGTTTTAGTTGGATTGTGTTCTAACTATTGTGATGTGTTTTATTATGGCGAAGGTTAAAGTTGGAAACATCTTAGCATATCCTTGTTGGATGTGACTTTACGAGATCTATTTGGAATGAGATTATCCAGCGACTTGATCTACATACAACATGGAAGGATGGTTTGTTTAGAGGATGTGCACTACAATGGTTTAGAGAATGTAAAGAGATTCATTTTTTCCTAGTTGTGGTCTCCTGGGCAGTATGGCATTCGAGAAATGAAGCACTTTTTGAAGATAAGAGGCCTTCTATTAATACTACCACTTGCAGAATTATGTTGGTTGCTAAAAATTATTGCAAAAACACTGGTAATAAAAGAGTTATAAAGCAACCATCCTTCCAATGCTCATTTCATAGACCTGTGGCTTTCTTCGATGGGCCAGCGTTTGATGGACTTTGTGCTATTGGAGGTGTAATTTATATCAATATGGATCATTTTTATACTCTGAAACTCAACTGTGGCAACGGCACCAATACCAAGGCTAAACTGCTTGGTCTGTGGTGTGTTCTTGCAGTTTCCAGATATTTTGGTTTTCATGAAATCTCAGTTTTCGGTGACTCCCGGGTGACGATCAAATGGGAACAAGGGGAATATAATATCAATGTGATCTCCCTACATCACTAGTGCTGCAGAATTAAGGAAGTTGTACTTTTCTTCAAGAATATTTCCTTTGAACACATTTATAGGCAGCATAAGTCACTTGCAGATTCATTATCCAAAAAAGCACATGAGGGCGCTGAAGGCTATATCAGGTGGGAAGAATTTCAAGAGAATCTTCTACTCGATTCGGATCAGGTTTTCTTGTCTTGTTTGTGGTGGCTATGCTCTTTTTGTAATTTTGATGTATGATCTATGTCCAGACTTTATCATGATCACTCAAAGCATATGATGGATTACTAATGTTTTCTTAGTTATCTGGGTTTGTATTTTGGTTTCCATCATGCCTTCCTTTGTATAAGTCTTGATTTCACATCGACTTATGATTTTGTACTATTTGATTCTCATCAATGAATACCAATAGTACGGTATTTTTCCGCTGAAAAAAAAAATTAAAAAAATAAAAATAAATAAAGTTGGTAAAGAGTTTAAAATTTAAGTTAATAACTTAGTTTTTAATGGTGGTTTATATAGAGCATTTTTATGTCCGTGACATATTTATCGGTGCAGGGCCTTATTAGTTCAGCCATATACCAACCAGATTTTTCAAACTATAATGTTTTAAGGTAAGTTTTGAATTTTTATATTAAATTGAATTTCTAAAAATAATTTTTCACTGGTCGACTCTACAAGGACATCTCAATTTTTTGAGTGGGGGTTTCAACTACCATATGTCCACAAATGACATCACTATTTGCAATGAATGTATGTCAGGTTTCTTAAGTGTATAGCTACGCGGATCCTAGCAGCATTAAATTAAGATTGTAATCAATTTGGCTACTCCACTTATACAAGATGAATTTTGTGAATATTTTGCAACTTATCTCACTGATGATACTCATTCCTTGCAAAATGTTGAAGTTTAGTAGATCTAATGTATTTTTTCTCCTTTAATTTTGCGCGAGGAGAGCTTTTTGAGGTATCAAACCTCAAGGGAAGTTATCAGTTGAAGTTGTGGCAGAGTTGAAGAGAATCTCCCATGATTTTGTCTGAGGGATAACGAGTGATTTCTTTTTTCTTGCTCTGTAGCCAACAACAATGGCAATAAGCAGGGTTGCCAATTGGAATAAGAAAGTTCGTTTATTATTTAATCTAGCTTTCGTGATTGTGTTTTTTTTACTATTCAACGGAACTCAATTTACTTCCCCTATTTACCTAAGTAGGAAATCCTCAAAATCCTTGCATCGATGGAGCTCAAAAGCTTCCAGGTATTCAATATCCTATTCACAAACATCGAATTATGACGAGAAAAATTGTTCAGTCTCCACAACTTTTGTTGTCCTCTCGAGTATTCTCCATGAAAATGCTTCAGAAGCAGGCCATGATCTGCTGGAAGACAGTCGTAGCTTTGTTGAAAGTCATTCAAAAGTAGGCCATAATAACCTCGTGGTGCTAGCTATGGAGGAAGAAGACGATACTCCTTGCAGAGTAGAGAAGTAGCACTTGAATCATGATAACAAGTGTGAATATATCAAATCTCATCATAGCCAGTGCAATTTTGGAGGGTTTATTGAGTATATAGAGTTCTTCTAATGTGCATTTCAAGGATGGGAAATTATCAAGCACACAATGTTGATTGTGTGGCTTATGGTTTTGTCATATATGTTGGGGAATACGACAACAAATTATTTCTGCTTTTCTTTGAAAATGATGTCTAGTCTGTTGAAGTTGCATCCAACAGTTGCAGGTGTGACTCTTCTTCCTCTGGGAAACAGAGCGCCTGATGTGTTTTCCAATATTGTGTCCTTTGTTGGCGCAAACACTGGTTAATCGTGGGTCAATAGTGTCTTAGGAGGTGTTGTTTTTGTCATGTGTATTGTGTTTGGATCCATTAGTCTCTTGTTTATGGTTCCGAGGTTGCTCCTTTGTCAGAGATGTTGGTTTCTTTCTTGTTATTGTGTCTTCATTACATGTTATTTTGATTGTTGGCGAGATCAATCTGTTGGGAGAATTGGGCTTCTTATCGATATATTTCATATATGCATTTGTTGTTGTGGTGAAGGAGTTATTGAGGAAGCAGGCAACCCATAAATTCAATTTGCACATTTGCGATAAGCTTCTTTAATGTGAATGTGTGGCTACTGTTTTCGCACGATGCGGTATGTGGGGAGAAGGTTAGTAGATGCCCATTTCTTCCTCACCTCCACCTGTTTACTCCTCTCGCGACATGGAGGTTCTCCTTTATTAGTCAATTCTTTATATGATCATTTTATTAAGATCATCCATAAAATGAGTGTAAATCCTCCAGCATGGGTTGATTGACTGGTAAAATTATCTTAAGGGGTTGATTTTAATTTAAGATTTCGCAAAACAATCCCAAGAGTCAGGGACATCACCACCTAGTGGTTGGCCCTTGTTAAAATATATATTGGTTAATTGGTATGAATAGAAAATTTCCAAATAGATTCACACATTTCATTTATTAATTATGATGATGTTATTAGTCATTGAGACCAATATTGGATTAATAGATTACAATAAAGAAAATTATTGTGTTGCTTTTAAATTCTATTAATTATGATGTTGTTATTAGTCATTGAAACCAACATTGGTTTAACATATTTTAATAAAGAAAATTATTATGTTGATTCTAAATTCTATAGATTGCAACTATAACTTACTTTGGTTTTCATGGGTTAAGATGTTATAGATTTGTATCATTTGTATATACTTATTATGAGCTCAACATGTCACGTATAGGAATAGAAACTAGGTGAGGAGGATAACACTCCATCCCACAACTATTTGGGCTAGACCCAATTGACATTTCTAGAACGAGAGATAATAAAGCTAAGTAAAATAGTAAGTTACATAACACTTTTGAATTTTTACGAATGTCAAACTTTCAACTTTATCAAATAACTTTGCCTTTTTGAAATGGATGAGATAGCCTATTAAAGCATAATTTATGTAACAAAGTGGACACCAAGCATGCTTAGTTTCCCAACCAAATTCAAATAGGAGAAGAACATAGTCATTTAACCAACACTTAAAAGGTCGACGAATGAAGTAATTTAATTCTCATAAAGGTATATTGATTTTAAATTCTCTAATATTTATATAGTAGCAAGTCAAAGAAGGGGTGGCAGGTTCAAGGGGAAGGAGGCGAGGGGATCATATATTATCCCTAGGGAAATGTAGAAAGAGATTTCACTTAGGGATTGGGTCATGTTGACAACAATGAGGAAGAGACAAGAAGAACATTTCAAAGTTTGCAACTACTTAAGAAGCCAAGGGTGAATCATGCAATAGTTGTTGAAGCCTCCTCAATCATAATAAGTTTCCCTCCGCAACAATCAATTCCTCAAATTCCATGTATTTTATGCTTGGTTCAAATAAAATTAGGACTAGCCAAACATTTTGTCGTAGTATCACATTTTCAAGTGTTGTAAACCCATGACATAGAAGTAGATCACCTTGCTAATATGGGAGTGAGCATGGTCGTCGAAGAATATACTATAAAAACAAAATTGGGGGGTTCATTCATACCCCTCCCACGACATTTAATCTCAATAAGTTCACAATGGAAGTCATGCATGAGTGTTTGGTCATTCGTGTCCAAAAGGATGATGAGTTATGGCATTTACTTTGCTCCCATATCCAATGCATTTAGTTGTCAATGTTGGATTTAATACCGATTACAATAGGTCTGCAAATTGATTTATATAGTTAAACACATTAAAAATAAGGCAATGGCACACAACACATCAACACATTACACATAAATTACCGTGAAAACATCTCTCCTGGAGGAAAACCAGTTAACCAGTGAGCTTTCACTCGTCTATTAATCAAACACTCAAAAACATGCATTTACAATTGTGACTTGCTAGACCACAAATCGCACTTCAATAAATGATCATGCTACACACTGATTCTCATAGTACAATACTTCATGCATAGCCATTACATATTGTTTATAGATGCAATACAACCAACTACTAATCAATGACAATCCATAACTTCCTAACCACTTTCAATTATTATGTTAGAGTCAACTTGACTAGGTCAATTTTGGTCAATTGCCCATTGAGGTTCAGTCTTTCCATCGACTTCCCATCGACCAGTTGTTTGCCTTCAACTAAGCAACTATTCTTGTCTTGGCCAACCAGGCTTCCACCATTTGTCACCTCTAACTCTAGTCGACTTATACCAGTCAAATATCAACTTTGCTAGTTGATTTACATGCAATGAATATAACATTCCAAGCACTCTCTCACTTGTTGTCTTCTTTGCATAAACATGAGATTCATAACTTCAGTTCAATTTAACAAGGATGACAAACCCATTGTTTCCCTACACCAGTAAAAATTCTCTATGCTCACGGACTTGGTCAATGAGTCTGCAACATTCTTCATCGTGTCTACCTTTTTCCAGTAACACTTTCTCGTTCTCCATTATCTCCCTCGTGAAATGGTATTGAGCATTAATGTGTTTCGTCTTCGAATGATATGTTGGATTCTTCACCAAGAATATTATTGTTTGACTATCACAATCCAACCTAATAGCATGTTGTCTGAACCCAACATTTGAACACAACCTCCGCAACCAAACAACTTCCTTACATGCAAGAGTAGCTGCCATGTATTCATCCTCATTAGTCGATAGTGCACGATTGAATACCTTCTACTCATCCAACTGACTACTCTGCCGAATATCTTGAACACATATCCATTGGTCGATATCTACAACATAGTCGGAATCGACAAAAGCATGTACATTTATTTCCTTGTTGTACTCAAGTTCTCCTCCATAACAGATTGCATAATCCATTATGCCACGCAGATACCTAAATACTCTCTTGCCTGTGGTCCAGTGCTCTTTTCCAGGTGTCGAAATGTACCTTATAAATACTCCCACTGTATGGGCAATATCCGATTGTGTACAGACCATAGCATGTATTAGACTACCTACAATACTAGCATAGGGCACATGTAACATGTTCCTTATTTCTTCATGTGTCTTAGGACATTGTTCAATAGATAGCTTGACTTCGACGGGAATAGGGACCTTAATCGGTCAACTCTCCTGCATGTTGTAACGTTTCAGAGTTGTCTCAACATATTTTATCTAACTTAACTAGAGTCTTTACCTGCTCGATCTCTCTGTATTTCCATTCCAAGAATGAAATTTGTTGCTCTGAGGTTCTTCATGTTGAACTTGGACGATAACTGCAGTTTCACCTCCGTTATCAAGTCCATGTTATTTATAACCAACAACATGTCGTCGACATATAGAACCACATATATGGAATGACCACCGACTTTCTTCCCATACACATAGTGATCAACATTGTTTCTCACAAACCTCAATTATTGGATGTACGTGTGAAACTTCTAATACCACATCCTGGGCGATTGTTTTATATCATAGAGAGACTTCTTAAGCTTACAGACCAACTCCTTTTCTTCTTCCACTGTAAAACCTTCAAAATGCTTCATATGGAATTTTGTTGTCTTTACATCCATCTATTCTATCTCAAGGTCAAATGTTGCAGCTAAAGATATTAGTACCCTTATGGAAGTTAGCTTAGCAATAGCCGAAAAAATTTCACCAAAGTCGACTCCCTCGACTTGAGAATACCCTTTCACTACCAGTCGAGCCTTGTACTTCTTGACTTGACTGCTACATTCAACTTTTTCTTGAACACCCACTTATTGCTATTGAGTTTCCTTCCATTTGAAAACGCGACTAGATCCCATGTTTCATTTTTCTTCAAGGACTACATTTCTTCTTCCATAGCGCTTTTGTGGTTTTTTCCCTTTGTTGAGTTGATTGCTTCCTTCACTGACCTACGATCATATTTTATGGCAGCTAATGTAAAGTAGCACGAAATTCAGGTTGAATATACCTTTATGTTTGTTGCCTTGCTCAATCAGACCTCTTGACATCCATAGTCTATTGTTCGACCTCTTCATTGGATTCATTCAAGTCACCTAAATCCAAACTTTCGTTCTTCATTCCAAACTATTGATTTTCTAGTTTTTCTCTCTTAACCTCTTCATCCATGGAAGTTCCTCCAACTTCTTTGAAGATCACATCTCTACTATAAACTGCCTTCCTTATCATTGGGTTCCATAACTTATACCCTTTCACTCCATCCTTGTACCCAACGAAGATGCATTTCTCCAACTTGTTGTCGAGTTTGGTTCTTTTCTCCCTTGGGATGAACACAAATGCATCACACCTAAACACTCTGAGATGTGTAAGAGAGGGACTTCAACCAACCCATGCCTCATATGGATTCTTTTCGACCAGATCCGTCAACGACGACCTATTCACCGGGTAGCACACCATGTTGACTGCCTATGCCTAGAATAATTGTGTGACTCCTACACTATTGAGCATGCTCCTTGCTTTCTCCATCATCATTCTTTTCATTCTTTCAACAACTCCATTATTCTTAGGCGTGTAGGGCGTTGTGTTTTGTCAAGCTATACCTTGTTGTCTAAAGAATTGGTCGAATGCCTTTCCACATAACTCTCCTTTGTTATCAGTTCTCGACACCTTGACTTTTTTACTAGTTTGATTCTCCACAAGAGCTTTAAACACTTGATACTTCTCAAAAACTTCATATTTCTTCTTAAAAAAATACAACCATGTCATTATGGAGAAATCATCCATGAAAGCAACGTAATACTGAAATCCTCCTAGTGAAGGGATCAACACAGGTCCAAATACATCATTATGTATTAACTCTAGTATTTCTTTAGCTCTAGTAGCACTAGATGAGAACCTTACACGACTTTGCTTACCATAAATACATTGTTCATAGAATTCAACTTATTCAAATCAACCAGGGAGACCTTCGACCGTACCTTTGTTGTGCATAGCACGAAGACCTTTCTCACCTATATTTTCCATCCATTGATGTCGCAACATGGTTGAGTCGACTAGGCAATAAGATATTGTGTTGTACTTCGAATATACCACATTAGCACTTTTGTAGGTGTTTGTTCATCCCAATAGCTTATATAAGGTTCCAATACAAAATCCCCTCATTAATACCATCTCTCCTCGCACCATCTTGCACATATCTTTCTCAAATATAGACTGAACACCTGCATTCCCCATTTTACTGACTAAGATTAGGTTTTGAGCCAAGCCTGGGATATGCAACACTCCTGGAAGTGTTCATATTCTTCTATCTTCCAGTTTCAGTCGAACTTTACCTCATTCGACTATCTTGGTCGGTGAATCATCTCCCAACAGAACATCACCACCATCAATCTTCTCATACTCACAGAACCACTCTCTGTGATGTGTCATATGATATGATGCACCCAAATCGATCAGCCAAGAACAATGATATGAACGTGTACTTGTGGAGGCCAAATACACATCGCCTTTTTCTTCTTGCAAAGACTTACCATCTGTCAAGTGACCTTCTTCAGACCCTTTTCCTTTCTCGACTTCCATCGAATTACACTTTTTTCTATAATGTCTAACTTTGCCGCATCGCCAACATGTTTTCTTCATTGGACTAGGATATCTAGTCTTATATCTACCTCTCGAGTTTGATTTTTCTATCGGAAGTTTTGCCTTTTCCTCTTTCTATCAGTCAAGCTCTTACCGTCAAGGCCTTGTGGGTCACTCCTTCCATGTGCTTTTCATCTCTTTTGACAATAGAGATGCGACCACATCGTCAATCTTCAATGTGATACTATTGATTCCAATAGCCACAACCATGCTATCCCAATAATTTGGTAAAGAACATAATAGACTGATACATTTTTCCTACTCGGTGACTTTATTATCCATGGACAACAATTGATTGATTATAGTGTTGAATGCATTCAAGTGTTCTGTAACTGAGTCACCTTCACCCATCCTCAAAAGATTCAACTTCTTTCGAAGAAACAACTCGTTAACCATAGATTTCAACTGGTACAAGTTCCCCAACTTTTCCCATAGATTCTTTTCCATGTCTTCTTTTGAGAGAATCAACAACACAAAATCTGCTAGACAAAGTTGGATTGTACTCCTTGCCTTTCTATCAATCTTTTGAAAGTATTCCTTAAACATATGTTTGACGGACAATCCACTCGAGCGGAAGCAAGCCAGATCTCCCTAGCTCAATGTGAGTCTAGAACAAATAGAACATAACATAAACCACTTTCCTAGATCTAGTTAAGGATCAAGTAATCAGATGTCTTACCTTAAGTTTGTAGCCCTTTCTCCTGGATGTTGTTCCATGCCTCGCGGTTGTCATATCTCAGCTGCAAGACCTGCCAAGACACATAGAACAAGACAAACAAGTAAAAAGCATCTAAACGATATCAAATCTAAGTAAACAATTAAGCATGTAAACTACACAATATCATCAACACAACAATATTGGTGGAAAGCATTTATATTACTGTAAAAATGGGGAAAGTACATAGAAGAGAACGACTACAACCAGAGCTCAATGAAGTAATCCTTCTCCATCCAAATCAATGCCATATCCTCCTAAGGAAGTATGAGTCTCTCAATGGATGAGTAGAGATCTCTCTAAGATGATTTCACCAGCATGTAGACACTATAGACTTCCTCCCTTTGGAATGGGAGTGAGCTTCATTTATATAGGACTAAGTGGATAGGGTAGGTTGATATATGGTAGGAGAGAGATAGGGGATCCTTCCAAGAGGTTAGGAACCGAGTGCCATCTCTCCCAAAAGGTCAGGGATAAGGAAACATGTCAGCTGGCTTCGAGAATCGGCTCGAAGGAGCTATTTTTGTCCATTAACTGACATCATCGCACCCTGCAAGAGAGCAAGCTGCAACGTCGCAAGTTGCATGAGGGCAGCTTGCAATGACCTCTCAAAACCTAGTATGAATGGGTTTATATCTCTTCTAGGTTGATAACTTAGTCAAGGAAACTTTAGGGATGTATACATTGAGTCTTATGATGGTAAGATTTAGGTGTAACCGAATGCCCCCAAAAGCATGAAGCTGTTGAAAAATTGGATAGGTGAAATGCTTTGACAAAAGGAATGGCAATGGCTTGTCAGATGAAGGACGCTGCTGCATTACGACTGACTCTAAGCTCACAATCTCATATGACATACAACATGGCTTCCAACCAATACAATGCAGATCCATGGTAGTAATGATCGACTGAACACAATCATGGCTACTAGACACAAGCGTAGATCCATGATGAGATGATAACACAGCCACGATCAATACAAATTTGGATCTGTGTGATATGACTCAATACAATCTCCATCGCAACCTGGGTAAAACATGACTCCCCAAGGTCTTCAAGCTGAACCCGCAATGATACGAATCTATCCATGTGATTACAAATGTCTTGATGTCGAACATGGTAGAAACCACTTGATTACCGGTCATTGATGTATATCGTTAACAAGGGCAAGGGAAATCACCATTGATGTCAATGATTCCCAAGGTATCACAGTACATATCATCAAGCGTGAATAAATGAGTTGAAGTTGAACGCGAGATGAAATCTTTCAATCAAGAGTCAATGATGTAAACTCATGTTGAAAGCGAGGTAACCAACCATTGAGGCATGCAGGGCCAAGGTACTTGGTTGGTTTCTAGATTCAATCCTCGGATGATGATTTGAAGTCGACAAGGATGAATCTGCTGAAGGAGGGCCATGATGAATCCCCCATCATCGACACGAAACATGACAAAGGATGTGTAGAGAAGATCGGATGGTAGAGTAACATACAAGACCGACTCAGAGTAGACCGACATGATGGAAGGTGTACTGATTGCAAATAATGAGTAGTGATAATATTCTTGAACATGGGCATGGCATGCCTTGGCAGTATTGACTTGACGAGTTAGGATACCAACTCCTAATGCAACTGATGATGGAAGCGTTCTTTGAATGACTCAAAGGAGTGACAAGACTCAGGAAGTAGGTGAAACTCGAGGACAAACGGATGATCCAAGTGCAGTATGCAAATGCAAATGAGTGCCATGTTCAAGAAATGACTAGGTACTGCCACAGATAAAGGGTGTAACATAAAAGCTTTCCTTTTTCCCCATCATGAACGATGAGTGCCTCATGTGTTTTTTACGAGCTTGATGAAGGTAACCAGATGCTCGGTATAGCTCATCTAATAGATGAGTCCAATCCCAAATATTTTCCGAACCTGGAATAGGAGGGGTTCGTCCCATGACGGGCCCTTCGATGTGAAAGTTTAACGAGTCCATAGAAGGTAAAACTCTGTCGTCATTTCATGTTTAGAGAGTCTGAAAAGAACTAAAGAAGACTCCAACGGTTCTTTTTCGTAAAGTTAGACTCATCGCCCAAAAAAGGGTAAAACAATGCAGGAGAGGACTCTTCTAGTCATGATTGGATGGAGTATTCCTTTTTCGTAAATAGTGCCCCCTGGTTCGAAAAAGGGGTAAACTATCACCAGGGAGACGACCATTCAAATTCTTTAACAAGCACAAATGCGACAAGTTCGCTTGGCAATCTTTTTGTATTTCGAGAGCCTGAAAAGAGCTTAAAGATAGACTCCATGGGGTCCTTTTCCGTAGGAGTTTAACGAGCCCGGAAAAGTGATAAATCGTAACTCGATAACTTATTCTCATGGTTTTAAGAGCACGAGAAAGAACAAAGAGTAAGCTCGTCATCATAAAATAATTACAATCTAACGGATACAAAACAATGACAAAACTTTCAAGGGGTTGTTCATACCTGAAAAGACCGTTACAATGCGAGAATGGTGTGCAAAGAACACTTAACAACTCCTGCACACTTGAAAACTAGGTCAAAAAGTCAACCAAGTATTCAAATGTCATAAAAATAATCCAAACTATAGCAAATGACCTAAAAAGCATCAAATATTTGAAAAAGAATATGCCTTTTGTTTGTAAATAGAAACAAAAACCAAATATAGTCGCCATTGTTCATTTGCCAAATTTGGGAGAAGAAGTGCCATTTGGAGCCAAAACTTCACTTGTCGATTCCGGGAGCTGCGAGCAACCATTTCACCAGCCATTTGGAGCAGGTAACTCTAAACTTCATCCAGCACATTTCCAGTGGTTTACATTTTTTATTTTAGTTCATTTTTTTGGGTTTTGAGTTGGTTTGTGGAGGGCTATTGCGTCCTCGGGTCGTCGCAAGTCTCCCTTTCGGGACCTGCGACGAACCCGAGTCATCGCAAATCCCACAAAGTCAGGTTGTGACGATGTCGCACTGTCCATATTGACGGGGTACGACGGCGGAAACGTCCAACCCCAAACACAAACCCTGCCCAAAAGGTGAACTTTCAGTGGTTGAAGTGAGTCCTAATGGTGTTAAAATGCTCCTTTTGGTAGGTTAATGGCAGCCAATCATGGTCTTAGAGTGGCGTGAGCGAGAACACAAGGTAGATGACGTGCAAGCTGCAAGTGACCCATTATGTGTAGAAGCACCGAGGAACTGTGGTCTCCTAAAGTTCTTCCAGATTCAGGGCATGAGGGCCCAAATCCCATTGCTGACACATATGCTTCGATGTTGGGATGCGGCTCAGCAATATTTTGTGATCGGTGAGCATATATTTATTATGGATGTCGAGGACATCTACTTTTTGACTGGATTGTCCCGGAGGGGGGACAATGTAGCTCTTACCGGATCACGGGGAAGTGATCGGACCGTGGATGACACGATCCTACAGCATTGTACTCCTCATACCCGTGCTTCTAGTGGGAAGATTCTCATCAAAGAAGTACAGGAACATCTGCTGCATACCATACTTTTTACCATCACGAGGATATAAGGGAGCCAAGCTCCTCACTTAGCTACCAGGTCTCAGATGCTATATGTGGAGGACTGAATGTCATCGAAGATCTTCAACTAGTGCGAGGGACTCCTCGCAAACATTTGAGCTCAGCTGACCAAGTGTCGGCGGGGAGAGCTCAAGCAGTTCGGGTACGGGTCGATAGTGATATCGTTTCTATTGGAGTGGGTTCCCCTCTTGCGCCCGTAGGTACCGTTGGATGACAGGGATCCTAAGGATCCTCACATGGCTAGATGGACAGAGGTGATGGCCCGCCATGGTGGGGGCCCCATCATCGAATATGGTCCTAAGTTCTTCACCTAGCTAGAGGGCTAGTTGCTCATGGTGGAGGACTACTCGTACAGTGGTACGGATTACAGAGATGACCCAGACTTGGCACTGACCGAGGGAGAAATATGGGGAGATATATGTAAGAACAAAAACCCTTGTACTTTTTAGTTTTGTATATTTATGATTTTTGTGTTATAGTGCTGACAAGTTAATAACATGTGTGTGCAGATGTGGTCCCCGTATGACTTGTAGGACTCTCTCTTCTTGCGAGGAGAGATAGAGGAGAGGGAGCAGTCATGGCTCCAGCCATACATGCTGCCATCGTGGAGATGGAGGACGTCTACGTGAACCTAAGTGGGTTGAATTTAGATGTTCCAGAGCTGATAGTGGATGAGTTACCGCGGCCTATGTAGGGGTATACGGTGGGAGCGTCTGCGCGCTTCAACGCACTGCTTCGCAGGGTTGCGAGAGCAGTTGACTGCTTCCATACTCAAGAGGATAAAGCTGTTAGACCTAGGGGTGTATGAGCTAGGAATTGGGCCTTTTGTTGTTATTATGTATGTACTAAGAGCTTAGAGACCTTAGATTTTGTACTACTGAAAGCTACGAGGCTTCAGATCTTGTATAGTCTCACTGAAAGCCGTTGTGCTTCAGATTTTGTACCAACACTATTTTTTATGATGATATATATATACAGACATTCTAGCGGTTTTATACATTATGTGTTTTAAATGGATGAATGATGTGGTCTTGTTTATGTGTTTGCTTATAAAATGAGTTATTTACATGTTATGTCTACTTTTAACAATTCATGAATATGCTTATGTGTGTGCAATGTACCAATCTAAGATGAAGTTGGCCATGGAGTCGGCAACTGTGTTCACGTATCGTGGTATGTGTAGGTACTGAATGGATTCGAAGGACCTTTCCAGAAAACAGACTCGTCTATAGAGATAAAGTAAGGTAGGATCGCGGATGGCGTAGATTCGGTTAAGATGAGAGACCACTAGTTGAGAATCCAAGTGGATGACAACGTGGTCCATACCCAAAGAAATAGCATCAGTTAGGGTTCCAATGACTGCTTGATATTTTGTAGCATTGTTGGTCATGAAACCTAGACACATTCCCCCTTAGTTGATGAGCTCGCCAGTAGGTGAATAGAGTACCCAGGCTGCCGAAGCAAGGTTGTGGGTATGCTTGTTGGCGCCGTCCACGAATCCGTAGCAAGTTGCCATCTACACACGCAGACAGAACATGGTATAAGAAATGAAACAAGACCTAAGCACGCAAAAAATCAAAGCGTCACACCGCACAAAAAACACACACACGCCATGTACAGTATATACAAAAGTACTTAGTACTTATGCATGAAAGACTGAGGCATAGTACGTCTTCAGGTAAAGCCCATTGCGAGGCTCACCTAAAGATATCCTGTCGTAGTCTTCAAGATCATAGGCTCCCTTCTCTAAGACGCGTTTCACTATGTAAGGTCCATGCCACATGGACTCAAACTTTCCTGCCCCCAACTTATCATGTATTTGGTCGTATGTGAGGACCAAATCTCCTTCGCTATAAGCGCAAGGTTCTACTGACTTGTTGTACTGCGCTTTGATGCGTCTTTTATGAGCCTCGTTGGCAAGAGCGACATCTTGGCAAGTCTCGTCGAGCTTAGCTAGGTGGAGGAAGCATTCTTCCTCAGCAGTAGTGTTGGGGAGAAGTTTGATGGCAAGCTTGAGGGACGGAATCTCACACTCAATAGGGAGGACCGCCTCCAATCCATACACTAGTTGGAAGGGAGTAAATCCAGTGGCAGTTTTAACGGAAGTTCGATAAGCCCATAGTGCGGAGAAGAGCATGTTATGCCAATTGGACTTGTGCGTACCCACCATGCGTTGGACCATGGTTTTCAAGACCTTGTTGATGGTCTCTACTTGTCCGTTTGACTGTGGGTAGTATGGTGTTGAGTTTTCATAGCGAAAACCCAATCTATCGCTCAACTCGTTGACCATGTGGTTCATAAAGTGAGAACCATGGTTAGTAACTATCGCTTGAGGAACTCCGAACCATGCTATTACATGATTAAACATGAAGAGTGTGGCGGTCTTGCCGTCGTTCATGTATGTAGGCATTGCCTCGACCCACTTTGTAAAGTAGTCCACAGCTACAGTGACGTAACTATGCCCCCCGGCCGAGGTAGGCTTACAATGCATGAAGTCAATGCCCCATTTAGCGAAGGGGCCAATGGCAATAACCGGGTGTAACAGGGCAGGATGGGTGCTTTTTCGTATGAAAATGTTGACATGGAGGACATTTTTTTATGGCCTCGATACAATCTTTGAAGATAGACAACCAATAATATCCCGCACAAAGAATCTTCTGGGCTATAGCCATCCCAGAGAGATGACTGCCACAAGCCACAACGTGACAGTCATTTAGGACGTGTTCATCCTCGTCATGAGTTAGACAACGTCGAAGAATGGAATCGATGCCACAACGGTACAAAGTATCACTGATAATCAGGTAATACTTCGCATGGTGGCGTATTCGACGACGATCGTCGCGAGACAATTGAGGGCTGAAACGTTGGGTTTGAAGATACAATGTGATATCTCCATACCATGGATCAAACGTACTCATAAGAAACAACGACTCATCTGGAAAAGAGTCATTGGGCTCAGATTCTACATTAGCACGAGGAAGGTCGCAGATGAGCTCAGCAAAAACCAAAGACTTTTTAGACTTAACCTTTTTGAAAAGAAGATCAAATTCTTGCAGTATCACGATCCAGTGTGAATACTTGCCCCCAAGCACCTGACGTGTAAGAACGTGGTACATGGGGTTCGAATCGGCGATGATGGTGGTGGTGTGAAGCAAAATGTAATGTCGAAACTTCTGCACAGCGATGACCGTCGCGAGAGCGAGCTTTTCAACATGTGAATATTGAGTTTCAACGTCAATGAGACCTTTACTGGCATAATATATCACATGTTCTTGGGCGTTATGGTCTTCCTGCACCAAAACCATGGCGATAGTGGTGTCGGAAGCAACGAGGTATAGAATGTAATCTCGATAGTAATTCGACGGTTGGAGCACAGGGGCATGCGTGATGGCATGTTTCAAACTATCAAAAGATTGTTGAGCTTGGTCATCCCAAATGAACGGGACGTCTTTTTTCATCAATCTCATGTAACCTTGAGTCTTTTGTGCGAAATTACAAACAAAACGCCTTAAATAAGTCGCTCTTCCTTGTAGACTCTGAAGTTCCGTAATATTGGTTGGAGGTGGAAGAGTGACAATGGCTTCCACCTTCAAGGGATCAATTCGGATCCCATCTTTCGAGACGATAAACCCTAAGAGGCGTCCAGACTCGACACAAAAAATACACTTATGAGGATTCAGATGGATATTGTACCATCTGCATCTGAGGAAAACAACCGTTAGATGGTCTATGTGGAACTCGCGCTGCTTTGAGTGGGCAGGGAGGTCATCCAAATAGGGTTCCACAAAGTCCTTCAGATCATGGAAGTTGTACAACATGGCCCGCTGGAATGTGGCACCAGCGTTTTTAAGACCAAACGAAATTTTATGATACGCAAACGTTCCCCAAGGGCAGATGAATGCAGTCTTGTGTTGGTCGACGGGGTGGATCTCAATCTGGTTGTATCTGGAAAAGCCATCCATGAATGAAAAAATGACACTTTCGGCACAATTGTCGATAATCTGGTCAATAAAGGGAGTCATGTAGTTGTCCTTAGGACAAGCCTCGTTGAGATCTTGATAATCGACGCAGACGCAGATGGTACCTTGTTTTTTAGTAACAGGGACGACGTTTGAGACCCATTCTGTCAATGGGACAGGGTAGATGAAGCCGACCTTCAAGAGTTTTTCAATCTCAGCCTTGATTGCCGCAGTCTTCCGAGGGTGTACCAGTCGCAACTTTTGGCGGACAGGTTTGACGTCGGGATAGGTTTTAATCTCGTGTAAAACAATGGTGGGGTCTATCCCAGGCATCTCCTCATAGGTCCAAGCGAACACGTCTCGGAATAGCTTGAATAAGTTTATGTAAGCAATGACTTCTTCAAGGGAACATTTATGGCCTAAATGAATGTGTTCCACGGCACCAGGAGTAACCGAAATGTCTATCGAAGTGGTGGGTTCAATGTTGGCTAAGTTGCCTTCGGAGTCCGTTTGACACGTAAGTTTCGAGGATTGATACCCAGAGTAGACATCCTGTGTAAAGATGGTGCTAATGCTATTCTCCACAATATCCAAAATGGGAAGGAAAGATGAATGATGATGGAGGTCTTCCCACGGAGGATCATCTGCACTCATGATTTCCATGATGGACTCGTCAGAATGAAAAGTCCGTAGCAGGGGATCGAGTGATGTCTGTTGTGGAGAACAGGAGGTGGAGGCCATAGCTAAGTGGTCCTTCGGTGCAGATTGGATAGCCTTATATGTGAGTTCGGCGGGTGACAGAGGCATAGTGACAGAGGCATAGTGTTTCCAATCAGGTTAGTGGTGGCTTCGTCAGGTACAAGTCATGAATCAGTGGAGTTGGGGATAAATGAAATCTGTGAGGATATCATGTTCACCATGGCAACATCATTTGGGGGATCTGAAGTAGGAAAGACGCCCATAAGGGATGAGTCCTTAAGGAGGCCGACCCCCACGCTCTCATACTGATGCGAAGATTGTCCAATCGAAGGAACGTTATCGCCCGGGTGAGTAGCGGTGTCAGGTGTGCAGAAATCCAGTTGGTCGACAGTAACAATTCGGCCTTGATGAGGGAATTGTATTATGCGGAAGACAGATGATGCGACCGCAGTCATGGCATAAAACCAATTTCGACCAAGCAGAATGTTATAATCTAACGGCGCAATGACCACTTCTATGTTAATGGTTGCGGTCTTGCCCCCCTACTCGAATGCTAAAGCTTGTAACAACCCATGAGGTTGAAAGCCACGTTCATCGAAGGCTCTCAAAGTGGTAGGAGAATGGTTCAACTCGGGAGAGCCAATGGCTCTCCAGCATGAGATCGACATGACCGAAGTAGAGGCACCTTCGTCCAAAACGTTACAATGGATTGTCTTCCTAGCAATGTTTGTGGCAACTTGAAATGCCAACTGATGGGAGAGCCTCGGTTTGAACTACTCTAGCCGGAACATGATGGTATTCGATGAATCCGAGTCAACTGCACCGATGGCAGCGAGGAGAGTCTTGCGCTGATTAGGACAGTTTTGCAAGACTTCGAGCGTCGACATAGTACAAGGAGCTTGTGCTAGGTCCTCTACAATGTTGTGGTTTTGACCAGCCCGATCATTAGGGTTGAAAACCGATTTTCTAATCGTGCTCTTGGGTGGATGCAAAACTGACTCGAAAGAGGGATTCTCAATGGTGAGAGGAGCAACCGGTACGGTGACGTCAGGCATCGAAGTGGAAGCTCTTTCAGTATTACTTCCAATAGGTTCATTTGCTGGAACAAAGTCATACAAACGAGAACAGGTGTTCAAGTTGATGGTCTCGCTACGCATCATGAGAACATGTGCGGTGGTGGATGCTTCTCCTTGGGAAGGAGAAGTGTGAGCGATCAACTGCTGATTTTGAGCAGGGAAGGCATCGTTGAGAACTGCGGGTGTGGGTTTTCCCTTAAGAGAATTTTG
The DNA here is from genome assembly GCA_027924585.1 of Larix kaempferi. NCBI lineage: Eukaryota > Viridiplantae > Streptophyta > Pinopsida > Pinales > Pinaceae > Larix > Larix kaempferi. The sequence continues at coordinate 31,025,074 of BSBM01000372.1, forward strand.
AAGTTCATCTCTATGGGGACACTCTTTAGAAAAGTGGTCATCACCACACAATAGACAAGGATACTTCAACTTCCTTTTCTGTTTGGAGTCATCAAGGGTGCTCTTATGTTCCTGCTGGGTGGAAGATTTCTTAGGTTTCCCTTTGTTCTTTTTCTTACCACCAGACTTTTGAGGTGAAGCTGATGAAACAGAATTCACTTCTTTGGTGTCAGCAGGAGTGGATGATTTGGTGGTGCCGTGACCAGCCTGTGTTGGTGATTGGGAAAAACCCTGGGGGTTCGATGATCCGACAGTTTGAGAGGAAGGTTGGGTGGTAAGGGATCCAATAATGCCATCGGCTTGGGGTCCCTTGGGTGGTTTCGCGGGGTTGTAAGTGTTGCGGGGCGCGTCGGGAAGAATATCAAACAACGTGCTAGACTGATCATAGACTAATTCTAGTAAGTGGGCACGAGCGATGGCTTGTTCCTCAGTGACAACGCCTCCCATGGAAACATCTCGTGCTATGGTAGGTATGAGAGACTTTGTAAGCCAGTCTGCTAGGAGTTGGTTTGGAATAGGGGCCTTAATGAGACGTCGTCTCCTCCGCCACTCATGTATATGATCTGAGATGTGAGTAGCGGTATTTTGACGGAGCGAGGTTAAAAGCTATGTACCAGTTTCATATCGTATAGGCAGTTGGAAATGAGTCAAAAAATTCATAGCAAGAGAACCAAAATTAGGAAAAGAATGGGGTGGTAGTTCAATATACCACTTGGCAACCGAACCAGTGAGAGTCCTTTGAAATAATCTAAGACGGATTGAGTCGTCCATCAGGGAGTTGGATGACTACCACAAGTCGTATGTCATCACATGATTTTTAGGATCCTCACCCGGCTTACCATTGAATTTCGGGATATCTGACGGAAGTTTCACCGGAATGGGTGGCCAATTAGTTATGTGGTAGATGGGGTCGTTAGTCAGGCGAGACAGATCGAGTAGGTCCAAAGTAGCCAAAAAGGGTAGTTGTGGATTAGGCTGCGGGTACTGATAAGGCGCGTAAGGACCAACAGGGCCTTGTGTCGACTAACCATAGGGTGTTCCAGGAGGAAACTGGCCATAGGGGTACAAGCCGCCCGGACCAAACGTAGGTCCGCCGCCATAGTAAGGTGGTCCATTACCATAATACGGTGGCCCATTGCCATAAGGTGGGGGCCCACCTCCACCATCGGGAGGGGGTGGGCCGTGTCCAAAAGATGGGGGTCCGCTACCACCGCCAGGGTAGGATGGGCCGCTACCACCTCCGCCACGAGGAGGTGGTGGGCCGCTACGATCGCCGGAATAGGGTGGGCCTCCACCACCTCCACCGGGAGGGGGTGGTGGTCCACCGCCACCACCAAAAGCGTAAGAGCCTCCTCCGTCGCCTCCACCATAGTAGGGTCGTGGTCCACCACCACCGCCACCAGGATGAGAAGGTCCTCCACCACCACCACTAGGATGGGATGGTCCTCCACCACCACCATCAGGATTGGATGGTCCTCCACTACCACCACCACCAGGAGGGGGTGGTCCTCCACTACCACCACCAGGGGGGGTGGACCATGATGACCGAAATGAGGTGGTCCTCCACCAGAAGGTAGAGGTCTGCCTCCTCCATAATTATGTGGGGGCCCGCCGCCTCCAATGGGAGGTGGGGGTGGACCAAACGGGGGTGGAGGGACTTAAGGGACTGTAAGTGGGGGTCCATGTTGTAAAAAAATTTGCTATCCCCATAGAGTGTAAGGATTTCTGGGGTAGGGTACCCCGTAGAGTGCGTTTCCGTGATTAAGTTGACCCGGCACAGGGTTAAGATGACCTAGATACGCTTGACTCGATGGTGGCTGAATTACGTTGGACGGTCCCCCAACATGGGATAGTCCCATAGTGGAAGGTCCAGGAGGTAAGGAATTTCCAACAGAAGGACTGATGGGAACTCCTGCCGCAGTATTACGGTTAAGAGACGGGGGTTGCCCCCCAGCAACAACTTGCTGACCATTAAGTAAAGGTTGACCCAACACTGGTTGTTGATTATTCACCGTATGATTACCATTACCTGTAAAGAAGTTAGGGGGTAAAGAGTATCCTCCCCTCGAATTTTGGGGTGGGGGAGGCGTAGGTGACGTAACCGTGGTGGTTACAGGTGTGTTGGACTATTGTCCTTCAACAGGTTGGGTTGTTGGAGGTACTGAACTGGTCTCTTGTCTAGGGGACGTATGTGCAGGAATGGATGGTTGACCAGTTTTAGAAGTGGTCACATGTTGCGTGGATGATTCCGGTGACTCAAAAGATAAAGAACGACCTGGGATTGGTCGGTAAGGGGGTAACGTCGGGTCTTCAACCCTTCGTTGGAGACTTGATCTCCGAAGCTCCTCGGCCATAGAACGAAAATGAGCCAATTGGCCACAATAGTAAGCTAAGCGGTCATCCGGAGTAGTCCCACTGGGTGGGGATGTAATGACAAAATGGGCCACTGGGTGGCCTAGAGAAGATATCCAATAAGCTGCTGAAGGACCAACAGCTGTTGTGGGGTCATCCTGGGGTTGATTTATCCATTCCAACGATCCAGGCTCTCTCGGTGCAACGGGAGGTAAGTCTTGTGAAGTGGAAGGTTGGGCCTCTTCACCCTGCGGGGGGTGGGAGACAGGTGAATCTAGAGGAGTGTGAGGAAGCAAGAGCCCTCCAACATTCAAAGTGGGGTTTTCCACTTCATGTGACCCGACCCTGGCTTGTGGGTCCATCCTTACCCTCGAAATTACCTCCTGGTTAAGGGGATATTTGGGTGGCAAGTTCTGAATCCTACGGGACCTTCTCCAAGGAAAGTCATCCAAAGTGACTGAAACAAAAGTTTCTCCTGAGGCAAGCTAAACAAAAGAAAAGCAGACCAGACAAACCCTACACAAACTAAGGCCACAAGCAAACTTATGTTATAAGAGTGGATTCAAAGGTCTGGAACCTCACATGATTGTCAAGGCTTCACAAATCACTATATACTGCAGGGTCCAACAGTAAAATGCAACAAGAAGGATTGGGACCGTACCCTTTCCTGAATACCCGATTACCTGGACGATACGTGCGTAGTAATCTCTCCGAGTGTTGTTCTCGGTGTATTGCTCAGCCAAGATGGCCAAAAGGTTAACTCAGTTGGTCTCAGGAATCCTAATGGTGTCTCCCGATATACGCAAGGTACGTGGGAGCTCAAATCCGTAGTGGTGTTGTCTAATGCACAACCGTACGGCACGAGACCTTCTGATATACTACTGAGTACGTGAAACACCTTTTGATATATGCCAAGTACGTGTGGTACTTGGTGGGTATGTGAAAGAGCTCGATATACCGATAAGTACGTGGAAGACTACAATATCCCCGGAATACAGTGCTGGAAAATAACGACAGCTACCATGCTTAACGACGTCGGAACACGTCTCTAACTTACACACAAATTACTAAAATTTTTACCCTAGTTCTACCGTTAATTTTATCTAGACAGTTAGGTGAATGCATGAGGTGAGTACATAATCAGAAACATAATGCAGGCCCTAACTACATGCAAAAAGGATACTTTTCTTTTGATGAACTCTATGTATGGGAAGGAGAAATTTCTTTCCAATGATTTTACCAAAGCAACACAATGCAATACAATCCCAAATCTACCAAAAAATGATAATGAAGTATTCTTTTTCCTTTTTCAAGCGAAACACAAAAATAACACGACACTACTAAGCCAAATCAAAGCATGTTTTTTCTTTTTCTTTTATCTTTTCAAAACAAAAATGATGCTAAGCAATCAAAAGGGAGAGTTTCTAAGTAGAGTATGCAAGCTTTTCACTTTCACTACAATGGCCTAAAAGCATAAAAACCAAAAGATGCATGTAAATTTCCAAGCATGGAACTACTTTTGCAAAACTTGATATCTATTCGAATTTTTCAAGAAAATGAGCAACTCATAATTCGTGAAAAACACAAATAATTCAATTTTCTTTCAACTTTTCCAAAAGATCTACAAATGATACATTCCAATGCATGTACAATTCTCCAAATGAGCTTGAAAAATGATGGAAATAAAGTACTTTTGATCTTTCAATGGATGTATCAAACTAACAATTTGATAACAACGATGTTTTTAAACATAAATACTGAAATGAAAAGATTAGTTGCAGCACTCCAATAACTCAGAAAATCTCAAGAAAAGGCAAGCACTCAATGGACTGAAAGTACACACAAACACTCAAAATCAATCAGTAACAAGCAACACTTAAAGCAAGCAAAGATCATAAATGTATGCAAATGAGGTCTGGAAACTGATCCAATATAATGACCAGATCAGGCAGGGAGAGGAGGGAATGCAAGAGTGAGTGGATGCAGGTGGGGGAGACCAAAGTGTCCACCACTACCAAATCTCATACTTGTCCAAGATGGAACCGATGGAACCCAAAACAAATCCAAATAAAACCAAACAACTCAATCACACAAATCTAAATGGGGTATCTGACTGGATCTTGCAGTACAGAGGGATTTTGCACATCAAACCAAAACTCAAAAGAAATGGAGAAGGAGTGTCTGTATGGCAATTTTGATAGATCGACGTAGTCTGTGTTTGTACACAGTACGACGTTGTAGTTTACCAACACGGGAAGTGCGATAGTTTCGCAGTAGACCAATGAAAGGGTTGCGACGAGAGGCCAACAGACAAAGAACAGAGATAAAAAATGACACAGTGTCGCTCTGAGTCCACTGACCAGGTGTGACAGGCGAGATCTAAGTTCAAAAAATGAATAAATCTCCAAACAAAGAGCAATGAAATGGTTTGAAAATGAGAAGTACAAACTCAAAGGAAGGTAATCAAACTCTTCAAAGTGAAGATCTGATGGTGAAACCAGTTTAAGAGGCAAATGACAAATAAAATGGCTTGTGACAAGAAATCAACCAAAAATGACATTCAAATTGACAACTAGAAAACAATGTTCCTCCCCAGTATGGTCGCCAGATTTGTTTGACGGACAATCCACTCGAGCAGACGCGAGCCAGATCTCCCTAGCTCAATGTGAGTCTAGAACAAATAGAACAGAACATAAACCACTTTCCTAGATCTAGTTAAGGATCAAGTAATCATATGTCTTGCCTTAAGTTTGTAGCCCTTTCTCCTGGATGTTGTTCCACGCCTCGCGGTCATCAGATCTCAGCTGCAAGACCTGCCAAGACACATAGAATAAGACAAACAAGTAAAAAGCATCTAAATGATAACAGATCTAAGTAAACAGTTAAGCAGGTAAACTACACAATATCATCAACACAACAATATTGGTGGAAAGCGTTTATATTACTGTAAAAATGGGGAAAGTACATAGAAGAGAACGATTACAACCAGAGCTTAACGAAGTAATCCTTCTCCATCCAATCCAATGCCATATCCTCCCAAGGAAGTATGAGTCTCTCAATAGATGAGTAGAGATCTCTCTAAGATGATTTCACCAGCATGTAGACACTATAGACTTCCTCCCTTTGGAATGGGAGTGAGCTTCATTTATATAGGACTAAGTGGATAGGGTATGGATAGGGTAGGAGAGAGATAGGAGATCCTTCCAAGAGGTTAGGAACGGAGTGCCAACTCTCCCAAAAGGTCAAGGATAAGGATCCATGTTAGATAGCTTCGAGAATGGGCTTGAAGGAGATATTTTTGTCCATTAACTGACATCGTCGCACCTTGCAAGAGAGCAAGCTGCGACATTATAGGTTGCATGAGGGAAGCCTACGACGACCTCTCAAAACCTAGTATGAATGGGTTTATATCTCTTCCAGGTTGATAACTTAGTCAAGGAAACTTTAGGGATGTATACATTGAGTCTTATGATGGTAAGATTTAGGTGTAACAACATACCAACTGGATTCGTTCCTGGGTCGACTGCAATCCATTGTTCTCAATCTACAAGGAGATATTCCATTTGAAGCTTCCAAAGCTCAAAATTTTGCCCATTTAACTTTTCAATTTCTATCCTCGATGTGTTAGCCATTGTGATAATGAATCAAGGTTTCTGAAAAAACTCCCACAGTAATAGGTATTCCCCAGTTCCAGGACCAAGCGAAACCCTCAACAACAAAGGCATCCCCCCTGCAGCCAAACATAACTTAGATACCAAATGTTGATTCTAATACTGATCACAAGAAGTTTGTAAATTGATTCATATAGTTAAACACATTAAACATAAGACAATGGTATACAACACAACGCCACATTACACATAAATTACCCTGGAAACCTCTCTCCCGGAGGAAAACCAACTAAATTGTGAACTTTCAGTTATCTATCAATCAAGTACACACAAAAAAAAATTACAACCATGACTCACTAGACACAAATCACACTTCATTACATGATCATGCTACACACTACTTCTCACAGTGCAATACTTCATGCATATTCATTACATCTTATTTATAGATGCAAAACAACCAACTACTCATTAACGACAATCCATAAAATCCTAACCACTTTCAGTTATTATGTTACAATCGAGTTGCCTGGGTCAATGTTGGTTGATTTCCCATTGAGCTTTAGTTGTCTCATCAACCAATCATTTTCCTTCTACTAAATAACTATTCTGATTGCTTCATTGACAAGACTTCCACTGTTTGTCGTCTCCAACTCCAGTCGACTATCTACTTTGCTAGTTGATTTACATGCAAAGAATATAACATTCCCAACATTCAATGCTTGTGATTATTTAAAGCATGATGGATCAACTTCACTTTGCATGTAGTTTTATTATGGTAGTAGAGTGGTTTAGGAATGTAATTTTCTTCCTCCTTGTTCTTGGACTATGTGTTTCTATCTTGGGGGCATATTTGACCACATCATGAAAGGGCTCTCAATGGGGGAGCAGATTGTAGATTTGTTGGAGCTAGTAAATGTCCTAGTTCGACAAAAATCGATATAGGGTTTACCCCTCATCAAGGTAGGAATGGATTTATGCATAAATAATTGTTGTTTCTCATATAATTTGGCCAAAGTTAGAATTAATGTGAAGTAGTGTGAATAGGGAGTGCCAAGTGCTCGAAAGTTTGTGGTGAATTCAACTCTCTCATGGAGCCATTAGCATGAGGCATGCAAGGAAAAATTGATGGTGCAAATACGATAGTGGTACTAGTATGTTGTTGAGACCTTTGTTCATCTGAGGACACTACAAGATCTGGAGCACGAGTTTAAGACATTCATGTAGATAAAGAAGAGTAAATATCTGGTTTAGATTTGAGATTAGAGTCATTCATCTTGTTGGTGGCACGTATAACGGATTTTCTCAACCTTCTAGAGAAAGTAATTCACCCACCCTCTCTTTAAATGTGTGTCTCAAATGAGGAACCATCTTCCGATTACTGATTCAAAATTAAGGAGGAGAGTATGAAGGTTCATTTCTCTCCCAATTCAAAAGTAGTAGGTGTTGCAAAAGGAACATGACCTGCACAACAATGCATATACAACATTTATATATCAAGGATCATGCTTCCTACTAACTAAGCAATTCATATTCTCGATCGTTATCTACAACATTTATTCTCATCATTCTAGATCCTCATTCATACAACAACATGGAAATGGCAAGCATAAACATCAAGTAAACACTTATCTTGAATGAAGCTTCTCAAAGCATCTGATTATGCAAGAGTAATGTTCCACACAAATGTAGGCACTTTGTATAGCATATACTATTTTTTCTAAGAGGCCAATCTTGCGTTGGGCATGATTTTCCTAATGAAAGGGGAACTATCCATAGCTCACTCACAGTCAAATAGGCACAAGGCCACAACCAAGCCAATCTATGTTGGGTTAATAGACTATCCAAAGTCACATAGACTCATTCTCAAGCCAAGAAAACCTCTATTGGGTTAACATGATACAAGGGTAATGGAAGGGAATGTTGAGCTAGTAACTCTCCTCGGAGTTGTAGGCAGCTCAATCAGAATCAACTAGCTTGGGGTCTGCAATACCCACCCCACACAACACCAAGAAGGTACCCTTTTACTGCTCAACAGTCCCTTAGGTGTAACCTTCCTCCGTGTGCTATTTAGTGTGTGCGTAGAATGACAACCCAAACCTAATCATCCGCTAGAAGGATGGAATATCCACTAGTATCACCAACCAGTTTTGTGCTCCATACCACTCTTGGATTCTAATCCAATTGGTACTCAATACCACTATGTCATTCTTGTATTTCATACCATTATGGTACTCAATACCAATCTTTCCACATATCAGGGTTATAGATAATTCAAGCAAGAGACAAACAATCATATCCAGTCTACATCCAAATTACACACACTTGGGATCCACATTACCCACCCCACATAACACCAAGAAGGTACCCCTTCACTACTCAACAGTCCCTCAGGCGTCACCTTCCTCCAGGTGATATTTAGCACGTGCATAGAAATATATCCGAAACCCTGGATCATCTGCCTAAAGTTTCTTCCCTCTAATGCTTACAAATCAGGGTTGCACAAAACCAATTAGTTTCAAGGGATTATCCAATTGTTGTCCAACTAACCACTCTATTACAATAGGACTAATGGAAACAACAACAAGGAACCAAGGATATATGGAGCACAACTAATACTTGAAAGGATTCACATATCCAAATAAATATAAACAATGCAAAATACATGTTTTACTTGTTGGAGAGCGGTTGACAACCTAGACTACCCAACGGTATTTTGATGATAAATTTTTCATTTCACGTCCGATTCGAGTGATTCCAAATCCAAATGAAAACGAATTCATAAAGATACTTCCAGTAGAAACAAGTTTTGAAAATTCCATGAAGTGATATGCCAAATCTGCTAAGAATCGGTCTGCATGCTAGTGTTGTTTGTGAGTTCCCGCCTAGACCAACAACCACTACTTTGAGTACAAATTTTTCATTTGATTGTGGATTGACATGAATTTAGTTGGAGGTGAAAGTATATTCATGTAGGTTTCTCCAATAGAAACTTGTTTTTTAAACAAAAAGAATTGATGGATAAAATGTGCCAATGTATAGTTGGGAAAACAAAGTATTAGGAGTGTTGATTTAGGATAGGCAGTTAGTATTTTGGGCATAAATTTATGATACAGTATTGAAATTGGAGGATCCAAATTTATTTCTAAACTAGATTCACAGGAAAATATGCCTTAGAAAAATATTTGAAAAATTCATCCATTTAGGTACCTAAAAATTGATTATCCCAACTCTGTTCTTGAGTTGCCCACTCTATGTCTAGTCACTCTTTTGGTCATAACTTTCTCGTTTGTTATCCAAATTGAGTGATTCAAATTGGGTTATAAAATAGATTTAAATGTCTATTTAAAAGAGAAACTTTTTTTTGAAAATATTCCCATTTGATCTCTCAAAACGTGATTGTCCTGACTGGTTTTCAGTGAATTCACCAAGCCAATATGTCGTAAAATTTAATAAATGAGAAATAACTCTCAAATATTGATCTGAATATTTGTGAATGTTTGTAGGAATATAATTTCAATTGGAATAAATCGACATACACAAAATTTCAAGCATTGAGTACCTCTATTGACTTGCACAATGTGTTGCAACTCTTAAAAAATGATATGACTTTTGAAATAAGATATGTGTATTTTTGTGGTTGTGTTGTTTTCAATTTAATATATTCAAAACAATTCAAAATTTTATATGAAAATGAAAACCAAACACATACTATGATGATCGTACATCTCAACCTTGAAGGCTTCTATATCCCCTTGGCTCCACCTCCAACGGAATCTTCATTTACTAATGCCTTCCTCTTCCTACAAAAGAGAAATTAGTACTATGGGTGGCTTTTATTGCACCACGTGTTCAGGAGTTTTCAAAACATGTATTCATTCATGCATCCTAAATGTTCTAGTACCAGTGATATGGGAGTTTACCACGGAAAATTCATCATAGAATTTGGTGGCGGATGTGTAGGTTCTTACCTTTTGTGTTTAGTTCTTAGGCCCTGGTAGAACCAAAAACAATTATAAATCATGCTCTATATGCTCTGACACTGGTGAGATGGGAGTCCACCACAAGAATCTCATTACAAAGACCGGTGGTAGACGCATAGGTTCTTGCCTTTTGTCTTTATTTCTTAGGCCTCAGTAGAACCAAAGACTATGCAACTAAAACCAATGCTAGGTTGTACTTTTGCACCCATAATAACCTCCTTGACAACAACGCCAAAATGTTGGGTAAATTAATTGCTTGTGAAAACAATAAATTCCAAAACATTAATTATAAGTTCAGCGTACGTCTGTTTGTTTCAAGGTTATCATGCAAAGTCTATGCAAGAAACAATTTACTTCTAACATTGACTGTCTAACATGCGTTGAAGTAAAGTAAATCAATCCACCCTTGCATAATTGAAATACACTTGTGGAAATCAAAACACACTTGCAGAAAATGAAGTAATAAAAGAAATGCAAAAAGTAAACACACTTATGGTTGCAACCATACTAATATATGAATTTAACACACTTGCATAAATAAAGAACTTGAATTAAAAATACATTTACAGAAGTAAATGAATCAAAATAAAATGCATCATACGCTAAACAATATGAATAAGTTAGTATATTTTCAAACTAGAGAAATCAAAGAACTATACTCTACATTAACAAAAAAGATAAAAAGAAATATAATTCTATTCGATCATAACTTGGACTTGTTGCTCTAAAAGTCCTCCCCTTGGAATGGAGAAGGAACTCTTATTTAAACATAAATTTGTTTGAATAACAAATAAATGCAGATCCAAAAGATTCTCATGAAGTTACAACTATTTGCTAATAATTAACAAATAGAAAATCAATAAATCAATCACAAGATCTTTGTTCAAAACTAATCTTGTCCATAGTTCTATGATTCTCTCCTCATCCAAGATATCAACGCAAGATGAATATTTAGTAGTTGAAAAATGGATTTTCGTGGATTTGCAAAGTTGTTCACGGAGTTACGCATTTCACAGAGTAACAACAACAGTAAGAGCATGAGTAACGACAGATAATAAAATGACAATTTCTCAAAATGTACGATCTAGGTTTTTGAGATATTTTGAGGATAAGCTTATATTCACTTAATAATGCATCATATGAAAATTCTGAAGTACTGGAACACCGAAGTCGGTGTTGCAGCAACTCGTATCCAAAGTTAAACATGAAGAGAATCCATCTTCAAGTAATAATATATAATAAATGATATTGAATAAGATAGATGATGATAATTACAATTGGTAACCGCCATTATATATGGTGTGGGCAGCCATGTATGAGGAGACATGACCCTTAACCTAATACTAATTATTATTTATTATTATCATTATCATTATTGTTATATTTATTATTTATATTTGTTACATTTCCTTCCCCTTCAAGGGAATCTTTGTCCTCAAAGCTAGATTTACCGATAGCGCCTTTTGCTCTGGAGCTTGGGTTGATCTCTTTTATCTTGACGTGGTCCGGATCTTTGTTGTGTCGTGATTCTTTCTGCTTAGGTGGAGAAATTCTCGGTCCATTCATTCGGTACTTATTTCCTTTCCATTCAAATTCCATGTATTGTTTTTGTAGGTTGGTAGAGTAAGTTCCTAGCGATGCCAACTAGTCGACACCTAATACCATGTCTACTTATTTGAGAGGTAAAGCAACATAATTAAGTTGTAGGTGTAAGCTTTTTATGTGCAAGACACCTTATGACATTTCATCACTTCTTCTATGTGTTGATTAGCGATGGTTGAGGCTTTAAGCCCTTTTGCGAGAAACACAAAAATATTAAGTTCCTTTGCCTTGTTTGTAATGCCCCATTTTTCCCTTGATGTTTATTGGCTTCAATGTAAATACTGTGTATATGCAGTATGTGTATTTTCCCTAGTGTGGAGCTCAAGGTCAAGGCCCCACTAGTGGATGTTTAAGTTTATTGCTTAGGAAAGTATTGGACAGTTTGATTATTCATGGGTTTTTAAGCCATACAGAAATGTAAATGATGTAATTATTATTATTGAATAAAATAACCAAGAAGTTGGATAAGGAGGCAACTAATGAGAAGGGGCCACGTGTATCCACTAGGGAGAGGTGAGGGGGGTTATGGGATTGGTTACCCATGTTGCCACATGTCCGACTGTGAACCCGTTTGAACTCCCTGCTGACATTTAATGCGGTTACAGAGAGTGGTTGAGAACCCTGTCGTTGAAGTTGATGGAGTATGGAGCCTGCCTGCGATTTCGTATGGCAGAGCATGACATTGGTTGCTTGTCCTAGAAGACACTCAACGTCTGGAAACTCGTGAAACCTATTTTCGACTACCCGTGGGTGGAAGGAAAAACAATGACCACATTCATTCAGACATTCATTCATCTCTTCGCACACTTGCTACCTACGATCCATCAACCCAGAGAGAGAGAGCTTGCCCCTACATCCCTGTGCATAGCCAAGAGAGTGGAATAACCGGAAGATAATCTTGTTTTCCCTCCGTGATAGAAATACCAGAGATTTGATAGCCATGGAAACCATGTGTGTGTGAACCCAGTCTGTCGATGACAGAGTGCCCATGACAGAGTGATAGAGCCCGTGAGGAAAACTGCGAGCTTAAGTAGTGTAGAGAAAACCGTGAGGACTAGAGCTTGGATTGCAGAAGATAGATTGCGAAACAAGAGTTCATCTGCAGGCCTAGAAGGAGTCTGTCGTTGAACCTTCTTGATAAACCCAGTGAAGGCTGAAGTCTCATAGAACTAGCGACTGGACCTTTCTATGCCCATCCTGGAATAACACTGGAAGGGAAGAGGCCTTGAGGGACTGTGCAACAGAGAAGAGGGTCTTCCTTGTGTTGGATGTGGTAGGTAATGTGGGTGCCAGGTCGGCTGAGTGTTGAGATGCCTGCATCTCTGTGGTTGAGATCACTGGCTTAGCAATGCCTCCCTTGTTGTCCCTGTTCGCTTGATAAACCCGTTGCCGGTTGGCTTAGCATGATCAACTTGTCTGATATGTTTGATAAACCCAACGGTATGTTGGCTTGGCATTATTGTGTTGCTTGGTATGCCTGATAAACCCACTGCAGGTTGGCTTAGCATGACCAACCAGCTTGGTATGTTTGATAAACCCAATTGTATGTTGGTTTGGTATGTGCTATGAATATAAAATAAGATAATAATTAAATAATTAATAATTAGGTTAACTAAAGTTAGGTTATGAAATGAGGCGTCTCCTCAACATCAAATGCCCGATCCATATTTAAGGCAGGGCCATCATTGTAACATATTATCTCTTATCATCAATACAAATATATTATTATTATGGCTTATCTGGTTTACCAAGTCTTTTGGTGAATTATTTGTGTGAAGGAACTATTGTTCGCTTCATTTGAGAAAACTCAGCTTTGAGGACAAAGCTTTCCTAAGGGGAAGGAAATGCTGTGAATATTTAATTAATATTATTAATTATAACTTAATAGATTATTAAGTTATTAGTGAAAGGTCGTAACCCTTTGTTATGATTGCTCAAGCCTTATAAAAGGCCATCTTATTGTAATTTTATAATCATCATCTAATATATCATCATTTTATCACTCAATATGAGAGTCGGATTTGACTATTAACATCCAACCGGATACGGTTGCTGCATCCAACCGGATATGGTTGCTGCAGTATGACCCTGTTGTTATGGTATGCTTGATAAACCCAACTGGAAGTTGGCTTAGCATGACCTGTATGTCCCTGAATGCTTGATAAACCCACTGTAGGTTGGCTTAGCATGGGTAGGTGCCCTGGAATGCTTGATAAACCCAACTACAAATTGGCTTAGCATTGGGATGGAACCTTGACTGTGAGAGAACCTGATAGCCCTCCTTAGTGGATACACAACCCAGCTCGGGGGTGATCTCTTAGCGGAAAGAGTATAGGTTGGACATAGATCTAAGGTTGGGTGGAACGTTGCTCTCACTTATCCAGTTGCTTCGGAATTCAAAGATAGGTACCCTTGTTATGTTAAATGATGGTGTCTCATTGTTATGAAATGGTTGCTTATGTTCAATTGTGTAATTTGTAAAATGTATGTTTATATGACTTGGGTTGACAAGAAGTCAAGTGCAGGCCTAAGTAAAGGGATGAGTTTATTGTTATATGTATATCATTGCATTGCATGAGTTTAATGCCTTACAAGTCTTGTATGTGATAGATGCTTGTTAGATCTAACTCTATGCATTTTATATGTTATGATATGCTTAATTGACTTGTGTGAGAGTAACTTGGAATGAGTTGTATGTTTACATCTGATCCTTGGGAAGGAGGTGAATGCCTTAGGGTGTTTCAGAACCCCTCTGTGGGTCAGGTGGAAAGGAAAGTCATGACAGGATGAAGCTTTAAGTTCCTTTGGCAGAGTTATGGACATAACTTCAGTGGGAAATTTGATAGGGAAGGATTGCTCAGATGGGACAGGGATTTCACCATTGGATAGAGCTCTCCAAGAGCTTTCCAACGGTACTGACTTTGTCTCATTTGGACTAAGGATGAAGAAGTTATGCACCTCAGAAGTTTGTGTGGAAACTTGCCGTTACAGGGGAATGGTTCCGCATGCCCGCATCCGCAATTGCGGATTGCGGAAGTGACCGTTGATGGAATTTGAGATTGGGCACTTCTGCATCTGCAATTGTGGATTGCGGGTCCGACGTTGTGGGTTCGCAATTGCGGATTGCGGACCCGAGCTACTTCGACTGTGGGTGTAATAAGTCAGATTTAAAAAAAGAAAAGAAAAAGTAGCAGGGTCTCTCGTGGCCTATGGAGGTCAGTGGGGACATGACAGAGTGGTATCAGAGCTTTAGTTGCAACACTGAGAGGTATTTGGGCCGGACCGTGCATGAATTTTTGGTCAAGAGATACGCCCATGGCGTGACTTTGATGAACTTATTTGATTGATTAATTGTTCAAATAAATGATTCCAGGTTTGAATGGGTATGATAGAGTTATTTGCATGCTTGTGATATCTAATAGAATGTATATGATATGCACAGAGATAGCAACAGCCGTAAGGCGAATCGTATGACATTGCAACGCACATAAAGGTGTAAGAATGGTCACTTTAAACGATGCGCAGGACCCGTTTGGGCCAGAAGATGATGTGTTGGGTGAGAACGTGCAAGAAGCACATACAGAGGCCGAGTCTGATGGAAGAAGGGAGCAAGTAACACCCCCAAACTTGGCTGAGACTATGGTGATTTTTAATGAGTGAATGATGAAAGAGCAAGAAGAGCAACATCAACTCAATGCAACCATTTTGCAGACTCTTACAGACTTATAGCAAAGGATTAACGGTGGTTCTAACCTGAGCCACGAAGGTCGAGAGGAAATAAATGCAGAAAGTCAGTCTAGGGGCCGTTCCATGAGAACAACTCCAAGCCCTAGAAGGGGTTTTGTGAGTAGAAAGCACAGGATACCCTCTCCTAGATTTTCTTCTAACAGGTCAGATGATTCAGAGGGTTCTCAGGGGAGCCCAAGGCACACTTCCAGCAAGAGTAAAGGCAGGAAGAGGCATAGAGGTATCCCACGGGGTGAATTTAGGAAGGCAAGGCCTCTCACATTTGATGGTGAAAGCAAAGAAGGTCAAGAAGCAGAGGCATGGCTTTTTGGAATGAAGAAGTACTTCATAATGAATGAGTATTCAGAGAATGAAAAGGCTAAGGTTGTTATTTACAACCTTAGTGGAAGAGCTTCTATTTGGTGGGATCACCTCATGCAAGTAAAAGGAATTAGTGAAAGAAGAGTCAGCTGAGAAAAGTTTCAAGGATACTTTCAGGGGAAGTACATATCAGCTAGGTATTATGATAGCAAAAGAAAAGAGCTCAATGAACTCAGACTAGGACAGAACACCATGGATGATCATGTTCACAAGTTTCTAGAGCTACTGAGGTATGTGGACTACACCAAGGATGAAAGGGTGAAGATCCAATGCTTCATCGGTAGTCTACCACAAAGCTACAGAGATAGAATAGAGTTTGTAAATCCACCAAGCTTGGATGAAGCCATTAGGATGGATGAGCATTGCTATGAGCAGGGTAAAGGTAAAGTAGAGGTGCAGTTAGCGTGGAAAGGTAAACCTAAGGGAAGGTTTGATCATAACAAAGGTGAATTCAAACCACCATTCAGGAATCAGCCTAGGAGATTTCCAGAAGGCCAGCAAGCAATAAGAGAATTCAAGCCAGCTGTAGTAGCAGATAGAACATCAATGGGGCCACTTCAGTGTTGGGGTTGTGGGGAAAGCCACATGCTCAGAGATTGCCCAACTGCAAAGAAGAACCCCAGGAGCTTGTACAATGTTAGAGGAGCAGCTACAGTAGGGGAGATGACAAGAGCAACACCTAGGATTTATGCAGCACTGGATGATCATCAAGCAGACCATCAATCAACAGTGGTAGAGGTTGCAGGTAAGATTGATGAGCAGCCTATTTCTGTTTTGATTGATCTAGGGTCTACTCATGGTTATATATCTCCTAAGGTAGTTGAAATTTGTTCTCTTAGTAAAATAAAGCATGACAAGGCTTGGCTAGTTCAATTAGCCACCAGTACCAAGAGAAAGGTAAGTGAAGTAGTGAAGGAGTGCCCTATAGAATTTAATGGACTCTTCACGCATGCAGAATTAAATGTCTTACCATTGGGATCATATGATGCCTTAATTGGAATGGATTGGTTGGAAAGATATAGGGCCAAATTAGTCTGTTATGGGAAAGTGTTGGAATGCCTTGATGATGAAGGCAATCCCAGGTTAGTTAAAGGAATTCCAAAGCATGTTTCAGTAAGGCAGATTTCAACTCTGCAATTAAGGAAGTTTTATAAAAAGGGTTGTCAGTTATATGTTGTGCATATATCAAATTCAACAGGAGATAAAGGACCCAGGATAGAAGGCTTCCATATATTGCAAGAGTTTCAGGATGTGTTTCGGGATGAGGTTCCAGGATTGCCACCCAAGAGAGATATTGACTTTTCCATTAATCTTTTTCCAGGAGCAACACCCATCTCCAAAGCTCCTTATAGAATGAGCACACCAAAGTTGGTGGAATTGAAGATGCAGCTGCAGGAATTAATGGACAAGGAATATATCAGGCTGAGTGTATCCCCATGGGGTGCACCAGTGTTGTTTGTTAAGAAGAAGGATGGAACATTGAGGCTTTGTATTGATTACAGGCAGCTCAATAAAGTGACAATTAAGAACAAGTATCCCTTGCCAAGGATTGATGACTTGTTTGATCATATGAAGGAAGCTAGAGTGTTTTCGAAGATTGACTTGAGGTCTGGGTACTATCAAGTAAGGATAAAGGAAGAAGACATTCATAAGACAACCTTCAGAACCAGGTATGGTCATTATGAATTTACAGTGGTGCCATTTGGTCTTACCAATGCACCTACTACATTCATGTGTCTCATGAACAATGTCTTCAACAAATATTTGGATAAGTTTGTGATTGTGTTCCTGGATGACATTCTTGTGTATTCCAAGAATGAAGAAGAGCATGATGAGCATTTGAGGATGGTATTGCAAGTCCTTAGGGAGCACCAGCTATATGCTAAGCTAAGTAAATGTAACTTCTATCAAGAGAAGGTGCAGTATTTGGGTCATATTATATCAACAGAGGGAATTGCAGTGGATCCAGAGAAGATTGAGGCCATCATGGATTGGTCTACTCCAAGGAACGCAGCAGATGTTAGATCTTTTATGGGACTTGTTGGTTACTACAAGAGGTTCATTGGAGGATTCTCCAAGATAGCCCATCCAATTACTTCATTGCAGAGGAAGGACATCAAATTCACATGGTTTGAAAAATGTGAAAGGAGTTTCCAGCAGTTAAAAGAGCTACTTACTAATGCACCTGTTTTGAAGATTGCAGATCCGAGAAAAGATTTTGTGGTATGCACAGATGCTTGCATTGAAGAACTCGGTGGAGTACTAATGCAAGAAGGTTCTGTAATTTGTTATGAGTCAAGGAAGCTGAAGGAGAATGAAAGGAACTATGCCACCCATGACTTAGAGCTAGCAGTCATAATTCACGCTCTCAAGAGATGGAGGCATTATCTCTTGGGAAGAAGATTTGAGTTCAGAACTGATCATCTGAGTTTGAAATACTTGTTTGACCAACCAAATCTAAATGCAAGGCAAACTAGATGGATGGAGTTTCTATGTGAGTTCGATTTGGAGATTAAATATGTCAAAGGTAAAGAGAATAAAGTTGTTGATGCACTTAACAGGAAATTTCATATTGCAGCAATAAAGAAGTGTGAGTTAGACTTGAAGGCAAGAATTTTAGAGGCTGAAGATAGTGATGAAGCCTATCTTCAGATTAAAGAGAACTTGCAACAGAATGTTATAGAAGATAAGTATGCAAGATATCAGCTAGGTAAGGGTGATGTTCTCATTTACCAAAACACCAGACTGTACATTACAAACAGTGAAGATTTGAAGAAGTTGGTGATGGATGAGATACATCAAAGACCATACTCGGGACATCCAGGATATCAGAAGACTATAACAATAGGAAGGAAGCAGTACTTTTGGCATGGTATGAAGAAAGACATAACTGAGTACATTGCTAGATGTCAGAAGTGTCAACAGGTCAAGGTAGAGCACAAACATCCAGCAGGATTGTTGCAGTCATTGCCCATCCCATAATGGAAGTGGGAAGTGATTTCTATGGATTTTATAACAGGATTGCCAATGGCAGTGAAGAAGCATGACTCAATCATGGTGGTGGTGGACAAACTGTCAAAGGTAGCATATTTCATTCTAGTTAAGTCCACCCACAAGGCCAATGACATTGCAAATATCTTCATGAGAGAGATATTCGGGTTGCATGGATTTCCCAAGGCAATAGTTTCAGACTGCAACACGAAGTTCACATCCAATTTTGGAAAGGATTGTTCCAAGAGTTGGGAACTCAGTTGAAGTTTAGGACAACCTATCATCCTCAGACAGATGGTCAGATGGAGAGAGTGAATTAGATCCTTGAAGATATGTTAAGAATGTATGGGACGGATAAGCCATCTAAGTGGGAAGACTACTAGTGGAATTTGCTTACAACAATGGACATCAAGCATCATTGAAGATGAGTCCTTTTAAAGTGTTGTATGGAAAAGGATGAAGAACTCCAGTGAGCTGGGACAGCCCAGTGAACAGAGTAGTGCTTGGACCATAAATGATTGAGGAGATGGAGCAAGAGATTGTGAAGATCAGGCAGAATTTGAAGGTAGCACAGGACAGGAAGAAGAGCTATGCAGATATGAAAATAATGCATAAGTAATTTCAGATTGGGGATCATGTCTACTTGAGAGTGAAACCAAGGAAGAGTTCCATGAATTTGGGGAGTTGTGCCAAGTTGGCACCCAGATATTGTGGGCCATTTGAGGTCCTTGATAGGATAGGGCCAGTTGCATATAGGATTGCATTGCCTACTAACATGAAAGCTCATAATGTTTTCCATGTATCTTTGCTTAAGAAATATGTGCACGATCCTAATCATATCATTAATTGGCATGTGATACAGGTGGAACCCGAGGGAGAGTTCTAGATGGATCCTATATGCCTCCTCGACAGGAAGGTTACCTTGCTCTGGAACCGGTCCATAGGGAAGGTAAACGTGAAATGGAGGTAACTTAGCCCAGAAGAGGCCACGTGGGAGATGGAGGATGACATGAAAGAGGCATTCTCGTTTTTGTTCAGTTTTGAGAACACCGAGGATAGTGTTATTTAAGGGAGAGGGAGTTGTAATACCCCATTTTGCCCTTGATGTTCATTGGTTTCAATGTAAATATTGTATATATGTGTATATGCAGTATGTGTATTCTCCCTAGTGTATAGCTCAAGGCCAAGGCCCCACTAGTGGATGTTTAAGTTTATTGCTTAGGCAAGTATTGGACAGTTTGATTATTCATGGGTTGTTAAGCCATGAAGAAATGTAAATGATGTAATTATTATTATTGAATAAAATAACCAAGAAGCTGGCTAAGGAGGCAACTAATGAGAAGAGGCCACCTGTATCCACTAGGGAGAGGTGAGGGGGGTTATGGGATTGGTTACCTATGTCGCCACATGTCCGACTGTGAACCCGTTTGAACTCCCTGCTGACATTTAATGCGGTTGCAGAGAGTGGTTGAGAACCCTGTCGCTAAAGCTGATGGAGTATGGAGCCTTCCAGCGATTTCGTATGGCAGAGCATGAATCTGGTTGCTTGTCCTAGAAGACACTCAATGTCCGGAAACTCGTGAAACCTGTTTTTGACTACCCGTGGGTGGAAGGAAAAACAACGACCACATTCATTCATCTCTTCGCGCACTTGTTACCTACGATCCATCAACCCAGAGAGAGAGAGCTTGCCCCTACATCCCTGTATACGCAGAGCCAACAGAGTGGAATAACCGAAAGATAATCATGTTCTCCCTACGTGATAGAAATACCAGAGAGTTGATAGCCATGGAAACTGTGTGTGTGTGAACCCAGTCTGCCGATGACAGAGTGCCCATGACAGAGTGATAGAGCCCGTGAGGAAAACTGCGAGCTTAAATAGTGTAGAGAAAACCATGAGGACCAGAGCTTGGATCGCAGAAGATAGATTGCGGAACAAGAGTTCGTTTGCAAGCCTGGAAGGAGTCCATCGTTGAACCGTGGAAGAAGGTTGGGTTGCTTGATAAACCCAGTGAAGGCTGAAGTCTCATAGAAATAGCGACTGGACCTTTCTATGCCCATCCTGGAATAGCACTGGAAGGGAAGAGTCCTTAAGGGACTATGCAATAGAGAAGAGGGTCTTCCTTGTGTTGGATGTGGTAGGTAATGTGGATGCCAGGTTGGCTGAGTGTTGAGATGCCTGCAACACTGTGGTTGAGCTCACTGGCTTAGCAATGCCTCCCTTGTTGTCCCTGTTCACCTGATAAACCCACTGCTGTTTGGCTTAACATGATCAGCTTGTCTAATATGTTTGATAAAACCAACAGTATGTTGGCTTGGCATGATTGTGTTGCTTGGTATGCCTGATAAACCCACTGCAGGCTAGCTTATCATGACCAGCTAGCCTAGTATGTTTGATAAACCCAACTGTATGTTGACTTGGTATGAACCTGCTATTATGGTATGCTTGATAAACCCAACTGGAAGCTGGATTAGCATGACCTCTATGTCCCTGAATGCTTGATAAACTCACTATAGGTTGGCTTAGCATGGGTAGGTGCCCTACAATGCTTGATAATCCCAACTATAGATTGGCTTAGCATTGGGATGGAACCTTGATTGTGAGAGAACCTAATAGCCCTCCTTAGTGGATACACAACCCAACTCGGGGGTGATCTCTCAGTTGAAAGAGTACAGGTTGGACAGAGATCTAAGGTTGGGTGGAACGTTGCTCTCACTTGGCCAATTGCTTCAGAATTCAAAGATAAGAACCCTTGTTATGTTAAATGATGGTGTTTCATTGTTATGAAATGGTTGCTTATGTTCAATTGTGCAATTTGTAGAATGTATGTTTATATGAATTTGGTTGAAAAGAAGTCATGTGCAGGCTTGAGTAAAGGGCTGAGTTTATTGTTATATGTATATCATTGCATTGCATGAGTTTAATGCCTTACAAGTCTTGTATGTGATAGATGCTTGTTAGATCTAACTCTATGCATTTTATATGTTATGATATGCTTGATTGACTTATGTGAGAGTAACTTGGAATGAGCTGTATGTTTACATCTGATCCTTGGGAAGGAGGGGAATGCCCTGAGGTGTTTCAGAATCCCTTTGTGGGTCAGGTGGAAAGAAAATTCATGAAAGGATGAAGCTTTAAGTTCCTTTGGCAGAGTTATGGACATAACTTCAGTGGGAAATTTGATAGGGAAGGAGTGCTCAGATGGGGTAGGGATTTCACCATTGGATATAGCTCTCCAAGAGCTTTCCAACGGTACCAACTTTGTCTCATTTGGACTAAGGATGAAGAAGTTATGCACCTCAAAATTTTGTGTGGAAAGTTGCCATTACAGGGGCATGGTTCCGCATGCCCACATCCGCCATTGCAGATTGCGGATTGCAGAAGTGACCATTGACGAAATTTGAGATTGGGCGCTTCCGCATCCGCAATTGAGGATTACGGGTTTGCCGTTGCGGATTCCGGATTGCGGGTTTGCCATTGCGGATTGCGGGCTTGCCGTTGCGGATTGCGGGTTGCGGGTTCACCGTTGCGGATTGCGAGCTCGCCGTTGCGGATTGCGGGCTCACCGTTGCAGATTGCGGGTTGTGGGTTCACCATTGCAGATTGCGGAAAGGTAAACTTTCAGGTTATGAAGTCAGCGATTCCGCATCCGCAATTGCGGATTGTGGATTGCAGGTCCGACGTTTTGGGTTCGCAATTGCGGATTGCAGACCCGAGCTACTTCGAATGTGGGTGTAATTAGTCGGATTTAAAAAAAAAAAGGTATCAGGGTATCCCGTAGCCTATGGAGGTCAGTGGGTACATGACATTGTTGATGTCGATAAAATTATGGGTACTTCCAGATTCGACCAAAATTGTGATATCCCTATCTTTAATTTTCCCATTAAGTTGTAGTCTTTTGGTCTTTACTTCCTTGATTCTGTTACTCGGCATATGAGTTGTTTCGTTTTAAGGATGTCACAATTTCTCAAGTGAGGTGGAATATATTTTCCTACGATTGCTTGGCTTCCTTTATGTTGGGTGTAATATTTCTTAGGTGTCTCTACCCTTTCTTCCTTATAAACTTGTTGAGTACACGTAATCGTCGCAATTGATGCTTCAGATGAGCTTGTGTTTGTATCCGAATCAGTTGTATCTGCCTGGTTTGACACCTGTACTTGCTTCCCATTAATGATTTTTCAATGTACTATGTGATTGGTTTTGCATTTATGGCCTGGGAACCAATCTTCCCCATAGCGACGACAAGTATTCTTCTTGTTTTTTCTGTCACTGTTGGTGCGACTGCTTGATGTTTTTGAGCTCTTTTCAACTTCACAACCATATGACTGATATTTGTTACATTGATGACCAGGTGACCATTTATCTTCGCAATACCTGCACTATGTCTCTTATTGTCGCAAATTTCCCTTGTTAAGGTTCCATTGTCTTGATTTTTTGAATTTTTCCTCAATAAGTTTTGGTTTGCACCTAGCCTTATCTAGATTGGACACGTTATGTAATTCTAATTCGTCTCTTATGTATGGTTTAAGACCATAGACATATTTCTGGAGTCGCCGACTCTCTGTTAATTCTGGTACACGCGTCACTAATGCTTCCCATGCATAGGTGTACTCTTCCACATCGCTTTCTTGCTGTAGTCTAGTTAGTTTGGCGAAAAATTCTTTCTCTATCACATCTTCGAATATTTTTAAAAAATAATTCTTGAATGTGTCCCAACTGTAGGCATATACCTTTGTCGTTTTCTTCCACCACATGTACCAATTGTATGCCTGACCTTCGAGCTGCATGGAGTCATATTTAATTTTCTCATCATCTGATAAGATTTTGTGAATGTAGAAGAATTCTTTCGCCTTGTTGATCCATGCCACACTCTGTTTTGTTTCTCCATCGAACTTGGGTAACTCCAATTTAGGTTTCATTGAGTATCCCCCCATTGATTGCATGGTGGCCCAATATGGTTTATGATGATTGTAGTCTTTATGGTCTTCTGGGATCTCCACCTTGGGGGAATTTGATTGATTATTATTGGTATTGCTTGTATCGTGACATGTCTGGTCTCCCTTTGGTGACTCGCCATTTTTAGCGTCATCTCTGTCCTTAAAAACCTGCTTGATATTTTCTAGTCCCGCATCGAAGTATGCTTTCATTTCTTCTCGTACCTTCCTCATTTCCCATGAGACTGCTCCGGCCATTTCGTATTGTACCTTGCACGAGAAATCTTCTTTTTTTTCTCGAAACTCTAGGTCAAGTTTGTCGATTCTAGAGCTTAAATTTTCAAGGATTTTTAAATCTCGGATTTGGTCTTTTTCTAGTTTTTCCAATCAGTCTTTTGTTTCTGCCATGGTTCTCGATCTCGTGCACGCCATAATCTTGTTTGTGAAGGATAGATATAATAATGATTATTATATTTAATGAAATTAATAATAATAATAATATATATTATTATTATAATAATAGTATTTTTTTTTCTAAAGATTGTTAGTAAAATATTTTATAATAATAATACTATTATTATAAAATATATATATTTTATTAACTTATTTTTTTGTGTAGGGATGACGTGGGCATGATGGTTGGAAGAGGGATCTGGAAGGAGGGATGGTGCAGACGGAGTAGAGAGGTGTTGATGTATATGTAACTTCGAAATGTATTTCACCCATGTATTTCATATATGTATATTGTACTCCTATAGAGATGGTATTATTCCTCTATACGGAAGTGTTTGTATTGCTATAGAGATGTTATTATTCCTCTATACGGAAGTGTCGTCATTTATATTGTAAGTGTCGTAACTTATACTTGATGGGTTATTAGACCACCTTGTTGGGGTCGGCCCTCTATAAGTCATGTGGGTCGAAGGGTTATTAGACCACCTTATTGGGGGTCGGCCATGTGGGTCAAAGGGTTATTAGACCACCCTATTGGGTGTCGGCCCAGTCAGCATTATGTTATGTGGTTAAGATAAGGCCGACCTAGTAAAGGTGATTAGGCAAGTCAAGTCAAGTATAAATAGAGTGCGGGAGGCACTCTATTTCATCATTCTATTCTCTCTCACACTCTCGGGAGAGTGGCACACTTGTGGAGGAGGAGAAGCTGCTGCTAGGAGATGTCTATCTCTTAGGCTTGGGTTGTATCATTGCTCTATCTATCTCTGAGGAAGTTATTGGGGTTTTTCACCTTTATGGTTTTCCCCAAGTAAACTCAGTGTCTCTTGTGTGCTTGCATTATTGTGTCCATGATTGATATGCTGTAGATATGCTGTACATGTTGTTCTCTCAGTTAAGATCCTAGATCAGATTGAAGTAAATTCTGAAAAATTAACAAGAGGGCTGTGGGGCGAGCAAGAGGAGGCAGAATTGCTGGAGTGTGCATAGGCGTGGGGGTGTTGGTCGACGTGTTTGTAGTGGAAGCTGACAGGATGAACTGCGATCGGGAGGGAGAGAGCTTGAGGGAGGGAGGGCGGAGGTGGCAATGACTGGGGGGAGGCAATGGAGGGAGTGTTGCAGTGGAGGTTGGCGGAGCGGGTTGCAGATGAGGGGTTTGGTGGAAGGATGTGGGAGATCGTGATGGAGGAGGTGTAGGGGGGAAGAGTGGAACGGGGAACGTAAGGTGCAGGCAAAAGCAAGGAGATGGGGTATGGATGACATTCGATGGAGGAGAGGGCGAGTGTGAAGGGAGCAGTGGAGAATGGGAGTGCATGAATTCAAGGAGGGTGGATGGAAGTGGCGTGGAGAGTACGGGGAAGGTGTGATGAGAAGGATCGCAGGGGTGCTGCAACCAATGAGGAGCCAAAAGCTAGCTATGATACCAAATGGAACACCGGATCCGGTGTTTTAGCAACTCGTATCCGAAGTTAAACATGAAGAGAATCCATTTTCAAGTAATAATATATAATAAATGGTATTGAATAAGATAGATGATGATAATTACAATTGGTAGCGCCATTATATATGGTGTGGCCAGCCATGTATGGAGAGACAGGACCCTTAACCTAATACTAATTATTATCATTATCATTATTGTTATATTTATTATTTATATTTGTTACAAGTACCAACTTCATGAATCTTCAATTATACAAGTTGCAGCAAATGACATGGAACTGTTTCTGCAAAAGTCATCAAACTCATCCATATTTCAAAGATAAATGCAAAATATGTTATTTTCCCAATATTTAATCATCATTTTCATGAATTACTAAGAAAATGCAATGGAAAATACATTGGGTCTAAATCCCACATTTAAGCATTAAAATGGACTAATACAAGGTTATGGGTAAGCAAGAAGGGATTAAAAAATAGGGAAAAGAGGATGTAAAATAATAACAATTCCATGGCCCAACAGTAGACTTAATGTGTAGACATTAAGGTGGTCCATCATGGATATCATCATATACCATATATATAAATACTAATGAGAGACTAGGACAAAGACTTTAGATTTTGACTCTCTACGTGCAAAAAACTAAAGATAAATTATAAGATCCAAAAAAAGAGCTAAATAAAGAAAATGACCAACACATCGTCGTCAACTACCTAAATATAATATAATTCAAAGGGCAAGAAATTCAAGTGGGAATCAAGTGCTAAAAAGGTTTGTATGATCGATATTCCAATGGACAAGTAATAATCATCCCATGTATCTATATCACTACATAATTTATTTACAGCTACATATGTTATTGCACAAACGTGAATATAAGTATATCGTAAATTTATTTTCTTTATCAAGAACACACATACTACTAATAATAAGTATGTCATTGGCATAAATACTACTAATTCATATTCGTGTAGTTGTTATCTAGTCGTATTTGTTTATCCCTAGACTAAATTAGTCATTCAAGTTAGTTTGTTTTAGTTATGTCTCTTAAAATTGCTCAAATTTGGTAGTATTTAACTTTAAAAAACTGTCGTGACCAAAAATTTTGGTCACACAATCACTAATTAGTCATTTTGTACTAGTGGTTAGTGATGATATTACTCGACCCAGTGAGTTCCAGGTGAGAGGGTACCATTTGAGGCTACATGCATTTCAGTCAAAAGAGGCCAAGTGCTTGAGCCTTTTTGTTACCATGATAGTCCACCATCTCACTTATGGGCAGCGCATTAGCTGCGCTATATTATAGTATGTGGAGAATTTATTGTAGATGCCCTGGTTGATCAGGTGGGATATTATTTTTTGACGACAACTTTTCATAGCTTTAGACCACTATCGTAGCCAATTGCAGGGGAGATAGTTTTACCCCTTCGCTTCAAAGTTATTTACTATATTTTTTGAGAGGTTTCTAGTGACTTGGCCCACATTTCAGACTACATATGACTGCATGCCAGCTAGAATTAATTATGACTGGTGTACGTATGCACATATAGGGGCAGGGGTTACCAAGAGAGTACAACCCGATATCATGTGTAGGGCACCTGGGGTAGATGTTACACAGTCAGGATCGACAATCATTCATCAATTGCATACAAGATCCATATGCAAGGATCGACTGACGAGGATGTGTGAACATCTGATTTATGCAGGGCGAGCCAATATATATGAGAGGTTATTTTATATGATCGTTATATTTGATTATTATAGTTGCACACATTTTATTTTATTTAATACACATGTAATTGATTATAATATTTTGTTTAAATTGACTAGTTATTGTTGTCCACTATTTTGCATATATTGTCATGTTTTCTGAGGATGATCCTCCATAGTATGATGTGGACATGGTTGAGGTTGATTATCAATTGGCCTTCAAGGCAATAGTTGTTAATATTAATCTTACAAAAAGAGAGAACATGCATGCAGATCTTACAAATAAAATTTATTCACACAAAAAATAATTACAAAAGAGCTTGAAGTTCCATAAAAATTAAATTTATCTTCGACTTTGTGGTTGGAAGTGGTTGTTAAGTTTTAATATCCAACGTCTTAATCATTTTATAAAAACAGATAACATGCAGATGGTACAATTAGAAATGTTTCATAATTCATTACATACCTTGAAGTTCCACATTCAATTAATTCTTATTCACCATGATGGTTGTAAATGGTAGTTAACACTTCATATCCAACGTCGTCATAAAATGAAGAAAAAACTGAATTAATCAATTATAGGTTCCCATAATAAAATGCCACATCCATCAAATAAATGTCCAAATAAAACATGCACATATCGTTATTCATTGCCACCACCCTAGTTATCTTCCTCGACACTTGGCATGACAATATTGTTGTTCTCAAAAATATGTTTTGATCTCAGATCGTGTCTTAGTACGAACCACCAATCCCTATCCAACACATCCGAGTAAAAGAACACTTGGTTGTAGTGTTTTGGGTAAACACAAGTCTCGTTCTTTTCAGCCCATGTATTTTTAGAGTTGATACATATCATCCCACTATCATGATATTCCTTTACATTATTTTGGTTGAAAATATACCACCACTTGCACCTAAAAACAACACATTGGAAAGATGAGAAGTACATTGCATGATCTCTTGTATCTTTCCGACGTAAGCTAGATTCCCCTATATTATGCTCTGATCATGATGCCTAGCATGAATAGATTGCTCAAAGTTGACTTCCACTCCATAATCAAATGTGACATGTCCATAATTGGTATCCTTAATGTGAAAATGATGTCCATATTCCCACATAGATGGCAACAAAGGCACCTAAACAAAGTGAAGAATGGATGTTGTCGTATGTTTAGTAAGCCGACTAGTACTAAAAACATAATACATGTTCTAATTCAAACGTGCATTATAAAATGAATTAAAAAGTACATAGAGAGATTATTACCGAGCTGATGCACCCAATCCATGTGTTTAGTGTATCCTCTTCACCACGAGGGTAACGACCGAACGCACCATATTTCTCTCTGATATAGTCAGCCTCCCAACTATTGGGACAGATCATTGGCATATTTTATTTTAAATGATCAGGACTCACAAGGCATGCTTCTAGCATTCAACCATCTAAATTATTTCATGTCACTATCCCATTTCCTTCCCTTCTCTTCATACAATGTGGCCTATGGTTGAGTTGCCTCCACATTGTAAAGATCAAATTTATTGATGGCATCAATTTATGCATTCGCTGATGTATTCATGAAATGAAAACAATTAGTGTGAGATCATATATATATATTTTCAAGTTCGGTGTAAACAGTTACGTTGTAGAAAATTGACAAAAGATAAGTAATCAATCTTTATCATGTGCTTTTTTATGTTCATTTGGAGTAGCTCCCCTTCCCTTCTATCCTCATCATGTTGGTTGTCCCAAACCACTCCACTTGGTGTGTTGTCGATTTGCTTGATGTATTCACTAGCATAACAAATGACTCGTATACTATGTACTCCTCCATCGTAGAACACTCGAGTTTTTCCCTTTGTCAAACAAACCCCTTCAAATTTTTCATGTACCTCTCCAAGAAGAACATCCAACAACATGTGACCACCCTAGCTAATTCAACCTCACCAACTAGGTGAATCAGAATATGGACCTGTAATTCCATGAAACTTGTAGGCAGTTCCTTCTCAAACATACAAACAATCTTGACTATCTCTCGATGCCACCATGGAATGCTAGCCATGTGAATACCATTTGATGTAATCCAACGTACAAATGCATATAATATATATATAGATCATCGTAGGTCTTGGGGGAAGTCATGGTTCATACAACCACACATGAATAAATGATAACGACACTACAAAATAAATATGTACAAAATTAACTACATCAAATTGTGAACGTGTAGCTTATTATAACATGCACTGCAGAAAAATAAGCATGCAGTTGGCATATTTACCCTTAGAATGGTCATATGGTCATGCAATTTCAACACTTACAATTCTTCTTCTACTGTGAAGTAGCATCATAGAGTTGAACTGTATAATGAAGGCGCCTTCACGCTCAATATAACATTCTTTTCCAAATAAAGAATATCTTTCTTCTAAATCCATGGGACATCACCTTCTTTAAAAGAGCAAGAGGCTTTGGCCTCTCCTCTACTTTATTTTCTTGATGAATGTTTATTTTTGGTATTTGAAGAAATAAGATCTCTCCTAAAATCCAATCTGACAGTTTTTTTACGATATGTGCCTCCATAAAGAATATGAAACATTTTTTAATCTAGTAAATGTGCAATATTAAGATGCTCCCAGTATGGAATCTCATAAAACACAAATTTCATTTTCATCCCAATGGACATTTTCTTAACATAGGCATAAAAAAATTATGGATCATCAAATAGAGGTTCCCCATTTGAATCGAACAATTATGCAATTTCCTTCTCCTTCTCTATGTCATATTCCCTAAGTGAATGTGTCAATGTCATTATTTTATCTCTTCGGGTTCTCTCTAGTTTACCATTGAAAGAAGATGTTGCTCTTCTATAAGGGTGGTCGTCTATGAGGAACAACCTCGAGAAATCGTACACATAATTTCGTAGGTGGTTGTACCACCTAGCCTTTATTGAAGGTCCACAACATTTGAATCCACGATACCCTTTTGTTACAAATCTTGTGATGTTATTGTATATGGAACACGTTAACGCCAAAGCAGGTGATTGCACCAAATTAAGTTTTTCAAAAAATAGCATTACTTACCCTTAGAATGTTCATATGGTCATGCGATTTCAACACTTACAATTCTTCTTCTACTGTCAATTAGCATCATAAAGTCAACCCATATAATGAAGGCGCCTTCACACTCAATATAACATTCTTTGCCAAAGAAAGAATATCTTTCTTCAAAATCCATGGGACATCACCTTCTTTAAAAGACCAAGAGGTTTTGGCCTCTCCTCTACTTTCTTTTCTTGGCCAATGTTTCTTTTTGGTATTTGAAGAAATAAGATCTCTTCTAATATCCAATCTGTCAGTTTTTTTACGATATGTGCCTCCATAAAGAATATGAAACATTTTTTAATCTAGTAAGTGTGCAATCTTAAGATGCTCCCAATATGGAATCTCATTAAATACAAATTTCATTTTCATCCCAATGGGCATTTTCTCAACATAGGCATCGAAAAATTATGGATCATTGAATAGAGGTTCCCCATTTGAATCGAATAATTACACAATTTCCTTCTCCTTCTTTGTGTCATATGCCCTAAGTGAATGTGTCAGTGTCACTATTTTAGCTCTTTGGGTTCTCTTTGGTTTTCCATTGAAAGAAGATGTTTCTCTTCTACAAGGGTGGCATTCTAGGAGGAACAACCTTGAGGAATCATACAATGACTTTCGTAGGTGGCTGTACCACCTAGCCTTTATTGAAGGTCCACAACATTTGCATCCATGATACCCTTTTGTTACAAAGCTTGTGATGTTATTGTATATAGAACACATTAACGCCAAAGCAGGTGATTGCACCAAATTAAGTTTGTCAAATAACATTATGAATATAAGAAAATCAATAAACATGCTTACCTTAGCAAAATCCTAGTCTGGGATATTCATGCGTCGTGTATATATGCACACATTTCATACGACATAAAAGACCTCTCCACCGAGATGGGTCTTGATACATCGTATACATGTATGATTTCCCATAATCGCTTGAATTCGTCAATCAATGGTTGGAAGTAGGAATCCATATATTTCACTTTCCTTCTACTAGGAACTATAAGAGCCAACATAATACGTTCATTCTTCATGGAAAACCATGGAGGGATATTGTTATTGATCACTACCATTGGCTAAATAAAAAAAATGGTGTTTTGGAGGGAATATGGGTTAACTCCATCAATGGATATGTTTAATCGAATGCTTCATACTTTATCCTCGAATTTATCAAGCCATGTATCCTCTATATGCTACATGGCTATTGAATCTGTAGGAATCAACATAACTTATGGCTTACTTTTGTGTGAGGCATGCCATCCCTGCAACATGACTAATTCTTTTTAATGAAAAACCCTTTGAATCCTTGGGATTATAGGCATTTGCCTCAATATATTATGAGGAGGGCCATGTACCTTACATTTTGTTTTATCTGGTACCTATCATGACCGCATTTAGGACATATCCCTATGTCCGCGTATTTGCCTCTGTATAAAATACAATCATTTGGACAAGCGTGATATGAAATGTACTCAACACCCAACTTTTTTATTACTTGCTTTGCCTCTTCGCAGTGGTTTGGGAGGATGTTATCACTTGGAAGTACCTTTTATTTGCGTAACCTACAATTAGTGGGCAATGTAAATGTACAATGTTATTAAGAATCCAACAAATCTATTTTCATTGTTGATTTAATGGGGACTAGATGGTTTTTTACCTAAGTAGTTTCGAATAGCATGAGTCCAACATACCATACATTGATTTCAAATTATACAACAAAATTGTTGTCCCCATCTGGGTAGACCTTGATCCATGCCCAAAGAGAGTGGTGGTGGAAGCAGATTTGAGGCTTTCGGAGAAGGCATCAATAATATGTTGTAGCTGCAACCACCCTCAACATTATTTTCCTTTGAAAAGATTGGGGCCCCTCCTTGGTTTTGGCCTATACTTGTTTAGGGTATATGGATCCCTCTTAAAGTAAGTCAAGCATTGCACAAGGTTGGCTTGTTCACAAAGGGAGAAAACACTTAGCCATTTTCCGACTTTCCTTAATCGACCTTTTTCTCTAACTTTAGC
The DNA here is from genome assembly GCA_027924585.1 of Larix kaempferi. Taxonomy (NCBI): domain Eukaryota; kingdom Viridiplantae; phylum Streptophyta; class Pinopsida; order Pinales; family Pinaceae; genus Larix; species Larix kaempferi. The sequence goes on from BSBM01000372.1 coordinate 31,057,401, forward strand.
ATTTTAACGAGTTTTCGTGAGTTCCCCAAAATGATGGAGAGTTTTCATTAGTTCTCCGAAACATCGACAAATATTTTGATTTATCGCCGAAACATCGACAAAGATTTTGATTTATCACCGAAACATCGATGTAACTCAACCTTTGCCGCTGAAACTTTGGAAAACCTTTGAAAGTTTTCCAAAACATCGGAACTCTTTCCCTGAGATTGTCGAAACATATTTTTCACCTATGTGTCCTTGAAATGTCCGAATGATCGTCGAAACGGGTCGACATCTTTTCATTTTATCGCCGATTTAATTCAATTTTTGCTGCCGAGACGCGACTTCGGTAGAATTTCTGACTTCACGCCAAAACGTGACTTAAACATACTTTCTAACTTTACACCGAAACATATCGGTGAGACTTGTAATTTACTACCGATACAATCGCACTGACTTGGCATCTCTCACCGAAACACAGTATCGTGCAAACTTAAGATTTAAAACTGAAACACATCGGGGAAACTCACTTTTGTTCACCGGAACAAGCCAAATAAACTTTAAAAAAAAATGTCGATTTCACCTTTTAATCCTATTTGAGAGTCTTAGGGTTTTTGAGGATTTATTTAATAGGAAAACTTATGTTGTTTTGCGCCATCTTTGCTGCCATGTGAATCTGTTCGAGCCCACGCCACTTGGACAATATTCTTCACCCAATACGCTCAACATAAACTAGCAATCGGTCTTGCACACTTGTCATCTATTCTCTGGGTAAGTACCCTTTTGCCCTGGTTTGGTGGTCTCAAACTTGTTGGTCTCCACTTGGAATTTTGTGGTTGGAGGGCAATGGCCCATAATTGGTTTTATGACACTATTGGTCTTATGATTGGCCATTTTCCTCCCTTTTATAGGTTCCATTGGTTGATTTTGTTTCTTTGAGCCTAAGGGTTTCGAGCCACCAAACTTGCAGTATCTTGTGCCCTTGAGCTTTTCCTATGCCTCTTTTGCCCAAATAAACAATATTTTGGGGCTTTCTCTCACTCCCATTAGAGCCCAACATTAAACCCTAGCTCTGAGAACTCGCCGACCTCCTTTAAGCCTGTCTCGATTGCGCACATGCCGCTATGTTTTACCCTTGCGTGTTAACAAACACACTAATTTGAGTCCTAGTGAATGGACCGGGGATTTCAAACATTGCTTGATGAATAATCTTGTTTATTTACATGAAGATAATTTTTTGTTTCTTACCAATACTTGAATTTGCTTGGATTTTACTGGATTTGTATAGCATTTCATGGTTAATATGGATTCTGTCCAAGATAATGTTGTTTATGATGACATGCAAGAGCTCAAGATGTCTAAAAGAGGCTCTAAACGCTCATTCAAGACTGTACTTGAGGTAACATCAAACAATGAACTAACTCAGGAAGTATTCTTGGAAGCTCAGTTCAATGATACACAACACATCACAGGGAATTGCTCCTGAATTCAAATGGGGTGACATATATCATTTGATTAGAGACCAGAATTTCCCAGGAGCCACCATTGAAGAAGACCTTATCTACTAGAATACCAAAATGTCAGGAATTCATAAGGCTGTAGCTAGGTCTTTGTTGATGTATATGTAACTTCAGAATGTATTTCACCTATGTATTTCATCTATGTATATTGTTCTCCTATAGAGATGTTATTATTCCTCTATACGGAAGTGTCGTAACTTGCCAATGGGTTATTAGACCACCATGTGTGGGGTCGGCCCTGATTAAGTTAACCATGGGTTATTAGGCTAAGTTAGACAAGTTGTCCCCATTGGTTTATTGGGCAAGACAGGACAAGTATAAATAGAGATTGGGAGATCTCTATTTGATCATTCACTTACTCACTCTTCCATCACTCGGAAAGTGCCGCACATGTGAGGAGGAGGATCGACTGCTAGGAGAAGACTATCTCTTGTACTTTGGTTGTATCATTGCTCTTTCTATCTCTGAGGAAGTTGTGGCGTTTTTCACCTTTATGGTTTTCCCCAGTGAAACTTTGTGTGTCTATTGTCTCATGTGATTGCTTGGTGTGTTTGATATGCATTGTTATACTTGATATGATGTACATGTTATTCTCTCAGTAAAGATCCTAGAGTATATTGAATTAATGCTAAAAAATTAACATGGTATCAGAGCTAACCTGAGAAGAAGACATTGTGTAGTGGTAGAAACTAGGGTTTCTTGTTTATTGGGTTTCTCTCTACATATTTTGGAAAAGCAGTAAGGTAGATTGACTCTACTCATCAAGGAGAATCTTTTTGTCCAATCAGAATTCAATTCTGAGCACTTTCAGTTTTGGCCCTAAAAATTAGGGTTTCCACAAAAATAGGAATTTATGAAATCTGAAGACATAACTGGAAGCTCCTTGGAAATTGAAGTTTAGAGCTTTGGATCGAGATTTTTGGTTGGGTGAAGCTCTGGGAAACTCAAACCCTAATTCAAGGTCCTCCCCAGTGAATCCGAGAAGACTAAAAGGCATTTCTGAAGGGTGAAACTTTGCAGATCTCAAATTCTAAATATACCAGGTTGATCAGCGCATCAAGGCACATCTTTCTATCCTTTTAGAAGTTTGAATTTTTAGGGTTTCTATGACAAACCCTAATCCGAGACTAGATCCAATTTTCAACAAATCAAGTGGTAAGACCTAAATCTCTTTTATTTCCATTTGAAGTACTCTTTAAAGATGTCTCACCACACCAAGCTTGAGGATAAGCTTGAAGGGGATGATAACTTTCGAGCCTGGAAGTATAGGATTGGGTTAATCCTAGAAGAAAATGAGTTGGACACTTATATAAGTGAAGAGGTCCTTGTCCTAGAGGGAGAAGAGGCTAAGGCTCTTCACAAGAAGAACTTGGTCAAGGCAAAGAGGATCATTGCTGATTCTATCAAGGACCATCTCATTCCACATGTGTCATCTCTGAAGACACCTAAGGAGATGTTTGATTCCTTGACCAAGCTATTTGAAGGAAAGAACATAAATCGGAAGATGACTTTGTGTAATCAATTGAAAGGAGTAAAGCTTCAGAATGGAGAGACCATTCAATCCTATTTCTCCAAGGTCTCTCAGATCAATTAACAACTTGAAGCTATGGATGAAGTGGTGGAGAATGGTGAAATTGTCATGACCACTTTGAATGGACTACCTAGGTCATGGGATTCCTTTATTCAAGGAATTTGTGCAAGAAGGAAGTTGATCTCCTTCAGTAGACTATGGGAGGAATGTTCACAAGAAGAGGCTAGGCTTGTAGCCCGAGAAGAAAAGATGGGAAGTGAAGATCAAGCTCTCATAGCTCACACCAAAAGAAGCAAGCCTAAGAAGGAGCACTCTCATTACAAGAAATCCTCTCACACCCATCAAAAGAATATGAAAGATATGAGATGCTTCACATGTAATGAGAAGGGACACTTTGCTGCATATTGTCCCAAGAACAAAAGGGACAACAAATTCAACAAGAAGAAGAAAGGCAACAAGAAGAGATATCATGCTCAGAGGATGATGAACCTCCCAAGAAAAGAAGGCTAAAGCAGAAAGTGATGACTCATCTAGTGAAGATGAATATGTTCTAATCTCTGCTCTCACAGGTACCATCTCTCATGGATGTAATGATTGGCTCATTGATAGTGGGGCTTCCAAACACATGTCTGGGTTTAAAGAATCCTTTGCTAATCTATCTGAACATGAGTCACCCCATAAGGTGAAACTTGGGGATGACTACCAATATCCTATCAAAGGAAGTGGTGAAACCTCCTACAACCTAGACTCTGGGAAGTCTTTGAAGATGAAAGATGTTCTATATCTCCCTAGGCTCAAGAAGAACCTACTCTCCATATCTGCATTGGATTCCAAAGGCATGAGGGTTGCATTTGTAGATGGCCAAGTCCTAATGTGGCCAAAGGGTAAAACTATAGATGATGCCGTAGTGATTGGAGAGCAAGAGGGAGGATTGTACAAATTGAAGGGACAACCTGAACATGCCATGGTGCATGAATCCATGGAGCCAAGTGAACTTTGGCATAGAAGGCTTGCACATGTGCACTATAGAGCACTGCCAATTGCAAGTAAAGCTGCAAAGGGTCTTCCTGAAATCAAGACTCATCCATAGTCATGGATCACATAGAGGTATGTATATTTTACAATGGTTAACTTATGTGTTATGCAGGTCATTGAAGGGAACAAGAAAACATTGCTAGACATAACTAGAAAATATGATGACCAGGTATGTTTTTCCTATATCAAGTTAGAATCCTACCCTATGTTAGGATCTTATACTTTTATATATGATTATTCATAGAAATTTAAGTAATCAAGGGTTTATGCATGTTATGTCTCTTACCTTGATTGATGATATGACTAACCAGAAGAGAAGTCTTCCCTGGAACTTTGAATGATAATGCTTATTATCTGTGTTTGAAATGATCATGACTATACATGTTTAAGATTATTTTGTTTTGATAGTGTACTAATGAATGTATGATTATGTATGAGATCTCGAGGATAACACAATGATGATACTCGTAAGAATGCATAGTGATCGAGGATGGATATAAGTTCAAGGATAGGTAATCTAGGAAGCAAAGATCAAGAGGGAGCACACTCCAGTAGTTCCTGCAAGGAAGCAAAGATTGAGAGGGAGTCCACACAACAAACAAACAAAGATAAGTATTTGAATTGTCATTTCTTGTATATCTAAATGTTTAAATAATATTGTTCAATGATGGATATGCTTATGTTCCTAGACTTAGAGTGTGTATTATGCATATTAGAATAATTGCATTAATGAACAATATACTACTAATATGCATGTGATGGGTAAGTGGCCTATGGCATTGTACAACATTCCATTGCTACCTATCTAGAATGAAACCTCTTTGCTGACATGTTGGGAGTTGTGCACACTCTTAACAATGTTCTGGTAGAGATTGGAAGGCATCTAGAAAGTTACGGGATATGGATAAATGTTGTATTAAAGCATTGGCTAAGATAATTGCACGACTGTATGACATATTTCCTTATGTGTAAGAATTTGTTTTGAAAACTATGAGATGTTTCTAATCATGCAATTTAACTTGTTTTGTAGGAAAGATCGTATACCATCACCTACAAAAGAAGGACTACAACATTTGTTCAGCAACAAAGTTATCTATTGAAGATATTGAAGTTCCCAGGATTCGGGAAGAATTCCATGATCAAGGAGTACCAATCGATCATGAAGAATGATGTTTGGGATGTAGTCCCAAGAACTAAAGGGAAGTCTGTTGTGACTTCCAAGTGGATCTACAAGATCAAGCATGCTGCAGATGGCAGCATAGAAAAATACAAAGTGAGATTTGTAGCTCGAGGCTTCTCCTAGAAAGAAGGGATTGATTATGAAGAGACTTTTGCTCCTGTGGCCAGATACACTTCCATTAGATCAGTACTCGCTCTGGCTGCAGTGATGAAATGGAAGATACACCAGATGGATGTCAAGACAACTTTCTTGAATGGTGTAGTCGAGGAGGAAGTATATGTGGAACAACCACTAGGTTTTGACACATGACATGGAGTCATATGTGTGCAGATTGAAGAAAGCCTTGTATGGCTTGAAGCAAGCTCCCAGGACTTGGTATGGTAGGATAGATAGCTTTCTATCCATTTTGGGATTTAAGAAGAGTAAAGAAGATTCCAACCTTTACTACAAGGTCGAGGAAGGCAATCCTGTGATACTACTCTTGTATATGGATGACTCGTTTGTAACAGGAGAGGATAGATTGATTGCCGACACGAAGAGGAAGCTTGTTGCTGAGTTCGAGATGAAGGACTTGGGGATGATGGACTATTTTCTAGGCATGAAGGTGTGGTAGAGTGCAGATGGGATCTTCCTTGGACAAGGGAAGTATGCAGTAGAGATCCTGAAGAGGTTTGGGATGATGGACTGCAAGGCCATGGCCACACCTATGGCATCAAACCTGAAGCTTCTGTGTGATGCTTCATCTGATCCGGTTGATGTCACTGTGTATCGTCAGATGATTGGGTCCTTGATGTACCTGATGAACACTAGACCAGATATTTGCTTTGCGGTGAACACATTGAGCCAGTTCCTGACAGATCCCAGAGGTGTTCATCTGGTTACTGTCAAGCATATTCTGAGGTACCTGAAGGGTACAATTGATTATGGGCTCAAGTATGATGCGAATCAAAAGTTTAACCTGCAAAGTTATGTTGATTTAGACTGGGCAGGAAGTGTTGCAGATAGGAAGAGCACATCTGGGTGCTGCTTCAATATGGGATCAGGTGTGATCTCTTGGTTTAGCAAGAAGCAGTCCTGCGTAGCATTGAGTACAGCCGAAGCAGAGTATGTTGCAGCTTGTTTAGCTAGTTGTGAGGCAGTATGGCTCCGGAAGCTACTGTCTGAGTTATTTGATCTCCCGTTGGATGTTACTGGTATCTTTTGTCACAACCAGAGTTGTGTGAAGCTGTCCGAGAACTTGTTGTTCCACGACAGGTCGAAGCACATAGAGATAAAATATCACTATATCAGGGACATGGTGCAGAGAGGAGCAGTGAAGCTCCTATATGTTGCAACGGATGAGTAGGTTGCAGATGTGCTGATGAAGCCACTAGCCAGAGTGAAGTTTGAGTACTTCAGAGAGAGGCTTGGTGTTCTTGAGATTGATGATACTTTGAGGAAGAAGTGATGGACACATTTGCAGGAGCCATTCCGAGCATGGTGAGGGGAGGATCCTTCCCATGGCTATGGATGTAAGTGCTGGATGATGAGCATCAGGATGATGCTCCAGTTACTGCTCTATATATGCATCATGTTGGATGCTTGTTATGATCAGTTGGATCATGTATATGTATATGCATCATGTTGGATGCTTGTTATGATCAGTTGGATCATGTATATGTATATGCATCGTGTTGGATGCTTGTTATGATCAGTTAGACCATGTATATGTATATGCATCTTGTTGGATGCTTGGACCATGTATCTGTATATGTATCAGGTGGATACGTTGTATGAACAGGTAGATCATGTATGTTGATATATATCAGGTGGATACATTGTATGATCAGTTGGATCATGTATCTGTGTATGTATCAGGTGGATACATTGTATGATCAGTTGGATCATGTATTTGTGTATGTATCAGGTGGATACATTGTATGCATCAGGTGGATGCATTATATGATCAAGATGATCATGGATGATGAGCTTCAGGATGTTGCTCCAGATGACATGCATCACGGCGATGCAGTTATGATGATCAGGATGATCATGTGTACATCAGGATGATGTATGGTGAGTATCAGGTTGATACTCTGTGGCCATGGAACAGGTTGTGCATATAAGCATATAATCCAACCCTGGGAGGTTTGCAGATAGTCTTTCGAGGTTTTGACTATGGCATGTAATGTGGCCCTAGGATATTTGGCAAACACTCTTTCAAGGTTTTGCTTTGGGAGAACATATAATCCGGCCCTGGGAGATTTGCAGATAGTCTTTCGAGGTCTTGCCTATGGCATGTAATCTGGTCCTGGGATATCTGGCAGATGCTCTTTCAAGGTTTTGTCCTATGGCATATAATCCACCCCTGGGAGATCCGATAGGTTGAGCTGTGTGCTCGTAATCATTCCTGGGATGCTCTTTCGAGGTTTTGCCATGACCACATGTAATACGCCCTAGAGATCTGGACAGGTTGTGCTAGTCACATAAAAGGACTCAGATGCTCTTTAGAGTTCTTGCTAGTCAAGACACTCTTTAAAGGTTTTGTGGTAGGGGTCACATGTAATAAGTCCTGGAGATCTGGACAGGATGAAAAAGGCCTCAAATGATCTTTAGAGATCTTGCTTGTCAAGACACTCTTTTAAGGTTTTGTGACAGTCACATATAATACAGCCCTGGGAGATCCGACAGGTAGAGCCATGTGCTCGTAACAGCCTGGATGCTCTTGGGAGGTTTTGTGACGCACGTAATAAGTCCTGAGAATTCCACAGTATGGCCAGTGATGATGAAGACCTACAGGTGGTGGGCCTACATCCAATATGAAAAAGGACTGGCTTTATAGAACTTCCTATGACGAGTAGATTCAGAGATTGATTGAGATAGCAGTAGCGATGATCCAGAGAAGAAGACTTGTGCTAGCAGATCTGTGTTGAGAAATACCTTCCTAGTTAAGAGGGAGTGTTTATGTATATGTAACTTCGGAATGTATTTCATCTATGTATATTGTACTCATATAGAGATGTTATTATTCCTCTATATGGAAGTGTCATCATTTGTATTGACAAGTGTCGTAAGTGTCGTAACTTGCCAATGGGTTATTAGACCACCATGTGTGGGGTCGGCCCTGATTAAGTTAACCATGGGTTATTAGGCTAAGTTAGACAAGTCGGCCCCGCTGGTTTATTGGGCAGGACAGGACAAGTATAAATAGAGATCGGGAGATATCTATTTGATCATTCACTCACTCACTCTTCCATCACTCGGAAAGTGCCGCACATGTGAGGAGGAGGATCAGCTGCTAGGAGAAGACTATCTCTTGTACTTTGGTTGTATCATTGCTCTTTCTATCTTTGAGGAATTTGTGGGGTTTTTCACCTTTATGGTTTTCCCCAGTGAAACTCTGTGTGTCTATTGTCTTATGTGATTGCTTGGTGTATTTGATATGCATTGTTATACTTGATATGTTGTACATGTTATTCTCTTAGTAAAGATCCTAGAGTATATTGAATTAATGCTAAAAAATTAACAATCTCAACTGTTTCCTTGTGCTGAAGTAATAGGGTGGGTCCTCCCCTATATTGATACTCAATATTGTATCATTATGAGCGCTACAGGAAAAGGTTTCTCTTCGTTCCATCCTACGCACATTGGGAAAGCGTATAGACTTCCAGATCCGAGGGTATTTCTGACACAAGAATGGCTCGCAAGCCTGAAACTCGATTATGCTGAATGTGTTAAGAAGATGTTACTACCAGGGAAGCAACTGCGCCAAAGGGATAGCAAGGAGTATGAAACAAAATTTTTAAAGACCCTTTTTAGGATTGTTGCTACTCTTATATGTAGACTCTATGGGATTCCAAACTCAAACCATTATAAGCTAGGTTCGGTTCCCTTGATATATCACATTACCATGCATGGCACTACTTTTAATTGGGCGGACATTATCTCCGAAAATATGGTACAAGCAATCAAATATGCCTAGCAAGGCCTTAAAGTGAAGAAAGCAGAATTTCATATGTCTTCCTATTTAGTGGATTGCATCATGACTTTACATCCTTTCCCTAGCCTAAGATGCAAATGGAACCCTATTGAATCCCCCATTTATGTGGCCAATCAAATTTTGTGGGCACATAAGCATGAAAGCTATTACAAGCAGATCTACAAAGAGTTTGTGGTTCCCTTCTATAAGTTGATATATGAAAAAGAGTTGGAATGCATGTCTGAAGACACTCTTACAATAGTCACCGAGTTAAGGTATTTCTATTTGACCCTTGAAGGAACATATTTACGTATTTGTGGGGGATAAAAGGGTCCATATTTATTGCCCAAGTATGTCACGTATTGTATGATTCTGAAGGAAATTGTGAGGCAAACCTTCGTAAATGGCATTGCCCATTTCCTATGTACCAACAAGAAAGCTTCTTGGCCTCCACTTCCTTTGATAGTCGGATTATACAGAATGAACAAGTTCAAAGACATCTCGAATTGTATAAAGGATTTGGAAACCTATCACTTCGATGAGAAGACTTTCATAAGGAATGATAGTCATTAAAAGGTGGCACTACATTGTGCATCTGTAGAGATCCATTATGAATATGCAGACCAATTCCCGAAGGAAGAAGAAGTGTATAGATGAGTTCTAAACTTTGAATAATTAGAAAGAAGGCTTAACAAAAGAAAAGGTGCTAAGGAGGCAAGCTCAAGCAAACTAGTAGACACATCAACACAAGAAAATTTGGAAGAAGCTGCTAGAAAGAAAGTTGTAGTGGAGGCCCTCCTGGCTTAAACAAATAACAAATTGCCAGAAGAAGAGCAAGCCAGGAAGGATGAAGAAGAAATAAAAGAAAAAGAGGAAGTAGAAGAACAACAAAAGAGGTTGGAGAAAGAAAAACAAGATAAAATTGTTGTAGAGCAAGAAAGAAAAAAGGCCGAGTTAATACAACAACAAGAAGTGACCCGCAAAAGAGAGGAACAAACTAGACAAGAATAAACTCAACAAGAAGAACTCCGAAAGAAGAAAGAAGAAGAAGAAGCTCTCAAGAAGGAAAAGAACTAGGTAATGAAGGTTAAGACATGGACATTGATGTTTTAGCAAATACCAACAAAGAAGTCCCACTCACCAAAGGGAATCTCCCTTTCATCGAACTAGGCATCACCCCATTCACCCCCTTCAAACAACATGTTGTACCTAAGTTGGAGAGCATTGTTTATGACTCAAAGAGAAAAACCATGATGAAATGAATAGAGAAGAGGATTAAAATTGCCTCGTGACCTGATGTTGTTACAATAAAAGAAGTAACAATGGTTGAAGGTACCAATAAAGACCCAAAGTTCAAAGCATCTATCAGCGTAGCTGAAACCCTAGCAAATGAATATAACGTCCACAAATTGATCGAAAATGTGGAAAGCATAAAAGCTAAAGTGATGAAGCTTAGACAATTCGGTGCAGGAAAGAAGTGAAAGGATTGAACTAAGGTGCCAATGGGACATCCTTGAAATTCAAAAAAGGGAAGCCACAAGCACCATACAAAGTTTGGAATCATAGAGAGACTCACTCAATGTTCAGGTAATGATTTTAGAAGGAGAAAAGGTAGACTTGAAGTCCCAATTGGGAGAAATGCAATCAAAAGAAAGCCAATGGGATCAACAGATAAAAGCTCTTACTATTGAAAAGGGAGCTTTGCAGGCCCAAGTAGAAGAACTTTAGCGAGAAAATGATTCATTGACAATTGCATTAATCACCGCCCAAGAGCATAAACAAGAGTTGACACCATTTTATGTTTGTGCATCTACACTTCAAGAACAATTGTTTCATTCGCAGGAACTACTCACAGAGTAGACATTTGAATTACAAGGAATAATGGCCAAACTCAGGAAAATATATGAGGCAGCCACTGCCAATCGTCATAAATTAGGAGATGTTCACGATAAAATGAAGAATCTGATTGCTTGGAGGAAGAAAGAGAAGCAAATTACCCCTCACCTACCTAAGAGGTATACTGTTGAATTAAGACTGGATTTCACAACTCTAGATAGTTTCAAAAAGGATGAATGAAAATTACAAAGTGAGGTAGCAATCTCTATTTTAAAGTGTGAAGGGATACATCAAAATATAGTTAAAGCTTTCGAAAAGTGCCATTTTCCTTCTCCCAACCCGTTTGAGAACCCAGTGCCAAAGGAACAAAGATTGATTGAATAAAGAACTATCAAGGATGAATATATAATTGCCATTTGTAATCTAGAAAGTGTCACCTCACAAGACCTACACGAACGTGTTGGAGAGGCAACATAAAACTAAACACTTAGCTACCGAGCACAGTACAACAACCAAAGGCCTTAATTCACTAGTCAAAGATTTATCTTTTCATGAAGTGGATTTACAATTGCTAGAGCCACATCAATCAAATGTTATATCTTACAAAAGTGGCCTTAGGAATGAATACATACAAACTCAAGAAATCTCTCCACCCTAATGATGTAATAATTTTATTTTATTTTTTGTATTTTGTCCCCTTATTTGAATTGTAACTGAAAATATGACAAGGATATTGGAAGATGAAAAGTTGTAACTGAATGAAGGTGAACTGAAAAGTCACCTAGGGACGCTAGGTAGACAGGATAAACAGAGAAGAATGAGGGAAAGAAAGGGGCTTTTGCTTTTTGGGAAATTGGGATATTTCGCTAAACTCATGTGCAAGAATTTTTTTATGACAATGAACAAGGCAATTTTTTAGGGTGGAAGATTGCAGTGAATGTTGTGCCAAAATGTGTGGATGAATGCGTGGAATTGATTTCCTCTTTTTGTCTATAAAATGCAGTAAAATTGTTATTATTTCTATTGGATTACTCTAATGGTTTATGAGCTATTTGTTGTATATACAAATGAGCATATTTTTCTCTGCTTTCTACGAGCAATGGATGTGATGGATATTAATACTCAATCTATCTAATGTGTTATTTATATCTCGTGGCTATTAAATTCATTTCATATTCAGTGGTTATCTCCTATAGAATTCCATTATGCAGTTGCCTTACATTGTTTCCTTTCAATTAGCTCCTTGCAAGGATAGTTTAGTTTAATATAAAATGCATTTAATTATGGCATCCACTTGTTTGACCAAGAGTAAGAGAAGTGATAAGATGAGAGGTAAGAACCTGTGCATCATTGTGTGAGGCTTCTCTCTATCGGTTAAACTAGTGCGTCTTCTTAGCATAAAAATTTTCATCTAGGTTTAACATCTTGCATCTCATTTAACATTAATTAAAATCCTAAATGGTGGGTCAGGATGCAACTGGAAAACTCATTCCAATACTATCTTGAACAGTAGCCAGACTGTAAACCAGATGTTTTCCCTATTCCAAACAATGAAGGGTCTAGTTGGGACCTTTCATTGGGGAGAACCCCTACTATTGACACGAGGATTTTTCAAGGCGTCAACACAATATCACCGTCGTTCTCGAGATCACCTTGTTGGAATGGATTTAACAACATTCGCTCCATGGCATGGGTATCCTGTAAGAAATCATTGATACCAATCCTCTATATCATTGTTTTCATCCCCAACTATTTAAGAACTAGTGTTATTATAGATAGTCTGAATTGGTGACTCGAGACATAGTGGGAATTGAATAGCTAGTTGATTCAACCATGCTTTGTATGCTTCCTCTCTGAGCTCTACATGTTTGGAGACCTTCTCCTAAGTTGACATCATACTGGGGTGAAACGATAGATGATAGACATGTTGATCATCGTCAACATTCTAGTTGCAAAAATATTGTACATTAAATTAATGATGTTAGTAAGCTCATTGCATTTAGTATGTTGAAAAATTATAACGAACATTTATTAGAAGCATGTAATTTTTTTTCTCCAAAAGTACACATTCAATCAATCACTTTATAAAACAAATGTGAAATTAAGCAATACATTAATATTAATTCCATAGGAAATCCAAAATTACAATTACTCAATGATCTTTTTCTTATGCCCCAAGGGGACGTCTAAAGGTAGCCCCAATGCAAGCCTTTTGTTACAGGCATTTGGTGGTCTACAAAAGTTATAATTTATTAACAACTTATCACCCAAAGATAAACTACATATTCCATGCACAACAACAAATCTAGATGCCTTCTTTTTCATAAAGAACTCTTTGTCATTGGAGTGTTCCTCAAATGAACATTTTGCACTGAACAATGAGCACCAACATGCATTTATGAACCCTACAATGTTTCCATGAGTGCGTGGATGACCATCGATATATAACAGGTTCTTCCTGTTAAAATTTTCTGAAGCACAACCATTCATGCACATAATATACATGGAAATACTATGTGTGTATTTAACAATTTCAAGTAATCGGATCGACTATAAAGAAGACCACAATATGGCATAAGTGCTACTGACTGATTGGGAGCAACAAACACATGTGAAAGGATAAACAAACTAAGATTTGAATAATCTATTTTAGACTTTGCGATCATGTAATTGTTACCACAATAGGAGAATTATGTCCTAACATTGGGCATAGGTAGGGAAGATGGACAAGCGCTATACAAAGCGTGATTGTAGCTGGTTTGGTATTTAATTTGCAAATTGATGGGAAGAGGGAATTCATTGCTATCCTCGAACAATTGAATCAACCTTTGTTTGTACTTGGATATTTTTTCTCTTAGCTCATAAAAATTTAGGATCTCCTTGTAGAGATTTTTTGTTTAGTATTGATATCATACGTTGGCTCATTAGAACTCTCAGTTGACTCAATAGAACAAGATGTGTTTGTCAATTTATGATGAAACATGGTTGATTTGGCTTGCAACTTTTCAGAGAATGAGCATATGGAAGTTTTCCTACATGTATTTTCTATTTCACCTATTGGATTATTAACCATAGTGGGGGGTGTTAGAACGTGTACTTTGGGTAGTCGGACATTAATATAATGGGACAGTGTGACATGCCTAGGGTTCAACTTTAACCCTTTACATTTTGAACAACCACATATTACTGAGGTGTCAGAAAAGAGATCTAGTTCACTATGACGTACCACTGGTCCAGGATGGTCATTGGATGCTGGCATGTTACAGTTGGTGGGGTAAAGTGGCCTTCCGTTTTCATCTAACATATGCCTGCAGTATGTTGCTTCATATAAGACCTTGCAGCTTTTTAGAAGTGGTGGGATATTATATGCATTCGAACTTGATCCGGAATCAAGATCCTGCAAAAGTCAATTCACAATTTTCAAATGCATGTGCAAAGACAACCTAAATTCTATTAGATAATCAAAAAATAAATAAATATGCATTTGGTGGTGTCGAAAAGGGAGAATTAGATAGAATTTGAAGAACCATCCATTTGATTTATTGTTCTTTTTGCCCTGCATTTGAGTAAAAAATACAATCAATACATGTCTGCATTTTTAAAACAAAAAATGGAAAACATAAAGCATCTTACATTTTTAAACTAATCAGTGTGCCTTTTTTCCGAATTGACACAATGGTGCTCGCATTTCTAGATGCACACTAATTGAAACATTTGCTACCACCTTTGCAAAGGACAAACCTAGATAAAGTATTAATTGCAGAAGTTTTCACTTCCATTTTTTTTTATATTACTATGTAATCGAGGCTCTTAGATAAGTAAAAGGCACTAGTGTGCTATTAGCTTACTATATATCCAAACTAGAAACTTACGAAAAATGTATTTTTTTTTGTCTTGATGTTTATCAGGTGCGCTTATATCAATTACAACACTGGTGCACTATTATCGGATTAATGCATCAAAATCCCAATCTAAAATTTTGAAAATTTATATTTTAATTTGTCTTATTATTTAAACAGTGCGCATGTGTCAGTAAAGGGCACTGGTGCACTCGTTTCTTTTTTTTTTAAATGAAGATAGTTAATTTTTTGTATTATCAAAAAAAGAGGTCTCAACTGAACCGGTAGACCTATAGTTATAAAACCTTCCCTATATAGTATGAGCAATACAAGTTCAAAAAGTTATTTGATACTGTAAGCAAAACATGCTACTAAATACATACATTCTTTCCATTTTCAAACTATAGCTACAAATCTGACTATTATAGATCCTGATAAAAGTATTTAGAATTGAAATACATTTGATCTTCATCTACAAAAGAGACAAAAAGATAAATCCTGACTTTTGATGATAAAAAGGCCTATTCTATCTTCAAAGGAGAATGAGCATGAGAGGAATCCTCATCATTACTCTTCTCATCTGCATCTTTGTCTCCAACATATTCCAGAGTATCAACATTAACTTCCTTTGTAGTATTGAGTGATTGATAATTGACCAAATCCCAGACTTTTCCTTGTAACTTTGTAATGGCTTGTTCCTACACTTTGTATTTCCCTTTCTAATATTCAATTTCAATCTCAACATTTATCAATTTCATTCTCAGATGTTTGATTTGGGATTACAGGTAATCATGCTTCATGTTGGATAATAGCTGATTGGTTAGATAATGCTCTTCCCAATATCTCTTCCTCTTACCAAATTCCGAATCACCATATCTCTGTTTCCATTAAACTCGTCTTGTTGGTTTCCATTGTTTGAGCAACAATAAAGAAGATAAACTGTATATAAAGTCCTTTAAATTTATTAATTTTGAAACCAACCTGAAATTGTATGGGGTTACAAATAGAGTAACCAACTATATCCTCAAAACCCATAACACTAAGAATAAAGAGTTCAACTGCTCTATATTAGAACCAACATATGCAAGAGTCTGATATAGACCAAAACTACCATAGTGACTATGAAAACCCTAGACACTATAATCGCTACAACTTACCACCAATTTATGATCTATACTACGGTTTAAATCTTTGTATCCACAATGAAGGAGCCTTAGAATAGGACCGTAATCACTTTGACAGACAAAATCAACAATCCAACTAGTCTTTTCTCTAATCAGAAACAACCTCTCAAAATTCTCAAGTTCGCTAACCCACTGTAAAGGACGTAACCATGCTATTTCAACTGTGTCTCTGAAATTCTTGATGATGCATGCAAAACAACTTAACTGCTTTACACAATGAAATTGATTCAAAGACCGATTATTCAACTGCTCCAAAGGAATACTCCCTTTCAACCCCAAATATTTCAAAACTACCGAATTATCCAAATAACACAGCGAGAAAGAGCATCTAGATCCATCCATTTTATCCTCATTAATCTGGAGCCTTCCCCAAACAAAATACATCATGTTGCTTGACAAATTCTTGAAAAGGATTAACGAGATTTCTATTCTCTCACGAATTATCCCCATTCCAGTAACATCAAAATAAGATCTCCTCTTGTTTTACATGAGGATGCATGAGCTGGTCATGCCACTTGGACTGTGATGGTATGTTCCCAATGACTTCATTTATGAACCTATTCCTTAAAACTTTTTCTTTACTGTTAATTGTGAATTAGGGAAAATTTTAGGGGTGAAATTTAGCCCATGGGATAATATTTGAGGTTTGTTTTTCAAAAATAGATTTGCCATGTACCATGTTTTTCTTATATGATTCGCCCAAATCCATAGTATTACAAAAATTTACTCTTAAAATCGCCAAAATTATTCAAAAAGTATATAAAATCCTTAGAAATTCGATTTTTTTAAAAATATTTCCAAACATTTTATGGTCAGAAATTTGATAATTAGTAAGATTTGCCAAGGTTTCTACACTTTAAGAAAATTATGGATCCTTAAAATTTCCCTTGTTCTGAATACATTCAATTTCTAATGGATTATGGAATATTGCAAAAGCCCGGTTCAACACCACTTATCATCAATTGGCCTTGAGCAAGATTGCATGCAACTTTTGCTTGTGTATTGACTCGAGTCTTTAGAGTTCTTACCACATGGTAAGGCTTTATGTCTTCGAATTCTGATAACAATTGTGAAATTATCCATACTGTTCTAGAGAAAGGGCCATCAAATGGAATTGTTTTGGAGATGAGATACTGAATCGCTATCATGGAGTTTCTCAGTATTATAACATGTCTAATTTTGCTCTGTAATGCTTGAATTAAACCTTGCAAAAGTGCCAATGTTTCTGCTTGGTTATTTGAGGTCTCTCCTAGTCCCCAAGAGTAGTACTACTTCCTTATTCCTTCTGGGTCAAAGAGAACCCCCCTAGCACCTACAAACCCTGGGTGCACTCGTTTCTTAATAGCGCACCATAATCACAATTTTTTTTATAAAGTTGCACACGTTTATCATAAACGGACCAAAATATCAAATGAAAAAATGTCTAGGAATTTAATTTAAGACAGTAAGCTTAGAAATAAAAGAAAACCCTAATCCGTAAATATTTTTTTCCAAAGAGTTTTAGGAGAGATTATGCAAGAGAGATTTGTCACAAAATAGTTTAGAGAGCCAGATTTCTCTAAAGAGAAATTTAGAAAGGGATCAACGTGGACAAAAGCAACTCTGCAGAGAAGACATTATGGGTAAGTTTCCCCTCAATATATTTTAAAAATGACATAAATTTTATATTTTTAAAAATAAAATAAAGCATATGAGAGTGACCTTCAATGATGCAAACCTTTGTGTTCTTCTTCCTTCAGACATACCTTCACTACTGCAAACCCTAGGGTTCTCATTAAGGGATTTTAAACCCTAATGACCTTTTGGGAGCAGTCACCACATATCAAATACGTTAAAAGAAGACACTTAGGAATCATGCATAAAGTAGGTTTTCAATCTTTGCAGGTGGAATTCTTTATCAAACAAAGAAAATAACTAACCTAGAATCCAACGTTTGATGAAGATCTCCTCACTGACAACTTTAATCTTCCTTGCTTTCTTCAAAATTCAACCTGAAATACAACAAGATCAAGAAAAAGGGTAGTTATTATTGCAATAGACATTTGATAAACTTACTGTAAATTATAAACAACCAAATTACAAGAAAGCATAACTTGCATGTAAAATACTGAAATTGGACAAAAAAGAGTGTTCTTTTATATTAATAGACAACATAAATACAAATTGGAATATTTCACCTGATTTTCGAAGCAAGCACCATTATGAAACTAGCTTTCTAGGGTCCTCCAGCCAAAGTCCTTCATTCACCCACTTCAAACTCACTTGTGAAAGCTATGGCCGGGGAATCTCTACAATTCGTGGCATAATAAGGGCTTCCAATAAAGGATGGGAAACAATGTCTCAGATAAGGGAATGGAATTTGCAGACAAAGGAACAAGGGTTTCAATCTTGGCTTGATTTCAACAGCATAAGGGTATTCTCTTTGATCTTTCCATATGTTTTTTCCTCATTCTTTCCTTCTTTTATATGATAAGGGATCAATTAGGGAAGTTAGCAAGAGGTTATTGTTCAAGAATATAAGTTGAGGAATGAAAAAAACCGTAAGTTTCCCGAAAAATAACTTAATTTTCACTTTTTATATTTTTTTACCTTTTCACAGGCATATACGCAAGCTGGACACTGTCAGGTCGCGTGGACACGAGCTGTACATGAGTAGTTTCATACCTCTTACAAAACTTGTTTTTTAAAGATGTTTTCCAAGATAAGATGATGTATAAGGGACTAGGGATGTCTGCAAAGAGGGAAAGGGATGAGATCATCCATCTTAGTGTCTATGGGAATATTGTGGCAAAAGACACTATAACATATTCCCCCTAATGTATGAGGTCATAGGAAAAAATGATGGCCGAAATACGTTATAATACATATCATAAGTGAGTGAAGAAGAACTTCAAGCCGAGACCCCCATAGAACTGACCATAGGAGCCAAGCGCAACGAATCAAGGAAGAACTCTATTTCCGAAGCAAGCATACCCATGCGAAGAAGTAATAAAAGTATGAATGTAGGTCAAGTACAAAGTGGATTTGAAAAATATATGTAGAATAGTGATCATATCCATGTGGATACCAAGTGGATCCATGTCTCAAGATGAGATGAAGATGTCTATATAAATGCGGAGCTGAATAGACCAATCCAATGGAATTCGAGTCATATCAAAACTTAAAATGGTTCTATATAATGAACTCGGGGTTTTCAAACCAACGACCAAAGGTACAAGTCAAAACTACGCGAATAGATGTTTTGAATTCGAATGTAGTAAGAGATCGCTTGATTACCGGTCATTGATGTATACCGTTAAAAAATGCGATCCAGTTCACCAATGATGAAAATGAATGACAAGGTACCTAGTACATTCTAATAAGTGTCAATAGATGAGTTGATGTCAAACACTAATAGAATCGAATGATTAGGAGACATTAATGTATTCTCACTGTCAATAGCGAGGGAACTTGACACTAATTACTGAAAGTTACAAGGTACTAAAAGAACTCTAAATCATGATCCCAGAATAAAGGTCTTGGAGTCTATGGGATGTAACTTGTCGGAAGAAAGGCATTAATGCATCCTTCATCATTTGACACTAGGATGTGGAAAAAGGCCAAATATTTGGTGAAATCACTAATGATCATGAGACATACTTGGCATGGGAAGGCCAACATATGAAGTCAAGAAAGTTATGCAGAATGGCCGACATAGGTGAAAAACTTCCTCTGAACAACAATATGACACAAAAGTGACTGAGGCAGCATAAACTTAGAAAGGAGCATGACATAGATCATCAATGTATGAGACATCAAAGAAAATCTCCATAATTATCGGAAGATTAATCGATTAGGGGGAGTAAATGCATATACAAGTTCAACTTCCTAGGCTATACTATAACCCAATTATAGAGATAAGGCTTGAAACAATGCATTGTGTCCAAAGGCGACATAACTTGCTGCCATGTAATAATAAAGAACATAACTCTTTCCCATCCTTCTTTTTGGAATATATATATATATTGTCTTTTTCATATTATAAAATCCTGTAAAAAGAATAAAAAAATGCTATGGTACATAAGACGAAACAAATACCAAGACAAGCTAACTAGTTCCATAAGGTATAGAACATAAACCAGATAATAGCAAATTTTTGAGTTATTGTTTTCAATTTTAAAAGAGTTTGAAAATATAAAAATGACTCTATAAACACTATCCCGTATATTTTTCCTGAGACCGGGTTAATTAATGCTCAGTAGTGTTTTTATATTTAAAGAGACTGGAAACTGAAAGAAGACTCCACGCAATTTCTTTTTTCATCATTTTAGTCTCCCTTTCCTAAAAAGGAATAAAACCACACAAGGAGATAACTCTTCTGAATATATTGGACAGATCATTCCTTTTTTGTAAGTAACCCAAACGATTTGGAAAGGGTTAAACTTATACCATCTGGATGAACTTTCAAACCATTTAACGAGTGTGAAAAGGACAAGCATACTCAGCTATATTTTCAATTTTAAAGAGTCTAAAAAGAGCGAAAAGATAACTCTATAATAAGAATCCACCAAGAATAATAGCCAACATAAAATGAGAGGGAAAGTACGAGGTTCCAATGCAAAGTCGGGCATTGTTAAAGCAATATTCCTGGAAAATAAGACAGCATGAGCATCAATGACAAATAGGATCTAAGCTAGAATTCTCATGTAAGAGGTAGGTTTTAAATATGACGTTAAAAATAAGGATAATAAAGGTATTGTCGTAATTTTATAAAAGGACCTAGCATGTGTCCTATCTAAAGGATAGGTGCAAAAATGCATAAGAGGACAAAAAACTACCCTATATGTCGATAAAATAACATATGCCTATTACGAGAAAACTTCGTGACCAACAAAGTTGCTTTTTCCTACAAGAATAAGTCAAAATACGCCCCAAACCTAGCAAAAAGCCATCATTAGTTCAATATTTTCCAAAACATAACCAACTATAATAGAGTGGGTAAGAAGTAAACGTGATAAAAATAGGTTAAAAAACACAATTTACCACTTAATTTGGAAAAAATGAGCTTTGGAGAGCTTTATAGTGCAAACTTGCCTCGATCTTTAGGAGCCAAATTCGGTAGCTATGAGCCATCATTTGCAGTTCCATCAGTGCTAGGTAAGAGGTCATAACCTGCTCTTTCATTTAATAGCATTTTTATTGCATTATTTTTCATCTTTTTTGATGATTTGGGGAGGCCCTAATTAATTGTGGTGAGGTACGCAAGCTGTAATGGTGGAGGTCGCGTGGACGCGACTGTCTAGTGGGAAGCTCATGTACCTATCGACAAAGTTTTTGCAGGATGCCTCTTGAATGGAGAGAGAGGGACCATGATGCAATAGACGATCCAGTCTTAGAGAGCGATGAGGCTTGGGATGCCCTCCGACAATGTGGATTGTTAAAATTATTTGAGTGTCCAAACATGCATACTCAAAGAAGATTACTTGAAATGATCATAGGATACTAGAATGAAGATGCTGAGGAATTCATATTGGACAACCAACCATTGACAATTGAAGTGGACGACATTTACTTCCTCACCGGTTTATCCCATAGGGGTGATATTCCAAGTTTCAAATCCCAGAGTGTTGGAGGCATGTCAATTGAAGAGTACATGGATATATATCATATTCCAAATGCACAAAAGAGTGTCTCCATGATCCTGATACAAGATATTAACAACCTTAACTTGAAGATTATACTTCTTACTATTGGGCAGATCTAAGGGGGAGCCTCACAGAACCAACAATCTATGATTGGTGTACATGTTTGCTGGTATGTATGAAATCGCAATTGATGACTGTGAAGCAAGGTAGAACCCAACACTTTGGTTTTGGAAGTATCCTTTGTAGCTTCTTCTTTGAGAGAGTTCTGGGACTTAGCCCTCGAGTTTCAATTGAACCCACCCTAGATTAGACCCTGCCATGATTCGATGGACATGATTGATGGTTTGACTTGGAGGAGGGAGAGTGGCCAACCCCTTTGATGATGACTGCTTATCATGGTGGTCATGACAGATCATTACCATTGACGACTATCCATATGGCGGGATAAATTTCAGTAGAGACCCAAACATGGTAGTGCCACCCGGTAGCGCTCTTGGTGCCATTGGTAAGTCTTTACTTTTTTAAATTTCAAAAAGTATTTGATTTTTATGTTTTGTTATATGTGAAAATCGAAAGCATATATTTTTTATGGATACCAACACATGCATTGTGACCTTGCAAACATAGGCCCTACTCGACCATCTGGACTTCCCTGCTACCGTAGGAGGTTGCAGGAAGGAGAGGGTGCAGATGCAGGGATCGTTATGGAGAGTGTTCACCAGAACTTGGGTAGTTTGACCACTGGAGTACCCTTTACCAACATAGGGAACATGCCCGAAGCACTTCAACGATAGGTGGCTGGGGTACCTGGAGAGTGGCTCTAGTATTTCCACAGGGAGGCTACACTACTGATGTACTTACGTAGGGGATAGGGTCTTGGTGACCCATAGTCATAGGATAGTAGCATATTGCGAGGTTTAGTGAGGCCCACTTTTTGGACACATGTTGGAACCTTTTTCGATATGTATAACATTTTTTTTTAATATTTTGAGACTTTATGACTTATTTATATACACGATGGCTACTACTTTCAACGTTATATTGTTTACATTGTGGATAATTTATGTCCATGTTATTGTTTTTCATTATTGTTGTGTATGAAATAAATGCCAATCAAGAATATAATTAACACAAACATTAGTAATCAAGTTTTTATTTCTTGAAATATGATGTATGTGATAAAAATAAAAGAGCGTTCAAGTAAACAAACTCTTAAAAAATGACTTAGTAAAGTAGGATCACAAACTCTATAATCACCATTAAGCTGAGAAACAATTAACTGAGAGTCTAGTATTACTTCAAGATATAACATGTTATGTGATAAAGCATCTCAGAGTAATTCGATGACATCACTATACTCAACCCTATTGTTAGTGACTGGATTAAGATGAATGCCTACCAATGAGAGTAGTTGACCCATGTGTGAGTAAATTACCCAAGCAATTGAAGCAAGATGATGAGTATGCCAACTAATGCCATCAACGAATCCTAGAAAATTTTGACTTTACATCCGAAACCAAAAACATGTCTATATAATATTAATGCTAAAAGATACACTATACAAATGCACAATTATTTACACGAAAAAAGTACACGATCTAGGCCTAAAACTTCTTCAAATAGAGCCCATTTATAGGCTCTAGCAACTTCTTACATTCATAATATGCTAACTCATAGGCCCCTTTTGTTAAGACACGTGTTGCAACATAAGGACGAATCCACATGGGGTTAAATTTTCCTACCCCTAAAGGTTCTTTGTCCTAGTCTTAAACTAAGACAAGATCTCCTCCAGTAAAGACCCTACGTTGGACAAACTTGTCATATTGGCGCTTGACCCTCTTTTTATGTGCCTCATTAGCCATGGCTGCATCTCGATGCTGCTCATCGAGATGTTCCAAACAGATTAACCGTTCCTCCAAAACAAGAGTCTCGGGTAAGAGTTGTACAACTAACTTAAAGGAAGGGATTTCACACTCAATTGGAATTACTGCTTCCAAACCATGCACGAGTTGGAAAGGTGAAGAACCTGTAGCAGTTTTGATCGTGGTTCGATAAACCCAAAGAGCCAGATATAACATGATATGCCAACTAGATTTGCTAGTATTAATAGTACATTGAAGAATAATTTTAAGAGTTTTATTTATAGCTTCAACTTGACCATTAGCTTGTGGGTAAAATGAAGATGAGTGATCTTGTTTAAAACCCAACATGGTGGTCAATTCTGACATCATGTAATTTTGAAAATGACTGCAATGATCTGTGACAATATATTTTGGGATACCAAACCGTGATATAATTTGATTGAACACGAAATATGTTGTGGTTTCCCCATCAGCCTTAAATGTAGGCATAGCTTCTGAAAAATTAGTAAAGTAGTTGACAACAACTATAATATATTTATGCCCCCCTTCCAAAGCTGGGTTCCAAGTCATAAAATCAACCCCCCACTTGGTGAAGGGGCCTATGGAAATAACGGGAAAAAGAGGAGCTAGATGTGCCCGCATCTTCTTAGTGAATATTTGGCATGGATGACAACATTTAACTGCTTCCATACAATCTTTAAGATTGAAGGCCAAAAATAACCGGCGCGTAAAATCTTCTGAGTTGTAGGTAACCCATACAAATGACCCCCACATGCTCGACTATGGGCATCATTCAAAACCGACTCTGCTTCCTCATGGGTTAAAGTTCGATGCAAAATGGAGTCAACCCCTCTTCGGTACAAAGTGTCACCGATGATGAGGTAATTATTTGCATTATGATGTAAGCGTCTTTGTTCATCCCTTGAAAAAGCAGGGGGACTCTTCAAAGTTTGAAGATAAATCAAAATATCTCCATACCAAGGGTCTAATGAAGAAAACAAGAATATATGCTCATCAGAGAATGGGATTTCTTCAATTTGATGATTTTCTTCACTTGTAAACTCTGAAATAAATTACGCGAAGACCAATGATTTCTTTGACTTTGTAGTTTGAAATTCAAGATCAAACTCTTGTAATACAATAATCCATTTATTATATTTGCCGCCAATTATTCATCCGATTAAAATGAATTGAAATGGATTAACATCTGCAATCACTGTGGTTGTTCGCAATATAATGTAATGACAAAGTCTTTGGATAGCATAAACAACTACCAAGGCCAACTTCTCAACATGAGAATAATGAAGTTCGGGACCTATCAACGAACGACTAAGGTAATAGATAACGAGCTCTTGGGGCTGGTCATCTTCCTAAACTAAGACTATACCTACTGTTGAATCCGATGTAGCTATATATAGAAGGAAATCCTTTGTATAATCTGGTGCGTTGAGTAAGGGAGATATTAATAAAGATTTCTTAACGGTTTCAAAATAATTTTGAGCAGCTTCATCCTAAATGAATGGGACACCTTTCTTAAGCAGTCACATGAATCCTTTGGTAATTTTAGTATAGTTTACTATAAATCGTCTGAGGAAATTAACCTTCCCTTGGAGGCTCTGAAGTTAAGGAATAGTATGAGGACGAGGTAGATTTATAATAGCCTCGACTTTCAATGGATCGACCATGATCCCCTTGTTGGATACTATGAAGCCCAACAAAGGTCCATACTTGACGACGAAAATACACTTATTGGGATTCAAACGAATCTTATAGTTTTTGCACCACTCAAACACAAGGTGCAAATGATCATGATGATATCATTTCTTTCGAGATCAAGCAGGAAAATCATCCAAATAAGGATCTATGATGTGTTTGATATCATGGAAGGAAAAACTCATTGCATGCTGGAAAGTAGCTCCGCCAATTTTCAAACCAAATGGCATCTTCCTATAAGCGAAGTTACGCCATGGACAAATGAATGTTGTATTATGTCAAGTCCTCGGTTTTAATTTGGATATGATTATAACCTGAAAATCCATCCATAAAAGAGAAGATTCAATTCCAGCACATTCGTCAATAATTTGATCGATAAATGGTGTGGGATAATTGTCTTTTGGACATGATTTTTTCAGATCACGAAAATCAGTGCAAACTCGTATAGTACCCTGCTTTTTGTCTACTGGAACAGGATTGGATACCCATTTCGTCATAAAAATAGGATATATGAAACCCACTTTTAAGAGTTTTTCAACTTCAGCTTTAATAGCTGCTTCCATCCTATTTTTAACGGACCTAAGTTTTTGTCGAACATGTTTAGCGTTGGGATACGTTCGAATTTCATGTTCTACAATAGATGGGTCGATGCCTAGCATATCCTTATTTGACAGGAAAAAAATTTCCGAAATGATTTAAATAAATCTGTATAAATGCAAATTTCTTATTACGAACAATTTATATCGATAAAAACATTTTCCACGACATTGGGGTCCTTGGAAATATTAATGGGTATAGTTTTGAAAATATTTGACATATTTCCCTCAGCATAGATTCCCTGCTTAGCTAAAGGATTTATGGGCCTATCATCATTCCCATGAAGTCTCAAATGGGACTCCTCATTCTCTATTTTTTCTTAGGCTGGAAGAAATTAAAACCTATGATACATATCCTCCCAAGGTTTATCAGGCCCTACCATAGCTTCTAAAATAGCCTCATTTGTAGGCAATACTAAATCCAAACATTCTAAAGAATGAGAAGAATCAATATCCCATGCAGGCTCATAACTAAGGTCCAACACTTCTGAGACTGGAAAATTTGGGGTAGAATCCATAGTAGTATTAAGGGTAGCTTGATAAGCAATTTCTATCGTGGATAAGGGTATGATCATTTGACTATGTTGATGAATTTGGCAGGATCCAAGGATCACTTCTATTTGAATTTATATGCGAGGGATCTTCAAACATATGGTCAATATTCTGAACACTATTCGAACTGATAAAATTAATAGGAGTAGGAAGTTTGAAAGTGCCCATAAGCATTGTATAAATTCCTGCACGTAAAATTTTAGTGCACAGATGAGTCCGATCAATCCAAGGAATGTTCGATTCTGAAGGAGTTGAAGTACTATTTCGAGTAAATTTCAATTGATCAATTGTGTCAATTCTTCCCTCAAGAGGAAATAATAAAACTCGAAACACAAAAGATGGGATAGCTTGCATAGCATATGTCCAACTTCTCCCTAAAAACAAATTGTAGTCAAGGGGAGCATCTACGACTTCAACTTCTATTGAATTTTTTTTCCTCCTAACTCAATGTCAAAAGCTGGAAGGATTCCATCAGGTCTAAAAGACGTTCCGTCAAATGCAGTGAGTAAATTTGTGGAGGGGACCAACTATGGGGATCCCAATGCTTTTCAACACAACATAGCCATGACACATGTGGATGTGCCTTCGTCGACAACAGTTTGTCCAATATCTTTGGAACCATGGACAATGTCAATCTAAAAGGCAACATGATAAGTAATCGAGGTTTAATTTCTATCATATCAAACTTTGCCACTAAATTATTTATGGAGTCAGTGTTTCCTATAGTAGCCAAAAGTGTGTTCCGTTGCAATGGGAAACTCTATAGCACTTCTAGAGCAGACATGGTGCAAGGTGTTTGAGCCAAGTCTCCAACAATGGAATAATTGGCAGCTTCCTTGGCATTAGGGTTATGTATAGCTCTTCTGTAGACACCTTTTGGTATCTCTGGCATGGGATATGCAGGTTTCTGTATATGGAGAGGACTATGCAGTTCAGGATTCTCTTTCTCCTTAAGCGATGATTCATGACTATAGTTTTTTGCTATTATTTTCAATAAAGTGCTTGAACTCACCATGTGAATGTAGGATCGATCAAATGACGAGGTGTTTTGTGTATCTCCATCTGAACTAGAGTTACTAGAAGCCATATGTTGTCCTTTAGGAAAAGGATCCTTTAATACAACAGGTTGCTATTGCTGCAAAATATTCTGAGCTTGGTCAATCAAGGGGCAGTGGTGTGTGAAGTGATCTCTTTTGCAAAGTTTACAAGGGAACTTAACTTTCTTACACTCTTTCTTACCACCTTCAACTTTATTATTGGTTTGGGGTTTGTTTTGATTTTCCTCCCCTTTCTTTCCCTTATTGTTGTTTTTCTTTCCTCCAAGTTGCTTAGTACTTTTTGGATTTGACTGCACATTATGTATAGTCCCAGTTTGAGAAGTGGAGGTAGTAGCTACGGTTGCACTCGTTGAAGGGATTTTAATAGATAAAGCTTTTATTTGCTTTGCAAGTGTTGCTACAGTAGGATTATCAATGGAACCAACAATACCATCATCATGTGGTCCGGGTTTCAGTTTAGCAGGATCAATATTTGGTCTAGGTGTGTCAGGAATAATGTCATACAAAATTCCAAATTGTGAATAGATTAAATCTAATTGTTGGTATTTAAAAATGGCTTCCTCTTCATTAGTAACTCTTGAAGTAGATACATCTTTCAAGATATAAGTTAAAAAATAATTTAAAAACCATTCTAGTAGAAATTTAGGAGGTATATTAGCTTTTATCATTCTCTTCCTTCTTCATCAATCTTGGATATGATCCGAGATCTGAGTGGCTTTGTTTTTATTAAATGTATACAATAGATCTGTACCGACATTGTAACGAACAGGAAGTTGAAAGTGATTGAGAAAAATCATTGCTAAATCATGGAAACGATAATAAGCAGATGATCCCAGTTCAATGTACCATTTAGCTGCCACACCCGTAAGGGTTTGTTGAAATAACCTTAATATCATTGAATCATCATTGAGTGAGTTTGAAGAGCACCACAAATGGGAATTTTTGACATGGTCCGCTAGATCTTCATCGGTTTTGCCTCCGAATTTTGGGATATATGAAGGCAACTTGGTAGGAACAGGAGGCCAAGCAAGATTGTGACACACTAGGGCATTCATGAGTTTTGAGAAATATGGGAGGTTCAAAGTTGCTAGAAAATGCAGTCTAGGTTGGGTTTACAGATGAATTTGAAGGTGGTCCCATATAGGGAAGGTTTATAGTTCCTATATTTCCAAAAAATTGTGAAGGTATGCCCCCATACATTCCTTACGAAGGGTGTACTCCTTGCAAATAATTTGATGGATTTTGGAATGGGTTGCCCCCATAAATCCCTTGTGAAGGGTGTATCCCTTAAAAAGGATTTGGTTTATTTTGGAAGGTTTCCCCCAGTTGGCATAGGTTGAGATAAATTAAAAATTTTCCCTTGACTACCGAAAGGTTGGGCATAAATAGTCCTTGTCGGCATACCATAAAATGTAAAAGAATTACTTGCCGTACCAGTATTAAAAGAGAATGGATTCACACCAAAATGTTGAAAGTCATTACTGGTTTGACGTTTCCATCCCCCAAAAGGATTGATTCCAGTTGTGGACCCAAAAGGAGGTCCACTTCCTAAAAAAGGGACTGCGAAAGGAATATGTGCACCTCCCCAAGAATAAGCTTGGAAGGGTATAGACGAAATTCTTGTTCCCATACTGGAACTGAAATACATGGGGAAATATGTAGGTTGAGTTTGGGGAAAACTAACACTTGTCATCCTAGATGAAAAACCAGCTAAAGGAGTATTTATTGAATTAGGAGTTGATTGGAAAACAACATACAATGGTGTGGTTGAATTATTTACAATTGTATTAACAATTAAACTCATATTAAGAGTACTACTCTGATTCAAACTAGGGGTCTAGGTGTTACAACTAAGAGGGGGGGGTGAATCAGTTGTAATTATAACAACAATAATCAGTTTATCTTTTCTTTTAAAATTTTAGTAGCATTCACAAAATCATTGTCAAGATAATGAATAAGATAAGCAAAGAGCTAGTAATAATCATTCACACATATGATGTACACATATACAGATATTCATCAGGAAACCCATAAAGGGAAAAAACCTCTTCTTCTTAGAATGATAAGCAGTCTTTAACTCCTGTACATCAATTATCTTTGAGCACCAACTCAAGATGAGGCTACAACCTCTGTTTAACAAGCTGCAACTTGTTGAGAGAACCAACTCTCATGTTTTTCTAGCACCCACTAGAGGGAAGCACCCACTCCCAATATTCAGGCATCAACCTGATTTACAGAGGAAATCAATCCTCCCTAACACCTCCCTTCCAACCTATGTAATAATTTTTCAGTCGATTATATCACACTGGTTCAAATATATCAGTACATACTCTTTTCATTTTTGTTCTGTGCTGCTATAGCTTGGGTTTTCTGGGCATTCTATTTTTCATTAAATCGAGCCACACATTTTTCTTCTGAATTGTTAAGAATTTTTCAGTCAATTATATCACACTGGTTCAGATATATCAGTACATACACTTTTCATTTTTGTTCTGTGCTGCTACAGCTTGAGTTTCTGGGCATTCTGTTCTTCATTAAATCGAGCCATACATTTTTGTTCTGAATTGTTTTCTTCGAATCACAACTTCATCAGCAACCACTCCTCTTCATCGTCTCAATTCTCTCCCAGATTTTGTTCTCATCAATTATTTTTAATAGATGCTGAATTTATATGCCTCGATCTCTTTAACTTCCAGATATTCCAATTCTAAAACTGAAACTGTCTCTTTAACTCCCAATTCGAAAATTGAACTATCTCTTTGACTTCCCCAATTTACACGCTGTAACTGACTAATTAATAAATAAATAAATGTTTGTGAGTCGCAGCTTGTCTGAGTCGCGGCTATCTGAGTCACGACCGTTTGAGTCTCAGTCGTCTGAGTCGCGGCTGTCTGAGTCACGGCCATCTGAGTCTCAGCTGTTTGAGTCACGGCCGTTTGAGTCGCAGCCGTCTGAGTCACGACCGTTTGAGTCATGGCCGTCTGAGTCGCAGCCGTTTGAGATGCAGCCGTCTGAGTCGTAGCTTTTTGAGTTGCAGCTGCCTGTGATGCAACTTGTCTAACAACATTCTTTTCTTGTATTTCAAACTCAGTTGCAGCTTTAGTAAACTGAAGTTGGTATGGTCTGAGTCACCCGCCTTGTCTTCTTTCCAACCATCAATGACAACTGAATCATAGTGCCAACAATCTCCCCCTTTGGCATTGATGGAAACCTAAAATTTATGATGCTGCAAGTGTAATCACTGGCTGCTTGTCATCTGTAACTACCTGAACTTCTCCCTCTTTGACATCAATGTCAAAGAAAACATGACAATACATGTCCCCCTATCAATATGAACTCAGAAACCAACAAAGAAAACATTCTGGAACCATCTCAGAATTACATGAGTTTGTGCTCTGATACCAAGCACAAAATCCCCCTACCAAAGTGAACAAGTTAGTTGGAACAAGATATGACACCCAACTTCTGGCGTAGATATTCAAACTGGATTTTGGATAAGGGTTCAATAAAGATATCGGCAATCTGTTCTTTAGAAGGAATGAAATGTAATTGGACAACTTTGTTTGTAACCTACTCCCTTAAAAATGGATACTTGATTGGAATGTGTTTGGTCTTGGAATGAAGAACAGGGTTCTTGGAGACACTAATGGCACTTGTGTTATCACAATGAAGAGGAATAGATTCAACATATGTTACTTTTAGATCTGCAAGAGTTTGAATCATCCATAGAACCTGTGTACAACATGTGGCTGCAGCAATGTATTCAGCTTCTGTGGTAGACAAAGCTATAGATCCTTGCTTCTTACTTAGCCATGCTACTAGTGAATCACCTAAGAAGAATGCACCTCCACTTGTGCTCTTTCTTTCATCCAAACAGTTTTCCCAGTCAACATCTGAATATGTTGTTAACTGAAAGTTCTGATTTCTAGGATACCAGAGACCATAAGTCACTGTGCCTTTCAAATATTTGAATATCCTCTTAACAGCTACTAAATGGCTTTGCTTAGGAGCAGACTGAAATCTACCTACCATACCAACAACTTGCATTATATCAGGACGAGATGCTGTGATGTACACCAGGATACCTACCATTGACCGATATGTTCTTTGATCAACATCTAGTGATACATCATCCTTGCTGAGCTTGTATCCAACAACCATGGGTGTGATGACAGGTGAAGAGTCTTCCATATGAAATCTCTTCAACATCTCCTTCAAGTACCTCTCTTGGGAGAGAAATAAACCTTCAGAACTCTGATTGATTTGAAGACCAAGAAAGAATGACAACTCTCCTATCATTGACATCTCAAACTCAGATTGCATGGCATTAGCAAACCACTGAACAGAAGAATCATTAATACATCCAAAAATAATGTCATCCACATAGACCAAAACAACTAATAAATCAACACCTTCAACCTTGATGTACAAATTACTGTCAACAGTACCTTTCTCGAAACCTTTGTCCAGTAGATACTTATCCAATCTATAATACCAGGCTCTTGGTGCTTATTTCAATCCATATAGTGCCTTCTTCAGTTTGCAAACATAGTCAGGATTATCTGTCAGTTGAAATCCTTCAGGTTGCTCGATATAGACTTCTTCTTCCATATTTCCATTAAGAAATGCTGATTTAACATCCATCTAATACACTTTGAAGTTTTTGTGGCTAGCATATGCAAGAAACATTCTAATGGCTTCTAATCTTGCCACTGGTGCAAAGGTTTCATCAAAATCTTGACCCTCAATTTGTGCATACCCTTTACAGACCAATCTGGCTTTATTCCTCACAACTTGTCCTTGTTCATTCATCTTGTTTTTAAACACCCATTTAGAGCCTATTACATTCTTATCTGTAGGTATAGGAACAAGTTCCCAAGTATTATTCTTCTCAATTTGATCAAGCTCTTCATTCATGGCTTTAATCCAATCTTCATCTTTACTAGCTTCATCAAAGTTCTTGGGTTCAACCATAGATAGAAAAGAAATCTGTGATTGCTCTGAAGCTTCAATCAATTTTCTTCTTGTTTGAACTCCTTTATTCTTGTCACCAATTATCTGACTGTCAGGATGATTCTTTTTAACAATTCTGGAAGGTGATTTTGTTTTTGTTTGTTGATTTGAAACTACCTGAATATTTGCATCTCCATCATCTGACTCATGGTCTTCTCTTTCTGATTCTTGGACCTCTTCATCTTCAATTTCAATTGTATCCTTTGCATCTGGTTCAATACTGCTTATCTGATCATTTTTAACTAAGATTTCTTCATCAATTTTAATGTCAATACAATCAACTAATTTATGCAATCTTTTATTATAACATCTATATCCTTTGTTGTTTGTTGCATATCCCAAAAAGATACCTTCATCAACTCGATCATCATATTTTCTAATATGTTCATCATTATTTTTAATATAGCATTTACTTCCAAATATTTTGAAATGCTTAATAGTAGCAGGTCTCCCAAACCAAAGTTCATAAGGAGTCTTATCACTGTTTGGTCTTAGATGCGCTTTGTTAAGAATATGGACAACTGTATGAATTGCTTCTACCCAATAAATTTGAGAAATGTTTTTTTCATTCATCATTGATCTTGCCATTTGCTGAACTGATCTATTCTGTCTTTCCACTACTCTATTTTGCTGTGGAGTCCCTGGAATAGTATATTCCCTTTTGATCCCATGTTTATCACATAATTCTTTAAAATCTCCTAAACTAAATTCTCCTCCTCTATCAGACCTTACTGCCTTCAATCTTTTTCTTGTTTGATTCTCAGTCAGAGCCTTAAACACTTTGAATTTTTCAAATGCTTCAGATTTTTCTCTCAGAAAAGCAACCCATGTGAGTCTAGAATAATCATCAATAACCAACATGAAATAGTTTTCTTTTCCTGTACCTTCCTTCCTGGATGGTCCACATAAATCCATATGTACTAACTGAAGGGGCTCATTTGTTGATGTAAAACCTTTAGATTTAAACTAAGTGCAGTTCAGCTTTCCCATTTGACATGACTTACACACTGAATCATATGGCTTTGATATCTTTGGAAGATCCTTTACTGCCCTATTGTTACTAAGTTTGATTATATGATCAAAATTCAAATGTCCAAGTCTCTTATGCCACAACCAACTCTCATCATACTTGCTTAGATGCCATTCTTCCTTTTCTTCATTCAAAACATAAACATTATTTTCTGTCCTTATTCCTTTTGCAATCAATTGTCCCGAGGGTACAGATTTTATCTTGCAACCTTTTGAATTAAAAAATACTTCACACCCTCTGTTGCAGACCTGACTGACACTAAGGAGGTTATGTTTTAAACCATGTACAAACAACACATCTTGAGCTTTTCCTTTGCCATTATTCAAGCTTACCATCCCTTTTCCTTCGATTTTTCCTGGAGCATCATTTCCAAAGGTCACATTTCCTGATTTGCTTTCATTTAGAGACAAAAATTTATTTTTATCACCCATCATGTGTTTGGAACAACCACTGTCAATATACCAGAGATCCTTTTGCCTTTGAGCAGAAAGTACTAATCCACATTTGTCACTTTCTTTATTTTTCCAAACCTTAGTCTTTTCAAATGTATAATTTATTCTCTGATTTGTTTTGTACTTCCTTAAATGACAGTCTATAGCTTTGTGTCCAAAATTATGACAAACAAAGCATTCTGGCTCATTATTTAATAGATCAAAAGAGTTGATATGTTGATAATCGGTTCTTCTTTTAGTTGTGGATTGAATTGCTTGATATCCTTGTTTCCTCACTGACTGTCCAGCTCTGTTTTGTAACATCTGATTCTTTGAAATCCGTAGTTGCATACTTCTAAATTTAATTCCACAATTTGCAATTTTATGACCAAAGTTAGAACAATAATAGCAATAACCATAAATTTTTTTTGGTACCCGGATATTGGTCTTCTTTCTGAGCTTGATTGCTTTGTCTCTTGTTGGCTATGTTCCAGATCAGATCTCAACTTATGTTTATTAATTTTGGTTAGCAAGGTATGATCATCATCTGACTGTCTGCTACTTGACCCACTTTCATAACCTAGGCCAGTCTTTATCAATGGAGATCTTTGTTTACTCAGGATGCTATTCAGTTCTTCTGAGGCTTTGATACTTGACAAATTTTGGTGGTACAAAGCTTGAAATTTCTCCAAATCTTTTCTAGCTTTTACTACTTCTTCTTCCAGATCTTCACATCTTAATTTTTTTCTTCTTCTGCTAATTGTTGTTTTAGAGTGTATTCTATTTTCTTTGCTTCTTCTAATTCTAATTTTAATAACACAAAATCTTCACTTGTTCCTTTACCATTTTTTTCAAGCTACATCAACAAATGTTTTTGTTTTCTCTTCTTAAGTCTGATTCTGTCAATCTCTTTTAAAGCGCTAATTAATTCACCTTCCATGTCAATCATAGCTTCTTCATAATTAAGATCTTCTATGGCCATAAGCATAAAATCATTCATTCTATCTTCACAAGATGAATTGCTATCTATATCCTCTGAGTCATCATCATTTGCACACAAACTTTTCTTCTTACTGTATTTCTTAAATTTGTATTTCTCTTCATCATTAGAATTCTGATCTTTTTTCTTGTGAGGACATTTAGAGGCAAAATGACCTATCTTACCACAATTAAAACATTTAAAGGGCAGCTTGTCTCTATATTTACCTGATCCTTTCTTCAATCTTCTTACAAATTTTTCCTCAATCTCATCTGCTCCATAATCAATATTCTTATCTGCTTTAAAGGATGCTTCTCTAGTGATGACTTTGTCTGTACTAATCCTCATTTCATAAGCAGTTAGAGTTCCTAGGAGTTGATCAATGCCCAAAGTTTTAAGATCATTTAACTCTTCTATTGCTGAAAATTCGGGGTTAAATTTATCAGGCAAAGATCTTAAATTTATTTTATTTTATTTTTATTTTATTTTATTTTATTTTTTTTAATTTTAATTTTAATTTTTTTTTTAATTTAATTTAATTTATTTATTTATTTATTTTATTTTATTTTATTTTATTTTTTATTTTTTTATTTTATTTTTTATTTTTTATTTTTTATTTTTTTTTCCTGAATTAAGGATTCTTCTTCAATTGTTTCACCAAGGCCCTTCATAGCATTCACAAACTCTTCAACCCTTAGGAAATATTTACTAACATTCTCATCCTCATTCATCTTTAGTTCAAATTTCAACCTGTATGTCTGCAGTTTCACATCTTTTACTTTCTCGTTCCCTTCATAGCTGCTTATAAGTTTGTCCTACATTCCTTTGGTAGATTCAAGATGCATAACTTTTACAAATTCAATTTTTGCAAGGCCACCGAGAATAGCATTCATCGCTTTTGCATTAAAGGTAAATTCCAGTTTGTCATCTTTGGTGGCTAGTACAATGGGCTTTACATATCCAGTTTCAACTACATCCCATACATCAGCACCTAAGGACATAAGATAGGTTCTCATTCCAACCTTCCAGAAAGCAAAATTTTTCCCATCAAACAGAGGAGCCTTATTGATTGAATTTCCATCATGACTAGTCATGTTTTAAGCTCACAGATCTACCTTTAAATAAAAGGAACCTGCTCTGATACCAATTGTTACAATTGAGAGCGGGGGGGGGGGGGGGGTGAATCAGTTGTAATTATAACAACAATAATCAGTTTATCTTTTCTTTTAAAATTTTAGTAGCATTCACAAAATCATTGTCAAGATAATGAATAAGATAAGCAAAGAGCTAGTAATCATCATTCACGCATATGATGTACACAGATACAGATATTCATGAGGAAACCCAGGAAAAAACCTCTTCTTATTAGAATGATAAGCAGTCTTTAACTCCTGTACATCAATTATCTTTGAGCACCAACTCAAGATGAGGCTACAACCTTTGTTTAACAAGCTGCAACTTGTTGAGAGCACCAACTCTCATGGTTTTCTAGCACCCACTAGAGGGAAGCACCCACTCCCAATATTCAGGCATCAACCTGATTTACAGAGGAAATCAATCCTCCCTAGCACCTCCCTTCCACCCTATGTAAGAATTTTTCAGTCGATTATATCACATTGGTTCAAATATATCAGTACAACTTGGGTTTTCTGGGCATTCTATTTTTCATTAAATCGAGCCACACATTTTTCTTCTGAATTGTTATGATTTTTCAGTCAATTATATCACATTGGTTTAGATATATCAGTACATACCCTTTTCATTTTTGTTCTGTGCTGCTACAGCTTGAGTTTCTGGGCATTCCGTTCTTCATTAAATCGAGCCATACATTTTTGTTCTAAATTGTTTTCTTCGAATCACAGCTTCATCAGCAACCACTCCTCTTCATCCTCTCAATTCTCTCCTAGATTTTGTTCTCATCAATTGTTTTTTATAGATGCTGAAGTTATATCCCTCGGTCTCTTTAACTTCCAGATATTCCAATTCTAAAACTAAAACTGTCTCTTTAACTCCCAATTCAAAAATTGAACTGTCTCTTTGACTTCCAAAATTTACACACTATAACTGACTAATTAATAAATAAATAAATGTTTGTGAGTCGTAGCTTGTTTGAGTCGCGGCTATCTGAGTCACGGCCGTTTGAGTCTTAGTCGTCTGAGTTGTGGCTGTTTGAGTCACAACCGTCTGAGTCTCAGCCGTTTGAGTCACGACCGTCTGAGTCGCAGCCGTCTGAGTCACGGCCGTCTGAGTCTCAGCCGTTTGAGTCACGGCCGTCTGAGTCACAACCGTTTGAGTTGCAGCCGTCTGAGTCACAGCTTGTCTGAGTCGCAGTTGTTTGAGTTGCAGCTGTCTGAGATGCAACTTGTCTAACAACATTCTTTTCTTGTATTTCAAACTCAGTCCCAGCTTTAGTAAACTGAAGTTGGTATGGTCTGAGTCACCCGCCTTGTCTACTTTCCAACCATCAATGACAACTGAATCATAGTGCCAACACTGGGTACACACAATAGGAGGAGAAAACTCCCCTAATACAATAGCCAAAGTGGGAATATGAGTTTCACAACTTCCCAAAATTTCTCTAGTGTTATCCATTGGAAATCATCCTAAGTGTTTAAAAGTAGTTGAATCAAAATTTGGTGTAATTGAAACAACTACAAGGAGAGGATCATTAATATCCACTAAAGGTGAATTATAAGGTCTAAGGAAACCTTCAGTTTCAATATATTAAACCTGAACTTGTTCTTGTGATGAAGTGTTTCTTTCCACAGGTAAAATTATTTCAGAAGAACCCACTGGTTCAAATGAACCAGATGTATTTAGTCGGCGCCTCTGGTTTGGAGGCGGGGGATCAACTCTTAAAGGTGATAGATTTTGTAATGGTCTAGAACGATGAATCAAAGGATATGCCACACTAAAAAAGACACAACAATCCTAAGGTCCAACTAAAATACAAGAAGAAAACAACACACCTCTAAAAATGTCCTAAGTAATTTAGCCAAGAAAACAGATAGTCCTCCCGAAGTTTTAGTGTGGGTTGATTAAGTCCCAGAACAAAATCAACGAAGGCTAAAAGTAGTTACCAAGTCCAGGTGTGTTTCCCTTCTTGGTGCAAGTGTCTTTATAGATAGTCTGCACTTTCTGTAAAAATCACCCTCAAGGGGTACTAATGCTCCACACTGAAGGTCCACTCGAGGTGTTCGCAAAAAATCCTTTACTAGCACCTATGTATGAATCCTAGGAAAATATACTAAGGGTGTCAATCTGTAATCCATGTTGGGAGGAACAGTCACAGGTTGGAGTCGTACGTATGGGAAGGGTAACTAAGTCTGAAACTCTACAACACCACTTTGTGCTGACGAAAGTACCTGTACACATAAAACTCCCGGTAGATGTTCGATTAGGAATTGGAGGGATCTCTCTGCAACCTAATCTCACACGATCTCGTGATTAAATCCCATATGAGAGGAGCTTCCTCGACACACTTCTTACAAGACTGGATTTCACCTAACGATTGGCCACTATGTTTAAAAGTTTAATCTGCTTTGGGTAGTTTATGATAATCCTATCCCACAACACTAGCCTAAGCTATTTGGTGAACACCCCTAGAAAAGAAAAAAATTTCTAAATTTTTTTAATTTAAGCGTTCTTTTTAAGTGGCTGTAATTACTCAAGGGTAATAGAAGGTGAAACTTGTAATGTTTGATGACTCAAAATGGAAAGAAAATGCATTTAATATTAAATACTTTTAACACTTTTCAATGCAAAAAGGATCTTCTATGAATGCAATGCAAATCACTTC
Organism: Larix kaempferi; assembly: GCA_027924585.1. NCBI lineage: Eukaryota > Viridiplantae > Streptophyta > Pinopsida > Pinales > Pinaceae > Larix > Larix kaempferi. The sequence continues at coordinate 31,096,120 of BSBM01000372.1, forward strand.
TTTGTTTTGAATAAGCAAATTCAAAATGCAACTTTCTCCTTTATTTTGCAATGAATATTGAGAACCTACTACAAAAGAAAATCTTCTTTTTTTCTTTTTTCTTGAAACAAGAAAGAATCAAAACAAACCAAAGATGCAATCTAACTTTTATTTTTTATGTTATACTTTTCGAAAAAAGGGAAAGAAACTATAGCAAGAGATGCAAATTTTATTTTTCTTTTCCTTAAATGGAATTAAAAACAACTTAAAAATGTGACCCCTAAAATTCCTTCCTAATGCAAAAACAAAGACAAATAAAAGTAAACTTTACAATAAAAAAGTTGAAGTTTTCTTTTAATGATAAAAAACAAAAAAAATGAAAGCAAGCATAAACCTTCTATACAATCAAACTTCTTAAAAAATTTCAAAAGAAGTAATCCAAAACTCGAACTTGGAATCAAACATAAGTTTAAAAGATTTCTGAAATTGATGCTATTTTTCTAAAACCAGACAGCCAACTTGACCCACAATAGAGCCTACAACCCCAATTAAAAAAAAACTTTGAAAAAAGAGAAAAATTTACCTACACAACCTGAAAACAGGTAGCTTGGTTGCATGCGACTGTGTAATGGAAAACTTGCGTACCTGAGAAAAAAAACAATATTTTCTAGAAAAAAAGCGCCAGTAACAACCCCGATACAGGACTGTGTATACAATAGGTCGCGTACCTTCACGGGAATTTGGAAAAATTTCTAAAAATGACTCCCAAACACCAGAATATTTTCTTATAAATGCTCTGACAGAAGTATCTAAAAGGATGAAATTGAACAAATTAAAGAAAACAACAGTAATCAATCAAAAGCAAATAAAATTCAAACACAAAAATCATAAACCCTATAAATCCCAAATGGAGACTTCCCCAATGGAGTAGGGAATTATGTTGAGGGATTTTAAACCCTTATGACCTTTTGGGAGCTTTCACCACATATCGAGTAATTCAAAAGAGGACACTCAGGAATCATGCATAAAGTAGGTTTTCAATCTTTGCAGGTAGACTTCTTTATCAAACAAAGAAAATAAATATAGGAAAATAACTAGTCTGGAATCCAACGTCCGATGAAGATCTCCTCACTGACAGCTTTAATCTTCCATGCTTTCTTCAAAATTCAACCTGAAATACAACACGATAAAAAAGGTAGTTACTGTTGCAATAGACATTTGATAAACTTACTGTAAATTATAAATAACTTGATTTATTTACTTACTGTAAATAAAGCATAACTTGCATGTAAAATCTTGAAATTGGACATGAAAGAGTGTTCTTTTATATTAATAGACAACATAAATACAAATCGAAATATTTCACCTGATTTTCGAAACAGGTACCATTCTGAAACTAGATTTCTAGGGTCCTCCAGCCAAAGTACTTCATAAGGGAATGGAATTTGCAGACAAAGGAACAAGGGTTTCAATCTTGGCTTGATTTCAACAGCATAAGGGTATTCTCTTTGATCTTTCCATATGATTTTTTCTCCTCCTTTGCTTCTTTTATATGATAAGGGATCAATTAGGGAAGTTATCAGGAGGTCATTGTACAAAAATATAAGTTGAAGAATGGAAAAACCATAAGTTTCCCGAAAAATCACTTAATTTTCACTTTTTATATTTTTTTAACCCTTTAACAGTCATGCACACGAGTTGGACATTGCTAGGTCGCGTGGACGTGGGCCATAAATGACTAATTCGCGTACCTCTTACAAAACTTGTTTTTTTATGATGCTTTCCAAGGTAAGTTGCTATATAAGGGACTAGGGATGTCTGCAAAGAGGGAAATGGATGAGATCAACCATCTTAGTGTATATGGGAATAGTGTGGCAAAAGACATTATAACAGTTCTCCTTGCTTTCCTTTTGTTTTGTTTTTTATCTTTATTTGATCACAATAATATTTGATTGTTGGATATATGTATTAATATATGGGGCTTTGGATTTCTCTTGGTCAGATATCATGATACGTTTCGAAGTTGACTTGTCCAAACTGTCGCTGTAAAAAAAAATTCAAAAACCTTTTCGCGATCTGCAGTGCGCACTATACAGAATAGACGCACTAGTGTGTTTATTCTTGTCAGGCACATTGTTGCTACAAGTTTAAAAATGCCACATGTTAACTAGTGCTCATATTACAGAATATACTTACTGATTATTTATTACTTAAAAATAGCACTAGCACACTATTGCATAAAAAGCACACCGATGCTGATTTGTTGTGTTGTCTGCACCGATTGACTTGATCACTTTTCTAACTAAAATTATTTACTTACCGTGTCAAATATTATTTCATACTTTATGTGTTTCATTATGCATGGAATTTATTGATAAAATATGGCTGATAAAATATCATGGAATAAAAATCATTGTGAAGGGAACGAAGGAAACACATCATAAATAAAGAACATCGCAAGTTTTTTTGTAATTTTGATATAAATGTAATATATTTGAATTATTTGTATGTTTAAATGATGTGTATTGGTTTATACGTGTCATGCAGAACAAAAACTTAAGGGAACTCTATAATATTGTTGATAATTCAAGTGAAGAAGAGCAAAAAGCTTTAATTAATTTTTGGAAGCAGATGAATTATGTAGATCAAAATGTGATAAACATGAGGTTTTTGCTTGACTTCTTACTAACAATGCTTCTCAATAATAATTGCCAACATGTTTCAAACTTTGGATTTATGATTTGTTGAATGTCGTGTAGGGAAAAAAAACGAGGAAATAGGATGTCGTAAGAAGATAAAAATTAAGAAAAATGTAAATGATGATGAATTGGTCATCAGTTCAACTGGAGTGTTGCTGGAAGTTAATGAAAGGGGGAAACAATTTTATAAAACTTTGAGGGATATAATGGAAAGAACATATAAACGTACACAAAAATCAATCATGACTCTAAAAATAACGCTATAAGTATAGTACATGAAGAATTTCCAAAGAATTGGGCACTAAGACCAATGAGACTTGCAATGGCAAAAACATACAATAACAAAAATGAATCATTTAAAAATTATTATTGCTATTTTTTTTTCTATGATATGTATATATTAGTCCAAGAATCCATTTAATATTTTTGCTATGCTTATTTTCATATAAATATTAATCGATTTTTTCATTGTGTTTTTCATTTCTCAGGAATATTGTTGTTGGTCACCCTCTATGCCAATTAATTACAACAAACACACAAGATGCTCAATATGAATTGTCAACCTGGGGAAGTCTTTTATTTCAATAGTAATTAGCACAGTCTATGCATAAACATTTCAAGTAGCTGATTAAATAAAAGGAGAGAAATGATCATACCTATTTGCTCACCCAAACTCATCTCATAGCTAAGACTAATCTAACTTATCCATCTAGGACTTCAAAATACAATTATCTTCCTACAAGTATCAATCTAGCAGTTATTGATCTAGGAATGAAATGAACTAGACTTACTTTTGCAAGAAGTTAAATCCTATAATTAGCAAACTATAGTATTCAATCTCTACTGATCTAATTCATCTAGCAGCTACTGTAACTCAATCATAATTTGTCTAATCTAATGAATTCAAGAAAGATAAAACAACAACCAGAAACTAGAAGTAAGCTTGAACTCTAATTTGATAAGTATTGGAAATCCTAGAAAGAATAAATGACTGAAAGGAATCAAAGTTGAGCTTGGCTGTAACAGCCGATCTAACACACCATGCATCAAATAAACTAACCAACACAGTTGACTGTCACACCACACAGTTGCAGCTATTCAGGATGCAATTATAAACTACCAAAGAAGAATGCAATTATCATTTCACGGTTGCAGCTCGCAGTAACACATCTAATGCAATTCCACACCACACAATAGGAAAGAAATTAAACTACCTACTTAACTCGACGATCTCTGTGAGAAGGCGGGCCCTGGCCTTCCAACAGAGATGCCGAAGACTAACACAAATTAAACACCAAGATATAAGAAATTCTGCTTCTTGTATTAGAAATAATGAATCACAGTCACAGCTCTCTATTTTAGCTTACACAATTACAAATTATCCAACCCCAGGCTCAGAATGCCTCTTTACATTTATACCTTGATGACATGAATTCGTTTCACAAAATATCGGGCAGCGATGAAGATCTACGATCTTCATGCTGCCAATTTACAATGGAACAGTTACAACCATAAGTGAAATAGAATGAAATTGTTGCATTCAAGCCTAAGCTGTTACATGCTGTCGTGGCCCAGAATGGTTTGAACTGATTGGACTGGTTGGTACTCAGATGCTCTGTTGTGACTCAGTCGCAGCTGCCCATGTGGAGGAATGCTCGAATTGTTGCAGCGAGATGTGGAACCGAACTCAAGAAGGCATAGTTGGCGCCATGTATGCCTCTTCTCCAAAGGTTAGTGAGCTGCTACACCTGCGGTCTTGTAAAGGCTTCTGGGCTATCTTTATCAGATCAATCAATATTAGCGCAACCTTAAAAGATAGAGTACAAAACCATAAACAAATTAGGCATTAATTGAATAAAACAATAATAGATTATACTTGTTGCAATCCATGCTTTGCTTGGGAAAATATCTGCTTAGATCAAGGAATAGTGAGGCAAAATAGGGAAAAAGGTGTAGATAGGTGTAGGCAAAAAGGGGCTATTTTGGGGCCCAACATCTCCCCCCAGCTATCCAATTGCATGTCCTCATGCAACAACCAACTAATCTGAGTCTGACTTTGGTCCCCGTTCATGCTGAGAGGAAAAATAGAAGGAAATGTCAGGTTCCTTGCCTGCTCCCAAAAACCCATTGCAAACAGCCCAATATTCCCAGCACTACTTCTCTTCTGCCTTAGTCAATGTATAATTATCCTTGTACAGTCCTCCTGACCACTATATGAGTGGAAATTTGAACTTGAGTCCCAGCCAGTGTAACCCACAAGTTCTCATGCAATTGACATACCCTGCTACCCTGGGAAGAGCTTGTTTAAAATTCTTAAGGCAGTAAGGATCCCTTTTCTTCAAAGATGGAGAGGAAGTCTGCCACCTGTGCTTGCTACCTTCTAAGGAAAGATGTTGCTGTTTGGATATCAGGTCAACACAGGTAGAGATAACTTTCTCTTGCATCTTCTTCAGATGCCGAGTCTTCGAAGGAGATAAGAAATACCTTCCATGGTTTATAATAAGAACACGAGGAGAATGGGGTTCACTCCTAATCCATAGATTAGTGCTGGCCTCATTCCTAGAGATTGTCTGGAAGGCATATTCCCACTGCACATGATTATTAACAAAAGAGGCAGAGGCTCTCAACTGAACATCCCTTGCATAGGGAATAGGACTAGAGCGAGATTCACCAAGACATGCCATATCGTGCAAATATAATTCACACAATAAGTGCTGCTCAAGAAAGCTGCTTGACAAAAAGGTTTCTACAAACTGTGAAGGGATTAGCAATTGATAAGGTCTACCCTCCTGTAAGGCTTTTGATTTGAACAGGGTCATTTGTTCATACAGGAATACTAGGTAGGAAGGAGATGGGGCTCTTGAACTCAGCAGCTCCCGAGAGAGGGCATACATTTGGTATTTTTATTTTTGCATGGATTTGAATTCCTTCAATCCTCTAATTCTTTTTGCAGCTCTTCCATTTGAGATCTCTGAAGAGTTGATTCCTCTGCCCACTTCTCGCTCAATTCTTTGATAGTCATTTTATGCTCAGAGAGAGGGACCATCCCTTCTCGATACTGATCAATATGCTTTTTCCATTTAGCTAACTCCAACTGTAACCAGGAAAGCTTTTTCTCCAATCGCCGAATCCTTCTATCCTCCACATCTTTCTCATCATCAGAATATAAATCAATGATTTCTGGAGAAAATTGCATTCTTACCTTGTCACCAGATGTTCCAGCTTCCTCATTTTGGATTGGCAATGTAACAACTTCCTCTTCCATTGGTGTTGCAATGGCCTCTACTTGTGTTGCAATCTCAGCAGTTTATTTTGAGGATGCTGGTTCTTGTGTAACAGCTTCCTCCTCCCTCGGTGCTGCAATGACCTCTGCTTGTGTTGCAATCTCAGCAGTTAATTTTGAGAATGTTGGTTCTTGTGTAACAACATTCTCTACATGAATACCAAACTCAACAGCTTCAATCTGAGTTGCAGTCTCAACAAATACTTTTAGGAATGTTGGTTCTTGTGTGGCAGCACCCTTTCTCTTCAATTCAGTCTCAACAATTTCGGTCTGAGTTGCAATTTCAAAAAACATTTTTAAAGACATTGGTTCTTGTGTAACAACATCTTCCTCTTGTGTCGCGATATCAACAATTGTTGTCTGGGTTGCAATTTCACTAAATATTTTCAAGGCTGCTGGTTCTTGTGTAACAACACCCTATTTTTCAATTTCTTCAGATTGCTGAGGTTTTTCTTGAATTACCTCGATTTCTTCTGAAAGATGAGACTGGTCCTGGCATATTTCAGTATTTCCTGATGGCTGGGATTGCATTCCTTCATCTTCCCCTAGCTCCAAATGTGGGATCAAGTCTATTTTTGGCTCATTCTCCTTCATCAGCTCCACTGTAGGTACACTTTCTCCTTCTTGCTTTGCTTGTATAGGCTCTTGTGCTACCAAACCTAGCACTATGACTCCGTTTCCTGCAGATTAAAATATTTCTCCACATTCTGGGCATACCATTTCTCCTTGTTCTTCATTTCCCAAAACAGGGGATGAATTTTCTAACAGATCTGCAGCCTCCACTAATGTATTCAAACCCTTCTCTGCCCGATTTCTGGTTGCTTCCTTCCATTTCTCCAATTCCTTCCGAAGTAATTGCACCTCCTCCTTTAGTAGCTCATTTTCAAAAAGAAGGTTTTCACTTTGGGGTTCTTCCACAGCAGGTTCTTGTGTAACAACCGATGATTTGGGGTTTAAAATGGGAATTTCAATACCTGCCCCAACTGCACATGTTGTTTTGATGTAGGAATTTCAATGTTTGCCCCAATTGCACATGTTGTTTCTGCTGCTGTAACAGCTCGAGTCCTTCTCTGCTTTCCAACTCCCGATGACTAGCCTTCACTGAATGTTGCTACTGCTGCTGTAACAACTCCAGTTCTTCTCTTCTTCGCTGAGGTAGATGTTTGACCCTTATTCCTTGACCTTTTTCTTCTTTTCTGTGACACAGGGGTTTCTAAATTTTTAGAAAGAGGCATGAATTCCTCCTCTTCATCGATAGTTCCCCTTATTTCAGGGGAGGACGCGACATCCATCACGTCCATATTTCCTCCTTCTGCTGCCTCTGCCCGGTATTCTTCCTCTTGCATTACAACTTCCGCAGCCGCAGCTTCCACTGTCACAGCTTCAATAGCTGCTCCAGTTTCAGCTTCCTCTACTGCAGCTTCTAATGATGCAATCTCCACTGCTTCAGCTTCCACCCTAACTGCAATTTCTGTTGGGTATGTTTCTTCCTCTATAGGGTTTGTTGTTGTTGCAGCTTCCAATATCACTACCTCATTCACCACCGGCTCCATCATATCCCCTTATGCAACAAGGTTTGCTGCCGTTGCAGCTTCCCCCATATTTACCTCTTCCACTTGGTATTCTAGTGCTCCATCCCCCCCCAGCTGAAATGGAGGAACTTCGATCCTCATTTTCCCTGTCAACCCCTCCTATTGCCACGATAGGTACTCAGGGTACCCTTGGCCGAGCTACAAATTCTTCCCATGTCAAATTCTGGTGTGCAAGGGCCCATAAGACTAACAATTTAAACAACCCATGGTTTGAGAGGGAAGATAAGGGATGTCGAGCACCCTTGACATACCCGGCCATAGTTTGTAGAGATTGTAAAAGATAAAAAGGCATATTTAACAATCTGCGGTGGCGTAAATGTGAAAGGAGGTAAAATTCATATATGTAAACCACTTTGTACCTACATTCACAGGAAATGTATTTCTTGATGAAGGTCACCACTTGGTTCCAAGCATTTGGAAAGGATTCCAGGGATACTCCTCGGTCATGTGGCCGAACAACCTCTCCTACGGCCAAAAAGTCTGCAGTTGCAGTCGAATTATGGCACTTCCGACCAAACAATTGCATCCTGGTTCTGGGAAATCCTGTTACTTCCAACACGATTGTTTCTGAAACATCTATTCTGATACCTCGAACCTCTGAATGAGTGTTGGTTAGATTTTGAGCAAACTCAAGCAAGGTTTCGACATGAAAATCATTCAAACGCTGGAAATATTCAATCTAGCCAACTTCCTGAAAGATGGTAAAAACCTCTCTGTTTGCACGCAGAGGCTTGATGCTGACATGATCATGTCGTACCGGGATGCCCATGAAGCTGTCTATAAATTTGCTACTAGCGGAATGAGTTACAGTCTCAGACGTCGAGCTACTGCATGCAGAGTGAGCGATGGATAGCCGAAGGTTGGTTTGGGTATTTTGGGAAAGGTGGCACAGATATTTTTGGGAATTGGCACGACCATTTTTGGTATAAAAGTGGTGATAGGTTGTCGCACGGGGCAGTTTGAATGGTGGTCAAAAACCTAAAGCGAAGGACGAATCAGACGTAGTTGCCATCTAAGCGGATTGGCTAAGGATAGCTGATATGGACTAACGACAAAATATACTCATTATTGATTACTGTATTTAGTCATGCCTAATTATGTTTATGATTAAGACGTTGTACCTTTAAATGTAATGCCAAATCGTCGTTTTACAAGGTGGCGCCTTTCCACGGCCACATCGCTAATAGGATCATTAATTCGCACATGCGCCCACAAGCTGGCCATTGCCGAGTGGCAAATAAAGTACATCCACGTTGGCGTAGATCATAAGAATATGTGGCAGACAGGTAAGATTTTAATGTTCATTATGGAGAATGGAGGACACTAATACCGATGAGCAGAGATATAATGAGGTGTCAATGAGGAATTAGCGGAGTCGCAGTGCTAAAAGTAGGAAAAATGGGCAAATTTAGCTTTTGCAGCTGCTCGAAATAGGAAAAAAAGGCACTTTTAGCGGTGTTGCAGCTGCGCAAAATAGGAAAAATAGACATCTTGGCGGTGTCGCAGCTATTAAAAATAGGAAAAGTGGGCAATTTTAGCGGATGTTGCAGCTACGGGAAATTGGAAGGATAGGCAACTTGGCGGTGTCGCAGCTGCTAAAAGTAAGAAAAGTGGGTAATTTGAGCGCATGTTGCAACTGCGCGAAATAGGAAGGATAGGCAACTTGGCGGTGTCGCATCTGCTAAAAATAGGGGAAATGGGAAATTTTAGCGATGTTGCAGTTGCGGTAAAGAGAAATAAGCCATAGTTAGCGGTGTTGTAGCTGCGCGGAAAAAGAGACTTGGGCTAGACTTAGCAGTCTTGCAGCTGCAAAAATAGAGATTTGGGCGGGTTTTTAGCAGTGTTGCAGCTGCGGGGAAAAAGATAAATGAACCATATTTTGTTGAGTAACAATTGCTGAAACATTATTTTCTTCCAAGGAATTATTCACAGACAAGAGGATCAACCAGAATCCCATAGTCGCTTGGCCCGAGTTGCGACTGCCTCCATTCAAGTGATCTTACACGCAAAAACCTGTTTAGAGTTCTTAAAAAAAATAAAAAAACCCATCAAATCTGAAAAAGATAGAATAAAAAATAAAAATAAAAAAATTTATGATTTAATTATAAACAGAAAAATATATGCAGAATTGTAGTAGCCTTTTAATAATTATCAGGGACAGGGAAAAATCCTTGCTCCTGAATCAATTGGTAACCTGGATCAGCTGCAACATGTGAAAGAAATGCATCCTTTGAAATTGGTTTATGATACAGTCACAGCCAATGACCATTGGCAAATAATGGTGTTTTGTTTTCATTAATGGTGATCAACCGAACTGTTCCATTATCAAACACTCTGTCTATCTGGTAGGGTCCTATCCATCTTGCACATAATTTGCCTTTGAATTCCCTTTTAATTTGTGAATCATACAACAGAGCCTAGTCTCACTCACATAAGACTTTTTCCTTTATAAATTTGTCATGCCACTTGGAGTGCTACTGTTGAATCAAGGCTGTATGATGAACTGCAGCTATGCGCTTCTCATCCAACTCATTAAGCTGATTCAAACGGTTCCTCTGAGCTTCTGTTAAATCAAGGTTTGCTTCAATGGCTGTCTTCAATATTCTGATTTCAAATTCAATCGGGAAGACAACATTTTTGCCATACACCAATTCATATGGGGAAAAACCAGTAGTGTTGCGCCATGTGGTGCGATAAGCCCATGGTGCCTCTGGGAGTCTATCAGCCCAATCTTTGCGGTGACTTTTCACTGTTTTTGTTAAAATAGCCTCAATGACCTTATTTGTGCTTTCCACTTGGCCATTGACCTATGGATGATATGGTGAGGTTATTTTGTGCTGAATGTGAAACTTCTATAACAGGGCTTCCAATTTGTGAGACACGAATTGTGGTCCACCATCTGTAATTATTTCCTTGGGTACTCCAAACCGAGTACAAATTTCTTCATACAGGAAATCAATTACAGCCTGATCATTGGCTCTGATCAAGGCTACAACTTCCACCCATTTGCTCATGTAATCTATGCAAACCAAGATGTGAACTTTCTGCTTCGAGGGAGGGTTGATAGGCCCTACAAAATCCAGAGCCCATCTATGAAAAGGTTCAACCACAAGCTGTGGCTGAAGAGGCATTTCATCTAATCTATTCGGCTGGCCCATCCTCTGGCAACTTTCACAAGCCCGAACATACTTTTTTCGCATCCTTAAACAATGTTGACCAATAATAACCCATCCTTAAAACTTTATGACCTATCTTTTTATCAGCAAAATGTCCCCCACAGGGCTCATCATGGCAAGCTTTCAGGATATTGTAAATTTCATCTTCTCTTACACATCTTCTGATTTCCAAATCAAGACTTGTGTAGAAAAGATTTCCATCCAACCAACAGTACCTAGCACTCTGTTGTATGATCCTTCTTTTTTCTTTCTTTGACAGATGTGCTGGAAGCTTACCTGCAGCCAAATAGTTAGCAATATCTACGTACCATGGGGAATGAGCTGATACTGCAAACAAATGTTCATCAGGGAAGGAATATTCGATTGGTAAATTGTCATCATTATTAGTAATTCGAGATAAAAAGTAAGCAACAACGTTTTCCTTTCCTGGTCTGTCAATAATTGTAATGTCAAATTGCTGTAACAATAACAACCATCTATGATCCAGGTGGATATTGGTGGCCACCCACCTTTCCAACTGGCTCAAAACAGTTTTATGGCAATTTTGGTATTGTACTATTTTTAGCAGTTTTTCGGGGTCCTAAACTTTCGGGGCCATTTTGAGGCCCTAAACGACCTTTTTTGGCAATTTGGGGGGCCAAATGGTTGCCTCCGGCACACATTTGGCCCCAGTCGAAAGTTGTAAATCTCGGATAGACCTTTCCAACGGGCTACCGAGCGCCCCAAACAGAGATCGTATGCAAAAGTTACGACCCCGGGAAGTTGATGTACTAACTTACCCAAACGGGGCCCACATGACTTTTGGCGCTTCATCTCCTAGGGTTAGGTTTTTGGATGTCTAGGGTTTTTGACATTCCTGTTTATTGTAAAAAGGCCTTGAGAGCCTCATTGTAACCATCTTCTTGCGAAATGAGAGCAGCCGTCACATCTCTTCTCAGAGATAAGCCGCCACCATTCCAGCAAGCTTGTTTCCGCTGCATTTTACAGTTCTAGCTTATTTCCTTATTGAATAGAAAACCAGTTTTACTGTATCTCTGTTATTTTGTGTTAAGCATCTAATAATAATCTGTATTCATTTCGTTCTTCTCATAAAATCCGGATCAGTGGTATCAGAGCGGTCTGCTCCTTGTCGTCTTAATGCATGTCCCCAATGAGGTCAGGGTACAAAGAATTGGGTCTCGAGCTTGTTTCTCTTGAGGGCAAAAGCTCTCGCACGCCCAAGCGACCTCTCATGGCAGGAGAAAAGAAAGATGACGGGACAGGAGATCCTATCAAAATGTTGCTTGAGGAATCCCTCACGCAGCAGAGGAACGAGATGATGGATAATTTCGCGCAAATCCTTCGGCGACTACCAACAAGCGACGCATCTTCCTCGAGCGGAGGCGCCGCCCCCTTCAAGGTACAGATCAACTTTGATATCCCTATATTTGAAGGACAAATAGACGCAGATGCTGTAGATAAGTGGTTGAATCTACTAGAAGGGTATTTTTCTGTCCATAACTTTTCGAATAAAGAAAAGATTACTTTTGCGCTCCTCAAAGCCGTTCCCCATGTCAAAGATTGGTGGGAGACATTCTGCGAGCAAAAGGACACAGAAGAAGCCTCATTATTTTCAGTCACGGCCACCTGGGAATCCTTCAGGGATGCTATTAAGGAACAATACTACCCTGTTGGAAGTTATGACGATTTGTATACCAAATGGACCACACTGCGACAAGAAAGAGACCAAGCAGTGCCAGAGTTCACAAATATCTTCCATACCTTGCGCACCAAGCTGGGTATCAAAGATTCAGAGCGACATCTGGTGCTCAAGTATCGCGGTGGTTTGCATAGATACATCCAGACCGAAATGGAATTTCTAGACATCTCTTCCTTGGGCGCGGCCTACCGATATGCTGTCAAAATTGAGCAGAAGCTCAAACAAAAGACATGACAATTTGGGCCTGGGAACCCTTCACAGCAAAAGACAGGAAAGGGCAACCCCAACCCACAGAATAAAGGACAGAGCAAAGATGGACAGCATCAGGACAACCAATCCAAGCCGCAAGCAAAGAAGGACACCGGAAAAACAAAGAAAGATACCGGGAAGTGGTGCGACTTCCATAAGAGCCCTTGGCATAACATTACTGATTGCCCCTCAAAGCAGTCGCTGGTGGCCGAAGTGAAAGCATCTGAATCAGATGCGGGTTCTGACTCTGAGTCCGAACCAGAAAGGGGAAGACGAATCATTGACGCGGAACCTAGTGCCACCGTTGCCACCACCAAGCTCCAGCCTGATGAACCAGACGAGCCAGAAGAAGGAGAACGCCTCTTCCATTCACAAATGTGGGTAAAAGGCACCCCGCTGCATTTCATCGTTGATAGCGGTAGCCAGAAGAATCTCATCTCAGCAGAGGTCGTCAAGCGCCTGGCCCTGCCGACAACGCCGCACCCACAACCCTACACCATTGGATGGCTCCGCAAAGGAAGCGATCTCCGCGTCAGCCAATAGTGCCGACTGCCATACGACATCAAGCCCTTCAAGGACAAGGTATTGTGTGATGTTGCTCCTCTCGAAGTTTCAGATGTTCTTTTGGGACAACCTTATTTATGGAAATGTCATGCTGTATATGAGTCTAGGCCTCGCAGTGTTATTATTTCTTTGAACAGGAAATTGTACAGGATACCCGAGGTAGTCCCTCCTAGTGCTATTTCCTTGATCTCTGCCAAGCAATGCAGGAAGGTCATCTCTCAGACCGGGAAATTTGTCTTCTTCGTGATTCGCTCTCGGAGTGAAAGAAAGATCGCAGCCACATCTCGGGCCTCCGCGACCGATCTATCCACACAACAGAAGCAAGTGGATAAGGTGGTGGAAGGATACTCAGATATCTTCTCCTCTCCGACGGGGGTACCTCTGCACTGCCAGGTCAAGCATCCCATCGATCTGACCCCAGGTGCACCGCTACCCAATGGACCAGTCTATCGCCGCTCTCTGTTGGAAAACGAGGAGATCAAGAGGCAGATCCAAGAATTGCTCCACAAGGGGCACATCCGTCCCAGTTCATCACCTTGTGGGAGCCCAATCGTGCTGGTGCAGAAGAAAGATGGGACCTGGCGACTCTGCATTGATTACCGGGCCCTGAATAAAATCACAGTCCGTAACCGGTACCCGATTCCCCGAATCGACGACCTCCTTGATCAGCTCACGGGGGCCAAATACTTCAGTAAGATTGATCTGAAGTCGGGCTACCACCAGGTCCCAATAGAACAGATAGATGTATGGAAGACTGCCTTCAAGTCAAAAGAAGGTCTTTTTGAATGGCTGGTCATGCCTTTTGGTTTGACAAATGCTCCAGCAACTTTTATGAGGATGATGGACGATATCCTACGACCTTTCACCAACAATTTTGTAGTGGTGTATCTGGACGACATCCTCATCTACAGCAAGACTTGGGAGGAACACTTGCAGCATATTCAGCAGGTTCTGCACACCCTGCGGAAGCACAAACTATATGCAAACTTGGAAAAATGCTCTTTCGGCATGGACAGGGTCCATTACTTAGGCTACATCGTTGATCGACATGGTGTGCATGTGGATCCAGCCAAGATCCAGGTCATCCGTGACTGGCCAGCCCCAACCACACTCACTGAACTTCGAAGCTTCTTGGGCCTCGCCAATTTCTATTGCCGGTTCGTGCTGGGATTCTCTCATATCGCATGGGCCCTCAGCCAAGTGACCAGGGGTGGTGGTAAGGCAAAATTTGTGTGGGGCCTGTCCCAACAACAAGCCTTCGATGACTTGAAGAAGCGTTTGTGCTCATCGCTGGTACTCTCATTACCGAACCTGCAACATCCCTTTGAGATCGAGACAGATGCTTCAGATTATGCTGTGGGTGCCGTTCTCACTCAACACGGCCACCCCGTGGCATATCATAGTGAGACACTATCAGATGCTGTCCGCAAGTACCCTACCTATGACAAAGAAATGTACTCCATTGTACAAGCCTGCCGCCAGTGGAGACATTACATTCTTGGGAAGGAGACAGTCATCCACACTGATCACAAGCCACTACAGTTCATGCAGACCCAAGGAAAGTTGCAGAATGACCGCCATCAGAAGTGGTCAACATATTTACAGCAATTCCACCTCAACATCAAATATAAAACAGGGAGTACCAACCGAGTTGCTGACTGCCTCAGTCGACCTCCAGTCGCAGCACTTACCACGGTGCTAGACTCTTGTGGCCACGAAACCTTCGGATGGCCTCACCTCTACGAGACAGACCCTGACTTCTCCGCCACCTATCAAATGTTGGGCACCAACTCAGTGGTTACTAATTTCCATCTTCAGGACGGGTTGTTGTGTCATCTGGGCCATCTCTGCGTTCCATCAAGCGAGCGTGCGAAGCTGATTTGGGAAGCTCACTATAGTCGGGTGGCAGGACACTTTGGCGTCGAAAAGACAGTGGCAGTGTTGCAGAAACATTTATACTGGCCGAAACTTCGACAGGATGTCGGCAAGTATATCAGGTCCGACCACTAAGAAACAGGGCCTATACACCCCTCTGCCTACTCCTGACAGTCCGTGGGAATCCATCTCAATGGACTACATGTCGGGCCTCCCGTCCACCAAGAGGGGAAACGACTGTGTTTTCGTGGTTGTTGATCGCTTTTCCAAGATGGCGATTCTAGCCGCTTGCAAGAAGAACATCACAGCAGAAGCCACTGCCAAACTCTTCTTTGAACGAGTATGGGTACATTTTGGGATCCCACAGACCATTATCTCAGACCGTGACAGTCGGTTCCTCAGCTCATTCTAGTCAAGCCTCTGGTCACTGCTGGATACCAAGCTCACCAAATCCACTGCCTTCCACCCCCAAACCGATGGACAAACGGAGGTCGTCAACCGGATGGTCGTACATATCCTGCGCATGTACAATTCAACACACCCCCGCACATGGG
The DNA here is from genome assembly GCA_027924585.1 of Larix kaempferi. Classification (NCBI taxonomy): domain Eukaryota; kingdom Viridiplantae; phylum Streptophyta; class Pinopsida; order Pinales; family Pinaceae; genus Larix; species Larix kaempferi. Next base: position 31,111,790 of record BSBM01000372.1, read on the forward strand.
ATGAGAGTCTCCCCTATGTCCAACATAGCTACAACCGAGCCTTGCATAGCTCAACTGGCCACAGCCCCTTTCAGGTGGGGTTGGGATTCCAACCATTGGGCCCCATGGATGTTGCACTTCCCCTTGCGACCACCTCGGCCGACTCGTCCCCAGAAGCTGACAAAGCCGCCCGGTTCATTGAACGGATCCAGCATATCCGCCAACAGGTTCAGGATATTCTACAGAAGTCTAATGCCAAGTACAAGCAGCGCCATGATCAACATCGGGTGCCACATAAGTTTCAGGTGGGCGACAAAGTTTGGTTGCATTTGCAGAAAGAACGCCTTACAGGGCCCCATCGAAAGCTTCGCCCACTCCGTTATGGGCCGTACACCATCACCAAGGCGGTGGGTGACAATGCTTTTGAGCTCAACATTCCCCCCTTCCTGGGTCTGCATCCAGTCTTCAACGTGGCTCTCCTTCGGCCATATTTCCCACCACTATTAGACACCTCAGAGATAGCAGAGAAGTTGACACCAACAGAGCTCAACCCTGACTGCCTACAACAAGCATCCAGTGATCATATTGTAGACACACAGATCAAGGGCACTTGACATCAAAGGATCCAGCTTTATCGAGTTGTCAAAGCAGGGCAGCTCCTGCACCAAGGCAAGTGGCTCACCCAAGGCCAAATTCAACAGAAATTTCCTCATCTGATGGGGGAACTCAACGCAATGGAGACCATTGCTTCCTAAGGAGGGAGGATTGATCCAGGTGGATATTGGTGGCCACCCACCTTTCCAACTGGCTCAAAACAGTTTTATGGCAATTTTGGTATTGTACTATTTTTAGCAGTTTTTCGGGTCCTAAACTTCCGGGGCCATTTTGAGGCCCTAAACGACATTTTTTGGCAATTTGGGGGGCCAAATGGTTGCCCTCGGCATGCACTTGGCCCCAGTCGAAAGTTGTAAATCTCGGATAGACCTTTCCAACGGGCTACCGAGCGCCCCAAACAGAGATCATATGCAAAAGTTACGACCCCAGGAAGTTGATGTACTAACTTACCCAAACGGGGCCCACATGACTTTTGGCGCTTCATCTCCTAGGGTTAGGTTTTTGGATGTCTAGGGTTTTTGACATTCCTGTTTATTGTAAAAAGGCCTTGAGAGCCTCATTGTAACCATCTTCTTGCGAAATGAGAGCAGCCGTCACATCTCTTCTCAGAGATAAGCCGCCACCATTCCAGCAAGCTTGTTTCCGCTGCATTTTACAGTTCTAGCTTATTTCCTTATTGAATAGAAAACCAGTTTTACTGTATCTCTGTTATTTTGTGTTAAGCATCTGATAATAATCTGTATTCATTTCGTTCTGCTCATAAAATCCGGATCAATCTAGTTACTCTACCATTCGTGATAGGCTTATTCATTAACTATTTGATGGCTGAATGGTCAATGTGCACAAAAGTGGAATATCCAGTAATGTAGTGTCTAAATTTATTGATGGCATAGACAATGGCAAGGAAATCCTTCTCTGTAAGAGTGTAATTCAATTCAGCAGGGGCCAAGTTCTTAGTAATGTAATAAATTGCATAGGGATCGTGACCTTCCTGCTGTCCTAATACTGCTCCAATGGCAGTATCTGAAGCATCGGAAGAGATATGAAAAGGAAGATCCCAATTGGGCCCTCATAAGATAGGTGTTGTAGACAACCTTTTCTTAAGTTCAGTAAGCGCTGTTTGGCATGCATCATTCCAATCAAACTGTGCATCCTTCATCAATAGGGTGAACAAAGGAGAAGCTAGTTTGGAAAAATTTTCTATGAATCTTCTGTAATAACCAGCATGCCCTAAGAAGCTACGTACATCCTTTTGTGTTCCAGGAGTTGGTATATTTTCAATTACCTTAATTTTGGATGGGTCTACCTGGATACCATCAGCAGAGATGAAATGCCCCGGAACTATGCCCTCGCTCATCATCATATGGCACTTTTTAGTGCTTAAAGATAGTTGGATTTGTTCACAATGTTCCAAAACCTTTTCTAAAATTTTCATTGCTTCTTCAAAACTACTACCGTATGGAGTGAAGTCATCCATAAAAATTTCCATGCAATGATTTACCATCTCTGAAAAGATCCCTATCACGGCTCTCTGAAATGTGGTCGGTGCATTGTACAACCCGAAAGGAAGTACCCTGTAAGCAAAAGTGCCCCAGGGACAGGTGAAGGTAGTTTTGTCTTGGTCTTCTGGAGCAATCTGGATTTGGTTGTAACCACTAAATCCATCCAGAAAGGAAAAGTACTTTTTTTCAGACAAGGTATCAAGGACCTGATCAATAAAAGGTAATGGAAAGTGGTATTTCTGCATTGCTTTATTCAATTCTTTATAGTCTACGTAGACCCTCCATTTCCCATTTTTTTTTGGAACAATCATGAGTGGAGAAACCCAATCACTATCTGAAATTGGGTATATAAATCCTGCTTCCAAAAGTTTTTGGATTTATTCCTTCATTATGTCCCTTAAGTTCAGGTTCATCCTTCGTTGTGGTTGGCACACTGGCTTGAAGTTGCTTTTGATGTATATGTGATGGGTACATAGATTAGAAGGAATACCCTTCATATCTGTGTATTCCCGTGCGAAAGCTCCTTTGTGGTTTTTGAGCAAAGTGATCGTTTGTTCCAACTCATTGGGCGCAAGATTCGGGTTAATGTTCAATGTTTTTCCTGGCTCAATTTCTACTGGGACATTTTTCAAATTTTTAAGCATTGGAATTATATTGGCATCACTGACTAGAGTTTCTTCTGTTAAATTTTCTTGTTCTGTTTCCTCTAATGTACTGTTCAGAATTTGATAAACATGTTTATTGACAGACGCGGGCTCACTGATGAAACTGTTAATAGTGTCATCCTTTGTTTCATCCTTAAAAGTTAAGGCTCTCCCTATCGTTAATAATGGTTGACCGCCTTCTTCCTCCTCTAGATCCACCCAAAGTGGAGTTTCAACTTCCAGGCTTGGTTGGGCTGGGGGGTATAAAGTTAGGCTCTTAATATTTGTTATCGGACAATCCACTCGAGCGGACGCGAGCAGGATCTCCCTATCTCAATATGAATCTAGGACAAATAGAACAGGCTACAAATACATCTCCTAGATCTACTTAAGGATTGAGTACTAGATGTCTTACCTTTTACTTCGCAATCCTTTCTCCCGAATGCTGCTCCACATCTCACGGTCATCAGATCCAAGCTGCAAGACCTGTCAAGACAAAGAAACAAGAGAAACCAGTAAAAGACATCTATACAATAAGAGATCTAAGTAAACAGTTAAGCAAGTAAACTACTCAATATCATTGCATACATGAACGATATTGGTGGAAAGCATTTGTATTGCTGTAAATAGAGGAGTGCATGATAGAGAATAGAACTACAACCAAGACTTAACGTAGTATCCCTTCTCCGACCAAGCCAATTGCCACGTCCTTCCAAGGAAGTATGAGTTCTCCAATAGGTGAATGGAGGTGTTCTAAGAGAGATTTCACTAGCATGTAGATACCATAGGCTTCCTCCCTTTGGGATGGGAGTGAGCTTCACTTATATAGGACTAAGTGGATAGGATATGGATAGGATAGGTTGAGAGATGGTAGGAGAGAGATAGGGGATCCTCCCAAAGAGTTAGGGGTCGAGTACTATCTCCCCTAGAGGTCAGGGATAAGCCCCTAAATGAGCAAGTTTCGAGAAGGATCTTGAATAAGCTATTTTTACCCATTAACTGACCTCGTCACACCCTGTAGTGGAGCAAGATGCGACGTCACATGTTGCTAGTGTGCAACCTGCAACGACCCTTCAAAACCTTGCACAACTGAGCACAAATCCTCCCAGGATGATTATTTAGTCCAAGTATCTTTAGGGGTGTATACACTGAATCTTATGATGAGCAGATTTTGGGTGTAACAGAATGCCCGCCAAAGCATGAAGCTGTTAAGGATGTATAGGTGAAGTGCTTTGAAAGAAATAATGGCAATAGACTCGACGGACGAAGGACACTGCTGCAGTACAACTGACTCTGAACTGACAATCTCATATGAAGTACAACATGGCTGCGGACCAATACATTGCAGATCCATGGTAGTAATGACCGACATAACACAATCATGGCTACTAGACACAAGCGTAGATCCATGATGAGATGATAACACAACCACGACCAATACAAAAGTGGATCTGTGTAATATGACTCAATACAAAATCCATCGCAACCTGGGTAAAACATGACTCCCCAGGGTCTTCAAGCTGAACCCGCAATGATACGAATCTATCCATGTGATTACAAATGTCTTGACGTCGAACATGGTAGAAACCACTTGATTACCGACCATTGATGTAAACCGTTAACAAGTGCGAGGGAGATCACCATTGATGTCAATGATTCCCAAGGTATCACAGTACATATCATCAAGCGTGAATAAATGAGTTGAAGTCGAACGCAAGATGAAATATTTCAATCAAGAGTCAATGATGTAAACTCATGATGAAAGCGAGGTAGCTTGCCATTGAGGCATGCAGGGCCAAGGTACTTGGTTGGTTTCTAGATTCAATCCTCGAATGATGTGTTGAAGTCGACAAGGATGAATCCGTCGAAGGAGGGCCATGATGAATCCCCCATCAATCGACACGAAACACGACGAAAGATGTGTAGAGTGGATCAGATGGTACAATAACATGTGAGACTGACTCAAAGTAACAACGGCATGACGACGTGTGTACTGACTGTAGATGATAGATAGTGAATGTGTTCTTGAACATGGGCATGGCATGACTTAGAAGTATTGACATAATGAGAATGACGCAAACTTCTAATGCAACTGATAATGGAAGCTTTCTCTGAATGACTCAGAGGAGTAACAAGACTCAGAAAGTGAGCGGGGACTCATTGACAAACAGATGACCCAAGTATTGTATGCAAATGCAGATGAGAGCCATGTTCAAGAACGAATATATACTGCCATTAATGTATGTAACACAAACACTTTCCTTTTTCCCCATCATGAATGATGAGTGCCTCATGTGTTTTTTACGAGCTTGATGAGGGTAACCATATGCTCGGTATAGCTCATCTCATAGATGAGTCCAATCCCAAATATTTTTCGAACCTAGGATAGGAGGGGTTCGTCCCATGATGGGCCCTTCAATGTGAATATTTAATGAGTCCATAGAAGGTAAACTCGGTCGTCATTTCATGTTTAGAGAGTTTGAAAAGAATGAAAGAAGACTCCAACGGTCCTTTTTCGTAAAGTTAGCCTCATCGCCCGAAAAAGGGTAAAACAACGCGGGAGAGGACTCTTCCAGTCACAATTGGCTGGAGTATACCTTTTTCGTAATTAGTACCTCCTGGTCCAAAAAAGGGGTAAACTATCACCAGGAAGATGACCATTCAAATACTTTAACAAGCGTGAACGTGACAAGTTCGCTTGGCAATCTTTTCATTTTTCAAGAGCTTGAAAAGAGCTTAACAATAGACTCTGGGGGGTGTCCTTTTCCATGGGAGTTTAACGAGCCCTTAAAAGTGATAAATCATAACTCAGTACTTGTTCTCATAGTTCCGTGAGTACGAGAACAAACGAAGAGTAAACTCATCCTCATGCAATAATTACGACTAACCAAAAATAATAATGGCAAAACATTGAAAGGGGTGTTCATACCTGTAGTTACCGTTGGTGATGCAAGAAACGTCACAAAAGACCACTTTCCAACTCCTGTACACTAGAGAAAGCGTCAAATAGCCCCAAATATAATGACAAACGGTTGAAACTATTGTAAATGGCCCAAAAGCATCAAAATATTTGAAAAGGAATATTCCATTCTATTTATAAATAGAAATACGGGCCAAAAATAGAAAACATTGTTTCAATTGCCAATTTGGGTGGAGAAGTACCAATTTGGAGCCAAAACTTCCTTTGTCGATTTCGGGAGATACGATCTGCCATTTCACCAACTGTCCGGATCAGGTAGGCCTAAACTTCATCCAGCAACTTTCCAGTGGTTTAGTTTTTGCTTTTAGGTCAAATTTTTGGGTTTTTGATGGTGTTATGGAGGGCTTCATGCGCCCTCGGCTCGTCGCAGGTTTCCCTTTTGGGACCTGCGATGATACCGAGTCGTCGCAAGCCTCGAATGCGAGAGGTGCGACGGTGGAGAACCACAATCCAAACATTAAAAAGAATTAAAAAAAATAGACTTCTGAGGTTTGAAGCAGGACCTAACAGTGTTAAAATGTCCTTCTTGGTAGGTTACCAGCTAGCTAATATGGTATTGGAGTGGCGAGAGAGAGAACATGAGGTAGAAGATGAACAAGCTGCGAATGATCCACAATGCGTGGAAGCTTTGAGAAACTGCGGGTTACTCAAGTTATTTGAGATCCAGGGGATGAGATCCCAGATCCCACTACTGACACACATGCTCTAGAGTTGGGATGCGGCCCAACAATACTTTGTGGTAGGTGAGCATATCCTCACGATAGACATTGAGGATATCTACTTTTTTACCGGTTTGTCCTGAAGAGGGGACACTATACATCTTACTGGGACACGGGCCAGTGACCGTAAGATGTATGGGACAGTTGAGGACATGATATTGCAACACTGTATCGCTATCTCTCGACCTTCCAGTGGGAAGATTCTCATCAGGGATGTGGTGAGCCATCCACTGCGGACCATATTGCTTACCATTACTAGGGTGGTGGGCATCCAAGCCCCACACACGGATACTCGGACCCAGATGCTGTATGCGGAGGACTGTATGTCCCCCATGGTTTTCAACTGGTGCGAGGGTCTCCTCGCAAAAATCTGAGCTCAGCTGACCAAGTGTCGGCGAGGGGAGCTCAAGCAGTTTGGGTATGGATCGATCATAGTATCGTTCCTCTTAGAGTGGATTCCTCTTCTACATCTGTAGTTGCTACTTGATGATAGGGAGCCCAGGGATCCCCATATGCTCAGATGGGATAAGGTCATGACCCGTCATGGTGGCGGGCCTATAATTAGCTTTGGTACCAAGTTTTTCAGCTGGCTAGAGGGCCATTTACTCATGGTCGAGGACTTTCCATATAGCGGTATGGACTTTCGAGAGGATCCCGACTTGATACTGCTGGAGGGTGCAGCATGGGGTGACATAGGTGAGAACAAAACCCTTGTATTTTTAGTTTTGTATATTATATCATTTTTTTTTATGCAGTGCTGACAAGTATGTAATATGTGTGTGCAGATGTGGGCCCCGTACGGTCGGTGGGTCTCTCCCTTCTGGCAAGGAGAGACAGAGGCGGGGAGGCAGTCGTTCCTACAGGTGCTCATGCTGCCATCGAGGAGATGGAGGAGGTGTACAGGAACCTATCCCAGCTGACCGTGGAGGTACTAGAGCCAGCTATTGATGACTTACTGAGGCCCATGCAGAGATTTGGGGTTGGAGCGTCCGTGTGCTTCAATGCCTTACTCCACAAGGTGGCTCGGACCGTGGACTGTTTCCTCACCCAGTGACAACAAGCTATTCGAGCTAGGGGTGGTGTATGGGTTAGGCGTCAGGCCCGATGACACTTCTATACTTGTACTGAGAGCTTAGAGGCCTCAGATTTTGTACTACTGAAAGCTATGATGCTTCAGACTTTTTGTAGAGACTCACTGGAAGCCATCGTGCTTCAGATTTTGTACCAGCACTACTTTTTGAGCGATATATATATAGAGAGACATTATCGGCGATTTATACATTATGTGTTTTTAAAATGATTAGTGATGTGATATTGTTTACATGTTTGCTTTTATACATTACATTATTTACATGTTGTGAATGCTTTTACATATTATGAATATTATGTGTGTGTGATGTACCAATCCAAAATGAAGTTGGCCATCGAGTCAGCAACTGTGTTTAACTCTCGTGGAATGTTTAGGTATTGAATGGATTCAAATGACCTTTCTAGGAGACGTACTCATCTAAAGAGACGGAGTAAGGTGGGATCGCGGATGGTGTAAACCCGGTTAAGATGGGAAACCACTAATTGAGAATCCAAGTGGATGACAATGTGATTCATACCCAAGGAAATGGCGTTAGCTAGGGTTCTGATTATTGCCTGATATTCTGCGGCATTGGTAGTTGCAAACCCTAGGCAATTTCCTCCTGAGCTGATGAGCTCACCTGAAGGGGACTATAGTACCCAGGCTGCCGAAGCAAGGTTATGGGTATGCCGGCTGGCGCCATCCGCAAATCCATAGCACAATGCCATCTGCACACACAGATAGAACATGGTATAAGAAGTGGAAACAAGATCAAAAGACACTCGAAAAAGAAATGCGTCACACCACACAAAAAAATGCCATGTACAGTATATACAAGCAAGTCTATGCATGAGAGATCAAGCATAGTATCTCTTCAGGTAAAGCCCATTGCGGGGTTCACCCAAAGAGATTTCGTCATAGTCTTTAAGCTCGTAAGCACCTTTTTCCAACACACGTTTTATAACGTAAGGTCCATGCCACATGGACTCAAACTTCCTTGCTCCTAGTTTGTCATGCTTCTAGTCATAAGTGAGAACCAGGTCACCCTCTTTAAAGATACGAGGTTCAACTGACTTATCCTATTGGGCTTTGATGCGTTTCTTGTGCACTTCATTAGCAAGAGTGACATCTCGGCAAGACTCGTCAAGTTTTGCTAAGTGCAAGAGACGTTCTTCCTTGGCAGTAGTGTTAGGAAGAAGTTCGACAGCAAGTTGTAGAGACGGAATTTCGCACTCTATCGATAGGACAGCTTCCAATCCATATACCAATTGGAAAGGAGTGAAGCCTGTGGCGGTTTTGATGGAAGTTCGGCAGGCCCATAATACTGAAAAGAGCATGTTATGCCAATTGGACTTATGTGTCCCTACCATCCTTTGGACCATAGTTTTCAAGACCTTGTTAATGGCCTCGACTTATCGATTGGACTACGGGTAGTAGGGTGTCGAATTTTCATGGCAAAAACCCAACCTGTCGCTCAATTCATTAACCATATGGTTCTGAAAGTGAGAACCATGATCGGTAACAATTGCTTGAGGAACTCTGAACCACGCTATTACATGATTGAACATGAAGAGTGCGGCGGTTTTGCTGTCGTTCTGGTATGTAGGCATAGCTTCGGCCCACTTTGTAAAGTAATCCACAGCTACAATTATGTAACTATTCCCCCCAGTCGAGGTAGGCTTACAATGCATAAAATCAATGCCCCATTTTGCGAAAGGGGCCCACGACAATAACCGGATGTAGTGGGGCAGGATGAGTGCGCTTCTTCGTTTGGCAAGGAGGACGTTTCTTAACGGCCTCAATACAATATTTGAAGATGGTATGCCAGTAATATCTTGGGCACAAAATATTCTGGGTTGTAGCCATCCCAGAGAGGTGATCGCCACATGCCCCAGCGTGACAGTCATTGAGAACACGTTCGGCCTCATCGTGAGTTAGACAACGTCAGAGAATTGAATCGACGCCACGACGATACAAAGTATCATTGATGATCAAATAATACTTTGCATGGTGACGTATCTTACGACGATCGTCGCGAGACAGTTGAGGATCGAAGCGTTGGGTTTGAAGATATAACAAGATATCTCCATACCACGAATCAGTCGTACTGATGAGAAACAATGATTCATTTGGAAAGGAGTCATTGTGCTCAACTTCTGCATCAGGACGGGGAAGATCGCAAATAAGCTCGGCAAACACCAAAGACTTCTTAGACTTGGCTTTCTCGAAAAGAAGATCGAATTCTTGCAGTATCACGATCCAGTGTGAATACTTGCCCCCAAGTACCTGACGTGTCAGTACGTGGTACATGGGGTTCGAGTCGGCAATGATGGTGGTGGTGCAGAGCAAGATGTAGTGACAGAACTTTTGGAAGGAAATGACTGCCGCGAAAGCAAGTTTTTCAACATGTGAATATCTAGTTTCAATGTCGGTGAGACCCTTACTCGCATAGTATATTACATGTTCCTGGGCATTTTGATCCTCCTGTACCAAAATCATGGCGATGGTGGTAACAAAAGCGGCGAAATATAAGATGTAATCTCGATAATAATTAGGCGGTTGGAGTACGGGGGCATGCGTAATGGCATGTTTAATACTGTCGAAGGATTTTTTAGCTTGGTCATCCCAAATGAACGGGACGTCCTTCTTGAGCAGTCTCATATACCCCTGAGTCTTCTCCACGAAATTGCAAACAAAATGTCTTAAATAAGTCGCCTTCCCTTGGAGACTTTGAAGTTCCGTAACATCAGTCGGGGGTGGTTGGTTGATGATGGCCTCCACCTTTAAGGGATCAATGCGGATCCCATCCTTCGAAACAATAAATCCTAAGAGGCGCCTGAACTCGACGCAAAAGATACACTTGTGAGGATTCAGACGGATATTGTACCGTCTGCATCTGAGGAAAATGGCCGTCAGATGATCAATGTGGAACTTGCGCTGCTTTGAATGAGCAGGGAGATCATCCAGGTAAGGTTCCACAAAGTCCTTAATATCATGGAAGGCATACGACATAGCCCGCTGAAACGTGGTGCTAGCATTTTTAAGGCCAAATGGGAGTTTGTGGTATGCAAATGTACCCCATGGGCAGATGAAAGCTGTCTTATGTTGGTCAGCTGGGTTGATCTCAATCTGGTTGTAACCAGAAAAGCCATCCATGAATGAGAAGATGACACTTCCGGCACAGTTGTCAATGATCTGGTTGATGAAGGGGGTTGGGTAGTTGTCTTTTGGACAAGCTCGGTTAAGGTCTCGATAATCAACACAGATGCGAATGGTGCCTTGATTTTTGTTCACAGGAATGACGTTTGAGACCCAATCCGTCAATGCGACTGGATAAATAAAACCAACCTTTAAGAGCTTTTCAATTTCTGCCTTAATTGCCACAGTCTTCCGGGGGTGTACCGGTCACAACTTTTGGCGCACAGGTTTGATGTCAGGATAGGTTTTTATTTCATGAGAAACAATCGTGGGGTCTATCCCAAGCATCTCCTCATAGGACCAAGCAAATATGTCTCGAAATTGCTTGAACAATGCCATGCTAACAACGATTTCTTCAGGGGAACACTTCTGGCTTATACGAATGTGTTCCACTATACCTGGTTTCACCAAGATGTCTACGTTGGCTCAATGTTGGCCAAGTTTCCCTCCGTGTCTGTAAGACATGTAAGGATGGGGGAATGAGGGTATGAGTAGATATCTGGTGAAAAGAAGGTGTGAATGTTGTCCTCTATGTACTCCAAAGGAGGAAGAAAAGATGATCTATGGTGGAGATCATCCCACGAACTGTCGTCAATATTCAGTACTTCCATGATGGACTCGTCTGAATGAAAAGTCCGAAGTAAGAGATCAAGTAGAGATGACGTCCATCGTAGAGAACAAGATGGAGAGGCCATGGTTAAATGGTCCTCGGGTGCTGATTGGATAGCCTCATAAATACGTTCAGCGGGTGAAAGAGGCATTATATCTCCAAGCAGGTTTGTTGTGGCTTCATCCGGTACAAGCCAAGCATCGTTTGAGTGAGATGAAATCTCTGTGGAGATCATGTGCACCGTAGCAACATGATTAGGGGGGTCCGAGGCTGGAAAAACGCCCATGAGAGATGAATCTTTCAAAAGGCCAACCCCTACACTCTCATACTGTTTTGACATCTGTCCAATGGAAGGAACATGGTCAGCAGGATGAGTAGTGGCGTCTGGTGTACAAAAGTCTAATTGGTCTATAGTAACAATTCGTCCTTGGTGGGGGAATTGTACTATGCAGAATACTGAAGAGGCGACCGCCTGCATGGTGTAAAACCAATTGTGACCAAGCAAGAGATTATAATCTATCGGGGCCGAGACCAGCCGAGACCACTTCCACGTTAATGGTTACGGTCTTTCCACCCAACTCAACTGCAAGAGCTTGTAAGAGCCCATGAGGTTGAAAGCCACGCCCGTCGAATGCTTTCAACGTGGTAGGATAGCGATTCAATTCGGGGGAGCCGATGGCTCTCCAACAAGCGATCGACATGACAGAAGTGGAGGCACCTTCGTCTAAAAGGGTACGATGGACAATCTTCGCAACAATGTTCGCAGAAACTTGGAATGTGAGCTGGTGTGAGCGCCTCGACTTAAGGTTGTCAAGTCGGAACATGATGGTATTCGAGGAATCGGGGTCGACTGCATTGATGGCTGCAAGGAGAGTTTTGCGTTGATTAGGACAATTCTGCAAAACTTCCAGGGTAGACATGGAGCAAGGAGCTTGTGCCAAGTCTTCTACAATATTGTAATTTTGTGCCGCCCGAGTGTTGGGATTGAAAACAGCTTTTCGAATCATGCTTTTGGGCGGTCGCAATATCGAATCCAAGGATGGCTTCTCAATGGTGAGAGAAGTTGATGGTACAGTGACATTAGTCAAAGAGTCAAAAGCTTTTTCAGTATTACTTCCAGTGGATTCCTTCGAAGGGACCGGGTCGTAAGATTGCGTGTGAGTATTTAAATTGATCGTCTCATTACGCAGCATGAGAACATGTGCGGTATTGGATGGTTCCCCCTGGGCTGGGGGGGATTGAGCAATCATCTGCTGGTTCTGAGTAGGAAACGGATCATTGAGCACTGCGGGAGTTGGTTTGCCCCGAAGAAACTTTTGCACTTCGTCTCTATGGGGGCACTCTTTGGAGAAATGGTCATCTCCACACAGTAAACAAGAATACTTTAGTTTCCATTTCTGCTTGGTATCATCAAGAGTTCTCTTTTGTTCCTGCTGGGCAGAAGACTTTTTGGGTTTCCCCTTATTCTTATTTTTGTCGTTAAACTTTTGAGATGAAGCTGATTGAACAGAATTCACCTCTTCAGTTACAGCAGGAGCGATCGACTTGGTGGTGATGTGGCCGCCTGAGCCGATAAGGGGGAAGACCCTTGAAGGTTGGATGATCCAACAGTACTAGAGGCAGGCTGGGTGTTAAGGGATCCAATGATTCCATCGGTTTGGAGTCCCTTATGTGGTTTCACGGGGTCATTAACATCACGGGGTGCGTCAGGTAGAATATTAAACAGAGTGCTAGATTGAGTATAGACCAGGTCTAACAGATGGGCACTCGCGATGGCTTGTTCTTCAGTGACAGCACCTCTCATGGCGACATCTTTTGCTATGGTGGGAATGAGCGATTTTGTAAACCAGTCTGCTAGGAGATGATTTGGAATAGGAGCTTTAATAAGATGTCGTCTCTTTCACCACTCATGGTTAAAAGCTCAGTACCAGTCTCATATCATATAGGCAGCTGGAAATGCGTAAAAAAGTTCATATCAAGAGAGCCGAAATCAGGAAAAGAGTGGGGTGGCAACTTGATGTACCACTTGGCAACCGAACTGGTGAGAGTCCTTTGAAACAATCTAAGATGAATTGAATCATCCATTAAGGAATTAGATGAACACCATAAGTGGTATGTCATCACATGGTTTTTAGGGTCTTCACTCGGCTTGCCGTCAAATTTGGGGATTACAGACAGGTGTTTCACCGGAATCGGTGGCCAGTTAGATCCATGGTAAATAAGATCGTTGGTTAAATGGGATAGGTCAGGCATGTCAAAAGTAGCCAGGAAGGCCATTTGTGGGTTAGGCTGCACGTATTGATAATACGGATAAGGCGTGTAAGGACCGAACTAACCATAAGGTGTACCAGGAGGAAACTGACCGTAGGGGGGTGTGCCGCCCGGACCGTAAGGGGGTCCGCCACCATAAGGTCATCCATTCCAATAAGGTGGGGGTCCACCTCCACCACCGGGAGGGGGTGGAGGTCCGCCGCCACCACCGAGAGGAGGTGGGGGTCCATAACCATAATAAGGTGGCCCACCACTGCCTCCGCCTGGAGGGGGTGGTGGACCACTTCCACCGCCAGAAGGATGGGGGCCTCCACCACCTCCGCTGCCGGAAGGATGAGGGTCTCCACCACCACTGCCACCACCATAGTAATTCGGTCCTCCACCGCCTCCGCCTGGAGGGGGTGGTGGACCACCTCCGCCACCCGAAGGGAAATGTCCTCCTCCACCATGATAGGGTGGTCCCCCGCCACCTCCGCCTGGAGGGGGTGGTGGACCATTCCCGCCATCGCCGGAAGGGTGGGGGAAGTTGTAGGTAAATGGAGGTGGACCTCCATCAAGGTTAGGTGGGGGTCGGTCGATCGGGGGTGGTGGGATTTGAGGGATAGTCGGTTGGGGTCCGTGGTGCAACATAGGCTCTTGCCCCCATAGAGTGTATGGTGCATTTTCGGGATTAGATTGACCTGGCATAGGGTTAACGGAACCTGGATACGCTTGACTCCATGGGGGTTGAGTTACATTGGACGGCCCCCCAACATGAGATAATCCCATGGTGGATGGTCTGGCGGGTTGGGACGGTCCAACGGAAGGCCCGTTGGGGTTTCCACCGCCTATGTTCTGGTTAGGAAACGGGGGTTTCCCCCCAGCCATAGTAGTCTGACCACTATTCAAAGGTTGAACCAACATAGGTTGTTGACTAGCTACTGTAGTAATAACATTACCAATAAGGTAACCCGGGGGAACGGAATACCCTCCCCTCAAATTTTGAGGTGGGGGAGGAACTGGTAAAGTAACTGTGGTAGTGACGGGTGTGTTGGAATGTTGTCCTTCCACCGGTTGGTTCACTTGAGGTGTAGGACTGGACTCTTGCGAGGGTTGACCAGTCTTGTTAGTGGTCTCGTGGTGGGGTGTTTCAGGTGATCTGAAAGATATTGGATGAATCGGGATGGGTTGGTAAGGAGGTAACGATGGGTCTTGAACCCTCCATTGGATACTTGACTATCGAAACTCTTCAGCCATGGAACGAAAGTGAGCCAATTGGCCACAAAAGTAAGCTAAAGTGTCTTCCAGGGTAGTCTCACTGGGTGAGGATGACGTGGCAAAATGAGCCACTGGGTGGTCTATAGAAGATGTCCAGTAAGATGCTGAAGGACCAATAGCTGCAGTAGGGTCACCCTGGGGTTGGTTTATCCATTCCAACGATCCAGGTTCTCCCAGGAAAATGGGAGAAATGTCTCATGAAGTGGGGGTGTGTGCTTCTTCATCCTGCGGGGGATGAGAGGCAGGTGAATCTGGTGGAAACAAAAGTCCTCCAACATTCAAAGTGGGGTTTTCCACTTCAGTAACTACGACTGCGTTACACTGATCCATTCTTACCCTCGAAATAACCTCCGGATTAAGGGGATATTCGGGTGGTAAGTTCAAGATCCTACGGGATCTTCTCCAGGGAAAATCCGCCAGAGTATCAGGAAAATCAGCCAGAAAGGTTGATACAACGTTTCTCCTAAGGTTATGATAAAAGAAAAGCAGTCCAGAAAAAACCTACTCAAACTAAGGCAACAAGCAAACTTATGTGACAGAGTGGATTCAAAAGTCTGGAACCTCACAGGATTATCAAGGCATCGCAAACCGCGATATACTGCAGGGTCCAACAATATGACGCGACAAGGAGGATTGGGACCGTACCCTTGCTTGCATACACGATTACCTGGATAGTACATGCGAGCTAATCTCCCCGAGTGTTGTTCTCGGTGTATTGCTTTGCCAAGACAGCCAAATGGTTAACTCAGTTGGTTTTAGGAATCCTAGTGGTGTCTCCCGATATACGCAAGGTACGTGGGAGCTCAAATCCGTAGTGGTGTTGTCTAATGCACAACTGTTTGGCAAGAGACCTTCCGATATACATGTCGAGTACGTGATACACCCTTCGATATACGCCAAGTACGGATTATGGTACTTGATGGGTACGTGAAGGAGCTCGATATACCGATGTACGTGGAAGACTACAATACCCCTGGGATACAGTGCTAGCAAATAACGACAGCTGCCACGCTTAACGACGCCGGAACACGTCTCTAACTTACACACAAGTTGCTAAAATTTTTACCTAGTTCTACTGTTAATTTTATCTTGGACGGTTAGGTGAATGCATGAGGTGAGTACATAATCGGAAGCATAATGCAAGCCGTAGCTACATGCATGGAATATTCTTTTCTTTCAATGAATTCTAGCTATGGGAAGGAGAAAGCTTTTTCCAATAGTATTGCCAAAATAAACTCAATGCAACACAATCCCAATTCAAACAAAACTTGACAATGAAAGTACTATTTTCCTTTCTCAACAAAACACAAAACTACACAACACTTCTAACCAAATCAAAACGATTTTTTCTTTTCTTTTTATTTTCAAAGTAAAAAGACCCTAAGTAATGAAAAGAGAGGATTCTGAAATGAAATATGCAAGCTTTTCAATTTCACTTTCAATGATCTAAAAGCAACAAGAATTAAAAATGCATCTATCTTTCCTTAGCATGGAATCAATTTTGCAAAAATCGAAGCGTTCCTTGAGCCTTTCAAGAAAATGAGCGATTCATAATTCGAGAAAAACACAATAGATCATACATTCATTCAATTCTTCCAAAACATAAATGAGAATTTTCCAATGCACAACAATTTTCTTCAATAGTGTTCAAGAAATTATGGGAAAGAAGCACTTTTAATTTTTCAATGGATGCATCAAAGCAATAATTTGATAACAACTCTGCTTTCAGATCTAAATGACTGAAAAGAAAACACTACTTGAAACACTAGTACATCCAGAAAACTCAAGAAAAGACAAGCACTCAACCAAGCTGAGAGACACAATTAACTCAAAATCAAGCAGCAGCAAGCAAACTAAGCAAGCAAAGCTCAAAACAAATGTAAATGAGGTCTGGAGGGTGATCCAATGCAATGATCAGATCAGGGATGGAAGGAAGGGAATGCAAGAGTGAACGGATGAAGGTGGGGGAGATGAGAGAATCCACCACTACCGGTTTTCAAACTTGTCCAAGACGGAACCCAAAGTCAATCCAAATGAAACCAAACTCTCAAAACACAAATCATAAATGGGATCCCTGGCTGGATCTTGCAACACAGAGAGAGTTCATACAGCAAACCAAAATCCAGACTGTCAAATGAAGAGAAGATGCCTGCATGCCAAAAATTTGACAGATCGACGCACTCTGTGCTTGTACATAGTGCGACGTCGCAAGTTGCCTACACGGGAAGTGTGACGATGTCGCAGTTTACCAATGCAAAGGCTGCGACGAGTAAGCAACAGGTAAAGAACAGAGACTCGGAATGACATAGTGTCGCTATGTTTCCACTACCCAGGTGCGACAGGCGAAGTTTAGATTAAAAAATGAATCAGATCTCTCAGCAATGAACCATGGAATGGTTTGGGAATGAGTTGCATAAAATTACAGGAAGTAGATCAGAGTCTTCAACACGAAGATCTGATATTGAAATCAACTCCAAGAAGTAAATGGAAAAAAATAAAAAGGCTTGTGTCAAGCAATCAACTGAAAATGACTCTCAAGCAATCAACTGAAAATGACTCTCAAATTGACAACTACTGACCAAATATCAATACTCCCCAGTATGGTCGCCAGATTTGTTATCAGACAATCCACTCGAGCGGACGCGAGTAGGATCTCCCTAGCTCAATGTAAGTCTAGAACAAATAGAACAGACTACAAATACATCTCCTAGATCTACTTAAGGATCGAGTACTAGATGTCTTACCTTTTACTTCGCAATCCTTTCTCCTGAATGCTACTCCACGTCTCACGGTCGTCAGATCCAAGCTGCAAGACCTGTCAAGACAAAGAAACAAGAGAAACCAGTAAAAGACATCTATACAATAAGAGATCTAAGTAAACAGTTAAGCAAGTAAACTACTCAATATCATTGCATACATGAACAATATTGGTGGAAAGCATTTGTATTGCTGTAAATAGAGGAGTACATGATAGAGAATAGAACTACAACCAAGACTTAACGTAGTATCCCTTCTCCGACCAAGCCAATTGCCACGTCCTTCCAAGGAAGTATGAGTTCTCCAATAGGTGAATGGAGGTGTTCTAAGAGAGATTTCACTAGCATGTAGATACCATAGGCTTCCTCCCTTTGGGATGGGAGTGAGCTTCACTTATATAGGACTAAGTGGATAGGATATGGATAGGATAGGTTGAGAGATGGTAGGAGAGAGATAGGGGATCCTCCCAAAGAGTTAGGGGTCGAGTACTAGCTCCCCTAGAGGTTAGGGATAAGCCCCTAAATGAGCAAGTTTCGAGAAGGATCTTGAATAAGCTATTTTTACCCATTAACTGACCCCGTCACACCCTGTAGTGGAGCAAGATGCGACGTCGCATGTTGCTAGTGTGCAACCTACAACGACCCTTCAAAACCTTGCACAACTGAGCACAAATCCTCCCAGGATGATTATTTAGTCCAAGTATCTTTAGGGGTGTATACATTGAATCCTATGATGAGCAGATTTTGGGTGTAACAATATTAGTCCCATCTGAGATGGTCATGGATCTCGACCGATAGCTGATACAGGAATCTGCTGTGGCTAACCAAGGTCTTCCCAGGATCAGCGGGTGTCCCCCAGCTGCGACTTCGGTTGCAAAACCAAGAAGTCCACAGGGTATTCCCACGAATCGACAGAGATTACCAGGTCGTCCAAGATTCCCTCAGGCTTGATTTTTTATCTATCAGCAAGTTCTAAAATGGTAGGGGTCGGCCGAAGATTAGTGAGTCCTAGTTTTCACAGTTTCGATGGTCATAACATTGATGGATGCGCCTAAATATTCCAAGACATTCGGTATCTGAGTGTGTCCTATGTGTACCGTAACGGTAGGGTTTCCAGGATCATCATATTTAGCCACAGGAGTCTTACCCATTATTAATTCAAAGAGTTTTCCCAATACATGGACAGTGGGAGGATCCCTAGGATTTCTTCTTGGTTTTCTAACACACAGATCTCTAATAGTCTTGACATAAATAGGCACATCATGAAGGGCTTGTAACAGTGGAATTTTGACATATAAGTTCTTCAATTCCCCTAAGAGATTGAATCTAGGTTGTTCCATTGTTTTCTATAGGGCTAATCGTTCAGGATATGGTGGTTCTCTTATAAGTTGTGTAGGTTGTGTTTCATCGTAGGTTTCTTCCTGTGTTTGAGCTATTGTTTCAGTAGGAACACTAGCATCCTCAATGATGGGGATTGCTGTATCAGCTGAATTCTCAAATTGTTGATCCATTCTAGCTTCAGTCGCAAAGGATGGAACATCCTCAATGACTATGGGTTCCACTACTCTTCCCGATCGAAGATGTATATCATTATAGGGAATAGAGGTAATGGAATAAGCAGGCATGTTGGCAGTCTCAAATTGATGAATTGCTTTATTATTCGGGTTGGGGTTAGGTTGTGCAGGTAGCTGTGGTCGTAGTGGTGCATTCATAGGCGCGACATTGTTTGGGAGTTGCAGCTGTGGCTGCTGGTACTTGTTATGACATATATAGAAGCCGGGCTACCATACATTATTTTTCTGATTACAGTACACTATTCAGCCAGTTCCCTTACATCGAGATGCTGAGATGAGCATCTATTTGGATCACTGTCAGATTTGGACAGCAGTATTCCCCATGCCATGACTGAGTCCCAGGACACTCAGAGAGATGACCGATGTAGCCATTATACCATTTGTACAGAGCAGTCAGTAGTGCCCAGAGTTTCAGTAGTAGTTTCAGAGGATAGATGATGGTTCAGATGATGAGCGTTCAGGTATATGATGCAGCAGGTTTATCATAGTGTTGTGGTTATATTGCTTTTATATTTATTCTTATAGCATGTCTTAGCACTTAGTGTCATGATCTGGCGATCATATAGATATGTGGACCTGGTTGATCTTATTATATATATTCTATTTGTCCCTACTCAGACTTAGAAGTTCACTATTCATACTCATTGGTTTTACCCTCGTTAGGGAGAATAGAGGTGATCATTCCACCATACCTTGGCTTGCTAGTGTTTGCTCCATTATTCATTGTCTTCATCCAGCAATTACCTACCTTTTAGTTTATCACCTTGACTTACTACTTGACTAGTGGCATGGAGGACTTTTCCCCACTGTAGCCTCTGTATTGGATGAGCTTCCCTGTTTATTGTGTCTCGGCTCTGAGCTGGTGACAAAACTTACCTATGGTGAGTTGGATTTCCTTGTGAATTCCCCCTAGTCACTAAAGTTGTGTTGGCTAAACCTGAAACTTTTAGTGCTGCCATGAATACAAAATCTGGAAAATGAGATGTTATGTCTTGTATGAAAAGCCCTTTCATGCAATGTGTTTCTAAACACACATGAATGAAAGGCAGGCCAAATGAAAATGGCTATGAAATAAAAAGTTATATCTTTTATGAAATGTAAAATACCTAGGTAAACAAGCTGTCTGTGACACACCTAGAAGTGCTAAGGTAAACAAGTGCCTTAAAAACACACCTGCAGCAGAAAGCCTAAAATAAATGTAAATCTATGCAATGTGTTTATAAACACACATAGATCAAAGGCTATGGAAACTCCAGGCCCAAAAAGCAATGGAACTTAAATGCTATATAAAAATAATTGTTGACCTCATTTGTATTATGGATTGTGCGCATCTGTTAAAGGTGAATAAACCCTCTTTGAACAACTCATCCATTTGTGAGACACCGCCATTCCCTATGTTGTTGCTCATTCAGTATATACTATGGTGTGTATTCCCTTTCCCATATCCAAAGTGTCACAACGTTAAGTCAGTCAAGTCATCCTTTATCCTAGCCAATTTATTTTAGCCTTCACCCTTCACTAGCAAATTGATCACAACTATGAAGTGAGTATGGTCCTGAAAGTCTAGTCTGAGTTATAATAATAATTAATGACATTATATATTTGGATTTAGATCGCCAGTTATGATTACTTTGTGTTATAATTGTTATTTGAATAAGTTGTAGAGCATGCATTAACCTTTGACACTTTGCAGCAGCTTCTATGACAGTCTGAGTTATATTTGGTCATATTGACTTGGTCAAACCTAGTTTAACCAAGGTCAATCACAGGACATGGGATGGTTGGACCTTGTGATGATACAGATAGATGATATATGGTCTATGCACATGTACATGATGGTTCTATGCATCAAATATAGGTTTATGATGATGATTTATGGTTTTCAACATTTATTGATCATTTACAGATTATTATTATTTGACCTGTTCCGGTATATTAGATATATTATATGATCATGCAGAGATTCATATGGTGTATGAGTACACATCTTAGATAGATTTGGACCTTCTGAGTCCAATGAGACAATCTGTTTTCAGTTCCGGGCAGTTACAGTGATGATTGAGCCTCAGTGGGCTATCCCAGTGCAGTTTTGGTCTGTCGGAGCAGAGATGATTTTTATCTGGTTGACCTAGCGCACTGTGCTTGGAGGGGGTGGTCCAGCCACTTGTTTTTACCATATTACCCCCCTCCCGGACACACTGGTGCCCTCACCTTGACAGCGTAGGCACTCCAGGAGGCAGTTTGGGGCAGTTACACGCTTCCCGAGGCATTTCAGGATTGGTAGAAATGGCTACAGAGGAATTCGATTTGGGCTACTGAGGCAATTTTTTGGCATGGGATGATCAATGATGATGAGTGGGATGTCTTCCACACCTTCTACAGCAGTTTCAGCTTCACCGGGACCCACATCCATCACTTATGGCATTTTCTGATGATTTCTGAGGCCTCCTAAGGCCCACGATTTGTCCATTGAGGCACGATTTGGTACTTTGATGACTATTTTATTATTATTGTGCTATGGGGATTGACCATGGGGGTCTAAAATTACCCCTTGGACCCACCATAAGCTTATTGTTATATTTTGTCATCATGATTTGGTGGGATCCCCTCTCCTAGGGCGATTTTGTCCACTTATTGTTATATTTTATTAGTGATCCATGTATTTTATTGTTGAGCTCATCTCAACCATTGATTAGATCTTTTGATCTTTTAATATTAGCCACTCATTCAGAAAGTGGTTAGATTATGGACTCTCTCCCTCCTATTTAAAGGAGAGAGCCTCTCATTGTAAAGGGGACTTGTGGCTCTGGATTATTGGAATAGAAAATTATTATTGCATCTATCTCTAGTGTTGTGGTGAATGTTTTTGGTGTTCGTTCGTTGATTCTTCCTTTGCACTGAGTTATTGGAGATCTTGTCTTGCCATATTATTTTGTACCACGTTTTTTGCATCTACAGGTGGAGGTCGATTTGGTTTGAGGAGGAAGTATTGGTAGGGGAAGACTCTCCCTACTTCTTCTCTTGATCTCTTCGTTGGTAACATGGAGTATCACTGTCCCAGGACCTTCTATTTCATGTTATCATTGCATTTTACTTGTATTTCCTCCATACTTGATCTTACTGATTGAATCGATGTTCCTTGGTTTGACAGGTAGAGGAGGGCGCACTTGTGGGATAGGGCATCATTTCGGCAAGCAAAATCAACAATCTCTCATTTGATCTCTGCGGGAATCTGCCTCAACAACAAGGCATCTCATTCATATCACTTAGGTATGATCTCAAGGTAATCTCTTTCCATGATCTATCCACTTGTCTAAAATACTTCAAACCCTAATTAATCAAAACCCCCATTTTTACATTTTCTCAGATCTACTAAGATCTAGTGGCTTCTTCGGTAAGAAATTTAAAACCCACCTCTATAGTATCCACGGAATCCCGGATCTATAGTTTGGTGAGGATTGGCCTCCATTTGACCCTCTTCCCAAGGCACTTAGCCTCTCCAAGCAAGGGTGCACTTCTTGGTTTGGGTGAGTTAACCTATATCTAGTACGTGGGTAGTTGAAATTTCACTTGATCTACAATCTACATATCCAATAACCTACCCCCAGATTGTCACTTTTCTGATGTCTACCTTGGTGGCCCTATTCCACATTTTAAGGGATTTAATCCCCATTTTGGACCACTTGGTATCATAAAACTCAGATCTAGTAAGATCTAACCCTTGGATTGCCTTGATATTCTAGATCCATATTATCACTTGCTTAAACTACTTGGATCTAAAGTTTGGATGCCATTGGACTTGTCTTGATCCCATTTATCACACTTTTAACCTTCCTTGGGCAAAGTCACACTTCTTGGGGAGATTGAGTTGGTCCACTTCTAGGACATGGGTACATGAGATTTTGGTGGATTTGGAACAAGCACACTTTGAAACCTAGGTCTAGTAGCTCATTTTGTGAAATCTTGCCTTGGGGATAGCATTCCTTGTTTTAAGGGATTGTGGTCCACTTGGGTCACATCATGAACTATTTGATCTAGACACACCCATCCATCAAACCTTTAAAAGCCCACTTGTCTTATGCCATAGGGGTCATCAAACAAGTTAATCTTTTATTGACTCCATTTATCCCAATTCCCAAGGCACTGATCTCTCTCCAAGTCAATTTGACTTTCCTAGATTGTTGGATTAACTTGTGGTTTGATCCTTGTTTGGTGGACTTTCCCTTGTGTTGTTGTCATATCTCATGATCAAGCTTGTCACATGTACCAGTTAGCCCCAATTTAACCCCTAAACTAATCTGCATTGGACATGGTTCCCAAGGCAGTGGATTTTCTAACAATTGACTAGTACTTTAATCCTGGATCTCATTTCAAATATTATAAGTCACTCTCATATCAACAATGAACCAACGCTATACTCATTGAACCCCTTACTTGTCTTGTGACTTCATCCTTAGGTCTAGGATACACCATACACCTTACAATACTTCACTCATACTTAACTTTGATTTGGTGTTTTGGTTTGATCTCTCCTGTCGGGAGTAGATCTGGGTCTCCCCCTTTGTTGTCTGGGCTAGATAGCATAAAGTGAAGGTTGCCTCGACTAGCGTGACAACCATCTATTGGAGGTCGAGCTGATCGTGGTTACACCTTTTGAGTTACCCTTCCCTATTTCCATCCATTAGTGGATACATCCATAGGGGTAACTATAGTTTAGGTGATAACATTTTGGCGCCGTTGCCAGGGAGGGCATAGGCTTACCTTGGTTCAATATAGTAGTCATTACTCACTCTCTCCTGCATTCTAAACGACATATATCTTGGTAGAAGAGTTTTAAATTCTACCTGGCGACTCCACTGGTGATCGATCCTGTCATTATCTAGAACCCACGGGGTGCATCATGTTGTATTTAGGTTCTTGATAACAAAATAAAAAAGAAAATAAAAATTTGCCATTCATGGCTGCTGCTGAGCGGCCTAGGACTTTCAAACAATTAAAAGTCTTTGACTTCTCAAAGATTGTTGGGTATCCTCATCCTATTCCTCATCAATCCTGTGCAAGGTTGCCTATTTTCAATGGAAGTTATGAAATCTTTGCTAAAAGACACCTTGAACTTTTTAGGGAAATTATTAAAGAGTTATCCATAACCCATGAGGATGTGTGTATGAAACTATTGGCTTCGTCTTTCAAAGAAAGAGCTGGGCTCTGGCTTTCGAATTTGAAACCCAATAGCATTTCCGGATATGACATGTTTTAAAATAAATTCTTAGAAGAATGGGGAAGTGAATTCGATGATATGTATTTTTCAAATCAAATCCAAGATCAAAACCTTCCCCTTTCCAATCCTATTATTGAATCATTTAACAATCAAATGTCAAATGATTTGTCAACATCCGGAAATGACCCTTCCTGCCCAATTTCTTTTGAGGATAAGTTCTCTACTTTTGAGTCACTCGAAGGTCAAATCTCTAATCATTGTACAAACCATAAGTTTTCAAATTTCTTTTTAGGCGGTCCTGATCCTGAGGAAATTTCTCAAGATGAGCTTTTCGTAAATCAATCTATTGAAGTTCCTCCCTCGGAGAAACTCATTAGTCATTCTATTTTTAGTGATCATTCAATTCCCCATCAACTTATTGAAGAAGAAGAAAGTGGAGACATTAACCAAGATTCTTTAGTAGTGCTTTCACATGATCATTGTGCAAATAATCAGGATGTTTTAAATAAGCTTATTAATTTTCTCCCTGACAAATTAAATAAAAATGATCATGTATCGTCGTATGAATTTAATGTTAAATCAAAAAGTCAATCTCAAGATGAGGATGAAATAGTGAATCACGCTAGATGCTCTAATCTTTGTTTCACTTCTTATAATGAATCTTTAAATTTTTCCATCCTTAGTCAAGATAGCCTCATCCATTTCTTAGAATTTGAATCCTATCCTCAGATTGTAAATATGAGACTTGATTTAAAGTTTATCATTCCTAGAATAAATAATATTACCTTAAAAGGCCTTTCCTTTTGTCAAATTCTAAGGCCAAATTTTTCTATTCATCTAGGACAAAATGCATCCATCCTCCCTGTCCATCCTTTTCAATATTTTTGGGGTTGGTGGTCTAGTCAACCTTTTGCTTTTAGAATTTTCAATAGGAAGTATAAGCATGATTACATGTTTGGAGAAAAAACACTTAATTTTCTTTTTCAGTCACTTTGGAACCATAATGTATGTTGTCAAGATATCGATCATTCTTGGTGGCTAGAAAAGGTGTTTAAAGATCATTTCCATCTTTTCTCCATTTTTGATCATCAAGTGGGTATGACTTTGATTTTCCGTCTTTTAAGCTTTAATTTATCCCCACTTGAAATTTTGATCATCAGTCCCAAGGAGAATCAAATTGAGTATGCGAGAGAAGTAAATGAAAAAGTTAATTTGTGTGAAAATGAATCGAATCACATGTCTTATGTCCTTCCTCTATCCATCTCTGAGTTTAACTTGCATAAATTTTATGATCCTATCAGCTCTTTGATGGAGGATGTTTGCATCAGTCAATCTTCTCCTTGGCATAATTTCATATTGCATCATTCAAACCATTCTTCAATTTATGAACAAATCAAGAAGATTGTGCCCTTAAATTTGTTGATCTTTAGCCCAATCTTGACTTGTTCTATTATCAAAAATCAAATAAGAATCATTAACCTATTTGATGAATGGTTGCACTGGATTTATGATTTTACCTAACATTTGTGATGACTGGTTAGATTAGAGTAGGTAGAAACTGAATAAGCCTACTTGGGCAGTAGTTAGTCTTTTCAGCCATTGAGTCTGGCACCTTTTGTTTTTCCTTAAGCTCCTTTTGAAGCTCCTAGTATAACTGAGTACCTGTAATTTTTCTTTTCCCTACACAATAAATTTCAAACTTTGCAAGTTATGTTAGTAGTTTTAATTTACTTTCTACATTTATATTTCATGCATTTATATTTCTGTCAGAGAATAAATTTTATTTCAGTTGGATTTTATATTTTTCCCATACATGCTGCCTGAGATATTTTTTGATGTCTGTGAATGTAGAAATAGGTGCAAAATAAAATAAAGAGCTGAAAGCAAAATGGTAGAGTGTTGGATCGAGGATTCGAGTAGCAGAGTTCAAGGACCAGATATTCTGAAGTTCTCAAGAGCTCTTTTCATCAGAGCACTTGTCCTAGCTGGAGCCAGATGTTATCACATATATAGTAGCCGGGCTACCATACATTATTTTTCTGATTCCAGTACACTATTCAGCCAATTCCCTTACATTGAGATGCTATGATGAGCATATATTTGGATCACTATCAGATTTGGACAGCAGTTGTATTCCCCATGCCATGACTGAGTCTCAGGACACTCAGAGAGATGACCGATGTAGCCATTATACCATTTGTACAGAGCAGTCAGTAGTGCCCAAAGTTTCAGTAGCAGTTTCAGAGGATAGATGATGGTTCAGATGATGAGCATTCAGGTATATGACTCAGCAGGTATATCATAGTGTTGTGGTTATATTGCTTTTATATTTATTCTTATAGCATGTCTTAGCACTTAGTGTCATGATCTGGCGATCATATAGATATGTGGACCTGGTTGATCTTATTATATATATTCTGTTTGTCCCTACTCAGACTTAGAAGTTCACTATTCATACTCGACATTGGTTTTACCCTCCTTAGGGAGAATAGAGGTGATCATTCCACCATACCTTGGCTTGCTAGTGTTGGCTCTATTATTCATTGTCTTCATCCATCCATTACCTACCTTTTAGTTTATCACCCTGACTTACTACTTGACTAGTGGCATGGAGGACTTTTCCCCACTGTAGCCTCTATATTGGATGAGCTTCCCTGTTTATTGTGTCTCGGCTCTGAGCCGGTGACAAAACTTACCTATGGTGAGTTGGATTTCCTTGTGAATTCCCCCTAGTCACTAAAGTTGTGTTCGCTAAACCTGAAACTTTTAGTGCTGCCATGAATACAAAATCTAGAAAATGAGATGTTATATCTTGTATGAAAAGCCCGTTCATGCAATGTGTTTCTAAACACACATGAATGAAAGGCAGGCCAAATGAAAATGGCTATGAAATAAAATGTTATATCTTTTATGAAATATAAAATGCCTAGGTAAACAAGCTCTCTGTGACACACCTAGAAGTGCTAAGGTAAACAAGTGCCTTAAAAACACACCTGCAACAGAAAGCCTAAAATATGTAAATCTATGCAATGTGTTTATAAACACACATAGATCAAAGGCTATGGAAACTTCAGGCCCAAAAAGCAATGGAACTTAAATGCTATATAAAAATAATTGCTGACCTCATTTGTATTATGGATTGTGCAGATCTGTTAAAGGTGAATAAACCCTCTTTGAACAACTCATCCATTTGTGAGACACCGCCATTCCCTGTGTTGTTGTTCATTCAATATATACTATGGTGTGTATTCCCTTTCCCATATCCAAAGTGTCACAATGTTAATTCAGTCAAGTCATCCTTTAGCCTAGCCATTTTATTTTAGCCTTCACCCTTCACTAGCAAATTGATCACAACTATGAAGTGAGTATGGTCCTGAAAGTTTAGTCTGAGTTATAATAATAATTAATGACATTATATATTTGGATTTAGATAGCCAATTATGATTACTTTGTGTTATAATTGTTATTTGAATAAGTTGTAGAGCATGCATTAACCTTTGACACTTTGTAGCAGCTTCTGATGACAGTCTGAGTTATATTTGGTCATATTGACTTGGTCAAACCTAGTTTGACCAAGGTCAATCACAGGACATGCGATGAATGGACCTTGTGATGATACAGATAGATGATATATGGTCTATGCACATGTACATGATGGTTCTATGCATCAGATACAGGTTTATGATGATGATTTATGGTTTTCAGCATTTATTGATCATTTACAAATTATTATTATTTGACCTGTTCCAGTATATTGGATTTATTATATGATCATGCAGAGATTCATATGGTGTATGAGTACACATCTTAGATAGATTTGGACCTTCTGAGTCCAATGAGACAGTCTGTTTTCAGTTCCGGGCAGTTACAGTGATGATTGAGCCTCAGTGGGCTATCCCAGTGCAGTTTTGGTCTGTCGGAGCAGAGATGATTTTTATTTGGTTGACCTAGGGCGCTGTGCTTGGAGGGGGTGGTCCAGCCACTTGTTTTTACCATATTACCCACCTCCCGGACACACTGGTGCCCTCATCTTGATAGCGCAGGCACTCCAGGAGGCAGTTTGGGGCAGTTACACGCTTCCCGAGGCATTTCAGGATTGGTAGAAATGGCTACAGAGGAATTCGATTTGGGCTACTGAGGAAAATTTTTGGCATGGGATGATCAGTGATGATGAGTGGGATGTCTTCCACACCTTCTCCAGCAGTTTCAGCTTCTCCGGGACCCACATCCATCAGTTATGGCATTTTCTGATGATTTCTGAGGCCTCCTAAGGCCCATGATTTGTCCATTGAGGCACAATTTGGTACTTTGATGACTATTTTATTATTATTGTGCTATGGGGATTGACCAAGGGCGTCTAAAATTACCCCTTGGACCCACCATAAGCTTATTGTTATATTTTGTCATCATGATTTGGTGGGATCCCCTCTCCTAGGGTGATTTTGTCCACTTATTGTTATATTTTATTAGTGATCCATGTATTTTATTGTTGAGCTCATCTCAACCATTGATTAGATCTTTTGATCTTTTAATCTTAGCCACTCATTCAAAAAGTGGTTAGATTATGGACTCTCTCCCTCCTATTTAAAGGAGAGAGCCTCTCATTTTAAAGGGGACTTGTGGCTTTGGATTATTGGTATAGAAAATTATTATTGCATCTATCTCCATTGTTGTGGTGAATGTTTTTGGTGTTCGTTCATTGATTCTTCCTTTGCAATGAGTTATTGGAGATCTTGTCTTGCCATATTATTTTGTACCACATTTTTTGTATCTACAGGTGGAGGTCGATTTGGTTTGAGGAGGAAGTATTGGTAGGGGAAGACTCTCCCTACTTCTTCTCTTGATCTCTTCGTTGGTAACATGGAGTATCACTGTCCCAGGACCTTCTATTTCATGTTATCATTGCATTTTACTTGTATTTCCTCCATACTTGATCTTACTAATTGAATCGTTGTTCCTTGGTTTGACAGGTAGAGGAGGGCGCACTTGTGGGCTAGGGCATCATTTCGGCAAGCAAAATCAACAATCTCTCATTTGATCTCTGCGGGAATCTTCCTCAACAACAAGGCATCTCATTCACATCACTCAGGTATGATCTCAAGGTAATCTCTTTCCATGATCTATCCACTTGTCTAAAATACTTCAAACCCTAATTAATCAAAACCCCCATTTTTACATTTTCTCAGATCTACTAAGATCTAGTGGCTTCTTGGGTAAGAAATTTAAAATCCACCTCTATAGTATCCACGGCATCCCGGATCTATAGTTTGGTGAGGATTGGCCTCCATTTGACCCTCTTCCCAAGGCACTTAGCCTCTCCAAGCAAGGGTGCACTTCTTGGTTTGGGTGAGTTAACCTAGATCTAGTACGTGGGTAGTTGAGATTTCACTTAATCTACAATCTACATATCCAATAACCTACCCCCAGATTGTCACTTTTCTGATTTATACCTTGTGGGACCTATTCCACATTTTAAGGGATTTAATCCCCATTTTGGACCACTTGGTATCATAAAACTCAAATCTAGTAAGATCTAACCCTTGGATTGCCTTGATATTCTAGATCCATATTGTCACTTGCTTAAACTACTTGGATCTAAAGTTTGGATGCCATTGGACTTGTCTTGATCCCATTTATCACACTTTTAACCTTCCTTGGGCAAAGTCGCACTTCTTGGGGAGATTGAGTTGGTCCACTTCTAGGACATGGGTACATGAGATTTTGGTGGATTTGGAACAAGCACACTTTGAAACCTAGGTCTAGTAGCTCACTTTGTGAAATCTTGCCTTGGGGATAGCATTCCTTGTTTTAAGGGATTGTGGTCCACTTGGGTCACATCATGAACTATTTGATCTAGACACACCCATCCATCAAACCTTTAAAATCCCACTTGTCTTATGCCATAGGGGTCATCAAACATAAGTTAATCTTTTCTTGACTCCATTTATCCCAATTCCCAAGGCATTGATCTCTCTCCAAGTAAATTCGACTTTCCTAGATTGTTGGATTAACTTGTGGTTTGATCCTTGTTTGGTGGACTGAACCCTTGTGATGTTGTCATATCTCATGATCAAGCTTGTCATATGTACTAGTTAGCCCCAATTTAACCCCTAAACTACTCTACATTGGACACGGTTCCCAAGGCAATGGATTTTCTAACAATTGACTAGTACTTTAATCTTGGATCTCATTTCAAATATTATAAGTCACTCTCACATCAACAATGAAACAAAGCTATACTCATTGAACCCCTTACTTGTCTTGTGACTTCATCCTTAAGTCTAGGATACACCATACACCTTACAATACTTCACTCATACTTAACTTTGATTTGGTGTTTTGGTTTGATCTTTCCTATCGGGAGTAGATCTGGGTCTCCCCCTTTGTTGTTTGGGCTAGATAACATAAAGTGAAGGTTGCCTCGACTGGTGTGACAACCATCTATTGGAGGTCGAGGTGATCATGTTTACACCTTTTGAGTTGCCCTTCCCTATTGCCATCCATTAATGGATACATCCATAGGGGTAACTACAGTTTAGGTGATAACAATACTGTTGGTGAGAGTAATTTGAGGAGGATACTGTTGGTAAGGAGTCTGGTGATGGGGAAAATTGTTTCCTGTATAGGAATTTCTCCAGTTGGGAGCTCAGGGAGCTTACTTGTTTGATTGTTGTGCCCATGGCGTCCAAGGGTTAGGATTTTGCATTGAGGTTTGAGATGGATGCCATTGGTTGTTAGAATAATGTGAAGGGAATTGTGTATTCATGTGATTCATATTATTCATACCATTCATATTATTCCAAAAAGGTGATGGTTCCGAATTCATACCTTGATTTCGAGGCTGCCAAGGCTTCTTTTGAGCAATAAAATAAGCTTGTTCCACATCATTAGTATATTCCTGCAAGACTACTTTGACTTTGGATAATGAAGGACATTCCTTGGTATCATGATCCAATTCACATATCCGACATACCTCTACCTTGTCAAGTGGACATTCTTTCAGTGGGTGCTTCTTTCTGCATTTGGGACAGAATACGCCAAGTGTAAGGTCTTCTACTGCCTGCCTCTGTTTTGCCCTCAAGACATCCAATTCTAAGGAAATGGAGCTCATCATATCTGTTTTAAAGTTCTCCATAAAGTTTCCTATTTCTGCTCGAGTAGCTCCTCCACTAGTTTATTTCTGTGTCCTAGTGAAGACATCTCGATCTCGTTCATTGTCCCGAATGTTGGTTCTAGAGGACCCCCTTGAATACCTTTGACATAATTCAACGATCTTCTCATAGGGTTCCTTTGAGATGTCCCCTTTCCCCAACAAGTTCAACATATCAAGCCAATCTTCTCTAATCCCCCGTAGTAAGATAATCTTGAGTACATCTTTTCCAATCTCAGTATGACCAGACCTCTGTAAATAATACAACCTTTCAAAAAAATCTTCCAAGCTCTCTTCGTCCTTTTGAACCATTTTAAACAACTCCTCCTTCCTATCTCTGGTTCTACAGTATTCTTGATATTTGGAAAGGAAGGTTTGTTTTATCTGTTCCCAGGTAGTAATGGTCTCACGAACTAGACTCATAAACCAGCGCAGAGCATTTCCTTCCAGGGTGGCTGGAAATAATTTCAGTTTCTGCGCACTGGAGGTATAATTGTAACTGTGACAGAGGATGTCAAACTCAAAAAGGAATTCATCTCGGTCTTCAGAAGACTTACCATGAAAATTCGGGAGAACTGAGGGTGAAATATTCTTCATAGGAGTTGCCCCTGGTGTTTGGAGGATAGGGAATTCAAGTGTGACCACAGTGTCACCATGCTAATTATCTTCCACTTCCTCCTCATTGTTATTGTGGCGCTCATTGTTTCCTTCCTGTTCTCCATTATTCATGTTGCTCCAAAATTCCAGTGCTTCCTTCGCTCTTTCTTCCTCTACCTTTGCCTTTTCTGCTCTCCTCCTTTGTTCTTCTCACCTTCTTTCTTCTTCTTGTTCTTGGCGATGATCCAACCACTCCTCTTTGGTAAATCTGTTCCCGTTAATATAATAGATCTCCTCTCTGTTCGGTGCACCCACAACACTTCCCTTGTCTTCAGGAGTTTTCTTCTCTAGAACAGGATTTGAAGGTCCTGTTGTGTTCTCCACTGTTGATTGAGAAGTGTTAAGATCAGGGAGAACAAAATTTCCCCTTCCTGGAGATGCTCGCGGTAGTCTAGTGGAAGAGTCAGCTCTATCAATTATTTCATCAATGTATGTATATTTTCCTTGACCTTGATTTCGACCACGACCTCGTCCACCTGCAATGTTAGTATTTTGGGGGGGTTCCCGATTTGTTTTTCTTGTATTCATGCATGCTCTAGATAATCAAAACTAAAATGAAATCAGTAAATCAACTACTATCTATGCCTATAAATTACCATCCCAGGCAACGATGCCAAAATGTTGGTCACCCTATCTGCCAATTAATTACAACTAACACACAGGATGCTCAATATGAATTGTCAACCCAGGGAAGTCTTTTATTTCAACCATAATTAGCACAGTCTATGCATAGACATTTCAAGTAGTTGATTAAATAAAAGGTGAGAAATGATCCTACCTATCTGCTCAGCCAAACTCATCTCATAGCTAAGACTAATCTAACTTATCCATCTAGGAATTCAAAATACAAGTATCAATCCAACAGTTACTGATCTAGGAATGAAATGAACTAGACTTACTTTTGCAAGAAGTTAAATCCTATAATTATCAAACTATAGTATCCAATCTCTATTGATCTAATTCATCTAGCAACTACTGTAACTCAATCATAATTTGTCTAATCTAATGAATTCAAGAAAGATAAAACAACAACCAGAAACTAGAAGTAAGCTTGAACTCTAATTTGATTAGTATTGGAAATCCTAGAAAGGATAAATGACTGAAAGGAATCAGAGCTGAGCTTGGTTGTAACAACTGGTCTAGCACACCATGCATCAAATAAACTAACCTACACAGTCGACTATCACACCACACAGTTGCAACTATTCAGGATGCAATTATAAACTACCAAAGAAGAATGCAATTATCATTTCACTGTTGCAGCTCACAGTAACACATCTAATGCAATTCCACACCACACAACAGGAAAGAAATTAAACTGCCTACTTAACTCAGCGATCTCTGTGAGAAGGCGGGCCCTGGACTTCTAACAAAGATGCTGAAGACTAACACAAATTAAACACCAAGATATAAGAAACTCTGCTCCTTGTATTAGAAATAATGAATCACAGTCACATCACTCTGTTTTAGCTTACACAATTACAAATTATCCAACCCCGGGCTCAGAACACCTCTTTACATTTATACCCTGATGACATGAATTCGTTTCACAAAATATCGGGCAGCCATGAAGATCTATGATCTTCAAGCTACTGATTTACAATGGAACAATTACAACCATAAGTGAAATTGAATGAAATTGTTGCATTCAAGCCCGAGCAGTTACATGTTGTCGCAGTCCAGAATAGATTCGAACTGATTGGACTAGTTGGTACTCGGATGCTCTGTTGTGACTCAGTCGCAGCTGGCCATGTGGAGGAATGATCGAACTATTGCAGTGAGACGTGGAACCGAACTCAAGAAGGGACAGCTGGCACCACATATGCCTCTTCTCCAAAGGTTAGCGAGCTACTATACCTGCGGTCTTGTAAAGGCTTTTGGGATATCTTTATCAGATCAATCAATATTAGCACAACCTTAAAAGATAGAGTACAAACCATAAACAAATCAAGCATTAATTGAATAAAACAATAATAGATTATACCTGTTGCAATCCATGCTTTGCTTGGGAAAATATCTTCTTAGAGCAAGGAATAGTGAGGCAAAACAGGGAAAATGGTGTAGGAAAAAAGGGGCTATTTTGGGGCCCAACAATTGTTAAAATTAAAAAGGAAGAACAATGTGATTTCCGAAGGATGCAATAGGGATGTCAAAAAAAGTGTACCATGAGATGGTCAAAGAAATGAACATAACAACACCGCAGGGGGAGTCATCCCAACAACAACGTGCATCAAGGGTATGTAATCGATGCTTTATTTTTAATGTGCAAAGAGTTTAATTATCACATAAAATACTAATTTTCAGTTGTTTTGTTGTTGTAGAAAATAAAATAAATGACATCCATTCAACACATAAGACTAGACGGCAAGGTAGAAAAGGGTTGATCGCAAAGTTTGTGAGTACTTCTGATTTGCTTCAGATTTCATATTTCGTGTGATGTTTATATCTTAATTAATTTAAAATCATAAATGGATGTTTTATAACATGTGCTAATATATAATGAACAACCATCCGATCATTTGATTGACATTGGATTAAGCAAGGGTTGGAGTATATGTTGGGGTATCAAGGGTTAATTGAACAATTTGTAAGTAACTATGTTGTTTTACGTCCCTTATTTTATATTTGTTGGAACAATAAGAAAACTTTAATTATATGTATGCTTTGTCACGGCGTATGAAACTCACATGAAACAAAGTACAGGGTGGAGCCAACAAAGGATTTCTTGACACACAACATGATGAATGATTTCAAAAATATGTGTGAATTTTATGATTCACTAATTGAACTAGTACATTTTTCATTTACACAATTATGTATATTATATTATCTATAAATGCCGATATGCTTATCACATTTTAGTTTTATGCTTGTAGATGGAACATGAAAATATGGAACGAAATGAAGTCAATCAACAAAACATTTCAAATAACAATATCCTCTGAAGGTGATGAAGAGATGAGCATGGAAGCATCTTGGGCGATGAAAGATGATCAATAGATTTACGTTGTTACTGTAAGTTGTATATTTTAGAATTTTTATATGTGAAATACAAGCATTTTGTTCTTTGTGGACATTTCATCCCAATTGGACAAGGATAAGTTATCAATAATTATAACAATGCCAAAATGACATTTTGATTACTGAGGACCTTTACGTTGTCCCATATTTTGGATTGCTATTCATATATATTAAAATGAGTTTCTTCTTCTACAATATTCTCAATTGTTGCAAAATTATTTATTGATTAATTATATGAATGATTTACATTATGACAATGAAGAAAGGTGTAATCAATATGCTTATCAAAACACAATAATTAAAATATAAAAATTAATATTATTAAAAATATATATATTTAATTTTTTGCTAGTTAGTTCAAATGTTAAAAATATTAATGATTTACATGGTTACAGCTCATATATCCAAACATAATAAATACTAATAACAATAAATAAAATATAAAAATAATCCAAACATAATAAATAAAATATAAAAATAATAATTATTATAAAATATTCGATTATTGAATGACTAAATAAAAATTTGTAAAAATAAAAAAGAAGAAAATATACTTGGAAACCCGTAGCATGGAAAAATTCACCATTGGACCATACCAAAGTTTACCCGTCGGTGTTTTTTTACATAACATAAAAAACAGTTCTCTTTATATAATTCAAGCACTAGTGGTTTTACAAAAAATACGCACAATGTTTTTTACAAGCTAATAAGCATTGGTGCTTTAAAAAAAAAAAAAGCACCAATGCTTTTAAAGAAACTTTATGCATATGTGCTTTTAGGGGATGATATATGCACTGGGTTTTCATAATATAGAAGACATAGCAGTGCATATATATTACAACATTAACACTAACGCATTTATATATTAAAATGCACCAGTGCTTTTATATAATACATCATGCACCAATGCCAATGTAGATGTTACACGCACCGGTGCTTAATAGAATGGTATATGTACCAGTGCATTTACAATATAATGTAAGCACTGGTACATCTACATTGAAATATATGCATCGGTGCGTTTACAACGCATATATGCACCGATCTTTAATATAATGGTATATGCACCGGTATGCATATTATAAAATGCATCAGTGCGTTTACAATATAATGTAAGCAACAATACGTCTACATTGAAATATATGCACATGTGGATTCACAACGCATATACACTGATGCTTATTATTTATAATAGACGCATGCACATCTGTGCATACTAATTTTAAGAGGACTAGAGAAAAAAAATCGTTATAATTTGTGGCCACTCATAATTTTATAGTTATAGTGAATATCTGTTATAACCCCTGCTACCAAAAACAGAGATTATAGTGGAGGTTTTCTTAACAATTTTTTCCAATCTTGTAACACTTAAAACATCCACTACGGGGTGTTTTCCTTGTAGTGTCAGGGTATAATTGAATTCAAATCTAACCTCAATATCAATATAAGACAACCTTCAGTATCCCATGATGGACTATTGCTTATCACATCATGCCTCTCAGATTGATGAATGCTAGAGCCACTTTCCACTTCACTATGTCCTATTTTTTCCATGACCTCATTCACATTATACTTGCATATTTACATTATCTCGCTGCTTGTTTGAAGAAATGGTCCTGACACTTCACCAAAATTTTCTTTGGCAACAAAAACACATCATTTAGTTTAACCCTCTCAAATGTGTCTTATATGTTATAGCTATTTTTCTATAAGTTTTCCAAGCATGCCATCATTTTTTATCTTCTTAAGGTTCAAGCCATCTCTAAGCCATCTCAATAGAAAACTTTGGGCCAGTTTTAGAGTCTTCAAGATAAATCAATTTTCATTCATTGGTTCATTCATAATTACACCCCCATGGGACATGGATTCTTATGTTTATTACCAACTGACATACCCTTTATATGGGATGAGCAAGCCCAATAACTTTTTAACATGTCAAAGCATGCACTTTCTTCTGCACCATTGATTATTCCTCTTGACTTCGATGAGAATTTCATCATTTACATCTCAGCCTCTCCCTTTGCAATAACATGTTAGATCAAGAAGGAGAATATTGTCATGAGCGCAACATCCATTATGTTAATAAGAACCTATTAGGATCACCATTGTCAGACAATCGTGCCGAGAAGTTAGTTTAGCTGTGGTCTTTTCCTTCTGAAATTTGCATCTTTATATCCCACTGTAAAGGATTAAGGTAGTTGTGAATTGAAATCCCATGCAACACCTTTTGAGTTGGTGAATCATTAATGGTAAGTCACTCATTGGCTTGTGATCCTCCATGAGTTTGATCTTGAGCTTGATAGTCCCAAGAGTAAGAAAACCTTGGTGTTGGCTAAGTTCATCTATGACCTACCAATGGGAACAATGGAACCCCTTAATGATGATATTATTGATGAGCACGTGTTTTCCATGCCATTAGATTATCCTTGGTACGATGATGTCCTGGTTTGCAAGGGAACTAAAATGTTTGGTCATCACCTTTCATGTGATTATGAACGTTATATTCAACATTTTGCTCGCTAATATATATTGATAGGAAATGTCTTTTATAGGCAAGGAGTAGATATTGTTTTCTGTCATTCTTCCATCCTTTAAGAGGTCGAATGGGTCTTGATGATCATAGCGCTGCATGTGATGGTAATCTGTTTAGAATGGATAGTACCCAAAAGATCATCTAGACAAGCTGTTTTTACCTTCTTTATTTTTTATTGCATCCAAGTAGACAAGCATTGTGCAAATTGTCAAATCTATGGGCTCCTAAGGTGTGAGATCCTCCATGTAATACCCCCAGTTTTGACTTGGAATGTATTTAATCAAAATTATGTAAATGATGTAAATATGCTAGTATGTATTCCTGGTGCGGAGCTCAAGAACAACGCCCGACTAGTGAATGGCTAGGCATGTATGATCTAAATATTTTTATTTGGACAGTGCGGTTGGCTTATCATGACAAATTGAATATATGTAAATATTAGGTTGGAAAACAAAAATATGGTCCAACATGGTTGTGTAATGAGCACTAGAGGGGCTATGATTCCACCAAAGGGGAAGATGAAAGGGGGCCTATGGGAAATTAAATATTTTGCTGCCAAGTGTCAACCTTAGAACTCATCCAAATTCTGCCATGTGCTTTAAATGAGCCAATTAATTCCTTTTGACTATTAAATCCAATTATTGAATGCATGTGTGAGGTTGGTGGAAAAATTCACTTCATGCAATTAATGAAGCATGGGGGTTATGCTAGTTATGTTAGCTGCCATAAGTCCTTTTCTTCTATGGTAAGAATTTATGTCAGTTGTATTTTCACCATCATCTCATATCCCTTAGAGTCAACACTCATTCTTAGATCATTCTATCATGCATATTTTTACACTAAAT
Source organism: Larix kaempferi (assembly GCA_027924585.1). Taxonomy (NCBI): domain Eukaryota; kingdom Viridiplantae; phylum Streptophyta; class Pinopsida; order Pinales; family Pinaceae; genus Larix; species Larix kaempferi. The sequence continues at coordinate 31,150,388 of BSBM01000372.1, forward strand.
ATGGTTTTCTTATTGTTGTTCATGATCATTACCATACTGTGTATAACCCATAAATTTGAATTTAGAGATATGGTTGCAGATTTGAAGGAAAAATAGATGGTTGTAGGTGAGCATAGAGGCTGAGCAATCTAGGAACCCTTAACCATTGAGTTTTTCTATTCACAAATGCTTAAGAAGCCATAATTTATACTACAAGAGGTTCTCCAACAACATACAACATATTGGACTCTTACTACACACATTGGTAAGCATTGTAAGGGTTGGATTTCTTGAGAGAACCACAGATTAGTGAAGGGAAATGCCTTCCTTGTGTTGTATGGGGCAGTTGGAGGGAGTGCCATGGATGTGATGGCTGAATGAGATCTCTGTAGAGCTCTAGATGAGCATTTGGCTAAGCATAGAGAGCATAATGGGATGTGGGATGAGAGAGAGAAGCATGTAGGTTTTTCCTTCGCCTTGGTGGCCTCTCAACAGAAAGAGTATATGTTGGACATGGTGCCTATGGTTGGGTGGGAAATCACTCTTACACAGTCGGTTGCTTGGATCTTCATTGTTAAATATAAGTATTCTGATTGTATATGATGTGCAATGATTTTATTAATATGTTTGTGATAAATGCTTGTAATTACATGGGTTGTGTGTGTGGATGGAGTTTATTTCCATTGTGTATTTTCATTATGCACATGCACACGTATTTTAAATGTTATGAATTCGTAATATGGGCAAAATTTAGAAGCCCATAGTTAGTTAATGTCCCCTCCCGTTGGTCGGATTGAGTGAAGGGGACGTACAAAGTGGTATCAGAGCTTCGAGTTCCAATACCAGCATTGTATGGGTTAGAATTGCATGCTTACGAGAAAAAATATGAGTTTACAGATGAAATGCTCCTATGAAAACTCGTGGTTTCTGTTACTAGCTAAGTTGTACTTAGGTGGACTTTCAAGCGAGCGGGCAAAGTTTGAAGATATCACATGTTCATGATCATTGTTTTGAGGTCCATCAAGCCTTTCATGGCCCTTTTTTATTTTCTTCTCACATGTTCATACCCTGTGGGGTTTTGCAATAAAGTGTCGTAGCATGGTGAATTTTTTTGTAAAAGACTTGGCTTTCCTAGGACTAAGACATAAATCTCGGTATTCCAAGATGTTTTTTCCCTTGTTAATTATACTTTGTTCTTTAGCGAGGTATAATTTTTGAGTTTTTCACCTGCTCCTCCAAAGATGGAATGCTCGTCTTGGTGGTTAGGACTTAGGAGGTTATTAAAGTCTAGGTGTCAATGTATATTACCATGCTATGCACTATTTTAGAGACATATGAACATGTGCTAGGTTCCCCTAGGTTTATTTTTGAATTCCGCAAAAAAAAAAATTCCTGTTAAAAACGGTGAAATTTTTAATGTTTTAATTTAAAAAAATTAAAAAAAGTGATAAAAGTGTGGTTAGGAGGAAGAATTTTCCAAGGGGGTGCTCATTTTGTAATCCATAGCAACCACCTAGCCCCTAAAACCACTTTTGAGAAGAAAAAAATTCAATTATTTCTCATAAAAATTGAAATTCTCTTGAAAATGGTCAAAAAGACATATTTAATTGGCCAAATAAGACAAAATAAAGTCAAATTCGGCATTCCTATTACAGTGGAAACATGCCAAAGACAAATTTGGTGAGATGGAAAATCAATTGCTAGATAAGGGCAAGTTCTCTTGAGTCTTGATTTGGTTGTTGAGACTCTTATCTAAGAGTTGTGCATTCACTCAAGGAGAGGGTGCATATCATAGGGAGGTCACACTTTTTGGGCTGATGTGTCTCCATTTGGGAGAAGGGTGCATCTATGGATGTGATATGGCATCAATCAACCCACAAATCCCTAAATTCACTCCTCTCAAGCCCCAGTTAACTGAACAATGCACCCTCAATCATCTTAGCTCATGGATTCCATGTGTAATGTGCCCCTCTCTTATAAAATTCGCCCTCTTGGGCCCCATTCTTCTATAAAAGCAAGAGATTTCTCTCTCTTCAAACTAGTTGGAGTTTGGGAGTCGAAGCTCTGCCATTGTAATTTGTGCATAACTTTTATTGAGAATAAAGAGACTTTGGAGGTCATTATTGTGTGGTGCCATTGATGAGTGGATGAAATGTATTTGTGCTTCAATGAGGTAACCTGTATTTGAGCTATTGTTTTTCATTGCATTGAATATAGCTTATGGTAAATATTGTTATCAATTTATCGGAAAGATTAATCAGTTTGTTTATTGTCTTAGTATTTTATGCATGTATGTTTAGATATCTTCCTAGAATGTTACATTTGTTTATGAGCAGTTCATATTGATTTCTCGCATGTATGCTTCTAGATTTGATGTTTTGTTTGCAAGTTGATGTGATGTGCAGGTTCTCTCAGTTGTATTAAGGAATATCTTGCTTGCTTCTTCCATTTTTCTAACACTTTCTTTGTAGATATATTCCCTCGACATCCCACAAGCAGGCTTCAGAGCCTCTCCTTCTCATCTTAAGCCTTTTCTCTTATCCCACTTGCTACCATTCTTACCTACCTTTCCGATTCACTTTATTAGATCTATATCTTAAAGCTATATTAAAAATATATCTAATTTCAATCACTAGATGCTATTGTGCTTTAAAATTTTATATCTTTAAATCTAGATCTAGTGAAAGTAGTTATATTGTTGCAAGTTCCTTCAAGTAGATTTCAAGGCTTGGATAAGTATAGTGTTTTGAGATTTAAGAGTTTATATTTGGTTAATTTAGAGCTTTGCATTTGCTGCCCTTAAAAGTAAAACAAAGACCCTAACAAGGCAAGCTTTCTAGCTTGTCTTGCTTAGTTAAATTGTTCGTTTTACTTAGAATTTTTTTTGGAAATTTTTTTAGGCTTTCCCCAAGCATTCCTAAAGTGTTTCGGGGTGTTTTTTTATAACATTTTAAAAACATGTAGGAGGAGGATCTGGCCAAATTTTTAACTTTTGGACCATCTGGAGCATCCCGAACACCTCCCCCTTCATTCGACTAATTTTTGTAAGCTTATTTTAAGACTTTGGATCCCAGTTCGTAAGGACCAAAGGCACTTCTCCAAATCATTGTAAAAAAAATAAAAATAAAAGAGAAGCAAGTGGGATACCCAACGCCCACACCCCCAGTCCCCCCCGAGGGAATTTGTGTCCGTGTTTCTTTTCGTGGCGTGACTGTCTCTAACCATCATCTTTCAATTTTTGTTTGGTTTTAATTAATAAATCATTTGTTGGTTTCGTTTCAATGGCAATCCACAAACTCACTCAGGACCAAAATTTTAACAATTTTACCTTTTTATCACTTTTCTGCACACACTCACAACAATTTGCTTTTGTGTTTTGTTTATTTTGAAAAGTAACGAACCCCCTTGCTTTCCCGAAGTACGATGCCATGGAAAGGGATTTCCCAAGTACTAGATTTTGACCGGAAAAGGGATTCTTGGATTAGTTTAACTAACTAGAAAACATTTAATCTTTGTTCTTAATAAAACAAACCAACACTCAAATCCTCATATGATTTGGACCTCTGCGGCTTGTTCGACCAGTTGGTCACACCAAAAAGGGAAGCGAGTATTTCGTCTAATAATAGGATAATCCACAAAGTTAATCTTCAAGAATTTGGGAGGTCGCAGAGAGTGATTACCATATAGTCATGGGGATACTCATTAATGAGGTTTATCCTCTCCCTGTTGGACACTTGGTAAAGTTGCACTTGTGCTAATGTCGAGAGGGTGAGCCTAGTGGGCCAAACAAGAACAAACCCACGAAAAACCAAAAACTTAATAAACACATAAAATTTACCAAGAACATTGCAACACATTTACTTTTCATAGTATTTTTCTTTACTATCGTCATTGGTCATTTATTAATCTTATGAAGTTGAATCATTTACCTTTCATGATGATATGTCTATATATGCTGTGAAGTGAATTATTTGCATGCTCTTGTGTTTAATCAAATTAACTCCTAGAATAATTGTTTCTTTCCTTTTTGTAGATTAATAGCCTTAGTTTTTTTCTTTTTTAGGGACCGACCCCCTTGGCTTCGCTAGAAGTAATCCTAGACGGAGGAGTCGAGTTTCAGGTGACAACACTTGACTCCGACTTGCCCCCGAGGACACACCAAGCAACATGAATATTTATGTCGCGTTACCCCAGGTGTGTATCCAGGAGGCAACAGTTTCAATCATTAGATGGCATTCCAACGAAGTCACGGGTTAGATATATGGTCTACCAGTGGAACAGGTAGATTTGTTATCGAAAATTTTCAAAATTTGTAGATTTAGTAGTGGAATTGTTCTATTATGCTACGTGACAAATAATCCCATTAATGCATGAATAGAATTTTATACAATTATTAAATTTTAAAAAATCAGGTAAATTTTAAGTAGACCTCGCCTGTGCCATGTGGATGATTGACGTGGAGGAGCTACGTGGGTAGGGGGCATGACTTGGAGGAGTTTCATGGGTTCGAGGTATTATGTGGACTAGCCACATCAATGCCTAAGCACTAGAATCTGAACCACGGGCTTGTAAGAGCTTAGAACCCTAGTGCTAGGCCCGACATACCATGCAACCAGAGGAAAGGAACCAAGGGCTCGACGGATGGTGATCTGACCATCGACCATCAAAGAAAATCAGTGGTTGCACTTGATATCCCATCGACAACTTCTACAATGGTTAATGGTAGCTAAATGAATTGTTGGGTCGAAACCACTTGACCACTTGTCATATTTTGATTGAAAATGGCTCCCCAAGAAATTTTCCATAACCACTTTCATGGCGATCTATTACCAATTCTGGTAATAGCAAATCTCCGATGCGTTTGCACCCAATGCTCGGTGGTATTGTGACTTGGTAGCTGGTGGAAGGTGTCATGGTTGCATCATAGGGTGACATGTAGGACCTATTTGATACATCAATAGGCACATGTCAAGACACATCAGCACCCTGCAACATCAACAGAAAGTGACGTCGGACTTATGCACTAGATTTTGTGAAATCCAAATGTTTACAAAAAACAAATGATGGCACTGCCCTCAACCCACCTTGGAGCGATGCAAGGAGGCTGCAAGGGGGAAAGCCCCCTTGACCCCCGTTTTTTTAATATAAATATACCAAGTTAGTTATGGAGTTTAATCGAAACTATTGGAATAGTATACAATTAGACAAAATGTGTATTATGAGGGGGTGTGATAGATTTGCAAAAATTTTAGTCCAGAGAAGATGAAAAATGTTAAATGTAGTAAATTCCATAATTCTATAAAAGATTACCCGAGCATTAGATCATAGAGAGGAAAGTTGTTGAGTAATCCTGGTCACATATATTATCTAGGCCAATAGAGAATTTGTTATGGCTCTCCATAGATGACCTTCTACTGGTGTCTGAAGTTGGCCTTTGGAGTTAAATGAACCTACAGGAAAAGTGTAGAACTAGGCAAATTCGACAATTTTGAAGGATTGCAACTTTTTGCTCAGGAATCAGAAATGGGCATACTTATAGTCATTGGAAATATTATCCAAAGGGGAAGGCTTGTATAGATTCAAATACTAAGGTGGTTATTCATATGTTGCTATAATTTGATCAGAAAAGTGACTATAGTTGTAATGTGACAAAATTTGTCAATATGGGTATTTTCTAGTTTACATTAAAATTAATTTTGGTTTTCTAAGAATGTAATAAATCTAACAAATGTGCTTATATGAACACTTTTGTAGATTCAGAATTATATCAGAGGAAATTAAGGTTCAACATTCAGTATAGTTCAATTTGGAAGCCATTGGTCTTGATTGGGAAAAGAGAATCATCACCATGGATGATGCACAGGATCCTTATGAAACTAGGGCAGATGTCATAGGAGAGAACATACAGGTTGAAAATGCAGGGACATAATCCAATGGTAGAGCAAACAATGAAAGGAATCAGTCAAAAAATCAAGAAAATAATGGGAGTATATCAAGGATACATTCTCACATGAGGTCCCATAGTTTAAGAAGGATTTATAGAGACATGGCATATACTCTATAAATCTCTTATAGTGAGTCATATGACTCTAAGGATTGCACTTAAGGATAAAATATGAAATCCACTTAAGTACAACTTACATGGATAAAATATGAAATCCAAACCTTCTACATTTGATGGTGAGGTAAAATTTGGTCAAGAAGCTAAGGATTGGCTTCTTGGGATGAGGAAGTATTTCCAAGTTCAAGACTACTCTGGAAATATGAAGGCAAGCATGGTTATATTCAATCTAAATGGAAGAGCATCTATATGGTGGGATCACCTTATGCAAGTGAAGAAGACCCTTGAAGCAATTCAATAAGTACTTCAAGCAAAAGTACCTCTCTAAAAACTACTATGATGGAAAAAATAAGGGAATTCCATGAGCTAAAATTGGCCCAAATGATTATGGAGGAATATGAAAATAAATTATTGGAGCTGTTGAGATATGTCAAGTATAACAAAGATGATAAAGTGAAAATTCAACGTTTTCTAAGTGGGTTTCCTCGGTCCTACGAAGATAAAATTGAGTTTGATGAAACTCAAACTCTAGATGAGACCATAAGAAAGGCCAAGTATTGTTATGGTCAAAACAAAAGCAATCCATATTTCCATAAGACATGGAAGGACAAGAAAAATGAGAAGTTTGACCAAAGAATGAATGGGTTCAAGCCTCCTAGTTTTAGAAATCAGCCAAGGTATCCACCATAGGGTGTGACAAAGCCAGCTAGGATGATGGGAGACAAGCCAAGAGAGCCACTTCAATGCTGTAGATTTGGAGAGGACCATGTGCTTAGAAATTTTCCACATCGAAATGGGAGTTCAAAGAAAGTTCACAACATCCAAGAAGTTGAAACTATGGGCCAAGTGGCAATGACTGCCCCTATAATTTATGTTGCACTAGAGGACCTCCAAGCAAACCATCAATCAACTGTGGTTGAAGTTGATGGTAAGATTTCTAAGCAATCTATTTCTATTTTAATTGACCCTAGATCTACTCACAGTTATATCAATCCTTAAATCATTGAGATTTGTGCTTTTAAGAAAACCAAGCATAATAAATCATGGTTGGTCCAACTATCCACAAGAACCAAGAGAAAAGTTAGTGAAATGGTGGATAAATGTCCATTAGAGATGGATGGATTATTAACTTGTGCAAATATGAATATTTTGTCACTTGGTTCATATAATATTCTCATTGGAATGGATTAGTTGGAAGCACAACATAGTTAAACTTGACTTCTACAATAAAACTTTTGAATGCATTGATGAGGAAGGAAACCCAAGGCTTGTAAAAGGCATTCCAAAGCTAGTTTCTGTTAGGCAGATTTCAACCATGCAACCGAAGAAATTTTGTAGGAAAGGTTGTCAATTGTATGCATCCCACGTTTTAAATAAAACATAAAATCAAGTTCCCAAGTTTGAGGATCACCATATTTTGCAAGAATCCAGGGATGTGTTTCCTGATGAGGTGCTAGTACTTCCTCCAAAGAGGGACATTGATTTCACAATTGATCTTTACCAAGAGTTGCACTAGCGTCTAAGACACCCTACATAATGAGTACACCATAATTATTAGAGCTTAAAATGGAATTGCAAGAATTGCTGGAAAATAAGTACATTCGGCCATGTGTGTCTTCATGGGGAGCACCCATACTATTTGTGAAAAAGAAAGATGGAACACTCGGGTTATGTATTGATTACAGGCAGTTGAACAAAGTTATAGTGAAAAACAAATACCCATTTCCTCAAATTGATGATCTTTTGATCAAATGAGAGGGGCAAAGGTAATTTCAAATGTTAACTTGAGGTCTAGTTACCACCAGGTGAGAATAAAGGAAGAAGATATTCACAAGACAAACTTTAGAGCAAGGTATGGAAACTATGAATTTGTAGTGGTGCCATTTGGTCTCACCAATGCACCAGCTACCTTCACATGTCTAATGAATAACATTTTCAGTAGGTATTTGGACAATTTTGTGCTTGTTTTTCTAGATGACATTCTTATTTACTCTAAGAATGGAGAGGAGCATGAAGAACATCTATGAATGGATTTGTAATTGCTAAGGGAGTATAAGTTGTATGCAAAGCTAAGAAAATGTGGGTTTTATAAATATCAAATTCATTATTTGGGTCACATTATTTAAGAGGAAGGAATATCAGTGGATCCGGAAAAAATTGAAGCCATCATGAATTGGCCAACTCCAAAGATTGTAACAAATGTGAGATATTTTATGGGTCTTGTTCGTTATTACAAAAGGTTCATTGAACGATTCTCCAAGGTTGCAGACCCAATCATTTCTTTGCAAAATAAGGGCATAAAATTTGAGTGCACACAGGAATCTGAAGAAAGCTTCAAGTTGTTGAAGAAGCTTCTCACAATTGCTCCAATTCTGAAAAATTGCAAACCTAGAAAATGAATTTGTGGTGTGTATAGATTCATGTAAACAGGGATTTGGAGGAGTTCTTATTCAAGGCAATAATGTTGTATGTTATGAGTCTAAGAAATTGAAAGAGCATGAAAAGAATTATGCTACCCATGATTTGGAACTTGCAGCCATATTTAAAGATGTGGAGGCACTATTTAATGGGTAGAAAATTTGAGCTAAGGACAGGCCAATGTGATCTGAAATATTTATTTGAGCAACCAATATTAAATGTCAGGCAAGCTAGATGGCTGAAAATTTAATGTGAGTTTGATTTTGAGATCAAACATATAAAGGGGAAGGCAAATAAAGTGGTTGATGCACTCATAAGAAATATTCATGAAATGCATGTGGAAGCCATCATTATCTGCCAATCATATTTGAGGTAGTGGATTGTTAATTATCTTGATAAAGATTAACTTTATGTGCAAATAAAAAATAAATTACAACATGAGATTTTTGAAAAGAGGCATGAAGGGTATCATTTGGAAGATGATGGACTTATTATTTAGAAAATCATAATTTATATTCCAAATGTGGCAGACTTGAGGAAGATTGTTATGGATGAAATCCATAAAATGCCATATTTTGGTCACCCAAGATACCAGAAAACAATTGCTACAACTAGGAAACAATATTTTTAGCCAGGGATGAAAATGGACATTGCTGAGTATATTTCTAAGTGTACAAAATGTTTGCAAGTGAAGGTTGAATATCAACACCCAACAGGTTTATTTCATCCTTTGGCGATTCCAGAATGGAAATGGGAAGTGATTTCCATGGATTTTATTCTAGGATTTCCAATGACTGTGAGAAAACATAATTCCATCATGGTTGTGGTGGAAAAATTTTCAAAACACATTTTATATTGGTTAAATCCACATATAAAACATACGCCATTACAAATATTTTCATGAAATAAATTTTTATATTGTATGGATTGCCTAAGGAAATAATTTCAGACAGGGAAACCCACTTTACTTCAAATTTATGGGAAAGTATTTTTGCGGATTTGGGTACACAGCTGAGCTTTAGCATTTCCTACCATCTACAAACAGATGGGAAAACATAAAGAGTAAATCAAGTTCTTGAGGACATGCTTCTCATGTATGTGATGGGAAAACCATCCAAGTGGTAGGATTATCTACACTTGGTAGAGTTTGCATATAACAATGGACATCAAGGATGATTGGGAATGAGCCCATTTGAAGCTTTATATGGCATAAAGTGTAGGACACAAATGACTTGGGATAATCCAGTGGACAAAGTTGTACTTGGGCCATAACTGCTTAAGGAAATGGAATAGGAGGTTGCAAAAATTAGGCAAAATTTAAAGGCAACCCAAGATAGACAGAAAAGCTATGCAGATAAGAATAAAGTGCATAGTGAGTTTCATGTTGGGGATCATGTTTACCTTAGAGTGAGGCCAAGGAAGAGTTCCTCGAAGCTTGGAAGTTGTGACAAGTTGTCCCTAAGATATTGTGGGCCATTTGAAGTGGTTGAAAGGATAGCAACAGTTGCATATAGAATTGCATTGCCTGCTAACACTAGAGATTGTAATGTTCTTTATGTTTCTTTGCTTAATAAATATGTACATGATCCTAACCATGTGATTGATCGAGATGTGGTCCAGGTGGAACTCGAGGAAGAGTTCCGAACCGACCCAGTATGCATCCTAAACGTGAAGGTAACAATGGTATGGAACCAATGCATCGGACAGGTGAAGGTGCAATGGAAGCACTTTGGTCCCGATGAGGCTACATGGGAGCTGGAGGATGCCATGAGAATGGCATATCCAATTTTGTTTTGATTTAGAGAAAACACCAAGGACGATGTTATTTCAAGGGGGGGGATTGTAATACCCCCAGTTTTGTCTTGGAATGTATTTAATGAAAATTATGCAAATGATGTAAATATGCTAGTATGTATTCCGAGTGCACAGCTCAAGGCCAAGGAACAATTAGTGAATAGCTAGGCATGTATGATGTAAATATTTTTATTTGGGACATGTGGTTGGATTATCATGCCAAATTGAATATATCTAAATATTAGGTTGGAAAATAACAAAATGGTCCAAGATTGTTGTGTAAAGATTACTAGAGGGGCTATGATTCCAGCAGAGGGGAAGAGGAAAGGGGGCCTAAATATCCCCTTCCTATATATCAGAGACAAAGGTGTACAATAACAACTAATAGACCCAAGCCAATATCAATAATATGTAATGCACCACAATATAGGGGGTAATGCACCACTCTATAGGGGGTAATATGTCATCATTAAGGGATTAAAATGCCCCTCCCCTTCAAAAAGTGTTGTACTCAACGCTAAAGTAGTTTTGGATGTTGTTGTATAAAGGACTCGTCTTCCCATGTTGAATCTTCCGTGGGTAGGTTCTTCCATTTAATGAGATACTCTGGAATTGATCGATTCCATAGTTGTCTAATTCTTGTTTCAGTGATTGCTTCAGGTTCCAAGATGATTTTTCCTTCCTCATCAAGTTCCAGTAATATCATTTGAACTGGTAGTTGGTCACAACTTATCTTTTTTAAACATGAAACATGGAAAACAGGATGGACTCGTGAAGATGTGGGAAATTCCAATTTGTATGCCATACTACCAATATTTTGTAGCACCTTATAGGAACTATAGTATTTAGGTGGTAATTTATCATCCTTCTTGGTGTTCTTCAGGAACATATTTTTGTATGGTTCTAGGATTAAAAACACCCAATCCCCCACATCAAAGCTTCGTTCACTGCGGTGTTGATCTGCTTGTTGTTTCATTCGATTATGTGCCAAAGTTAGGTTGTCCTTTAGGACTTGAAGAACTTGGTGTTGATGCTCCATGTCGTCTTCCACTACTTGAAAATTAGATGAGTCACTTAGTGAAGATGTGATGAATGGTGGATGATAGGCATAAAGTGCCATAAATGGGGTCATTTTTGCTGATGTATGGAAGGAAGTGTCATACAACCATTCTGCCAAGGGTGACCACTTGACCCATTGTGTTTGTTTATCAACTGCAAAACATCAAAGATATCCTTCCAAATATTTGTTCACTATCTCCGTTTATCCATCAGATTGAGGATGATAAGATGACCCATGAGCCAACTGAGTACCCAAACAAGAAAATAATTCAATCCAAAAATTTCTAGTGAAAATGGGATACCTTTCACTTACTATAAAATTTGGAGTACCATGTAGTTTTTTTATTGTCTTCATAAAAGCAGTGGCGACTGTGCTAGCTTTGAAAGGGTGAGATAGTGCACAAAAGTGTGCATATTTAGTAAGTCTATTAACAACCACCATGATGACACTCTTTCCTTCAGACTTTGGTAAACTTGTAATAAAATCCATTGAGACCTTTGTCCACTATTGGATTGGAATGGCAAGTGGTTGTAGAAGACCTGGGGTATTAATTGTTTCCTTTTAATTTTGTTGGCAAACCAAACATGCTGTCACAAATTTTCAAACATCAGTTTTAATACCATCCCCAAAAAAATATTTCTTGACCATGTGGCAGCTTTTTAAGAAACCTGAGTGCCCTCCTACTAGTGAGGAATGGAATTCCAAAAGTACCTTTTGCTTGAGTTGGGAACTCTTACAAATATATAAGCGATCCTTGTAACATAGAAAATCATATTTCCACATAAATGTATTAGAGGCAATGGGATCCTACTGCAACATTTGAATGAATGTCCATACTTCTTTGTCATTCTTCCATTCATCCCTTGCTTCGGTTATCCAATCTGGTTGTATGATGGAGATAGCATAGATAAATGCTTCAACATCATCATTTTGCGTGGAGAGTGCAGTTGCCACAACATTTTGCTTCCCCTTTTTGTAGATGATTTCAAAGTCATAGCCCAACATCTTTGTCACCCATTTTTATTGTTCTTTTGAAGATAGCCTTTGTTCCAAGAAATATTTAAGGCTATCATGATCGGTTTTAACCTTGAAATTTCTTCCTATGAGCTTGGGGTGTCATTCCTTCAGGGCATGTAGAATTGCTAGCATTTCCTTCTCATAAATTGGTTTGTGTAGATTCTTCCCCTTAATTGGATGACTTTCAAAGGCAAGGGGCCTTCCATCTTGCATTAGAACAACACCAATGCCATTCCTTGATGCATCACATTCCACGATGAAGGTTTTTTTGAAATAGGGTGTAGCCAATATTAGAGCTTTTCACATGGCCTTTTTGAGTTCTTCAAAGGCCTTAGTTGCATCTGGAGTCCATGAAAATGCATCCTTTTTTAGTAAAGTTGTTAAGGGTGCTGCTATTCGCCCATAATTCTGAACAAACTTGCGATAATATCCTATCAACCCGAAAAATACCCTAAGGTGTTTTAGGGTTGTAGGGATCTTCCATTCCTGTATTGTTTTAATTTTGTTAGGGTCTACCTAAACGCCTTCATGAGAGACGATATGACCTAGGTATTCCACCTCCTATACTCCAAAGAAACATTTAAAGGGTTTTGCATATAATTTTTGTTCCTCCAATAGTGTGAGCACCTTATCAACATGTTGAATAGGGGCTTCCCAATATTTACTGTAGATCAGTATATCATCAAAGAATACTAACAGAAATTTTCAAAGAAAGGGCTCGAAAATGGAATTCATCAAACCTTGAAATGTGGAAGACACAATTGTAAGGCCAAAAAGCATGACAAACAATTCATAATGGCTTTCGTGAGTTCGGAATGCTTTTTTTGGAATGTCCTCTTTCTTCATTATGATCTAATGATAGCCGTGTGATAGCCTGAGTGAAGATCTGGCTTGGTGAAGTAAATTTCCCCATGTAATTCATCTAACAATTCATCAATAACCGGAATGGGGAATTTATATTTAATAGTGAGCTTGTTGAGCTCTCTATAGTATACACATACACCACGATCCATCCTTTTTGTGCACCAATATTATTGGAGAAGAGTAAGAACTTTGGCTAGGTTGAATTATTCTAGCCTCTAACATTTCTGTGACCATATGCTCAATTTCACTTTTCTAGGAATAGGGATATATGTAAGGCCTGATGTTGGGAGGAACACTTCTTGGAACCAGGTGAATAGCATGATCATGATCTCGAGTAGGTGGGAGACTTGTGGGAATATTATCAAATACCTTGTAATTATTGTCGAGGACCTTCTATAGATCTGGAGAGATGGATGATTTAGGTGTTTGAACATCTAGTGAGCAAAATTGTGCAATTACACCTCGTCATTCTTTCCATAAAATCTTGATCCTTCCATTAGAGTTAATTATCTTACCAGGTCTCCCTGTGATGCCTCTCAACTCAAATTATTTTCCTCCCTGAAATTTTTTCAAGAAAAGCTCTTGAAAATTAAAAGCTATTGTTCCCAGGGATTGTATCCATTGGACACTTAGGACCACATCAGCCTTCCCATTGGAATGATGATGATTGGACTATTTAGGACATACTCTCCCATAGAGAGATTGGACTATTTAGGACATACTCTCCATTGGATCCATCTGCAACCATCACCTGAAACTCTGGTACTGGATATATAAAGCAATTTAAAGCCCGTGCTATCTTACAATGAATAAAATTGTGAGTACTTCCAGAATCGATTAGTACTATTACCTTTTTCTTCTTGATATAGATTTCTATATTGAGAGTTTGAAGAGTGGTAATTCCAGCCAAAGCATTACAAGATATGGTGGGATGAATTTATCGTACTTCAATCCCTGGTGTTGGTTCCTAGTGTGAATCCTCTTCTTTTGATGCTTCTTGTTCATTTTCTTCCTCTTCTAAAGTCATGATGTATGTTCCTTTTGTTTTCATCATGAATTTCATCGAAGATCTTGTCACTTCTAGGAATCCCTTCTTGTAGCAACCTCGTCAATCCTTCTTTCAAATCTCGATGCCCCCCTTTCAAACCCTTCAAATCATCTATTTCTTTTTTTAAATCATCCATTTTCACTTTCAGTTCATCTTTGGTTTTTCCTAGGATTGATGTTAGTGCATCTTTTGTTAGTGTCTTCTCTTGTAAATCATATATGTCCTTGCACTTTTCTTCACCTTCATCATAAGTCCATGTAGAACTGTCTGGAGGCTTATTTGGTGTAGAGGTTCCCCTTTTAGGAGGAATTTAGAACAAATTTACCATATATATTCTTCACCACACCTTTTGAATCACCCCAAGCAGATCTTTGGATCAAAAGTTATTCAAATTAAAAAATACACACCTTGTAAAAGCCTAGTTTTGAGCTTAATTGTCTAGCCAACCTTGAAACTTAAATAAATGTACAATTTAGAATCCTCTGAGTTTGAAAATCCTTCCTACATAATGCTAATATCTCCTTTCTACAATGCCACAAGTATAATCTAATTCTTAACTACCAGTAAAAAGATATGGCAAATCCCCCAACACTTGTTATTTTTGGTCCTTTCAAAAGATCGAACTTGTATGGACTTTCAGGTGTCCAATAGTGTGGATCCAAGTATGAAACGTCTACAAAAGATACTATGGTCCATCCTCTTTCTTATGTAATTGGTCTCACTCGATTTGGATCTCGCATGCCCCAGATATAATGGTTTTACGCAGAACACCTGTTTGAGATTAGTTTTTGGACTAGTCAGAAACCGTAGAGTCAACAGTGATATTTCCGAACTTGTAATCGCTCAGGATCTTAAAATTATACCACAGATAGATTTACCCTTTATCTAGATGGTTTTTGAGTATCGTTTTTTGAAACCTTGTAGAAAGAAATTGGTAGCAAAAATTCCAAGATGATTCGTTTTGAAGAAACCAGTCCAGAGGAAAGAGCTCTGATACCAAATGTTATGCAAACTAGTCCCAGAAATAGCATAAAAAGACCATAAATAGACCAAAAGAAAGTAATCCACGACTTAAGAATGAAGAACAAAGATGAATAGAAAGCCTCTTTGAGGGGGAAACCTCCTTACACAATGTACTAAGTACATAAAACAAGACAAGATACAATATGATGACTAACTTATGAAAATATCTCCTTCCTATATATAGGAGATAAAGGTGTACAGTAAGAACTAATAGACCCAAGCTGACAACAATAATATGCAATTCACCAAAATATAGGGTGTAATGCGCCACTCTATAGGGTGTAATGTTCCATCATTAAGGGCTTAACATTATCTACTCACAGATGCTTGAGAAGCCATAATTTATGCTATAGGAGGTTCTCCAACAAAATACAACAGATTGGATTCTTATTACAAAACTTGTAAGAACTGTAAGGGTTGGATTTCTACAGGGAACTATGGATCAGTGAAGGTAACTGCCTTCCTTTTGTAGTGTGGGGCATTTGGAAGGAGTGCCATTGCTGTGATGGTTGAATGAGATCTTTGTAGAGCTCTAGATGAGCATTTGGCTAAGCATAGAGAGCAGAATGAGATGTGGGATGAGAGAGAGAAGCATGTAGGTGTTTCCTTCTCCCTGGTGGCCTCATAGTCCATCTTGTGGGTCTCCTCTTAGCAGAAAGAGTATATGATGGGAAGAGTGCCTACGGTTGGGTGGAAAATCACTCTTACACATCCAGTTGATTAGATCTTCTTTGTTAAAGATAAGCATTCTAATTGTATATGATGTGCAATGATTTTATTTATATTTCGATGATAATTTTGCTTGTAATTTCATGCGTTGTGTGCGGATGGAGTTTATTTTCGCTGTGTATTTTCATTATGCATCCGCACGTGTATTTTAAATGTGATGAATTTATAATATGGCCATTGACGAAATTTAGAAGCCCGTATTTCGTTAATGTCCCCTACCGTCGGTCAAATTGAGTGAAGGGGACATTACACTCCAACTCCTCTTCACCCTGTAATCAACGTTGGTCGCTTTTGCAAATGGGGGATTGTTACGGAGAAAAAATTCCTATGGCTCGGGGTAGACCACAACAGGCAAATGACTACCAAAAATCAACTCAATTCCCAATGCAATGCTATTATAAATGTAAATGCTAAGATGTGGAGTGAATAACCAACCTTTAATTGGATGTTCGAAGTAGATCCCTGTTGAGCTTTCAAATCTCTACACTTGAACCTGCAGCTTAGCCTTAACAACCAATACAAGAAAGTGCATATAATATATGAAAGATATTAGCATAAACAATAGCATGGTCCATGATATAATAAGCAAATGTACCTAATGTTAATTAACCATTCACAACATCAATTGGACGAGAAAATGAGTATTTCTATTAATGAAACAAGAAGTACATGATACCACCTCTTGCCGGCAACTCATATAAACCGAGAACTAGGTCCCTCCACTTGTGTCTCCACCACTTCAATCCCCCATGCAATGGAAAACTCAAACTATGAAGGAGTTTGGTAGGTGAACATAAGAGGTTCACAACAACAAGGATCAATGGATGTAGACTCAAGTTATGGAAAAAATCCAACAGAGTTTCAATGCTCTCTCTTTCTCCTCCTTCCATATACCATAAGAGCTCAATATATAGCCTTCCAAAGGTAGGTGAAAGGTCGAATCGAGTCGTTTTGGGATACATGGAGGGCCAAAGGTCACCCTATGACCGCTTTTTGGAGTAAAAAGTGAGTTTTTATTAAAATTTACCATTTTAACTTGATGTACGCGGGCTGTAGTGGGATAGCCTGGGTATGCGCGAGTTGCAGCAAAGCAGCTCATGTACAGGAACAAAAATAGGGAAAACTGGGTTCCTGAAGGGAAAAAAGTGGTTCTGAGTCCATGAAATGAATATCAGAGGCCAAATAGTCTAAATTCTCACAAGGTGGAAAAATACACTGTAACAGATGCCCCCTAATGTGTGAGGTCAGAGAAGGTACTACGATGGCCGAAATACATTATAAATCTTAGAAGTGGAGTGATGGAAATACAAATGGAAGGAGTAGCCCACTCGCCATAATACAATGATCTCTCAAAATACATATCGGTACAATACATAGCAATCTGATACAATGGCCATGAATAGGCATTATATAGTGAATACATGTCATAAGTGGTCATAGCCATGACCCAGTAAGATATGGTATCCTGCTAAAAAGGAAATAGCTGATGCAAACTAAAGGTACAAACTGCTGATGTATGAGACTGGTCTCTCATAAGCCTAATCACGATCACCAATAGCATACTGAATGCCACTGAAGTCTGGAGGTCTTCTACACAAATCACCAACGATGCATGCCCTATCAAGCGAATAAAGGTGTTGATGTCGAACCTGATGTGGCATCGTCTGATTACCGGTCATTGATGTATACCATTAACAGACTCGAGATAACCCACCAATAATGAAAATGGGCATCAAGGCACAGAGTACATTCATCAAAGTGCGAATAAAGGTGTTGAGGTCCAACACTTTGACGAATCCATCGATCAGGAGGCATTGATGAATCCCCAACTATCGACAGCGAGAGAACCTACCACTAATGACTGCAAGCCTCAAGGTACTCAACCGACTCTAAGTCTCAATTCCAAATAAATGGGTTGAAGTCGACGGAATGAAAATCGCTGGAAGGAGGTCATTATGAATCCCCCATCAGCCAGCACGAGGTAACAAGCTACGCTAAAAGATTTGGAAGAACTCGGACGAACAGATCAGACTGTACGGGATGGCTGACATGCAAGAGTCAAGAGATATGAGGAGTGTCCGACTCTGGTTTCAATACTTCCTTTGAACAAGAGCATGAGCAGATGGATAGACTCAGGCAGCATAGACTCAATGACTAGATGATAATAATACTTTGCGACACAGGAGGCATCAACAAAGGATCCATAATGACTGGAAGCTTAACCAACCAGTGGAGTATGATCTGAGAAACAAGTACAGCTCCTAAGGTCCTATTAATGTCCCGACTCATAATGAATGGAGTGGAAATGAATTCTCTGTTCAAAGGCGACACGACAGCTACCAATAAGAAGTAGTAAAGATTTTCTCGTAGGGCTTTTTGAATTATTTGATTTTTGATCTTTTTCATATTAGGAAAGCTTGAAAAAGAATAAAATTGCTTATAGTACAACAAGTGAGGGAATGAGTGTCAAGTGCAAGCAAACTAGTTCCAAGCAGTGGAACATACCTATGATCAATGCAAGGAAGCATGTCCAAGATATGGCCACTCGCGGGGGTTTTCCCTCAAGGTAAGGGGTCGATCAAGTTGCGAAAGGTAAATGGAGGCTCTGCTTAGCTCGGAATGGAAAGTGCACAGGCACACGGCTAATCACCGAGAAAGCGGGAGCCGGCACAAGGTTCACAAAGTAAGCAGGATAATGCAATGTAATCACAACTTGAAATAAATGGGGGAGTCCTCATGGGAGATGGCCAGAATAAAATGAAGTAGAGTATGAGTCTTCATCGCAATGTCGTGGTGTGACTACAAAGGAATCCCCAAACCTAAGGAGGAACAACGACATGGGAGCCAAAATACACAAAAGGATATAACTAGGGAACCCATGGTCGAACAACCTCTACCTCCAAATAACATCACTTCTAGAGCAGCATAGAGGTTCTGTGTCAGTTAAAAAGCGGGGTCGTGCCTAAGGTTAATGATTGTGGTCATAAGGTCAATGCAGAAATGCAAGCGAAATGACATCCTAACCTATATGCCAGGTGTAGAAAATACCTGCCAAAGGCACGAAACAATTGAAAAATCCACTTTCGTTGAAAAAAAAACTCTTCAAAATGACACTTTACAACTCCATATTAGTTCAAAAAGGCTCAAAACGGAAAAAACTATAGGAAAGTGGGTTTGAAAAACTATAAATAGTAACAAAAAATTACTTTTACCATTCCATTTTCACTTTTTACCCACCATAGTGCTTTTGGTTAGTTTTTACCCTCGATCTTCGGCTGCAGATTCCGGGAGCTACGGGCGTCGGATTCACGAACCATATGGATCAGGTTGGTAGTCTCAACCCCCTCTTCATTTTCATGCTTTTTATTTCAATTTTTAATGGTCAAATTTTGTATATTTTGCCATAGGTTACATCCATAAATTGATGTACGCGGGCTATCATAATACGGGTCGCATGGAGGGATTTTGGTGCGCGGTCAACGCAAGCGTTGACTACGTATACGCGCGACTGTATACATAGTAGCCAGCGTACAACGCCGTGGGTTTGGTTTTTTTAGATGTGGGCACTAAAAAATGCCTTGTTTTTGCCTCCAGGATGGTCCTAGAGTGGAGAGAGAGAGAACATGACATTGTTGATGAGCATGTACGCCAAGATCTACCCGCCCAACTAGCATTGCAAGCATGTGGGCTTTACAAATTTTGGAGCATCGGGGGTTTAAGGGCCCAAAACCAATTGCTCGCGCAGTTGGTCAACTATTGGGACGTAGAGGCACAGCAATTTGATCTAGATGGGCAACCACTTCCATTGGAGGTGGAAGACATATACTTTATTAATGGATTCTCCCGCCGGGGTGAGACAACGAGTCTTAGGTCTCGCAGTGTGGGTGGAGGAATCACCATCAACGATTACATTGACAGGTATTGCATCGTTGGCACCCAAAAGGTGGGTAACCAGGTTCCCATCGAGGCCATAGTGAGCCTAAGTATTAAGATCATAATCCTCACCCTCGGGAGGATTACAGGATCAACTGCACTTCATCAAGCTTCAAGGCCTGTGATATTCTACGCAGTTGAGTGTATTGGTGCACAACGTTGCTGTGTACGATGAAGACCCGGCTAACGGAGTGCAAGTTTGGGCAGGCCAATAACTTTGGCTTTGGCAGTATCTTATGTAGTTTTTTCTTTGAGAGAGTATCAGGCTTGAGTCCGAGGGTTGAAGTCCCTCCTCACAGTCTCCGAGGTCCCGCCCAGATCCGGTGGGCAGAGGTACTGATGTGGCAGGGTGGTGGCCGATAGGATTCACCATATTCTGAGGATTTCTTTCGCTGGTGGGCACGACTGATCATCGCCATCGATGACTACCCATATGAGGGGATAGACTACCGCATAGATAGAGACATGCCGCTCCCACCAAGGACTGCGTTCAGGGACATAAGAATGACTATTCTTTTTAAGTTTTGTGTATTTAATTTTTTGGATTTTTTATTATAAGTGAATGCAAAAATAATTTTGGTGTGGTATCATATGAATGGGTGACTATTTGCTCGTATATATGGGTCCACGAAGACCTTAGGGATTCCCACGACACCGCCCCAGAGGCAGGGGAGGCGAGGTAGTAGGTGCGGCGGAAGAGCACACACTGGAGACGGTACGGGTCAACCTCACCTGCATGACAGCTAGAGTATCGGTCATAGAGGTAGATCATCTCCCAGAGGCGATGCAACGACATGTTGTACGGGTACCAGGTACCTGGGTGCGGCTGCTCCAGTGTATAGCCAATGTCATACACTATTACATTCAAACTCATCCATCTCAGGAAGCTAGAGCTCCCCGCAAGGCTTAGATTCCATGGGGTCTCACTATTTTGTATTGGATTGTATATTTTTTAGAGCTACAGGCTCCAGTTTTGTATTATGACACCACTTTTTATATATATAAAAAACTATGATTTTCTGACTCTACTATTTTGTATGTACAAATGTATGAATGAATGTTATTTGTGTGCTTCTTTTATTGATGTGACAAATGCCAATCTAGGACATAATTAGCATATGCATCAGTTATATGATTAAAACATCTTGGAACATGAATGTATGTAATAAAAACGAATTGACGCTCCAAGAGTCTTACCCTTAAGAACCTCCTTAGTAATGTAGGATCCCTCACACTGTACTGGTCGTTCAACTGAGACACAACCGGTTGTGCATCCAGGAGGACTTCTAAAGACTAGATACCATGCGAAATGGCATCGCGAAGTAACTTGATGACGGCACTATACTCAGCTACATTGTTGGATGTAGGACCAAGAAAAGCACCTCCTGAAGACACAATCTGACGGTCGGGTGAGTAAATGACCCACGCAGCAGAAGCAAGTCTCTGCGTATGACGGCTAGCCCCATATGTGAATCCCAAGAACACTGGAGATTCCGCTGACATATATCAACCAAACGAAAGTGAATCAACAGACTCAAAAAACCAAAAGAAAACTAAACTATGTACAGAAAGACCTATACAATAGTATACAAAGGTATCAGCTCGATCTAGAAGTTCAAGCATAATACCGCTTGAGGTAGAGCCCATTTCTAGGCTCCTTCAAGGCATTCCCCTCGTAGTCCTCTAACTCATAGGCTCCTTTCTCTAGGACACGCCTCACAACGTAAGGACCGTGCCACATGGGGTTAAACTTTCTTGCCCCCAGGGGTTCTTTAGCTTGGTCATAAAGGAGGACCAATTCACCTTCAACATACTGTCGGGGACGTACAGACCTATTATATTGAAACTTAACACGACGTTTGTTAGCATCAATCGCTACAGTGGCATCTCGACTCTGCTCATCAAGTTGCTCGAAGTAGACTAGACGTTGCTATACTTCTGAAGTGTCAGGTAGGAGCTCTATAGCTAGTTTCAAGGAATGGATTTCGCATTCAATTGGCAAGATAGACTCCACACCATGGAGTAATTGAAATGGTGAGAAACCGGTAGAAGACTTGACTGCGGTTCAATTTTCCCACAAAGCAGGATACAACATAATGTGCCAGTTACTCTTGCTTTTCCAGATGGTTCATTGTAGAATGGCCTTAAGGGACTTCTTTACTGCCTTGACCTAGCCATTCGCTTGGGGATAGTAAGAAGATAAGTGACCTTTCTTAAACCCCAGCTTAAGTGATAAATCCACCATCATATGGTTTTGGAAGTGACTGCCATGGTCAGTGACAATCTCCTTTGGGATACGGAATCGAGTTATAATTTGATTGAATACGAAGTGGGTTGTTGTTGCACCATCGTCTTTAACGATTGGCATGTCCTCAAACCATTTGGTAAAATAATCAATAGCCACAATGATATGGTGATGCCCCCCAGCCGATGCTGGGTTGCAATTGATGAAATCTACCCCCCACTTGGTGAAGGGACTGACGGTGCCAACCGGATGTAAAGGAGCAGGATGCGAGCGCATGTTCCAAACAAACACCTAGCAAGGGTGACATCTCTTCACAGCATTTACACAATCTTTGAAGATCGTAGGCCAAAAATATCCCCCTCGCGAGATACATTGGGTTGTCGTAATCCCAGATAAGTGACCACCACACGCTCCACTATGGCAGTCATTAAGAACTAGCGCTGCTTCTTCATGAGTTAAGCAATGACGGAGAATAGATTCTTTTCCTCGGCGATACAAAGTCTCACCAATGATGACATCATCTTTGGCATAATGTCTCACACGCCATCGCCCATCTCACGAATAGTGCGAAGGGAACTTCAGATTTTGGAGATATACTACTGATATCGCCATACCAAGGGTTCGTAGACAAGATAAGAAATAAATGTTCATCCACAAATGAGTCTTCATGGACTACTTCGTCAGCAAGTCTCGGGAAATCCGACATCAATTTTGCAAAAACCAAGGACTTCACCAACTTCGCCGAAGCAAAATCAAGATCGAACTCCTGAAGGATGACAATCCATTTATTATATTTCCCCCCAATTATGCGTCGTGAGATCACAAATTGAAACTGATTGAAATTCGCTATAACAGTGGTCTTTCTAAGCAAAATATAATGTCATAATCGTTGGACTGCATGAACAGTCGCAAGGGCCAATTTCTCCACGTGAGAGTATCTCAGTTCAGCATCTATGATATTTCTACTCAGATAATAGACAACATGCTACTGAAGCACATCATTCATCTGAACTAAGACCATACCAATCGTCTCTTGAGACGCGGCCACATAAAGCAAAAAAACTCTTGCAAAGTTGAGTGGACTAAGAAGAGGGGCCAATACCAAGGCTTTCTTCAAAGCATCGAAGGACTGCTGGGCTCGCTCATCCCAGATAACAGAGGTGTCCTTCTTAAATAACTGCGCGAAACCCTTAGTAAGATTGGCATAATTCACAATAAAGCGGTGTAAGAAAGTGGCTCTCCCTTGGAGGCTCTGAAGTTGAATCAAGTTACGCGGGGGAGGCAATCGAAGTATTGCCTCAACGTTTAGAGGATCGACTCTAATACCCTCTTTTGAAACCACAAACCCTAGAAGGTGACCAGTTTTCACGACAAAGATACACTTGTTAGGGTTCAACCGAATCTTATAACACCGGCATCTTTCGAAAATAAGGCGAAGGTGACTTGGGTGATCAACTCTCTTACGAGAGTGACCAGAAAGATCATCCAGATAAACCTCCACTATGCACTTAAGGTCATGAAAGGCATAGGTCATGGCATGTTGAAAAGTAGCTCCAACGTTTTTAAGGCCGAAGGGCATCTTCCGGTATGCAAAGGTACCCCAAGGACATATAAATGCGGTCTTATGTTGATCCTTGGGTTTAATCTGGATATGATTGTAACCTGAAAAACCATCCATGAATGAAAACACTTCGCTTCCCGCACATGCATCCAAGATTTGATCTATGAATGGAGTGGTAAAGTTATCCTTAGGACATGCTCAGTTCAAATCCCTAAAATCGGTACACACGCGGATGGTTCCCTACTTCTTATCCACAGGAATGGGGTTGGATACCCATTCGGTAAGGGGAACCGGGTAGATGAAACTAGCTTTGAGTAGTTTCTCTACTTCTGCCTTAATCGCGGCTGCCTTCCTAGGATTCACAGCACAAAGACATTGCCGAACAGGCTTAGCATTTGGATAAGTATTAATTTCATGCTCGACAATACTATTGTCTATTCCTGGCATCTCCTCGTATGACCAAGCGAAAACATCCCGAAATTCCTTGAATAACTCGGTGAAAATGCAGATCTCCTCGGGGGAACAATCGGCACCAATGTAAACATTTTCAATCTTTCTGGGAGTGCGAGAGATGTTGATCGGAAGCCACATTCCCCTCCGTGTAAATGCCATGCAAATCCAAAGGAGCCACAGGGTGACCAACCTTCTCTGCCAGAGTCAACCGAAACTCTTCCTTCTCAATAAGGTCAAGGTTGGGAAGAAAATAAGATCGATGATGCAGATCTTCCCAAGGATTATCACTACCATACATGGCCTTGATAATAGCTTCATCTGAAGGAAAAGTACCATCAAGGAAATCATGCAAGCAAGATGAGTCGACTACCCACACGGGAAGCATAATGGGATCTTCTTCTATCTGTGAAGAGGAGAGATCCAGCTCTGCAGTGGCTTGTTGAATATCATGATAAGCAAGCTCTGCTACAGACAAGGGCATAGCCATCCCGACGTGCGAAATGTCTCCAGACAAGGAACTCATGGAAGGTACATTCCACGGATCACGAAAATATGATGTCCATAATGGTACCTTATGCAACAAGGAAGTGGCATTGTCAGAAACGATTCCTATAAATGAGATTGGTGCAACAAAGTTGAAAGATCCCATCAAAGAGGAATACAATCCTACACCAATATTCCCAATTTTTGGCTGAGAATTTTCAATCTGAGGAACTTCAGTTCCTGGTGATGCAACGGTATTGGAACTAGTGAAATCTAGTTGATCGACAGTTACAATCTTGCCTTCATGGGGAAAGCAGATAACTCGAAAAACAAAGGACACGACCGCTCTCATAGCATAGATCCAATTCCTACCCAGTAGAAGGTTGTAGTCGATGGGTGCATCAACTGTTAAATTTTGAGTATTAATTCACAATACTCTAGGATCTTTACTAAGAGAATAACATGTACAGTATATCAATGCATATCAATCATAACAAGCATGTCAATCATCACAATAATCAAAAGCATGAGAGACAAGAGACACAGAGTTTCCGTGGGGAAAACCCTAAGGTGAAAAACCCCACAACTTCCTCAGAGATAGAGAGAGCAATGGCTCAACCAAAGTACAACCAAAATACATAGAGATAGTCTCCTAGTAGCAGATGATCCTCCTCCTCACATGTGTGCCACTTTCCGAGTGAAGGAAGAATGAGTTTCTAAGTGATCCAAATAGAGATCTCTAGATCTCTATTTATACTTGATATGTTTTCCCAGTGACCTTATGGGGCCGACTTGTCTAGCTAGGTACATCAACCATATATTATATAAATCAAGGCCGACCCCACACATGGTGGTCTAATAACCCATCGGCAAGTTACCATACTTGCGACACTTGTCAATACACATGACGACTCTTCCGTATAGAGGAATGACACATCTCTATAGGAGTACAATAATATATAAATGAAATACATTCCGAAGTTACATATACATCAACACTCCCTCTTAACTAGGAAGGTATTTCTCGACACAGATCTACTAGCACAAGTCTTCTTCTCTGGATCATCGTCATCAATGCATCGTCATCGTCATCATCACTGCTGCTGCTATCTCAACCAATCTCTGACTCTACTCGTCATAGGAAGTTCTACAAAGCTAGTCCTTTTTCATACTGGATGTAGGCCCACCACCTGCAGGTCTTCATCACTGGCCATACTGTGGAATCCTCAGGACTTATTACGTGCATCACAAAACCTGGCGGTAGCATCCCAGGCTGTTACAAGCACACAGCTCTACCTGTCGAATCTCCTAGGAGCACATTATATGTGACCCATCACAAAACCTGGCTGAAGCATCCCAAGCTGTTACGAGCACACAGCTCTACCTGTCGGATCTCCCAAGAGAACATTACATGTGATCTCACCACAAAACCTGGCTGAAGCATCTGAGGCCTTTTTCATCCTGTCCAGATCTCCCAGGAGCAAATTACATGTGGTCCACCACAAAACCTGGCTGAAGCATCTGAGGCCTTTTTCATCTTGTCCAGATCTCCCAGGAGCAAATTACATGTGGTCATGGCAAAACCTGGCTGAAGCATCTGAGGCCTTTTTCATCTTGTCCAAATCTCCTAGGATCAATTACATGCCATAGGACAAAACCTTGAAAGAGCATCCCAGGATGTTACGGGTACACAACTCCGACCTGAAGAATCTCCCAGGGTGCTATTATATATCCTCCCAGAGCAATGTCTCGAAAGAGAATCCCAGGCTGTTACGGGTACACAAATCCGACCTATAGGATCTCCCAGACATGCTCATCTGCACAACCTGTTCCACGGCCGTAGAGTATCATCCTGACACTCACCATACATCATCCCGATGTACACATGATCGTCTTGATCATCATCTCTGCATCGTCCTGATGCATGTCATCTGGAAAAGCTTGTCATCCACGATCATCCTGATCATACAATGCATGTACCTGATGCATACCAAGTATCTACCTGATACATATCACCATACACAGTGTATCCACCTGATAGATACATAGATACATGATCCACAATGTATCTACCTGATACATATCAACATACATGATCTACCTGATCATACAATGTATCCACCTGATACATATACAGATACATGATCCAAGCATCCAACATGATGCATACATACATAAATGATCCAACTGATCATATCCAGCATCCAACATGATGTGTACATACATAAATGATCCAACTGATCATATCCAGCATCCAACATGATGCGTACATGCATGAATGATCCAACTGATCATATAGAGCAGAAACTAGAACATCATCCTGATGCTCATCATCCAGCGCTTACATCCACAGCCATGTGAAGGATCCCCCTTCCACCATGCTAGGAATGGCTACAGCAAATGTCTCCATCACTTCTTCCTCGAAGTGTTGTCGATCCGAAGAACACCAAGCCTCTCTTTGAAGTACTCGAACTTCACTCTGGCTAGTGGCTTCGTCAACACATCTGCAATCTGCTCATCTGTCGCAACATACAGGAGCTTCACTGCTCCCATCTGCACCATATCGCTGATATAGTGATATTTGATCTCTATGTGTTTCGACCTGTCGTGGAACACTGGGTTCTCAAACAGCTTCACACAACTCTGGTTGTCACAGAAGATACCAGTAGCCTCCAATGATAGATCAAATAACTCAGACAGTAGCTTCCTCGGCCATACTGCCTCACAACTAGACGAACAGGCTGCAACATACTCTGCCTCGGCTATACTCAGTGCTACGCAGGACTGCTTCTTGCTAAACCAAGAGATCATACCTGATCCCATACTGAAGGAGCACCCAGAAGTGCTCTTCCTATCTGCAGCACTGCCTGCCCAATCTAAATCAACATAACCCTGTAGTTTAAAGTTTTGATTCGCATCATACTTGAGCCCATAGTCAATTGTACCCTTCAGGTACCTCAGAATATGCTTTACAGCAACCAGGTGAACACTCCTCGGATCCATCAGGAACTGGCTCAATGTGTTCACCGCAAAGCAAATATCTGGTCTCCTGTTCGTCAAGTACATCAAGGACCCAATCATCTGATGATACATAGAGACATCCACCGACTTAGATGAAGCATCACAAAGAAGCTTCAGATTCAATGCCATAGGTGTGGCCATGGCCTTGTAATCCATCATCCTGAACCTCTTCAGGATATCTACAGTATACTTCCCTTGTCCAAGGAAGATCCCATCTGCACTCTGCTACACCTCCATACCTAGAAAATAGTGCATCATCCCCAAGTCCTTCATATCGAACTCGGCAGCAAGCTTCCTCTTTGTATCGGAAATCAATCTGTCATCTCCTATTACAAATAGGTCATCCACATACAGGAGTAGAATCTCAGGATTCCCTTCCTCAACCTTGTAGTAAAGGTTGGAATCCGCTTTACTCTTGGTAAAGCCCAAACTAGATAGGAAACTGTCCATCCTACCATACCAAGTTCTGGGATCTTGCTTCAAGCCATACAAGGCTTTCTTCAATCTGCACACATGTGACTCCCTGTCATGTGTTTCAAAATCGAGTGGTTGCTCCACATATACTCCCTCTTCGACTACACCATTCAAGAAAGCAGTCTTGACATCCATCTGGTGTATCTTCCATTTCATCGCTGCAACCAGGGCAAGTACTGATCTGATGGAAGTGTGCCTAGCTACAGGAGCAAAAGTTTCTTCATAGTCTATTCCCTCTTTCTGAGAGAAGCCACGAGCTACGAATCTTGCCTTGTATTTCTCTATGCTACCATCTGTAGCATGCTTGATTTTGTAGATCCATTTGGAAGTTACAACAGACTTCCCTTCAGGTCTTGGGACAACATCCCAAACATCATTCTTCATTATTGATTAGTATTCTTCGACCATGGCATCCTTCCATTCTTTCTTTTCCGCTGCTTCTTCGTAGTTGGAAGGTTCTTTGTTCATGATATCACAGAGTAAAGCAACATAGCTGGTATGCGATCTAGTTCTCTTCTTTGCTCTGTGTTCTTCTTCTGGAATGCCATATCTTTCTGCATCTTGAATGAGCTCTCTAGCCCATGCAGGTTTCCTCTTGTGAGAGTTATTCTCACGGGGTGGATCTACAAGTTCTTGCGGGTCTTCAATTTCACAATCTGCATCTGGAATTGCTTCAGTCATAGTAGTGTCTTGAAATCTAGTTTCCTTAGGTTCTTCATAATCTTCAACAGGTGTCTTCCTTGATTTGATGAATGCTGAGTTTTCATCAAATGTCACATCCCTGCTGACATCAATCTTCTTGAACCCTGGAAAGTATATTATGTAAGCCTTCGAACTTTCACTATAACCCACAAAGATACCCTTCTTTCCTGAAGGATCTAACTTGGTCCTCTTTTCCTTTCGGACATGAGTGTATACTGGACAACTAAATATTCTGAGATGGCTGACTTCAGGTTTCTTACTAGAGAAGACCTCTTCTGGTGTTTTGTTGTCCAATATCTTGTGGGGTGTTCTGTTCTGCACATGTACAGTTGTCCTAGCTGCTTCTGCCCATCGATGCATAGGTCAATCCTCGTCATGCAGCATTGCCCTTGCTGCTTCCATGATTGTTCGATTCTTTCGTTCTGCAACTCCATTATGTTGTGGATTGTAAGGAGCAGTCAACTCCCTCTTAATCCCTGAATCACTGCATAGCTTCTTGAAGTCACCTTAAGTGAATTCTCCACCATTGTCGGATCTGAATGTTTTGATCTTCTTATCAGTTTGGTTCTCCATCAAGGTTTTGAATTCCTTGAACTTATGAAACACTTCATCTTTGTTCTTCAAGAAGTAAACCCAAGTCTTCCTGGAAAAGTCATCAATCAAAGAGACATAGTAAGCATAACCACTCAAAGAACTAGATGACATCGGACCACATACATCGGAGGGGATAATTTCCAAGATATCTTTTTCCTTGCTTTCACTGCTTGGAAATGCCTTCTTTATGTTCTTTCCTTTTGCACATCCTTTGCAAACACCTTCATGTTTGGTCTTGATTTCAGGAAGACCCTCTATAGCCTTGCTTGCAATTGGAAGTGCCCCATAGTGCATGTGAGCAAGTCTTCTATGCCAAATTTCACTTGGCTCCATGGATTCATGCACCATGGCATGTTCAGGTTGTCCCTTTAGTTTATACAATCCTCCCTCTTGCTCTCCAATCACTACTGCATCATCTATGGTCTTTCCCTTTTGGCCACATTAGAACTTGGCCATCCACAAATGCGACTCTCATACCTTTTGCATCCAATGCGGATATGGAAAGTAGGTTCTTCTTGAGCCCAGGTACATACAAAACATCTTTCATCTTCAAAGACTTCCCAGAGTCTAGATTGTAGGAGGCCTCACCACTTCCTTTGATAGGGTATTGGTAGTCATCCCCAAGTTTCACCTTATGGGGTGACTCGTGTTCAGATAGATTAGCAAAGGATTCTTTAAACCCAGTCATGTGTTTTGAAGCCCCACTGTCAATAAGCCAATCATAACAACCATGAGAGATAGTACTTGTGAGAGCAGAGATTAGAACATACTCTTCTTTGCTTGATGAGTCATCATCATCACTTTCTTCTCTAGCCTTCTTCTTGGGAGGTTCATCATCCTCGGCAGCATGAGCATGGTACCTTCTTTCGCTTCCCTTCTTCTTCTTGTTGAAGTTGTTGTTGTCCTCCTTGTTCTTGGGACATGTTATCACATATATAGTAGCCGGGATACCATACATTATTTTTCTGATTCCAGTACACTATTCAGCCAGTTCCCTTACATTGAGATGCTGAGATGAGCATCTATCTGCATCACTATCAGATTTGGACAGCAGTTTTATTCCCCATGCCATGACTGAGTCTCAGGACACTCAGAGAGATGACCGATGTAGCCACTATACCATTGGTACAGAACAGTCAGTAGTGCCCAAAGTTACAGTAGCAGTTTCAGAGGACAGATGATGGTTCAGATGATGAGCATTCAGGTATATGACTTAGTAGGTATATCATGGTGTTATGGTTATATTTCTTTTATACTTATTCTTATAGCATGTCTTAGCACTTAGTGTCATGATTTGGCAATCATATAGATATGTGGACCTGGTTGATCTTATGATATATAGTATATTGTCCCCACTCAGACTTAGAAGTTCACTATTCATACTCATTGGTTTTACCCTCCTTAGGGAGAATAGAGGTGATCATTCCACCATACCTTGGCTTGCTAGTGTTGGCTCCATTATTCATTGTCTTCATCCATCCATTGCCTACCTTTCAGTTTATCACCCTGACTTACTACTTGACTAGTGACATGGAGGACCTTTTCCCCACTGTAGCCTCTATATTGGATGAGCTTCCCTATTTATTGTGTCTCGGCTCTGAGTTAATGACAAAACTTACCTATGGTGAGTTGGTGCTCCTTGTGAATTCCCCCTAGTCACTAAAGATGTGTTGGCTAAACCTGAAACTTTTAGTGCTGCCATGAATACAAAATCTGGAAAAATGAAATGCTATATCTTGTATGAAAAGCCCGTTCATGCAATGTGTTTCTAAACACACATGAATGAAAGGCATTCCAAATGAAAGTGGCCATGAAAATAAAATGTTATATCTTTTGGAAATGTAGATACCTAGGTAAACAAGCTGTCTGTGACACACCTAGAAGTGCTCAGGTAAACAAGTGCCTTACAAACACACCTGCAGCAAAAAGCCTAAAATAAATGTAAATCTATGCAATGTGTTTATAAACACACATAGATCAAGGCTATGGAAACTTCAGGCCCAAAAAGAAATGGAACTTAAATGCTATATCAAAACAATTGTTGGCCTCATTTGTATTATGGATTGTGCGCATCTGTTAAAGGTGAATAAACCGTCTTTAAACAACTCATCCATTTGTGAGACACCGCCATTCCCTGTGTTGTTGCTCATTCAGTATATACTATGGTGTGTATTCCCTTTCCCTTTGCCAAAGTGTCACAAAGTTAAGTCAGTCAAGTCATCCCTTAGCCTAGCCAGTTATTTTAGCCTTCACCCTTCACTGGCAAATTGATCACAGCTATGAAGTGAGTATGGTCTTGAAAGTCTAATATGAGTA
Source organism: Larix kaempferi (assembly GCA_027924585.1). Classification (NCBI taxonomy): domain Eukaryota; kingdom Viridiplantae; phylum Streptophyta; class Pinopsida; order Pinales; family Pinaceae; genus Larix; species Larix kaempferi. Next base: position 31,182,163 of record BSBM01000372.1, read on the forward strand.
ATAATAATAATTAATGACATTATACATTTGGATTTAGATCGCCAGTAATGATTAGTTTGTGTTATAATTGTTATTTGAATAAGTTGTAGAGCATACATTAACCTTTGACACTTTGCATCAGCTTCCGATGATGGTCTGAGTTATATTTGGTCATGTTGACTTGGTCAAACATAGGACATGAGATGGTTGGACCTTGTGATGATATGGATAGATGATATATGGTCTATGTACATGTACATGATGATTCTATGCATCAGATACAAGTTTATGATGATGATTCATGGTTTACAACATTATTTGATCATTTACAGATCATTATTATTTCACCTGTTCCGGTATATTGGATATATTATATGATCATGCAGAGACTCATATGGTGTATGAGTGCACATTTTGGATGGATTTGGACCTTCTGAGTCCAATGAGACAGTCTATTTTCAGTTCCGGGCACTTACAGTGATGATTGAGCCTCAGTAGGCTATCCCAGTGCAATTTTGGTCTGTCGGAGACCCTGTCAGAGCAGATGTGATTTTTATCCGGTTGACCTAGGGCGTTGTGCTTGGAGGGGGTGGTTCAGCCACTTGTTTTTACCATATTACCCCCCTCCCGGACACACTGGTGCCCTCACCTTAACAGCGCAGGCACTCCAGGAGGCAGTTTGGGGTAGTTTCACGCTTCCCGAGGCATTTAAGGATTGGTAGAAATGGCTATTGAGGAATTCGATTTGGGATACTGAGGCAATGTCCTAGAATGGGATGATCAGTGATGATGGGTTGATGTCTTCCACACTTCCTCCAGCAGTTTCAGCTTCATCGGGAGCCGCATCCATCACTTATGGCACTTTCTGATGATTTTTGAGGTCTTTTGAGGCCTACGATTTGTCCATAGAGGCACAATTTGGTATATTGATGACTTTTTATTATTAGTGTGCTATGGGGATTGACCAAGGGTGGATAAAATTACCCCTTGGACCCACCATAAGCTTCTTATTATATTTTGTCATCATGATTTGGTGGGATTCCCCTCTTCTAGGCCGATTTTGTCCACTTATGTTATATTTTATGAGTGATCCATGTATTTTATTGTTGAGCTCATCTCAACCATTGATTAGACATTTGTATCTTTTAATCTTAGACACTTATTCAAAAAGTGGTTAGGATTTTGATGCCTCTCCTTCCTATTTAAAGGAGAGAGCTTCTCATTGTAAAGGGACTTGTGGCTCTGGATTATTGGAATAGAAAATTATTATTGCATATATCTCCAGTGTTGTGGTGAATGTTTTTTGTGTTCGTTCATTGGTTCTTCCTTTGCACTGAGTTATTGGAGATCTTGTTTGCCATATCTTTTGTACCACGTTTTTTGCATCTACAGGTGGAGGCCGATTTGCTTTGAGGAGGAAGTATTGGTAGGGGAAGACTCTCCCTACTTCTTCTTTGGATCTCTTCGTTGGTAACAGGGAGTATTACTATCCCAGGACCTTCTATTTTATGTTATCATTACATTTTACTTGTATTTCCTCCATACTTGACCTCTCTGATTGAAATCGATTTTCCTTGGATTGACAGGTAGAGGAGGGTGCACTTGTGGGATAGGGCATCAATTTGGCAAGCAAAATCAAGAATTTCTCATTTGATCTCTGCAAGAATCTTCCTCAACATCAAAGCATCTCTCTTCATCACTCAGGTATGATCTCAAGGTAAGTTCTATCTCCATGATCTATCCACTTGTCGAAAACATTTTAAACCCTAATTAATCAAAACCCCCATTTTACATTTTCTCAGATCTACTAAGATCTAGTGGCTTCTTGGGTAAGAAATTTAAAACCCACCTCTATCGTATCCACGGCATCCCGGATCTATTGTTTGGTGAGGATTGGCCTCCATTTGACCCTCTTCCCAAGGCACTTAGCCTCTCCAAGCAAGGGCGCACTTCTTAGTTTGGGTGAGTTAACCTAGATCTAGTTGATGGGTAGTTGAGATTCCACATTTTAAGGGATTTAATCCCTATTTTGGACCACTTGGTATCTTTAAACTCAGATCTATTAAGATCTAGCCATCGGATTGCTTTGAAATTGTAGATCCACACCCTCACCTGATCAACCTACTTGGATCTAAATTTTGGATGCCATTGGACTTGTCTTGATTCATTTATTCCACTTTTTAGCCTCCTTGGGTAAAGTCGCACCACCTTGGAGATTGGGGTTGGTCCACTTCTAGGACGTGGGTAATTGAGATTTTAGTGGATTTGGAACGGGCATAATTCAAAACCTAGGTCTAGTTGGTCACTTCATCAAATCTTGCCTTGGGGATAGCATTCCTTGTTTTAAGGGATTGTGGTCCACTTAGGTCAAACCTTGAATCTCTAGATCTAGACCTATTCATCCATCAAAACTTTAATTGCCCACTTATCTCATGCAATAGGAGTCATCAACCACAAGTTAATTTCACTTTGACTCCATTATCCCAATTCCCAAGGCACTGGTCTCTCTCCAAGTCAATTTGACTTTCCTAGATTGTTGGATTAACTTATGGTTTGACCCTTGTGTGGTGAACTAAACCCTTTGATGTCATCATATATCATGATCAAGCTTGTCACTTGTACTAGTTAGCCCCAATTCAACCTTTAAACTACCCTGCATTGGACACGGTTCCCAAGGCAGTGGATTTTCTCACATTGAACTAGTACATTAATCCTAGATCTTATCTTTAAATACTATAAGTCACTCTCACATCAACAATGAACCAAAGCTATACTCATTAAACCCCTCACTTTTCTTGTGACTTCATCCTAAGGTCTAGGATAAACCATACACCTTACTTCACTTAGAATTAACTTGATTTGGTGTCTTGGTTTTGATCTCTCCTGTCGGGAGTAAATCGGGTCTCCCCCTTTGTTGTCTGGGCTAGATAACATAAAGCGAAGGTTGCCTCGACTGGCATGACAACCATCCATTGGAGTTCGACGTGATCGTGGTTGCACCTTTTGAGTTTCCCTTTCCTATTGCCATCCATTAATGGATACATCCACAGGGGTAACTACAGTTTAGGTGATAACAGGACAATTTATGGCAATATGTCCCTTTTCATTATAGGTGAAGCATATTCTCCTTTCTTTATGGTGATGTGAATATTTCTTGAAGTGAGATGGCTCTCTCTTGGACTTCCCTTTCTTGGTGTGAGCTGTTGGAACTTGATCTTCATTCCCCATCTTTTCTTCTCGTGCCACAGGCCTTGCTTCTTCTTGTGAGCATTCTTCCCGTAGTCTGTTGAAGGATACCAACTTCTTTCTTGCATAGATTCCTTGGATAAAGGAGTCCCATGACCTGGGTAGGCCATTCAGAGTGGTCATGACAACTTCACCATTCTCCACCATTTCATCCACTGCTTCTAGTTGTTCCTTGATCTGAGAGACCCTAGAAAAATAAGATTGAATGGATTCTCCATTCTGAAGTTTTACCCCTTTCAATTGGTTCCGCAGAGTCATCTTCCGATTTATGTTCTTCCCTTCAAATAGCTTGGATAGGGAATCAAACATCTCTTTGGGTGTCTTCAGAGATGACACATGGGGGATGAGATGGTCCTTGATAGAATCAGCAATGATTCTCTTTGCCTTGACCAAGTTCTTCTTATGCAATATCTTAGCCTCTTCATCCTCTGGGATAGGGATGTCTTCTTTTACATATGAGTCCAACTCATTTTCTTCCAGGATTAACCCAATCATATACTTCCAGGCTCGGAAGTTATCAGCCCCTTCAAACTTATCCTCAATCTTGGTGTGGTTAGACATCTTAAAGAGTACTTCAAATGGAAATAGAAAAGATTTAGGTCTTACCACTTGACTTGTTGAAAACTGGATCTGGTCCTGGATTAGGGTTTGTCAGAGAAACCCTAAAAATTCAAAATGTGAATTTCAACTTTCTGAAAGGATAGAAAGATGCACCTTGATGAGCTGATCGGCCTGGTGTATTCAGAATTTGAGACCTGCAAAGCTTCACCCTTCAGAAATGCCTTTTTGTCTTCCTGGGTTCACTAAGGAGGACCCTGAATTAGGGTTTGAGTTTCCCGGAGATCTACCCAGCCAAAAATCTCGATCCAAAGCTCTAAACTTCAATTTTTGCAAGGAGCTTCCAGCTATGTCTTCAGATTCCAGAAATTCCTATTTTTGTGGAAACCCTAATGTTTAGGGCCAAATCTGAAAATGCTCAGAATTGAATTCTAATTGGACAGATAGATTCTCCTTGATGAGTAGAGTCAATATGCTATACTGCTTTTCCAACATCTGTGGAGAGAAACCCAATAAACAAGAAACCCTTGGTTTCCGTCTCTGCACAATGTCTTCTTCTCAGGTTAGCTCTGATACCATGTTAAATTTTGAGCATTAATTCACAATACTATAGGATCTTTACTGAGAGAATAACATGTACAGTATATCAATGCATATCAATCATAACAAGCATGTCAATCATCACAAGAAGCAAAAGCATGAGAGACAAGAGACACAAAGTTTCTGTGGGGAAAACCCTAAGGTGAAAAACCCCACAAGTTCCTTAGAGATAGAGAGAGCAATGGCTCAACCAAAGTACAACCAAAATACACAGAGATAGTCTCCTAGTAGCAGATGATCCTCCTCCTCACATGTGCGCCACTTTTCGAGTGAAGGAAGAATGAGTTTCTAAGTGATCCAAATAGAGATCTCCCGATCTCTATTTATACTTGATCTGTTCACCTAGTGACCTTATGGGGCTGACTTGTCTAGCTAGGTACATCAACCATATATTATATAAATCAGGGCCGACCCCACACATGGTGGTCTAATAACCCATCGGCAAGTTACCATACTTGCGACACTTGTCAATACACATGATGGCACTTCCGTATAGAGGAATGACACATCTCTATAGGAGTACAATAATATATAAATGAAATACATTCCGAAGTTACATATACATCAACATCAACCACCTCGACTTCAATTGGCACAGTCTTCCCACCCAAGTGGACCTCAAGGGAGGGGATAATACCATGCAGTCTGAACGAACGACCATCAGATGCAGTCAACATGGTCATAGATTTCAACAAAGGAGGGGAGCCTAGAGCCTTCCAACAAGCTAACGACATAACTGAAGTAGAAGCACCTTCGTCAACCACAGTACGTTTAATGATTTTTTGTAGGCACCTAACGTGGTGTTGGAAAGCTACGTGATAGGGCAACCGAGGTTGAACATCAGTGGTGTCGAACTTGATAATATTCGGGCTACACTGATCCTGGACTCCCAAAGCACATAAAAGGGAAGTCCTTTGAGAAGGACAAGCCTGGAGAACCTCGAGAGCTGACATGGCACACGGAGTCTGGCCCAGATCTTCTACAATGGAGTAGTTATGAGCGGCTTGAGCATTGGGATTGTGTATCAAGCGCTTGAGAACACCTTTCGGTATCTGCAGCATAGAGTTAGGTTTCTCGATATGCAATGGGGTTTCAAGAGGAGGGGGCTCATTCCCTAATGGAGGCTGTGGAGCTCCATAATCACGAGAGCGAGTAGCAACACTAACCTCCGCCTTAACCATGTTAACGAATCCGTAATAGCCAACATGGGTAGAGGACGTTGAAGTTTCATTAGTCGCACTACCGGCGAGGGAAGCAGTCGAAGCCATATTTTGATGAGGAGGAAGGGGATCCTTAAGCACAGCTGGGCTTTGTGCAAGGTGCTTCACAGCTTCCACAAGACGAGGACACAATTGTGTAAGGTGATCTTCCGTGCAAAGCTTACAAGGAAACTTCACTTTACGTGTAGGTTTGCGGTCCTCACCGGCATTTTCGTCGTCCCGAGGAGAGTTAGTGTTCTCTTTCTTAGTGTTGTTATTCTTATTATTCCCACCCCTACGATTATTTTTCCCCTTCTTCTTCCCACCAGGTTGCTGGTTACCTGATGAGTTTGTCGATTGTATAGAATGAACATCGGACGACTGGGTGGAAACAGACGAGGCGTGAGCCTATCCGGGGGTAGATTGGATAATCGACAGATTGTGCATCTGATTCGTAACCAAATCCACGGGATGAGTACTCGTGGAACCAACAATACCATCGGTATGCGGTCCAGGAACTGGCTTGGGCTCATATCATGATCTCGGTGTGTTAGGTATAATATCGTATAAAATGCTAGATTGAGCATAGACTAGGTTTAGCTGCTAGGCTTTGAAAATAGCTTGTTCCTCAGTCATAATACTAGACAATGTAACATCTTTTGAAAAGTAAGGAACTAAATACTTAAGGAACCATTCCAACAAAAACTCTAGAGGAATGTTGGCTTTCACTAGTCTCTTCCACTGGCACCACTCCTGAATATGGTCATAGATGTGTGTGGCTTTGTCCTGACGGAAGGTGGATAAAATCTCGGTACCAATATCATAACGAACTGGAAACTAGAAGTGATCTAGGAAAACCAAAGCTAAATCGTTAAAACCTCTATATGTGCCCCTAGGCAACTCGACATACCATTTAGCAGTTGCCCCTAAGAGGGTGCGTTGAAATAGCCTCAAACGAATAGAGTCATGGTTCAAGGAATTTGAGGAGAACCATAAGTGAAAAGTAGTAACGTGATCACTTGGATCCTCACCCTTCTTCCCCTCAAACTTCGGAATGTCGGAAGGGAGCTTGGTGGAGACTAGAGGCCATGTAGGATCGTAAACACCAGATCATTTGTGAGCTTCGAAAGATCGGGTAGGTTCAATCTAGCAAGAAAAGGGAGCTGAGGTTGTGAAGCTTGATTATGACCTCCCGAAAGAGACTGACTCTGTGAACCATAAGGTGGGACTATGTACATGGAAGACAACTCCTGAGGTGCCGACGAACACTGGTAAACACAGTGACCATGACTATAAGGATAGTAACCTCCTCCAAAGTGGCCCATGTTGGAATACACAGGCACATGCGTAGCAGGGATTCCATAGGAAGGATTGGGATAGTAGTTGGGACCAACTAAAAATCCATAAGAATGACCTCCATGAGAATGGGGTCCCATATACCCACTCGAGGAAGGAATATAGGACGAGTGAGGACCGTATGAAAACGGTATGTGTGCACTCCACGGAACGGAGGAGCTAGCAGGAGGAGGATTCTGTGGAATCGCATAAGCGTTCGAGGGCATAGGCATAGAGGCATGAGGATGAATGGACGGAATGTAAGTCGTAGATCCAATACCTAACATGAAACCTCCACTCGAAAATGGATTCACACTAACGCTAGGGGCTGACGAAGGAGGCGGTCCTCCGTCAACACTCGAAATAGATGGAGGGATGTGACCACTCCCAAACTGATGGGCGGTGTAAGGAGGCATGATGCCTCCAACCCCGACACTAGCACTAGAATGACTAGCAGACACGGTGGAAGTAAAAGTCGGCATAAAACCAAGCATACCATATGAAAAAGGGCTTGAGGTCGAAGGGATAGATGAAGAACAGAAACCTGGCATTCCTAAAGATGAACCATATAAAAAACCTGAAGACCATGTTCCATCAAAAGGGTTCGTGCTCATGGGCTAGGATGTTCCAGACCCAGGAGGAGTGTTGTGTGATGAACCTCATCCCTATTCACCTCTAGGAGTGACCGAAGGGGAGTTTCTCATGGTGCTACTGGACGTAGTCACCGAGACTCCCGTCGTGCCAGATGTGGAACTCATAATAGGAGCTCTCTGAAGCTCATGAGATGTGTGTATAGGACCAGTGGTAGTCCTCCGACGCTTCTTCATAAAAGACTGTGACGGATCGCTAGCCGGTAAACCATCCAACCTACGAGATTGATGGAGAGGCGGATCTCGATCCATGATGACTCCAAAAAATCAACAAATCAATGTCTCCTAAAGGACTACTATATCATCACATAGCATACACCTAAAAGAAACTACAACCAAATGCACACAAACAGGACAGGCTCAAGGGACCTCCCGACACTATAGCCGGTATGTCTCGCCTAGGAGAGGCTTGAGACTCCCAGACTATAACCAGAGGTAACAGAATCAGTTATAAGGGCCCCCAGACTTCACTACATGCACAGGGTCAAATCCCTATACAAACAACAGTTGTGTTGTCCGACCCCTATCTGACTCAGGATACTCACAGTATAACCACTGCAAGCACCCTATGTGATACATAGGTAAAGCAACTATGGCCACCACGTATAACCAGTGCTTAGTCGAACAGTCGCAGGTGGGATCAGTCGTATGGGCAGGGTAACTAAGCCCGAAACTCAAGAGGGTCAAATCCCCCAAGAATCCCCAAACACGAACAAATCCTGGAAATATCGCCCACGTTCAGCTAGTATTGGAGGGCTATCTCCGCAACCTACCTCCCGTGACCTCGTGCTTAACTCTGGTTTTAGTAGAGTGTTCTGAGAACACTAATGTATACCATGGGTTTCACCACTCCCTGGTCAGACACATAATGTTTGGTTCAATAGTCTTGGATGGTTAACTCACAGTGATCTATTCCAAGACTCTAAACCTATACTAGTTGGTGCACCCTATAAAAGAGAAAATCGTTTCTAATCAATTTTAAATTAAGCATTAATTTTAAATGGTTGTGATTACTCAAAGGATATGGCCATGAAAATGATGTGTAAAGACTCAATGATATGCACACCCGGAAAACACTAGACTCGTCTATCCATTAAAAAGGTATGCCGCTATATGATAGTCAAACCAACGTTTTGTAATGCAAAAATAACAATGCAATCTCTTTATAATTTCATGCACAAGTAGTTCCTAATGAAAGCACAAGCACTCTAATGCAAGATGCAATAACATAAAGCAAAATGTTTTTGTATTTTCAAATATAAATGAAATGAAAATGTAAATGTTTTTGTATTTTTCAATATAGGTGAATGAAAAATGCAAGCATAATCAAAAGTAGAACTCTTCAGAAAAATTGCAAAGCATGCAATGCAGACAACTCAGCAAATCCCAAAAAGCAAGACTCAGCTAAGCTAAAGATCTATCAAAAACAAAAAATGGTTGAAAACCAAAAGCTCAAAAACTAAAGAAAGAGGAGTTTCTAGTCAGTGAAGAGGCATGGAACAGTCAAAATACAAGCCTACTAAGACTCAGGAACACCCAAAATTCACCCAGCAACAACCAAAGATAAAAAAAAAAACAAATCAATCCTGGAGTTGTACGCAACTATTCATAGAATAGTAGCGTGTATACACAAGCTACTGTACTGACAGTAGCACATCCACGCAGGCTAAGCAAAGCTGACCCGTGTACAGGGAAAGGTAGGTGGACCAAAAATGAATCAAACAGGCGATAAAAATCAAGATCTTCTATACAGATTCTAACAGCCAACCAATGACACAAAAACTTGACAAAACAGAGACTCAAAATAAGGAAAAATGCCCAAAATCCCCAAAATGGAGGTTCCTCCCTAGCAGAGTCGCCATTTCTGTTACGGAGAAAAACTTCCTATGGCTTGGGGTATACCACAACAGACAGATGACTACCAGAAATCAACTCAATTCCCAATGCAATTCTATATAAATGTAAATGCTAAGATGTGGAATAAATAGCCAACCTCAACCGGACGTTTGATGTAGATCCCTATTGAGCTTACAAATCTCTACACTTGAACCTGCAGCTTAGTCTCAACAATAAATACAAGCAAGTGCATATAATATATGAAAGATATTAGCATAAACAATAGCATGGTCCATGATATAATAAGCAAATGTACCCAATGTTAATAAACCGTTCACAACATCAATTGGACGAGACAATGAGTATTTCTATTAATGAAATAAGAAGTACATGATACAACCTCTTGTCAGCAACTCATATGAACCGAGAACTAGGTCCCTCCACTTATGTCTCCACCACTTCAATCCCCCGTGCAATGGAAAACTCAAACTATGAAGGAGTTTGGTAGGTGAACATAAGAGGTTCACAACAACTAGGATCAATGGATGTAGACTCAACCTATGGCAAAAATCCAATAGAGTTTCGATGCTCTCTCTTTCTCCTCCTTCCATGTACCATAAGAGCTCAATATATAGCCTTCCAAAGGTAGGTGAAAGGTTGAATCAAGATGTTTTGGGATACATGGAAGGCCAAAGGTCACCCTATGACCGCTTTTTGGAGTGAAAAGCGAGTTTTTATTAAAATTTACCGTTTAACTCGATGTACGTGGGCTGTAGTGGGACAGCCTGCGCATGTGCGAGTTGCAGTGAAGCAATTCGCGTACAGGAACAAAAATAGGGAAAAAAGGGGTTCCTAAAAGTAAAAAAGTGGTTCTGAGTCAGTCAAATGAATAACAGAGGCCAAATAGTATAAATGCTCATAGGGTGGGAAAATACGTTGTAACACTCTGGATGATAGAGGAATGGCTATCTCAGTCATCGACCTGGAGTCATGGGGATTAGTCCTCGCATGAGTTTGTAAATGTACAAGCTCTGGATCCACTGGATGTATAGGAGTGATCATCACAATGATGCTCATAATCAACTGATCTCATCAAAATGTGTAAAGGATTGGATCAAAAACATATACTAGAAAGTGATCTACAATCATGGTAGCCTGGCTACTATGGATGTGATAACATCTGGCTCCAACTAGGACAAGTGTTGGAAGGGAGAGAGTGCTTGAGAACCTCAGATATCTCTGGTCCACAACACTCACTGCATCAATCATCGATCATGCACTCGAGCTCTACATCATCTTCAAAAATCATGTACTTAGTTCTTGCAAAATGCAAAGAGATCTACCAATCTCATGGAACGGTCGTCACTAACATCATATAAATATAAACAAAACAAAAATAAAAGGTGCTGAAAATAAAAGATATTGCATGTAAAATACTAAAATAAGATGCAGGAAATAAAATGCTAATCTAATAACTAACAAGTTTTATTTTGCTACAGGAAATAAAGAAAGCTAATAAAATGAAAAGATAATGGGCCAGACTCAATGGCGGAGAAGAGACAAAGGACGTTCCAGACTCAATTGCAAATAACACTAACTACTACTCAAGTAAGCTTATTCAGAGACCTACCTACTCTAAACTAAACATGCAAGGGAAGTCCAAGCTAAGTCAAGTCAGGGATGTAATCCCTCAACTCTCTTTGATTGATAGGAAGCAAAATTTGCGATCCACTTCCAGTAGCAAGGAAACACATGTTGCCACTACAATGCTCTACCGTAAATGGTCCAACCCAAATATCAATTGATCCCCTGGATCTTGTGTAAAATATATGGTTAGGAAGTATGACTCTATCACCACTATAAAATCTATGACGATTCACAGATTCAGGGATTACTTCAATGTTACGGATGGAGATAGAATGAACATCATCACAGTATGGCAGTTGAGGGGTAATTATTCTCGATCTCCTTCAAGAAGGAACTACATCAAATCTGGGAGGACCACCATCTAAAGGAATGGATACGCTACCAATAAGAACTTCCTAAATCACTCTCCTCCTTTCATGTCCTTCTCTCGGTTCTTCATTCTGTGGGTGAGCAATATACTTGGGATTTTTTCCCACGGTCCAAAAATATTTGACAACTTCTTTATTTTCCTCTTCCAAGGGAGACGGTATAATATGGTCTTCATTACTTCTACTGCTACCTTCTCTGGATGGGATTGGGTGAACCATGTCTACTAAATTTGAAGGATGAATCATGGGTGATGTTGGATGATTCAAATCCATGTCTTGAAACCTATGAGCTTCCAACTCCAGGGATGTTGGAAAGGGGGTAGGAATGTGAGATGGATCACTAGAGTGTACACTTCTCTCACCACTAGGTAACTCGCGGGGTAATAAGAAACTAGGTACATCTCTTAATAACGAATATCTCAATGATGGCTCACTTTCGTTGGTTGTAGTGGTGACAAGGGGAGTTTCATGGAAGATTGCAAGCTTAATCAATGAAAATTCTTCCTTAGGGGTATCATGTACCAAAGCATGCTCTTTCCATTTAATAGAGTTGTCACTAACTTTCCTTAATACACCATCTTCCAAAGACATATGAGATAAATGATCAGGAACATCAGAAAAGTGGGAGTCATTGGGCTCATCATCACTTTCCCATACATGAGAAAGATGTGTTCCTTCATTGTGGTTTGTCCATGGAAGAATGTGATCAAGCACTTGTATTTCTCTTTCAATATTGTGATCAACCAACGCAAGGAATTCCCAAACTGTTCTAGGCACACACTCACCTCATCTTACATGCTCTAAAATGTTCTTAGAATTATCTATTTCAGTGATGGGATTAGGTTGAACATTATGTGGCTCCACATCACCAAGTTGATTCAAGGCTTGAATTTCTTCAAACACTTCACCACAATGCATTTCAAGGTTTACCTCTCTAGCAAATTTAGTTCTACCACTTTCTTCCTTAGAGGAATCAACATCCCTAAAGGATATCCACATCTCCTCTCTTCCATTACTATGATCCTAACCAACACTACCCATGACCATAAAAATACCCTTAGGCAATAACTCCCCGTGACCATAATTATTCCTGATACCATCCTCAAAACTCTCAATATGACCATCATAAAATGGTTCTCGATAAATCCTTACTAACACACCATCAGAGTTAGGAATAGTAGCCTACGATAAGTCTATCTGAAGATGACCTCCTAATCCAGTAGACCACTTCCTACATAGAATCATTCTATAGATATGTGGTAAATCTAGGACTACTATGTCCATAAGGATGGATATATTAGGGCATGAAAATAAGCCAGCTCTTAAGTTCTTGATTAAACCAAAAACTTGTACTGGTCTTGAGTCTATTTTTCACACTTTTCCATACGACCTAGTAATCTTTAATCCCATGGCTTCCATAACTTGTAAAGGCATGACATTCATAGAAGCACCAGAATCCAACATACAACTGTGAAGAAAGAGATCACCTATGTGAAGTGTAAGATAAAAGGGTTGGTGACAACCATTCTTTCTCTCGTATAAAGTTGTCTGGATGTTGATTGGAGGATCTTCCCGATCTTCAACCATGGCCTTAGGTGTCAAGTTTGAAGGAGGTTGATCCTCACCATACCTAGTGGTAGTCTCAGAGATACTCTCGAAAAATTCTACCACTTTCTCTTTAACAGATGGAAACTTCATTAATTCAGTGAGTGGAATATTATGCATAACTTTGGGCCAAATCTCTCTCAATATTAATGTATAAGTCATAATCAGGGAGAACAGAGGTTGGTTCACTAACTAGACTAGCTTGCTCACTATTTTTCTTCTCAATGAAAGGAGGTGGCTTTTGGCCATCCTTACTTCTCTGATAAATCCTAATAGGAGCTTGGCCACTGCTTTCAAGTTGTTCTGTGGCAAACATGGGAATACTAGGGATAGGACTCTCTTCATTCTCTTCTTCCCGATCTATAAGTATATGTCCAAATTCCTGGTCAAATTCAAGATTTTCGACCCAGTTAATGTTCTTAAGAGAATCTTGGGTATCCTCACTATGATTGAGGTACTCAGGATAATCCTCTCTTTGTTCTTCTGACTGGTTAATTCCAAGTGGTTCAAGTGAGGTTTGGCCCACGGGGGTGTAAGGTCCCCAATTTGAAATTTTTACCCAATTTGGCCAATTTTCAAACCTTCGACTAGCGAAGCTCCAAACTGTCCCAAATGATCCCAAATGGTTATGAATTATGCCCAGAGTGGATTGAGTTGTATTAGGACACCCTAATGCAAAAATTATATGCTTGGACACCTTCTAAGTACTTCATCAACTTGCATTTACAATTAGAAAATGAAATGCAAAATTACTAGGAAAATCGATGTTGATACCCCCAAGGGTAGATGGATCTGAAATACTCCTAAGGATTTTGAATTGGGAATGAGAGTGTTTGAAGGGTATTAGGACATAAAAATGAACCTAATGGGTTCTTAGACACTATCAAAATACTTCTGCAACATTCATTTAAGTTCAGGAGAAAATAGGGAAATTTGCTAGTAAATTCGAGGTTCAAATCCCCCAAGGGTAGAGGTCACTAATGGCTTCCCAAATGCAGTACTAACCTCCAAAATTTCAGAACAGAGACATTGATTAGTTATATGACTTCAATGGGCGCCCAAATTCATCATTAATCAGTTCCTAAAGGCCTCTTCAACTCACATAAATCAGATATTGGTAAACATGTCTTAACATAGGGGGAAATGAGAGAAAAACACTATAAATTGCTATGAAATTTGTGAGAAATGTTACAAGGAATTTCATAAGGTGTATGAAACTTATTCAGTATATTAATGGCTCTCCAAACAGAAATAAAACCATAGATATTTACTGCTACAAGTTGATACCAAACAAATTCAAGCTCTCTCAACAAGATATATGGAAAAATGGCTCGAATCTCTTCCTTGAATGTAAATATCACTTGATATACATAATGTTTCGAGATGGGGATCTCATGGTATGATTATTACAGATATATATAGCATCTAACATGTCCATGAAGTCGAAATAGCAGTCCTTCACTAACTATGTGCAACAACAAGTACGATATGCAAAAGCTATGGGGGAAAATGGTACCATTCATACATACTTTGGCATTTTTACATGGTTTTACTTGGATATTTGATCTAAGGTTCATACGAGCATAAAATACAGAGTTCATACATCATATTACAAAATGGGTCCCCTTGGACTTCCACAGAGAGATCAACATCACACCATGTGCGCCCTTCCTCCAAGAGCAAGAGTATAGAGAGAAAAGTGAGAGATGTGGGAACAAGTTGAAGGAGAAATGGTCACGAGCAGCCCTATAGATTATACCTACAACAAATGAATACATTGTAGCTCCAAATGAAAGGTCTGAATGGCCTCTCCAATTTCCAATTGGGATGGGAATCTTGCACCCTCGAAATTGGTACTAAGGCAAGTAGAGTAAACACTCCACTAGCATGGACAAGCTATGCTCTCCAATTTGCAAAATGAGAAATGATCAAAAGCTGCTCTCTTTATTTCCTCTTGTCTTTTATTAAACACCCAATTCCTCCTTAGCTCGAATTCCATCCAAGAGACTCATCCCAACTCAAGTTAGGGAGATATTCCCATGCATGCCACTTGTCCAACTTTTCCTAGCTCTCATCTTCCATCAATTCGAATGGGGGACTCTTGGCTGCCCTAACTCCCCTTGTGCGCCCTCTTGGAGGCTATTTTTATCCCTGACATGTCATATATGTCAGATGTCAGCATTCAGGTCTGAACTTTTTCATAAGTGTCATAGAATCTTCATCATTGTTGTCATATGAGTTAGGGAATCTAGGTCCAAGTGTCACAATTCTTCTAAGATGCCTCTTCCTCTTCCATGGGAGTTACTCTTCCACTCCAATTCGACCTTATATGATTCATGCCATGAATAATACCTCTCAAACTCCCCCAAGTATGTTACCCTTCATCTTGAACTCGAATTGGTGAGAGAATCATGCAAAGTGTAGTGGGGAATCTTGCCACATGTGGGTCCCACAACCTCTTATATGCCCTCATGATCCAATGCCACCTTATTTTATTTCTATTATTATTTAATTGACCCCTTTAATGTGAATTTGTAAGTCTAAGGTCATTTTGGGTCTTGTAGCTCCTTTATTCCAACTTTTAATGCTTCCACCCCCAACCTAGGAAACTAATAATTTTCCTCCATGATAGTTCATTTGGATGGGAATATTACAAACTTTGAATTGGGAATTTTCTCTTAATGTGGCCCACCTTGTCCATTTGGATCTAATTTTACATTACTACTAACTTGGACATCATGCTTGGTAATTATTCGACCCTTAGTATCAATTTGACAAACTATCATGAATATGGCCAAGGGGCTTAGGCCATTGTGACCTAATGAAAATTTTGGGGACATGACAGGGGGTTCTTATGTTATCATCATTAGTGGGCCTCTTTTGAGGGTTCCAATAAGGTTTTGGTCCATAAGTGTAATGTCCCCATCCAAATAAATATCATGAAGGGAAATTTCCACCAATCTACTAGTTCCCTAGGTTGGGTGGAAACTTTTAGACTTGGAAGAAGGGAGCTATAAGACGCCAAATGGACATTAGAGTGACAAATATACATTAAAGGGGCTAAATAAATAATAATAATACCAAAATAAGGTGGAATTCGGTCATGAGGGCGCATAGGTGGCGTGGGACATGTTATCACACAACTTGTAGTTGCCCCTAGTGGCATCCCATCCAGGACGGTAGAGGAGATGGACAACTAAAGAGGTGACCCAGGAGATGCCATGGTTCCCAATGCAAGGTGGGAGTCACGTCAACCGAGGCACTCTTCACTTTAGATCTAGATGAATCAAGACCTAGGGGGAGACCCTATAACCAATCAAAGATGATTGGACCCAAACAAAGATTCCTAGGGATGAATAAATGGTAAGTTACGGAAACCAATGCAAGGTAAAGTGGACCTAGAAATTAAAGTATGGTTGAAGGTGGTTTGAGGAATGATTAGTGTTTCAACCAATGTATGATTTAGGCCACATGATTAGTTATAATGATAAGATATAGTACCATGTGTTACACAAGTGGGTCCTACTTTCTTGGGATATGTGAAATGGCTTAATGTGGACCCACAAGGTGAAATTAAGGGATGCAATTGGCACTAGAGGATATCTAAAGAGTAGATTTATGGATCTAAGTTGAAATCAGGAGTACCCATGTACTGGATCTAAGGTTCGACACAATTCCCAAGGAGTGCGACTTGCTTAAGGAGAACTAGTGCCTTGTTGGATGGGTTAATGGAGTCAAAAGATATGTCAAAGTGTAGATCGGGACACCTAGAGGTCAAGTCAAATGGGATAATTGAGATAAAGTGGTTGGATCTTGCTAGATCTAGGATTTCATGAAATGACCCAAGTGGGCCACAATCCCTTAAAACAAGGAATGCAACCCCCAAGGCAGATTGTCAAAAATGATACTCTAGATATAGGTTTCAAGGTATGCCCGTTCCAAATCCACTGAAATCTCAACTACCCAGGTCCTAGAAGTGGGCAAACTCGTCACCCAAGGAAGTGCGACCTAGCTCAAGGAGGGCTAAAAGGTGGATAAGGTGTGTCAAATCAAGTCCAATGGCCACCAAATTGTAGATCCAAGTAGCTTAGGTAATGATCAATGTGGATCTAGAAAATCAAGTCAATCCAAGGGTTAAATCTTACTAGATCTGAGTTTTAAGGTGTCAAGTAGTTCAAAAGGGGGTTTTAATCCCTTAAAATGTGGAATGATGCCCACAAGGTAGAAATCACCCAAGTAAAAGTCTAGGGGTAGGTTATCAAGTGTGTAGATTGCAAATCAAGTGGGATCTCACCTATCCACATGCTAGATCTAACCCAACAAGCCTCTCCAAGGAAGTGCGATTTGGTTCAAGAGGGCTATATTGCCTTGAAAAGTGTGTCAATTTTAACCCAATCACCACCAAACTATAGATCCAACTAGGGGTGGATGCTATACAGGTGGGTTCTTAAGATCTTTTCAAAAGCAAGGCTAGATCTAAGTAGATCTAAGAAAAATCAAAATGAGGGTTTTGATTAATTAGGGTTTTTATGATCTAGAAATTATGGATGATTCAAAGAAGAAGAAGATCATACCTTTGGAGCATACCTGGATGAAGAGATGAATGCTAGTTGAGATGAGGATTACTTTTTCCAAAGATCAAATGGAGAATTTTTGAAGCCCTCTTGCAAAATTGATTTTTCCAAGCCACATATGTGTCCCTCTAACCTGTCAAAACCAAGGAGCAAAGCATCAATCAGTTTAACGTGTTGAAGGTAGATACAAGCAAGAAAGAGATAAGCAAAGAATAGTTTGTGCAAAGACAAAACCACTCCCTGTTTAACCCAAAACGTCCTCCTCCAAGCTTGAAGGACAAGCCTCCCCACCAATTCGCACTTATTGAAGAAGTCTTCTTCACCTGTAAAAAGATATGGAAAATATGCAAGATAGCTACAATAGATCCTCCAGTGCAATGGACAAAAGAATTTACAATCAAAACAACAAACATCCACTCCAACCCGAGCATGTACTTCAAAAGATAGAAATTTTATTCCAAGAGCCAAGAGCCAAAAATCTCTAGATGATTTTACAATGAGAGGCTCCCTCCTTAAATAGGATGGGGAGAGAGCATAATCCTAACCACTTTTTACATGAGTGGCTAAGATTAAAAGATCAAAAGATCTAATCAATGGTTGAGATGAGCTCAATAATAAAATACATGGATCAACCATAAAATATAACAATAAGTGGACAAAATCGCCCTAGGAGAGGGGATCCCACCAAATCATGATGACAAAATATAACAATAAGCTTATGGTGGGTCCAAGGGGTAATTTTAGCCACCTTTGGTCAATCCCTATAGCACAATAATAATAAAGTAGTCACCAATATACCAAATCGTGCCTCTATGGACAAATCGTAGGCCTTAAAAGACCTCAGAAATCATCAGAAAGTGCTATAAGTGATGGATGTGGGCCCCGATGAAGCTGAAACTGCTGGAGAAGGTGCGGAAGACATCCCACTCATCATCACTGATCATCCCATGCCAAAACTTTGCCTCAGTAGCCCAAATCGAATTCCTCTGTAGCCATTTCTACCAATCCAAAATTGCCTCGGGAAGCGTGTACCTACCCCAAACTGCCTCCTGGAGTGCCTGCACTGTCAAGGTGAGGGCACCAGTGTGTCTGGAAGGGGGGTAATATGGTAAAAACAGGTGGCTGGACCACCCCCTCCATCATCATCGCCCTAGGTGAACCCAATAAAAATCATCTCTACTCTGACAGGGTCTCCGACAGACCAAAACAGCACTGGGACAGCCTACTGAGGCTAAATCATCACTGTAACTGCCTGGAACTGAAAATATACTGTCTCATTGGACTCAGAAGGTCCAAAACTATCCAAGATGTGTACTCATACACCATATAGAGCTCTGCATGATCATATAATATATCCAATATACCGGAACAGGTGAAATAATAATAATCTGTAAATGATCAAATAATGTTGAAAACCATAGATCATCATCATAAAACTGTATCTGATGCATAGAACCATCATGTACATGTACATAGACCATATATCATCTACCTATGTCATCATAAGGTCCAATAATCTCATGTTCTGTGATTGACCTTGGTCAAACTAGGTTTGACCAGGTCAATATTGACCAAATTTAACTTAGACTACCATCAGAAGCTGCTGCAAGGTGTCAAAGGTTAATGCATGCTCTACAACTCATTCAAATAGCAATTATAACACAAAGTAATCATTACTGGCGATCTAAATCCAAATATATATTGTCATTAATTATTTATATGACTCAGACTAGACTTTCAGGACCATACTCACTTCATAGTTGTGATCAATTTGCTAGTGAAGGGTGAAGGCTAAAATAAAATGGCTAGGCTAAAGGGTGACTGACTGACTTAACATTGTGACACTTTGGATATGGGAAAGGGAATACACACCATAGTATATACTGAATGAGCAACAACACAGGGAATGGCGGTGTCTCACAAATGGATAAGTTGTTTAGATAGTGCTTATTCAACTTAGGCATCATGTCTACATCAAGTTGATCCAGGTTCATTAGGATCATTCAATTTCATTTCATGGCCTTTTTGGCCTACATAACCCTTCGGATCTCAGGTGTGCTGATAAGCACAACTAGTTGCAGCTTGCATCCAGGGCATGTTTTTTATACATATATAAGGTCACCAATTGTTTAGATATAGCTTTTAAGAATCATTGCTTTTTTCGACCTTTCTTATACTCTTAGAGGAGTATTTTTCAGCAGTGGCATCCAGGGCATGTTTTTTATACATATATAAGGTCAGCAATTGTTTAGATATAGCTTTTAAGAATCATTGCTTTTTTCGACCTTTCTTATACTCTTAGAGGAGTATTTTTCAGCAGTTCATCGCTCTT
The DNA here is from genome assembly GCA_027924585.1 of Larix kaempferi. Taxonomy (NCBI): domain Eukaryota; kingdom Viridiplantae; phylum Streptophyta; class Pinopsida; order Pinales; family Pinaceae; genus Larix; species Larix kaempferi. The sequence continues at coordinate 31,202,092 of BSBM01000372.1, forward strand.
GCCCTTTTTAGTTTCCCTGGGTGAATTTATCAGTTTCCATAAGTAGTACATGAGCTTTCAGTTTTAGCCAACAACATCTCAAGTGACTAGGGGGAGTTCGAGCCAATGCCAAACATCGGGACAACCGACCATAATGATTTAGGCCTACAATCCAACTCACCAAAGGTAAGTTTTGTCACCAACTCAAAGCCGAGACACAATAAACAGGGAAGCTCATCCAATACAGAGGCTATAGTGGGGAAAAGATCCTCCATGCCATTAGTCAAGTAGTAAGTCAGGGTGATAAACCAAAAGGTAGGTAATGGATGGATGAAGACAATGAATAATGGAGCCAACACTAGCAAGCCAAGGTATGGTGGAATGATCACCTCTATTCTCCCTAGGGAGGGTAAAACCAATGAGTATGAGTAGTGAACTTCTAAGTCTGAGTAAGGACAGTAGAATATATATAATAAGATAAACCAGGTCCACATATCTATATGATCGCCGGATCATGACACTAAGTGCTAATACATGCCATAAGAATGAATATAAAAGCAATATAACCGTAACACCATGATATACCTGCTGAGTCATATACTTGAATGCTCATCCTCTGAACCATCATCTGTCCTCTGAAACTGCTACTGTAACTCTGGGCACTACTGACTGCTCTGCATAAATGGTATAATGGCTACATCGGTCATCTCTCTGAGTGTCCTGAGACTCAGTCATGGCATGGGGAATACATATACTATCCAAAATCTGATAGTTATCCATATATAGATGCTCATCTCATCATCTCAATGTAAAGGAACTGGCTGAAAAGTGCTCTGAAATCTGAAAAATAATGTATGGTAGCCCGGCTACTATATATGTGATAACAGGACCCACACAAGGAAAGATTCTCCATGCCACATGGCATCCTACTCTCACCCATTCGAATCCAAGGTGGAGTCTAACGTTCATGGGGGAGTTGGAGAGGTATTATTCATGGCATGAATCTAGGAGGGTCGAATTAGAGTGGAAGAGTAACTCCCGTGGAGGAGGAAGAGGCATCATATAAGAATTATGACACTTGGATCTAGATTCTTTAACTTCTTTGACAACAATGATGAAGATTCTATGACACTTATGAAAAATCTCAGACCTGATTGCTGACATATGACATATATGACATGTAAGGGCTAAAAATAGCCTCCAAGAGGGTGCACAAGGGGAGTTATGGAAGCCAAGATCCCCCCCATTCGAATTGATGGAAGAGGAAGGCTAGAAAGTGTTTGACAAGTGGCATTCATGGGAATATCTCCCTAAATCAACTTGGGAGAAGGGTCTTGGAGGGAATTCGAGCTATGGAGGCCTTTGGAGGTTAATAAAATATGAGAAGAAATAAGGATAGCAGCTTTTAGATCATTTCTCATTTGGCACATTTGGAGAGCTTAGCTTGTCCTTGCACGGTGGATGTTCATCCTCCCTGCCTTAGAACCAATTTTGAGGGTGAAAGATTCCCATCCAAGTTGGTTGATGGAGAGGCCATTCAGACCTCTCAACAAATATTCATGTAGATGTTTTGATGCAGGCTCAACCCCCATCTGAGTTCGAGTTCATCTTCTCTCATTTCTCTCTATTCTCATTCTATTATCTTTCTCTCAATGTCATGTAAAAGTGCAAGGGCACACTTCTTGTTGCATATAGTTAATGGAGGATTTCTATTTTGACCTTATGAACATGTTATTTGCTGCATAACTCTATAATAGACATATCATGAGAGCCACAGCTTGAAATACCATGTACTTCATATGATATTTCCAATCAAAACTGAGATTCGAGCCATTTTCCTCATAGCAATTTCATGGCGATTTTGGGATGATGATGTACCTGTTTTATATCAGATATTTATGATATTTTTTTCAATGTTATGAGCTGCATATGAATTTAAATTTATGTCCCAAATAATTTTTTCAGACCCCTAAAGTGTTACTATAGTTTGTGAGCAAATTCTACGCTCCTTGTTTACCATTTTCACCCCAAATTTTATACTCTAGAAGTTGTTGTTCTTTGGGAGACCTATTCGACCCTAAAACCTGATCTAATGCTGCAAATATGTTATCATTGATGTCCTATAACAGAACCAAGTCTCATATTAATAATTAGTGAAGGTCGTACATTGTTTGGAAGGGAAAATAGTGGCAGACCTGGGGGGATTTCCGTTAATCCAATTGACTAGTCTTGTCCCGAAACTTCTCTCCTTGCAAATTGTAGACCATGGACGGGTTTATCAGGTGTTTTGGTGTCTGATAAATGTATTAATCTGTCCAAGACAGGGCCTCAGAACTGACCCAATGAATTCCAAGGATCAACAAGAGCCACCACACCCAAGTTTCTTGAGCCCAAAGAGGATTCTAACACCCACTATGGAATGCATGAAGTTCTAGCATAATTGCAGCAGTTGAGTGAATATTGTAGGAGGACCTTACCATTTGATCAATTCTTTATTGTCTCAAACAAGCTCAAAACGAGAGGAGGTAACGGAACCCCTTTCAAATAAAGAATTGAATTATACCATAGTAAAAGTGTCCATTCCCACCTTTGATGGCTCATCCCAAAGTTATGCACATACTTGGGTACAAGAGTTAGATGTATATTTTCAGTTGAATCCAATGGTTGAAGAGGATGCTTTAAAAATGGTTATTCTGCATCTTGAGGGAGAAGCAAATGATTGGTGGTTCCATGGGATTAAAACCTTGGGACATGATCATATCACATCATATGAAGAGTTTGTTGACAGGTTAGTGGAAATATTTGATCAGAAAAACCCTGAAATGCCTTTCAAGGAACTAGCGCAGTTAACGCAAATTGGAACCCCTGAGGAGTACATGTTGGAATTCCAAAAATTGTCAGTTATGGTGGCTAATATATCTATGGTTATATTGGTATTAATCTTTACTGAAGGATTGGTTGAACCTTTGAAAGGTTTAGTTAAAGCTCACAAGCCTACCTCATTAAAAGATGCCATGAATTTGGCAAGAGATCTGCAAAATGTGCTACCCAAGACAAAGTATCCTCCCAAGCCCAATTTTCCTCCCAAATTCAAATATGAAAAGAGACCATGGAAAAAATATTCATTTGGGAGAGACAAGAAAGAGGGACCAAGCAAGGAAGAAATTAGAAGAAAGAAACTATGTTTCCCATGTCATCAACCATGGGTACTGGGACATAAATGTGCTAAGGGGAAAGCACACTTCATTGACGTATTTTCTGATGATGAAGGGGACATGGAGGAAGAAGAACAACATGCAGCCCAAGAAGAGGGATATGACACAACAGAAGAAGATCATCCATTACCCGGAACAGGGAAGTTGGCAGTGCTATCGGAAGTGCCTCATTTTCACACCCTCCGATGCAAGGGAGTGGTACAAGGGTAGAAGGTTTCGGTATTGGTAAATGGAGGAGCAACTCATAACTTCATTTATGCAGCCTTGGTGGAGAGGAGAAAGTTACCGACTGAAGCAATCGAAGGATTCACATTCATCATTCCAGGTAACCATTCTATGGACTGCAACACATGGATTCCAAAGCTACAACTTACCATAGGAAATTACACCTTTACTAATAGCTTCTATGTGGTGAATGTTGCTGATACAAATGTGGTTTTGGGAGTACAATGGTTGTACTCTATAGGATAACATACAATGAACTACCAAATACCTGAAATGAAGTTCAAATATTCAGAAGGAAAACATATTTTAGTGAGAGGAATGCACACCTATCCTAACCAAGTGGTGTCTTCCCACAGTATGAGGTCCATATTGAGACATGGGGACATTGAATGGGATGCAGAATGTTTAATCACTTCCCCCAAACCAAGCATAAAGGTTGCAGAACATCCAAGGGAGATAAGGTAGCTAATGCACAAGTATGAGAGGGTTTTTGGAGACCTTCCTCCTGGAAGGCCACCTGACAGAGGAGTTGAACATCCCATTGTTTTGGAGGTAGGTACTTCACCTATCCAAATACCCCCATATAGACACCCAAAAAGGTTCATATATGAGATTGAGAAGGCTATTAAAGAACTATTGGAATTGGGGCTCATCGGGACAAGCTCAAGTCCCTATGCTTCTTCAGTTGTCTTGGTGAAGAAAAAGGATAGAACCTTAAGGATGTGCATTGATTTTAGAGCCTTAAACAAAAAGACAATCAAGAATAGATATCCTATCCCTCAGATAGATGAGCTCATGGATGAGCTATTTGGAGCAAATATATTTCCCAAAATTGATCTTAGATCTGGTTACCATTAGATTTGAATGAAGGAGGAGGATGTGCATAAAACTGCTTTCAGATGTCACTATGGTCATTTCGAATTTCTTGTCATGCCTTTTGGTTTGACCAATGCTCCAACAACCTTCCAATCATGCATGAACAAAATATTTTGCAAGCAGCTCTGTAAGTTTGTTTTGGTTTTATTTGATGATATTTTGATTTACAGTAAGACATGGGAGGAATATTTGCATCATTTAGAAGTTGTATTGAACATCTTGAATGAACAATATTTGTTTGCTAAATTGTCCAAGTCTGAGTTTGGGTTGACAGAAATTTTGTATCTTGGGAACATCATTGGGAAAGATGGGGTAAAGGTGCAATTGGAGAAAATAAATTATATTCTTGAGTGGCCATCACCCAAGAACATCACTGAATTGAGGGGCTTTATTAGGATATGCACTTACTATAAAAAGTTTGCGAAGGGGCTTTCCAAATTGACTGCTCCTCTTACTGATTTGACCAAGAAGTATGCTTTCCAATGGGATGAAGAGGCTGAAAAGGCTTTCCAAATAATGAAAGAGGTAATCAGTAGTTTTCCAGTACTTGCATTACCATATTTTTCTAAACCATTTGTTTTGGAATGTGATGCATCAGGGGAAGGCATAGGGGCGGTCCTAAAGCAAAATCAACACCCCATATCTTTTGAGAGCAAGAAATTGCAGCCATATGAGATGATCTACTCCATATATGACAAGGAAATGTTAGCCATCATGCATGCCTTGGCCAAATTTAGACAATATCTGGTGGGGAACAAATTTGTGGTCAAAACTGATCATAACAGTTTAAAGCATTTCCTTACACAAAACGATCTCAATGAAAGGCAACAAAAATGGGTAAGTAAGATTCAAGCTTTAGGTTTTGACACTGAATATGTAAAAGGGAAGAATAATATTGTAGCAAATGCATTGTCTAGGAGACCCTCATTTTCCCTTATGAAAATTTCAAAAGATTGGAAATATGTGCTAATAGTAGAGTATGTCAAAGATAGATTTGTTTGTGAATTGTTAGAAGGGGCCAAGAGATATGATAGGTACAAGATATTGAATGGACTAATTTACTATACATACCAAATATAGTTAGTTCATGGTTCAAATTTAAAGCACAAAATCTTAAAGGAAGCTCATGATTCTCCTTTAGCCGGCCATCCTGGTTTCTTTAAAACATATAGGCAGCTAAGACAGAGGTTCTCTTGGAAAGGTTTGAAGGAAGATGTTTTTGTTAAGATTTAATATGCTAAGACAGAAAATAGCAGCATTACATTCCATTTCACAATAATAGCATATACAGGATCACTGAAGAAACAACAAGCATAGCATAAACACAAGAGACAGAGATTTATCCTGGGAAACCCTCATGGGGTAGAAAACCCAGCAAAGCTTCCTCAATATAGATGACCAGCAATATACAAAGATGAAACCCTGAGACATGATCTCCTCCTCCACAATAGCAGACCTCTCCTCCACAAGTGCGCTATCCTCAAGTGAGTGAATGTGTATAATGAGGAACACACCTCCTCTATTTATACACTACTCTGATATGTATTTTACACAAGTACATGTAGGCTCGTATTTAACCATTAGGTTAAATACCCCATTATAACTGACTGGGCCGACCCCCACATGGTGGGTCTAATAACCCTTTGACCCATATAACACATACAGGGCCGACCCCCACTAGGGAAGTCTAATAACCCAAGTTTCCACATTCCGACGGAGGAATAAACATCTCTGGATATACAATAAGATCTTCACGGAGGAATGAAACATCTCCGGAATAATAAAGTACAAATATAATATTCTTTAAAGTTACAATATCTCAACACTCCCCCTTAACGAGAAGGATATTATAACAGCATCTGCATGAGCAAGGAGTCATCAACATCATACATGATACATCTATAAATCATTGGAAGCTTTCTCAACATCATCAGTAACTCAAGCAGTTACTGGAACATCTTCAATACTGGAACATCAACATCTTCAGTACTGAGTCTTTATCTTCTGCAGCACTCGAACAACTACAGCAACATCAACATCTGGATCCTCACGATCATCAGCATCATCATCTCACGATCATCAACATCATCATCACACGATCATTAGCATCGTCATCAGCATCACGATCATCAGCATCGTCATCACACGATCATCAGCATCGTCATCACACGATCATCAGCATCGTCATCACATGATCATCAGCATCGTCATCACACGATCATCAGCATCGTCATCACACGATCATCAGCATCGTCATCACATGATCAGTAGCATCGTCATCTAGATCATCACGATCAGCAGCATCGTCATCTAGATCATCACGATCAGCAGCATCGTCATCTAGATCATCACGATCAACATCAGCGTCATCTAGATCATCACGATCATCACAATCAACAACATCGTCATCTAGATCATCACGATCAACAACATCATCAATACAAGTATCCTCATCAATACAAGTATACACCTCATCAATACAAGTATCCTCATCAATACAAGTATACACGTCAGCAATACAAGTATCCTCATCAATACAAGTATACACATCAGCAATACAAGTATCCTCATCAATACAAGTATACATATCATCAATACAAGTATACATATCATCAATACAAGTATCCTCATCAATACAAGTATACACAATAGCAGCATACCCTGCAACACACAAGATCCAATTACGGGATGATCAATCCCTCTCACTTTAGGACATAGGTCCAAGGATGATACAATCCTGATCCGCTTACGGGATGATCAGTCCCTCTCGGTTTAAGACAACTCTCATGTCTATGGATGATGCAATCCAGATCAACTTACGGGATGATCAATCCTTATCACTTTAAGACACCTCACCATGTCTAGGGACGAGGCAATCCCAATCTATTTACAGGATGATTAGTCCTTATCACTTTAAGACATCTCACCATGTCTAGGGACGAGGAAATCCCAATCTATTTACAGGATGATTAGTCCTTATCACTTTAATACATCTCACCATGTCTAGGGACGAGGAAATCCCAATCTATTTACATCATGATTAGTCCTTATCACTTTAATACATCTCACCATGTCTAGGGACGATGTCACATACCCCAATTTTATTAAAATAATGTAATTATTTTTAATATTCCTGAGAACATTATGTTAAATTTAATGCTAAGTAGGAATGGATGACTCAGCAGAGTCTCCAAAAAAGGAATGTAAATTCTGAATAATTATTATTAATAAATAAATTATGGAGACAACAGCATGGGAGAGCTGTTAAAAGAGGTTACTGGTCTAACTGGTGGATGGAATTAGGTGGAAGGACAAAAGACAAGTGGCAGCATCCTCAAACACTTCCTGAGTTGCAGGTGGCAACTTCCCTATATTTTGGGGTCATGATTCCCCAAGAAAGTGGAATCTGAGCAGGTGGCTCATTAATGACAGTTAGCCCAACTAAGACCTAGGCAATCTTTTAAATACTACTCAATGAACTGAGTTGGGGGTTCAGCAATTGTTCTAGAGGGAGAATACATTCAGGTGAATGCTATTCAGGAGTCCCATTGAGGAAGTGGGAAAATAGTAAGGAAGTGTTTTGAGCAGGAAGTTGCAGTAACTTGGTTCCAGTATAGTTGTTTTGGCTGAGGGAATTATTTGACCGTACTTAGATTCCAGCCAGTTAGACCAGAGCAAGCTCGGGGGTCCTGAGAAGTGCTGTCTGGGCACTCTCCAGGAATTGGTAGGGAGGAACAGCCTCCCATTGCTGTTATTGTCTACCATAGTTACAGGTTCTGTCACTCTTCCTGTTGTTGGTTTAATTTAGTTTCATATGAGATATTCTAGCACAGCTATGTTTTGACTGTTTTCAACTTCAGTAAATCAGTCTCAGTACTTTCTTTTAGTATAAATTTCAGAATGCAGATGTTGTAGAAAATTCCTATTTGTATTTAAATGGAGTATTTATCTTATACAGAACCTAGTTGTTACTGTTACAGTTAACAATACCAAGTTTATGCATATTCTAGAATTTCTGTTATTTGTTAAATAATAGACAGAAATGTTAAACAGTAGATATTCCAGATTTATAGCTATTAACAATCATAAGAACAAATCTAGATAAATCTTAGTTTTACTTCGAGTTATTTTCCTGTTAGAGTAAGCTACCTGTATATATATATATATATATATATTGCATATTTCAGTTAACTTTAGTTTCATGTCATTCTTTTATCGAGTTAACAGATAAACAACACTTATCTTAAGGTATTGTTCTTACTCAGAACATGTTTACAGTTGTTGATTAACTGAAGGGGCGACTGTGATAATATTTCATTGTTACCAGCTTCCACATAATATCAAACATTTACACAGTAGTCAAGTACAAACACTAGCAACTGTAGATTATTATTTTTCCTTCTATCTAGTTTTAGAACACAGTAATCATGTCATTATAATAGAAATAACAGAGTTGTTTTTAAACAAATCAAACATATTAATACAACAGAGAAACAGTCGACGAACGCAACCATCATTGGCTGTTACAAACCATCCTAATTTATACACAGTAATAATATTTAATCAATTTAAATGTCTCTCTTGGAGTTTTCTCAAAAACCTACACGGCCGTAGCCATACAATAACTCTACAACAGACTTAAAAATAAATGAAGGATGCCTTATATGGTAGACAGACTTATAGTATCTTATTACATAGTCTATGTTTATATTATTCTACTCACAGTGTTGTTTAATAACAATACAAGAATCGAAATAAACATTGTTACAATTCATTCCCGGTCGCTATCTAGTTAACAAACTCCACATATATAGGTTGAACACAAAACAGAACCCCATTTCGCCAGAACCACCCTATGATTATAACTATTACAGGCACAGTCGATAAACTTTCACCATGTTCTATCTAACTTTTCCAATAGAATAAAAACGCAGAGAGATAATTTAGGGTTTCATTTATAAACAGAGTTATCATCCATTGCACGTACTGAAGAATACATCTATCCATACATTCCAAACACATTCTAATAATTTAACAAAACATAAACACGACCATACCAGGCCCAGTATATATTAAGTATAAATATCATATGGCGAGGTTAAAAACCCCATGCTCAGCCATTACAAAGTACAACAACCGAAACCCTGGCCTCATAAGTCTTGGCCGTGAATGGCTCTCCATAAACTTAACAGGGTTTCAACCCCATTTCATTCAAACAAAACAACTTCATACATATGACTGCACCTACAAACATCAGGTCGATAATGACCTCAACACACAGGAGTTGCCCTCCGAGACACAACCCTAACCACTAAAACCAGCAAAGGAAGAGACAGCCGTGGATAACCAGGCTTACCCGGAGGAGCCTACGTGGGTGACAAAGTCCTGTACACCATCAAGAGCCGCGTGACCTGTTAAATAACAAATGCCGAGGGTTTTAGTCACCACTTTGAATGCAGAGAATAGAATTAGAAATGTAAATATAATTAATGATTATAAAACATAAAGACTGTAAAAAAAAGACTGTGATTTATCTTACCGAGACATGGAGGAAGTTAACAGTGGACAATCGGTAGCTACAAGCTGAACAAACAGAGAAGCCCCATCATCTTCATCAGATGGGTGAGCAAAAGAAACTATCATAACATTCTTGACAGCCGAGACAAGGTAACAGTTCCCAACGAAACCCTCACGCTGGGATTGAACCAGTCAAGAAGCAAACCCAAAGCCCAATTGCATCAACCCTCTCATAACCTAAAGACATTACCGAAACCCTATCTCATACCCACACCAGCACAGTGACGAACTGTAAATAGCTGGGACTTAAACCTATAATGAGCAACGAGACCACGAAGCAGTAAAACTATAGCAGACGCTATCACCAGAGCCGAGGACATACCCTATTGCCGAATGGAACCACGAGGCCATAACCACCACACTCTGCACATTGTTACAGTGCCTTCATTACAAAACTCAGACAGGGAGGGTTTCATCCTTAGGACCCGAGCCCGAAGGCAACTACAATAACCTGTAGGGTTTCGATAGCAGCTTATATATCGCCCATCACATGGAGGAGATTCAACCACGTAGCACACAAATACATCAACGTAATATGGGTCGAGATTATATAGTTCAAATTGCAATCCAAATCATTATACACCGATTCCAAATCATTTCATATATAAGTCAAACGTATAAGATAACAAATGATATATAATCATTTGGCATATAGTGCATGCCCTGCAGATGAATCGTCGAAAATCCCAAGCGCTTGGAATGTATAATCACTACAATGATATAAATAAGAGTTAGTCAACATCACATATGGATTATTCCATAACTTAATAGGGTGGATAATACCTTAATATATTTTGGTTATAAATCTTATCCATGGTAAGGGAAAAACATTAGGACTATGACAAAATCAAGTTAATGCACATTTACAATGAAACCAGGGCATAGGTTAATGTCATTAGCATATCACTTTACACAAGGTGGTGGTCAACTTCAACCCTAGAGTTTTCTCTATGGCCTAGTATGATAAATACAACCATAACACTATATTGAATATAAAGTTTTCCAATGTATGGAATATTATGATTATTGCACAATCATTATATTATATATATAAATTAATACCAAGCCATAGATTAATGCCATAGTCATATTACATTTCTATGTTCATATAAGTACCAAGGTAGTCAACCTTCAAATGAAAATGCCTCGTTATTTAATACTTGAAATGTTACCAAGTCTTTAAGACAATATATACATTGCCATTATATACTATCATCAGAATTGCTACCAATACTATTGTTAACAGTAACAATTTGAAAAATAAACCTCTATTATTAAGATGTTGAAATAGAGCTTCATCTACAGGTTTACATCGTAAAGATAGTTAAAATCAAGGCACCGTCAGGTAACATAAGTTAAACTCTAAGTGGACATTGGACTTCGATGCATAGGATTATATTGAAACAACGCTAGAGGCGTCACCTTCTCAACTCGCATTATCAATGCATGAACAAAACAGTAGTCACCGGTATTAAGTTGACAACAGGTCACATGATGCAAAGACACTTTATACAGCCAAAAATTCTGATATCACAATTGTTTCATTGTTAGTTACAACAGTAACATAGCATAATAATCATAAAAACATAATTATAACTGAGACAATGTAAATCTTCGTAACACTTGACGATACTAGCTGAATAAGAAATATCATGACGATCATTAAGTTTTGAAGTATAGGGAGTATTGATGCTCACCAAGTTTTACATACAGTGATCCTTACTTCACTGGCGCACCTGAGAAACAAAAGACGACGTATGCATTAGCTCGTAAGCTAAGTAAGCCAGTCAACTACGACTAGCTCTTCCCTTGCGGTTCAAAACAAAACAGTCATTAATTACAATCACCGAAATCAAAGCTTTAATAAAACAGGGTCTTTAAACAGTTTATGTTAGTTATTTAAATTAAAACAATATCAGAAATACTACCTAATTAACATTTATTGTTACGAATAAAAATTTTAAATTTTTCAGAAATAACGGGTTCTGACATGTGGTATCAGAGCCAGATTCAGACACTAGGCCTGGATGTGACTCCACTAAACTTCCGCAAACAGCGATCATAAAAGAAGATTTTGTTTTATTTATAAAATACTAACATATATTTCGGTTTCATGTACAGTACAGAAAAATTCTCTTTTCTGAATTTTTCAGACAGATATGGAAAAACTGGGAGAATATGCTGAGGAGGAATCTCCCAATGCTGGGACAAGACAGATGTCAAAAGAACTTGAGGCAGAAGAAGAAATTGCTCCCACCACTGAGCTGATGCAGACTATAAGAGGATTAAAGACAGAAATGGAAACGGTTAAGAAGGATAATGAAAGAATTCTAAAGACTCAGGAACAGCTAAATCAGCTATTGATAGAAAAATTTCAAACTGACGGAAGGAGCAAACCAGCTGACTCAGAAGAAGTTAATCATCCAAGAGGGTCAAAAAGGACAAAACCAACTAAATCTGACAGCAGTTCCTCATCTGAAGAAAGAAAGGGACAGCCCAGTTATCACACTAGCAGTGACAGCAGTGAAGCTGAGATGCACAACCGAAGGAAAAAGTACAGGCCTTATGAAGAGATTTCCGGGGAGTTTAAGAAGATAAAGCCCCCAACTTTCAATGGAGAAACTGAAACTGGAGAAGAGGCAGAATCCTGGTTATCCGGGATGAGAAAATATTTTCAGATCTATAACTACTCAAATCAGCTAAAGGCAAGAATGGCCATCTACAACCTCTCGGGAAAGGCGGACATATGGTGGCAAGACCTGAAAAGGGTCAAAGGGATCAAAGAAAGAGAAGTTAATTGGAGTACCTTTAAAAGGTATTTCAAGAAGAAATTCCTGTCCGAGCAGTATTATGAAGAAAGGGCTAAAGAATTTTATGAACTAAAACTCGGATCTATGACGATGAAGGACTTAAACAGTAAATTTTTAAGTCTGTTGCGTTATGTACCGTATTTTGTCGAAGAGAAACCAAAAATACAGCGGTTTCTTAGTTGCCTGCCTTATCATATCAAGGACAGAATTGAATATGACAACCCCAAAACACTGGAAGAAGCTATGCGCAAGGCAAACTTCTGTTACGAACAGAATAAAAAGAAAGAAGGGATAGCCAGTTGGAAAGCCAAAAAGAACAGCAATCTGATCGAGTACAAGAAAAAGGAATTTGTTCCCCATAAAAATTTCAAGAATGGCAAAAACGGGAACCACTTTAATAGTAAAAGTTTCCAAGGAAACAAAAATGGAGCTGTCAGCCATTCAAACAATTACAAAAACAGCAAAGAGACTCCTAATAACCATGGAAACTACATCAAAAATTTTGAGCGAAAAGAACCTGTCAAGTGCTGGGAATGTAATGGGCCACATTATGCTTCAGTCTGCCCAAACAGAAAGAAACAAGTCAGCAATATTCATACTGTTCAAGACGAAATGACAGTTGGAGATTTTGCAGGAACTATGCCCCGAATCAATGCAGCGTTGGAAAACCGCCAGGCTGACTACCAAACTTCCATGGTGGAAGTAGGAGGTATGATTAACAAAACCCCAGTTACTATATTAATAGATCCCGGTGCTAGTCTTAGTTATATTTCACCTCAACTGGTAGAAAAATGTAATTTGACTGTTGAAAGGTTTGATAATTCTTGGTCTGTACAATTAGCTACTGGGGCTAAGAAGAAAGTAAACTGCTATGTAAAAGAATGCATCTTAAACATGACTGATTTTAGAACTACAGTTAAACTGAACGTTTTACCACTTGGCTCTTATGACATACTTATCGGAATGGACTGGTTGGAACAACATAGGGTCGTTTTAAACTGTTTTGACAAAACTTTTAGGTGTATAAACAGTAGTGGACAGCCTGTAACTGTTAGGGGTATTCCTAGGAAAACAGTAGTTAGGCAAATTTCTGCATTACAACTTAAAAGAGCAGTCAGGAAAGGATGCAAGACCTATGCTGTAACTATTACAGACGAGACCGATAAATCTGAAAACAACCAGAAAACAGTAGAGAACATTCCTGTCGTCAATGAATTTATTGACGTTTTTCCTGAGGAAATTCCAGAATTGCCTCCCAAGAGAGAGCTTGACTTTACCATTGAGCTGGTACCAGGTGCTGTTCCCAGTTCAAAAGCCCCGTATCGTATGAATATCTTGGAGCTTAACGAGTTGAAAACTCAGTTGAAGGAGTTAATAGATAAGAACTATATCCGACCCAGTGTATCCCCTTGGGGAGCACCAGTGATTTTCGTTAAGAAGAAGGACGGAACTATGCGACTTTGCATAGATTATCGTCAACTAAACAAGATGACGATCAAAAACAGGTATCCGTTACCTCGTATTGATGATCTGTTTGATCAACTACGTGGCGCTACGGTATTCTCTAAGATCGATCTGAGATCGGGTTATCATCAGGTAAGAATTAAAGAAGAAGACATTTTCAAAACAGCCTTTAGAACAAGGTACGGACATTACGAATTTGTCGTAATGCCATTTGGACTTACTAATGCCCCAGCGGTTTTCATGTGCTTAATGAACAACATAATGCACAAGTACTTAGATAAATTTGTGGTTGTATTTATCGACGACATTTTAGTCTATTCTAAGAGCGAGGAGGAGCACAAGGAACACTTACGTATCGTTTTACAAGAACTAAGAGAACAACAACTTTTTGCGAAATTTAGCAAATGTGACTTCTTCAAAGATGAAATCCAGTACTTAGGACATGTAGTCACTAAGGAAGGGATTTCAGTGGATCCCGAAAAGATTCGGGCGATTGAAGAATGGCCAGTACCTAAAGATGTGACGGACGTTAGATCTTTCATGGGAATTACCGGTTACTACCGGAGGTTTATTGAAGGCTTTTCAAAAATAGCCAACCCAATCACTTCTTTGCAGAAGAAAGGCAAGAAGTTTGATTGGAATGCGAAATGTGAAGAAAGTTTCAAGAAACTTAAGACCTTATTGACAACTGCACCTATTCTTAGAATAGCGGACCCAAATAAAGATTTCATAGTTTGTACCGACGCTTGTAATGATGGCTTAAGCGGAGTGCTGACTCAAGAAGGACATGTCATTGCTTACGAATCTAGGAAGCTGAAAATCCATGAAAAGAATTATGCCACTTATGACCTAGAATTAGCTGCTGTAATTCATGCTTTAAAGATGTGGCGACACCACCTAATAGGAAGAAAATTTACCTTACTAACAGATAATAAAGGTCTGAAATACCTTTTAGACCAGCCAAATCTAAATGCAAGACAAGCCAGGTGGCTGGCATTCCTAAGTGAATACGATTTTGAAATCCAACACATAAAAGGGAAGGAGAATAAGGTGGCTGATGCCTTGAGTAGGAATGCAAAACTGAATTTTATATCAGCTAGCAGCACTTATACCTCTGATTTAAATGAACAGCTGGCTGAAGGGATAAAATTAGACGAAAATTATCAACATTTACAAATTACAGCCCAAGAACAGCCCACAGAAAGTTTGATAAAAGGGCATAGTTTAAACGAAAACGGATTTTTGCTGTTTAAAGACAGGCTGTATATCCCTAATGCACCTACAGTTAAGCTGTTAATTTTAGACGAAATACATAAAACCCCTTACTTCGGGCACCCTGGCTATCAAAAGACTATCACTATGTTGAGAAAAGAATATTTTTGGCCTAACATGAAATCTGAAACTGCTGAATATTTAGCTAAATGTTTGGACTGCCAACAAGTAAAAACAGAACACCAACATCCAGCTGGATTGCTGCAACCTTTACCTATTCCTAGCTGGAAATGGGAAATAATCAGCCTGGATTTCATTACGGGTTTACCCAAAAATCAACATCAGAATGATTCAATTATGGTAGTGGTAGACAAATTAAGTAAATCAGCACATTTTATTCCCGTTAAAACCACATACAAGGCTGCAAACATAGCAGATATCTTTCTAAAACAGATTTTTCGGTTACACGGTATTCCAAAGGTTATTATATCAGACAGGGATCCTAAATTTACAGGAAATTTTTGGAGATCCTTGTTCAAAGGATTAAACACCACTTTGAATTTCAGCACCTCTTTCCATCCTCAGACTGACGGACAAACGGAAAGAGTTAATCAAATATTAGAAGATCTGTTAAGGATGTATGTTAAAGATCAACCAGGTAAGTGGGAGGATTATTTACACTTAGCCGAATTTGCATACAATAACAGCTATCAATCATCAGCTAAGTTTAGTCCTTTTGAGGTTTTGTATGGACGAAAATGCAACACTCCTATCTCTTGGAGTAATCCGGTAGATAGATTAGTGTTAGGACCTGATTTATTGAAAGAAATGGAACAGATTGTGAAACAAGTGCAGGAAAACTTGAAGATTGCCCAGGATCGGCAAAAGAGTCAAGCAGATTTGAAAAGAACTCCTAAAGAGTTCCAGGTAGGTGAACATGTGTTCATCAAGGTAAGACCAAAGAAAAGCTCCCTAAGATTAGGAAGTTGTGCAAAATTAGCACCACGTTACTGTGGTCCATTTGAAATTTTAGCCAGAATTGGTCAAGTTGCTTATCAGTTAGCATTACCGCCAAATTTAAAAGTACACACTGTCTTTCATATCTCTGTTTTGAAAAAGTATATTCATGATGCTACTCATGTTATTGATTGGAACATTGTACAGGTAGAACCAGAAGGGGAAGTTCTGGTAGAACCGGATTGTATCCTCGGGAGGAGGGAAATTACTCTACGGAACCGGATAATTGGACAAGTGAAGGTGCAATGGAAGCACCTTAGTCCTGAAGAATCTACCTGGGAGCTGGAAAGTAAGATGCGGGAAGCATATCCCCATCTATTCCAGCAGGTAGCTGAAGAAGAAGAATAAGTAACATCGAGGACGATGTTACATTTTAAGGGGGTGTGTATGTCACATACCCAAATTTTATTAAAATAATGTAATTATTTTTAATATTCCTGAGAACATTATGTTAAATTTAATGCTAAGTAGGAATGGATGACTCAGCAGAGTCTCCAAAAAAGGAATGTAAATTCTGAATAATTATTATTAATAAATAAATTATGGAGACAACAGCATGGGAGAGCTGTTAAAAGAGGTTACTGGTCTAACTGGTGGATGGAATTAGGTGGAAGGACAAAAGACAAGTGGCAGCATCCTCAAACACTTCCTGAGTTGCAGGTGGCAACTTCCCTATATTTTGGGGTCATGATTCCCCAAGAAAGTGGAATCTGAGCAGGTGGCTCATTAATGACAGTTAGCCCAACTAAGACCTAGGCAATCTTTTAAATACTACTCAATGAACTGAGCTGGGGGTTCAGCAATTGTTCTAGAGGGAGAATACATTCAGGTGAATGCTATTCAGGAGTCCCATTGAGGAAGTGGGAAAATAGTAAGGAAGTGTTTTGAGCAGGAAGTTGCAGTAACTTGGTTCCAGTATAGCTGTTTTGGCTGAGGGAATTATTTGACCGTACTTAGATTCCAGCCAGTTAGACCAGAGCAAGCTCGGGGGTCCTGAGAAGTGCTGTCTGGGCACTCTCCAGGAATTGGTAGGGAGGAACAGCCTCCCATTGCTGTTATTGTCTACCATAGTTACAGGTTCTGTCACTCTTCCTGTTGTTGGTTTAATTTAGTTTCATATGAGATATTCTAGCACAGCTATGTTTTGACTGTTTTCAACTTCAGTAAATCAGTCTCAGTACTTTCTTTTAGTATAAATTTCAGAATGCAGATGTTGTAGAAAATTCCTATTTGTATTTAAATGGAGTATTTATCTTATACAGAACCTAGTTGTTACTGTTACAGTTAACAATACCAAGTTTATGCATATTCTAGAATTTCTGTTATTTGTTAAATAATAGACAGAAATGTTAAACAGTAGATATTCCAGATTTATAGCTATTAACAATCATAAGAACAAATCTAGATAAATCTTAGTTTTACTTCGAGTTATTTTCCTGTTAGAGTAAGCTACCTGTATATATATATATATATATATATATTGCATATTTCAGTTAACTTTAGTTTCATGTCATTCTTTTATCGAGTTAACAGATAAACAACACTTATCTTAAGGTATTGTTCTTACTCAGAACATGTTTACAGTTGTTGATTAACTGAAGGGGCGACTGTGATAATATTTCATTGTTACCAGCTTCCACATAATATCAAACATTTACACAGTAGTCAAGTACAAACACTAGCAACTGTAGATTATTATTTTTCCTTCTATCTAGTTTTAGAACACAGTAATCATGTCATTATAATAGAAATAACAGAGTTGTTTTTAAACAAATCAAACATATTAATACAACAGAGAAACAGTCGACGAACGCAACCATCATTGGCTGTTACAAACCATCCTAATTTATACACAGTAATAATATTTAATCAATTTAAATGTCTCTCTTGGAGTTTTCTCAAAAACCTACACGGCCGTAGCCATACAATAACTCTACAACAGACTTAAAAATAAATGAAGGATGCCTTATATGGTAGACAGACTTATAGTATCTTATTACATAGTCTATGTTTATATTATTCTACTCACAGTGTTGTTTAATAACAATACAAGAATCGAAATAAACATTGTTACAATTCATTCCCGGTCGCTATCTAGTTAACAAACTCCACATATATAGGTTGAACACAAAACAGAACCCCATTTCGCCAGAACCACCCTATGATTATAACTATTACAGGCACAGTCGATAAACTTTCACCATGTTCTATCTAACTTTTCCAATAGAATAAAAACGCAGAGAGATAATTTAGGGTTTCATTTATAAACAGAGTTATCATCCATTGCACGTACTGAAGAATACATCTATCCATACATTCCAAACACATTCTAATAATTTAACAAAACATAAACACGACCATACCAGGCCCAGTATATATTAAGTATAAATATCATATGGCGAGGTTAAAAACCCCATGCTCAGCCATTACAAAGTACAACAACCGAAACCCTGGCCTCATAAGTCTTGGCCGTGAATGGCTCTCCATAAACTTAACAGGGTTTCAACCCCATTTCATTCAAACAAAACAACTTCATACATATGACTGCACCTACAAACATCAGGTCGATAATGACCTCAACACACAGGAGTTGCCCTCCGAGACACAACCCTA
The DNA here is from genome assembly GCA_027924585.1 of Larix kaempferi. Classification (NCBI taxonomy): domain Eukaryota; kingdom Viridiplantae; phylum Streptophyta; class Pinopsida; order Pinales; family Pinaceae; genus Larix; species Larix kaempferi. The sequence continues at coordinate 31,221,080 of BSBM01000372.1, forward strand.
ACCACTAAAACCAGCAAAGGAAGAGACAGCCGTGGATAACCAGGCTTACCCGGAGGAGCCTGCGTGGGTGACAAAGTCCTGTACACCATCAAGAGCCGCGTGACCTGTTAAATAACAAATGCCGAGGGTTTTAGTCACCACTTTGAATGCAGAGAATAGAATTAGAAATGTAAATATAATTAATGATTATAAAACATAAAGACTGTAAAAAAAAGACTGTGATTTATCTTACCGAGACATGGAGGAAGTTAACAGTGGACAATCGGTAGCTACAAGCTGAACAAACAGAGAAGCCCCATCATCTTCATCAGATGGGTGAGCAAAAGAAACTATCATAACATTCTTGACAGCCGAGACAAGGTAACAGTTCCCAACGAAACCCTCACGCTGGGATTGAACCAGTCAAGAAGCAAACCCAAAGCCCAATTGCATCAACCCTCTCATAACCTAAAGACATTACCGAAACCCTATCTCATACCCACACCAGCACAGTGACGAACTGTAAATAGCTGGGACTTAAACCTATAATGAGCAACGAGACCACGAAGCAGTAAAACTATAGCAGACGCTATCACCAGAGCCGAGGACATACCCTATTGCCGAATGGAACCACGAGGCCATAACCACCACACTCTGCACATTGTTACAGTGCCTTCATTACAAAACTCAGACAGGGAGGGTTTCATCCTTAGGACCCGAGCCCGAAGGCAACTACAATAACCTGTAGGGTTTCGATAGCAGCTTATATATCGCCCATCACATGGAGGAGATTCAACCACGTAGCACACAAATACATCAACGTAATATGGGTCGAGATTATATAGTTCAAATTGCAATCCAAATCATTATACACCGATTCCAAATCATTTCATATATAAGTCAAACGTATAAGATAACAAATGATATATAATCATTTGGCATATAGTGCATGCCCTGCAGATGAATCGTCGAAAATCCCAAGCGCTTGGAATGTATAATCACTACAATGATATAAATAAGAGTTAGTCAACATCACATATGGATTATTCCATAACTTAATAGGGTGGATAATACCTTAATATATTTTGGTTATAAATCTTATCCATGGTAAGGGAAAAACATTAGGACTATGACAAAATCAAGTTAATGCACATTTACAATGAAACCAGGGCATAGGTTAATGTCATTAGCATATCACTTTACACAAGGTGGTGGTCAACTTCAACCCTAGAGTTTTCTCTATGGCCTAGTATGATAAATACAACCATAACACTATATTGAATATAAAGTTTGCCAATGTATGGAATATTATGATTATTGCACAATCATTATATTATATATATAAATTAATACCAAGCCATAGATTAATGCCATAGTCATATTACATTTCTATGTTCATATAAGTACCAAGGTAGTCAACCTTCAAATGAAAATGCCTCGTTATTTAATACTTGAAATGTTACCAAGTCTTTAAGACAATATATACATTGCCATTATATACTATCATCAGAATTGCTACCAATACTATTGTTAACAGTAACAATTTGAAAAATAAACCTCTATTATTAAGATGTTGAAATAGAGCTTCATCTACAGGTTTACATCGTAAAGATAGTTAAAATCAAGGCACCGTCAGGTAACATAAGTTAAACTCTAAGTGGACATTGGACTTCGATGCATAGGATTATATTGAAACAACGCTAGAGGCGTCACCTTCTCAACTCGCATTATCAATGCATGAACAAAACAGTAGTCACCGGTATTAAGTTGACAACAGGTCACATGATGCAAAGACACTTTATACAGCCAAAAATTCTGATATCACAATTGTTTCATTGTTAGTTACAACAGTAACATAGCATAATAATCATAAAAACATAATTATAACTGAGACAATGTAAATCTTCGTAACACTTGACGATACTAGCTGAATAAGAAATATCATGACGATCATTAAGTTTTGAAGTATAGGGAGTATTGATGCTCACCAAGTTTTACATACAGTGATCCTTACTTCACTGGCGCACCTGAGAAACAAAAGACGACGTATGCATTAGCTCGTAAGCTAAGTAAGCCAGTCAACTACGACTAGCTCTTCCCTTGCGGTTCAAAACAAAACAGTCATTAATTACAATCACCGAAATCAAAGCTTTAATAAAACAGGGTCTTTAAACAGTTTATGTTAGTTATTTAAATTAAAACAATATCAGAAATACTACCTAATTAACATTTATTGTTACGAATAAAAATTTTAAATTTTTCAGAAATAACGGGTTCTGACATGTGGTATCAGAGCCAGATTCAGACACTAGGCCTGGATGTGACTCCACTAAACTTCCGCAAACAGCGATCATAAAAGAAGATTTTGTTTTATTTATAAAATACTAACATATATTTCGGTTTCATGTACAGTACAGAAAAATTCTCTTTTCTGAATTTTTCAGACAGATATGGAAAAACTGGGAGAATATGCTGAGGAGGAATCTCCCAATGCTGGGACAAGACAGATGTCAAAAGAACTTGAGGCAGAAGAAGAAATTGCTCCCACCACTGAGCTGATGCAGACTATAAGAGGATTAAAGACAGAAATGGAAACGGTTAAGAAGGATAATGAAAGAATTCTAAAGACTCAGGAACAGCTAAATCAGCTATTGATAGAAAAATTTCAAACTGACGGAAGGAGCAAACCAGCTGACTCAGAAGAAGTTAATCATCCAAGAGGGTCAAAAAGGACAAAACCAACTAAATCTGACAGCAGTTCCTCATCTGAAGAAAGAAAGGGACAGCCCAGTTATCACACTAGCAGTGACAGCAGTGAAGCTGAGATGCACAACCGAAGGAAAAAGTACAGGCCTTATGAAGAGATTTCCGGGGAGTTTAAGAAGATAAAGCCCCCAACTTTCAATGGAGAAACTGAAACTGGAGAAGAGGCAGAATCCTGGTTATCCGGGATGAGAAAATATTTTCAGATCTATAACTACTCAAATCAGCTAAAGGCAAGAATGGCCATCTACAACCTCTCGGGAAAGGCGGACATATGGTGGCAAGACCTGAAAAGGGTCAAAGGGATCAAAGAAAGAGAAGTTAATTGGAGTACCTTTAAAAGGTATTTCAAGAAGAAATTCCTGTCCGAGCAGTATTATGAAGAAAGGGCTAAAGAATTTTATGAACTAAAACTCGGATCTATGACGATGAAGGACTTAAACAGTAAATTTTTAAGTCTGTTGCGTTATGTACCGTATTTTGTCGAAGAGAAACCAAAAATACAGCGGTTTCTTAGTTGCCTGCCTTATCATATCAAGGACAGAATTGAATATGACAACCCCAAAACACTGGAAGAAGCTATGCGCAAGGCAAACTTCTGTTACGAACAGAATAAAAAGAAAGAAGGGATAGCCAGTTGGAAAGCCAAAAAGAACAGCAATCTGATCGAGTACAAGAAAAAGGAATTTGTTCCCCATAAAAATTTCAAGAATGGCAAAAACGGGAACCACTTTAATAGTAAAAGTTTCCAAGGAAACAAAAATGGAGCTGTCAGCCATTCAAACAATTACAAAAACAGCAAAGAGACTCCTAATAACCATGGAAACTACATCAAAAATTTTGAGCGAAAAGAACCTGTCAAGTGCTGGGAATGTAATGGGCCACATTATGCTTCAGTCTGCCCAAACAGAAAGAAACAAGTCAGCAATATTCATACTGTTCAAGACGAAATGACAGTTGGAGATTTTGCAGGAACTATGCCCCGAATCAATGCAGCGTTGGAAAACCGCCAGGCTGACTACCAAACTTCCATGGTGGAAGTAGGAGGTATGATTAACAAAACCCCAGTTACTATATTAATAGATCCCGGTGCTAGTCTTAGTTATATTTCACCTCAGCTGGTAGAAAAATGTAATTTGACTGTTGAAAGGTTTGATAATTCTTGGTCTGTACAATTAGCTACTGGGGCTAAGAAGAAAGTAAACTGCTATGTAAAAGAATGCATCTTAAACATGACTGATTTTAGAACTACAGTTAAACTGAACGTTTTACCACTTGGCTCTTATGACATACTTATCGGAATGGACTGGTTGGAACAACATAGGGTCGTTTTAAACTGTTTTGACAAAACTTTTAGGTGTATAAACAGTAGTGGACAGCCTGTAACTGTTAGGGGTATTCCTAGGAAAACAGTAGTTAGGCAAATTTCTGCATTACAACTTAAAAGAGCAGTCAGGAAAGGATGCAAGACCTATGCTGTAACTATTACAGACGAGACCGATAAATCTGAAAACAACCAGAAAACAGTAGAGAACATTCCTGTCGTCAATGAATTTATTGACGTTTTTCCTGAGGAAATTCCAGAATTGCCTCCCAAGAGAGAGCTTGACTTTACCATTGAGCTGGTACCAGGTGCTGTTCCCAGTTCAAAAGCCCCGTATCGTATGAATATCTTGGAGCTTAACGAGTTGAAAACTCAGTTGAAGGAGTTAATAGATAAGAACTATATCCGACCCAGTGTATCCCCTTGGGGAGCACCAGTGATTTTCGTTAAGAAGAAGGACGGAACTATGCGACTTTGCATAGATTATCGTCAACTAAACAAGATGACGATCAAAAACAGGTATCCGTTACCTCGTATTGATGATCTGTTTGATCAACTACGTGGCGCTACGGTATTCTCTAAGATCGATCTGAGATCGGGTTATCATCAGGTAAGAATTAAAGAAGAAGACATTTTCAAAACAGCCTTTAGAACAAGGTACGGACATTACGAATTTGTCGTAATGCCATTTGGACTTACTAATGCCCCAGCGGTTTTCATGTGCTTAATGAACAACATAATGCACAAGTACTTAGATAAATTTGTGGTTGTATTTATCGACGACATTTTAGTCTATTCTAAGAGCGAGGAGGAGCACAAGGAACACTTACGTATCGTTTTACAAGAACTAAGAGAACAACAACTTTTTGCGAAATTTAGCAAATGTGACTTCTTCAAAGATGAAATCCAGTACTTAGGACATGTAGTCACTAAGGAAGGGATTTCAGTGGATCCCGAAAAGATTCGGGCGATTGAAGAATGGCCAGTACCTAAAGATGTGACGGACGTTAGATCTTTCATGGGAATTACCGGTTACTACCGGAGGTTTATTGAAGGCTTTTCAAAAATAGCCAACCCAATCACTTCTTTGCAGAAGAAAGGCAAGAAGTTTGATTGGAATGCGAAATGTGAAGAAAGTTTCAAGAAACTTAAGACCTTATTGACAACTGCACCTATTCTTAGAATAGCGGACCCAAATAAAGATTTCATAGTTTGTACCGACGCTTGTAATGATGGCTTAAGCGGAGTGCTGACTCAAGAAGGACATGTCATTGCTTACGAATCTAGGAAGCTGAAAATCCATGAAAAGAATTATGCCACTTATGACCTAGAATTAGCTGCTGTAATTCATGCTTTAAAGATGTGGCGACACCACCTAATAGGAAGAAAATTTACCTTACTAACAGATAATAAAGGTCTGAAATACCTTTTAGACCAGCCAAATCTAAATGCAAGACAAGCCAGGTGGCTGGCATTCCTAAGTGAATACGATTTTGAAATCCAACACATAAAAGGGAAGGAGAATAAGGTGGCTGATGCCTTGAGTAGGAATGCAAAACTGAATTTTATATCAGCTAGCAGCACTTATACCTCTGATTTAAATGAACAGCTGGCTGAAGGGATAAAATTAGACGAAAATTATCAACATTTACAAATTACAGCCCAAGAACAGCCCACAGAAAGTTTGATAAAAGGGCATAGTTTAAACGAAAACGGATTTTTGCTGTTTAAAGACAGGCTGTATATCCCTAATGCACCTACAGTTAAGCTGTTAATTTTAGACGAAATACATAAAACCCCTTACTTCGGGCACCCTGGCTATCAAAAGACTATCACTATGTTGAGAAAAGAATATTTTTGGCCTAACATGAAATCTGAAACTGCTGAATATTTAGCTAAATGTTTGGACTGCCAACAAGTAAAAACAGAACACCAACATCCAGCTGGATTGCTGCAACCTTTACCTATTCCTAGCTGGAAATGGGAAATAATCAGCCTGGATTTCATTACGGGTTTACCCAAAAATCAACATCAGAATGATTCAATTATGGTAGTGGTAGACAAATTAAGTAAATCAGCACATTTTATTCCCGTTAAAACCACATACAAGGCTGCAAACATAGCAGATATCTTTCTAAAACAGATTTTTCGGTTACACGGTATTCCAAAGGTTATTATATCAGACAGGGATCCTAAATTTACAGGAAATTTTTGGAGATCCTTGTTCAAAGGATTAAACACCACTTTGAATTTCAGCACCTCTTTCCATCCTCAGACTGACGGACAAACGGAAAGAGTTAATCAAATATTAGAAGATCTGTTAAGGATGTATGTTAAAGATCAACCAGGTAAGTGGGAGGATTATTTACACTTAGCCGAATTTGCATACAATAACAGCTATCAATCATCAGCTAAGTTTAGTCCTTTTGAGGTTTTGTATGGACGAAAATGCAACACTCCTATCTCTTGGAGTAATCCGGTAGATAGATTAGTGTTAGGACCTGATTTATTGAAAGAAATGGAACAGATTGTGAAACAAGTGCAGGAAAACTTGAAGATTGCCCAGGATCGGCAAAAGAGTCAAGCAGATTTGAAAAGAACTCCTAAAGAGTTCCAGGTAGGTGAACATGTGTTCATCAAGGTAAGACCAAAGAAAAGCTCCCTAAGATTAGGAAGTTGTGCAAAATTAGCACCACGTTACTGTGGTCCATTTGAAATTTTAGCCAGAATTGGTCAAGTTGCTTATCAGTTAGCATTACCGCCAAATTTAAAAGTACACAATGTCTTTCATATCTCTGTTTTGAAAAAGTATATTCATGATGCTACTCATGTTATTGATTGGAACATTGTACAGGTAGAACCAGAAGGGGAAGTTCTGGTAGAACCGGATTGTATCCTCGGGAGGAGGGAAATTACTCTACGGAACCGGATAATTGGACAAGTGAAGGTGCAATGGAAGCACCTTAGTCCTGAAGAATCTACCTGGGAGCTGGAAAGTAAGATGCGGGAAGCATATCCCCATCTATTCCAGCAGGTAGCTGAAGAAGAAGAATAAGTAACATCGAGGACGATGTTACATTTTAAGGGGGTGTGTATGTCACATACCCCAATTTTATTAAAATAATGTAATTATTTTTAATATTCCTGAGAACATTATGTTAAATTTAATGCTAAGTAGGAATGGATGACTCAGCAGAGTCTCCAAAAAAGGAATGTAAATTCTGAATAATTATTATTAATAAATAAATTATGGAGACAACAGCATGGGAGAGCTGTTAAAAGAGGTTACTGGTCTAACTGGTGGATGGAATTAGGTGGAAGGACAAAAGACAAGTGGCAGCATCCTCAAACACTTCCTGAGTTGCAGGTGGCAACTTCCCTATATTTTGGGGTCATGATTCCCCAAGAAAGTGGAATCTGAGCAGGTGGCTCATTAATGACAGTTAGCCCAACTAAGACCTAGGCAATCTTTTAAATACTACTCAATGAACTGAGCTGGGGGTTCAGCAATTGTTCTAGAGGGAGAATACATTCAGGTGAATGCTATTCAGGAGTCCCATTGAGGAAGTGGGAAAATAGTAAGGAAGTGTTTTGAGCAGGAAGTTGCAGTAACTTGGTTCCAGTATAGCTGTTTTGGCTGAGGGAATTATTTGACCGTACTTAGATTCCAGCCAGTTAGACCAGAGCAAGCTCGGGGGTCCTGAGAAGTGCTGTCTGGGCACTCTCCAGGAATTGGTAGGGAGGAACAGCCTCCCATTGCTGTTATTGTCTACCATAGTTACAGGTTCTGTCACTCTTCCTGTTGTTGGTTTAATTTAGTTTCATATGAGATATTCTAGCACAGCTATGTTTTGACTGTTTTCAACTTCAGTAAATCAGTCTCAGTACTTTCTTTTAGTATAAATTTCAGAATGCAGATGTTGTAGAAAATTCCTATTTGTATTTAAATGGAGTATTTATCTTATACAGAACCTAGTTGTTACTGTTACAGTTAACAATACCAAGTTTATGCATATTCTAGAATTTCTGTTATTTGTTAAATAATAGACAGAAATGTTAAACAGTAGATATTCCAGATTTATAGCTATTAACAATCATAAGAACAAATCTAGATAAATCTTAGTTTTACTTCGAGTTATTTTCCTGTTAGAGTAAGCTACCTGTATATATATATATATATATATATATTGCATATTTCAGTTAACTTTAGTTTCATGTCATTCTTTTATCGAGTTAACAGATAAACAACACTTATCTTAAGGTATTGTTCTTACTCAGAACATGTTTACAGTTGTTGATTAACTGAAGGGGCGACTGTGATAATATTTCATTGTTACCAGCTTCCACATAATATCAAACATTTACACAGTAGTCAAGTACAAACACTAGCAACTGTAGATTATTATTTTTCCTTCTATCTAGTTTTAGAACACAGTAATCATGTCATTATAATAGAAATAACAGAGTTGTTTTTAAACAAATCAAACATATTAATACAACAGAGAAACAGTCGACGAACGCAACCATCATTGGCTGTTACAAACCATCCTAATTTATACACAGTAATAATATTTAATCAATTTAAATGTCTCTCTTGGAGTTTTCTCAAAAACCTACACGGCCGTAGCCATACAATAACTCTACAACAGACTTAAAAATAAATGAAGGATGCCTTATATGGTAGACAGACTTATAGTATCTTATTACATAGTCTATGTTTATATTATTCTACTCACAGTGTTGTTTAATAACAATACAAGAATCGAAATAAACATTGTTACAATTCATTCCCGGTCGCTATCTAGTTAACAAACTCCACATATATAGGTTGAACACAAAACAGAACCCCATTTCGCCAGAACCACCCTATGATTATAACTATTACAGGCACAGTCGATAAACTTTCACCATGTTCTATCTAACTTTTCCAATAGAATAAAAACGCAGAGAGATAATTTAGGGTTTCATTTATAAACAGAGTTATCATCCATTGCACGTACTGAAGAATACATCTATCCATACATTCCAAACACATTCTAATAATTTAACAAAACATAAACACGACCATACCAGGCCCAGTATATATTAAGTATAAATATCATATGGCGAGGTTAAAAACCCCATGCTCAGCCATTACAAAGTACAACAACCGAAACCCTGGCCTCATAAGTCTTGGCCGTGAATGGCTCTCCATAAACTTAACAGGGTTTCAACCCCATTTCATTCAAACAAAACAACTTCATACATATGACTGCACCTACAAACATCAGGTCGATAATGACCTCAACACACAGGAGTTGCCCTCCGAGACACAACCCTAACCACTAAAACCAGCAAAGGAAGAGACAGCCGTGGATAACCAGGCTTACCCGGAGGAGCCTGCGTGGGTGACAAAGTCCTGTACACCATCAAGAGCCGCGTGACCTGTTAAATAACAAATGCCGAGGGTTTTAGTCACCACTTTGAATGCAGAGAATAGAATTAGAAATGTAAATATAATTAATGATTATAAAACATAAAGACTGTAAAAAAAAGACTGTGATTTATCTTACCGAGACATGGAGGAAGTTAACAGTGGACAATCGGTAGCTACAAGCTGAACAAACAGAGAAGCCCCATCATCTTCATCAGATGGGTGAGCAAAAGAAACTATCATAACATTCTTGACAGCCGAGACAAGGTAACAGTTCCCAACGAAACCCTCACGCTGGGATTGAACCAGTCAAGAAGCAAACCCAAAGCCCAATTGCATCAACCCTCTCATAACCTAAAGACATTACCGAAACCCTATCTCATACCCACACCAGCACAGTGACGAACTGTAAATAGCTGGGACTTAAACCTATAATGAGCAACGAGACCACGAAGCAGTAAAACTATAGCAGACGCTATCACCAGAGCCGAGGACATACCCTATTGCCGAATGGAACCACGAGGCCATAACCACCACACTCTGCACATTGTTACAGTGCCTTCATTACAAAACTCAGACAGGGAGGGTTTCATCCTTAGGACCCGAGCCCGAAGGCAACTACAATAACCTGTAGGGTTTCGATAGCAGCTTATATATCGCCCATCACATGGAGGAGATTCAACCACGTAGCACACAAATACATCAACGTAATATGGGTCGAGATTATATAGTTCAAATTGCAATCCAAATCATTATACACCGATTCCAAATCATTTCATATATAAGTCAAACGTATAAGATAACAAATGATATATAATCATTTGGCATATAGTGCATGCCCTGCAGATGAATCGTCGAAAATCCCAAGCGCTTGGAATGTATAATCACTACAATGATATAAATAAGAGTTAGTCAACATCACATATGGATTATTCCATAACTTAATAGGGTGGATAATACCTTAATATATTTTGGTTATAAATCTTATCCATGGTAAGGGAAAAACATTAGGACTATGACAAAATCAAGTTAATGCACATTTACAATGAAACCAGGGCATAGGTTAATGTCATTAGCATATCACTTTACACAAGGTGGTGGTCAACTTCAACCCTAGAGTTTTCTCTATGGCCTAGTATGATAAATACAACCATAACACTATATTGAATATAAAGTTTGCCAATGTATGGAATATTATGATTATTGCACAATCATTATATTATATATATAAATTAATACCAAGCCATAGATTAATGCCATAGTCATATTACATTTCTATGTTCATATAAGTACCAAGGTAGTCAACCTTCAAATGAAAATGCCTCGTTATTTAATACTTGAAATGTTACCAAGTCTTTAAGACAATATATACATTGCCATTATATACTATCATCAGAATTGCTACCAATACTATTGTTAACAGTAACAATTTGAAAAATAAACCTCTATTATTAAGATGTTGAAATAGAGCTTCATCTACAGGTTTACATCGTAAAGATAGTTAAAATCAAGGCACCGTCAGGTAACATAAGTTAAACTCTAAGTGGACATTGGACTTCGATGCATAGGATTATATTGAAACAACGCTAGAGGCGTCACCTTCTCAACTCGCATTATCAATGCATGAACAAAACAGTAGTCACCGGTATTAAGTTGACAACAGGTCACATGATGCAAAGACACTTTATACAGCCAAAAATTCTGATATCACAATTGTTTCATTGTTAGTTACAACAGTAACATAGCATAATAATCATAAAAACATAATTATAACTGAGACAATGTAAATCTTCGTAACACTTGACGATACTAGCTGAATAAGAAATATCATGACGATCATTAAGTTTTGAAGTATAGGGAGTATTGATGCTCACCAAGTTTTACATACAGTGATCCTTACTTCACTGGCGCACCTGAGAAACAAAAGACGACGTATGCATTAGCTCGTAAGCTAAGTAAGCCAGTCAACTACGACTAGCTCTTCCCTTGCGGTTCAAAACAAAACAGTCATTAATTACAATCACCGAAATCAAAGCTTTAATAAAACAGGGTCTTTAAACAGTTTATGTTAGTTATTTAAATTAAAACAATATCAGAAATACTACCTAATTAACATTTATTGTTACGAATAAAAATTTTAAATTTTTCAGAAATAACGGGTTCTGACAGACGAGGAAATCCCAATCTATTTACAGGATGATTAGTCCTTATCACTTTAAGACATCTCACCATGTCTAGGGACGAGGCAATCCCAATCTATTTACAAGATGATTAGTCCACTCAATCTCATTTAGGACTATCCTTCCTTTCGGAATTACTGGATTTACTGTCCAAGGATGATTTAATCCACTCAATTCATTTAGGACTATCCTTCCTTTCGGAATTACTGGATTTACTTTCCAAGGATGATTTAATCCACTCAATTCATTTAGGACTATCCTTCCTTTCGGAATTACTGGATTTACTGTCCAAGAATGATTTAATCCACTCAATTCATTTAGGACTATCCTTCCTTTCGGAATTACTGGATTTACTGTCCAAGGATGATTTAATCCACTCAATTCATTTAGGACTATCCTTCCTTTCGGAATTACTGGATTTACTGTCCAAGGATGATTTAATCCACTCAATTCATTTAGGACTATCCTTCCTTTCGGAATTACTGGATTTACTGTCCAAGTATGATTTAATCCACAACCGTACATTTAGGACCACGTCCAAGGATGACTCAATCCTCAACCGTACATTTAGGACCACGTCCAAGGATGACTCAATCCTCAACCGTACATTTAGGACCACGTCCAAGGATGACTTAATCCTCAACCGTACATTTAGGACCGCGTCCAAGGATGACTTAATCCTCCACCGTACATTTAGGACCTACGTCCAAGGATGACTTAATCCTCCACCGTACATTTAGGACCTACGTCCAAGGATGACTTAATCCTCAACCGTACATTTAGGACCTACGTCCAAGGATGACTTAATCCTCCACCGTACATTTAGGACCTACGTCCAAGGATGACTTAATCCTCAACCGTACCTTTAGGACCTACGTCCAAGGATGACTTAATCCTCAACCGTACATTTAGGACCTACATCCAAGGATGACTTAATCCTCCACCGTACATTTAGGACCTACGTCCAAGGATGACTTAATCCTCCACCGTACATTTAGGACCTACGTCCAAGGATGACTTAATCCTCAACCGTCCACCAAGGACTTCATTCTCGAAGACATACGTCTACGGCTCTCTTTAGGACTGAAGTCCAGGGATGATCCAATCCCCTCAAGTCCACCAAGGACTTCATTCTCAAAGACATACGTCTACGGCTCTCTTTAGGACTGAAGTCCAGGGATGATCCAATCCCCTCAAGTCCACCAAGGACTTCATTCTCGAAGACATACGTCTACGGCTCTCTTGAGGATGATGCAATCCTATCATGTCCACCAAGGACTTCATTCTCGAAGACATACGTCTACGGCTCTCTTTAGGACTGAAGTCCAGGGATGATCCAATCCCCTCAAGTCCACCAAGGACTTCATTCTCGAAGACATACATCTACGGCTCTCTTGAGGATGATGCAATCCTATCATGTCCACCAAGGACTTCATTCTCGAAGACATACATCTACGGCTCTCTTGAGGATGATGCAATCCTATCATGTCCACCAAGGACTTCATTCTCGAAGACATACATCTACGGCTCTCTTTAGGACTGAAGTCCAGGGATGATCCAATCCCCTCATGTCCACCAAGGACTTCATTTTCGAAGACATACATCTACGGCTCTCTTTAGAACAAGTGTTCAAGGATGATACAATCCCTCTTCTTTCTCGGAGACACTTGTCTACGGCTCACTTTAGAACTTGTGTTCAAGGATGATGCAATCCTCACATGTATTCTCATCAATTACTATCGATCCTGGGAACCCATATAGAACCTGATTCACACTTCTTTTTTTAATTACACCATTAAGAGAATGGTCTTATCTAGCCACTTGGAGCAAACATCTCATCATGATTCTCTTCCCCTTTCTAAGAGAATATTCTAGCCATGAGCCTTCTATATTTTGTTTGATTTGTAAATCTTCTTGTTTGAACATCCATCACTTGTACGGTTTCCATCATTCTTCATGACCTTTCCTACAAATCAAAATTAAGTACATGATTAGTAATACTTCATAATCATCAAATCATATTGACATGGTAACCTATTATGCATACAGATATCATTTACATAGTTATGCAACTAATTTGACCAATACTTTGGCACAACACTTTCCCATATCTTGTATGCATACAGTGGCTATCTAGATGCCTTCCATCTCTACCAGAACATACTATCGAGAGTGTGCACAGCTCTCAGCATGTCAGCAAAGAGGTTTCATTCTAGACAAGCAACAATGGAATGTTTGTCCAACTTACCAATCATATGCACATTAGTAGTATACTGTTCAATGCTCTATGAATGTTTACACTCAGCATTATATATTCTAGGAATACAAATATGCATACAACCTATTACAGGCAATATCATTACTATTTCAAATAACAACTCAAATACTTATCTTTTATGTTTGTGTGGTTGCCTCCCGCTTGATCTTCTGTATGTCTTTTGAACTTCTATTCATTCTGTACCACTGTGCATGCTCAAGAGTCATCCTCATGATCTCATACACAAACATACACTCATTAGTATATTCTAAATGCTATCAAAACATTATAGTTCTAAATAATCTTGAAAATGTATAGTCATGATTATAGTTAATAAACATTAGTATTCAAGATTTCAGGGAAGTCTTCTTTTACTCATGCATATCATCAATCAAGATAAAAGACATAATATGCATAATCCCTTGATTACTAACTTTATGAATAAGCATAACCAATCATTCCAAGTATACTTATATAAGGGAACCTAACACAAGGTAAGATTCATGGGAAACATACCTGGATTAGTATACCTACTTGGTTATGTACAACATACCTAAACAATCTCTTCAATGATTTAGAGATCCTGAGCTAGAACCTGCATGTCTCATAGGTTAAGCATAATATAACAAAGTCATACATACCTCGTAAGTAGAACAAAGATTATGGATGAGTCTTTGTCTTCATGTTTCATGGTCATGGAACCTGATTTGTCTTTTGTGATGTACCTATATCTTGCTAGCAGACAACATCAAACTCACACAACATCATAATGCATTAGTACAATCATATAGCCCTAATCAATGAATGTCTTTGATCATTCACATGCATTCATACTGTTACTAGGGTGATAAGACATTTCTAGCATTAATCAAGATTGTACTAATAAATAATATGAAGACAAACACATCATGAACTTAATCAAGAATTAGATTTCAAGACATACCTGAGCCTTCTTAAGTCATACCTGTCGAGACTTCTTGTAGTCTTCTTATGTAAGGCCTTAGCCTCAACTCCCCCTGAAACTTGATCTGGAGCTTGATTAGGGTTTGCTAGAGAAACCCTAAAAATTTAATCTTTGACTTTCACACTTCTGAATGGATGAAAGAATATGTCTTGCTGAGCTGATCAAACTAGCATACTTAAATTTTCGAAATTCCAAAATTTGACCCCTCAAAATTGCCTTTGAAACTTCTGGATCTTCTGGACATGATCCCAAACTAGGGTTTGATGAAGCCCACCCTTCTGCTCAAACAAAAGGTTCGATCCAAGGCTCTAAACTCTTATTTTTCTGAGGAGCTTCCAGCCGTGGTTACAGACTTCAAAAATTCCAACTTTTGTTGAAGCCCTAATTTTCCATCTTTCCGATCAAAATCCCGAACTGGGGTTTGATCAAGCCCGGTCTTCCACCCAACCAAAAAAATTCGATATTGGTCTCTAAATTTCGATTTTCCTGAGTAGCATTCAGCCGTGGATTCCGATTCCAAAAGTTCTAACTTTCTCCGAAACCCTAAATTCCGGAAGCCATGAATGAAAGTGCTTCCAAAAATAATTCTGTTTTGACAGAAATATGTACCTGATTGTTTCTGTTGTAAATCCTAAATTTTCACTCCACAGGGTTTGAAAAAATTTTCTGCAGTATCCTGACCTGTCATCTTTCCATCCTGACAGGTCTGACCTCAATTGGATTCTCTGAGAGAGAGTTATGCCAAATGTCGCAACGTGACCTGTTTTGGGATAATACAGGAGAGCGAACTTGTACGGCGTGCCACGTGTCACTGTTTGAACTTTGGCCTCTGAAAACTTTTCCTGAGATATCTTGCCCTATTTTCTTTCCATCCTGATAGGTCTGACCTCAATTGGACTCTCTGAGAGAGATTTATGCCAAGTGTCGCAACGTGACCTGTTTGAGGGATAAAACAGGAGAGCGAACTTGTACGGAGTGCCACGTGTCATTGGTTCAGCTTCGACCTCTGAAAAAGTTTCCTGAGATAGTACAGTCTGTGTACTACCTTTAACTTTTTATGAAATTTCATTTGGAGCTTCCTAGCCCAAGTTATGACCTTTTTTTCCTAGGTCACTTGATTTTGACTGAGATCTGGAAGAGGCAGAAACCCTAACTTGTACTGATCATAACTTACAAATTACAATGAATCTAAGGGTGCCCTTTGGACACAACGTACCTGGGGATGTTATCTTCGACCTGTAAACTTTTCAGACCCTTAACCTTCTCCAAAATGGAGTTATAGCAAAAGTTCCACGATGACTGGTTTTTGCTATGTAAAACCCTAACCTTCAAATTTTCGTAAGTAAAGCAAGTGTCGTAGGTGCCATACCTTGTCTTCCTTCAGGTTAGCTCTGATACCATGTTAAGATTTAATATGCTAAGACAGAAAATAGCAGCATTACATTCCATTTCACAATAATAGCATATACAGGATCACTGAAGAAACAACAAGCATAGCATAAACACAAGAGACAGAGATTTATCCTGGGAAACCCTCATGGGGTAGAAAACCCAGCAAAGCTTCCTCAATATAGATGACCAGCAATATACAAAGATGAAACCCTAAGACATGATCTCCTCCTCCACAATAGCAGACCTCTCCTCCACAAGTGCGCTATCCTCAAGTGAGTGAATGTGTATAATGAGGAACACACCTCCTCTATTTATACACTACTCTGATATGTATTTTACACAAGTACATGTAGGCTCGTATTTAACCATTAGGTTAAATACCCCATTATAACTGACTGGGCCGACCCCCACATGGTGGGTCTAATAACCCTTTGACCCATATAACACATACAGGGCCGACCCCCACTAGGGAAGTCTAATAACCCAAGTTACCACATTCCGACGGAGGAATAAACATCTCCGGATATACAATAAGATCTTCACGGAGGAATGAAACATCTCCGGAATAATAAAGTACAAATATAATATTCTTTGAAGTTACAATATCTCAACAGTTTTAAAGTATGTGAATGAATGCAAGATATGTCAGCAAAACAAAGTTTAGCACACCCATCATGCTAGTCTGTTACAACCATTGCTTATTCCAGAACAAAAGTGAGAAAGCATCTCCATGGATTTCATCACAGGTTTTCCCAAGGCTCTTGTTATGGATTGTATTCATGTTGTGGTGGATAGACTCACCAAATTTGCTCATTTATTTGCTATTGCCTCATCTTTTATTGCTACACAAGTAGCTGAGCTATTCTTTAGAGTTGTTTTCAGATTGCATGGAATTCCCAAAAATATTGTGGGTGACAGGGATAGCAAATTTATGAGTGATTCTTGGCAAGAACTCTTCAAATTTGTGGGAACTCAATTGACTCCTAGCACAAGCTATCATCCTCAAACTGATGGCCAAACAGAAAGGGTGAACCAATGGTTGGAGGGGTACTTGAGAAACTATGTTGATGAGCAACAAAAAGCATGGGTTAAATGGCTACATTTTGGTGAGTTTTGCTACAATACTACTTTCCATATGTCCATTGGCATGTCTCCTTTCAAAGCACTTTATGGTTATCAAGCACTCACCTTTGTTGATCACATTTTTGGTGATAGTAGAGCTCCAAAAGCTAAAGATTGGATTGAGGAAATTCAAGAGATTTTGAAGCTCTTAAAAGACAATTTGCAGGTTGCCCAAAATCAACAAAAATAATATGTGGATCAACATAGGAAGGAAAGAACCTTTCAAGTGAATGATTTGGTTTATTTGAGGCTGCAACCATATATGCAAATCACCTTAAAAGTAAAAGGATCATAAAAGCTTAAACCAAGGTTTGATGGTCCATATAAGATAATTCGAAAGGTTGGGGAGGTAGCTTATGAGATAGAACTTCCGGAAGGTAGAAAAATCCACAATGTGTTTCATGTTTCATGCCTTAAGAAGGCTATTGGTCAGCAAATTTCTATTTCAGAAACACTTCCTCCATTAGATGATGAAGGACAACTCATACTCATTCCAAAAAAAAAAAAAAATTTGAAAACAAGAGAAAGGAAATTGAGGAGCAGAACCATAACAGAATATTTGGTACAATGGAAAGATTTTCCAAGTGAGGATGCCACATGGGAAAAGGAAAAAAATTTGCAGCATCCCAATTTGGAATTTCATGGGGACAAGAAATATTGGGTGGGGAGGGCTGTAATGTCCCCATCCAAATAAATATCATGAAGGGAAATTTCCACCAATCTACTAGTTCCCTAGGTTTGGGTGGAAACATTTAGACTTTGAATAAGGGAGCTATAAGACCCCAAATGGACATTAGAGTGACAAATATACATTAAAGGGGCTAAATAAATAATAAGAAGAAGAAAATAAGGTGGCATTTGGTCATGAGGGCGCATAGGTGGTGTGGGACCCACACAAGGCAAGATTCTCCATGCCACATGGCATCCCATTCTCACCCATTCGAATCCAAGGTGGAGTCTAACGTTCTCGGGGGCGTTGGAGAGGCATTATTCATGGCATGAATCTAGGAGGGTCGAATTAGAGTGGAAGAGTAACTCCCATGGAAGAGGAAGATGCATCATAGAAGAATTGTGACACTTGGAGCTAGATTCCCTAACTTCTATGACAACAATTGTGAAGATTCTATGACACTTATGACAAATTTAAGACCTAATTGCTAACATATGACATATATCCACCAAGAGGGTGCACAGGTGGAGTTATGGTAGCCAAGATCCCCCCCATTCGAATTGATGGAAGAGGAAGGCTAGAAAGTGTTGGACAAGTGGGATTCATGGGAATCTCTCCCTAAATAAAGTTGGGAGAAGGATATTGGAGGGAATTAGAGCTATGGATTCATTTGGAGGTTAAAAAAATATTAGAAGAAATAAGGAGAGCAGATTTTTTATCATTTCTCATTTGGAACATTTGGAGAGCTTAGCTTGTCCTTGCACGATGGATGTTCATCCTCCGTGCCTTAGAACCAATTTCAAGGGTACAAGATTCCCATCCAAGTTGGTTGATGGAGAGGCCATTAATACCTCTCAACAGAGATTCATGGAGATTTTTTGATGCAGGTTCAACCCCCATCTGAGTTCAAGTTCATCTTCTCTCATTTCTCTATATTCCCATTCTACTATCTTTCTCTCAATGCCATGTAAAAGTGAAAGGGCGCACTTCTTGTTGCATATAGTTAATGGAAGATTTCTATTTTTACCTTATGAATATGTTATTTTCTGCATATTAACTCTGTAATATACATATCATGAGAGCCACAGCTCAAAATACCATGTACTTCATATGATATTTCCAATCAAAACTGAGATTCGAGCCATTTTCCTAATAGCAATTTCATGGTGATTTTGGGATGATGATGTACCTGTTTTATATCAAACATTTTTGTCCATGTTATGAGCTGCATATGAAGTTAAATTGATGTCCAAAATAATGTTTGCAGACCCCTAAAGTGTTACTATAGTTTGTGACCAAATTCGAGGCTCCTTGTTTACCATTTTCACCCCAAATTTTATACTCTAGAAGTTGTTGTTCTTTGGGAGACCTATTTGACCCTAAAACCTGATCTAATGCTGCAAATATGTTGTCATTGATGTCCTATAACAGAGACAAGTCTCATATTAAGAATTAGTGAAGGTAGTACAGTGTTTGGAAGGGAAAATAGTGGCAAACCTAAGGGGGATTTCCATTAATCCAATTGACTAGTCTTGTCTTGAAACTTCTCTCTTTGAAAATTGCAAACCATGGATGGGTATAGCAGGTGTTGTTAAATTTTCAGAATTTACTTCAATCTGATCTAGGATCTTAACTGATAGAACAACATGTACAGCATATCTACAGCATATCAATCATGGAGACAATAATGCAAGCACACAAGAGACACCAAGATTTACTTGGGGAAAACCATAAAGGTGAAAAACCCCAATAACTTCCTCAGAGATAGATAGAGCAATGATACAACTAACCATAAGAGATAGACACAACCTAGCAGCAGATCCTCCTCCTCCATAAGTGCGCCACTCCTCCTTGAGTGCATGAGTGAGAAGTGAGTGTGTAAATAGAGTGCCTCCCGCACTCTATTTATACTTGACTTGACTTGCCTTTTTACCTAACTCATGTAGGCTCGAACTTAACCACATAACATAATGCTGAGTGGGCCGACCCCCAATAGGGTGGTCTAATAACCCTTTGACCCACATGGCCGACCCCCAATAGGATGGTCTAATAACCCTTTGACCCACATGACTTATACAGGGCCGACCCCAAACAAGGTGGTCTAATAACCCATCAAGTATAAGTTACGACACTTATAATATAAATGACGACACTTCCGTATAGAGGAATAATAACATCTCTATAGGAATACAATATACATATATGCGAAATACATTCCGAAGTTACATATACATCAACACTCCCTCTTAACTAGGAAGGTATTTTTCAACACAGTTCTTCTAGCACAAGTCATCTTCTCTGGATCATCGTCACTGGATAATCGTCATCGAGTCATCATCATCGTCACTGCTGTTGCTATCTCAATCAATCTCTGAATCTACTCGTCATAGGAAGTTCTACAGAGCCAGTCCTTTTTCATACTAGATGTAGGCCCACCACCTGCAGGTCTTCGTCATCACTGGCCATAC
This sequence comes from Larix kaempferi, assembly GCA_027924585.1. Lineage (NCBI taxonomy): Eukaryota > Viridiplantae > Streptophyta > Pinopsida > Pinales > Pinaceae > Larix > Larix kaempferi. The sequence continues at coordinate 31,241,612 of BSBM01000372.1, forward strand.
TGTGGAATCCTCAGGACTTATTACGTGCGTCACAAAACCTCGAAAGAGCATCCCAGGATGTTACGGGTACACAACTCCGACCTGTAGGATCTCCCAGGGCGCCATTACATGTGACCCCACCACAAAACCTCGCAAGAGCATCTCAGGATGTTACGGGTACACAACTCCGACCTGAAATCTCCCAGGGCGCTATTACATGTGGTCCACCACAAAACCTCGCAAGAGCATCTCAGGATGTTACGGGTACACAACTCCGACCTGAAATCTCCCAGGGCACTATTACATGTGGTCCACCACAAAACCTCGCAAGAGCACCTCAGGATGTTACGGGTACACAACTCCAACCTGAAATCTCCCAGGGCGCTATTACATGTGGTCATGGCAAAACCTCGCAAGAGCATCCCAGGACTGATTACGGGCACACAGCCCAACCTATCGGATCTCCCAGGGCGCTATTACATGCCATAGGACAAAACCTCGCAAGAGCATCTGCCAGATATCCCAGGGCGCTATTACATGCCATAGGCAAAACCTCGAAAGACTATCTGCAGATCTCCCAGGGCACCGAATTACATGTCCTCCCAGAGCAAAACCTCGAAAGAGCATTTGCCAGATGTCCCAGGGCACCGATATTACATGCCATAGGCAAAACCTCGAAATACCATCTGCAAATCTCCCAGGGCACCGGATTACATGCTCATCTGCACAACCTGATCCACGGCCATAGAGTATCATCCTGATACTCACCATACATCATCCTGATGCATCCATGATCATCCTGATCATCATCATTGCAACGTCCTGCTGCATGTCATCTGGAGAAACATCCTGAAGCTCGTCATCTATGATCATCCTGATCATCACTGCAACATCCTGCTACATGTCATCTGGAGCAACATCCTGAAGCTCGTCATCTATGATCATCCTGATCATCACTGCAACATCCTGCTGCATGTCATCTGGAGCAACATCCTGAAGCTCGTCATCTATGATCATCCTGATCATTAATGCATCTACCTGATGCATACCAAGTATCTACCTGATACATATCATCATACATGATCCTCCTGATCATTAATGTATCCACCTGATACAAATACATGATACATATCATCATACATGATCCTCCTGATCATCAATGCATCTACCTGATGCATACCAAGTATCTACCTGATACATATCATCATACATGATCCTCCTGATCATACAATGCATCTACCTAATGCATACCAAGTATCTACCTGATACATATCATCATACATGATCCTCCTGATCATACAATGTATCCACCTGATACAAATATGATACATATCACCGTACATGATCCACCTGATCATACAATGTATCCACCTGATACATATACAGATACATGGTCCAAGCATCCAACATGATGCATATACAAAATACATACACATGATCCAACTGATCATATCCAGCATCAACATGATGCGTACATACATAAAAATGATCCAACTGATCATATCCAGCATCCAACATGATGCGTACATACATACATAAAAATGATCCAACTGATCATATCCAGCATCCAACATGATGCGTACATACATAAAAATGATCCAACTGATCATATCCAAGCAGAAACCAGAACATCATCCTGATGCTCATCATCCAGCGCTTACATCCACAGCCATGTGAAGGATCCTCCTTCCAACATGCTTGGAATGGCTTCAGCAAATGTGTCCATCACTTCTTCCTCGAAGTGTCCTCGATCTGAAGAACGCCAAGCCTCTCTCTGAAGTACTCGAACTTCACTCTGGCTAGCGGCTTCGTCAGCACATCTGTAATCTGCTCGTCTGTCGCAACATATAGGAGCTTCAAAGCTCCTCTTTGCACCATATCCCTGATATAGTGATATTTGATCTCTATGTGTTTCGACCTGTCATGAAACACTGGGTTCTCGGATAGCTTCACACAACTCTAGTTATCACAGAAGATACCAGTAGCATCCAACAGGAGATCAAATAACTCAGACAGTAGCTTCCGTAGCCATACTGCCTCACAACTAGCTGAACAGGCTGCAACATATTCTGCCTCAGCTGTACTCAGTGCTACGCAGGACTGCTTCCTACTAAACCAAGAGATCACACCTAATCCCATACTGAAGCAGCACCCAGATGTGCTCTTCCTATCTGCAGCACTGCCAGCCTAATCTGAATCAACATAACCCTGTAGGTTAAAATTTTGATTCGCCTCATACCTGAGCCCATAATCCACTGTACCCTTCAGGTACCTCAGATAATGCTTTACAACAACCAGGTGAACACTCCTCGGATCCGTCAGGAACTGGCTCAATGTGTTCACAGCAAAGCAAATGTCTGGTCTCGTGTTCGTCAGGTACATCAAGGACCCAATCATCTGGTGATACATAGAGACATCAATCGGCTCAGATGAAGCATCACATAGAAGCTTCAGATTTGATGCCATAGGTGTGGCCATGGCCTTGCAATCCATCATCCCGAACCTCTTTGGGATCTCTACTGCATACTTCCCTTGTCCAAGGAAGATTCTATCTGCACTCTGCAACACCTCCATGCCAAAAACAAATAGTGCATCATTCCCAAGTTCTTCATCTCGAACTCGGTAGTAAGCTTCCGCTGCGTGTCGGCAATCAATCTATCTTCACCATACCAAGTTCTGCACATATATGATTTCCTATCATGTGTCTCAGAACCAAGTGGCTGCTCTACATACACTTCTTCTTCAACTACACCATTCAAGGAAGCTGTCTTGAATCCATCTGGTGTATCTTCTATTTCATCACTTTTATATTTCTCAATGCTGCCATCTGCAACATGCTTGATCTGATAGTTCCAATTGGAAGTCATAGCAAACTTCCCTTCATGTCTTAGGATTACATCCCAAACATCATTCTTCATGATCGACGGATCATGGCATTTCATTTCTTCATCCCAGATCCTGGGAACTTCAATATTTTCAATATCTTCAATAGATATCTTTGTTGCTGGAACAAAATGTTGTAGTTCTTCTTTTGTAGGAGATGGCATACGATCTTTCCTACACAACAAGTTAAATTGCATGATTAGAAAACATCTCATAGTTTTCATCTCATAGTTTTCAGAACAAATTCTTACACATAAAGAGATATGCCATACAGTCATGCAATTATCTTAGCCAATGCTTCAATACAACATTTATCCATATCCCGTAACTTTCTAGATGCCTTCCAATCTCTACCAGAACATTGTTAAGAGTGTGCACAACTCCCAACATGTCAGCAAAGAGGTTTCATTCTAGATAAGTAGCAATGGAATGTTGTACAGTGCCATAGGCCACTTACCCATGTATATTAGTAGTATACTGTTTATCAATGCAACTATTCTAATATGCACAATACATATCCTAAGTCTAGGAACATGAGTATATACATCATTGAACAATTTTATTTAAAATACTTATCTTTGTTTGTTCGTTGGGTGGACTCCTTCTGAGTCTTTGCTTCCTTGCAGGAGCTGCTGGAGTCCTAATCTGAAGTAGCTTCTTCTACACCTTTCTGTTGTGGAAAGATGGCCAACTCCCTCTGAATATCTGCATCCTTGCAGAAACTACTGAAGTGTGTTCCTTTGCTTTCTTGCAGGAACAACTGGAGTGTGCTCCCTCTTGATCTTTGCTTCCTGGATTACCTGTTCTTGAACTCATATTCATGCTTGGTCCCTATGCATGCTTATTAGTATCATGATTGTGTTATCTTTGTGATCTCATATAAAATCATACATTCATTAGTATACTATTAAAACACAATAATCTCAAGCATGTATAGTCATGATCATTTCAAACAGAAAATAATAAGCATTAGCATTCAAGGTTTATGTAGTATTCTTATGGTTAGTCAAATCATAAGAAGTATAACATGTCTAAACCTATAATCACTCAAACCTATGACTCTTCGGGTTAGTTGAATCATCAATCAAGATAAGAGATATATTATGCATAAAACCTGTGATTATTCAAACCTATACCTTCATGATTCTTCTGGTTAGTCATATCATCAATTATGGTAAGAAACATAATATGCATACAACCATGAATATTCAAACCTATGACTTCATGAATAATCATTATCAACAACACAACAGTATAAGATCCTAACCCAAGGTAGGAATCTAGCTTGATATAGGAAAAACATACCTGGATTAGCATGCTAGTTAGTTATGTCTAACATACTCACATGATGTCTTCTTGTTCTTCTTCAATGACTTGTGCTAGTAACCTGTATATCTCATAGGTTAACTATTACAAAACCAAGTTATACATACCTCGTAAATGGATCTTCTATAAGATCCATGACAATGGATGACTCTTTGTCCTCATGTCATCATGATCATATGTTCTTGAACTGGAACATGATTTTCCTTTCTTGGTGTACCTTTCATGTTAGTAGACAACATAAACCTCATACAACACCATAATGCATTAGTACAATCATAAATGTCAACACCCTAACCAATGAATATTTTCTATCATGCATTCATAATTTTGTTAAGGTGATACGACAAATCTAAAATCAAAATTGTACTAACCGTAATAACATGAAGACAAACATACCATAAACTTAATCATGGACAAATATCGAAACATACCTCGATGAGTCATACCTGTCGAGATCGCTTGTAATCTTCTTATGTAAGGCCTTAGCCTCATCTCCCTCTGAAACAGGAACTTCTTCACTCACGCAGATGATCAATCCATCTTCTTCTAGGATTAACCTAATCCACTTGATTTGCAAGAACTGGACCTGGAGCTGGATATGGGTTTGTCAGAGAAACCCAAAAAATTCAAACTTTGAATTTCAACCTTCTGACAGGATAGAAATATGTGTCTTGATGAGCTGATCAAGCTGGTATATTCAAGATTTGAAAACTGCAAAGTTTCACTCCTCAATTTTGCCTTTGAAACTTCCGGATTCACTGGACGTGACCTTGAACTGGGGTTTGATGAAACCCACTCTTCTGCCCGATCAAAAGGTTTGATCCAAAGCTCTAAGCTTCTATTTTTCTGAGGAGCTTCCAGTCGTGGTCACAGATTTCAAAAATTCCCATTTTTACAGAAGCCCTAATTTTCCACTTTTCTGATCAAAGTCCCGAACTAGGGTCTAATCAAGCCCGGCCTTCTGCCCAACCAAAAATTCTGATCTTGGTCTCTAAATTTCTATTTTGATGAGTAGCATCCAGCCGTGGTCTCGGATTACAAAAATTCCAACTTTCTACGAAGCCCTAAATTCCAGAAGCCATGAATGAAGGTACTCAAAAATAATTCTGTTTTGACAGAAATATGTACCTGATTGTTTCTGGTGTAACTCCAAAATTTTTGATCCAAAGGGTCTAAAAAAAGTTTTCTAAGATAGCATGACCTGTTATCTTTCCATCCTGACAGGTCTGACCTCAATTGGATTCTCTGAGAGAGAGATATGCCAAATGTCGCAACGTGACCTGTTTATGGGATAATCCAGGAGAGCGCACTTGTACGGAGTTCCACGTGTCACTGGTTTAACTTCGGCCTCTGAAAAAGTTTTCTGAGATATTACAGACTGTGTACTACCTGTCACTTTTTACTAAATTTCATTTGGAGCTTCCTAGCCCAAGATATGACCTTTTTCCCAAGGTCACCTGATTTTGACTCAGATCTGGAAGAGGCAGAAACCCTATATTGTACAGATCATAAATCACAAAGTACAATGAATTAGAGGTTTTCCTTTGGACACAAGGTACCTGGAGATCTTAGCTTCGGCCTGTAACAATTTCAGATCCGAAAACTTCGCCAAAACGGATTTATAGCGAAAGTGCTACGATGACTGTTTTTTGCTATATCAAGCCCTAGCATCGTAAGTGCAACAAGTGTCATACATGCCATATCATGCCTTCTTTCAGGCTAGCTCTGATACCATGTTAAATTTTCAGAATTTACTTCAATCTGATCTAGGATCTTAACTGATAGAACAACATGTACAGCATATCTACAGCATATCAATCATGGAGACAATAATGCAAGCACACAAGAGACACCAAGATTTACTTGGGGAAAACCATAAAGGTGAAAAACCCCAATAACTTCCTCAGAGATAGATAGAGCAATGATACAACTAACCATAAGAGATATACACAACCTAGCAGCAGATCCTCCTCCTCCATAAGTGCGCCACTCCTCCTTGAGTGCATGAGTGAGAAGTGAGTGTGTAAATAGAGTGCCTCCCGCACTCTATTTATACTTGACTTGACTTGCCTTTTTACCTAACTCATGTAGGCTCGAACTTAACCACATAACATAATGTTGAGTGGGCCGACCCCCAATAGGGTGGTCTAATAACCCTTTGACCCACATGACTTATACAGGGCCGACCCCAAAACAAGGTGGTCTAATAACCCATCAAGTATAAGTTACGACACTTACAATATAAATGACGACACTTCCGTATAGAGGAATAATAACATCTCTATAGGAATACAATATACATATATGCGAAATACATTCCGAAGTTACATATACATCAACAGGTGTTTGGGTGTTTGATAAATGTATTAATGTGTCCCATGTCCCCTCAATACCTTCCTTCCCAAATTCCAAATCATTTGGAGGTGTTTGGAACTATTTGTACACTACATTCCTAGAGTCGAAATAAGGTGAATTTGAGCACTTTTCTTTTAAGGGATATTACAATAAGGTTCCCTATATCTCTCCGATTATTTATTCTTATCCAAATCCCTAGTTAGGAGAGTTCAATGTCTCATCATTTCTTGCATGTTCTCCATCATATCGTTGGGATCTTTAACTAGTTCTTTTCCCTTTCTAGTTTTGGGCTCAGATCTAGAGGATGAAGCACTAATAGAATCGAAAAAAATTTGCTTCCCCAAAGAGGAAGCATTGGCTTCAACCCTTCTATCATTTTCCTAGGCTTCTTTGAGGTCTTTTGGGTTCTTATCTTTGATATGGTAGCCAAGGTAACCTTCAAATGAATTGAGATAATGAATCAACACTGCTTTCTCTTTAGTCCTAATGCCATCAGGTATGTTGGCCAATATCTTATCAAAACAGAGGTTCAATTTATGAACTGGCTCATTTTCTTTCTTCTTAATTTCAAAAAGTTGGTTCAAAAGGAAACAACCATCCAACTTGACAGACCACTCATGATTTAGCTTTTCAATGAAAGCGTCATATCCCATGACTGATGATGCGGGTAAGCGGTCAAACCATTTGTGAGCATCACCCTCTAGGGATGCGAAGAGACCTCTCATATAGACATCTTCTTCTTCATCCACATAGGCTTACATGTGAGCCCAGACAACCTCGATATGATCTTCAATGGAGGTTGCACAACTTCCACTAAATTTAGGAATATTTTCAAAATACTTATCGGGCATGTCATTAGGTGAACCAAGGATTTGGGAAAAGTCGAAAGGTGAAGCTTTATCTTTATTCCCAAATATACGAACAACCGGAGTGTTATTTTGATTATTATTAGCCGAAGGAGTTTGAGTAGTTCTAACAATCGAATTTATTTGATGAGATGGAGAGGTAGGAGGAACCTGATTAGTTGAAGGATATCCAAAAATGCGATTTGGAGATTCAGAAGAATTCACGATTTTCCAAAAGAAATCAGATAATTGAGCTTTGGGATCTATTCGATGATATTTAAGCGGGGTTCCTTCTAATTGAATCTACTTCTAAGATCATAAGGATGTATATGAGGTCATTCTTCCACAAAGTAACGTTTAGGAGTCGTTAGGTAAACTATAAATCTCGTCTACCGAAAGATATATCGTATAATAGCAGGGAGAGATGAGTGAAATGAGATGTCTATGTATGATTTAAAGACACGAATGGTAACCATTCAGAAATAAAACCGATGCGATAAGATAACAAATACACACAGACACCTAAGGTAAGCCTCTACCTCCCCGACAATGGCGCCAAAAATGTTGTCAAAGAGAACGGGGGTAAAGTCAAAAGATAAATGTCGAACCAGGGTAAGCCTCTACCTCCCCAGCAACGGCACCAAAAATGTTATCACACAACTTGTAGTTGCCCTAAAAGGTGATCCTATCCAGGATGCCAGAGGTGACCCAAGAGAGCCTCGATTCCCAATATGGATTGGTTGTCACGCTAATCGATGCACTCTTTGCTTCTTGCTATCCAAGCCCTGGATAACAAAGGGGTTGATCTACTCTCAGAGAGAGAGATACAAATCAATCACTAGATAAAGATGTTCAATAATGGATCTATGGTGAAGGATGATGAACCCTAGATTTAAGGAAAAGAGCTATTGTAGAGGCTTGGGGAAGATGAGATATGAAAGTTGATTAGTTCAATTACAGTAACTCAAGATTAAAAGTGAATTCTAGGATGTGGGTGCTAGAGTAAATTATCAAAATCAATTGCCTTGGGAAACGTGTACTAGGAATATGAAAAATGGCCCCAAGGAGTAGATATGACAAGTTAGGGGAGTCCTAGCACAGGCTGGTAGTAGATCTGACAGTGTCTAAGCTCACAAGCCAAAATGAGACTCAAACAACTAAGAAAAAGTGGCAAAATCAAGGAGGGAGCAATAGGTAGAGATCATTGCCTAGGGACTTGAAGTAGATGGAGTCTTCCAAGGGTGACACCCTTGAGGACCCACTTGGGGCTAGGAATTAAGTGAAAAACCCATAAATATTTTGCCCAAATTCCAAATTGAATGAGCTAGGGAATTTTTATAAATTTTAGGAGTTAGGGTTTGAATGAAATGGACAAATAGGTAAGCTAAAGAAACAAATACGCACCTTGTGAGCATTCCTCAATGATGAGAATGAATGTCAGAATGACAAGGATTACTCCCGCAAAGATCAAATGAAATCTTGGTCACTTCTCTTTCTCCAACGAATTTCCCAAGTCCACAAGTGTGCTCCTCTCTCTCTGCAAAACCAAGGAGACAAACCTCAATCAGTAAACAAAATGAGGGTAGATGCAAGTAAGAAGTAAAAGATAGAGAATAATTGGTGCAAAGACAAAATTACTCCATGTGTAACTAAGATCTGACATAAAGAATCAGGGTGGGTCTCCCCAACCAATGCGTCCCTCCCTCAAAATCGCCCCCTTCACTTGCAAATCGAAATTATGGTACAAAATATGCAAGATAGCTACCAAGATATTTTAGTGCAATGGAAAATTAGTTTCAATCATCATAGCCAAGCATCCAACCCAAGATCAGAATAATTCTCACAAAATATATCTTTGTATTCCAATAGCTCAGAGCCAAAAGTCCCCTTTTGAAATGAGGGGTGTCTCTTCCTTAAATATGAATGAGAGAGACCAAAACCCTAACCACTTTTCAAATGAGTGGTGGAGATCAAAATATATAACAATAATAATCAACGACTAAGATGAGCCGAAAATACAATACATGGATCAACTCAAAAATAGAGGGGGCGCACTCACTAAATCACCCAAGGGGGACGCACCACATGATAAGTGACTAATACACATGACATAAGCACATGGTGGGGCTAGGAGGTAATCATATCCTTCAATATCATGGCCCCATGGCACAATAACAAATAATATGACAATAGAACATCATAATGTGACCATAAGACCAAATCATGGCCCCTCAAATACACAATAAAATGCCCAAAATGATGAATATTGGGACGTGTAGACCCCAGTGACGTCGGAACAAGGGATATAAGGTGTGGACATCATCATAAAAATATCCCGGACCAATATCATGCCATTTAATTAACCCACTAAGCCAGATTGGTTTCCTCAATGAGCCATTCCTTTGCCGGAAAACCACCTCTGAAAGTACAAAAATGTCTGTAACTCACTTCCAAGTGTCCCGAACAAAACTATGATTGTACAAAAATGTATGAGGATGGGGTAATATGGTAATAATGACTGGCTGGACCCCCATCTCTCTCTGTAGAGACCTAGGAAAACGTGTTAGCTCAATGAAAGTGTTGGACAAGCCATTTTTGCATGGAAAACTGGAGAAAAGTGGTAATATGATCATATCATCACTTGTAAATGCCTGGAACTTATAACTGAGTGCACCAATGAGCTCATGATTCTCAAATCAACTACGAATGAGTACTCATACACCATGTGACCATCAAAAAGTACCTCTGTAAGCTCATCCATGCCCGAAATAATAAAAATAATGGTCTATAAATAATAATAATCATAAAGATCCATCAAACCATCATCTGAAAAGGAAGTATGAAGCATGGAACCATAAAATGGACACATATGGGCCATGAATAAACCATCTCAATCACTGTCTGCCCAAACTGATCCCGGACCCTGTGGTTGACTTGGTCAAACTAAGTTGACCAGGTAAAAAATGATCAAAATGATGATCCAGATCACAAATAATTGTTGCTACAAGTACAAAAGGTTACTATATGCTCCTTCAATTATATCAGTAGCTAAACTAAAGCATAGAATGATGTTTAACTGGCATAAGCATGCAAATAATATAAATAATATAAGTCTAGATCAAAGTAAATAACTACTATAAATATGATTTTCATGTGTATAATCATTTACTCACCTGAACAATTTGCTAACCATGGGTGAGGGTGGAAAAAGGCTAGGCTAGGGAAAGGACTCAACAAGCTCAACACTGTAATCTCTTGGATGAAGGAACCAGGGAGACCACCTACACATATACTGGATATAAAATAACACAATGAATGGCGGACGACGGTGTATCGCAAATGGGTAGAGTGATGAGAATGATTCCAATAGACTCTAGACAAGCAACCTTTTAGCAATTTATTTATTTGTCAGCTTTCACATTCAATATTTAACATTTATATCACTTTATAGATTTTCACTAGCTAGACTCCGAGAGCAGGTGCCCTGAATAGCTTGGTGGACCTCAAATAATGACTCGGTATGACCTCCATTGCCCGCGATCGTCCATAGGTGCGATGGAGTGACCACCATGTTTCCCTGAAGGGGAAAACTACCTTACATCATACAAAGGATGAGTGCACGTCCCTTGGCCACTGCCTAGCTAGTATAGATACGCATGGTAGTGTTTAGCAACACTGTTTTTGCTAACTAAGCATCCCTTAGATATAGCATTTATGATCTGATGCTCTAGCGTTTAGCAACACTGTTTGTAGGAATGCTTGGTTTCGAGGACTATAGGAGAACAACCACTATGACTAATATCACACACTCCAGAGCTGAGACACAATGCAAACTGGGAATCTATTCAACACAGAGGTCTAGGTGGGGGAAGTCCTCTAGATCACTAACTAAGGTGCAAATCGAGATAAAACCAAAACTGGAAGATAACGGATGGACGAAGAAAATGAATAATGGTGCCATGGATAGTAAAGGCCCTAAAATAAGGGAATGGACATGTCAGTACTTCATATAGTAAGGGTAACCAACCACTTCTATTCTAAACAACAAGTAAGTATCAAATAAGACAGAGCCAGTAACCATCATAATATACCAAGTCATAAACTACCTAGATAAGAGGAATAGCACATCAACAACCCATATGTACCAAAATATATCTGCTGGATCATATACCTGAGTCCCTGATCTAAAATACCTGAATCACACTGAAGCACTGCATCTGAATATAATATGGGCACTATCATCAATATGCTCTGGATGATAGAGGAATGTCTATCTCAGTCACCGACCTGGAGTCATGGGGCTCAGTCCTGGCATGAGGCTATAAATGTACAAGCTCTAGATCCACTGAATGTATAGGAGTGATCATCATAATGTTGTTCATCATCAAATGATCTCATCAAAATGTGTAAAGGACTGGCTCAAAAAATATACTGGAAATTGATCTATAATCATGGTAGCCCAACTACTATGGATGTGATAACAGGTACTTAAGAGTTAGTTAAGATCAACTTTGTCTAAAATGTCTTTAGGTAAAGTGTGTTTCTTTAGTGTGCATTAGTATGCATTCACTACAACAAATTTGGATTTTAATGGGGATTGTCTTCCGCCCCCAAAATTCACTTTAGGGGGCAGTTTTGGCTTTGGAGGCGGTCTTTACAAAAACCCCCCCCAATAGCACCGATGCTAAATTTTTTTACTTTTAGAGGCGGTTTTGGAAGAGATCAAAACCACCCCTAAAAGTGACTTTTGAGGGCGATTCTAAAACCCCCTCATAGACACCTATGGGGGCGGTTTCGAACCCCTCCTAAAATTCTTTATTACAAACCTTTGGGGGAGGTTACAAACCCCCCTCGTAGGTTCCTATGGGGGCGGTTCTAAACCCCCCCTAAAACTTCATCTTACAAACCTTTGGGGGCGGTCTTAATAAAACCACCCCCAATAGAACTGACGCTAAAAGTTTGTACATTTAAGGGCGGTTTTGGAAGAGCTCAAAACCGTCTCTAAAAGTGAATTTTGGGGGCGGTTCTCCCCCTGCCCCCCAAAAAAGTGACTTTTAGAGGCAGTTGTAAACCCCCCTCGTAGACACCTATGGGGGCAGTTCAAAACCCCCCCTAAAAGTCCTTATTACAAGCCTTTGGGGGCAGTTACAAACCCCCCTCGTAAGTACCTACAAGGGTGGTTCTAAACCCGCCTCGTTGTAACATACAAGGGCAATTTCGACCCCCCCTCGTAGTGACATATGAAGGTGGCTTAGAACCCCCCTCATAGAAACATACAAAGACGGTGTGAAACCCCCTCTATAGCCATAATAAATCATAATAAAATATATTTTATTAAAAATACCAATATTTCAATATCAATAGGGTACAAAGGAATCGAACCGCCAACCTCCTACTTGTAAGGCAAACACTCTACCATTGAGCTAGCACCCTTTAAGAATTAGGGAAATGAGCAATATTAACACCCATATTGCATTATTTTTAAGTCTAAGAAAAGACAATAAGAATGTTCAGGAGATGATTGTAACAGGATATCCACATGTACCCAAATATCTACAGATTATCATGCAAGAGCAACCTGCTCTTTGCAATCCTCACAAGGCATAAGAACTATAATTCCAAACTTTTCGATTACTTACTAAAACAACAAAAATGCTGAAAAAAATTGCATACAATTTGCAGACACAAATTTCAATCATGTGATATGCATTTCATAACATAGTGAAGTGATTCTTATTGTAGACATGACATATTGATGCAGTTGAGGAGCTCAATAGTTAGTGCATGGAAGGCCAATATTCAAGACAAATCATCTTCCTTGTTTGTCTCTTCCACTATGATAATTTATTTACTTTGTTCAATATAGACAATATTAATAAACTAGAAGACGAAACGTTTGTATCCCTTAACTAGATGATAAATGCCATATCATGAGATTGTGAATACTTGAATAGTCGGTTGCTTGAATATTTTGCTCAACTTCTTCAAGTTGTCCATACATTGTGATACATTTTCATAAACTTAATGGGAATCTAGAGTTGATTCATTGCTAATATAGACATGTTAATGTTTGTGTGAATGAATATATTCTTTTTTTTTCTTTTTTTTTTCTGGGTTCCCTAATATTTAATTTGAACAAGATAGTGAATAAGCAATCTATTTTTGGGTGTATGTCGTGATCCCTACTCATCGGTTGGCTCAGCAAGAACAAATGGCTCATAAACTAGTCAATAAAAATACAGATGGCTTACCTCATGTATTAGTGTTGCAAAAAGTAATGTTTCAGCCTCAGTTGTTAGATGTCAAGGTGCTACATTTACATGACCTGAACAAACAATTGACTTTTACCTGTTAAATGAAATACTTATGCCAAAAAATAAGTTTTTGAAGGATAAAACTATAGCAGATAACAAATTTCAATTGAACATGTTTGAGATGATACATAAGCATGCAACTTACCTACAATTGCATGGCCCCATTGATCATGCTCACATGCCACAGCCCAAGCCAGAGTATTCCGAGTCATTGTCCTTGCCGTTACTAGGAGTACTAGATCAGCATTAGCAACACCTTCTGCAGATGTATATATATTTAGTCAGGATAAGTAGTTTGTCATGGATTGGAAGAAACATAACAACAATAATTGCACTTCAAAAGAGTAGTGTCATCGATTGAAAAAAATACCAATAATTGAGCTTCAAAATACATATAATTCTAGGCACCTAAATTTCTAGAAAACGGCAGGAAGGGTCCACAACATATCACACATCCTTACACAAAAAGTTCACCTTATAGGTAATATAATTCATGCATGGAATGCAAGAAAACGACAAAGGAAACCCATCTTCTTACCATCAACATACTACCAAACAATAAGCTTAGGATATTTTCCATACACATGGTTTCATTCGTGCTAGTAAGGTTGTGCCAGTAAGTGAGGTAGGTAAAGTGATTCCCAAAACTCACCCATTCTAGGGAAGTTGCCAACTTGGAATTGGAATAATGACACATGACTATATGAATAATGCAAGTTTGCAAGTCACCATAGTAAAATTAAATATAGCAATTAGTCAATTAAAACGATTTAATAATCAAATCATAAAATGCTTGTTGAAGAAGTTAGAACTGAATTCTTTTTTGCATAACCGGGATAAAATTTCAATTTTTTGCTCACTGTTCAGTGTTGCCATGATATGGTGATTGAATTCCACATACTTTAATAATTCTTTTCTATTAGCATTTAGTATCTAGTATGTACTAATTTTGAATCTACCTATCAGTTTATAGAAATAATAAAATTATAACCTCAATATTCCAAGGAATTTGGGACGCTTTGCAATATGCCTCATTCCTCAATATTCTTAGTTTTGTTCTTGAATATTCTGAGTTCTGAGTTCTCATGCTAATCCTATAAAATTCTTGAGTTAAAAAATTGAAAATGCATTCACTGTTCACTTGTTGGTTTTTAGTTAATGCTTGGAACAACCTTCAATTCATGCTTTGAAACATCCTTTAGTATTTAATTCATGCTAATCCTATTACATTTCTGAGTTCACCAAGCGTGAGTGAAGTAAAGTTCATGCTTATCCTATGAAGCCATGCTATTTTTGTTTACTTCACCAAGAATGAGTGATGATTCTGTTTAAAATGCACACATACACTTTGAGTTGAAGGTTCTTTCGATAACCAAGGATATTATGGGTTTCTCAGGGCTGTTGATCTAGACAGAGGAGGTCCAAAACAATTATGGGTCAAACAGAGGCTGTCCAAAAGTCACAACAATTCTCAGTTCTAGGTTCTCACTACAACTTAAGACTTTAAAATTTAACTGGGACTCATACATATACTACCCTATGGGAAATGATAAATCTGAAACAATGAAATATCACAAGAATAGAATATGAAATCCCACAAGAGATTAACTGGTACCAAGCACCTCATTTTACCTCAATCGATCCTCAATGCATTTCACCCTCCCAACAGAACTATTGATACCAATGATTTCCTTATATGCTTTTTATTGGGTTCCTAGGGAATGAATTTATCAACATGGCACTTGAGAACAAGCCACATTAAGAGGAAAGAAGGTTATGAAGAATTGTGAGTGGTTTCTATCCGAAGTGTCTACTCTCTAGTGATTTCCCTAAGTTGTATCAGAGCCAAGTTTTTTATTTAACTGCCAGAACTACAATAATGAGAATGTTCAATGGTACCAAAGCATTCTAATTTTGTGATGTGTGTATAAGCATACAAGGGTATGTTACAGATGAAATCAAAACTTAGATAGTTATCACATTGTAGAGCATGAAATGCAAGGATAATTACTAAGTGGTATTCAATCAAGGAGTCTCATAAGAATTATTGTACACAATTAGTGTGTATAGCATCAAATGCATGTCAACATTATATATCAAATCCAAACCTTACTGAACTCCACCCGATATCCATTTGGTATGCTACAGAGGTTAACAACCAGCCTCTGTAATTGTTCTAGGTATAGAAAGAATAAATGCTAGAGATTCAAATAGAAATGAGGTATTTTAATCCAAAAAAATACCAATAGAAAATGCAAAAGTTTTAGAAGAAAGAATATCTGAGTGACTTGTTATTTACTGTAAATATTATTCGTTGGTAGACTTACATCATCCTCTGTAATTGTTCTCGGTACAGATCCCACAAAAATTTTGGCAAAATTCCCATCTGCCGAATCTGTCAAATTCAAAATAACTATATGATTTTCTTGCAAAATAGCCAAAACCAACTATATCGTCAAAAAGAAAAAGAAAATTTCTATAGTTAATGGCAATACACAATCAGGAACAACATTCCAAAGGAAACACTTAGCAAAAACATTTGACAACAACAGTAATAAATGAGAGCTTGAAATATTGCGGAAGTCAAGTCATCTCAAAGGCATGCAACAAATCAATTCTTATAATAACAATCAAAGACCACAATCCTCAACCAATAATAGTTAAACATCCTTGGAGTTGGGTTCCAGAACTACATAGTGATGTCTATCAAATTAACATGACTCCATCATAGCCAAAGTTGTACACCACCACCCTATGACAACCCAATTTCCAAATAACACTGCACTTCAAATTCAAGCCTCAAAACTAATATGTACAGAATCAACCGAAGACTCCATACATCAAACTCATGGCCTGGTAGTTCTCAAAACCACAGGACCAACATCCCTTATTCATTAGAATTGTTATAATAAAATGTCAAAAACTGTTGGAGTTAGATCCCATCATAGATTAGGAAAGTTGCATTTCCAAGCTCTTCTTGGGGATCTATATAATGTTCAAACTTCACAATTCTTTTCTTGGAAATGGAAATGTGGACACTGGTGTAAGGCTCGAAGTATTAAGGCACCCACTGATAAAATTTGCTAGGTTTGCTAAGAATTGAATGTTAGTTAAATTATTGTGTTCAACCAAAAGAAAACATAGATATTTCATAAGACTGAATTACATCATTTATAATTGCATACAACTCCAACGGAACCAAAAATTGGCCATTACAAACCTATCGCAACCAGAAAACACTGGCTTTCATATTCAAGACTGACCTTGATGGTGGGTTCTTCCTTCTAAGTGCTGGGGCAACCTCGAGTGAGCAAGGGGGTTGCAGAGTGATCAAGGGTTCTTGTTCATGGTGCAAGGTGTTTTACACCAACCTGGATCCTCGCTAGACAGTTGTTTTATAAGTAACACATCGCCATGAATCCATATTTTCTGTCCAGACAAACTTATCTCAGAATAAATATTTGCAAGGCACTCAAATCTTGAATCCAAAGATACAAAGCCAGAGTATTTGTAAACCAGGGATTTAAGAAAAAACAGGAATTTGAAAAAAATAAAACCAGCTACCTTTCAAATTAATTAAACCCTAATATAGGTGATTTCAGCATAAAGAACATAAAGCTCGAAGGCGTGGGAGAAAGTAACTTGGCAGCGGCTAGGTTTTCAAACACATCATCTTCAAGGTTTCAAACGCATCATCTTCTGTTTCCCCGTTTTTAGTCCTCTCCACACCAGAGAAGTATGGCCAGCTCTAGTGGAAAGAGAGTATGTATAGTGGGATTGGGATGGGCGCCAAAGGAACAAGGTCGGGGGAAGGCACCAATTGTTTTGAATTTCATAAAATGTTTTGATTTGTTATATATTTGTTTTGTTTTTATTTTTATTTTTTAAATAAATATATATGTTTTTGTTTTGTTTTATTCTTAATTTTTGTGAAGTGGGAAATTGGTTTAGTAAATTACGGTGTTTATCTAAATTAATTTTATGTTAAATTAAAATACTATTGTTATTATTTATGGGAAAAACAATTATATTGATGACAAAAAATTATTACAATATTTATAATAAAATTAACAATATAAATGATTTTTTTAACATTAATGTAGATACAATAAGATATAACATTATCGTTTACACTATTATTTAGGATTTCCTTTAACTATATGAGCTTCTTTGTCCATTCTCATGGGGGTAATCATCTAATTTTAGTATTATTGTGACAATTTTAAAACCAAATGGAATCTCTAGTAATTAAAATCCTAAAGTTCATTGGTTGATATGGCTCAAAATCTAAAAACGAATGGACCAAATCCCAACTCTAATAGCCCATTAAAATGCGCTTGAGAAGAAATTCGTTACCTTTGCAAAAATAGCTATGGTTGAAATATTTACAAGTAATTGGCCAAGCCCAAAAATCGTGGATAAATAACTCCATGAGTAGCAGATCCCTCATATGAAGGGGGGGTTAGACCCTCTATTATTTCTATGCAAATGGATTTTGCACCTTCTTCTTTGAGATAAACCTTGGTTAAGGAAAATGTTCTAAAAAATGATCCATGGTTTATGGGGTCGTGTTATATGTATTTGAGTAGGTGAATGTTTTATTTCAAACAAAAATAAGAATCCCAACCACATTACAAGGTTGGGTAACACTTCAACATGTATCTCTATTTGTTTGGATGATGAAACATACAAATCCATTGGAAACATATTCAGTAAATATATAGACAAAGTCAAAGTTCTTGCTCGACAATAGATGCATATGATTGCATCTAAGTGGAGGTTGATCAAGGTAAAGGCCTCCTAAAGTATTGCAAGCACCTATTGGAGGGAAGAACGGAAATATGTTGATGAAATTGTGTGGTTGGGGGAGATTCAATTGGCACATGGAATAGACTGGTTCAAAGTTTCTCTTATAATTTGTCAAAATTAGATTTTAAGAAGATAGATTGGAGTGGTTTAAAAACCCTTCTAATGAAAGTTACATAGTGTGTTTGGGCACACTGCCATGTTTTTAAACAGTTGAGAGATTGAGGGAAATTGGTGGTGGTCCAAATTTTACAAATCATTCTTGAAGTCCATAATATTTATGTGGGTGAACCTATCAAACAAAGTAATCACACGGGATTTTCTAATGAGATGCACATGGAAAGGTCCTAGTATGTGCCCTCTATGTAAGAGTAAACCAAAGACAATATATCATTTTCTAGTTGGATGTTGTTACTCCAAGGAGGCATAGGAAACGTCAAAGTCATTGATTGGGGGAGGAGGCATTTGGGAAGGAAACTCAATTGGAGAATCTCACAAAACCTAGTTAGAGGAAAATTAGATGGTTGCTAAACATAATATTTATTTTCAAACTTATAACAAATAACAACCAACACTTGTAATAATTGAAACAAGAGCCTCATGCAAGCTCATCATCATGGAGGCCACCAATGTCATCCCTTTCAACTAGAATGAAAAATATCCCAGTGCACCCAACAAACCAAATAAACTCAAGAGTGCAAGTTGAGGTGTTATTCGAATGTAAACCTGAGTCATTAAGTAAAAACCACATGCACACTATCATTGAGCCAAGACAAGAACAAACAAGTCGAAAGGATGTCAGGCCAAGGTCCAAGGGAGTGGATGTCTAAGCAAGAGAAAAATGCAGGTCTTGTCTTCAACTGATAGTAGATATGAATGTGGGTTTGATGGTAGAGATGGGCCTCAAGTCCACATGAGGCAGACTAATAATCCAACCACAATTAGTAGATATGAATGTGGGTTTGGTGGTAGAGATGGGCCACAAGTGCACATGAGGCCAACTATGAATCCAACCACAGAGTGTGGGACAATAAAAGAGAAATGCTAGGTCAAATTCCCATGAGTTGGAGGAGAAACATTGTTATGCAAGGCCAATTATTAACATAACAACAATTTGAACTCAAATTGAAATTGCAAGGATGAATATTTAGACTTAAAATGAAGGTTTGTGTGATTTGTTAAGTGGTCAAATAAATGGGTTAGGGTTGATCTCAACACCCCACCTTTAACAAAGAAAGACGCAGGTAAGGATGGGTTTAATATCCAACGCCCATAGGACTAAAACATCGCATAAGGATGTATGAGTGAGTTCACCAATGAACCAGTAATCCAACCACTTTATACATGAGGGCTTGCAATAGAAACGACTATAAGGAAAAAAAAAACCATCCAGCTCAAAATGGTACAAACATTACCAAGACAGAGTAATTATAGAAGATACATAACTATATTATAGAGAAGAGACATAACTAACTAACGTCTTTGGTGGAAGGTACTTGGAATGGGAGCTATGATTCGCGGAGGAGTGGTGAAACCCTAAGGTGTAGGAGGCAGAAAAATGACAAAGTATTTTCGCTCCAGGGAGCGTGGTCTGATCGTGGTAGGTGTGTGGTGGCCGTGGCTCTGACAGATCTGACGGATCTGTGCAGGGGCCCTCTCCCCAGGCCGCCCACGATGGGGACTCACAACCCCAAGATGCCACAGCCGATGGGTGATTTGGTAAGCCCATCCAATGCTGAAATGAGTGAAGCTGAGAAAGGACCCACGCGGAGGATGGGGCCGAGAGGATGCCTCCCCAAAACCTCGAACATTCCCGCAATGCATATCAGATCAGAAAAGATCCGGGAAAGGATAGAACAATGGCGGGAGAAAGCCCTAATTGGAAAATTTATTGGAATTGTCCCAGAGAAAGGGATTTAGTAAGCTGGATCAAGACTACATGGAAACCCAAAGGGCATTTTGACCTACAATTGGGAGCCAAAGGCTTTTTCACCATTATTT
This sequence comes from Larix kaempferi, assembly GCA_027924585.1. NCBI lineage: Eukaryota > Viridiplantae > Streptophyta > Pinopsida > Pinales > Pinaceae > Larix > Larix kaempferi. The sequence goes on from BSBM01000372.1 coordinate 31,262,121, forward strand.
TCTTCAACATTGAGGATCGTGATCGAATTCTGGAAGGAGGCCATTATTTCTTCTTCTCTATTGGTTTATACCTCAGACCATGGAAGGAAAGGTTTAATCCGGAGACTGAGGATGTAAAAATTGCCCCCATCTAGATCAAGCTATTCTCCCTTCCCTGTGAATACTGGGATATGGAGATCTTGCAGGATATCGGCAATACCATTGGTGAATTCGTAAAAGTGGCAGACCGGACCAAACAACAAAGATATACAGCGTATGCTCGGATATGCGTTTATATGGATCTGTCAAAAGGACTTCCTGAGGCGATCAGTCTAAACTGGTAGGATGAGGAATGGATCCAGCCGTTGGATTATGAGCAGCTTCCGTTCCCGTGTCGGCAGTGTCATGTTTACGGACATCTAGGTAGGAATTTCCCTTGGGTAAAGTCTCACCCCCCTCCTCCTAATGGTGACCCTGTCGGTGAAAAGAATAAGGAAGGGTTTATGCAGGTCCGCAACAGGTGAAGAAGTAAACCAGTAGGTCAAAACAAAGCAGTAAAGGAGCCTCAAGGTAAAAGGATTGAATCCAGCAATCCCTTCCAGATCCTAGAAGAACAACGGGAAGATGGGGAGAATGGAAATAATACTGGGGCAGCGAACTTGAAACAGATGGAAGCAGTAACTGAGGAAAACGAATAGAGTTAGGAATTGGAAAATTTGGTAGAGCTTATGATAGAGGATGGAGATGAGGAAATGGAATTAGGAGAACTTAATCTCGATGAGATTGAGAGAGAATGTGAAAAGAAAGGGAAAGGGTATGTAACTTGAAGCCAATTGGAACTTCTTCAAGCAGCCATCATCAATTCAAAAGTCTCTAGACAATTAGGGATAGCCTCTAATCCGCAGAAAGGAAGCAAGAGGAAATCCCCGAAGGAATATTTGAAAAGAGGCAGGAAGACGAATAAGCAAAGAATAACAGAAATAGGAGTCAAGTTAATTGAGTCTAGCCAGTACCCGACTATACTAGCAGCTTTCTCTGAAGTCAATAAGGTTATTCAATGAAGTTAATCTCTTGGAATGTTAGGGGTTGCAATCACCCCAGAAAGATCAAGACCCTAGCAAGAAAGATAAAACAGGAAAAACCGGATATTCTTTTTCTTCAAGAGACCAAATGCAGCTCCCAATTTTTGGAGCGTATGAAATAGAAGATCTGGAAAGGAAGCGATTATATGGCTATTGATGCGGTCGGAATGGCGGGTGGGTTGGCAATTCTGTGGCAACCTGATTCCCTGTGCCTATCGTTCTGGTGGGCTAATCAGTTCTCTCTGAGCGCTATGGTCACTGATCGGGCTTCTGGGTTCTCAGGGCGACTGATGAATATCTATGGTCCCAATGCTTTCCATCATAAATCTTCTTTTCTCAATTACTTATCTTAGCTGAAGGACCTAGCTACCGAGGGAACATGGATTATAGGAGGATATTTCAATCTGATCTTGTCTCTTGAGGAAGAAAAAGGAGGGAGGAGGGTCCTAGATAAATTTCAGGAAGGCTTCAGAGATTTCATTGCCCAAATCCCTCTTGTGGACATAGAGACCAGCAATGGCCTTTATACCTGGAACAATAAGCGAGGGGGAACTCATCTTGTTGCCTCAAAAATTGACCGCTTTCTGACCATGGAGGATCTTGTCAGAGATGGGGGGGAGACCCACGCTTTAGTCCTTCCTTTGGTTGGCTCCGACCATTAGCCCATTTGCCTCCAATGGGAATGGTCCAAAGCATCCTTATTGAAACCTTTCAGGTTTGAGCAATTCTGGCTTGAACATAAGGATTTAAAAGAGATGGTGGGCCAATGGTGGTAGGAAATTGTGCTACCTAGGGGAACCAGAATGTATCAATTCCAACAGAAATTAAAATCTCTAAAAGCTAAAATCAAAACTTGGAATAAAGCGTACTTTGGGCACATTTTTCAGGATAAAACTAAGTTGGTGGCTGAGCTCGAGATCCTACACAGGAGAGGTATGGACGAGGGGTGGACTGATGGACTCAAAGAGCACGAATACAATCTTCTGAATCAGCTGGAGGCCAGAGAAAAGCAGGAAGAGATATACTGGAGGAAAAAATATAGGAACCAGTGGCTTCAGGAAGGAGACAGAAATACTAAATTCTTCCACAACTTTGTGATTCATAATAGGCTCAAATCCAAGATTTATAAGCTTCGTAAATATAATGGTAACCAAGCTGAGTCCAGGCAGTAAATTGAAGATGAGCTTGTTCACCACTTTGAAGATATTCTGAAAGAGGATCGCGTGGATCGAAGTAACGTTATTAGCCAGATAACCATTCAGATCCCCAGACTGATTACTAACGAGCACAATGGGATCTTGAATAAACCTGTTACTTTGTAGGAGGTTGAGGAAGCTATGCAGCAGATGGCTTTGGGTAAAGCCTCGGGCCCTGATGGTTTCACCACTAATTTCATCCACTTTTTCTGGGACCTTATTAAACAGGAGGTTGCGGATATTGTGGAAGAATCTCGTAGAAGTCGGGGAGTCTTGAAAGCTTTCAATGCCACGTTTCTGACCCTTATTCCAAAAGAAGAGGGGGTTGAGGTGCCTAACAAATTTCGCCTGATTGCGTTATGCAATGTTATCTACAAAATCATCACAAAAGTGGTGGCCAATCGTTTAAAGCCCCTGCTCCCTGTCCTAATCAACCCTGAACAGTCAGGTTTTGTTAAAGGCCGGCATATTCTTGTTGGTATTATCCTGGCTCATGAAACTATCCATTCCTTAAAGACTACTAAGAAACGCGGTATGATGATAAAACTTGATATTGCAAAAGCCTATGATAAATTAAGCTGGAAATATATGAAATGTATGATAGAGGCTTATGGGTTTAATGAGGACTGGGTTAGTTGGATCATGAATTTGGTCACTACTCCCTTCTTTTCGATTCTGCTTAATGGTTCTCCTACTAGGATTATACATTTCTCTCGTGGCATAAGGCAAGGATATCCCCTCTCCCCTTTTCTCTTTATCCTTATGGTAGAAGGGCTTGGCCGTCTTATCCATTCCATGGTGGTGGACGGGGATATCAGAGATCTGAACCTTCATGAGGGAATGATCAAGCAGACTCACCAACAATTTGTGAATGACACTATGTTAATGGGGCACCCTTCAGTCCAAGAATCCCATGCCTTTAAAAAGAGCCTAAAACTTTTTGCAAAGGCCTCCGGGCTTGAGGTAAATCCTGATAAGTCTCGGGTTTTCTTCTTTAATACTCCCTGTGTTACGCAGCGAAACATTATTCGCATTTTCAACTTTTCTAAAGGTACCCTTCCCACAAAATTCTTGGGGCTCCCCTCACAGAGGGCACCATTCGTGGGATCTCCTGGCAGGATCTTCTGGATCGCTTGAGAAGCAGACTTAATAGTTGGATTAACAGACCTTTAAATTTCACCAGCCATCTCACCCTGGCTAAATCTGTCCTGCAAGCTATGCCGACTTACCTCTTCTCCTTACTTTATGCTCCTAAGTCGGTCTTGAACGAAATCAGGAGCATCCAACGTAACTTTCTGTTGGGGGGCAGGGCAACTAAATCAAAATTTGCTCTGGTCAGATGGGACATTGTGTGCAACCCAAAGGTTAAGGGTGGTTTGGGGCTCAGGGATTTGGAGGTCGTCAGCGACATTCAGGGTTCCAAATTATGGTGGAGATGGTGTAACCACAATGATGAACCATGGGTGCAACTTTGGCATGTCAAGTATGCCAGGAATTATCCTACCCAGCAACTGATCAAATACAATGCTGACATTGGGGGTTCCCATCTATGGACTAAGGCGCAGAAAGGGCGGAAGTTGGTTCAGGATCATAGCTTTTGGGAAATTGGGGATGGTGAGTTGGCGAACTTCTGGGAGGAATCATGGAATCAATTCCCCAAACTTGGGTCTGATCAAAGGTGGCATAATCCAAGGGAGCATGGCCTGACCAAAGGAAAATGTAAGGTCTGTCACTATTGGACCACCCCTTCTTCTGAGACTTTCAGAACTTGGTTAGATCATCAGTGGTGGATAGGGATTATCAGTGAAGATGAAGGCAGAGTTTTGGGGAATTACTTCAAGAAAGATACATCCGTAAAAGAACTGGGCCTGATAAACTAATATGGGGATACAAGCAGAAAGGGGTTTTCAGTATCAAGGAGGCGTATGAGTTGCACACTACCAGTGAAGTTGATGATGAAGCTCTGTGGAAAATATTATGGAAGATGAATCCTTGGCCTAAAATTGGGACTTTTTGCTTGCTAATCATGTGGTAGAGAATCCTAACCGGTGACAACCTCAAGAAACATGGAATTCAAGGACCCTCCTGCTGTCCCCTGTGCAAAAATAGTGAGGAAACTATCGGACACTTGCTAGATGGTTGTGAATTTTTATCTTTACTTTGGGACAGAGGTGCCTCGATTTTTTGAAAAAGTGATTGGGCGCGTGTTCAACCTGACCAGACTATCTGCAATTGGAATAACGAAGCTTTCAGCAATCCTATTTTATCCCTGATATGGCAGATGTTCCCTGGTACGGTATGCTGGAACCTTTGGAAGGAAAGGAATGGGAGGATATTCAAGGAGAAAAGCAAACGTAAAGAGGAAGTTTGGGAGATGTTGGTTTGTAACATTCAAGAGACCATTAGAAGCAAGCAGTGGACCGACGATGATAGAAATATCTCGGAAGGGGAATTTCGCATTGCTAAAGGTTGAGGTCTCGGCCGGGATGATATGATGGGGCTGCGAAGACTGATTGAGATCTGCAAACCTATTAGTCCCAATTTTTGGTCGCCACCTGGGTAGTTGGAATACAAAATTAATTTTAAAGGGGCTTCACGGGGGAAATCGTGGGGCTATTGGTTACGGCGGGGTATGCAAAAATGCGGACAAGGTTGTTCTTTATGTTTTCTTTGGGCACCTTGGGCACGATACGAATAATTTCACAGAGCTCGATGGCCTCATTCATGGTCTGTTGTTTGTTAATCAGAGGGGTCTATTCCCAGCCACTATTGAAGGGGACTCTATCATCATCCACATGGCCAAAGGTCTGGCACAAGGGAAAAAGATAGATCATGTCACGACCAGTTGGCGACTTTCTCACGGCTTGGATGTCCTGAGTCACCTCGTTCGTACCAACAGCTCGATTTCATTCCACCATGCCAGGCGGGAGGCTAACAAGGTGGCGGACTTTCTGGCCAACCCGAGTGCTGATAGGATTGATGGTCACACTTCTGGCCAGATGGAGGATTTCAGGAATAGAGAATGGGCCCCCAAGTGTCTCCAGCTGGCAGCCGAGGACATTTCCAAAAGCTGACAGGTGGAGAGTGTGCAACGCGTGCCTTTAGCAGTTTCCATACGGGAGGAAGAGGTAACCCAGATGATGCTTGGATGATTTGTCCATTAATGCAAAGAAGTGATATGTACCACAGGGTGGTTATTACGGGAATAAAGGCCAAGTACAGTCTCAAGCATTTTTTGGTCCTTATACTGGATTTGCTCCGGTTTCAATCTATTCTCATCATGGCCCTCATTATTCTGTGTAATGGTGACGGTACGCTCCAGGGTCCGGTCAGTACTTCACGGTACTCGGACATTTATCTCCCTAACTCCGTCATCATGCGAAATAGGTCTTTAAATTTATGCCCCCTGCTGTATTGGGAGCATCTCTGGTTCGAGTGTAAGATTGATCGCCCCTGGTTAATTGAGGATATTTGTGTTAGAGTGCCTGCCAGGGTGTGGTTTACGCTTTCGCGTCCCCCTGATTATCGTGTTTTCTTTGTGTGGAGCTCTGCAATGGCTCCCAAACATGAGACCGACGACATTTTTGGGGTGGGATCTACTTCTGCCACCCAAAAAGGCAAAAAAAGGCCAAGATTAAGGGTCGTGGCCAGGGAAGGGTGACTCGGGCTCAACTCCATGCTCAATCTGATGCTAAGTTCTTCCGTGAGCGTATCCCCGATCCCATCAGGAAGGACATTGATCATATTGAGCAGCAGCTATGGAATGAGGTTCAGGCCCTCCCTTTCGAAGATGTCAAGAATGAAGTTGAGGAGTGGGTCATTGACCTCGGCACTACTGCGAGCCGAGCTTCGGCCTATGATAGAATTATTATGGTGTATTGGGTTACTAAGAACCTGTTGGCTCATGTTGCGATGGAAGTTACCGAGAAACGCAAAGAGGATGATGAACTGGTCAAGGCCTGGAAAGCACACAACGCGGACAATAGGCTAATGCATTGTAAAATCGATGCTATTGCTAAGAAATTGGGCCTCTCTTTTTCCTACCCGAGACTGGACGCGCAGGGGAACTGGGTCTCTAGCAGCAAAGTTCACCTATCCCGATGGTTGTTGTACTGCAAAGCGAGAATTTCTCCTTCGAGAAGCCGGCGAGCTCTGATGCTCGGGAGAAAGGTGTTGCTTGATGTTTATGTTCTGTCTCTGATAGGTTTTGAGGTTTTAGATGTTTTGGCCTTTGGCTCTGTGGTCGTATCAGTCTGTAATTTGGGTTAATAGTACTGAGTTCTGTTTTGGTAAAGTTGTATTTGAGAATATGTAATGGGTCTTGTTTTGTGAGTATCTTGTTGGGCTGATGAGGAGGTTCGGTTCCATGGACTCCTGTCTGGTTGGCTTCTAGGTAGCACTTATGTCTGTAATTTTTGGGTGTCTGATCTTTTACCAGCTCCGCTGTAAGTGCGACATGTATCATTTTGCCATGTAGTAATATAATGTCTTTTATTTAAAATAAAATAAAAACTAACGTCTTTGGTGCTTTAGTCATTTATTTCACATGGTGACCAATTTTTTTGGTCACCTAGTCATTTACCACCCATTTTTCTACTATTGACATTAGAGGTTAGTTTTAGTTTCTAAGACATGGTTTGGTGCCAAGATATAGGTTTTTTGGCCATAACATTTGTCCTTGAGGTTGATGGGCCATGTGTGGGGCCTCAATCCACCATAATTTTGCATGTGAGAGGGATATGGTGATCATTTAAAGCCTTGAAATGCTAAGTGTGGTTCTCATTTCTCATTTAGTGGTCCAATGCTAAATTACAAATCCTTAAACCAATATTTTCTCCTATGGCTCATGGGCAATGTGTAGGGCCTTAACTATCACATAAGCCATACACATGAAATTTTTAACCCGCAAGAGGATTAATATGGTGGCCATGTCAATATTTGTGACACTAAGGATGGTTGTTATGAACCAATATTTAAATTGAGGGTCTAAGTCTTTACCAATTCCATATAGGGCCCATAGTCCATGCGCGGTCGTCTATGCCACCACATATAGCTTATGTAAGGAATATTTAGCATGCATGTGATATATGGTCATCATTTTGAGGATTAACAGCCTAGGGATGGTTCTAAAGGCACATTTCTTGCTATAGGTCCATATATAAAATCTCATACTAAACATTTCCGTAAGGAGATCATGGTCCATGTATGGGGCCCCAATCTAACATAAATGCCCCCCATAAGGAATTTTGGCTTTTGAGTGTGATATTGTTAGTAATTTGAGTTTTAAACTACCAAGATTGGTTTTTGATACATGTCCCATGGTTTGATGTGAATAACAATGGTCTTAGACCATAACATTTGTTTTTGGCGCTCATAATCTATCTATTGGGCCATATGCCACTATTGGGGATACATATTTGTCGAGGTGGTGTATTTGCATGTAGGTTAAAGGAATCAAGAGGAAGCTAAGAAATCCTTGTCTATGTTTTACCCTAGTTTCATAAAGATACATGCAAGAAATGAATACCCATTGAATACATTGGAATTTTATGGAGTTTGTGAAGAAAACCATTAGACAAGAAAACTCCTTTCATTAATACTTGATTTTAAAGCAACATACCAAACATGGAAGATAACATTGAGCAATTATGTTTCATAAATCGAAGAAGAAAAGGATAACCAAGGCCATTTCATGAATAAGGTATTCCATAGAACCATCCTCAACACTTTTCTTCTTTTGGAAATCAAATGTATTTTACATCTTCAGTTGGAACCTAAATAACTATTCATGTTGGAAAATTCATCATCAAATACCATAATGATGGAAATATAGGCCATGAGAACCATTCATGTTTCCCATGAAGAGCCTTAGAGTACACTAAATTTTTGACCAATAACCTACATTTTTGGACTCAGCTTGGTGTCACAAGCTTTAATTGGACACGATGACCTACTCACATGACAAAGTTCCCATTTATAAGGCCTACATCGTGGTTAAGGACTCCACAAATTATGGCTCATGAAACCTTTACTTTGGTACCAGGAACCATCCATGGTGTTAAAAACCTCAAAATGGCCATGAACATCTCCAACTTACATGCAAAAGATTCCCTATGTGGGGCTTGTGGTGGTAATTTTGTGCCCCACGTATGGACCACGACATTTAAAGAAAAATGTTACAACCTAAGACCATAGTTTTGATTGTATTTTAAGTCACGCGTCAAGAAACATCACCTAGTATGGGAATTTTCTCAAAATGATGACCATATATCACATGTAGACTAGAGTTTTTCTATGTAGACGCATGCTATGTGACATGGTCAAGGGCATCCTAATGGTCCATGACCTCGTAAGTAAATGGTATGAACTTTGGCAATAAATTTAAACCCTAGACCATGCTGTCGGCCAAAAGATCCATTATTGGTGTTACAAATCTCAAAATACTAACATATCCCACTTGTGGTTGAAATAATATTCCCTCTATAGAGATTATGTGATGTATCAAGGCCTTACAACGCATCGTTGGTGAGACAAAAAGGGAATTGTTACATGTAGGCTAGAGATTCCTTACATAGTGCATGGGTGTGTTTTAAAGCTTCTCTTAGGGGCTAAGGTTCTTCTAGGGCCTAAGATAAAAGTTTCCTTGCTTGAACATGTCCAAGGACTTTATACAAATCCCTTTTGATCAAATACTAATAATGATACTAATATCCATGACCAAGAAATTTAATAAGATCAATACAAGTATAACCTATCAAATAATCAAATTTCAATTCAAATCACTTTTATCAATATTTTATAATAGTAATAAATTAAAAATGGTTGTCTTTCATTATTTGTCAATAGTAAGAATCACACATAAATACTTATTTGCTTGAATAATCTTAAAATGAATAATTGAATGGAGTTATTTACAAAATAATTATTTATAAACTTTTGTGCTTGTGGTGCAAAGCCTCATAAATAAATCATGTGAGTTTATTTGTTTAAATAGTATAAAAATAAATAATTGAACTTGTTGTGATTGTGGTGTAAAACCTCATAAATTAATCATGAGAATTTATGGCGTCAAACTCTATATTTTGACCTTGGATTGCATCTAAAGTCATGATAACCATCCTATATGTGCCAACCTCAAAATGGACATCATATCCCAATCATGTGTAAATTATCTCTTTGTAGGACCTTTGTGGTGTCCAAGGGACATAAGGATGTCTCACAAGCCCCATAGACAAATATTATGGTATAATACCCTACATTTGGCATTGAACCACATCACGAGCAACAAGAACCATATCTCGTGTTCTAAACTTCAAACTAAGCACTATATCCCACTTCTAGGCCAAAGATTCCCTATGGAGGGCCAATATGGTGGTTTGGGACCACACATATGGACCATGAGATCCATAGTAAAATGCTACAGTGTAAGGTCCTAGATTTTTCATTATATAATGGAATGGTCCTCAAGATCCATCCCTACTCTACCCCTCCTCAATGTGGTTTCCATATCTCAAATGTAGGCTAATGATTACCTGCATAGGCATTATGCAATGATATTGTGAGTTTCTATGCAAAGAACATGATCCCCATAGACAAATGTTCTATCCCAACAACATGGGTTTTGGTATCAAACCATGGATTAGTGACCAAGAAGCATCCATGATGTGACAAGCCTCAACATGGACACCATATCTATGTCATAGGGAAAAGATGGGCTGGGACTAATGGATGGCTTATGTAGAACTTGAAAGTCACATGTTATGGACTAAAACTCTGTATCTTCACCCTCAAACATGACTTGGGTTGTGAGAACCATCCTTGGTCTACTAAACCTTCAAATGTGACACCAAATCTCACTCACCGCCAAATATTTCCTATGCATGGCCTATGTTGTGGCTTAAGGCCCCACGCATGGTATGTAAGGCTTAGAGATAGATTCCATAGACATAGAACCTAGGTTTTGGCACCAAATTATGCCCTTATCCCCAAGAAACATATCAAGTCTTTCGAACCTTGAAATCAGCACCATATCAAACTAGAGGCCAAAGATTGTGTATTATGGGCATGTGTGATGCCCCAAGTGAGCAAACATGGCATGTGATCCCCATAGAAATACATGTTATTATATAGTCCCTTGCCTTTTATCCCTAGACCATGGGATGGGCCTCGATAACCACCCTTGGTATGTTAATTCTCAAAATGTTAAACATATCTCACTCATATGCTAAATATTTCCTATGTAGGGCATGTGTGGTTGTTTGGGGTGCTACACGTGACCATGAGACCTAGGGAAAACTACATGAACTTAGGCCCTAGAAGTCAATCCCAAACCATGGTTTAGTTGTAAAAAATATTTATGGTGTTATATATCCCAAAATGGACACCATATCCCACTCACAAGAAAAAATTCCCTTTGTAATGCCTAAGTGATGGACTCAGGCCCAATGTAGAGTTAGGGATCATTTATGGGTAATTATGGGTAAATGAAGGGTAATAATTAGGGATTTATTAGTGATAATTTAGGGGTAATTTGTGGTCCATTATGAGTAATTAAGGGTCATTTAGGGGTAATTATTGGGTCATGAGATGTGGACGTAGCTACATTGTATGAAGAAAGGGGGTGGCAATATTCATAAAATTTCAACACGATCTTTCAACATGAAATTTTATTAATGAATTCTTTGTACACAATGCAAAAATCATTAAGATATGTTAGTAATTACCAAGTAATTTGTTCACTATATAATCTATCAACTACGTAATTTGTTCAGTACATGAAATATCAACCAAGAAATTAACAATCAGGACTTTTGGGGGAGGTTCTAAAAAGACCCCCCTAAAGGTGTTTTTGAAGGCGATTATTTAAAAACCCCCCTAAAAGCCATGAGAATTAAACCACCCCCAAAGGTCAAATTATCAAGAATTTTGGAGGCGGTTTTTGAATGACCGCCCCCCCCAAAAAAAGGTGTTTTTGAAGGCGGTTGTTTAAAAGCACCCCCCCCCAAAAAAAAGTCCAATTCTCAAGACTTTTGGGGGCGGTTATATAAAGACCCCCCTTAAAGGTGTTTTTGAAGGCGGTTATTTAATCCCCCCCAAAAGTCATGAGAATTCTCATGACTTTTGGGGGTGGTTCTAAAAAGAACCCCCCCTTAAAGGTTTTTTTCAAGGCAGTTATTTAACCCCCCCCCCCAAAAGTCATGAGAATTCTCATGACTTTGAGGGGGGGTTAAATAACCGCCTTCAAAAAAAACTTTAGGGGGGGTGTTTTTAGAACCGCCCCAAAAAGTCTTAAGAATTGGACTTTTGGGGGGGCTTTTAAACAACCACCTTCAAAAACACCTTTTGGTGGTGGTCTTTCAAAAACCACCTCCAAAAGTCCTGAGAATTTGACTTTTGGGGGCAGTTTTGAAAAAACTGCCCCCAAAGATCAAATTTTGAAGACTTTGGAGGCAGTTTTTAAGAGTCGCCCCTAAATCCCCCCCAAAAAAATTGGGGGCGGTTTTACCAAGACCGCCTCAAGTCAAAACTGCCCCTAAAGGGGTAAATTGTTGTAGTGATTTGTACTTATGTAATCAAATGGTCAGGATATGTTCTAGACATAGAGTGATATGATAATTCATCTTCACATCGTTCTTAATGGTTATATATATGTGGCTTAACACCCGATTGGGCCATGCTCTCTTTTTAAGGAGCATAGAGGGTCATTTGCTTGATGATCGATTGTGAGAAACTCATGTGTAAATAATTTTTCATTAATATATCACCTCAAGTAGCTATTTGGCTAGGGTCATGCATGGTTTCCCTCTCTGAGGGTTTTAACCATGTAAAACATCGATGTGTTGATCTATGATTTGTTTGTGTGGGTGGTTGCTTAAGGTGTTCGACCTTGTTGAAATACTCTATTTTAGTTGAACATACTTGTTGTAGTGATTCTTGCATGTTGTAGATCCTTGACTATGCTAGTGTTTTCTTGTTTTCCCTATCCAGGGTTATAAAGAGCTAGTGGGTTTGTACTAGCCTTAAGAAAGGGATATGATACATAATTGAATTTCATTTGAGCATATTAAATTGAAGTTTTCAATAGTCCAAAACTTGTGTAGTTTCCATATTTGATTTCTAGGCATATATGTTTTCTATGCATTGTTATTTACAACTATATATGCCTTGATGATTTGACATAAGTAAAAAGGACAATTTTTTGAGTGATTTGACATCATCATTGAATAATTTAAGGGTTGTTTTGTTGCTACTATATTTGTTATTTTACTACTGTAAAGTGAATTTTCAAGTATGGTCTATGTAGGATAAGTTTCCCAAGAGGGTTGAAATTTATTGAGGTTGTTCGGTATCTTTTATACATAAATTGCCGAGAATATTGGATTGTTAGAAAGTGAAATATTGTACTCAATCTACTACTATTTCATAATAGCTCTAAGGCTGAAAATTCATAGGGTTAAGATTTGGGAAACCTCTAGTCAAAGAGGTGAAATTTATGAATTGCAATGAAGTGTGAATTTGGTCAAATTTCTACATTGCATCAAAGCTTGTTAAGGTTGAGATCACTCCAGAGTAAGACAAACTTGTATTTTAGTTGTTGTGTACCTAAGAGAGGTGCTTGACCTTGTTTGAGGTCTTTGGGTGTGAAGCTCTAGTGTGCTTAAGATGAGCGCTTTGTGAGTTTCTATTATGATGTTAGATAATGGATCTACTACATTTATGGCTCTTGTGGATGTATTTTCAGTTGGTGTGATGCTTAGGAGGATTTTCTATAAGTGGTTTATTTGTTCCAAGGGTTTCCATTGACAAGTGTTAGAGCTATGTGACTATTGAATGGTATGATTTTATTCTCGGTGGGTGGGGTATTCAAAGGATGTGTGATATGTGGTTGTTTTGTTTCTATTTATTCGAGCGTGTTTTTCACCTATTATAGGTGTGGAAGATATTCTTCATGTTGTAGGTTTTCCAATATGGATATGGTTCTAACACTACGTTTAGTGTTGTGTGGTATGTGGATACTCAAGCTTTGAGACACACAACGTATAACATGTCCCTATTCAACGGGATTTTGGAGTTAGAGGGAGGCATGATTGTGGAACTAGGTGATTTTCTTGAGCTCAATGATATTCCTTTTGCTCCTAGTTTGAAGAATAACCTTCTTTCAATGTCGTTAATAAGATATGTATAGTGGAGAGATGATTTTGAGGGACAATAGTGTGCCATCAATTATTGTAGTCTATCTAGTTTGATGGCTTTGGCTAGAGGCATGGGAGAGGGTGGTTTTTACAAGTTACTCATTGACTCAATGGCACTTGTAAATTCCAAAGAGATGATGGAAGAGCCTTGTATCTTTGAGGAGGCATATACATGGTGGGATGCCATGGAGATAGTTTTAGAATCTATTATGGATGTTGTGATGGCATTTTGTATTGATGTATACAATGATACTTCTACAATTTACATGATCGATATCCAGGCACAATGGAAGACCATGGTGATCAAAGATGTGATATTTAATGAGGATGTGAGATCTTCTAGTTCACAAGATTCTCCTTTAGTGCTCAAGGATAATGTGTAGCTTCTTGTTCCAAATATTGATTCAATGATTCAAGATGAGTAAGATTCAATGAGAGTTGACATGAGATTTGGGTTGGATATACCCTCACCTTATAACCTAGCACACAAGAGATCGACATGGCTCACTTGGACATTGTAAGAGGCTTGAGAACATGTAGGAACACCTATATATTTAGTGAGGTTGAGTTTACCTCCTAGGAGATATGTTGGTCATATTGCATTAGTTTATTCCATCTATATGAATTCTGTTTTTTCATTAGAGGAGAGGTGTGATGCATTAATGGAGGATGATGTTGAGATTGATTCTAGGTTTGCAATTGATGGGAGTGTTATAGAGTACAAGGATAGGGTTAATGGATTATCTTAGACAAAGAGAGTTGGCCATGAATTCTCTTAGATGAGGGAGTTTCCCATGACTTTAATTTTCCTTCAAGATTCTCTTAGGATGAGGAAGTTGATATAGTCAAGTTTTTTTTAGTTACTGGAGGATCTTAAGTACACGAGAGGGATTTGCATGTTGACAAGCCAATGATGGTCTTGCATGGATTGTTTCCTATACCATGAACTTGGTATTCTATAATTAAGGAGTTAACTCATGTAGATTTATATATTTGTGACTTTGATAGATGTGATCCACTTGTATTGATCTTGCATGGAGATATGATTGTCTTTACAGGATGTCCTAGACAACTCATGATGTGATGTCCTTTGATTTTGGCATGTGATGACGACTTGGAGGATGACAGACTTTGGTAGGTTAATTATGTTCCAAGTACATGTTGCTTTTCACAAGTGGTCATTATCCTTTGGATTGAGATGTTGCGATAGCATAGGTTGCAGGTTCTTTATAGGAGGTAATGGTTGATTCTAAGACTACATCCACTATAGATTTGCAAGTGGTGGGTTTGGTGGAGCTGTAGAGGGAATCGAAAGGTGTTAGTTTAAACACTTTCCTTGTAAAGAGGGAGTGTTAATTTTCTTGGTTATTTGAAAAGTGTTACACAATGTTTGGGGTGCTTCATGAGAATTGGGGTACATAGTGTATGTTCACTGCTTGGATGGGTTCAAGATGGATTGGTGTATGGGAGATGGTATGTGATGGATTTGAACAATGGAGATAGCTCACTCAAATATTGCTTGACCTCAGTTAGGCATTGGCTTGGTATTATTCCCTTAGGTGTTAGAGTTCGCTTAGCAATTGAGTGGACAACCTTCATTGTGACCACATGGAGAGTTCACTTGCTTGGAGAAAGCCTTACATGGGAGGAGAAGCATTGTTCATCTTGGAGGATGGCACCAAACTCTGGATGGCATGGGTTATCTTGGTTTCCTATTTGGAGACTTAGATTTGGATCAAGTATGCATGGGCTACGACGATGCTCTTGAAGTGGGCAACTGACCTAATTGTGTACATTGCTTAGGAATATCGAAGGATTCCATGGAGTCTTATAAAGGAGGGATGTGGACTTACCTTATGTAGCTACATAATCATGGAGCTAATATTGTGTACGATGTCACCTTGGAGAACGACGTGTAATTTGGAGTGAAGCGCTTCACTTTTGTTGTCCTACAAGTGTTCATTATATGTTGCTTGTAAGGTCTTAGGGCCACATTATATTGTTAGTATCCATTACCTCTTGTAGAAATATATGAAGGATAGAGTCCTCATTCATTACCACACACTCATCTTGTATTGGCTCTTGTGTTAAGATGTGGCTTGGAGAATAGTGTGCACTAGTCATTTCTCTCTCTCTTGGTCTTTGTTTGTACTCTCTCTCTCTCTCTCTCTCCCTCCCCCTCTCTCTCTCTCTTAGAGTTGGTAGGGTTTTTCATCGTCTTGGACTATCTTGGAGCATCCTTGAGGTATAGGGTTAGGGTTTACCCCTTGGAGGTTTGAAGTTAGGGTTTTGGGTTAAAACCTTAGGATATACTTGGTGGAGAAGGAGAAGAGAAGAGGATTTCTTGCCTTCGAGCACTTGTTGGAGTGATTCTTACATGCTATAGCTTCTTGGTTGAGTTAGGGTTTTTTGTAATCCCTAGCTTGGGTTTTGGAGAGCTAGTGGGTTTGTACTAACCTTGAGAAAGGGGTATGGTATGTACTTGAACTTCATCTTGACCATTTTAGTGAAGTTTTTAGCTGTTAAAAACTTGTGTTATTTCCATATTTGATTTATATCCATATATGTTCTTCATGCATTGTTATATACACTATATATATATATCAAGGGTTGTTTTGTTGTTGCTATATCTATTGTTGTATTTCTATTATAACTACTATCAAAGTGAATTTCTAGATCTGATTTATAAGTTACCCTAGATTGCTAAAATTTATCCAAGTTATTGGGTATATTTTCTCTTGGATCGCCTAGAAGATTTGGCAGTTATAAAGTGAAATATTGTATTATTTCCATTGGTTTTTTATACTCTATTTCATAATGGCCATAATGTTGAAAATTCAAATGGTTAAGATTTGGGAAACCTCTTGTCAAAGAGGTGAAATTTTTGAATTGCATTAAAGAGTGAATTCCATAAAATTTGTACATACTTCACTTATAATATTCAATTTAGTTTCATTTTTAGCTTGGAAGACAATATTGAATTGGTAAGTTGGGTCCATGTTAATTCCTTTGTTTAGCGGTGTTTTTTTTATCTCTTAGAATGTGTCAACCCATCTTAGATGAGTGTCACAATTATGGTAGTTAGTGGCTTAAGCATATCTTAATTGACACACAATGTGGCTTAGTTTAGTCCCATTTCATGCATTCCTGCATTGTATTTTGATGCATAAAAAGAGAGTTGCAGCTAGCTCTCATGAATCATGTGAATGCCTTCATAATCTTCCTACCAAACCCAAGTTTTATCAATTTTCTTTGTATCAACAAGTTGTGTGTGTTATGGAGCCAGAGTTCCATGGAAGGACTTTGTGGGCGAAGGTTCCTTGGAAGAACTTTGTGCATTAAAAAGTATAGTATATGGGCACCATAATTATATTTGAAATATGCATGTTTAATTCTTTATAAGAACTTACAATGATACATTACATTGCCTATTTCGACTTTTAATGACTAAGCCACAACTTTCACATTTCCTTGACTTCCTAACCAAGTCAATGTAAAACTTGTCTTTTAGCATTAAATTTATTTGCCTTTGAATATTAAATTTGATCGGTTATGACCTCCAAAGATAAGTTCAATTCTCATATCACTTAATATGCCCCAATAACTCTTCCACGACAAATGATATGTTAAGTTCTAGTTTTTTACTATTAAATATATAATTTGATGTTTACGACCTCCAAAAATAAGTTGAATTCTCATATCACTTAATATGTTCCCATAACTCTTCCATAACAAATGATATGTCAAATTCTAATTTCCAACTAAACAATGATATGTCAAATTCTAGTTCCTTACTACTAAAAATATTTTTCACAAGTTTGGAAATATTGACACCAATTCTTTATTCAATTACACCACCAAACAATGTTTGTTTTATGCTTCAATTTTGTGTGGACTCCATTATACTCTGGCATTAAAATTAACATAAAATGTTATTTCACAACCTCAAGCGGTGAAGTAAGATGCACTCCATATTTTCACGGAGTGAGATGAGCTGCTCCCAACGTTATGTACTTCATGTGGTAAAGTAAGATGCACTCCACCTCTTCATGGAGTAAGATGAACCGACATGTGACCAGCCTGGTGTTATGTGTACGAGCAATTTAGGGGTCACACCATGTACTTTGTTTTCACCTATATTACTTTATCCATGCATTCACCTTTATCCTCATGTTTATCTTCTTTACATAACTTTTCAGAATGCTTTTTAGATAACTTTGCAGAATGTTTATCCTAATTTAATATAAATTTTTCACGATTTTTCATATTCCATTTTTAGGTTACTTAATTTGTTTTTAATAAAATTTATTTAATTTTTCATATTAAATAAATGTGTGATTTTTAATAGGTAGTTATTTAATTCACGCATTGTTTTTCTTAATATTAATAATAATCTATTTTTAAGGTCACAATCAAGCCAGACACCAATTTCGTGTATGATACTCCTATGCGCAGTGATGTAAGTGCTAAAGTCTACAGACCCTACCCCCTTTGGATTTGAACCTTTGACTCCCTAAGAGGAAACACTTGTTCTTAACCGTTAGGCCCACTTATGCAAGATATAGGAGGTTTCCTCCATTCGTAAAACTTCTAATTCATAAGGTTTAGTTTACAACTAATAAGATTGAAATTTAGATTTTTTTTCCATACAAGTGATTAATATATAGTATCATTCAATTAGTCAATTGGATTTAATGAGTAGTTATGAGATGGAGTGCTATCTTTTTCATCCAGTTTCTATTTTTGTAAGTGACATGTTGTACTCATAATGAGTATATTATTGTAATGGTTTTGAGCCTTGTTATTGACTTGGCCTTGTGCCTTGAAGAATCATGGATTTCAGAGAGCTACAACACCAACATAGGTCTTTTGAAAATTTATGTTAATAAAGACTTCAAATGAGTTTCGACTTATAAGATGTACACTTCATACTTTGAACACCTTGGATGACCTTAGACATTAACTAAAAGTATTACTAATCTTCTATTTTTGCGTCGTAAGGCATTTCATCACATAGGAAGCAACTCCTCGAATTTTCGTTTCCACTCATTATCAATCGTTGGATCTTTGATCCGACGAATGGAATAATTTGGACCGTTGACTCTGCAAAGTGGAGAAACCTAAGATTAGTGACAAACTATCCATATTCCACCGCGATAGATCCCTTGAAATAGTTGCTTGCTAGGTTGAGCGTCTGCATAGTAGGAAGTTGTGAACTCCATGGGCAGTGGGCCAATGAAATTGTTACTGGAGCCATTGAATATATGCAGGCGCTGGAGCTTCGAAGTCCCAGCAGGGAAGTTCCCATTAAAATTGTTAAAATTAACAAATAGAACAAATATGCACACTTACCGAGAATACTGCCTACAAAAAACCAAGAAAACAACTTGCTATCTGATTTTGTGTGTTCATCAATGTTTTCAGGTATACAACATTAAAAAATTTGCTCTATCTGCAAAACTCGTTTTTGCTTTTCATATTTGGTTCTCCTCCCACTTCTCTTCTTTACCTCTGGTCTTCTTCATCTTTTGCTTTCCCAACAATAAAACATTCTTTTTTGCACCCAAAA
The DNA here is from genome assembly GCA_027924585.1 of Larix kaempferi. Lineage (NCBI taxonomy): Eukaryota > Viridiplantae > Streptophyta > Pinopsida > Pinales > Pinaceae > Larix > Larix kaempferi. Next base: position 31,281,139 of record BSBM01000372.1, read on the forward strand.
TACAATTGCTAATTAATAAATAATTTAGTTGTGACATAACTACCTTATCAAAAACCTAATCTTTAAGTTACCTATCTAAACTAGACATTCAAAAGGACAATCCACCCAAATGGATTGTATTAACATAATAATGCACTTAACCTTACCCACATACTTTTGACAAGCATGCCAAAAAATTCTTTTATCTCACCAATATTAAAAAAAATATTGAAAAAAAACAATGCAAGTAAAAATAATCTTACCCTCAAAACCTTATAAACAATGAGAAAGTGACAATTTTTCTTACAATCTCATACATTTCAATTAGTCTCGTGCATTTTAATTAATATATTTTTCGCCGACCTACTACAATCTAAGTACTTTTTTTTTCACACTGAAAAAACTCTAAACTTTTATAGTATATAAAATTGACGCAATCTAAGTACCTTATTATATTCTTCGTCGACCTAAATCTAAATACCTTAGTCGAAGGACGTCTCTTACACACTACACCAACGACCAATACATATGTTATGGATTTCATCTTCAAGGCTCTTTTCTATTAGGATGTACTCAACACATCCTAATAGGCACAAAATTATTCCTAGATAAATTAATAATATCCTGGTACATAATGATTAATATATATTGGTACATAATGATTAATATATCTCGGTAACTTGGGTCTTGTTGGAATGATTAATATCTTGGTAACTTGGGTCTGGTTGGAATGGAGGGATTTCTTATGGGGTGGAAATGAGAATAAATTTCGACAGTGTTTCATTATGTATTCATGATAAAATTTTAAAAATTATGGCACTTTACAATTTTCAATGATTTGACTTCCAATTTGTACTCTTGTAACTTTGTCAACCAATTATTCCATTTGTGACTGAGTTCAGATTTATTTCGCATCATCTCAACATAATGGGAGGATACATCATTAATGATATGGTTGAAAATGTATTATATAAAATGGGTTACAACTTTGGTTAGGGAAAAGGCTTATTTTTCTATGCAGGTACATTTCATCTCATAATCGTTGAGTATTAAGTATGTTGGTAGGTTGGTAAAAAAATATAGTAATTTATATAAATCAAAGATATAAAAATGAAAATCTTTATTTATTTTTATTAATTTTGATAAAATAATTATTAAAAATAATATCTTTCATAAATGCAAGTTTAAATTTTAGAGTTTATTGGGAATATTATCTTTTTCAAAAATACAATAATAAGTTTAGGAATAAAAGCATAACAATGTTAACCTTCTCAAATAAGAACCAAAACCCTTTCTCGATATAACTCACTGATGGCATTTACTCTTTTTAAATCAAAATTCTTGTCGTTTTGTTATCCCGAAGATTGACTTCTTAAGGTTCAATGAGATACCAAATTCCACATGTCATCATTGAAAAAGCTCTATAATATGATAAAAAAATGGCATGTCTTGTGTTTTAGTAGACTTTCAAATCATCTTGATAAACGGTAATAATATTTTTAGTCATGTCATCAAAACCATGATCAATTGCTCTTTGGAAGGTTAAACTTGCATTAATAAGATCAAAATCCATTCTCTATGTCAAGGTGATAACTATTTTGAACTTGTCCTATTACACAACCATGACTTGGTTATATCTTAAAAAGTCACAAAGCAAGGACATCATTATTGATCCAATAACAATTGCATCCATATATACATGTGGGTGGGAGGTAACCATCTTGTAAAGTATCCTTGTTGAAATTCCTAAAATCCATGCATAACCTAATCTCCCCATTCTTTTTTCTCTCTCAGATCAAATTCGCTACAAACGATGAACTCCAACTTAGTCTAATGATAAGACTTTGTAGGTATACCTCATCTCGTAATCCTTAAGCATGGTGCTCATAGCATTATAGAAAATTCATTCTCATTGTTATTTTTTACATAATAACTATGGTAATTGTATGTAGATTGAATGCATAAATAATGAAATCCTTTCTTATTTCTAAACTTGTTAGAACAAGCACTAGAAAAATGGCTTCTTTCATGTTCTCGAATGTAAGTTCAAATAATAGAATATATCTAAGCATAAATAATAAAATCTTTACTTATTTCTAAACTTGTTAGAACAAGTATTAGAGACATTACTTCTTTAGAGACATTAATTCTTTCCTGAAATGTAAGTTCAAATTTTGGAGTCCATTTGAAATGTGGACCTTTGTTCAATAATGAATTAATAATCCAGAAAATATAACCATAAATAGGCATAACTTTTCTAACAAAGTTAATCTTTCCAAATAAGGACCAAAGCCCCTTCTCAATGCTACGAATAGAAAACTCACTTATGGCATTCATTCCTTTTTAATCGATATGTAAATTCTTTTGTTGTGGTATGGCCAATACGCTTTCACTTTGTTATCCCCAAAGACTGACTTCTTAGGTCTATGATATACCAAATTCCATACATCATTAAAAAAATATGAACAAAAATTACTATACTTTATTTTAGTAGTATGTCTAATCATCTTGATAAATGGTCATAATATTTTTACTCATGTCATCAAAAGCATTATCAATTTCTCTTTGGACTCTTAATCTTGCATTGATAAGTCCAAAATTCATTCTCTCTTAAATGTATGTGTCAAGTTGACAACTATTTGAACTTGTACGATTGTGCAACTATGACTTGGTTATATCTTGAAAAGCCATAAAGAAAGGACATCATTATTGAAATAATAACCATTGTATCAGTATATAGTATATACATGTGGACCAAAGGTAATTATATTATAAAGGATTATTGTTCAATTTCCTAAAAAACATGCATATCTTATTCTCACCATTCTTTTTTCTCTCTAGGGTTAAACCGGTTGTCAATGATAAACTCCAAGATGGTTTAATGATAAGACCTTGTAGAAGAATTTTGATATCCTTATTGATGATGGGCCATATATCAAAGTTAATAGTTCATTTCCTCTACCTAAAGGGTTTGATATAAAGTTTCAATGGGATAATAGGTTGAATCAACTCAAGGTTGTATAGCTTAAAGTTGTCGTAAATCCAAGAAAATACATCTTGGAATTCAATGACCAACCTTTTAAACTCATCTTTCTCTTCCTTGGTGCACAATGAACCAACATTTAGTATATTACGATCATGTTCAATGTTTATATTTAGTAGGATTGTATCTTGGACTTTCCTACGAGAAGGCTCACGATTAGCTAATTTGTACTTAGGCTTACCTTCTCTAGTAAACAATGGTTCCAAAATAACAACCCATTTGTATTTATATTACCTTATAATTGAAGTATCCTTTCCACTTCTTCCATAGCATCTTAGAGAATCTCTTTATATCATGAAAATCTTATGGCTTCCTCTCAACTCCTTAATTTTTTTTGAAAGTCTACAAAAATTTTAGGCTATGTTCATTGTTTTTAAATACTTGCCAATATTGTATGTTGTTAATAATTGAAGGTCTAAACACTACTTGCACTTGGAAGGATTGGTGCGGGATTTCGGGGTCAAATTTAAATAAAGAGGAAGACACCACCAAGGAATCAATAAGTTGTTTTATATTTCTAAGCACATATTCTGTAGAAAAATCATGTAATCCTTCTACCATTTCCCACCCCATGAGTAAATGATTTCAACTTAAGATTGTTGACAAAGGAATTGACAAAATATTTGCCAAAGTTCTCAATTGCTTTGTATATCCAGCACCATAATTTCAAGTACTACCTTGAAGAATCTTAGAGGATTCTTAGGCTTGGCAGGGTACTACTACAAGTTTGTTCGAAAATATGGAAGAATAGCAACACCTCTAACAAAATTATTGAAGAGGGAAGCGTTTCATGGACTCTAGAGGCAACTCAAGCATTTGAACAACTTAAAGAGGCAATGTGCAAAGCTCATGTTTTGACCACACCAGACTTCACAAAAATATTCATTGTGGAATGTGATGCCTTAGGAAATGGAATCGGTGTCGTTCTAATGCAGGAAGGATGGCCCCTTGCTTTCGAAAGTCGATGAATAAAGGGAAAGAACTTACATAAACCGATTTATGAGAAGGAAATGATGGCAATACTACATGCACTTAAGCAATGTCGTCCTTACCTAATAGGTAGTCACTTCAAGGTCAAAACATATCATGATAGTCTTAAATACTAATTGGAACATAGACTATCTTCAGAAGAACAACAAAAAATATGCAACCAAGATGTTGAGATATGACTTTGAAATCATCTATAAAAAAGGGAACCATAATGTGGTGGCAGATGCACTCTCTAGAAAAGATGAGGATGTTGAAGCATTACTTTGTGCGATTTCGATTATACAACCTGATTGGGTAGTAGTAGCAAGGAAAGAATGGAAGAATGACCTATATTTGTTGACACTCATTCAAAAGCTACAAAAGGATCCTAGTGTATCAGATACTTCTGTGTGGAAAAATGAATCAATATGGTATAAGGATTGTTATATGTAAGAAATCCCAACTCAAACAAAATATCCTTTTGGAATTACACACCTCTCCTATAGGTGGGCACTCAGGATTCCTAAAAATGTACCACAGGTCAAGAAGGAATTCTTTTGGGAAGGTCTTAAATCTAATGTTCAAAGGTTCATGGAAGAATGTTTGGTTTGCCAACAAAGTAAGGTTGAAACAGTTAAGAACCCGGGTCTTTACAACCATTAGAAATACCTTGTCAGTGTTGGGAGGAAATCTCAATGGATTTTATCACAGGTCTACCCAAGTCAGAAGGGAAGAATGTTATTATGGTGGTTGTTGATAGACTCACAAAGTATGCACATTTTTGTGCACTCTCTCACCCTTTTAATGCAAGTACAATTGTTGCAACCTTCGTGGAAACAGTGCAGAAGTTACATGGAAACTCGAAGATTATTGTACGTGATAGATCTAATTTCACTATAAAATTTTAGACTAAATTATTTCCTTATTTGGGTACCTAGTTGGCTCATAGTTCTTCTTATCATCCTCAATCCGATGGGCAAATCGAGATAGTGAACAAATGTTTGGAAGGATATCTTCGTTGCTTTGCATCTGATTAACGATTTTCCTGGCATTTCCCTTTGTCTTGATTTCTCCCCAATTATTGAGTTTGACGGCAATATCCTCTTCAGATTGAGTAGGCAAGTTTAAGTCTGGCACCTTAAACAAGCACGGGGTCGATTCTTCTAATGACATTTCCAGAAGAGGGCACAATTTGAGAGTTTTTATTTTAAACCTAAGTGCATCTAGTTCATCCTTCAACCTCTGAATTTTCCCTTTCTGCTCTACTATGAACTCCAAGAAAGCCATTTGCTGAGATTATAAACTCTAAATTTGAATTTGTATCTTCTGAATTGTTAAGCACATCCACTTCATCCTTGAGCCTTTGAATTTTCCCTTTCAACTCTTCTATAAACTTCAAGGAAGCCATTTGCTGAGATTGTAAGCTCTAAATTTGAATTTGTATCCTCTGAATGGTTATTTCTTCATCTTCAACGTTTGGAGTGGTTATCTGCTCGACCTTCCTCCTTTACGATTAGTTATTGCTTTATAGATGATGACAAAGCACTTTATTATCATTACATAGTTTTGGGTTCGCTTACTTACACGGATAATTACATCGAGTGAGTATAAATAAAATTTTGTATTGGTTTTATAAGCAACGCTCAATGTATGAGAGTCTAAGTATAGACATATATGACAGTCCTAGTATCTACATATAATATATAATGAGATCCATTGTTAACTTTTATAGCCACATTAATTGGGTTAATTTGAATAGGTTTATGAAGGATATAAGTTGTATATTTTGTTAATAATATATTGTTATTTTGTTAAAAAACTTAATTTTTGAGGATGAATCTTCTTGTATCTTTGTTTTTTTGTTGGCTTTAGGTATGAGGTGAGCATAACATATTTGGTTGGCAAGGTTGTAAACATATATTATAATTTTTTTTCAATATGAATATGAATATGAATATGAATATTAAGTATAGTTTTTTTTCATTTGAAAAATAAAATAAAATAATTGTAGTTAAGGTTAAAAGTTATAAATATATGGAAAATGTGGAAATTATAAATTTTTGATAATGATAAAATATTTTTTTTACATAATATTATATATTGTATAAATTTATAAATTTGAAAATTTAAATATTTGTTTCATCATTATTATAAATTTTGAAAATTTAAATATTTATTTCATAATTATTTAAGTCAAAATGAATGGTTAATTTTTTTTTACAATATTGTATTTTTTATATTACAATATATTTTAAAAGGGAGTTGTCTAAAAATTCAACGATATTTGGATCGGACGACCATTTTTAACTTGAATCCGATGTTTTTTATTTTGCGAAATCGAAATTTAGTTGTGTTTTATCTGGATTTTTGATGGTACAAATGGATTCAGCACCCTAAAAAACCTTTGGGGCACCCAAAATTCTATAATTTGATAGTTGTAACCTGGATTTTGAAAAATTACGGCCTGATTTTTTCAAAATCGTACTCGGAAAATTTATCTATTCTGCTTCAAATCGTAGAATTTTTAAGCTAGACATTTTAAAAGAGAAAATTCTTTCTATATTGATTTATATTACTTAGTATTTATTGTCATGTTTTTCAATTAATTGTAGTAAAAAAATTGATTTTATTTTACAATGTTTTTAAACAATTTATTATAATTTTTTTTTTTTAATTTCAAAATATCATTTAATTACACTTTGATTGGATTAAAAAGGTGACGTGACGTTCTTTTCATTACCAAATCATAAACAATATTAATTTTTTCATTAAAAAATTTAAAAATATAATACACACAATGTTTAATAAAGTTGATGTGAAGTCAAGTACAATTTTTTATTAGTTTACTAATACGTGATTGGACAATAGAAAATAAAGGATACATCATAGAATTTAATTTATAAAAAGATTCAACCACAATTGAATACTATAAATTGAAATGGTTAAAATGAACAATAACAATAATTCAATATGAATAATATTATTTTAATATGTAAAGTTTCAAGTTCCAAATAATAATTCATCAAATTCAAAATAATATATTTTTATTAAAATTGATTGAAAACTCATTTTTCAACTTCAAATTTCAAAACTTGTTCTATATGCTTATGAACCGAAATCATAAAGTAGTTTGTGCAGTGATTGAGTTACACAACATTTTTATGTAACATTTCAAGTTCTAGTTGTGACATTTTTGTTCTTGGTGAGACAATTGTTGGTTGAAGTTCTTTGTAAGTCATGATGAATATCTCTTTTTTAGGGGTTATAGATTGGGGTGCTTGATTACATGTAAATAAACAAATGTAGTGGGTATATTTAGTTCTTCATGTTTTAAATCATTTTTATTTGCAAATATGTAATATTCCCTATAGTTTCAAGGGTTAGCTCAAGCAGTTATGAGCCAAACTTGAGCTCTCTCCACCCAATTTTGGGGAGGTCATGAGTTTGACTCTCTTGATCTCTTTGGGATTAGGCTCCATAATCAGGTCTGCCGGTTTACCCCATTTACCATCTATGAATCATGGGGAAGTACTCAGAGGTTTTTTCGCAAGGTTGTTCCATGGAAAAAATGTAATATTCTCTATGTTGTAATTAATTTGTTGACCAGGGTTGGCAGCTGCGGGTGGAGTCTTATATGACTTGGAAGGAAATAAGATGAAGGACTATGCTTGGGGAATCGAAAGAAAGACAAACAACGGTGCTAAATGGCTATCTCTAATAAAAGGTTTGGAGATTGCAAGGGATGAGGGCCTCATTGAACTAATCGTTTTTGGGGACTCAATGTTGGTGATTAGAGAGGCTCGGAATTTGATTACAAACCGTAAGAATTTAGCTTCTAAAACCCATCGTATCCTGAAGTGTTTAGTTAACAAGTTCAACACCATAAACTTTCTTCACATTTTAAGAGTCAACAATCAGGAGGCAGATATTATGGTGAATAGTGGAGCCAGGGTTAACCAAGGAGTTATGGTTATCAATCAAAAGGTGAATGATCAGGTTTGGATCCCCTAATTTCTACATGTCTCAACTTCAGAAAGAACCAACATGTCCAAGCCTAAATGGGAAACCTCCACTACTGGTTTGGAGCTTTGTAAAATCTACAACCCCATCCATACTTGTTTCAACATTAATCTCCAGCACGAAGTTGAATTCAAAACTATGGCTCTTGACGAATATTTGTGCCTTGGGATGAGGGATGCTCGCGCGCCGAAGGCACATGGCCTCCACCTGGATGGCATGCACGAATTAACTATTGCAGGGTCTCAAGGAAAGCAGGGCTAAAATGAGTGGAGGTTTGAAGGTGGGCAACACTCTTGCATGCCTTCGGATTTTGCGAAGATGGCCGACCCCATAACAACAAATTGCCTTCTCTACAAGAAAACCATTCCTCGCGTAGGAGGCTCGGTGTTGCCGGATTTCAGGAAGAAGTTCCCCACCATGCACGGGTGCCAGGGTGGTGCAGTTCCAATTCAACTCGGTCTGCAGGATGAAGCTCATTTTTCATAGGACAATTGCTCGAATTCCTCCCCTGTATTGATAGCTGGTGGCGGTTCTTGTTCATCACAGGAAGCTGATAGCATTCCCAATAGCACGAAGGATTATTTACAGGAGCTAGAAGCCCAAGTTCGAATGTTGAGAGGTGAAAACTATGAATTCAAGAAAGCTCTGCAACATATGTTTACCATGGCCCAGGAAACAAACAAAGAATTTCGAGAGAACAACAACAAGTTAAATGAGAAGGTGGACAACCTAGCAGAAGTTTTGGACAACAGATGCCCTTGCTCGGTCAACCTGGACGCCCAAATCAGGGCGGTTCACTGCAGAGCTAGAATTGTAGAAGGAAAAATTTGTGGGATGCGAGAAGACATTAGAGAAATGAAGCAGGAAATGATGAATGAACACGATGGTACAGCGGGTGGAACTTGAACTAGAGTCTTGATGGTGACTTCACAAGTTTTTTTTGGGCCTTCCTTTTCGCTTCGTTTAGAGCGTTTTTGGAACTCTTTTACTTTTGTTTAGATGAATAGCATTGTAGCTTTTTTGAGAACCTGTATTAAGTAGAAGAAGACTTGGAAAACAACATGATAATGGTCCCTCAATGTAGTGCTTTTGTGTGAAGCTTTTAGGGCAGTTTGTTAGATTTTACAGTTGTAATAGGCTAGTACTTAGCCATGACAGTTACAGTCCAGCCAAAGATGAATGTAGGGACTGGTTAATTCCTCCAGGAAGGGGAATAGACCTGCTCCAACTCTATGTATCTCTGTTTTATCTCACTTCTTTTATATAAAAGCTCTTAACCGTTCTTGTGAAAAAAATAAAAATTAATTTATTGAATTCTTTTATTTTGTAATCGATTTATTAAACTTTTTATTTTCTAAAATAAATATTTTATATTTATAACATTTTTTAAAGGCGGGAATTATGTTGCAAGCAACTCTTGTTCTACTCTTAGTTTCCATATTTAATAATACATTGTAATAGATCAACGCAAGTAGTTTAGAACCGTGAATAGTATGTAGGAGGTCTCATGGTCAAGTCCTTTGGCTAACTATCTTTGTCTAAGTGGAATTAACTTAGTGTTGTCTAGTGAGACTCACTAGATGTCCATGTTGATTTAGGTGCAAAATTCTACACTGAGGTGGTTTATCCTGAGTACAATCCTTGGAATAAGAGAAGTACTTCAAGTGGGTTTTTCCCAAGGATCTGTATTCCAAGTATTGTTTTTTGCAATTGATCATGGTTATGTTGGATAAATGTTGATTGATTTAGTAATGTTATCTAGGAAGGATATATGATTGTGAAAATAAATAATCTTTCACTCATAAGTGAATGTGTGAGATATATAAAATACCATGATTATGGTAAGTACAAATTTACTATTTTTTGTTTTCATTTTTTTTCTTCACATAATGCATTTCTTTAAGGAAATCTATTTGGTACTTCTCTTCAAGGATAATAATTAGGTTAAGTTTTGTCAACAAAATATTCATTAACAACTCAACATGTCATTTAAATTAAATCTAGGTAAAGAGGATAACACTCATTTCAACCATCCATACTAAATCCATTTTTCTTAACGAGAACAATTAGGTTTGTATTTATAAAAGGCTGGAAAAAGATTCAGAAGAACAATATAAAATTTCCCCAAAAGAGTATCAGAGGTTCATGAACAATATAGAGCTTAATTACAGTCATCCAAGAGATGATATACTTTAAGAAAAAAACATATTTCGCTAAGTTGCTACAGATTCTAACATACTGGCCTAAGAGCAGCCTACATAAAAAATTGATGCAAATTCAAACTAAGAACTGGTACCATTGTCCATAACTTGGACATCTTGATTATTCTCTTCTTCATCCTCAGGGTTGTTCTCGACATCATCTTCTTAAATCTCATCATCGACATCCTGATTCTCTTCCATGGCCTCCTCAACATCCTGATTCTCTTCCATAGCCTCCTCAACATCATCAATATCTTGGGTCTCTTGACTCTCTTTCACTGTCTTCTTGCAGTCCATAACTTGAATGCTTGTTTGTCTTCGGTATTTTCATTTTATCTCCTTAGAACTGGTGATATTCATAGGTGAAATATTAGGCTGGTGAACTGTAATATCCTCAATTTCTTTGCTACCTGAATCCAAGACACCAGACTGTTTGGATGCTAAAAGGGCTTCATTGGGATCCATGGTGGCCTCGATTACATTGATTTGTGCCCCATGAGTGTGGACCTTCCCTTTGAACTCATCCAAGTAAGAGCCTAAACCAGTCGCGGAAGTAGTAATCTAAAAGTTAGTTTATTCAGTTTCCACAAGCCTAGAATCGACCAAGGGGGCTTGTGAGGTTATTTGGTGGACCACAACGAGCAAACCCTCCAATTTGGAGTTCATCCACCTCATGTGGTTGTGTATTTCATGAATGCCAGCTCTAATTTCATGCATATCGTTAGACAAATCCCAAAGATTCCCTTCAATATCAGCTGGAGCCAACTTTCCTTCAACATCGACCGATGAGTTCATGTCTGCAAGAAAGACTAGTCCTTCCCACTCTCCTGATTCCCATGGATCCAAAATAATCATAGTACTAGAACCTGGTATGAAAGTATTTGCTTGGATATCCTCACGCCCAATAGACTTAGCACTAAAGGACACTCCCCCAGGGCGTAGGGAAAAGTGGCAAGAAAATATTCTTCCAGAAACACCATAACTAGGCAGCTCCAAACCATGTTCTTTCCCTCGGCTGTCCTAGGACAATGACTTGCAATGAGATGTGAAGGAGAAGTTTCGACCACCTTCATGAAGTCTTTCACGCAAGGGATTAGACACCTCACATTAAAATTGAACACTTGACGGTTGAGAGCACTAAATGTTGATAGGACTTGGATACGGTCCTGCTTCATAGCCATTATAAACATTATGTTGACCTTATGGATACAATAAGGGTGAAAATTTCTTAGTGGAGTCAACATTGAAAGACTTGTTGGTCCACATTAATGACTGACTTCCCAATAGAATGACGAGAGGCTGAGTTTGCATAATAATCAGCTTGACTATTGTTTTCCCACTTCATATGGAATATTTGAACATGAGGAACATGATTGAGAAGCATATTAATTCACTTTTGCAATCTATTAGCTATCATGTCCTCGAGATCCTTCTTGCTTCTAGTTTGAGCTAGAATAAATAACCAGTCTCCAATAATTACAACCAATTGATTTCCCTTGGAGACAACATTGACGAGCCCTTGATAGAGATCAAAGCACTCAACTTGATTGTTTGTAGTCACTTCTAGGCCCTATTCAAAGGTTAAAACTATATGCCCTCCAGGATCCAAAAGGATCCCTCCCGCACCTACTTCCCCAGGATCCAAACTAAACACTATTAACAAATACAAATCCATTATATATATATAAACTAAACCCTATTAACAAATAAAAATCCATTTAATATATATATAATTGCTTTTGAATAATGAAACAATGCATATGAATGGTAAACGATAAGATGTGATCTCTATTATGACTCTTCAACTTATCTATATGTATATAGTATAAATTCTTTCCTTGTTGATTGTGTTTGTTCGATGCTTAATCTTATAGGATTTGGTTGAATGTAAATAATGAGTCATAGAAAATCTAAAGAGACATAGAAAATATATGTATATAGTATAACTTCTTTCCTTGTTGATTGTGTTTGTTCGATACTTAATCCTATGGGATTTGGTTGAATGTAAATAATGAGTCATAGAAAATCTAAAGAGACATAGAAAATAATTGAATGTAACTATTATAAATAATGAGTCATAGAAAATGAAAAGAGACATAGTTGGAATATGAAACCAACTACTACGTATATTTATTTATATGAGATGCTCGTTAATGCAAATCAATGAAAGTTAGGAGTTACCTAGGCCTAACAGTGGCATCAAAGCTCTAGATTTCTTCATGACTCCATGGTATATCTTCCTTCTGTCCTCTAGTCTACCCCAGCTCTGTATGTTGTCCTTCTAGTATTGTCTCCTGCACTGTCTTGGTTATTTTGCCAGAGTCTACGTGAGCCATTTGGTGAGCGTATTGTTGGCATTGCTTGAGAGATATCTTAGCATATTGTTGGTATCTCTATAAACTCTTAGCTCCATTGTGTGCTCTCCATTTTCACTCATGACCTCACGCAGACGACTCCTCTCTGCAACTATGACATCCTCTCCATTTGCACCCGCGAATAGATTCTTAAATCACTATTTTAAGAATATGATAGATTCTTAGTGAGTGGGGAAATTCAAGTACAACTAAAACCCACAATATGAGATTTCCAAGTCAAATGAGCTTTAGAAATCAAATATTTAAAAGCTTATTAATAATTTTTTATGAGTATGTCATATTAAATATAAAATTATTTATGCATTATATGATTAAAATATTAAGAAAATGAATAAATGTTGATATTAGAGAAAATGTGGGGTGAGAATGATTTAGAGGTTAAAAAATAAAGATATTACAAGGAGGCCATTAACCCTAATCTAGAAGATCAAAAATATATTTCTATTTTAACTAGCTTGAAGAAGAAAACTAATATAGCCAAAATAAGAACTAACTCTCATGAACTTCATAGTGAAACTGGGCGCTGGACAATTCCTAAAACACTGTGCATACTAGGACTAGACATGTTTTCCCTCTCGAGCATCACATATCATCTGAAAGCCTAGTTGACGTAGTCGTCGTGTGACACCGACATGATCTTGCTAGTTGGGTATGAGACCATCAACCACAAGTATCACCCGGACTACACCTCACCGAAACCTCCTCAACGAACCCAATTCAGGCACCTTAGAGTATTGCAGAATGTCAAGTGCTTGTTTGACCGTAGGCAATGCTACACCACTGCCACCCAACCTTAGACAATGCTACGCCATTGCTCCCTTGATCCAACAACACTTGAACGGCTGACTACCCAACATATGACGATGTTGTCGCCCATCTAGTCACAATCCCGGATGGTGCCCGAAGGTCTTATCGCGCCTCCACCCAATCACATTCATTCGCCATATCCATCCACGCTATTGTCCTAGCATGGTTGACACACAATGCATCACATTTCCAATCACGCCTTCTTCCGTCGAGGCTGCTAAACAATGCCTCGCTAGTTTGTCTCGTCCTACTTGACTCAACATCTCTTGGTCCTCCTAGCTTGTTGGCTAGTACACCGTCCTGTCCGTCTCATGGCCAACAACCATGAGCTGACCACCAAGGCTACCAAAACGTATGGACTCGATGTGCAACCTTAAGTCATGTCTACTTGATGCACCCTCTGTCACACCATTACCAATGGCGCTCAACGTAGGGTTGTTATAATCTACACCACTTAAATATGTTGATGTCCTCGTCAACATGACCCCACCGACGCATCCAACGAAAGGGGCGTTGGTGGTGAAGAGACACTTTTGCATATGCCATAATCGAACGTGGCTCTGATACCATATGTCACGAGTCTAGACTTGTTTTCCCTCTCGAACATCCCATACTATCCGAAAACTTAGTCGCCATGCGACACTGACATGATCTTTCTAGTTGGGCATGATCATCAACCACAAGTATCACCTGGACTACGCCTCACTGAAACCTCCTAACCAAACCCAAGTCAGGCACCTTAGAGTATGCAGAATGCCAAGTGCTCATTTCATCGTAGGTGATGATACACCATCGCCACCCAACCTTAGACAATGCTACGCCATTTCCTCCCTTGATCCAATAACACTTGAACGATCGATTTCCCAATGTATGACGATGCTATGCTCATCTAGTCACAATCCCAGATAGTGCCCCAAGGTCCTGTCTTGGCTCCACCCGACCACATTCCTTCGACGCATCCATCCATGCTATTGTCCTAGAATGGTTGACACACAACACATCACATGGCCAATCACGCCATCCTTCATCGAGCTTGCTACGTAGTGCCTTGCCAATTTGTCTCGTCCTACTCAACTCGACGTCCCTTGGTACTCCTATCCTACTTGGGAGTACACCATCCTGTCCATCTCATGACCAACAACCATGAGTCGACCACCAAGCCTACCAAAACGTATGGACTCGTTGTGCAACCTTGAGTCATGTCTGCCTAACGTGCCCTCTGTCACGCCATTGCCAATGGCGCTCAACGTAACGTTGTTACACCGTGGGTTGAAAGAATTTGCCATCTTTTTGAGACTACGAGTGTGGATGATGAAAGTCACTTTCTGTTACTTACGTACACCCACATTAGATCACAATTTCATTATCTTTGCTACAATACTAACCTCCCTAACCTTCCAACTTGTCAAAACTGTGGTGACCTCAAAACGCTTATTTCTAAGCTTTTTGAGCACATGAATAAAATTCTTCAGCAAACCAAGTAATTCCTTTCTTTCTTCTTAAGGTCCGACGGACCAAAGTTGGTCTCAATGGACATTAACCGTCATCATCATCATCAATATTTCTCATTAATATAATGGTTAATTGGTTGGAAGTCTATTATATTCTTTTTTTTTCGAGATAATTATCATGGGACAACCTCGAGGCACTTCTCCTTATTTCGAGGATGATACTCATGGTAAGCCCTAAATTCTTCATGGCACAATGCCAGGTCAACAACAAGGCTAACACTTGTTATAACAATACAGTCATTATGAGGTCACCACATCACTTATGAGAATAAAAATTAGATGGAAAAAATAACATTTCATCCCCCAACCACTTAAACTAGACCCAATTGACTTAAAAACTATCATATTCTATTTTATTGTCCTCCCTTATATCATTTTTTATATAAATATTTAAATTACAAGTCAAATACCTATAACGTATTGGATTTGTTTTTGCTATTATAAAATGTTTAATGATTTTTCTTACCTTATAGATCACAACAAACATTTAATATGTTCGTGATTCATAGTTTAACTTTAATACTATAAATAAAATATATAAAGTTATAAGAAACAAGATTGATGAAAGTGAAATGTTATTATAGGTCCTATAAATTAGATTTTCATAAGAAGCGGTCGACCACTATAGATAATTGTCATAAACACCGTATCTATTTTTGGTGGTTTTTTCTGACATTGTTTTTTTAACAATATTTTGTTCTCAATACCTGAGCGTCGACATCAACCATCTTCAAATTGTAACTTAAAAAGTTTTTAAATAATCTAAATAATTTAAATTGCATTTCCAAAAAGGGAAAGTTAGGTATCAAACTCCCCAAAAATAAAATAAAATAAAAATTACTAATGTACTAAAAACCATTAAGTTGGTAATCCCATTTAAAAACCGTTAAATTAAATTAGATACCTTGATTTACAACATAAACATGACACATGATAGGGAACTTTTCTTTAACTTCAACGATACCTACCATTCAATGGTTTATTGATGTTTGAACTTATGTAAACCCAATCTTCACATGTTTATATAAATTGGTATCGCATATGCCAAAATTGTAAAATGAAATTATGAATGGGAAAAGCAGGGAAATTCCAGCAATAACTCGCATAAATCCAACCAAAGAAGGCAGGAACAAAACTGAATCCGACTGCAGAGTCTTAAGATTCTGTATTTTTCCAGGAGTTTTTCAGAGTTTTTTCATTCGGATGAGTGCCGAGGGGCCTGCCAGCACTTGAATAACAACTGTAATCTTCTGTTTTCGATAGTTAAGGGGCTGAATTGAGGTGCTATGGAGAGCGCGGATCGACCCGTTAGTCCCATTTTATCTCCCAACATCAACACCAGCATTAAGCAGGAGTCAATTTCCTCTAAGCCCTCTAGTGCGGAGTTCTCTCCATCTCGCTCCATTAAATCATCACCGCGTTCTTCCAGTGCAAGATCCACGGGACAGGCGGCTGTTGACAATGGCGATGCTCATGAAAGCGTTCCTCCCTCTCCCTCTGAATCATACGACGGGGACGTCACCAGCTTCCATCCTCATCATAAGGTAACAGAAACTCAGGTAAAATTTGTCTGAATTTGTTTATGTTCTAATGGAAGTGCTTCATGCTTCCGTATTTCCAACAACAACAAAGAAAGGTATATAACATTCAATGGATAAGTTGTCTCCATCTCCATCGAAACCAGGCAAACCAAATTCAACCAATACTCTGCGGTTTAAGTAAGAAATTATAAAGAGTAGCCCCAACAGTGGAAGTCGAATTCAGTAGGGAAAATAAAGGTTAATCCCATAAATAGTAGCATTGAAATGCGCCGCTGAGTACGAAGTTCAATTAAGAACTCTGTACATAAGCGCGCTCATTCTGGAAGAGTCGGTGGATCTGTGATTATTCGGGAATTCCAGTTTTGACGGGTTATATCCACCTGTTAATGGGTCCAAAAAAAGGCACGGCTAAATTTATCATAAGGTACATGCACATGGCTATGCGGTGGCCATAAGCGGTCGTCCAAGGGACTTAAGATAAATTTATGCGATACATATTGGAAAGAAAACAGTAAATTAGACAACAAAATTCTTGATGAGAAAAGCAAGTTTACCGTAAAATTTGAATGCTTAACATGCCAAAACCATATGGCATAAATGTTGAGAAAAAAATCAACTGTCTTTAACCCATATTTTGAAGTTACTTTAAATAGTGTCTCTATAGTGTGGTCTGTGGTTATGTAAATGAGAAAAAACTGGAATTGCATCCGACATTTTTTGTGTTTCCATTTCACTTCAACTTGTCTCAATAGGATCACGAGCAGGGCTAGAAATTGACTGTCATTGTTCTTCAACCTTTCAATCCATGTAGATGAGTATGTTCTTGCAAATGTTGAGCAGGATTCAAATCCCATAGAGCCACTATTTTTACACACAGTGTTTGTCCTAAAAGGACAGAGTAATACAACCTTAAAGTGTTTGTCCTATCTATCTAATTGAGCCAACAATACATATGTGGGCCTAAAGATGACCTTAAAGTGTTTGTCCTATCTATCTAAGAGAGGCTAACAATGCATCTGTGGGCCTAAAGTGTTTCCTTTACAATGAGAATAACTACGGACAACAACCGTATAAACACAGTCTCATGTCTGCTTTAACATCTAATGGATGTTGCCTGCTGGGATTTGAACCTTGGTCATTGTGGTGGTAAGTGCCCTCACTTACCATTAAACCACTACATGACAGACTCATTTGTCTCCAACCCTGAATACCCACTAACCTCTAGATTCCAGAATTAGACACCAACTCTTTGTTAGGGACCTTCTCCTCACCATCACGAACCACATTCAAAGTTTTTATTCCCCTTCAAAGGCCATGTCAATTTTCACCAGTGTTACACTGGGACGCGTTCCCCAGGGTCAGGGGCGCGCCCCCTTCGCTCCCCATGCCCCGGGGACTTGGGGGCTCCTGGCGAAACGTTTCTCCTTGTCCCCAATTTGGTGAAACTTCAGGAAACGCAGGGGGGAGCTCGTCCCCCTGTTTTGAAGCGCGCACCGCTGAAGTGGGGGTCACCTAGGTGCTCGTTTCTGAAAATGGGGAGTGCCTGGAGACTAGATAGAGCTCAAAAGAAGAATGAATTAGGGAATATGCGGTGTGTTTACCTGCAGGAGGTGTTCATTAGTAATGGTAATATTAAATTCTTAAATTAAAATGATAGAAACTGAAAGATAAGGAAAATACGACTTTTACTTAAATTTTTAACATTACCATTAATTGTTTCAGGATGTTTGAGAGTGGTTCCAACCTCATTGGACTTCATATGCAAAAAGTAGAATTTTAGATCCCATTCAGAATTCAACAAACTTAATAGATTTCAGGATTGCAAAGTTCCCACCGGATTCGGATTCTATCATGTATGTACTATGAGGTCAAGGGATTGGCATTTAATCAAGGACATCAACCTCTCTATGTACCTTGATGTTGGTGGTGCTGATTTTTGAACTCCTCTATCATGACCTTAATCAAAATGCACCCTTTAGTCAAGCAAAATCACTTATTAAGCATGGGAATTTTTTTCTAATTCTACTTTATTTTAAAGATTGGTTTAGGAAGTTTCATCAAAATTGTAGGGTGTTGAGTAATGTCCTTTGAGGATCAACTTCGAGATTCAAGGTAGAGGCAAGGGCTAAGAGCCTAGAGGAGGAGTCCTCAGGTCGCATTTCCCTCTAATAATGTGATGCCCTCTAGAATCATGAAGAAATAGGGTCCTCAAGTCACATTTCCCAATTACAACATCTATGAATATGGATACACACAATGTTGAAGTGTGTTGAATAATTGAAGAATTAGATTGTATTTACAGGGAGCAGCTTAAACTGTATTTACATGGGATGAATTGTTATTGCTGGGATTTATAATTTTTATGTTTTTTTATGACCTCCATGCCCCCCCCGTCCCCCCCGAATTTCCCTAAAATTTGAGGGTGGTCTCCACACGTCCCCAATGTGCATTTCCCCGCTCCCGCGTCCCGGAAATTTAGGGAACATTGATTTTCACCCTGTATAGAAGGGCCCCAAATACATTATAGGTCCTTTGTTTAGTTTGGTACTGCTCTCAATCGTGTGATTACATCAAGGGTTAATGCACCCTTCATACTTCAGGACCATGGCTGTCAAATTGATCCACGGTTATCATGTGCAAGAGCCAAGTCGTCGATATGGATAAAAAGGTTGAAGAACAATGACAGCCAATTTTTATCCCTGCTCATTATCCTATTGAGCAAAGTTGTCCATAGGTACAATTTACAAAAGCCTAAAGGTGGGCAAAACAATTCCAAATTTTCTGATATACATACCCCAGACCAAACACCTTTCAAGTCTCTTTATGTTATTTGATGCTAGTTTTGGCAGAACTGTCAACGACAGTCTTTTGGTGAGAATTCTTGTAAGAATTTCTAATTGTTAAATATAGGCCTTTAAATCAGTCGTCTCTTAAGATGTTAAGCATGCTGAATATGAAATAATCAACACAAAAAACAAACACAGGTGCAGTGGGTGACCACAACATCAACTCATAAACTGAAAAATAGAACAGAAAGAGACATTCAAGCACATGTTTTAGCATCTTCATCAGGAATGCCACATGACGAATTAGCAGATAGATTATTTAGTCAATGTACTTGGCCCTCACCCAATAATCTCGACAGGGATGACTTGAGTATTTATAAAAAATGGTGCCTGAGGTACAATAATAACAAGTCTACCTACATTTATTCCTAAAATTATATTTGTAGTGAAAAAACATGTTTTGATGCGTTTACAATGAAGTCAATTGGCAATAGGTGCATGCTGGACATCATGCCCACACTGTGATATATTCTAGCAGAATGCCTGCAGGCTGGGTGATCCTAACATAAATGAAGGCTGACTCTATTAACCGGCACGGATCTGTGGTGGCAGCCTAACAGAGCCCAGACTCCAATGTGTCAATGCATCTGCCAAGTGGAACGTGGCTGTGGACCAAGATCAGCCCAGTTGCATCAGGGTGCACTGGCTATTTGATCCAAACCTTGTGTGCTTGAGGAAATAATGCATCCACAACAACAGTGACAATTAAACTTTTCTGTGAAACAATGACAGTTAAACTTACATGCACAGTTAGTAGATTACAGCAAGCATTTATTTAGGCAATTAGACAACATTAGAAATGAATCCATGAAACAAAATACAGAATTGACGCTATATTGGGGGGTAACTTAGTAATTCAATTCCAAAAATCCATTAATGAGTAGTCTCTTCAACAATGATATGAACAACACGAAGCTTTACAACACTCATATCTATCTATCAACGAACTGTGACTTGAGTTGAATTGAATTGAATAGAATGGCCTCCTTTCCAATCAGAAATCAAGGTACAAATAATACCACTGTTATCACACAACTTGTAGTTGTCCCTAGTGGTATCCCATCCGGGATGGTAGAGGAGACAGACAACTAAAGAGGTGACCCAAGAAATGCCACGGTTCCCAATGCAAGCTGGGAGTCACGTCAACCGAGGCACTCTTCACTTTAGATCAGGATGAATCAAGACCTAGGGGGAGACCCTATAACCAATCAAAGATGATTGGGCCCAAATAAAGGTTCCTAGGGATATGTAAAAGACAAGTTACGGAAACCAATGCAAGGTTAGGTGGACCTAGAAGTTTAAATGTGGTTGAAAGAGGCTTAGGGAATGACTTATGTTTCAACCAATGAATGATTTAGGCCACATGATGAGATAAGATGACAAGATCTAGTACCATAAAAATACACATGTGGGACCACTTCCTTGGGATATGGAAATGGCTCAAATGGGACCCACAAGGTGGAATTAAGGGGTGCAAATGATACCAAGGGGTATATAAGAGACGGATCTAAGGATCCAAGATGAAATTAGAGATACCCACATATGGGATTTAGGACTTGACACAATTCCCAAGGAGTGCGAATTGCCCAAGGTGGACTAGTGCCTTGATGGATGGGTTAATGGAGTCAAAAGATATGTCAATTTGTAGATCGGGACACCTAGGACACAAATCAAGTGGGCTATTTGAGAAATAATGGGTGGATCTTACTAGATCTAATATTTCACTAAGTGACCCAAGTGGACAACTTTCTCCAAAACAGGGAATGCTACCCCCAAGGCAGAACTTCACTAAGTGAGACACTAGATGTAGGTTTCAATGTATGCTCTTTCCAAATCCAATGGAATCTCAACTACCCCGGTTCTAGAAGTGGACAAACTCAAACACCCAAGGAGTGCGACTTTGCCCAAGGAGCGCTAAAAGCATGGTAAGGTGTGTCAAATCAAGTCCAGTGGCTACCAAAATGTAGATCCAAGTAGTTTAGGCAAGTATTAGTGTGGATCTTGAAAATCATGGGCATCCAATGGTTAGATCTCCATAGATCTGAGATTGAAAGTGCATTACCAAATTGACCCAAGTGGGGCACAACCCTCGAAATGAGGAATGGGGCCCACAAGGCAAAAATCAACAACTAGGGGTAGGTTATCAAGTGAGGAGAGTGTGAATCAAGTGGGATCTCACCTACCCATGTGTTAGATCTAACCAAACTAGCTTCTCCCAAGGGGTGCGATTTGCCTCAAGAGGGCTATTTTGCCTTGAAAAGTGTGTCAAATGGAACCCAATCACCACCAAACTATAGATCCGAATTGCCGTGGATATTATAGAGGTGGGTTTTCAATATCTTTTCAAAAGCAAGGCTAGATCCAAGTAGATCTAAGAAAAACAAAAATGAGGGTTTTGATTTTAATGTAATTTTGACCAATGGGATAGATAGCAGGCGAAATCAACACGTACCTTGTAGATCTTACCTCAAAAGCTTGCGGCCTCTTAGCATATGGAGAATTCTTTGCCCTAGTTACAATTCCAAGCTTGATCCAAGTGTCTTCAACCAATAACATCCAAACTCTAGGAGGAAATATGTCTCATGAAAACCTGCAAATCAAACTACATCAAGTTAGATTTGATCTACAAATCCATAAGATCTAAGCATGTCATATCAAGAAAGCAATCAATGGACAAAGCACAATTGAAAAAACTCCCTCTCTATGAAGTCGATTTGCCCATGGGGGATGTGAGCAACCCCTACAATCTTCCCACAAAGCAATTCAATGAGCTAGCTTGAGCAATTCGGCCTCCCTCTCTTGAAGTCGATTTCACCTAAAAAACAAACAATGTCTAGAAGCAAGATATCCAAGAACATATGCAAGAGCAACCCAATCAAAGCCAAGAAGTAGATCTCCAAAATATTCTTTTCATTCCAAGTTTTCCAGAGCCCAAAGGTGAGCTATACAATAGGGGGTCTCCTCCTTATATAGGATAATAAAGACCAAAACCCTATACCACTTTACAATACAACATGAAAATGAGTGGTTGAGATTAAAAGATCTCAATACATAATCAATGGCTAAGATGAACCATAATAACATAACACATGGATCACTCAAATAATGATGACGTCATAGCTAGAAGGTACTCATGGAGGGTGACGTCATCCACTAGAGGGGGCAAAAGTACAAAAGCCCACCTCATATGACTAGGACATGACACATGGAGCTCATGGTGGGGCTAGGAGGCATCAATCCTTACTAGCTCATCCCCATGGCACAATAAAATAATATAATATGTCCAAGATAAATATAAATGATCAAATCTGTCCTCAAAATCTGTGACAGACAAGCAGTAAAAGGCCTCCTGTGGCCTCTGTGGACCTGTTGTCCGCCAGATTGCACACCAGCAGCGGAAATCTTTCGAAAGCTGTCTCTTCACTACAAGTGAGAGAGGTGTGGCCTTGGGGGCAAGCAATGAGCCAGGTACTGTCACCTGAATCCCAGCTCCTCCGTTTAGGCAAACTCCTAACGAAGCCAAGGGGGGTAGTCCCTAAAAAAGAGTTGTCTAAGGCTCTTGTGTGTTTAAGATGTGTTTAGTGTTGTGATGCGGATGGGTGTTGTTTAGGAGTTTTTTGGAAGTGAAAGACACAAAAAACTTTAAATGAGACCAAGATAACGCAATCCACGTTGCAACAGAAGATAAGAGATACGCTTGAACAAGAAATAAATCACTCTTTACGCAAATTAAAACAAGTACTCCAATATTGATATTAAGCAAATGAAATATTGTGATGAAGGACCAGTGCCTTATGGAGTCAAAATGTAAAAAGTGATTGTAAAATGCTTGATACAAGTGCTTGAGATAAAAGTTTTTGAGAACGTTTTGCAGCTTATCTTGGTAAATTAAATATTTTAGTAGTCTTGATTATTATGGCTAAGAACAAGGTATCAAAAGGAGTGGAACCTTAACCAATAGAAACACTGGCAACCTTTTAGGTGATAGGTCGGGAGCACCCAGATTGCAAAGAGGGCAAGTGTGCTTACGGCTTGACCGCTCTCGAGTCTGACAGTGGATTCCCGGCACCACCTCTTCAGGAAGAATTCAATAATTTTGTCTTGGTTGGGGTTTGGGGGAAAATTTTAATTAAAGTTATCACTTGTGAATTAACAAGTCTTCCACCTTTCTGAGTACTAGCCCAACCATTTCCGGTTGGCAGAGCATACGGGTGTAGGACGGAAACCAAGATAAATTAATTAAAGGGAAGTAATGGGTTGAATTTTTTTATTATTAGAGCACTTTGTTCAACTCTCCGACAGAGAGCGCTCTTGACTTGATCTTATGACCACAGTTCAAGAGACTTACTAATTAACAAATGCCTAATGCAGGGAAAAGATGCAAGACTAATAATGCCCTCCGATAGAGGGTGCTCTTGACTTGGATTTGGCCAAGTTCAAGAGACTTTGGTTCGTTTTAAGAAGCAAAAAGTAGTTGTAAAAGCAATAAATTTCAACTTGAAATGATTAAACCATGTAATAGATTTGAAATACTGCCAATAATACTACTTGCAAAATAAAATGAAACTTTGAATAAATCTAGTGTTCTACCACACAAATTCTAATCTAATAGGTGGGATCAATCTCCGAATAAGATCAACCACTAGAAGCCACCAGTCCTGGAAACCTTCCAGCTAGCTGGATGTCCACAAGAAGTTGATGGGGGAACGAGAAGCTACCACAAGGCTATGTGGCCTTCAGGATACAATCCCAAAGTTAGCTCTTCTCTGGTCAAGGCTTGGAAGAGAAGTGATAAGATAATATTAAACAGAAAATAAGTCTAATCTACCCAAGAGTCTCTTTCAGGTCAAAGACCGTACTCGGGAGAGCATGGGGGTAAGTAAATCGGAAATTATAACAACAAAACGACTTAATGAAATAGAAACTAATCTAAGAGCATATAATGGATCTAAACTAGAAAATCAAACCACTCAATGAAGACTACAAGACTTCCCCAAATGGGGGAAGTGAATGTGGGGGCTTAAAAACCCCACTTGCAACTTTATTAAGAGAGTACAAATGCCCTTGGGAATGAAAACCCTTGTAGGGACTTTGAAAGAACTACTTGTAAAAACTTGGAACAAATTTCTAAGATCTATTACAAAGGATAATACTAATCTCTTTGGTTTGGGTTGCCCTCTGGTTTTCCTGATGGCTTCTTGTATTAGAAGTCTCCTTCTTTCACAAGAAAAGATCTATCAGAAACAAATAACTCCAATACCCATTAGATGTTAGGAAATAAAACAAAACTTGAAACTTGAACTAGATCTTAATACTTGGAAAATGAAACTAGATAATGACAAAGCATAAGATCTACAATAATAACTTTGAAACAATGTAAACTAACTATTGAAATTTAAACAAACTAACTACCAACTTTGTGTTTTTGTTGTGTTTTGTAGGTTTAATGTGGAAGTGGACTAGGAGGGAAGAGGAACAAAATCCTAGGGCAAAACGAAGAGGGTGAAGGCACTAAAGTATGGTAAAACGAGAGCAAAGGAGGAAATGGCGAAAGGGATGGAGAAAAGATGCTAGCAAGGGGACGAGAGGAGGGAGGAGAGGCTAAAAGAGGTGGGACGAATGGTAGAGAAAGGAGGAGGTTTGAAGTGGGGCGAGAGCTAAGAGGGAAGGCAAAAACGAATGGGAAGAAGGGTAGCTTTTCTAGGATGGACGAGAGGGAGAGTTTGAGGACAACACGAATGGGGAAAGAAACCAATGAGGAGAGGGGACGAGAGCTAGGGATGGCTAGGGCTAGACTAGGGCAAGGGGTTTTCAAGTGGAACACTTGAGGGTTTTGAAACACTGTCTTGGAAATCCTTCGGTTAACCGGTGATACGTCGACAACAAGTGTTGAAGAGAGCACAAGGGAACAAATCCCAAGCTATTCCCCAAGGTTGAAGGAACTTCAACTTTATGGCAAATTAATCTATGGCTTGAAAAGACAAACAACCAACCTTGGATCAAGATCTAGAAAGGGTAGAAAGGGCTTAGCAAGTCAATACAAAAGGTTCAAGGAGAAGACAAGATGGCTTGAAGAAAAGAAGCCTAAAGTAACCAAGTTGATTTTTTTAAATGAATTTAAGAGATGGAACCCTAGATTTAGGCCTTTTTCCAAATCCTTCAATGCTTGAGATTGACTCTAGAAAGATCCTGAAGCACACACAACTTGTTAGAAAATGTAGGCCTTATGAAGAGATGAAAGATGCAACCTAGCTCAAATCTCTCTTCAAAACCTGTTGGATCTGCCCAAGTAATCACTCATAAACACATCTTGATCATAATAGTATGCATAATAAAAGTGAGATTAGAATAGTATAAGTATTTCCAACTACAGTCTACTCCTTCTAAATCACACTTAAACCAAACATAAATGGACAACTTGTATTCAAATGCCCATCCCATGGGCTTAAGAAAGCCTTCTAAGCAAATTATAGATCAATATATGAGATTACAAGCAAATAACAAGAACAAATTCACCTTGATATTATGAAGACATTTCCATGAAAAGCATTTGACAACATATAGACCTCCAAAGTCGCTTTATTTCCTTAAGCCAATGGCTTTGCAATCACAAAATGGCAGAGTAACTTTACATCAAAAATTCCATGAGATAATAACCCAAATGGGCCTCTCTTTATAGTAGAACCACTAGCTAAAACCCTAGGTCGAACTTGGCAATAATGAGAGCCAAAAACCAATAGACATGAATTTAAATTCCAATCAACACCAAGCTTGGAGAGCTAACTCGAACTTGTGGTAGGTGACAAGTGGATAGGTGGCAAACTCGCCCTTGTTGATGCATGGGAAGTATCACCCATCAAATGGGCAATCTACAACTAGGATCCACGTGAGCAAGAGTTAGGTGCGTGAGCTAAATGATGGATGGCGAGTTGGTTGGTGGAGGATGGCGAGTTGGCATGTGGGAGTGTGGTAGGTGCTAACTTGTGTTTGCAAGGAGAGCCAAGCTATGGTGATTGATGAGTCAAGGAGGGCGCCTACCTTAGACTTAAATGCAAACCAACCAACCCATTTAACACTTGACAACTCACTAAATCGACTTTTGCATGGGAGAGGGCGAATTAGCTTGAGGAGATCTCTTGCTGGTGACTGGATAGTTGATTGAAACCACTTGGAGTTGATTGGAATCTTCATAAATGTCTATTGCCATGTCATTTAGCCTTTTATTTTAATCATTTCTGTTTATTTTGGAGAGTTTTGGATTTCTCCAAAATATTCAAAAATATTAATTTAATTAATAATTTCTCTGTAAATGACTTTTTAGAGAAAATATTAATTATGAGGCTGAATTGACATCCGAAAGTTGGGTTTAGCTGGTCCATGGGTCATGTGTGATTTTTGGCTTATGACACGAGCCATCAAACACCAAGTTCGGACCCCGGATGATTGACATATTACAGACTAAAATTTCTCTATTTAAACTATAGAGAAATTTAATTAAAATTTAAAAATAATTAAAAAATTAAAAACCCCAATTCCGACGCGTCCGGTAAAATTTTTTTTGAAATTTTTTTTGGGGGTCCTAGAGACTTAGGACATGACCAGAACCTATTCTAATATTGTCTAGTAGGTTTATACATTATAGTTGGACCCTAATAACCCCCCATGGCAAAAATTTCCAAAATCGGGCATTCCAGCTTTGGAGGAAGCGGGAGAAAAACCAAGAGATTATATCTTGCCTGAAGCAAATTATAATCTGATGGTGAAAAAAATCCCTGGAATACCTTAGTTGTTTAATCCAGTCATGGGGAACCGAGCCACTCAGACCCTACTAGCACACTTTATTACAAACCTCCATGGGGCCATGGTCATGTCGACTCAAAAAACAAAACCGGCTAGCCAAAACTGGCTAGACCCAAAAATATGAAACCTAGATACTCTGGAAGTGAACACTGAGGTGTTCCAACACTGGCGGCTCAATAAGGTTTCAACTTTTGTACAAATCAGTTTATAACAGGACCCACCCAAGTGATGAAAACTGACTGGAAGATAGGGGGTTCACCCTGGAAGACCTCTATGAAAACCAAGTGCCAAAACCTTGCCTCAATTGCCCAAATCGAATTCCTTAGTGACCCCTTTATCCCATTTCTGGACTGCCTCGGTAATTGTGAAAGTGCTAGAACTGCCTCCTAGGGCACCTGCGCTGTCAAACTAAGCTCACCAGGCTGTCCAGAAGGGGGGATAAATGGTAATAACAAGTGGCTGGACCACCCCCTCCTCATACAACGCCCTAGGTGAACTGGGCTCTCATGGCCCCTGCTGCTCAAGCTGGGAAATCAGCCCCAAATCTGGTCAACAAGTGTAAAACTGCATCTATCACTGTCAGAAGTGTCCGGAACTGAAAGATAAGTGTCTCATTGGATCCAGAAGACCCAAATCTACTAGGAATGTGTACTCATACACCATGGGTTGCCTTGATGGGCTAGCTGTGGGGTCCACCATATATGGACAGTGTATAATCTGATGATCTGAAGTAATAATAAAACCTGCTGAACTGCATCAATCATCATCTGAATCATATGTCCATCATATAGCATCATCATCAAGAGTATGTGGGGCCATCAATCATCATCCATAAACATATATGGCCCACATCATCACGGATCCCAAGAAATGACCATGGTCAAACTAGGTTTGACTAGCTCAACATACAACCAAGGATAAATCATATCAATAGACTAAGACATGTTCCTCTAATCATACTCACAGCTTAACTTAAAGTATAACATCATTCAGTGGCATTTAACATATTTGTTCATTCCGTTGTTATTTGTATTCACTTGCACAATAGCTTAAATGACAAACTCACCCATCAGACATGGACTAACTGCTAGCTAAGGATGAAGGCTAGGAACAAGGTTGGGCAAAGGGGGTGACTTGTCTAAACTCAACTAAAAGACACTTTGGACTGGGAGAGAGGGGAAACTACAAACTCTGTGTTGGACAAAATAACACAGGCGATGTCTTTGCCTCACAAATGGGTAAGTTGTTTAGAGAGTGCTTTTTCAACTTAGGCATCATGTCTACATCAAGTTGATCCAAGTTCATTAGGATCATTCAATTTCATTTCATGGCCTTTTTGGCCTACATAACCCTTCGGATCTCAGGTGTGTTGATAAGCACAACTAATTGTAGCTTGCATCCAGGGCATGTTTACATATACATATAAGGTCAGCAATTGTTTAGATATAGCATTTAAGAACCATTGCTTTTTGGACCTTTCTTATACTCTTCGAGGAGTATTTTTAGGAGTTCATCGCTCTTGCCCTTTTTAGTTTCCATGGGCGAATCTGTATAAGTTTCCATAAGTAATACATGAGCTTTCAGTTTTAGCCAACAACATCTCAAGTGACTAGGGGGAGTTCGAGCCAATGCCAAACATTGGGACAACCGACCAGAATGATTTCGGCCCACAATCCAACTTACCAAAGGCAAGTTTTGTCACCAACTTAGAGCCGAGACACTAAACATACAGGGATGCGGTCCAAACATAGAGGTAGAAAAAAGGGGAAGTCCTCAATACCAGAAAGTCAAGTAAGACAGGTCAAGGGTCAAAGCCAAATAAGGAAAGTCATGGATGGATGGAGTCAAGTGAAGGTGGAGCCTAAACTAGCATACAACTGGTGTCAAGAAAGACCATATCTATGTAAGGTGGTAAACCAGTGAGTTTTGTCAAACAACCTAAATGTGCAAGTAACTGTCCATTTTATAGTTCATCATCAAGATAGTCCATTTTAAGTTTTACACATTTTGCCACATCATGGATTATATACCAAGCCAATGCTATGAACATGACTAAAGCAACAAGATAATAATCCACAGTCAATGATAAAACATCCACAGGTCATACAACATCATCACAAGAATAATCATCATATATCATCTGAAACACTGCTGCAATACGTCTCTAGGCACTGAACTGAAATTGTATGGGATAAAGGGTCACATCGGTCATCAAATCTGAACTCTCAAGGCTCAGCCTTGACACAAGGTCTAACATAAGTCTGAATAATACACTGCCCTGATCATGAGTGATCTCAAAATATACAATCATCATAGCCAAGCTCTGAATAATGGAAGCTCTGGAATGTGCATATATCTGCTAAACAAGAATAGTAGCC
Organism: Larix kaempferi; assembly: GCA_027924585.1. Classification (NCBI taxonomy): domain Eukaryota; kingdom Viridiplantae; phylum Streptophyta; class Pinopsida; order Pinales; family Pinaceae; genus Larix; species Larix kaempferi. The sequence goes on from BSBM01000372.1 coordinate 31,310,609, forward strand.
CTGCTACTATGGTGTGATAACAACAACCTTAGGGAATACAAAGTGTTTTGTATTGCATCTGTTCATATCCAACAATATATTGATGTAAAAGTGTTAGGAAGATGGAGAGACAAAGAGAGTGAAGGTGATCGGTGTCAAATTTCTACTTGTAACTGGGTGCTGAGCTATCCTTCCTTGTTAGTGTGCTTTTTCCTAACTGCATTGTGCATAAGTGCATGCTTTTGTGGCTATAAGTATGCTTTGATAGTCCAACAAGGTTAAGTGCGATCAAACTTTAAGTTAGCGTGATTGAGTTGCAATGTTGGAAAACGTTATTGAAATATAAGCATGTCCTAACATGATGGTAAATTGCCACTCTGATGTGTACCAAACAAGGTTACCGGAATCACCCCCCTTGCCTCGTTTTCATACCAGAATCTCGTCGGAACCAGGGAATCAGGGATTCGTACTGGAATCCCCCAAAAGTTGCATATTTTTGTTCGAATTTGATTATGAAAATTGGAAACGATTATGCCTAAACTGGATTTGGTTTAGGGTTTAGGAATCTGTTTTGTAAAATAGGAATCTGGTTCCAGTTGAAGGGATCAATTCCTAAAAGTCGGGAATCAGTTCCTTAAACTGGAATCGGATTCCTCCCCTTTAAAAAACAAACAAACTTTTAGATGAAATAAAGCTTGCGGGAGAGGTTATCATGGTCCCCACTTGGCTTAAACCCACGGGAGAGGCTATCACGGTCCCCACTTGGTTTAAACCCACGGGAGGGGTTATCACGGTCCCCACTTGGCTTAAACCCGTGGGAGAGTATTCTTTCTCACCCGAGACTCTGAGAGAAACATAATGACAGAGTAGCGACTTTAGACTGAGGATTCAGGATAGCATTGAGTAGTGAGCGGAGCAACGACTGAGCAGTGAGCCACTGAGCATAGTGCAACCTTGTCTGAGCACTGGAGCAAGGTTTTGTGGAGGCGAACGACCCAACTCACAGGTAAGCTCCCTAATTAAATTATTAATTAGAGTTTAACTTGTTTATGTTTTAAGTTTTAACTGTTTCTGGTTTGAATGTTTAAGTTTGTCCCATTTGGGCAATTTCTTTGACTGTGCAACTTTCCTTTGTATGCCAACAAGCATACATAGGAATGAGATATCATTCCTATGTATGCTAATAGGGCACACAGGCCTGTTGGCATACATAGGAAGCCTGCGTATGACAAGTCCAACTATAAATTAAAATTATAAAATAATAAACTCAAAATATTAAAATAAGTTCATAACATAATTTATTAATTTAAAATTTAAAATTTATGAATTATGCCTATGGTCATTGTGCTATTAGGTGAGACCATTTTCCAGTGTTCAGTTCACTAAACACCACCCATGGCCTCTGGCTCTCATTAATTAGTTCAGTTTGGGAATGGAGTTTGTGGTGGTAGGAGTGGTTTGGGAGAGGAAGCAATGAACAACGACAAGTACCTCAACTTGTACTACCTACACACCCCATTGATTCTCCTCCGTGGAAGTATGTGGCCAAGATTGGTAAGAAGGAGAAGAACAGTGGTGGTACCTGCTTGTGGAACTGCAACAAATGCAAAGGAAATTTTATAGGTTCATACACGAGGCTTAAGGCCCATTTTCTTTGGCTTGAAGGTGATAATGGAGTTCATCATTGCAAAAGTATTACTCAAAATGATGTAGACAATTTTCAAGCAGAGCAAGATACTACAGATTTAGCCAAGGCAGAAAGGAAGAGTTTCAGGCAACAACCATCCACAAAAAGGATAAATGAAGTTCCCTTAATTGTTGAAGAAGCTCACAAGAGACAAAACCTTGGAACTTTGGCCAAAATGTTTGACATGGGCGGGAGGGATGAGATGGATAGCAGGGTTGCAAGAGCCATATTTGCATGTGGATTACCCTTCAATGTAGTGCGGTCTCCTTATTGGCAAGACATGCTTAGGGCAGTTAATGAGGCCCCTAGGGGCTACAAGGGGCCAAACTTTGAGAAAGTGTGTACTACCTTTATACGGAAGGAGAAATTGATTGTGGAGAAAGTGTTGGAATCGGTTTGTTCTAGTTGGAGTGGCAATGGTGTCTCTATTATGTCTGATGGTTAGACTGATAGGGCCAATAGGCCATTTGTAAACATTATTGTAATGTCTCCTTCAGGCGCATACTTCTTGAGGGCAATAGATGCTTCAGGGGATGAGAAGAATGTTGAATGGATTGCTGAATTTTTTTTCGAAGCATTTGAAATCCTGGGCCCTTCAAATGTTGTGCAAGTCATCACAGATAATGCACATTCATGCAAGGTAGTTGGGGCAATTATTGAGGGATTGTATGACCATATTTTTTGGACACCTTATGTGGTGCATAATTTAAATCTTGCTTTTAAATCCATTGTTGTTGAAGTTGAATGGATGAAAAAGCTATGTTGTTCCCGCTTTCTCTGTGAAATTTGTCCAAACAAAAGCAAAATGGAGACGCTAGATATTCGTCTATGGGAGGTTAGTAAAAGATGTGAAGACTAATTACTTGTAACTAGGTCCCTTTCTGGCATGATTAACTGTTCAGACGAGGCTGCAGAGATCTAGAGCATACTTGGGACATAGGCTTGTTAATTTTAAAGATTTTTGAATTGAGTTTTCTTGTTTATTAAAAACCCCAAGAGTCTCTTTCAGGTCCGTGAACCATACTCATGAAAGCAAGGGGGGTTAATTAAAAGTAAAAGAGAGATTGAAAATAAACAGTTATGTAATTACTACACTACCGAAGTAGTGGGTTAGTATCCGATTATTTTTTTCCAATAAATCAAAACGTAGTTGCAAAATTATACGGTCTGCAAAAAATGAGATAAAAATTCCTAAGTCTTGAGTGAGTCAATGGCCCAATATTTGGATTGGACCACGACGGAAAACTTTAATTAATTTAAGCTAATTTTAAGCAAATTCAAACTTAAAGTAAGAAAACTAATCTAAAAAAATCCAAACTCATGATAAAACACATCGACGCGGATCCCCCCTCAAAAATTTTATTACAAGTTTACAATCTTAGAAAGAGAAATGCACTTTTGGTCCTTTTGAAATAGGATCCAAAGGCTTACAATTTGCTAGAAAATTGACAAGAAGAAAGAAAGGGAGCTCCGTTAAATGGCCCAAAATCTCGAAATTTGGCCGGAGTTTCCCTCTCTTTTTCATCAAACTTGCAAAAATCAGCAAGCTATCAAATACCAAAGATACTCAAAAACACTTTAAGAGTGTCTTTGAACAATCCCCAAAAATCCTAAAAAAAATTCTAAGTTATTTCTATGATAAAAATTGTAAAAAATAACCAAGGAAAGCAGCTTTCTTTGGGATCTTGGCTTGCTTTTGGGCAGCCAATATGATGTGCACTAAAATGCTTGATTTAAACTTTTATAATCAAAGGAAAGCACTTCTAAAAATAAGCTTAAGATCTACTTTGAAATACTTGCCGAAAAAGAAATTTCCTAAGCTAGATCTACTTTAAAAGAAATGAGACTTGAAGAACTATGAGATCTAAGCTTTTTAAAACTGAAAATCATATCTAATGAATGATTTATTCTTTAACTAAAATAGATCTACATAAACAAGCCATAGTAACCAAAGGAGAAGTTGATTTTTAAAGAGAGTGAGAAGAAGAAGGAGCTTATTGCTGCGGAAGATTTGCTCAAAGACTTTGTAGTGGGATGCCAAGGGACTATGTCTTGGAAAATGTTAGAAGTGGAATGGAGTCAAACTAGATCCACACCTCCTCCAAACTAGATATCCTGAAAACCACGCAAGAAACTTGCAAAACTCGTGAGATCTGGTGATAGCATATAAATTGAGATTAAAACAACACACATATAATCTTATAAAACATGTTAGATCTAGATCTCTAAAAATATGTATTCAAAGTAGAAAAAACAAGTAAACTTACTTACATTACTCTACTTCTAATGATTGGGAGCAATCCTTTAAGCCAAATACACAAAGCAAAAGCAAGAAATTGAAATGAGAAACGGATTACCTCATGAGATCATGACAATTTTGGCCCACACACCATAGCACAACACCATTAGCCTCCAAAGCTTCTTTATTATCAAGCAAAAATATGCCAATAGCATAAGCAAATTACAATAACATAGTCTCACTACTCCAACTCGAACTACTGAAATGAGAGAATGGGGCCTCATTATATAGCAAAACCAAAAGGGATCCTTCGACACTTGGAGAAATGAGTTGATACACTTGGAAAAGGATTGTTAACACACGTGAGAGGTTAATGACACCTTTCTCCAACCATTTGACATTTTTCAACTTCCACTTGACACCTCTCCAACCACAAATTCGCCCCCCCCCTTTGGTGGATTTCCAATCTTCAATCAAATCATCATTTTTTTGCTCAATATACTCTCTGATTTGATTGCCAATCAAAGGAGATTTGATTCCAACACATTTCCTTATACGTGGGATTGAGATTTTGCCTTTATTATGTCTTTTTTGCCATTTAAATTGGTCTATTTGGGTTTTTCGAGTAAATATTATTTTTTGAGGTAAATACTTACTCAAAACTTAGGATAAGTGGGTTTATGGGTTTAGTGGATGCTCTGGCTTAGAAAACGAGCATCCACTTGACAAATCATGCCCACAAACCATACTTTTATTACATTTAAAATTTTTCCAATTAAACTATTAAAAAATAGTCTAATTTTACAGGAAAAACTATTTTTCTCAGAATTTAAAAAAAAACTTAGGGGGACCTAGTACATGTCCAAATGACTCAATTTTAATGCCTAGCATGGTCTAATACATTGACACTTAGGCTCTAATAACTGCCTAAGGCCGAAACACCACGCCGACCACTCCAACTTTGGAGGTATGAGTGAAAAACTCGAAAATTACTAGTCGTTTGTTCAACAACAAATAATTAACAAGGGAAAAAACACTTTGGGCTAGTCAGATTAATGTTTAAGTCCTAGGAAGCCAAGTCTTTTACATATAGCTACCATCCAAGTCTTTTACATATAGCTACCATGCTAGCACATTTTATTACAATTCCCTTGAGGGGGTATGAACATGTGGTACAAAAAAGGGCCTAGAAGGCCTGGTGGACTTCTGAACTCTGATCATGAACAAGTATCCTTGTTCAAACCTTGCCGGCTCACTTAAAATCCCACTAAGTACAACTTAGGTGGTAATAGGCCCCAAACAAAGATAATGAGGTGGTCAATGGTTTTAGAACAACGATTTCAAAGATTTGCTCCGATTCGATGGAGCTTACCAAGCTAAAGAACCAATTTACTTCATTCATCACAAGGAGTGGTGCATTTGGAAATGTAAATGCACTAGCTAACGGGGGAGTTATGACACCTATTGCATGGTGGGGATATTATGGTGCTCAAACTCCAAAGTTACAAACCCTTGCATTTAGAGTTCTTTCAGAGGTTTGTAGCTCTTTAGCAGCAAAGATAAACTGGAGCACTTATGGGTTCATCCATTCGGTCAAGAGAAACAAACTTCAATCAACAAAGGAAGAAGATCTTGTGTACATTCACTCAAATCTTTGCCTCATCTCTCGATTGAAGCTAGATTATGACGAGGGTCCTTTGAAGCTATGGGATGTGATCCTGAGGATGTTGACTTGGATACTCCTGATTGCTTGATGGCTAACCTCTTTGCTTGACTCTTTAATATTTATGATGATCTTTAGGTCTTGAGTCTTGACTCTTTAATATTTATGATTTTATGATTATCATTTCCATGTTGACACAGACATATATATATCTATATATATATATATATATTGAATTTATGCTATTTGATGTTATGATGCATAAATCATGATGTATTAGTTATTGAGCATGATTATATGATCAATATCATTGATGTATGTAACATGTTACATGTACGATGAATCGAGATTGATGTATGATGTTAATGTATGAATCCTTGATGTTAGATGTATGATGTTACATGTATGAATCTATGATTATTTTGTATGCAACTGAGCATTGAATCATTGAAAATTAATAATAATACAATTAGAATTTGGTATTTTACTATTTTAAAATCCATGATGTTACATGTAAGATGTTATATGAATAATTTTATTTTGAGATTTTTTTTTTTGCTTTTATATTTTCATTATAAATTAAAAAATATAAATATAAAATATATATTTATAAAAAAATAGGGTTAGGGTTTTGAACCCCCCATTCCTATTTTCGGGATGAATGTCGAATCTGCACTGGACTCTTCAACCCACCGCACCCACGATTCTTGTAACCTTGGTATCAAAGGTGACCACTTTAACATGCACGCTCATACTTAGACAATTATAGGTTGAACTCTTATGTGTGACTCCCCTAGCCATGGACTTAGTCGATCTTTGACTTTATCTAGGAACAAACCTCCCCACTTAGGAGATTTTGTTCCCTAACAACAATACTTTTAGTTTGGGAAACTTCTCTTGAATATGTTCCTAAGTGTAACTCTTGTTAGCTAGGTGTGATTGTTCTTTCAGTCTGATTTTATAAAATTTCAGGGTTCCATATATGGTTTCCCACTCCTTGCATTTAGAACTGTATTTGCATCTAGCTTCACACCAACTTCAACAATAAACTCTTTAGGAGCAAGCATGATTGTTCTTCTTCATCACAGTCTAGCATTGATATGTAAACTGCCATGGATATTCCATTGGAACAGTTTGTCACAACAAATCTTACAATATTATGAAAAACCCTTATTGTGCAGTGTCTTACTTTAGATTTTTAGATTGAATTGTTACTAGATTAATGCATGAAATATTGAAATAAACTGAATCTGAAGTGAAAGCTAAGCAAATTGTTGAAATTTCATTTGCACCAGACAATTAATGCAAATTTGAAAATTTACCTTCTTCTGAGAAGGTTCATCGGATCTTAACCTGAGAATTTTCAGCCTTTAGGACTGCTGTAAATTAATGTGTAAAATAACAGCGGAACAATCACAAATTCACTTCTAGTAGTCCAAAAATTCATGGAGGTACCAATAATTCCAATGAGTTTCTAGCCTTCGAGGGCAACTTCACATACACAAATCAGATTTGAAAACTCTTGTGTATACAACAATTATAACAACAAACACGACAACAATAGATGGCTGTACTATTATCTTTAATCTTAGTGTTAATTCCTGTTTTCACACAACTTGTAGTTGTCCCAAAAGGTGATCCTATCCAGGATGGTAGAGGCGTTGGACAACTAAAGAGGTGACCCAAGAGAGCCACGATTCCCAAGGATTTTTGGTTGTCACATAAATCGAGGCACTCTTCACTTAAGATCAAGACTAAGCAAGACCAAGGGGGAGACCCTAGCTAACCAATGAAGGCTAGCGAACCTACTCAAGACCTCCTAAGGAAATGTGAAAGGAGAGAGATCAAGAGTGAATGGATCTAGATCTAGGAAAAGTAAGTGGACAAATGGAGTTAGGGCTTGGTTGAGGAGGCTTATAGAAGGGACAAATGCTCAACCAAGGAATGAATATGCCACTTATGAGTTTAATTGAGTAGATCTAGATAGATCTAATGCCAATCAACAAAACCCAAGTGGGGTCCACCCTTAAAATATGGAAAATGAGTAAAATGGGACCCACAAGGTAAAGTTAAAGTTGGAATAGCGCTAAAAGGGTTGCTAAACTACATATATGATGTTTTGATGAAGAACAAGCAACACCCAGATGATAGATCTGGAAAAAGCCCACTCACCCACAAGTGCGACCTCCCTTGGAGAGGCCCAGTGCCTTAGATATAGGGGTAAATGGAGTCGGATTCCCACCAAATTTGGTCTCCAAGGTTTATTAATTATTTGTGAGGTGGGTTTTAATTATTAAGCCCAGATAATCGCCAGATCTATCAGATCTAAAAATGAGGGTTTGAAGTGACCAATGGGTAAAATGCACAAAAATTGATACGTACCTTGTAGATCTTACCTCTAAAGCTTGCGGCTACCTTGCAAATTGATAATCCTTCCTAAGTGAGACAATCAAGAGTGAGATCCAGCTTCCCCAAGTGAAATCGCTATCCCTCCAGAGTGACAAGTGTGCCCTTCCCTGCATGAAATGATCTATATGAGAATCAATCAAACATGAAAATGACTATACGGAAGAAAATATGAAACAAGTAGCATCAAATATGTCACGAAGTTACAATAATGATACTCCCTGAGACAAAGATCGATCCAAAGGTAAGATATGGGGTTTCCCCACAATAGCGTCCCCTCAAGTCGTCCTCCTCTTCTACCACACGGCCTTCCTGCATTAAAAACGTTTGAAGAGCTAGATCCACAATGATAACACAGAGAAAAGATTGTATATTCAACTTGCAAGAGCATCCATCAAAGCCAAAGAAGTAGATCTGCAAAAATAGTATTTTATTCCAAGAGTTCAAGAGCCCAAAGGTGCCTTTACAATAGGGGGTCTCTTCCTTAAATAGGAATGAGAGAGACCAAAACCCTAACCACTTTATGAACGAGTGGTGGAGATCAAAAGATAAACATAATACAATCAACGACTATGATGAGCCGGAACAATATCACATGGATCAACTCACTAAGAGGGGTGTGCACTCACTAAAAGAGGCCCTAGGGGGGGTCGCACCACATAAAAGTGACTAGGACAAGTGTAAGGAGCACATGGTGGGGCTAGGAGGTATTGATATCCTTCACTAGCATCACCCCATGGCACAATAACATAAGATATGACTCAATAGCATGTCAAAGTGACCAAATGACCAAATCGTGGCCCCCCTCAATGAGAGAATAATATATCAAATAACAACCCAGAGAGTGTGTGGACCCCTCTGAATGTTGCAAGCTGATATGGAAGGAGTGGGATAAGAAATCGATTTCCTTAATGACCTTTTATCCCATTTTTATTCCACATGAAAATCATCAAAATTCCTGTAGCTCACTGCTTGGTGTCTCAAACACAAAATCTGATTGTACCAACATGTCTGGAGATGGGGTAATATGGTAATAACAAGTGGCTGGACCCCCCATCTCCTCTGTAGCGCCCTAGGAAAACGTGCTAGATCAATGCGACTACAAGGCAAGCCATTTGTGCATGGCAAAACTGGACAAAAGTGGAAATATGACCATATCATCATTGAGAGCACCTGTAACTGATAACTGAGTGTCTCAATGGACTCAGAAGGTCCAAATATACTAGAGATGAGTACCCATACACCCTGTGGCAACCTGTATGATCATCTGTAGCCTCAGCCATACCCGAACAATATAAAAATAATGGTCTGGAAATAATAATAACCATAAAAAAATACATCAACCATCATATGAAACCTGTGTCCACTGTATGGAATCATCAAAGGTGTATCATAGAACCATAAATCATCATCATATAACATCACTGGTCCAATTCATCACGGATCCCAAAGTTGACTTGGTCAAACTAGGTTTGACTAGGTCAAAACTGATCAAAATATGACCCAGGCTAGAAATGCCTAATGTTGCAAGTGCAAATGGTTAAAGCATGCTCTGTTAATCATTTTGATAGCAAGACCTAAAGTATTAAGCATCATTTCACTGCCAGTTAATAGATAATTATACCAAGTACAAGTTTAAATAATCATTTACTCAAAATAGAACCTCAGGAATATAATCATTCTGTAGACATGATCATTTTGTTAGCAAAGGGTGAGGGTGAAGAATGAAAGGCTAGGATAAGGGGATGACTTGACTCACTCAACACTGTGATACTTTGGCTAAGGGAAAGGGAATACCACTTAAGCATATGTCGGATAATAAACACATAGGGAATGGCAGTGTCTCACAAATGGGATAAGTTGTTTAGAGAAGTGCTTATTCAACCTTGGCAAATGTCTGCAACTCACATCCAAGCTGAAACAACTCCGTGAGGATCTTTTCTAGAACCGCCATGGCTAGGTGCCCGGCTAACCGTAACTTGAGGTTCTAGGGGACATTTAGAATTAGCTGTCCCTTACTCCATCTCACATCACAACCTGTAGGCTCCATGAGGAATTAATCATTACATTTAATTTCCTGGCCAACAGTCTTTGGATTTAGCATATATTTAACCACTGCTTTTTAGGCCTTTATGACCCTTTTTGGATTTTGCATGTGCTTAGAAGCACAACTAATCGCAGCTCACATCCAGGGTGCTTTAACATTTCAGTTTCCAAATCCCTCTTTCATTGTGCTAAGAAGCACAGTTTTATTTGTTTCCATGGGCTTGCATAAAAGATAATATAATAGTTTCCATATGCATGTAATGATGGTAGTACAATTTGCTTCAGGTTTTAGCCAACACAACGCAAGCAACTAGGGGGATTCTCCACAATCAGGACCAAACATCGGGGCAACCGAATAGAGTGATCAAGGTATCAAATCCAACTCACCTAAGCAAAGGAACCAACACCAGCGGGTACTCCTGGCCGAGAAGGATCAAGGCTTCGGTAAGTTCTGTTGCCAACTCAGAGCCGAGACACAAACTAACTGGGATGCTATCCAACACAGAGGAAAAAGTGGGGAGGTCCTCCATATCACAGGCTAAGGTGTAAGTTAGGGTGAAAACCAAAAAGGGAGAGATAACGGATCGATGGTGAAAGTGAAGGTGATGCCTAAGCTAGCAAGTCATAAAGGTGGGAATGATCATGTCCACACTCCTAAGAGGGTAAAACCAATGAGTATAAAGCAAGAGCTTCAAATTATGAGTAATAAGACCATTTAGATAATCAATAATAACCATATCCATGTCATACATATATATACTGCCAGATCATGATCACTAGATACTAAGTCAATCTACCAAAATGAACAAAAGAGCGAGATAATCAAAACCAATGCACATCATGTACCTGCTGGGCCATATACCTGTACTTGCTATCTGGAACATCTGTAACCACTGAAAACAGTGTTGCTGCAACTCTGGGCACTGCATTGCTCTGTATGGGATGAAAGGTCACCCCGGTCATCAAATATGAGGTCAAGAGGCTCAGTCTTGGCATAAGGTTTACTGCATGTCTGATATGGGGCTGCTCTTATATGTGCGTGATCATAAAAGGTACTGCTCATCATAGGTTGATCTCATCAAAACTGTGTAAAGGCCAAGCTCAAAAATATACAATGAACTGCTCTGCAATCATGGTAGCCCGGTTACTATGGATGTGATAACAAGTCCCTTAACCATTTTCTCTTAAGTGTGTCAAAGCAACAAGACAATTAAGAGCTGGAAATAACCATCCCAAGAAGATAAAATGTTGAAATCAAATGTGCAATATACACAATATGTGGACAGGTGAAAATCTCATATACATATGTTCAATGAATGAAGTACATACATAGCATAACCTCCTCTCAAAGCTAGGGAAAAATCCAACCACCCAAGATGCCATGGCTAGAGTTAGTCAACAAACCGTAGCTCCTCCAAGTGTAGGAATCCCTCCAACACTATCTCCAAGGCAAGACATCTTCTTCCTCTTCTTCCCCAAATACATCCAATGGTTTCCAAATCCTAATCTCTAGCTTCCAAAGGATGAAACCCTAACCCTAGAATCCAAGATGTTGCAAGAGACCAAGAAATCCTAGCGCCCAAGAGAGATGAAATGTACAAAAAATAATCTCAAGAGAGTGAAATCGTCCACCTTCTCATATGCTCTACTAGGGTTTCCTCATGAAACCTAGTGCCTCACTAAGAGAGCACTCTAAAGAAGAGATACAAATGAATATTTGATGTGATGTGTTGTTTGGAAAGACTCTCTCCCTTCTTTATTTATATGAGAGGTAAGGGAGGCCAACAATATACCATAGGTCGGCCTAAGCCTTAAAAGCAAACTTGCAAAACATAAGTAAGCCACACACAAATGAAGCGCTCCACTCCTAGAGTACAAGTGTCTAGCTCCAATGATGATGTCATGCACAATAGTGATCCAGGTTGATGTAGTTATGCATCGCAAGTTCACACCACTCCATCTTGAGCCTCTGCAAACTCCATCGATTCTCCAAATCCAAGTACTCCATCGGGGCAACTACCCCCTTCAAGAACATTGTTGAAGTCCTAGGTGTCCCTAAGCCATCTTCATTCCTTTGAACAGGAAACAAAGCTTCCACATGCCGTCTAGGGCTTCTAGCCCTCCTCCACAATGCATAATACTCCTCATATCCCATAGGGTGCTCTCCCACCAGGTGAGTCCTCCATGTGGCCATCATGCAGGATGTCCACCATCTAAGCAAAAGATCTCCAATGCCCCAGGGATGAATAGTGAACTAGTGATCATTTGAGGTTTGGCATCCTTTGAGCAAGCTATCACAAGTGTGGATATCCATCATAGACAATCTCTCAAGCCACAATCCATCTCAGACCATCTAGGGGTAGAACATACATCATGTACCCAAATCTCATGAAGCACCCCAAACATGATGTAAGCACTTTCAAAGTAACCTGAAAGTCTAACAATGATATTATAAACTCTTCCTATGTTTGAACCTAGGGTGCACCACCAAAGGACAATTTACATGATTAATACTTCCTCAAACCTTAGGAAAAGGCTTGATTATCAATCATATGTGTAGTACCCCTCTTTTCTAAACTCAAACTTAGGAAATATTACATCACAAGAGTACCAACATCATTCATTACACAACCCCCCTAGGCAATGTCTAACAAATGTTACAACATCAAGTCATACAACATCAAGTCATATCACCTAGGGAAATCCCACCAAAAAGTGAACTATCACAATACATCAACACCAAAGGAAAGGGGACATGAAAGAAGGAATATCTAGAGGTGTTTCTGGTAACTTAGCTTTTTCCCCATGAATTTTGACAAGAGTTTCTACTGGACCTCAGTGTTAAAACAGAAGTATGTTAAAGATTGCAGTTCCATTCTGTTTCAGTATTGACATTGATTTTTTCTTCTGGATTTTGATCTCTTACTTTAATCGATTGAACTTTCATTTGTGCATATCCCTAAATTAGTAAATTGTAGCACTGTAGATTGTTTTCTTGGAAAGTCAAGCTGGATGCTCTCATCTTTCTTTCTTATAGTTCACTATGCATTCTGTAGAACTGTTTTGAATTGGAACATCTCTTGCTGTTAGATTTGCTTTCATATTAAAGCTATTGATTTGTATCCTGTTCTTTGATTCAGTGTTATTGAAGCACACTGGATGGTATACATGTCAATACTTTTGAGCTACTAATTATTTCTATATGTGTTTCATATTTCCTCTATTACTCTTCTTTTATCATCATTTCTGTCTGCAGTTTAATTGAATTAAAATTTTGGTGTCTAACAGCGTGTTACAGAATCGAGAAGCGAGGAGTATAGACAATTATTCCATCTTCCACGGGAGGAGGTATACATTTTAAGAAATATTGTATATTAAAATTTGCAGACTGTCCACTTAGTGGTATTGAGTTATTAACTAGAATTTTGAAGGTACCATTTTGGCAATACCAGTGGGAGAGAATGAGGTCAAGTAATAGCTACTTCTATGCTCTATCACATTGCCAGTACCAAATTATACAATTGGGACTAACTTATAAATAAGCTCAGATTTAGATTTTTTTTCTATGATGTGTCAAAATGAAAATTCAGTCTCATAAAATGAATCGATACCCTAGAATGGAATACGCCAATATATGTAAATCAAAGGTCAATGGATATCTAAAGAGTAGCATAGATATATCCGTGTGACTTTCTAAATTTTCAAAGCAATTGGTAATCTTTCATAGGGTATATTTATTTTGTTAATTTTTGTTGTTGTTGTAAAATACATCTTATATTAACAGAAGAATATTTACAATGCTGAAACAGAGGTGGAAGCCTACAAATGTGAATCATATCTTCTTCCTCAGTTTTAACAGTAGAGAGATGAAATCAGAATATGATGTGGCATCTAACTCTTTGGCATCTTTGATCAGCAGATAACCTTTACCTAACAGCCGCATACATACCTCTTCCCGTCAAACATGACAAAAGGATTGAAATGAACTAACCTCATTAGAAACCACATGTTTACAGTGTAGTCTCCAAATAGTGAACAAAGCAGTGATTTTAAGACTCAGCTAGATTCCAGAGAAAGCAGAGTGCAGTAGGTAACGAGAATCTCCCATTGGCACTGCCCACCAATGCTGTCCCTGAAACAAAGTTGAGCTTTGATCCTGAATAACTTCCAACATCTCTTGGAAACCATCTCAAAACACATGTATCACTGTCTCTGACCTGCCAGACTATGCAAAGACCATCTTTGTGTCCTCTCTTAGCAAGATGAGCTTTAGGTGGAAGCCACTGATAGATAATGAGCCATGCGAAGGCCCGAAGTTTGTAGCTGAGATGAAAAGACCATGCATTATCCAGCTTGTGGAGCCACCTGTCCTCGGGGTCAGTGGCTGTCCATTGGGCTTTCAAGACATGGCAGAAGAGATGCTTCTGATGCAGAATGGAATTTAGATTTTGAGTCATAAAGGTGAAGCTGTTTTCCAAACTTTTATCCCCAATCTTGCCATCAGGGACCCCTCATATTTTGGTAATTATAAAGAATGATTTGATAAGGTGGACAAATTCAAGTATTGATAAGAAATTTAAGATGGCTTACCCTTGCTACTCCTATGACTTGAAACAGGCGATAACTCAAGTGGTCAAAAATGAAGATGCTCTTATTAAATAGTGTTGTATTCTGTCTTTTAGCACCTAGTCTCCTTTCTGATGCAAGCTAAACCAGGTAAACCAAAGGTCATTGGAGTCTTTTCTCTGCTGGGCCTAAGGGTCATACAACCCTAGTTTGGAGTTCAAGCCAAGCTGGGCTTCTTTTATGCCACTGCACCATCCAAGATGCAATTAACCCTCTTTGTCATCTCAGATTCAATCATGTCAGAATTTGCACAAAACAACCATTTTGCCAAGCTAAGCTAGGCTTCTTTATGCCACTGCTCCATCCAAAAGGAAGTTTACCCTATTTGTCTTCTTGGATTAAAAAATGTTGGAATCCCCACAAACTAACCATTGGGCATCTGAAAGTTAATTGGTCATCTAGAGTTGTTAACCCTCAAATTTTCACTCATAAACAAAGACAAAACTCAGATGTCCAAATCAGCATTTTAGGTCAGATTTGCAGAGATATTTTGAACTTTTACATGTTGACTTTTCACACGGATCCCAAGGTGGCTTCTGTTGAATTTGAGGGCATTTTCCTGCATTCTGTGTGCTCTTTTCAAGGCAGATCTGATGGTGAGTGTCAGTAGAAGAGTGGGCAGCAGAGGAGGCAAGCTACATCAGCACTGAAGAGTCAAAGGTGCACTGCCAAAGGGACTTTAGGCATCCTGGTGGGTGCAAATCCCTAGGCAACTAATGGACAGAGTAAGGGTGCATTAATGATAGCTGTTACAGCCTATTTTGAACACTGGTATCGGAAGTATGTCAGCATTTATAATAGCACTAAGGCGCAGTCCTGTAGAAGTCATAAAGGTGTATCTGCTGGAAGTTTATATTTCTGTTTGGGGCAGGATCTTAGCAGAATTTTCTGACAGTTGGAAAGCTAATTTGACATCCTGTTTAAGGTGCTGATTTTGGCAGGTTATGGCAGTTTGGAGGGCCCTGTTGTGACAGCAATCTAGCAGCAGTTACATTCCATTTTTGGCTGTCATCTTGCCTTTATACATTTAAATGTTTTATTCATGACTAGAGTGGAGGTGCATTGCCTTGGAGTTACATTCACACTTCACTCGCCTATTCTAGATACTGGCAGCATGTCAAATTTGGCAGAGATATGGCAGCCAGTTGACAGATCTGATCTGCAATTTCTTGTGATAGCATCCAGGGCTCCATTTGAGGGAGTTACAACATATTTTTTTAGCATATGTAAGGGCACTTCACCTCAGGAATTAATTTTTCCTATTTTTGAGAGGCGTTGATTGCAAACTCCCTTGCCCATTCTGTAAGAGTGGGAAGGAGAGAGATTTTTTTTGTTGGTTGCCTGTTGGTCTTTCTTGACTTCTTTCCACACTTCCTTCCCTCTTTTCTTGTCATTCTAGAGACATTGCATATAGCATAAGAGAGGGATTTTGTGTGAGTTTCAAAGAGTTGATGATCGATAAATGTCTCTTTTTTTGGCTGGTATAGTTAATCTTCTGAGTGGAATTGCTTGATCAATTAAATAGCTTTCCGGTTTGCTAATGTTTCTTCAAGGCAATCTTCTGAACTGATTGGTGTTAGGTGCATTGCCTATCCAATTTGTTTTCTCCCCTTCTATGATTCCATCACCAATTGGACTTGACACACCATTACTTTTGTTGTTGTTGTTTTTTTAACCAGAACCATAGAGAGTTTCTATTAAAAGGGAGCTGCATCTGAAACGTCCAGCCCAAACAACAAAATTACATAGCAGTTTGCCTTATCAGCTACCAAAATTCCAATTGTCTTTGGGCTCTATCTTTATCATATACCCTAATCTTTTTCCTATTTCTACAGCCAAACTGGCTTGTATATATTCTTACAAAAATGCTTCCTACTAGTTTAATTTTGCAATACATTTATCAAAAGAAAACATGGTAATTTTTGTCACCAGGGATTTCGGTGTTTGCTGTTGGTGCCGTTGAATTTTGAGTGCTTTCCTCAATTTGATGCAGTGGCTGGTCACGCTATTTGACAGAGTCTTCCTCCTTATCTGCTTGTGGGTTGTCCTGGGGGGATCCGGCAGAGGAACGAGCTATAGGACTGTTTCTGCAAATTTTTGGGGCCAATTCTCTCTTCAAATATTTTATCTCTTTTTGCAAGCGTTGGGTTTGGTCCTCCTGTTCCTTCAAATTCCATTTTAAGATGCAGTGGCTGGTCACGCTAATTGACAGAGTCTTCCTCCTTATCTGCTTGTGGGTTGTCCTGGGGGGATCCGGCAGAGGAACGAGCTATAGGACTGTTTCTGCAAATTTTTGGGGTCAATTCCCTCTTCAAATATTTGATCTCTTTTTGAAAGCGTTGGGTTTGGTCCTCCTGTTCCTTCAAATTCCCTTTTAAGATGTGGACCTCTGATTCCATAAGCACGTTTTTGGTTGTCTTCCTTTCCAACTGATTACTTAAATTACTCTGCTGCTGCCTGAGGGATTGCAATTCGTCCTCTGTTCGCTGTTCCAGGTCGCGCTACTAGGTCTCAAGATGACTTGTGAAAAATCCTATTGACTCCTGCACCTCATCTATCTTGTGCTCACATCGCTTCCACACATTTCGGGATGAAGTCGCTGCATCCCCTCTCTAGTCCTGGATTGTGTTATCTCCTAATTTGTACATTAGGTGGATTTCTTGTGAGTCGCCAGAGCTGTGAACATTTCTAATGTTCATCATCAGAGTTCAGAAGTTCATCAGGCCAATTTTTGGCCCTTTGTAAATTTCATGTTCATACCCCCACGGGGAATTGTAATAAGTTGGTCTAAGCATGGTCTTTTTGTAACAGGCTTGGCTTACCTTAGGTTTATCTGTCAAAGGGATACTCTAGAGTGTTTTTTCCTTAGGAATTATGCGTTGCGCTTCAGTGACGTATAATTCCTGAGTTTTTCACTCAAACCTCCAAAGTTGGAGTATTTACCTTGGTGGTCAAACCTGGGGAGGTTATTAAAGCCTAAGTGTCTATGTATTTTTACATGCTAGCCATCAATAATGAGTTATGTGGACACGCACTAGGTCCCCTAGGAGTTTGAGTCAATTCCGAGAAAAATAAAATTTTCCGCAAACTTAGGCCATTTTTTAATGGTTTATTAAATGGGAAATTTCAGATTGTAATAAAAGTATGGTATGGAGGCGGAATTTGGCGTGGGGGTGCTCATTTTCACACTTAGAGCGTCCTCTTTATCCCAGGACCCGCTTTTCCTAGGTTTTGTGATTAAATTATCACTTACGGCATTTTTTCTTAAGGAGACGACAAAATGTCAGAGAAATGCTAAGCACGCGACAAAATGCACCAAAATATAAAAAAAAAATAAAGCAAATGGGCATGTGGCAAATGACTTGGCATCCCATCTCTTATGATGTGCGACCATATTCCATAACTAAAGCGTTGATTTAAGAGTCATTTTGGAGGGGAGTGAATGTATTAAATTAGAAAATGCACCATCCTTCTTTATGGACTCATGTGTGGGCGACTTAGCTCACGTGGTTATTTCTCATTCGTTGGAGGAGTTTACAAAGATGAGGGGGGCACCCTTCTTGTGAGGTTGCTGCCACCTCTTCCATCCAAGCCAACCAAGGCTTAGTTAAGCCTTGGATCAAGCCACAAATCACTCCCACGTTTGTGATATGCGCCATCCTTGCCCTTATTGAGCCATGCACACCCCCTCTCTCTTGTAACTCTATATAATGAAGGTTTTCTCACTCATTCAAATGGATGGTGGAACCTTTGCCCTTGTACTCTGTATTGTAATATTTTGGAATAAAGTTTGAAGACTTTGGAGGTCCATGTGGTGCAAACTATCTGCTATTGTGCATGCTGTGCTTTTCTAAGGTGATATTGCTCTTGTTACTCTTCTTTTGTTATAGGCTTTGTTATCACACAACTTGTAGTTGTCCCCAACGATGATCCTATTTAGGACGATAGAGGGGATAGGCAACTAAAGAGGTGACCTAAGAGGGCCTCAATCCCCAAGATGGATTGGTTGTCACACCAATCAAGGCACTCTTTGCTTCTTGCTACCTGTTATCACATCCATAGTAGCAGGGCTACCGTGATTGCAAAGAAGATTCTTGTATATTTTTGAGCTAGGCCTTTACACAGTTTTGATGAGATCAGCCTATGATGAGTAGTACTTTTTGATGATCACTCACATTTCAGAGCAGCCCCAGAGCAGATATGACAAGCCTTATGCCAAGACTGAGCGTCATGACCTCAGATTTGATGACCGATGTGACCATTTAGATTCCATACAGAGCAGTGCAGTGCCCATAGTTTTCAACAGTAGTGTTTCCAGAGACTATTGATGATCTCGATGACATGTACAGGTATATGGCCCAACAAGTATATAGTGTGCATTGGTTATGATTGTTTTTCTCTTTTGCTCATCATAGTAGCTTGACTTGGTATCTAGTTGTCATGATCTGGCGGTATATATGTTATATGGACATGTTTGCTTATTAATGATCTAAATGGTCTAATTTCTGAGGATTAGAAGCTCTTGTTTACACTCATTGGTTTTACCCTCCTAGTAGTATGGACGTGATCATTCCCACCTTTTATGTCTTGCTAGCTTTGGCATCACCTTTCACTTTCCCCATCCATTCGTTTCTCTCTCCCATATTTGGTTTTCACCCTGACTTACACCTCAGCCTGTGATATGGAGGACTTCCCCACTTTTGCTTCTGTGTTGGATAGCATCCCCGTTAGTTTTTGTCTTAGCTCTCAGTTGGCAACATAACATGACTTGCATTCTTCACCCTCACCCTCTGCTAGAAAAATGTTCACGTCTATGAAATGAGTATATCCTTGAGGTTCTATTTTGAGTAAATGATTATTTAAACTCATATTTGATGTAATTATTGATTAACCGCCAGTGAAATGATGCTTCTTACTTTAAGTTTTGCTATTAGGATGATTAAAAGAGCATACATTAACCATTTTGCACTTGCAGCATCAAGCATTTTTAGCTTGGGTCATATTTTGATCAGTTTTGACCTAGTCAACGATAGGATCTCCGAGGTGTTGGACTAGTGATGTTTGAGGTTGATGATTTATGGTCCTTTGATGCCCCCTTGATGGTTCCATGCAGTAGACATAGGTTTCACTTGATGGTTTGATGGATTTTTATAGTTATTATTATTTACAGACCATTATTTTTATTGGTCCGGGCATGGTTGAGACTACAGATTGATTATCCAGGTAGCCACAGGTTGTATGAGTATTAATCTCTAGTGCATTTGGACCTTCTGAGTCCTCTGGTACACTCAGATTTCAGTTACAGGCACTCCCGGGCGAGATTTCACTCAGATTGTCACTTTTCCACAGATTTGCCATTATAAAATGGCTTGGCAACATAGTTGGTTATTTATTTGGTTCACCTAGGGCACTACAGAGGGAGTATGGGATCCAACCACTTGTTATTACCATATATCCATACCCCCAGACACTTTGGTACAGTCAGATTTGTGCCTCGGGCACCAGCCAGAGAGCTATAGGCATTTTATAGATTTACAGGTGATTTTCCGAGGATAAAAAATGGAATAAAATGATCATTTAGGAAATCGATTTGGGAAAATGAGGCAAGGAATTGGCATGAGGTTTGTTCAGAGGTCATTCATGATGCATCCTACACCTTCCGGCACAACTTTCATCATTCAGTGGGGTCCACACACACTCATGGGTTGTATTTTGATGTATTATTGAACTATTGAGGGGGCCACGATTTGGTCATTTGGTCACTTTGACATGTTATTGAGTCATATCTTATATCATTGTGCCATGGGGTGATGCTAGTGAAGGACATTAATACCTCCTAGCCCCACCATGTGCTCCTTACACTTGTCCTAGTCATCTTTTATGTGGTGCGACCTCCCTAGGGCCACTTTAGTGAGTGCGCACACCCTCTTAGTGAGTTGATCCATGTGTTATCATTCCAATTTCTGGCTCATCATAGCCGTCGATTATATTGTATTTATCTTTTGATCTCCACCACTCATTCATAAAGTAGTTAGGGTTTTGGTCTCTCTCATTCCTATTTAATGAAGAGACCCCCCTCATTGTAAAAGGACTCTTGGCTCTTGGTTATCGGAATACAAGAAATATTTTTTGAGTAAATGCTTGTGATCTTGGGTTGAACGCTTGGCTATGGTGATTGAAACTACTTTTCCATTGCATTGAAGGATCTTGGTAGCTATCTTGCATTTTTGTTCCACCATTTCGATTTGCAGGTTGAAGAAGACGATTTGGAGAGGGGCGCATTGGTGGGGAGGCTCACCCTGCTACCTTCCGTCAGATCTTGGGTCAAATAGGGAGTGATTTTGTCTTTGTACCAATTATTCTCTATCATTTACTTCTCATTTGCATCTGCCCTCATTGTTGTTTGCTAATTGAGCTTTGTCTCCTTGGTTTTCCAGGAAGAGAGGGGCGCACTAGTGGACTTGGGCAAATCGTGTGAGCAAGAAAAACGACCATAACCTTCATTTGATCTTTGCGGGAGTAATCCTCATCATACTAGCATTCATTCTCATCATCTAGGTACGCTCAAAGGTATGTATTTTATTCCTTTAACTTACCCATCTGTCATTTACTTTCAAACCCTAACACCGAAAACTTCTAAAAATTCTCTAGGGTTAATTACTTGGTTTACTGGCAAACCATTTCTGGGTTTTTATCCTTTGGCCTAGCCCCAAGTGGGTTCTCAAGGGCGTCTAGCTCTGAGGACTCCATCCACCCGTTTACCTAGGCACTGATCTCTCCATGCTTGCGCCCTCCCTGGTTTGTTGGTTTTTTGAGTGTTGAAACCCTCTTTTCCGAGCTTGTGTTGTGATATTGTCAGATCTACTACCAAGCTGTGCTAGAAATCCCTAAACTTGTCAGATCTACTCCTTGGGACCATTTTCAATCTTTTAAGTACATGTTTCCCAAGGCAGTTGATTTTGATCATTTATTCTAGCACCTAATCCTAGATTCACTTATAAACTTGAGTTACTGTAATTGAACTAATTAACTTTCATATCTCATCATACCTAAGCCTCTACAGTAACTCTTTCCTTAAATCTAGGGATCATCACTGTTCATCATTGAATATCTTAATCTAGTGTTTGATTTAGATCTCTCTCTCTGAGAGTAGATCAGGGTCTCCCCCTTTGTTATTCGGGGCTTGGATAGCAAAAAGCGAAGAGTGCCTCGATTGGCGTGACAACCAATCCATCTTGGGAATCGTGGCCCTCTTGGGTCACCTCTTTAGTTGCCTAACACCTCTACCATCTTGGATACGATCACCTTTTGGGGAAACTACAAGTTGTGTGATAACATTTTTGGCGCCGTTGTTGGTGAGGTAGAGGCTTATCTCAGGTGTCTGCGAGTGTCCGTGCGTATCTCATATCTTATCGCATTCGATTTTATATTTTATATGGTTACCATTTACATCTTTAAATCATACGTAGCCATATCATTTCACTCATCTCTCCTCGCTTTTACACGACATATCTTTCGGTAGAAAAGAATAAAGTCTACCCGACGACTCCTAATTGCGACTCCACTGGTGATCAATACCATCATATCTAGAACCCATGCAATGCACCAATTTGCACTTGTGCTTTTGATTTTTCTAGCAATTTCCATCCATGGCTAATTCTAAACGGCCAAGGACATTCGACCAATTAAAAGTTTTCGACTTCTCAAAAATTGCTGGGTATCCTCATAAGATCCGTCGTCAAGCCCGTGAAAGGTTGCCTAAATTTGACGGAAGTTATGAATTATCTGCTAAAAGGCACCTTGACTGCTTTAGGGAAGCTATTAACAAATTATCCATAACCCATGAGGATGTATGTATGAAACTATTGGCCTCATCTTTCCAAGGAACAACTGAGCTCTGGTTCTTGAATTTATCAACCAATAGCATTTCCGGATATGACATGTTTGAACATAAATTCTTAGAAGAATAGGGAAATGAATACGATGATATATATTCTTCAAATCAGATCCAAGATCAAAACCTTCCCCTTTCTGATCCTATTGTTGAAACAATTAATAAAATGAATCAAATAACGATTGAGTTGTCAACATCCGGAGATGACCCCTACTGCCCAATTTCTTTTAAGGATGAGTCTTCCACTTTTGAGTCTATCAAAAATATTTTTAAAGAACAAATCCCTAATCATTGCATGAATGACGAAATTTCAAATCAATTTTTAAGCAGCCCTAGTCTTGATCCTGAAGAAATTTCCGAGGTTGAGCTTTTAATTAGTGAGTCTATTGAGGATCCTCTTAAAGAGAAATTCCTTGATCATTCTGTCATTAGCGATCATTCAATTCCATGTCATCTTATTGAAGAAGAAGAAAATAGGGACATGAACCAAGGCCCTTTTGAGATGATTTCACGTGATCATTGTGCAAATAATCAGGATGCTGTTAATTTTCTCCCTGATCAATTCAGTGAAAATGATCATTTATCCTCATATGAATTTAATGATAAATCAATGGAAGAACAATCTTAGGGTGAGGAGGAGTTAGTAAATCAAATTAGATGCTCGAATCATTGTTCAACTTCTTATGGTGAATCCTTAAGTGTTCCTTTACCATGCTCATCTGATTTCATCCTTAATCAGGGTAATTTGATTCAATATTTGAGGTTGGATAATTGCAGTAAGTTTTGTCCTCGTATAATAGCTTTTGACCTTATTTCAAATTTGGAGATTCTTCCTGGAATCAAGAGTGTTATTACCTTGAATGTTTGTCCCTCTCTTAAAATTTTAATGTTAATTATCATTGGTCATGTGGGGGGCAACATATGTTTTCAATCCACCCTCCCATCCTGGCCTTTCGAATCCTTTTGCCTGGGTTCTTGTTTGAATAAATTTTCTAGGTTTCTGAGTCACAAGTCTAAGGGATGCCAAGTGGCCGACTATGGAACATTTTATTCTATTGTCCAGTCATCTTTGGTTTAATCCCATTCATTGCTTAATTGAAAAACTTTATAAAGATCAATTTCATTTTTTCTCGGTTATAAAGCAACAATTGGGGTTAATCTTGTTTGTCAGGTTGTTGATTTATGAATTGTTCTCAATTTGTTTTGTCGATGGTCACAAGTCAAACAAAATTGAATCCGCGAGAGAAGTGAATGAAGAAAGTAGTTTGAGTCACGGGAAGTTAAATCATTCATCACATATTTTCCCTCCATCCATCTCGAAGATCAACTTGCATAATTTTTATGATCCTATCAATTCTTTGATGGAGGATGTTTGCATCAGTCAGTCTTCTCCTTGGCATGATTTCATGTTGCACCAAAAACTCTGGCACAACAGGTACCTCCACAGTCTGCTCAAACTTAGCAGCTGCACGGTAAATAAAAACACCACAAAACAAAGAACACCTACTAAAATAGAAGTATGGCTCTGCTGAAGAAAGAAAAGAACAATTTCTGCTGTACAAATATACTGCTGTGCTACTGTATGGATTCCTGTGTACAACCTATTGTTGGGAAGATTTCCTTTTGCTGCTCACTTCGGCAATTTCTCGCTTTTCTTCTCTCAGATGCACTCTCCTTCTTCTCTTGGTCTCCACGTCCCTCAAGTGTGTTCTTCTTGGTGTGTACAACTTCTCCTCCCATCTTGTCCTGTTTATGCTTTGAGAGAGATAACTAATCTCCTCCATTCTAGCAACCAACTCCTTGATTCAAGGAACCAACTCCCTTGATTCTAGCAACCAATCTCCTTAATCCTAGCAACCACCTTATCTCAACAATGAGGTGTATGGCTAAGATTATATCAAATCTAACTCACTAATATTCTAGAATCCCTAGAATATTTCATTTAGATTTCTAAGACTAGGAGATCAAAGGAAATTAGACTTTCACTTTTATTTATTAAGTGAAATTACAAGATGTTATTATTTCCCACTTTTACTAAGTGGCCCCTAAGAAGTTGTCTCAAACTACTTCTCGCCCGTTCACAGCTAACCTGTGCAAGAAGCTCCTGCTTGAGCTACATTTTTCAACAGTTAACGAGTGATAGATCCTCCGCAAACCCTCATTCTTTCATAGAACCGGCTCCAAGCTCAGATGGGGAAGACGAAGCTTACCAGGCTTGCTTCAATGCTAAGTTACCACTGATCCCATCCAGTGTTTCATCAAGTGCATTTTCCCTATTAACTTAATGGTGCTTTTACCATGCCATATATCCTGTACCAAGGGAGATTTGGCTTCGGGCTCCACTATGTTCATAGCATGTGTGGATACTTTGGGCTGAAGACCCAAAGTTTTGTCCACAAGAAGGCTGCCTGCATGGTTGGTCAACTCATCATAGTGCCCTAGAGATGAAAAATTGAAAGGCCCATGTGGAATATGGAGATCCCCTCCAATGGATCCTCCGTGTAGTCCAATAATTTCTCATCCTAACCCATTGACTGCTGTGAGCCTTGTTTAACATCCCTGCAAAACCCTAGCTAGTCCCCTCCCTCCATGTTTTGGTACTCCTCCATTTGATTTGTAGCTGTTATCTATGTTATTTTAAAATTTTTACATTTCAAATTTTCAACAGGTGCAAAACTATGCTAATTCATGTGCAGCCTCATATGCTTACCTTTTCGGGTTTTTTAGGACCGGGTTCTTCTGAGACCCTAGTGTTTCATGTCATGTAATTTTTCTGTTCCATGATGTACTGATTTGGTCTTTTGAAGTAATGTATACAGCACTTCAAAATGAACATGATTCATGGAAATATAGTTAGCATTGCCTAGGGTTTATTGCTCTCTTTGCATGGATTGATGGGTAAGAAAATTAAAACTAGCAATAGAATTAAACTGTAAATTTTCTAGAAACTTGTACTATGCAAGGAAGTGGAAGTGTATGAACTCTTATTTTCGTACTTTTTTCAGTTTCTGTGGAGATACTTTTAGCACTCCCTTTGCTCCCTTGTTATCATTGTACTGTTTGCAGTCCCATCGGCTGTATTTGGCCAGTAATGGATATCAATAGCTAAATTTAAAGTTAAATCTTGATGCCTCTTGAGAGAAAGGCTGCTTGCCTATAAAAAAACTAAGAAACTGTCAATTTCTTTCTTATGCTTCATTTGAGCAAGGATGCTTGCTTATCAAAAAAGATATAAGGGAAACTTTTGTAGAATTTGTTGAACAATAACTGAAAGCTGAATAAAGTAAGAACTGAGGATAGCCTTAAAACTGTGTGAACATGTTAGTAGTGTCTTCTTTATACATAACTGGTAGGCTGATGTCGAAAATTCTAAAGCTAACCATGTGATTGCTTTGCAGATAAGAGATAATGTTCAGACCAATACTCTTGAAATATCTTTGTAATTTAATTATTCTTTGGAGACTGTTCTAGAATATTAAAGAGATCAATGTTGGTTTGTGTAGTCTGATAATGAATATATCACTTCAATAAATATATTGATTTCAATAATAGGGAATTTTTGTGGTTAACAGGTCTTGGTGAGGGACTTCAATTGTGCATTGCAAAAAAATATTCTTCTTCAGGTGCATTGTTTCTTAAACTTTTGCCTTATCATCTGATTATAAAATATGAGCTAATTCATAACAGTTTAGTTCCCATAGGCACACTAGGTTAGTAGAACCTTATTCCATTCTTTGCTTCTTTTTAGACAGTGCAGAAACATACTTCTCGCCTGGCATCATAGATGTATCAATCTAAAATAATAATATCCATTGTGGTTGAGATTTAGGGACTGCCATTTGGGAGGCCACATGGTCTTACTCTAGTTGTTTTCTGTGCAGGGTCACATGTATCTATTTCTGCGATATGTGTGTTTCTACTCCAATATATTTGGATATGAGAAAAAGGTAATCTTACAAGGAGGTAATGCTGATCCTTTTTCTTCTTGGGAAGAGATTAAAACGGGCAATGTAAAGGTCTGGTGAAGGGAAGGATATTTTAAATTCATTAGTTTGGCTTTCAAAATTCATTGGGTTTGAATCGTTAAATAAGGTCTCCTTTGGTCTTGAAGTTGAGGGTCACTTCTTTGGAGTTGCTTTTGAATTTAGTCTAAATAACTTATTGAAAAACTTGAATTACAAGAAAGGTTTTTGAGTTTATTATTTTTTATATATCCTGTAGATGTGGATTCCCATATTCCAAAATCTTATAAGAATGGTTCATCTGTTAAAGTTTTGATTTCTCCCATTTGTTTTCTTTGTTCATGAGATATGGTGTGTATGTTGGCATTAATGCTTGCTACAACAAAATTTAGCACCCACAAAAGTGTAAAGTCCCAAGCACCAAGGTGACAGCTATACGTAAGTCGGGAAGTCTGCCCACTGTCACCTCAGCAGCTCTTTTTCACACTTTAGGTTGGCTCTTCTCCAACACAAGTTTGGGTCCCAAAGGTCCGATTGTGAGGGCTAGGGAGTGGGGGCTCAAGGTGAAAATGAAGAGTAAGCCTTAAGAAAACAGGTGGTTGTAGTAAAACAATTAAAATGGGTGATGTAGGATAAGGGACTAGTGCCTATCAAATCTTGGGGAAATGGAGTGAAGAAACATTACTCTAAAGAGGGCAATTTTGTGGATGATCAAGGAGGAAAGAGCTGCTAAGAGCATGCTACAGTCCGCCTTAATAATGGTGAAAGTAAATACAGAAATTGGTTTTGGAGAGCTAGAGTTGCCACTCTTGAACACAATTATGAAGGTTCTATCCTACAATGACATATTAGTTCCAGCAACAACTTATTTGATAGATGAAGGATTGATACATTCAAAAAATAGAAGAGAAAAAGGAAATAAGAGGGAGAATCTCCTCACATTACCGCTATCCAAATGGCAAATGTTCCATTTCAAGGCCTTCACAATAAGTTCTTTACAGGGAGTTGGTCAGCAACATTTAAAAGTATTAAATTATTGAGTCTCACATATGGTAGAAATGATACCTCAATCTTCCATTAAGCCTTCCATAATATATACACTGAACGCCAAGAGGAGAGAAATCCTTGCAAATCCAACCATCTGCAAATGAAGTGGAGAGAAAACTCCATTATATAAAGGTAGCTACATCTCTCTCACAATAAAATACAATATTTCCTAACTAGCTCCATGACAAGTCAAAGAAATATAAAATAATGGAGAAGTTAGGCCTTATCCTTTCAAGGTTGACAAGTCAAATGGTCTCCATTCTATCCAAGATAAGTTGTTCCATAAAAAATAACCTCTGACCATGTCAAGATGCTAAAATGTCCACTTCCAAGTGTATCCTCCAAGATGCGTGCATGCAAAATATAATAAAATATTCTTGATGTAGAATGGTCCACCTAGAAGAGTTAACCAAATGTGCTCTCCAGTGTGCATGCAACTATAAAATAATATATTACTCCCTCTAGGAGAGCACTCAACCAGCTCCTCAAAATAGTAAATGTGGTTCACAAAGTGCATGAACATGTGTGCAATAAATATCCTCCATGAAGCACGTGTGGGTTTCTTGAGTTGTATGTCCCATTAGCACATGTGAATAAGGCATGCAAGAACCAAGTCAACAGAGAACTCCTTTCTGTTATCCGCCATTTTGCATGATTGTCCAGTTGCAATCTTCATCACAATTTCAGTTGGGTGACATGTTGATAATGGATCTTGCTGGTCACTTTCTCCTTAGTTGTGATGCTTCTGTCATGGATTGATGGTTTCCTAGGTTCATATCTTGATGATCTTCATGATGGTATTGAGTGCTTGGCATTGGCTTACGTTTTGCCCTGGTTTTTATGCTGTTTATGGGGCAAATTGTGCAAAACAGGATCTTGTCTTCAAACTTTTGGTTCTCTAACGCCCTAGCTCAGATGGTGGCTTGTGGTATATGGTTGGAAAGCTCTTTTCGAGACCTTTATAGTAGTGTAGAACGCTCCTCATTCCTCAAGGTGTTGGAGAAATTGGGCATTCTTTCTGGGGATCAGATTTTGGTTTATGGGCCACTTTCAACTGTTTTGGTAGCCTGTCTGCATAAGGGTTGTTCTCACACCATAGCTCTGTTGGAGGTGTATGATATATGGATGGAAATCTTGTTTCATGAGCTTTCCAGTGGTATAGAACATTCGCCCAAGTTCCCAAGGGTGTTGGAGCTATGGAAGCTTCTTTCTGGATGTCCAATTCTGTTTTTTGGGGCATGGTACTACATGTTTTATGCATAATGGTAATTCCGAGGAGTGTTTGTGAGTTGACACATCATCTTTCTTGAGCGCATATGTGGAGGCATGGCTATATTATTATATTGATGAGTTGGCATGGTAGCACACATGTTGAGGCACTTTTGTCATCTTTTACTACACATGGGGGTTTTATTGCACATATGTTCATGCACTTTGCCACTTGGAGGTTATCTTAGCCACTTGTTTAGATATTTTACGAGGGGTCGTCCCCTCTTGGAGGTTGTCTACTTGGATTTTGATGTATCATTCATGGGGCCATCCCCTTTGGAGGGTTGTTTACACACTCATATAGGTCATTTTTGATGGGACGTTTTTGGAGGGGTGTCCTGTTAATTTTAGGAATCCAAATTCGATTTACTCTTCGAATAATTTACTCAAAATTATTAATTGAAAATACATTGAGTTCTTAACAATTACGCAACGGAATTAAACAAGAAATCACACACATTTGACACATAGATTTACCCTGGAAATCCCCAACTGGGGAAAAACCAACAAACAATTATTTTATTAAGATAAAACCCTAGGCTCCCTTCCTGGGAAAATGGCCCACTGAGGAATTACAAAATAGTAAATAACCTAGCCTATCAAACTTCAAGATCAGTCCTTCGATCTTGCTGGTTGGCTGCTATCTCCCTTATTGCCCCTTTGCTCCTTTTTCTTTGACCTTGCCCTTGCACCTACACACTTGGTTGAAAGTCCTTCTCCAACCACTCAATGAGATCTCACTTACTCTGTGTGACTGTTGTGTATCTCCTCTCCTCAGGCTCCCTTTTATATCATCTCAATGACCAAAACCCTAACCCTAGATCTCCAAAGTGATTAATGGTTGAGATTGGATCTCAAGCCTCACTTAAGATCAATGATTGTGACTTAATCTTAAGTTCACTTTTTACTTTTAGTCATTAGCCAACATTAAGTTAATAATGTGCTTTTCCTAAGTTAGACTTAGGAAAGAGATACAAAACTTGCTCTCTCAAGCAAGTACCTAGAGAGGTGTTCTAGACGACTCTTGCATGCCCAACACTTGGCCTATGCAGAAGTACCTGTCCAAGCTACAATCATCAACACTCCCTCTTAGCGAGGAAAATACTTCTCGAAGAGCCACCTGGAACTGGTTCTCTCTCTGACCCTGGCACATTGTTGCACACATTATCCTGCATACTGGCATCCCTTCAACCTTGCTGGTCAGCTGCTACCTGATCACTAGAAGTCATGGAATTGATGATGCTACACATTAGTGCCAAGAAGTTTGAAAATTTCATCAAAGGTCTCACTATGCTCCTAGAAGCCTGCTCTTGCTCTTGAGCATCCATCAATGTCATCTTGTACCAACTCGGTTTCCTGGTTATCTCCCTCTTCCCCTTTGAAGGTTTACTCCCCACACTGGAAGTCTGTGAACTCTGCTCACCCTTCGAAATCTTCTGCTCCTTGACCTTTGTCACTGACATCGATCCATGATCCAAGATCACTTGCATCCAACTACAGATTTTCCTTACAACCTATATACCCTTCCCTCTCTAACACCAATGCTGGCTGTTGTGTTAGGGCTAGCTCCCTCTAAGCTGCTTGCCATTGCTCGCATAGGATGACCCTTTAGCCTATGCAAATTGCTCTCTCTAACTCCAAAAACCACTGTTTTGTTTGAGCTAGATCCTTTAGGATTGATTAGCCCTTGTCCATCCTAAAACGCTACGTCAAATCCCTTATTCTCAATCACTGAAACTGAGAGCACATTTGTCCTCAACTCTAGGACATATAACACATCTGCCACCTACAGAAAACCTCCTGACTCCAGTTGGAACTGTTATCACATCCATAGTAGCCGGGCTATCATGATTGTAGAGCAGTTTCTTTTATATTTTGAGCCATGCCTTTACACATTTTTGATGAGATTAACCTATGATGAACAGTACTTTTGGTGATCACTCACGTATTAGAGCAGCCCCAGATCAGATATGATGAACCTTATGCCAAGACTAAGCCTCATTACCTCAGATTTGATGACCGAGGTGACCACGTTTGTTCCATACAGAGTAGTGTGATAGTGCCCAAAGTTCTATAGCAGTAGTGTTCCAGTGACTACTTTACGATCCAGATAGTAGATACAGGTATATGGTTGTGCATTGGATATATTTGCCTTGCTCTTTTGCTTATCTTAGTAGCTTGACTAGGTATTTAGTGGTCATGATCTGGCGATATATATATATTATATGGACATGGTTATTTTTGATGATTATCTAAATGGTCTAATTACTCAGAATAAGGAGTTCTTGTTTATACTCATTGGTTTTATCCTCTTTAGTAGGATGACGTGGTCATTCCCACCATTTTTGGCTTGCTAGTTATGGCATCACCTTTCACTTTCCCCATCCATCCGTTCTCTTACATATTTGGTTTTACCTTAACTTACACCTCAACCTGTGATATGGAGGACCTGCCCACTTTTGCCTCTATGTTGGATAGTTTCCCTGTTGTTTGTGTCTTGACTCTGAGTTGGCAACATAACTTATTGAATCCTTGATCCTTCTGGGCCAGGAGAACTCGCTGGTGTTGGTTCCTGAGCTTAGGTGAGTTGGATTTGATGCCTTGACCTCTCTGGTCCGTTTCCCCCGATGTTTGGTCCTGATTGTGGATGATCCCCCTAGTTTCTTGAATTGTGTTGGCTAGACCTGAAGTAGACCTGAAGCAAACTGTATTACCATCATTACATGCATGTGTGAACTATTATTACATCTTTTGTGCAAGCCCATGGAAATAAATTAAAACTGTGCTTCTTAGCACAATGAAAGAGGGATATGAAATGGAAAATACCCTGGATAAAAAGCTACGATTAGCTGTGCTTCTAAGCACTCGAGAAATCCAAAGGGTCATAAGGCCTAAAAAGTAGTGGTTAAATATATGCTAAATCTAAAGATTGCTTGCCATGATATTATGTAATTATTAATTCCTCACAGAGCTTGCGGGTTGGGATGTGAGATGGAGTAAGGGACAACTAATTCTAAGGGACAAGTGCTCTAAGGGAGAGAGTGCTTGAGAACCTCGGAAATCTCTGGTCCCCAGCACTCACTGCATCAATCATCAATCCAACACCTGATTGACCTACTTCATCTTCAAAAATGTACCTATTCTTGCGCACATGAAAGCAGACACTACCAGAGCAGCATGTATGGAATATAAAATAAATAATGCAGCTGAAATAACATTCTAATCTAGAACAAAAAATCGTGCACGGAAGTAAGATGCTAATCTAACAACTAACTAGTTTTATTTTGATGCAGGGAATAAAGAAAGCTTAGGAAAACAGAAAGACAACAAAGGCCAGACTCAATGGCGAAGAAAAGAAAAACAAGATGCGAGACTCAATGACAGAAAATACTAACTATTGCTCAAGTGAGCTTATTTAGTCCTACCTACCCTACTCCAACCAGTCAGACAAGTGCTAAGTAAAATCATAAATTCAATGCAACCATTCATCAAATAGATTAATGATTCTTCCTTGATGCTCTTTAACGAAACAAGTCAGGATTGGATTAGAGATTGACGAATGCAGTGTTATGATTTTCCTGACTTGTTCAACAATTGAAAAAGGGCTTGAATGGTGCAACATGAAATCATGCCAAGGAGAAGACTGACTGATGCAAACATCCTCCATCACATAATTGATAGGATCATAAAAATTATGCAAGTTAATCTTCGAGATGGATGGAGGGAAAATATGTGATGAATGATTCAACTTCCCTTGACTCAAACTACTTTCTTCATTTACTTCTCTCACATATTCAATTTGGTTCTCCCGAGGATTGATGATTGAACAAGAACCAAGTGGAGACAAATTAGAGCTTAGAAGATGAAAAATCAAAATTAAGCCCAATTGTTGCTCAAAAATGGAAAAAGATGAAATTGATCTTTATACACCCTTTCCAACCACCAACAAGAAAAATTGATAGGTTCAGAAACCTTATTCATCAGGGATAACTGGAATGAGAAATGAAGCACTTTGCCATCAACCACTTGAGACTTCCCAATGATAATTTTGCATGCCAAAATTTGATTTGAAGATGAAAAAGGAGTAAAAGGTTCCACAAGCAGGGATGGGAGGGTGGATTCAAAGATTGAAGATTGATTTGCATCACCTGAGATTTCCAAACCCGACTCTTCAAAAGGTAGAAGACATTCGTCAAAGGGATCATCAACATCATACAATTTAGGCTCAAATTGAGCATCTTCACTCATGCACACAGTCAAAGGGCTTTGATTTGAAGAAGAGGCTACATTACAATCAGGCAGAATAGGGACAAAATCTTCATGAACATTTGAGCATCTATCCCAGGATGACATGGACATGATTGATATTTGGTTTTGGATTATATGATTTTCAATCATGCCATCATCATTATATTGCAGTTTTGAGGCCGCCTCTAAAAATCCCTCACAACCAGATGAGCTAGGATTTTCTTCAATGATCATGTCATCTTGGTCAATTGAAGCATAAGTTAAGTCGTAGTCCTCATTTACACCTTCAGAAGAAGAAGCAGTTAAAATAATCTTTTGCACATTCTTTAGTGTATCGCCTTGAGATTCAAAAGGATGATTAAGGATGTAAGATATAATTTCTTCCTTGAGTGAAGGGTATTTCATCAACTCTTCTTGGTGATATACTTCAAAGGAGAACTCATCCAATTGAGGGGTTTGATCCAAGGAATGCTCAAAATATTGACTACTAGTTTCATCTTCATCATTATTGCTCGCAAGTTTGACTTCATCAAAAGAAATTGGGCAGTAGGGGTCATCTTCGGACGTTGACAACTAAACTGTTATCTGATTCATATTATTAATTGTTTCAACAATAGGATCGGAAAGGGGAAGGTTTTGATCTTGGATCTGATTTGAATAATATATATCATCGTATTCATTTCCCCATTCTTCTAAGAATTTCTGTTCAATCATGTCATATCCGGAAATGCTATTGGTCGTTAAATTCAAGAACCAGAGCTCAACTGTTCCTTGAAAAGATGAGGCCAATAGTTTCATGCATACATCCTCATGGGATATAGATAGTTCGTTAATAACTTCCCTAAAGGGGTCAAGGTGCCTTTTAGCAGATACCTCATAACTTCCGTCGAATTTAGGCAACCTTTTACGGGCTCGACGAGGGATCTCATGATGATACCCAACAATTTTTGAGAAGTCAAAAACTTTTAATCGGCCGAAAGTCCTTGGCCATTCAGAATTAGCCATGGATGGCAATTGCTAGAAAAATCAAGAGCTCAAATGCAAATTGATGCACCGCATGGGTTCTAGATATGATAGGATTGATCACCAGTGGAGTCACATTGTGGGGTTTCCAGGTAAACCAATTGATCTTGTTTACCAAAAGATATGTCGTTATGATACCTGGGAGAGATGAGTGAAATGAGTTGGCTACGCATGATTTAAAGATGTAAATGGTAACCATCCAAATATAAAAACGGATGCGATAAGATATTTAATGACCACACAGACACTCGCAGACACCTGAGGTAAGCCTCTACCTCCCTGGCAACGACACCAAAAATGTTATCACACAACTTGTAGTTGCCCCAAAAGGTGATCCTATCCAGGATGGTAGAGGTGTTAGGCAACTAAAGAGGTGACCCAAGAGGGCCTCGATTCCCAAGATGGATTGGTTGTCACGCTAATCGAGGCACTCCACTTTTTGCTATCCAATCCCCAGATAACAAAGGGGGAGACCCTGATCTACTCTCAGAGAGAGAGATCTAAATCAAACACTAAATTAAGATATTCAATGATGAATAGTGATGATCCCTAGATTTAAGGAAAGAGTTATTGTAGAGGCTTAGGTAAGATGAGATATGAAAGTTAATTAGTTCAATTACAGTAACTTGAGTTTGTAAGTGAGTCTAGGATATAGGTGCTAGAGTAAATGATCAAAATCAGTTGCCTTGGGAAATGTGTACTTTAAAGATGGAAAATGGTCCCAAGGAGTAGATCTAACAAGTTTAGGGCTTTCTAGCATAGCTTGGTAGTAGATTTGACAATATCACAACACACAAGCTCGAAAAAAGGGTTTAACCACTTAGAAAACCAACAAACCAGGGAGGGCGCAAGCATGGAGAGATCAGTGCCTTGGTAAACGGGTAGATGGAGTCCTCAGAGCTAGACGCCCTTGAGAACCCACTTGGGGCTAGGCCTGATCCAGTAGGATCATCTCATCGTCGATCAGGTTTAAAGTCTTCAAACATCAGTACAAAGGTTACAGTGGTAAAGAGCTCTTCGTCAGCTTTCCGTCGACACTTGTTTCATGCGAAACGGTCTCCAGATGAAGAAGTTGTCAGCATTTGAAGTTTCGTCAAGGATGGTTAAAATGGTTAAAAAATGGATAAAATGTTTAAAAGATTTGGTTTATTGGAACAATGGGAATCGAACCCATGACCTTCACAAGACCCACCTTGTGCTCCATTATTAGATTGTATAACATTGTAAAAAGGGGGGGTCAAGGGCCATGCCAACACCGAGGCATATGTTATAAATCATATGGTATAAACCTTGAACCTAATGTGGAGCGCCCACCATATGCCAAGGTATATCTATATCATAACAAACATTACAAATGGATCAACCTTATACCATAGCGCATAACCATATGCTATAATATAGCGCCCACCATAGTAAGCGCCAACAACATTCAACGTGGAAACCATATAACACTATAACCATTGAACTTTATCCATAATATAACGTGGTCACATTACATATATGCCACTATGTAAAACGCGCAAGGGAAGGAGAGGCCCGTGGGTTTGACCCCGAGACCTCTGCCTTCAAACGGTGCGCCTTTACCATTGGGCCATGAGCCCTCCATTGAGATGGAAGCGGCATCAAATGCTTTTGAAGTTACAATGCATAAATGTTATATAAACCACGATTTCCAACCACGAGGTCAAGTTCAGGTTCGGAGACAGAGTATAGAGTGCAGTTTACGAGATGGAGGTACATGCACAGTTCCCGAGGCGTAGAGGCCATTAATGGACACGGATCCCGAGGCAGAATCCGTACCGCCATTGCTATTTTGTCTTTTATGCAGGAAGTTGATCTCGTTTTGCGTGCCAAAGGAGGTCTCAGGCATATATGGTCAACTTTATACTCATTTTTCTCAGAATTTCGAGACGGTCGCAGTGGCGCAGTCTGTTTCTGCGTTTGACAGTCAGAATTCAGAAGTGTTTCCAGAACACTCATTTTGTAACCTTTGAAGACTTAATAAGATCGACCTTCCCATTGGAAGCGGCTCGGAGACGTAGCTCAAGAAGGGTGAACTCCGTTATCATCTCTTGTCTTCATTTTCTGGTTTGCATATCTCTTTTATTTGCTTATGTGCTTCAAATATGCTCTTTAAATTTGTCGTTTAAGCCTCTTTAATGGATTTTAGCATTTAAACATTCACATGCAAATATTGGTTATAAAGATCTTGGATAATTTTCAGATCAAGGCCAAAGGATGAAAACCCAGAAAGGGTTTGCCAATAAACCAAGAAATTAACCCTAGAGAATTTTTAGAAGTTTCCGGTGTTAGGGTTTTCAAGTAAATGACAGATGGGTAAGTTAAAGGAATTAAATACGTACCTTTTGAGCGTACCTGGATGATGAGAATGACTGCCGGTATGACGAGGATTACTCTCGCAAAGATCAAATGAAGTTTTGGTGGTTTCTCTTGCGCCAACAATTTCCCCAAGTCCACTAGTGCGCCCCTCTCTTCCTACAAAACCACGGAGACAAAGCCTGATTAGCAAGCAACAATGAGGGAAGATGCAAACAAGAAGTAAAGATAGAGAATAATTGGTACAAAGACAAAATCACTCCTTGTTTAACCCAAGATCTGACGGAAGGTAGCAGGGTGAGCTCCCCCACCAATGTGCCCCTCTCCAAATCGTCTTCTTCACCTGCAAAATCGAAATAGTGGAACAACATATGCAAAATAGCCACCAAGATCCTTCAGTGCAATGGAAAAGTAGTTTCAATCACCATAGCCAAGCATTCAATCCCAAGATCACAAGCATTTACTCGCAAAATATTTCTTTGTATTCCAATAACCAAGAGCCCGAAAGTCCCTTTACATCATTGTCAGAGTCTAATATGCCTTACGCCTTCTTCCGGATAGACCTTTACTTCCTTCCCATCTATAATTTTGCTATGATATAAGGGATTGGATGCACATTTATGTTCTGGAACCCACTTCTTACTGCATCTGTGGCAATTGTTTTTCATCCTTTTTATTTCATCATCAGAGTTGCTACTAGGTGTATCTGATTCTCTTTTCAACTTCATATTTATTGCCACAAAAACTAACAACCTAAGGCAAAGTCTCCTAATAGATTATTGTTCACAACTGTCACCTAAGTAAAGTTTCTCTTCACTTTAAGCGGGGAAAGACAATCCTACACTAAGAGTGGATTCCCCAAGGCAACTAAGTCAAAGGTGACAATAATACTTGATTAGTGAATATATGAATGGTTTTTAAGAACATTAAATGAGTAAGAATATATTATAAAAGGATTAACAATTACACTAACTCAAGCATTAGATGAACTCTTAAGAACTATTAACCATTGATTAAAATAACCATAATCACAAGTAAATTTGCCAAAATAACCAAGTTACCAAATGAAAAGGTCATAAATTACTAAGCTGAGAATTGAAAGTAAATCATATAAAATAACCCATTAACAAAAAATGATCCAATGTCAATTGCTGTTACAGATTTTCAAGTTTAAAAATCAGAAATGTAAATATGAATTTCTTTAACCAATAAACTGAAAAATAGAACTATTGAAAGTGTTGATTTAAGAAAAAGATAGCATACAAGTGTGCCTGAAAATAACCAAAATAAAATGTGCTTTATCCAATCATTGATTCTTATTCTGTTGCTGGTGTTTCCAACAGAAATAAGTTGTGAATTCCAGAATTACAATTATCAGCTTTGGAGAAATTGCTAATAAACCATGAGAGAAGAACATAAAATCATATGGCTATTAACAAAGTAAATTCCAGCAAGAGGCCTTGTGATCAATTTTCCCCTATGAAATCTATTAGTCTGCATAGACCTTACAGGCATCAGTCACCTGTCAGCATGAATCTCATCATGAAATTTTCCTGGCTTTGTGTGTTAATAGATCTGCTGTTCGATACTGTCATTGACCCAGGTTTTTCCTTGCCGCCCTTCTTTTTTCCTGGACTCTTTTTACCCATTCAGGTTATCTTTTGCTCCATTGAATGTCTTAGACAGCCTTGATCATTGTAACTGTTGTATAGTTTGTTAGTAGTAGTACTATTTTGCACTGAAGTTGCAGTAGGCACTCCCAATGTACTCTCTTAATATTGTACCTTTTTCAGTACCATTGGCCATCTTTGGCAATCAATGGACAGTTAATATTAAAATTAATTAAATGTATATGCATCTACATTTTAATCAGATATGAAATGTTGAAAAATTGTAGGCTACTTAAGGACATTATTGTAGCTTGTCAAACTTGAATGGATCTGTGACTATTTGAATTTCCAATTTCTTATAGTTATGGCTCTACATAATATTTAATGAAGTTTCTTGAATGGCAATAAGATCCATGCTCAATTAAATAATATCTGCTGCAATCATTGGTGCATTTTCACTTCTGTATTGATGAGATATCAACCTCAAAGATTTCTGGAGTGTGTACCTGGTAGTATATGATGTCTATAAACCAAAGCTTTGTTGTATGGTACTAACACAATATGCTGTTGCAGAAAATTATTCCTCTTCGAGACATTACCTGTTTACAGAAGGCCAAAACTGCAGGAATCTTTCCTAATGCTATAGAGATTGTAGCATGGGGGAAAAAGGTAAATTTTCATGGTATCTGTAGCAACAGCCCATACAGTGTACATTTATGTAAAGAATGTGACAATTTAAATTTGATTTTGCTCATTCATGTATTTACGTATGCAGGATTTTTTTGGCTCATTTTTATCTCGAGATGAAGCTTATCGACTAATTGCTGATGGGTGGTTGCAACATAGTGAACATGCGAAATTACTCTTGGGCACTCAAGTATGTTGATATTTAACTTGACCTAGTATATGATTAAAGTTTCCATCACAGGGATGATGACAGATGGACTTTATTGTCTAGTACTTTGGAAACATGTCTTAATGGGAGGGCTAATACACTGGGTTAGCACATTGTTGAGATTTCTCTTAGTATATTCCATTTGCTTTGTCATTTGCTTAGAAAAAGAAACCAACAAAGCATTAACCTGTTCCAGGATAATAGTATAACTACTAGCAGTGCAGAGCCCAAAACTGTTTCATGTGATGAAACTCAAAGCCCTCAAAGAGAAGCTTTTTCAGATATAAACTTCGTCAGCAGGTACAGATCAATCTTGATTGGAGTGTGTTTACAACTATTTGAGTTATTTGCTTGTATCAAAGGTTCTTGTGTTCTTTCCTTGCACTATGTTTTGCAAGTTGATCTTTGGACTCTCTTTATGAGCTGAACTGTAGAGATGCTGAGGAAGCACCCCGTGAAACAGAAGAACCCAATAATGAGGCTACCAACCAAGATGTAGTCTGCAATCTAGCTGAAGAAACGGTGTCGGAAAGTTCCGAGTCCACAGTTGAGGAGGAATGTTCCACACATCCATACACTTCATGGCCAGTTGAAGATGAGGATGCTCCACAATGTGAGTATGCCTTGTATTGTCATAATTCGCAAAGGATTAAGTTTGAATTTAACTCATATCAATACTCTTTTTAGTGTTTGACTCTTATCTCCTATGATGTCATTCCTCTCAAATGGATTCTAATATTTTGCTGTGGTACCAAATAATCTGGTCAATCTTTATGATTTTATTTTTATTGTTGTTGTGATACAGTGCCTGAAGAGTACAAGATGGTTGTCGAATCCAAATTCCTGGTATTCTTTTTTCGAATTGCATCTTCTTACATTAAGATTTAGTATTAAAACAGAAATGGAAAATAGTTCAGTATAACAATTTTAGCCATGTGAATTTGCCAGTGTTGACATTTTTCTTGAAACCCTGTGATGTCAGATTGAAGTGGAGGAGTTCTTCCGGTTGTTCTTTTCAGATGATGCTACTGGGTTTGTTGCTGACTTTCATAGGAAGTGTGGAGATGAAGGTGGAGAATACATTCCCTTTAAACTTGCATGTGTTTGTAAAGCTCTGGAATGATCAAGTATGGTAATATTTAGGTTACATAGAGGCAATTTTTACTAGTATAAACATAAATGTACTATTTGAATTCTGTTTGGTTTGATATCATCATTGTGAACTTTTTCATCTATTTGCAAACTCTATTATATTACCTTACGATGTTTGGCATTTTTAGATTTTCGATGTACAGCATGGAATAAGGACCGGCATTTTGGACATGTTCGAGATATCTTATTTCGACACCCTATTAAATTTTACTTTGGTAAATACATATTTACTGTTTTTTTGTTCAAGAAACAGGTGACATTATTTATGTTTTTAATTGATTTTCTATATTTTGATTGATTATGAATGTTCAAGGTTCAAAGTCCACACATTGCCAAGAAGCACAGCGGTTTCGAGTGTACAGGAACAGGTAAGCTGGAAGTTTCTAGTAATAACACAAGATATTCTCACTGACTGAGATGTATGAAAATGAAGAAAATATGGACCGAGTTGTTGATTGCAATATATATTGTGATGGGATAAAGCTGTACACCTTCTAATTTGTTATTCTAGTCACCATTTCTTGGCATGGACTTGTATAATAGGTGAAATTCCAAAACCTAAATATTTCATATGACTTCTTAATGTGTGATCCTTTTTTTCTATAAATGGAGATAACGTCTTTGGTTAGTAAGTGAGCAACCCGAGGAAGATGATCCTAGCCAAGCCCAAGGAATCATCTTCTAGCATAGATTTTGTTAGGATTAATAAATTTTGAATAGTATTGACATTTTGTCCAATAATAATTCGATTAGAGTCTGGCTGAGTTGTAATTTCACTAATCTTAAATAAAAATACACTTGTTATAATTCCTCCACTCGAGTATGGACCACAATAATAGACATCATCATAATCATGCACTTCAGCAATGAGAAACTTTTCATATTCCTGTAACAAGATAAAAATTCTTTTGTTTGATCTTTGCAGTTTTGTAAGAAAATTACTGCAAGTTCTGTTGTGTGGATTGGATTCTATTACTGGAGAGACTGTTTTGCTAGAAATTATCTTCTGTTTTAAAGGCTTAACACATGAAAATGTGGAAAGATAGGACAAGGCTCTCCTCTGATTTTGGTTCCACGAGCGAAAACCCTAGCTCCGTTTTGAGAGTCGTTTTTCATGTTTAGCCTGGGCGGCCAGGGCTTGGCCCAGCCGCCCCCCCTCCTCTGTTCCTAGCTTTGCTGGTTTTCTTGCAAGCTTTCTGAAGGGCGGCGTCCTTTCTTCTGGAGGTGGCTTCTCGGGGCTTTTGGCTTCAGGGACTCTCGGCAGTTGCTTGGGCGGTCTGCTCCAGGATCGACGCAGGGTCTGTCTTTAGCTTCCTCACTGGGGGTTGTATGCGGGCTGTTTTGGCCGGCTTGGGAGGTCTTCGGAGTCTGCTGCTCTGTCCACAGACATGGATCTCCTACTTCCTTTGATGAGGGTTTCAGCATTGGCGGATCTTCATTTTCTGTTGCAGGCTTGCTGCAAAGGTTCTGAGCTGTTGCTAGTCACAGGCAGAGCTATTTTTGCTGAGGTTACTGCTGCTTAGGGTTCGTGAAGGCTGGTGGGTGCTTTCGGTGGAGGCGTCTGAGTCTTTTTGGCACCTGGGAATCTCGGCGTGCTATGGCGGTCTGCTCCTGGCTTTATTTTGGGATCTTGGCTGGCTGCGTTTTCATCTGGGGTTTGCTGGGCGCTGCTGCTTCCCCTGATGAGGGTTTGGCTTTGACGGATCCTTTCTTTCGGTGGAGGCATAGATGCTGCGGTTTTGCTGAGGATCCTGATGCCTAGGGTTCTTGGAGGCTGACGTGTGTGGGGCACCCATTCTCTAGAGTTTGTGGTTAGCCGTCTTGACGAAAGTTTTCTGTTTTCTGTTATTTCTGCATCTTCTTTTTTTTGGGCAATGAGGGTTTGTTCCCGAGCTCTTTTTCTGTATCCACCTATATGTGACAATGTATGGAGCAGTTTACGCTCTCCATATATCTGCAGAATGTAATTTTGTATCTTCTGATAATAAAATTACGATTTTTTCCGGGGAAAAAAAAACACATGAAAACGTGGATACATGAATAAAAATGTTGATCATTCGTGCATTAAAATTGTTTATATTCTACTCAGATTTTGGGGCTTGTGTTTACATTGTTGAAATCCAGACAATTTTCTTTTAACAAGATTTATTGATGTTAAGGCTAAGTGGATAGCGTGGTGGACCCCTCTAGATCCCACACTATCCACTTAGCTGCCAAAAAATTGCCATGTGAACCAACATCACTTAGACCAAGATCCCCCTTGTCCTTGGGCATAGTGCAAACATCCCAAGGATGCAACAGAAGACCTAGCTCACCACCATACATCCACCATAAGTATGTCCTCAACAACTGCGCAAGCCACCAGAGCTACATCCTACTAGGGTGCTAACAAGAACATGATACACATGCGAGGCCTGAAGAATGCATCCCACTACATTGAACTTCCCTACAAAAGGAAGGTCCGTATGATGCCTGTTACCCCTCATATAATATGAGGTATTTGATCTAGTTGAAGACCCTGTGTTACGTGGTACTAGTACCAATGCACCTTCATATGTGTCCCCAGGGAGAGAGGTGTTATCACACAACTTGTAGTTGCCCCTAAAGGTATCCCATCCGGGACGGTAGAGGAGTTAGGCAACTAAAGAGGTGACCCAAGAGATGCCACGGTTCCCAATGCAATGTGGGAGTCACGTCAACCGAGGCACTCTTCGCTTTAGGTCAAGGTATAACTAGACCAAGGGGGAGACCCTATACCCCAATCACAGTTGATTGGACCCAAGCAAAGGTTTTAAAGGGTGAATGAGTGATAAGTTACGGAAACCAATGCAAGTCTAAATGGACCTAATGTTTAGGGCATGGTTGAAGGTGGTATCAAGGATAGTTAGTGTTTCAACCTATATATGGTTTAGGCCACTTGATGGGGTATGATTATTAAGTATAGTACCATGTGTTTACACAAGTGGGTCTTGTTGCCTTGGGAAGTGTGAAATGGTTCTAAGTGGGCCCACAAGGTAGAGTTAAGTGTGAAGATGGTACTATAGGCTAGATCTAGGTTAGATTTACAAGTTAGAGTTGGTTCTAGGGTTACCCATGTGTTAGATCTAGGGTTTGACACTAATCCCAAGAAGTGCGCCTTGCTTGGAGAAGGACTAGTGCCTTGTTGGATGGGCTAATGGGGTCAAGAAGGATGTCAAAGTGTAGATCGGGACACCTAGAAGCCAAGTCAAGTGGTTTGGATGAGATCCAATGGTTGGATCTTACTAGATCTAGGTTTTTAGGTAATGACCAAAAGTAGACCACAATTCCTTAAAACAAGGAATGCAATCCCCAAGGTGGATCGGGACAAAAGGATAGTCTAGACCTAGGTTTCAAGGCATGGGCATTCCAAATCCCCAAAAATCTCCAACACCCACTTCCTAGAAGTGGTCCAACTCAAAACTCCCAAGGGGTGCGACTTTCTCAAGGAGAGGCAAAAAGTAGGTTTGGTGGACCAAGCCAAGTCCAATGGCCACCAAAATGTAGATCCGGGGTGCTAGTACCCCGATCTATGTTCCTTCAAAGTTTTAAATGAATCCAATGGATAGATCTTGGTAGATCTAGGTTTTAAGGTGCCAAGAAGGTCAAAGGGGGGTTTCAACCCCTCAAAACATGGAGAGATGTCCACAAGGTAGTTTTCACCAAAGTAAGGATATGGGTATGTGTTATCAAGTGTCTAGTTACCAAATCAAGCGGGATCTCACATACCCATGTGCTAGATCTAGCCCAACAAGCCTCTCTCAAGGAAGTGCGCTTTAGGTCAAGGAGAGCTTTTTGTCTTAGAAAATGGGTCAATTCTTAGCCAATCACCACCAAACTATAGATCCAACTAGGGGTGGATGCTATAGAGGTGGGTTT
This sequence comes from Larix kaempferi, assembly GCA_027924585.1. Classification (NCBI taxonomy): domain Eukaryota; kingdom Viridiplantae; phylum Streptophyta; class Pinopsida; order Pinales; family Pinaceae; genus Larix; species Larix kaempferi. The sequence continues at coordinate 31,354,589 of BSBM01000372.1, forward strand.
TCAATATCTTTTCAAATTGAGGGCTAGATCTAAGTAGATCTAGGAAATACCAAAAACAAGGGTTTTACTTTGATTAGGGTTTTTGTGATCTAGAAATTATGGAAGATTCAAGGAAGAGAAGATCATACCTCTTGGGACATACCTGGATGAAGAGATGAATGTTAGTTGAGACGAGGATTACTTTGCCAAAGATCAAATGGAGAATTGTTGAAGCCCTCTTGCCAAATCGATTTTTCCAAGCCACATGTGATTCCTTCTAACCTGTCAAGCCAAGGAGCAAAGCATCAATTAGTTTAACAAATTGAAGGTAGATGCAAGCAAGAGAGAGAAAAACATAGAATAGTTGACACAAAGGCAAAACCACTCCCTGTCAAACCCAAAACGACTTCTTCCAAGCTTGAAGGGCAAGCCTCCCCACCAATTCGCACTTGTCAAAGTCGCCCTCTCAACCTGCAAATAAAGTATGGCAAATACGCAAGATAGCTACAATAGATCCTCCAGTGCAATGGACAATAGCATTTACAATCGAAACAACCAACATCCACTCCAATCCAAGCATGTACTCCAAAAGATAGAAATTTTATTCCAAGAGCCAAGAGCCAAAATCTCTAGATGATTTTACAATGAGGGGGTCTCCTCCTTATATAGGATAATAAAGACCAAAACCCTAGATCTCAAAACCACTTTTTGAAATGAGTGGTTGAGATTAAAAGATCTCACAACATAATCAATGGCTAAGATGAATCCATAACATAATATCACATGGATCACTCAACATAACAATAGCGCCCTCACTAAATGGTACAATAGAGGGTGACGTCATCCCACAAGAGGGGTATAAAGTACAATAATCCACCTCATGATGACTAGGACATGATAAAATAAGCACATGGTGGGGCTAGGAGGTATAAATCCTTGCTAGCTCACCCCAAGGCACAATGAAATAATAAAAAAAATGTCCAATATAATAATAATGACCAAAACTGTCCTCAGAATCCATGACAGTCGAGCAGTAAATGTCCTCCTGTGATCAATCTGGAGATACCCACATGGTGAAAAATGACTGGAAGATAGTGAGATCAACCTGGAAGACCTCTGTGAAAACCAAATGCCAAAACCTTGCCTCAATTGCCCAAATCGATTTCCTCAGTGACCACTTTATCCCATTTTTTAACTGCCTCGGGAACTGTGAAAGTGCCAAAACTGCCTCCTAGGGTGCTAGCGCTGTCCATCTGAGCCCACCAGGCTCTCCGGGAGGGGGGATAAATGGTAATAACAAGTGGCTGGACCACCCCCTCCATCATCAGCGCCCTAGGTGAACTGGCCTCTCGGGGCCCCTGCTGCTCAGGCTGGGAAATCAGCCCCAAATCTGGTCAACAAGTGTAAAACTGCATCAATCACTGCCAGAAGTGCCCGGAACTGAAAGATAAGTGTCTCAATGGATCCAGAAGACCCAAATCCACTAGGAATGAGTACTCATACACCCTGGGTTGCCCTTATGGGCCAGCTGTAGGGTCCACCATATATGGACAATGTATAATCTGCTGATCTGTAATAATAATAACCTGCTGAACTGGATCAAACATCATCTGTATCATATGTCCATCATATGACATCATCATCAAACATGTGGGACCATAAATCATCATACATGGTCCACATCATCACGGATCCCAAGAATATATATAATCCAGGATAAATCACATCAGTAGACTAAGACAATGCTTCTTTAATCACTTCATAGCTAAGCTCAAAGTATAAATTCCATTCAGTGGCATTAATTAAGTTAACATATTCCGTGATAATATAAAATTACTTGCACCCTAGTTCAAATGACAAACTTACCCATTGGACATGGTCAAACTGCTAGTGAAGGGTGAAGGCTAGGAGCAAGGTTGGGCCAAGGGTTTGACTTGTCTAACTTAACTCAAAAATACTTTGGACTGGGAGAAGGGGGAAGCTACAAACTCTGTGCTGGACAAAAGAACACGGGGGATGGCTGTGCCTCACAAATGGATAAGTTGTTTAGAGAGTGCTTATTCAACTTAGGCGTCATGTCTACATCAAGTTGATCCAAGTTCATTAGGATCATTCAATTTATTTCCATGGCCTTTTTGGCCTACATAACCCTTCGGATTTCAGATGTGCTGAGAAGCACAACTAGTTGCAGCTTGCATCCAGGGCATGTTTTTTATATATTCACAAGGTCAGCAATTGTTTAGATATAGCTTTTAAGAACTATTGCTTTTTGGACCTGTCTTTATACTCTTCGAGGAGTATTTTTAGCTTTTCATTGCTCTTGCCCTTTTTTTTGTTTCCATGGGCGAATTTATTTAGTTTCCACAGGTAGAACATGAGCTTTCAGTTTTAGCCAACAACATCTCAAGTGACTAGGGGGAATTCGAGCCAAGGCCTACAATCCAACTCACCAAAGGCAAGTTCTGTCACCAACTCAGAGCCGAGACACTGAATAAACAGGGATGCGGTCCAAACACAGAGGTAGAAAAATGGGGAAGTCCTCAGTATCAGAAAGTCAAATAAGACAAGTCAGGGTTTAAAGTCAAACAGGAAGGTCATGTATGGATGGAGACAAGTGGATATGGAGCCTACACTAGCAGACAACAGGTGTCGGGAAAGACCATGTCTATGTAAGGTGAAATACCAGTAAGTTTTGTTAGATGACCTAAAAGTGCAAGCAATTGTCCATTTTAAGGTTTACAGTTCATTTTAAGTAGTTTGCCACATCAGGAATAATATACCAAGCACATGCTATAATCATGACTAAATCAACAAGCTAATAATCCACTGTCAGTGAGAACATATCCATAGATCATACAACATCATCATAATAGCAATCATCATGCATCATCTGAAACACTGCTGAAGTACATCTCTAGGCACTGAACTGAAACTGTAATGGGATAAGTGGTCACATCAGTCATCCAATCTGAACTCTCAAGGCTCAGCCTTGACACAAGGTCATATACAAATCGGAATAATATACTGCTCTGATCATGAGTGATCCATAATATATAGCCATGCTCTGGAATAAATGAAGCTCTGGAGTGTGCAGATATCTGCTGTACAAGAATAGTAGCCCTGCTACTATGGTGTGATAACATCTGGCTCCGGCTGGGACAAGTGCTCTAAGGGAGAGAGCGCTTGAGAACCTCAGAATCTCTGGTCTCGAACTGCTCTGCATCAATCTTCAATCCAGCACTGCACCATCCTTGCTTTCAGCTTTCATCTTGCACCTGTTCCTGCTCTCACAAAAACTAGAATACCATCATGGAGCATGTATGGGATAAAAATAAAATAAACTGAAATGAAATCTAATCTAAAACATAAACTGAAATGCATCAAAATATAAACATAACTAACATGGCATATATTATTCATTTATCATTTTTATTTACTGTGCAGGGGGACAAGAGTATCTTTTTTAATTCAGGCAAATCTCGACCAGCACAGGCAACCAATAATATAAATGCTAACTATAATTTCTTAAATGCATGCAGGAGAAGAGAAAAGCTTAGGAAGGAGCAAGACTCAACTCAGGCAGAAAAAAAAACAAAAAACGGGACAATACTCAGCACACAGAAAAAGAAAAGTCACACAAATCCTACTGCTCAAGTGAGCTTATTTAGAAGCTACCTACTCTAAACAGGCAAGGCAAGGTGAGGAAGATCAGGGATGATAATCCCTCAGCTCCCTTTGGTTGATAGGGAGTAAGATGTGTTGGCCAGTCCCAGTGGTGAGAAAACACATCTCATCAATGCAGCGCTCTACAGTAAGTGGTCCAACCCAAAAGTCACCTGATCCTCTCGATCGTATATAAAATAAATCATTAGGTATTACAACCTTATCACCAATTTCGAAACTTTGGCGATTTACAGATTGAAGGATGACTTCAATAACATGTTCAGGAAAAGGTTGGATATCAGAAGTGCATTGGGGTTGAGGTGTAACTATATTTGAACTCCTATTAGGAGGAATTTCATCACATCTGGGAGGTCCACTGTTCAAAAGTACAACCATGCTACCAATCAAGATTTCTCCTATAGTCAAAAGGTCAGTATCAACATCCTTATTCATTTCAGCTTGGGTTAAGGGTGGAGGGCTTTGATTTTCACTACTTCCGCTACTACCCTCTCCTGATGGGATAGGAATGGTCATGCTCTCTAAAAATGCCAAATGGTCATCAGAGATGGGACAATGAACTGTGCTAGGTGTACTTTGGCTCTTCATATCCAAAGATGCTGGTGTAGAGTCAACATCCTCTTCACTACTAGGTAACTCTCTAGGCAAAAGGAAGCTAGGGTAAGGATGAAGCAACTGTGGGTCAGTGGGTTCTTCTTGAAAAGTGGCTAGACTATTCAATGAAAAGTCTTCCCCAGGGGCATCATGGCTCAAGGCATGTTCTTGCCAACTCATAGAGTTGTCATTCACTTGCCTTAAAACCCCATCCTCTAAGGACAAATGGGACAAGTGATCAGGCACATCAGAGAAGTGATAATCAACTAGTTCTTCATCATTCCCCTCAGGTGAGGGAAGGTGTGTTCCTTCATTGTTATTTGTCCAAGGAGTGATGTGAGGTAAACCCTGTCTTCCTTTTTCTGTGTTAAGGTCAACTAGGAAAAGCCACTCATGTACTGTCCTAGGGATGTACTCACCCCTTCTAATTTGGTCAAAGTTATCCTCCGAAGTGTTTAGCTGAATGGGAGGTGCAGGTTGGTCAATGTTTGGCCCTACACTATTGGGTTGGTTCGAGGTCCTAAGGTTTTCTGACACTTGAATGGAATGAGGGTCAACTTCAATAATTCTTTCTTCTACCATGCTAGGATCATCATCATGACCACCCATGACCATAAAGATACCCTCTGGTAATAACTCACCCTCACCAAAAGTGTTTCTCACGCCATCCTCATAATTCTCAAGATGTCCATCATAAAATGGCTCCCGATACACCCTAACCAAAGACCCATCAGAGTTGGGGATGGTAGCATATGACAAGTCCATCTGAAGATGTCCCCCTAGCCCAGCGGACCACTTCCTACAGAGGAGCATGCCATAGGCTGGAGGGAGATCTATGACTACTATATCCATCAGCATAGATATGTCGGGGCATGAAAACAGGTCAGCTCTCAGGTTTTTGATCAAGCCAAAGACTTTTACTGGTTTAGAGTCAATCCCACAAACGTTCCCATAAGGTCTAGTTATTTTTAGTCCCAAAGCTTCCATGACTTGTAAAGGCATCACATTCATGGAGGCACCAGAATCCAACATACAGTTATGAAGGAGGAGATCACCTATGCGTAGTGTAAGGTAAAATGGTTGATGACCCCCATTCTTTCTCTCATATAAGGCAGTTTGGATGTTAATGGGAGGGTCATCCTCTTCATCAACCATATCACAAGATGATGGGTTTTGAGAAGATGAATCCTCACCACCAGTCGTGGCTATCTCAGGGATACTCTCGAAAAATTCTACCACCTGCTCCTTTATTGAAGGAATTTTCATTAACTCAGTGAGTGGAATGTTACGCATAACTTTGTCTAACTCTCTTTCGATGTTGATATCGAAGTCATACTCAGGCAAATGGATTGGCTCACTCACTGGATTAGGCAACTCTTTGTTTTTCTTTTCACTAAAAGGGATAGGATTTGGGCCATCTTTTCTTCGTTGATAAGTTTTAAAAGGAGCTTGGTCATTGATAACTTGTTCAGTAGCATAGATGGGACCACTAGGGTTGTTTTCTTCTATGGTGTTTTCTTCATGATCGATCAGGATTCTTCCAAAGTTTTTGTCAAACTTTAAGTCATCAACCCAGTTAATGTTCTTTGGAGAGTCCGGAGTATCATCACCATGGGCGGTATACTCAGGATCTTCCAACTTTTGTTCTTCAGACCAGTTTATGATAGGAGGTTCTTGATTCATAGGGTTTCTTCTATCTCCTTCATTAGGTTTCTTTTGTTGATTCCAATAAGGTTTAGGACCATAGGGCTGCCTATATCTATCCCCTTCTCTGTTCTTGGCTAGGTCCCTAGTTAGGAGAGTTAAGTTTTTCATCATTTCATGCATACTCTCCATCATTTCACTGGGTTCTTTGCTAGGTTCCTTATTCTTTTTAAACTTAGGCTCAGATCTAGAGGAAGAGGGTCCACTAATTAGGTCAAAGAAGTTTTGTTTTCCCATGGAGGCAGCATTTGCCTCGGCTTTCTTGGCATTGTCTTGGGCTTCTTTCAAATTATTAGGGTCTTTGTCCTTTAGGTGGTAACCCAGGTAACCTTCATAAGCATTAAGGTAATGGATCAAGATGGCTTGGTCAAGGGGCCTTATGTTACTTGGGATGTTGGCAACAGTCCTATCAAAGCGTTGGTTAAACTCATGGACAGACTCATTCTCCTTCTTTTTGATGTCAAAAAGTTGGTGTAAAAGGAAACGCCCATCTAGCTTGATTGACCACTCTTGCTTGAGTTTGTCGGTGAATACATCATACCCATTGATTGATGATGGAGGCAAACGGTCAAACCATTTGCGAGCATCACTTTCCAAGGATGCAAAAAGACCCCTAATAAACACATCCTCCTCCTCAGCCCCATATGCCTCCATATGAGCCCAAACATTGTCTATGTGGTCCTCAATAGAGGTGGCACAATTGCCATTGAATTTTGGGATCTTTTCAAAGTACTTGTCAGGCATGCTATGGGGAGCACCCAAGATCTGAGAAAAGTCTAAGGGAGAAGCTCTAGCCTTATGACCAAAAGCACGAGCAACAGGAGGGTTGTTTTGGTTGTTGATACCGGAGTTTGATTGACCTTGTCCAGCCATTGGATTGACTGGGTTTGAACTGGAATTATGATTAGGTGATAAAGGAGGAACCGGATTGAACACAGGGGATCCTAAGATACGGTTTGGGGAACCTGAGTTAACAAGTTTCCACAAGAAGTTAGTTGATTGGGTTTTAGGATCTCTCTTGTGATATGTGAGTGGGGTTCCTTCCAAATGATTTGGATTTGATTTACTTCGAGTGTTATAAGGATGATTATGAGCTCGCTCCTCAGCGGAGTCACGGTTAGGAGTCGCCAGGTAGATTTTCAAGCTCTACTACCAAGAGGTATGTCGTTTAAAGTGCGGAAAGGTAGTGAGACACAAAAGTGTGTTGAACCAAGGTAGGCCTCTACCTCCCCGGCAACGGCGCCAAAAATGTTATCACACAACTTGTAGTTGCCCCTAAAGGTATCCCATCCGGGACGGTAGAGGAGTTAGGCAACTAAAGAGGTGACCCAAGAGATGCCACGGTTCCCAATGCAATGTGGGAGTCACGTCAACCGAGGCACTCTTCGCTTTAGGTCAAGGTATAACTAGACCAAGGGGGAGACCCTATACCCCAATCACAGTTGATTGGACCCAAGCAAAGGTTTTAAAGGGTGAATGAGTGATAAGTTACGGAAACCAATGCAAGTCTAAATGGACCTAATGTTTAGGGCATGGTTGAAGGTGGTATCAAGGATAGTTAGTGTTTCAACCTATATATGGTTTAGGCCACTTGATGGGGTATGATTATTAAGTATAGTACCATGTGTTTACACAAGTGGGTCTTGTTGCCTTGGGAAGTGTGAAATGGTTCTAAGTGGGCCCACAAGGTAGAGTTAAGTGTGAAGATGGTACTATAGGCTAGATCTAGGTTAGATTTACAAGTTAGAGTTGGTTCTAGGGTTACCCATGTGTTAGATCTAGGGTTTGACACTAATCCCAAGAAGTGCGCCTTGCTTGGAGAAGGACTAGTGCCTTGTTGGATGGGCTAATGGGGTCAAGAAGGATGTCAAAGTGTAGATCGGGACACCTAGAAGCCAAGTCAAGTGGTTTGGATGAGATCCAATGGTTGGATCTTACTAGATCTAGGTTTTTAGGTAATGACCAAAAGTAGACCACAATTCCTTAAAACAAGGAATGCAATCCCCAAGGTGGATCGGGACAAAAGGATAGTCTAGACCTAGGTTTCAAGGCATGGGCATTCCAAATCCCCAAAAATCTCCAACACCCACTTCCTAGAAGTGGTCCAACTCAAAACTCCCAAGGGGTGCGACTTTCTCAAGGAGAGGCAAAAAGTAGGTTTGGTGGACCAAGCCAAGTCCAATGGCCACCAAAATGTAGATCCGGGGTGCTAGTACCCCGATCTATGTTCCTTCAAAGTTTTAAATGAATCCAATGGATAGATCTTGGTAGATCTAGGTTTTAAGGTGCCAAGAAGGTCAAAGGGGGGTTTCAACCCCTCAAAACATGGAGAGATGTCCACAAGGTAGTTTTCACCAAAGTAAGGATATGGGTATGTGTTATCAAGTGTCTAGTTACCAAATCAAGCGGGATCTCACATACCCATGTGCTAGATCTAGCCCAACAAGCCTCTCTCAAGGAAGTGCGCTTTAGGTCAAGGAGAGCTTTTTGTCTTAGAAAATGGGTCAATTCTTAGCCAATCACCACCAAACTATAGATCCAACTAGGGGTGGATGCTATAGAGGTGGGTTTTCAATATCTTTTCAAATTGAGGGCTAGATCTAAGTAGATCTAGGAAATACCAAAAACAAGGGTTTTACTTTGATTAGGGTTTTTGTGATCTAGAAATTATGGAAGATTCAAGGAAGAGAAGATCATACCTCTTGGGACATACCTGGATGAAGAGATGAATGTTAGTTGAGACGAGGATTACTTTGCCAAAGATCAAATGGAGAATTGTTGAAGCCCTCTTGCCAAATCGATTTTTCCAAGCCACATGTGATTCCTTCTAACCTGTCAAGCCAAGGAGCAAAGCATCAATTAGTTTAACAAATTGAAGGTAGATGCAAGCAAGAGAGAGAAAAACATAGAATAGTTGACACAAAGGCAAAACCACTCCCTGTCAAACCCAAAACGACTTCTTCCAAGCTTGAAGGGCAAGCCTCCCCACCAATTCGCACTTGTCAAAGTCGCCCTCTCAACCTGCAAATAAAGTATGGCAAATACGCAAGATAGCTACAATAGATCCTCCAGTGCAATGGACAATAGCATTTACAATCGAAACAACCAACATCCACTCCAATCCAAGCATGTACTCCAAAAGATAGAAATTTTATTCCAAGAGCCAAGAGCCAAAATCTCTAGATGATTTTACAATGAGGGGGTCTCCTCCTTATATAGGATAATAAAGACCAAAACCCTAGATCTCAAAACCACTTTTTGAAATGAGTGGTTGAGATTAAAAGATCTCACAACATAATCAATGGCTAAGATGAATCCATAACATAATATCACATGGATCACTCAACATAACAATAGCGCCCTCACTAAATGGTACAATAGAGGGTGACGTCATCCCACAAGAGGGGTATAAAGTACAATAATCCACCTCATGATGACTAGGACATGATAAAATAAGCACATGGTGGGGCTAGGAGGTATAAATCCTTGCTAGCTCACCCCAAGGCACAATGAAATAATAAAAAAAATGTCCAATATAATAATAATGACCAAAACTGTCCTCAGAATCCATGACAGTCGAGCAGTAAATGTCCTCCTGTGATCAATCTGGAGATACCCACATGGTGAAAAATGACTGGAAGATAGTGAGATCAACCTGGAAGACCTCTGTGAAAACCAAATGCCAAAACCTTGCCTCAATTGCCCAAATCGATTTCCTCAGTGACCACTTTATCCCATTTTTTAACTGCCTCGGGAACTGTGAAAGTGCCAAAACTGCCTCCTAGGGTGCTAGCGCTGTCCATCTGAGCCCACCAGGCTCTCCGGGAGGGGGGATAAATGGTAATAACAAGTGGCTGGACCACCCCCTCCATCATCAGCGCCCTAGGTGAACTGGCCTCTCGGGGCCCCTGCTGCTCAGGCTGGGAAATCAGCCCCAAATCTGGTCAACAAGTGTAAAACTGCATCAATCACTGCCAGAAGTGCCCGGAACTGAAAGATAAGTGTCTCAATGGATCCAGAAGACCCAAATCCACTAGGAATGAGTACTCATACACCCTGGGTTGCCCTTATGGGCCAGCTGTAGGGTCCACCATATATGGACAATGTATAATCTGCTGATCTGTAATAATAATAACCTGCTGAACTGGATCAAACATCATCTGTATCATATGTCCATCATATGACATCATCATCAAACATGTGGGACCATAAATCATCATACATGGTCCACATCATCACGGATCCCAAGAATATATATAATCCAGGATAAATCACATCAGTAGACTAAGACAATGCTTCTTTAATCACTTCATAGCTAAGCTCAAAGTATAAATTCCATTCAGTGGCATTAATTAAGTTAACATATTCCGTGATAATATAAAATTACTTGCACCCTAGTTCAAATGACAAACTTACCCATTGGACATGGTCAAACTGCTAGTGAAGGGTGAAGGCTAGGAGCAAGGTTGGGCCAAGGGTTTGACTTGTCTAACTTAACTCAAAAATACTTTGGACTGGGAGAAGGGGGAAGCTACAAACTCTGTGCTGAACAAAAGAACACGGGGGATGGCTGTGCCTCACAAATGGATAAGTTGTTTAGAGAGTGCTTATTCAACTTAGGCGTCATGTCTACATCAAGTTGATCCAAGTTCATTAGGATCATTCAATTTATTTCCATGGCCTTTTTGGCCTACATAACCCTTCGGATTTCAGATGTGCTGAGAAGCACAACTAGTTGCAGCTTGCATCCAGGGCATGTTTTTTATATATTCACAAGGTCAGCAATTGTTTAGATATAGCTTTTAAGAACTATTGCTTTTTGGACCTGTCTTTATACTCTTCGAGGAGTATTTTTAGCTTTTCATTGCTCTTGCCCTTTTTTTTGTTTCCATGGGCGAATTTATTTAGTTTCCACAGGTAGAACATGAGCTTTCAGTTTTAGCCAACAACATCTCAAGTGACTAGGGGGAATTCGAGCCAAGGCCTACAATCCAACTCGCCAAAGGCAAGTTCTGTCACCAACTCAGAGCCGAGACACTGAATAAACAGGGATGCGGTCCAAACACAGAGGTAGAAAAATGGGGAAGTCCTCAGTATCAGAAAGTCAAATAAGACAAGTCAGGGTTTAAAGTCAAACAGGAAGGTCATGTATGGATGGAGACAAGTGGATATGGAGCCTACACTAGCAGACAACAGGTGTCGGGAAAGACCATGTCTATGTAAGGTGAAATACCAGTAAGTTTTGTTAGATGACCTAAAAGTGCAAGCAATTGTCCATTTTAAGGTTTACAGTTCATTTTAATTAGTTTGCCACATCAGGAATAATATACCAAGCACATGCTATAATCATGACTAAATCAACAAGCTAATAATCCACTGTCAGTGAGAACATATCCATAGATCATACAACATCATCATAATAGCAATCATCATGCATCATCTGAAACACTGCTGAAGTACATCTCTAGGCACTGAACTGAAACTGTAATGGGATAAGTGGTCACATCAGTCATCCAATCTGAACTCTCAAGGCTCAGCCTTGACACAAGGTCATATACAAATCGGAATAATATACTGCTCTGATCATGAGTGATCCATAATATATAGCCATGCTCTGGAATAAATGAAGCTCTGGAGTGTGCAGATATCTGCTGTACAAGAATAGTAGCCCTGCTACTATGGTGTGATAACAAGAGGTTCATTTTTTTTTCTGACCAGGAGGGGTGTTTTCCAGCATTTTCTGAGTGGAGTTTATGGCCAGACCCTTTGGTTCTTCTCCTGGGAGTACTAATGCTTAGTGGCATTGCTGATTGCCTTATGAAAGGGGCTTGAAGCCCTGAGGTTGGTGTCCGGGGCTCCTAGGGGTGGGTCACTAGGACAGATGACCCCCCACCTGTTTTATCACTTTGGTGACTTCTGTCTCAGCACTGAGGCTTATGTCTCTCTTCCAGGTCACCATTCACACCTTCCTGGTCCCTCTGCATCACAGTGCCCTCTCTCCTTGGGCTCCTTATCATGATGACGTCATCCTTTGTACCAGGCCACATTGCTTGATATAGGGGGCGTTGAGGGATTTTCACTACTGTTGGGGTTAGATGGGGCATGATGCCCCCCCTGCCTACTCCAGCCTTTCGTTTGGAGTATTTTGCTCATTTTCAGTCATTTTAGTCACTTTTGGGTAAACTCTGCGGAAAATGCCCCAAGTTACCCACAATTTTGATTATTTTATATTATTTTATGTTATATATAATTTCAAATTGACATTTTAAGGCATGTAGGCTTAGTTATTTTTTAAAAAAGTGAGTGTGAGATCATATAAATACAATCTCCTCACTTCATGATTACACAACTTATCGAATAAAATTCATTATGCTACTCTTTTACTCTAGAAGGGCCTTATGAAGTGATGCGTGCCTCTTGGAGGGATGATTTTTCTTGCTCTTGGATGAAGTTAGATGCTTTCTTTGTCTTGCTAATGCTAGAATGGTTGGAAAAACTCATGCTCAAGTAAGTCTTTTACATTTTTAAGGTTTGCTTGATGAATGGTAGGTAAATTTTGCATCTTGAATGATTGAATGGTAGCCCTATGGCTACATTCTCTTTGAATAGGGCTTTTCCAGCTGTTCTATCCTCATTGCATAGTAAAAGCGCTCCCAAGAGGAGGTTTCTACAAAGTTTGGCTTTGGAGCTCCAACTTTGCCCTAGTTTAGGCTCTTGAAACCAACCCTAGACTTAGAGATTGTTTCAAGAAGCCCTAACCTAGTAGCAAGGAGAATCACCTCCAAGAGGAAGGTTGGTCACCTTCCTCTAAGTCTAGGGTTTGGGGTAACATCCATTAAAACCCTAAGTTATCAAGTTGTACTAAATTTCACTTGCACTTTCATGTGTAAATTTGCATTTTCATGGTAGAAATAGAATTAGGGTTAGAATTAGGTCTGCAAACCCTAGAAAATCAAAAAGTTATTTTTTTTTCTTCGATTTTTGGCCTTCCTAAAATTTCAGCCCTCTCCTACAATTTCACCCTAAAAACCCTAGGGCGAAATTTTAGGAAGGCCTAAAAATTTAAAATTCTAAAAAACCTTAATTGTGCATGTGTAAATATTAATTTTAGGTTAAAATTGCTTGTTTATTTTTGGTAATTAGGTTCTTTTTATTATTATTTTTGTATATAATTTAAACCCTAAAAACCAATGTTCCCCCAAGTTTCCGGGACGCGGGAGCGTGGGAGCGGGGAAACGCACATTGGGGACGTGTGGAGACCACCCCCAAATTTTAGGGAAATTCGGGGGGGACGGGGGGGCGTTAAGGTCATAAAAATTATAAAAAATATAGAGGTTTTAAATACCAGCAACAACAATTCATCGCGTGTAAATACAATTTAAGCTGCTCCCTATAAATACAGTCTAATTCTTCAATGATTCAATACACTTCAACATTGTGTGAATCCATGGCATAGATGTTGTAATGGGGAACTGTGACTTGAGGATCCTATTTCTTCATGATTCTAGAGGAAATCACATTATTTGAGGCTTTCAAGTCCAACATACAATTATGTAGGAGTGAACTATTAATCCTATAATGGGATCCTATTCATCAATAACACCCTGTGCCCCCCTCCTCTAGGCTCTTAGCCCTTGCCTCTACCTTGAATTTCGAAGTTGATCCTCGAGGGACATTACTCAACGCACTACAATTTTGATGAAACTTCCTAAATCAAGCATTAAAATAAGGTAGAATTAGAAAAAAAAGTCCCATGCTTAATAAGTGATTTTTGCTTGACTAAAGGGAACATTTTGATTAAGGTCATGATAGAGAAGTTCAACAATCAACACCACCAACATCAAGGTACATAGAGAGGTTGATGCGCTTGATTAAATGCCAATCCCTTAACCTCATACATGATAGAATCCAGTGGAAACGTTGCAATCCTGAAATCCTGAAAACTGTTAAGTCTGTTGAATTATGAATGGAATCTAAAATTCTACTTTTTGCATATGAACTCCGATAAGGTTGGAACCACTCTCAAACATCCTGAAACAATTAATGGTAATGTTAAAAATTTAAGTAAAAGGATAGAAAATGAAAGATAAGGAAAATACCACTTTTACTTTAAGAATTTAATATTACCATTACTACTGAACAACTCTAGTAAGGAAGGAGCGCCTAAGTGCCCCCCGCTTCATCGGTGCGCGATTCAAAATAGGGGACGAGCTCCCCCATGCGTTTCCTGAAGCTTCTCCAAATTGGGGACGAGGGGAAACGTTTCGCTACGAGCCCCCAAGTCCCCGAGACGCGGGGAGCGAGGGGGGCGCGCCCCCAACCCTAGGGAACGCGTCCCTGTGTAACACTGCTAAAAACCTAAACTAAAAACCCCAAACAACCCTAAAATCTGAAACCCTAACCTTTTCTTTGTCCTAATCAGCCCTAGCGGCCTCCTCAAGCCGCCTCCTTTTTCTCGCTGCCCTCTTTTCTTCATCTTCTTCCACCTTCTTTCCTCATCTTCTCCTTCTCCTTCTCCTTCTCTTCTCCTCCTCTCCTTCCTTCCTCCTTCTCTTCCTTCCCTTCCTTCATCTCCCTTTCCTTCCCTTCTCCTCCCTTTCTCCTTTCCTTTCATCCTCATGCTGAAAACATCAACCTTCCCCTAGCCCTCGGTTTGGTCTTTGAGGGTTTGACCTTCCTTTTTAGGGCATCTTCCACTGCGGCAACAGTCTTTAAACAGGCTGTCTTGCTGTTGCAAAGGGGTCTACTTAGGGCAACAGACTGTCAACACATTTCAACCCTCCTTGCCCATCAAGCCTATACATAAAATCACAAGAAGAGTTGGTTATGTTATCACCAAACTTGTAGTTGCCCCTAAAAGATGGATTCGTAAGGATGGTAGAGGGGATGGGCAACCAAAGAGGTGAAACCAAGATAGCGTCGACTCCCAATGGATGGTTGTCACGCCAATCGAGGCAATCTTCACTTGATGTTGTCTTAGCCCAAGACAACAATGGGGGAGACCCAGATCTACTCCCGACAGGAGAGATCAAACCAACACACCAGATCGAATCAAATGGGAATGAAGCACGTAAGGTGTAAGGTAAAGTTAACCCTAGATCTATGGATGAAGTCACAAGGTGAGTAATGGATTGGATCAAGAGGCTTAAACAAGTTAAATTTGATCCAACTTGGTTATGCAAGTGACTTATGAGATTAGATACTAGATCCAGAATCAAGATACTAGTCAAAGATGAGAAAATCCATTTCCTTGGGAACTGTGTCCAATGTAGGGTAGTTAGGGACAGGATTGGGGCTAACCAGTACCAAAGATGGACTTGTTTGATAGGTATGACAGTATCAATGCACCCAAGTCTCGGAAAGGAGATCAAAACACTGAAAAATTGGCTAAGTCAAGAAAGTCGTGAGGGTTGGGAGAAGCTCAGTGCCTAGGAAAATGGGCCAATGGAGTCCCCAAGGGTGACGCCCTTGAGAACCCACTTTGGGATTTACCCGATCTATAATACCTAGAAATGATTTGTCAATTGATCAAGGGATTTGATCTCTAGAATTTTTAGTAGATTTTAGCTTAGGGTTTTAACAGGTAAATGGAGATGTCAATGGATTGGAACCAAGAAGAGAAGAACAAACCCGTGGATCTTACCTGGATAACCTTGTAGATGCCTTGATGATGATGATCTATGCAAAACTGATCAATTTGAGAAGATTTGAAGTAGTTTTATATGAAGTTGATTTGCCCAAGGAAGCCAATGCGCTCTCTCTCTTGCACAACAAACGTCAACAATATCAGATTTGATGTATCAAGAGATAAAGACTAATGTTACAGAAGAAATAACAAGAAGATAGCATAGATCACAATGATACTAATGATAACCCCTGATACAAGCAAATGCCAAGTGAGCGAGTTGAGGAAGCCCTGCAAAAACGCCCAAGTTGAAGTCGTCCTCTTGTAGACAAGACAAAGTTTCCACGAAAGATAGATCTTACCACAAATACCCAAATGCTAGGATGCAATAGACTTTCCAATCACCATCTAAGAACACCAGATGCAAAGGAGACCCAATAATTTCCACAAGAAGTTTTTTCTATTATCAAGATTCCAAGAGCCAAAGACCCTTTACAATGAGAAGCTCTCTCCTTTAAATAGGATGGAGAGATACCAAAACCCTAACCACCTTTTGAATGGATGGCTAAGATTAAAAGATCAAAGTGATCTAATCAATGGTTGAGATGAGCTCAACATAAAGTACATGGATCAATATAACAATATAATACATCAATGGACCAAATCGCCCTAGGAAAGGGGGGGTCCCACCAAATGTCAATGATAAAACATAAGAACTAGCTCATGGTGGGTCTAGGGGGTCATGACTTGCCTCCCTAGTGTGTCCCCATGGCACAATAACATAAGATGACCAAGCTAGACACCAAATCGTGCCTCTCTGGGAAAGTCGTGAGCCTTAGGAGGCTCCAGAAAACCATATAAAGTGCTGGAGAGATGGGTGTGGGTCCCACTTGTTATCACACAACTTGTAGTTGTCCCTAGTGGTATCCCATCTAGGATGGTAGAGGAGATGGACAACTAAAGAGGTGACCCAAGAGATGCCACGGTTCCCAATGCAAGCTGGGAGTCACGTCAACCGAGGCACTCTTCACTTTAGATCAAGATGAATCAAGACCAAGGGGGAGACCCTATAGCCAATCAAAGGTGATTGGACCAAAGCAAAGGTTTCTAGGGAAGTGTGAAAGATGAGTTACGAAAACCAATGCAAGGTTAGGTGGACCTAGAAGTTTAAGTATGGTTGAAAGAGGCTTAAGGAATAACTAGTGTTTCAACCAATGAATGATTTAGGCCACATAATGAGATCAAATGACAAGATCTAGTACCATGAAATACACAAGTGGGGCCCACTTCCTTGGGATATGGAAATGGTCCAAATGGGACCCACAAGGTGAAGTTGAGGGTTCAAATGGTACCAAGGGGTATGCAAAGAGTAGATCTATGGATCTAAGATGAAATTGGAGATACCCACATATGGGATCTAGCACATGACACTAATCCCAAGAAGTGTGATTTGCCTTAGGTAGACTACTAGTGCCTTAACATGGATGGGTAAATGGAGTCCAAAGTATGCCAAATTATAGATTGGGGTAGTTTAGGCAATTGTCAAAGTGGGTTTTGAAGATTAAAGGCATCCAATGGCTAGATCTCCATAGATCTAAGGTTAAAAATGCATCACCAAATTGACCCAAGTAGGGCACAACCCTCAAAATGAGGAATGGGGCCCACAGGGTGAAAATCAATGAAGTGAAGCACTAGGGGTAGGTTATCAAGTGAGAGGATTATGAATCAAGTGGGATCTCTCCTACCCATGTGCTAGAACTAGCTCAACTCACCTACCCAAGGAGGACGACCTCACTCAAGGAAGGCTAAGTGCCTTGAGGGAAGGGTCAAATGAAGTCCAAATGCCACCAAACTATAGATCCGAATTGCTGTGGATACTATAGAGGTGGGTTCTTTTTATTATAACCCAAAGCCAAGCTAGATCTTTGTAGATCTATGAAAAAGTGAAAACAAGGGTTTTGATTTTAAGGGTTTGTTGACCAATGAAGAAGAATGGATGGATCTAGACACATACCTTGTAGAACTTACCTCAATTGCTTATGGCCACCTTGCAAATTGATAGCATTCGCCTATGTGTATATTCAAGAGTGAGATTTTGTTGCTCCAAGCCAAAACGTCCTCCTCCTACAAGACAAGATCAAGTGAAACAAGCCAAGTAAGATGATTATGAAAATGATGGAAAGATGTAATAGATAGCATCAACTATGTCACAAAGATACAATAATTATACTCCCTGTCACCAAGATCAACCCAAGAGAGAATATGTGGATCCCTCCAACAATAACCCTCTTCAAATTGTCCTCCTCTCCACCAATTCGGCCTCCCTGCAAGAAAACTTGTAGCTCCAAAATCCACAATGATACATAGAAGAGATACTGTATACTCAAGATGCAAGAGAATCCACAAGACAAGAGCAATATGCTCCACAAAGAAGTGTTCTATTCCAATATTCCAGAGCTCCAAAGGTGAGCTCCTCCTTATATAGGATAATAAAGACCAAAACCCTAGATCTCAAAACCACTTTATGAAATGAGTGGTTGAGATTAAAAGATCTCAATACAAAATCAATGGCTAAGATGAACCATAATATATCACATGGATCACTCAAAATAGTGATGATGTCATAGCTAGAAAGTACTCATGGAGGGTGACGTCATGCTCTAGAGGGGAAAAAAGTACATGGACCCACCTCATATGACTAGGACATGACACATGAAGCACATGGTGGGGCTAGGAGGCATCAATCCTTGCTAGCTCATCCCCATGGCACAATAAAATAATATAATATGTCCAAAATAATATAAATGATCAAATCTATCCTCAAAATCTGTGAGAGACAAGCAGTAAAAGGCCTCCTGTGGCCTTTGTGGACCCCATTGACTGATGAAAACTGGCTGGAAGATAGGGGGTTCATCCTGGAAGACCTCTGTGAAGACCAAGTGCCAAAACCTTGCCTCAATTGCCCAAATCGAATTCCTCAGTGACCCTTTTATTCCATTTTTAACCTGCCTCGGTAACTGTGAAAGTGCTGAAACTGTCTCCTAGGGCACCTGTGCTGTCAAACTGAGCCCACGAGGCTCTCCAGAAGGGGGGGTAAATGGTAATATCAAGTGGCTGGACCACCCCCTTCTCATACAGCGCCCTAGCTGAACTGGCCTCTCATGGCCCCTGTTGGTCAGGTTAGGAAATCAACCCCAAATCTGGTCAACAAGTGGAAAACTGCATCTATCACTGTCAGAAGTGCCCGAAACTGAATGATAAGTGTCTCATTGGATCCAAAAGACCCAAAACTACTAAGAATGTATACTCATACATCATGGGTTGCCCTGATGGGCCAACTGTAGGGTCCACCATATATTGACAGTGCATAATCTGATGATCTGAAGTAATAATAAAACCTGTTGAACTGCATCAATCATCATCTGAACCATATGTCCATCATATAGTATCATCATCTGAACCATATGTCCATCATATAGTATCATCATCAAGAGTATGTGGGGCCATCAATCATCATCAATAAGCATACATGGTCCACATCATCACGGATCCCAAGGAATGACCATTGTCAAACTGGGTTTGACTAGGTCAATATACAACCAAGGATAAATCATATCAATAGACTAAGACATGTTCCTCTAATCATACTCACAGCTTAACTTAAAGTATAACATCATTTAGTGGCATTAATCATGTTAGCATATTCCATTGGTATTTATAGTTACTTGCATAATAGCTTAAATGACAAACTCACCCATTAGACATGGTCTAACTGCTAGCTAAGGATGAAGGCTAAGAAAAAAGCTGGGCAAAGGGGATGACTTGTCTAAACTCAACCAAAAGACACTTTGGACTGGGAGAATGGGAAGCTACAAACTCTGTGCTGGACAAATAACACGGGGAAGGGTTGTGCCTCACAAATGGGTAAGTTGTTTAGAGAGTGCTTATTCAACTTAGGCATCATGTCTACTGTCATAAAAGATGATCCAGTTTCATTAGGATCCATTGATTTCATTTCAAGGCCTTTTTGGCCTACATAACCTTTCGGATCTCAGGTGTGCTGATAAGCACAGCTAATTGCAGCTTGCATCCAGGGCATGTTTATATATATATAAGGTCAGCAATCGTTTAGATATAGAATTTAAGAACCATTACTTTTTGGACCTTTCTTATACTCTTCGAGGAGTATTTTTAGCAGTTCATCGCTCTTGCTCTTTACTCACGTGTGTTCAAGAACACATTTTAGAGTTTTTTTAGTTTCCATGGGCGAATTTACATAAGTTTCCATAAGTAGTACATGAGCTTTCAGTTTTAGCCAACAACATCTCAAGTGACTAGGGGGAGTTCATGCCAGTGCCAACCATCGGGACAACTGACCAGAATGATTTAGGCCTACAATCCAACTTACCAAAGGCAAGTTCTGTCACCAACTCAGAGCCGAGACACTAAGCAAACAGGGATGCGATCCAAACACAGAGGTAGTAAAAAGGGAAGTCCTCAATATCAGAAAGTCAGATAAGACAAGTCAAGGGTAAAAGCCAAATAAGGAAGGTCATGGATGGATGGAGTCAAGTGAAAGTGGAGCCTAAGCTAGCAGACAAATGGTGTCAAGAAATACCATATCTATGCAAGGTAGTAAACCAGTGAGTTTTGTCAAACAACCTAAATGTGCAAGTAAAATGTCCATTTTATAATTCGTCATCAAGATGGTCCATTTTAAGTTTTACAAAGTTTGCCACTTCATGAATCATATACCAAGCTAATGCTATGAACATGACTAAAACAACAAGATAATAGTCCATAGTCAATGATCAAAAATCAATAGGTCATACATTATCATCATAGGAATAATCATCATATATCATTTGAAACACTGCTGCAATAACATCTCTAGGCACTGAACTGAAACTGTATGGAATAAAGGGTCACATCGGTCATCAAATATGAACTCTCAAGGCTCAGCCTTGACACAAGGTCTAACATAAGTCTGAATAATACACTGCCCTGATCATGAGTGATCTCAAAATATAAAGTCATCATAGCCAAGCTTTGAATAATCTAAGCTCTGAAATGTGCAGATATCTGCTAAGCAAGAATAGTAGCCTTGCTACTATGGTGTGATAACACCACTGAAAGCTGAAACTGCTGGAGAAGGTGTGGAAGACATCACACACATCATCAAAATCCATTCCATGCCAATCCCTTGCCTCAGTAGCCCAAATCGAATCCTTCATTAGCCATTTTCACCATTTTTAATCTACCTTGGGAAGTGTGAAACAACCCAAACTGCCTCCTGGAGTGCTTGTGCTGTCAAGGTGAGCCCACCAGGCTCTCTGGGAGGGGGGTAATATGGTAATCACAAGTTGTTGGACCACCCCCTCCATGCACAGCGCCCTAGGCAAACCAGTCATATCCAACCTCTGCTCTGACAGGCCATTTGACAAGCCAAAACTGCACTAGGATGCCCAACTGAGGCCAATCATCACTGTAATTGCCCGGATCTGAAAACAAACTGTCTCATTGGACTAAGAGATCCCAAATCCATCTAAGGTGTGTACTCATACACCCTATGGACCTCTTCATGGTCCTATAAATATCCAATGTGCTGAGACATACCAAATAGTAATAATCTGTAAAAGTGCTGAAAAACACCAATCATCATCATAAGCCTGAAACCACTGCATAGAACCATCTGGTGACATGTGCTAGACCACATATCATATCTCTGCATCATCTGAGGTCTATCCACCTCATGTCCTGTAGTTGACTTTGGTCAAACTAAGTTTGACCAAGTCATCATGACCAAATATGACCCAAACTGTCATCAAGCTGCTGCAAGTGTCAAAGGTTAAAGCATGCTATACAATTCATTCAAGTAACCATTATAACAAGAAGTAATCATTTTATTGGTGATCTAAAACCAAATATAAAGAGTTTTAACAATTAATTATGACTCAGACTAGACTTTCAAGACCATACTCACTTCACAGTTGTGACCAATTTGTTAGTGAAGGGTGAAGGCTAAAAATTAAAAGGCTAGGCTAGGGGATGACTGACTTGACATCATAACACTTTGGATATGGAAAGGGGATACACACTCTAGCATATACTGGACAAGCAGTAACATGGGGGATGGCAGTGTCTCACAAATGGGTAAGTTGTTTAAAGAGTGCTTATTCAACTTAGGCATCATGTCTACTTTTAAGATGATCCAAGTTCATTAGGATCCATTCATTTCACTTTATGGCCTTTTTGGCCTACATAACCCTTCGGATCTCAGGTTTACTAAGAAGCACAACTAATCGCAGCTTGCATCCAGGGCATGTTTATACATATAAGGTCAGCAATCGTTTAGATATAGAGTTTAAAAACCATTGCTTTTTGGACCTTTCTTATACTCTTCAAGGAGTATTTCTAGCTTTTCATTGCTCTTGCCCTTTACTCACGTGTGTTAAGAAACACATTCTAGAGTTTACAATTTCCATGGGCGAATGTACATAAGTTTCCAGAAGTAGTACATGAGCTTTTAGTTTTAGCCAACATCTTAAGTGACTAGGGGGACTTCCTGCCAGTGCCAAACATCGGGACAACCGACCAGAATGATTTAGGACTACAATCCAACTCATCAAAAGGTGAGTTTTGTCACCAACTCAAAGCCGAGACACAATAAATAGGGAAGCTTATGCAATACAGAGGCTAAAGTGGGGGAAAGTCCTCCATGCCACTAGTCAAGTAGTAAGTCAGGGTAATAAACAAACTGGAAGGTAATGGATGGATGAAGACAGTGAAAAATGAGACCAACACTAGCAAGCCAAAAATGGTGGGAGTGATCACCTCTATTCTCCCTAGGGAGGGTAAAACCGATGAGTATGGACAATGAATTTCTAAGTCTGAGTGGTGACAATATAATATATATATATATATATATATATAATGATACAACTAGGTCCACATATCTATATGATCGCCAGATCATGATACTAAATGCTAAGACATGCTACAAGAATGAATATAAAAGCAATATAACCATAACACATGAATATACCTGCTGAGTCATATACCTGAGTGCACAATATCTGAACCAACATCTGTCCTCTGAAACTGCTGCTGTAACTCTGGGCAATACTGACTACTTTGTATAAATGGCTAAATGGCTACATCGGTCATCTCTTTGAGTGTCCTGAAACTCAGTCATGGCATGGGGAATAAAACTGCTGTCCATGGTATAATCATGATCCATAATAGATGCTCATCTCAGCATCTCAAATGTAAGGGAACTGGATGAAAAGTGTACTGGAATCTGAAAAATGGAATATGGTAGCCCGGCTACTATATATGTGATAACAGGTTAATAAGTGCAATCTGCTGCTGTTTTGAAGGTCTGAAAGTCACTTTAATTGGCTGCCATATTACTGCTAAAGAGGTCTGAAAACTATACTTTTCTATTGGTCTGGAAATTTGATGTTGATGCCTGAGTGAAGTGATTGTAATCCGAATCAAGTCGGTTTCATCATTATAGCTGTTGTTATTCTGTTTTTTGAGGTGACTGTCATCATTCTGTTAGTGTTTATATTCATTCAGAAATTTCATTGATTAGATTGTTGAATGATAGATATTGGTGCTATATTATCTACCTTGAATACTTGGGAACATCCATGATATATGTTGGTACTAGATCTCACCAAGGACTGTTAATAATAACATTGTTGTATTGGTGCCATCATAAGCATTAGTCCTTGCATGTGTTGGTAATTATACTTTCATATTATTGAACATTGATTGATGCTTATGAATGATATTACTTATATGCTAGAATACCATTGAATGTTCTATTTGCACATGTTCACTTGATGTTATTGTATGTTGGCACATGCACTCAATTGATGATCTATACATATAATAGCTGGGTAATCGTTAATGAATGACTTTATTGCCATTGATTGTGAATACACTAACGTCACATATTTGACATCAAGGGAAATGTATCCTTACTGCTGTATACGTACTGTTACTAATTGACACATATTGCTGCTAGTACTATATGATTTGCATATTGATGAACTTGTGATCTTTTGCTTTGAGAGGTTAATTGCACAAGCATTACAGTTGGATACATCATTGTATTGGTTTGGTATACATTACACAAGTCATTATTACATTGTCATACTGCTGATATCCTATTATACAGAGTTGACTAAGTGATAGTTCCTATACTTATAGTGTTTGACGTGGAGCTTATTTCAGTGCTTTCTCTTGGTAATTCATGATTGGACATAAATACATGATCACTTATTATTGATGTTGATATTCTAGTTTACAAGTGATCTATATCTTATAATGTTAAACATTTTATCCTAACTTTTCATTGAACATTCTTACTGACACACTGATTTGATATAATAAGTGCATAGTATATCTTCTTCATTCGCATAAACATCGCTACTTAAGGCACTGGTCACTGATATATTGTCAAGAAGACATAACTTCTAAGTGTTGTGTAGTTCACTGAAGGGCTCTCTCCTTGGAGGTTCCGACTCTCCGAAGAAGTTGAAGAAGTGGCTAAGGTGACAGTGGTCACTTCCTCTTGCATTTGTTCATCGGGAACTAGCACTGCTAGTTCATCCGGTAACACCCTGCCTAGGCAGGCTACAAATGGAGTATTGTGGTTTTTTTAGCCATATCTTATCATCGGATGCACAAATATCAGTTACTATCAATTGGTATTCTTCATCGCATTAGGCAGTCACATATAAGATTATTGATGGGCTATCATGGTGTATTGAGAAGGGATTTAGCTTGTGCCCACACTTCCTCGGCACTTCCCTTGTGACTCCATCGACCGCCTTTGGGTGGGTATGTGGTGTCTTGAGTAGGAGTGTTGGTTAGCACAATGTTTTACTTATCATTCCCCCTCTCTAGAGCAGATTACCTTGGAGATTATATGTAGTGGGTTATTATTGGTGTACCATGGTTAGATGATGTGAATTGTCTTCCTAGTTGGCATATCAACTCTTGTTTGGAGGGTTGCATCTAGCACATGTGGTGTTTGAGGGTCCTACATAGCATTGCTCACACATTTGATTGACCCTCAACACAATTATGGAGAGGGATACCCATCAACTAAAGGTTTCGCTAAGTTTTATTGGTTAATTATTGCTCCTAGATGTGGTGAATTATTTGCTAGGTATGTTTGCATGGGTTCATAAGGTTTCACGTGGATTATTGATTCATTATTTGATTGTGGACCTTGAACTCATTTTTCCTTGATGGTGTGAACACCCATGAGGATCTTGGCAGTGTGGCATTGATGTGGCATCACTTGCGTGGCTGATTATTTGGAGTAGAGTGCTCCTCTTACTTGGCAACTTTTCACACATATGGAGGCATGTGGAGCTTGCTTGCACGCTTTACTAGGTTGCTCTACCTTAATTCCCATGGTTCTAGACTTACGTTGATGGTTTTGGCTCATGGTTTGAAGAGGATTCGTTGTTTGCACGTGAATCTATGCCTTTACACATGATCCTAGGTATTCCCTCTCTTGAAGTTGGTTATAACAACCAAAGTGGACCTTCTTGCACATATTTCTAGGGAATCACCGATTCTTCTTAAGGGATGAGTTGGTTATCCCTGGAGTGTGCCCTAACCTTTTCATCCTATTTTTGGCATCTATATGGAGTTATGGTGTTGGTGCATGCGTTTAATCATCTTGGGCACATTTATTGAGGTTGTAACCACTTTGACACATTCTTCTAAGGTGCTCAACTTTGGGAGGAGTATTTTATTATTTACATTGGAAGTCATAGATTCATAACCACCTTTGCACATATCCCTAGAGCGCACCACTCATGGATCATTTTATATAGTATTTGGCTTGGTCAACATTGTCCCATAGCACATTTATGAAGGGCACACTATTATTTGGAGAGTTGGTTGGATATGCATACACATTGATCTATGTTTGGCAAATATATTAAGGAGATCCAACAACTAATGGCACACTCTTCAAGGTTGTAACTCCTCAAGGATTATGCTATCATTATCTTGCTTGGTCAATGTGGTTCCTCTTATCACACAACTTGTAGTTGTCCCAAAAGGTGATCCTATCCAGGATGGTAGAGGCGTTGGACAACTAAAGAGGTGACCCAAGAGATGCCACGGTTCCCGATGCAATTGGCTGTCACGCTAACTGAGGCACTCTTCACTTTAGATCTAGCCTAAGCAAGACCAAGGGGGAGACCCTAGCCATCCAATGAAGGCTAGCGAACCAACTCTAGACCTCCTAGGGAAATGTGAAAATGAAAATAGGAGAAGATCAAGAGTGAATGGATCTAGATCTAGGAAGGATAAGTGGACACATAGAGTTAGGGCTTAGTTGAGGAGGCTTATGAAGTGAAAAATGCTCAACCAAGGAATGATAAGGCCACTTATGAGTTTATTGAGTAGATCTAGATAGATCTAATGCCAATCAAGAAAACCCAAGTGGGGCCCACCCTTAAATTAAGGAAATTGGTTAAAATGGGGCCCACAAGGAAAAATTAAAGTTGGAATGGCACTAGGAGGGTTGCTAATCAATGGATCTGATGATTTGATAAGGAACAAGCAATACCCAAGTCACAGATTTGGAAAAAGCCCACCTACCCACAAGTGCGACCTCCCTTGGAGAGGCCCAGTGCCTTAGATCAGGGGGTAAATGGAGTCGAATGCCCACCAAATTTGGTCTCTAAGGTTTATTAATTATTAGTGAGGTGGGTTTTAATTATTATGCCCAAGCAATCACCAGATCTTATTAGATCTAAAATGTAGGGTTTTAAAATGAGGGTTTGAAACTTTGAAGTGACCAATGGGTAAAATTCATGAAACAAGATACGTACCTTGTAGATCTTACCTCTAAAGCTTGCGGCTACCTTGCAAATTGATAATCCTTCCCAAGTGATGCAATCAAGAGTGAGATCTAGCCTATCCAACTGAAATCGCTATCCCTCCAAGGTGACAAGTGTGCCCTTCTCTTGCTACAAACGATCTATGTAAGAATCAATCTAGCATGAAAATGACTATAAGGATGAAAAGATGAAACAAAAAGCATCAACTATGTCACGACGATACAATAATGATACTCTCCGAGACAAAAGAAGATCCAAAGGTAAGATATGGGGTTTCCCCACAATAGCGTCCCCTTAAATCGTCCTCCTCTTCAACCACATGGCCTCCCTGCAGAGAAAACGTTTGGACAAGCGAGATCCACAATGATAATATAGAGAAAAGATTGTATATTCAACTTGCAAGATAACCCATCGAAGCCAAAGAAGTAGATCTACAAAGATAGTATTTTTATTCCAAGTTTTCCAGAGCCCAAAGGTGCCTTTACAATAGGGGGGCCTCTTCCTTAAATAGGAGGAGAGAGACCAAAACCCTAACCACTTTATGAATGAGTGGTTGAGATCACAAGATAAATACAATCTAATCAACGGTTAAGATGAGCCGGAACAATATAACATGGATCAACTCACTAGAGGGGGTGCGCACTCACTAAAAGTGGCCCTAGGGGGGTGCTCACCACATAAAAATGACTAATACAAGTGTGTACCACATAAAGTGACTAGGACAAGCAACTAGGAGCACATGGTGGGGCTAGGAGGTTTTATTATCCTTCACTAGCATCACTCCAGGGCACAATGATATAAAATATGACTTAATAACATGTCCAATGATCAAATCGTGGCCCCCTCACTGAGTGAATAATACATCAAATCACAACCCGGAGAGTGTGGACCCCACTGAATGCTGCAAGTTGATCTGGAAGGAGTGGGATACATCACATATGATCTCTGAACAAACCTCATGCCAAAACCTTGCCTCAATAGCCCAAATCAATTTCCTCAATGATCTTTTTATCCCATTTTTATTCCACCTGAAAACCATCAAAAATGCCAGTAACTCACTGCCTGATGCCTGGGCACAAAATATTGCTGTACCATCATGTATGGAGAGGGGGTAATATGGTAATAACAAGTGGCTGGACCACCCCTCTCCTCTGTAGCGCCCTAGGTAAAAGTGCTAGCTCAATGCAACTGCTGGTCAGGTCATTTCTGCATGGCAAAATCGGTCAAAAGTGGAAATCTGACTCTATCATCACTGGGAGTGCCTGAAATTGATAACCGAGTGTCTCAATGGACTCAGAAGGTCCAAATCTACTAGATATGAGTACCCATACACCCTGTGGCAACCTGTAAGATCATCTGTAGCCTCAACCATACCCAGACAATGATAAAATAAATGGTCTGGGAATAATAATAACAATAAAAAATACATCAACCAGCATCTGAAACCTATGTCCACTGTATGGAGTCATCAAAGGTGCATGATAGAACCATAGATCATTGTCATTTAACATCACTGGTCCAACTCATCACGGATCCCAAGGTTGACTTGGTCAAACTAGGTTTGACCAGGTCAGAATTGATCGAAATATGACCTAGGCTAGTAAATCCTACTGCTGCAAGAGCAAATGGTTAAGGCATGCTCTTTTAATCATTCTCATAGCAAGACTTAAAGTATTAAGCATCATTTCACTAACAGCTAATAGATAATTATATCAAGCATAAGTTTAAATAATTATTTACTTACAAAAGAACCTCAAGGATATACTCATTATGTAGACATGATCATTTTGCTAGCAAAGGGTGAGGGTGAAGAATGCAAGGCTATGACAAGGGGATGACTTAACTGACTCAACACTGTGATACTTTGGATAAGGGAAAGGGAATACACACTTAAGCATATGTCGGATAATAAACACACAGGGAATGGCAGTGTCTCACAAATGGGATAAGTTGTTTAGAGGAGTGCTTATTCAACCTTGGCAAATGTCTACAACTCACATCCAAACTGTATCAACTTCGTGAGGATCTTTTCTACAACCACCATGGATTGGGTTCTAGGGGACACTTAGAATTAGCTGTCCCTTACTCCATCTCACATCACAACCTGTGGGCTCCGTGAGGAATTAATCATTACATTTATTTCCTTGGCCAACAGTCTTTGGATTTAGCATACATTTAACCACTGCTTTCTTTAGGCCTATATGACCTTGTTGCTGCCTAAAACACACTTGACCGCGGGTAAGTCTCCCAACGGCTACGTGTGTTCCTGAGGGCAACTATGAGTTAAGGACCCAATGTCACCTCGGTCCTAAACTCCTCCGTTTAGACCACAACTCCTAAAGGTCAAGGGGGGTAGTCCCTACTTACTAAGTTTCTTTTTAAAGAGTTCGTTTTTTTGGAGTTGTAAGTTATAAAAAAAATTAAATGACAATCAGATATGCAGAGATGCAATAGTTCAATGACAAGCAAAACCTTTTGAGCAATTAATCAATGATGACTACAAGAGAGAAATAAACAATTAATCAACAAGACCAGTGTCGTCTCTACTCGGGCTATGGAGTCACAATAATTAACTTATAAATACTTTTCCAAAAGCATTAACTCATTCATTTAAACAAATACAGCAAGAAAATGATGGCTTCCAATAAATGAACAACTTCAAATAAAATGCTTGCAAATAGATAATCAAGATATCACATAAAGTGTCGAATTGTAAAACATGAACAACTTAGTGAATCCAAAACACATGTAACAAGATTACGCTGTAAATGATATGTTTTGGAAATGAAGTACTGTGAACAATAGTGAAAATGTTGTGCAAGTGGTCCTGTAAATTTTAGGTCTCTTTTTAACTTAGGGACTTAAGGTTTTTTGCTGCAATGATAATGAACTAATCTATGTGTCTACCCGAAGACACTATCTCCTTCGATTAGAGAGAGAATGTCGGGTGCTCAACCTGAGAACACAAGGTTCCCAACTAGCTCCACGGGTCAATCCCGAAACTTGCTGGGTGCTCAACTGGAGGACACAAAGTGCCACGAGGCTCCCCACAGCCTCTACCCCACTAACTCCACAGGTCAAGCCTCTTTTTCTCTGTTTTAATGAAGATCTATTTTTGGGTGCCTATTAAACTAGCCAACACAAATCTTTGCCATTTCTTGTCACCCAAGATCGGTCGAACCGGCGAGGGGAGAGAATATGGGGCAAAAACGAGGCTTAAGTTAAATTTTATCCTTTTAAACAAAGATTACAAAGCAATGCAAGCCAAGCGTGATTTCACAAGGATGGGCAGAGCCTCTTCACTTGTGAGGTGCGGGCGAAATAAAATAACTTAAAATTTTATTGAAATAAATGCAAGCCAAGCGCTATTTCACAAGGATGGGTAGGGCCTCTTCACTTGTGAGGTGCGGGCATAATAAAACAACTTAAAGCAAATTACTAGAAAATAAATGCAAGCCAAGCGTGATTTCACAAGGATGGGTAGAGCCTCTTCACTTGTGAGGTGTGGGCAAAACAAAATAACTTAAAGCAAATAACTATGAAGTAAATGTTGGCAATTTGTTGTCATTGATGTCAAAAGTATGTTGAAGAAGGTGTAGCTTGAGAAACATGATGAACCCTTGAAAGGAGGTTTAACAAGTGAAGACAAAGCAAGCATGACATGGCAAGCAAGCAAGTGTAGGTGACCAAGCTAGCATTGATGACATGGCAAATGAATTAATGACAAAGGCAAAGATGATGAGGTGGACAAGGAAGAGGCTGCGGGCATTTGGAAGGCCCCTTGCGAGCATTTCAAAGCCCCATTGTGGGCATAATCAAAAGGACCCTTGGGGCATCCTTTGAAGCACCCACTGCGGGCATTTGTGGTGTATTGTGGGCATATTGATAAGGGCCTGCAAGCATCTCTCTCAGCCCATGCGGGCATCCAAATATAGCCCCTTGCGGGTATTTTAGAGGCTCCATGCGTGCATATGTTGAAGGGCTGAACAAGTCTTTGTGGGCATTTTAAATGGCCCTTGCTGGCATGAATGAAGAGCTCATTGCGGGCATAATTAAAGTCATTCGAAGCAAAGTTTTTGTGGTGACAAAACCTATGATGATGTGGCAACAAAAAATCAAATATATATCTATCTATCTATATATATATACTTGTTGAGAATAACGTGGAAATGACAAATCATTTTAATTAAATTGAACTTGACAAATCGGCCTCATAAGTTATGGAAGAAGACAAGTATAAGTAATGATCAAAATCATTGTGTTGAGGTGTAGAGTGTGGAAGAATTCGGGAGGCATAAGAGAGGTCTGTTTTTGGGGTGTTGAGGAGAGGAGGATAGGCTCGGGGACAGCAACACATTAGCTAATGCATTGGTAAAAGAATTTTTTTTATCTCTGATTTTTGGGGCAGAAGGTTGATGAGGACATGGGCAGGAAAATGAAGATGACATGAGACAGTTTTTGATCTAAGGCAGCAGCAGTTGAAGAAACAAAATGGTGACATGTTTGGACATAATGAAGACCTGGTATTGTTAAATTTGTAATTTGAAATCTGTTATAGGGAGGTAGGGTGGAGCTAGGGAAAGACTAATTAGTCTTTTTGGGCAAGTTGAAGCTTTCTTGGGATGTTGTTGCATCCTTTGACAAAACTTGGAGGTTGCAGCCTCCTGAGGTGTTGGAGCACCTCCATGATTGTAATATTAAATCATTTCGCAAACTGGATAGCTTTTCTAAGTATAAATACCTTGTTTTATGTGTTGTGATTACTGCTTATTATTATTCGAAATTGAAGCATTAATTATTTAGCAAGGATTGGAAAAGAAAAATAAACCAAAAGTGTCCAGTACTGATTCACACCCCCCTCTCAGTATTGGCTGTGTGTTCTTCAATTGGTATTAGAGCAAGGTTTCTTCATAAAAGCTTGACCGCTTGAAGAAGATCCTTCAGAACACACGATGGGTGGAGCTAGGTTTAGAGATGTTCCTAGATTTGATGGAAGCAATTTTGTTTACTGGAGCAAGAGGATGACTGCCTATCTAGTCTCTCTAGGGTATACTATTTGGAAAGCTGTAAAGGATGGATACAAGGAACCAGAAAATGGTCCTACATCTGATGACAAAATAGAAGACTATGAAACAATTCTAGAGCAGTAAATGCCATCCTAGCAGGACTAAGTGAGACAGAATTCTTCAAGGTTATGAACTACACCACAACTAAGGAGATGTGGCACAAGTTAGCCACCATTTATCAAGGATATTTTAAAGTCAAACAAGCAAAGCTTCAAACATATAGAAGTCAATTTGAGGGTCTCAAAATGACAGAGGAAGAAAATATAGCAGCCAATTTTCAAAGGGTTGAAGAAGTTGTGAACACTATGAAGGGTCTTGGAGAAACAATGGACCCAATACTGGTGGTTCAAAAGATTCTCAGGGCTTTGACTTCCAAATACAATCCCAAGGTTTCTGCTATTGAAGATAGGGAGAAATTGGATGAGCTAAAAATTGAGGAACTTCAAGGAATTCTAACAGCATATGAGATGAGGATTCAAGAACCAGGACAAAGTGAAGCAACTTTCAAGGCAACCATGAACCAACATCAGCATCATGAATCCTGTTCACTTGATTATAAAATCTCTGATGAAGAAATAGTCAACTTCGTTAATAAGCTTCCAAGAGGAACTGGAAGGTATAAAGGGAAGCTTCCTTTAAAATGTTTCAACTGCGGAAAAATTGGACATTTCGCTGCCAAGTGTCCCCTCAAGAAATATCAAAGAGGAACGTTTCCACAAAGGAACTTCAAGGATCAAAGAACAATAGACAAGCAAACGTTGTTTACTAAAACAGAAGAGGAAAGTGTCTCAGACTTTGACGAAGAAGAGGAAGAAAATTTTGGAAATGACAGAAATGAGATTTTGTTTCTAGCACAAGAAAACAACGAAGATCAACCAGAATTAGAAGAAGGGGTTGTAGACCTTGAAGTAGAATTGACTGTAGCATTAGAAGAGATTGATAACCTGAAGAATTTGAATGAAAAACAAGAACAACAGCATCAACTTGCAAATAATCTTTTGGTTAAAAGATTAAAAGAAGTCATTCAAAAAAGGGAAATAGAAATCAATTCTCTCAAGGAAGATCTTCAAAATTCAAGAGTGTTGGTTCAAAAATTTCAAAAAGGTTCCACCGAATTAGACAACATGCTCTTACAACAGAGAAGAGATGGAATACAGGAGGTTTGGGCTACCTCTCTAGGTCAAATGAAAGCAAACCAGAATGCTCCTTAAATCAAGAAGTTCAAACAATTAGCAGAACTATCAATCAATTAAAGGTGAGTCTAGCCAAAATTCATGAGCCCTTAAATGAAGCTCAAAGACAACTAGTCCTAAGAGAGAAAGAGCTTGAAAAACTTCAAAGTGAAGTGATCAGCTTGAAGAAGCCTAGCGATTTACAAACAAACAGAAGAATTGAAGATGAAGACAGAAAAGTCACAAACAACTTCCAGCCTCCAAGAAGACAAGGATATCCCAGGTATCAAAGTTCCTTTCTAGGTCATTGTTATAATTGCTACAAGTTTGGTCACAAGGCAATTGATTGTAGAGGACCTGTTATCACACCATAGTAGCAGGGCTACTATTCTTGTACAGCAGATATCTGCACATTCCAGAGCTTCCTTTATTCCAGAGCATGGCTATATATTTTGGATCACTCATGATCAGAGCAGTACATTATTCAGATTTGTATATGACCTTGTGTCAAGGCTGAGCCTTGAGAGTTCAGATTTGATGACTGATGTGACCACTTATCCCATTACAGTTTCAGTTCAGTGCCTAGAGATGTATTGCAGCAGTGTTTCAGATGATACATGATGATTATTATTATGATGATGTTATATGATCTGTGGATATGTTCTCACTGACTGTAGATTATCAGCTTGTTGATTTAGTCATGATCATAGCACGTGCTTGGTATATTATTCCTGATGTGGCAAATTATTTAAAATGAACTGTAAATCATAAAATGGACAATTGCTTGCACATTTAGGTCATTTAACAAAACTCACTGGTTTTTCACCTTACATAGATATGGTCTTTCCCGACACCAGTTGTCTGCTAGTGTAGGCTCCATATTCACTTATCTCCATCCATACATGACCTTCCTGTTTGACTTTAAACCCTGACTGGTCTCATTTGACTTTCTGATACTGAGGACTTCCCTATTTTTCTACCTCTGTGTTTGGACCGCATCCCTGTTTATCCAGTGTCTCGGCTCTGAGTTGGTGACAGAACTTACCTTCGGTGAGTTGGATTGTAGGCCTAAATCATTCTGGTCGGTTGTCCCGATGTTTGGCATTGGCTCGAACTCCCCCTAGTCACTTGAGATGTTGTTGGCTAAAACTGAAAGCTCATGTTCTACCTATGGAAACTAAAAATTCGCCCATGGAAACAAAAAAAAGGGCAAGAGCAATGAAAAGCTAAAATACTCCTCGAAGAGTATAAGAAAGGTCTAAAAAGCAATGGTTCTTAAAAGTTATATCTAAACAATTGCTGACCTTATAAATATGTGAAAAACATGCCCTGGATGCAAGCTGCAACTAGTTGTGCTTCTCAGCACATCTGAAATCCGAAGGGTTATGTAGGCCAAAAAGGCCATGGAATAAAATTGAATGATCCTAATGAACCTGGATCAACTTGATGTAGACATGATGCCTAAGTTGAATAAACACTCTCTAAACAACTTATCCATTTGTGAGGCACAGCCATTCCCCGTGTTATTTTTGTCCAACACAGAGTTTGTAGCTTCCCCCTTCTCCCAGTCCAAAGTATTTTTGAGTTAAGTTAGGCAAGTCAAACCCTTGGCCCAACCTTGCTCCTAGCCTTCATCCTTCACTAGCAGTCTGACCATGTCCAATGGGTGAGTTTGTCATTTGAACTATTGTGCAAGTAATTTATTATAACAACGGAATATGTTAACTCGATTAATGCCACTGAATGGAATTTATACTTTGAGCTTAGCTATGGGAATGATTAGAGAAACATTGTCTTAGTCTACTGATGTGATTTATCCTCGATTATATATTCTTGGGATCCGTGGTGATGTGGACCATGTATGGATGATTATTGATGATGATTTATGGTCCCACATGTTTGATGATGATATCATATGATGGACATATGATGCAGATGATGTTTGATCCAGTTCAGCAGGTTTATTATTATTTCAGATCAGCAGATTATACATTGTCCATATATGATGGACCCTACAGCTGGCCCATTAGGGCAACCCAGGGTGTATGAGTACTCATTCCTAGTGGATTTGGGTCTTCTGGATCCATTGAGACACTTATCTTTCAGTTCCGGGCACTTCTGACAGTGATTGATGCAGTTTTACACTTGTTGACCAGATTTGGGGCTGATTTCCCAGCCTGAGCAGCAGGGGCCCCGAGAGGCCAGTTCACCTAGGGCGCTGATGATGGAGGGGGTGGTCCAGCCACTTGTTATTACCATTTATCCCCCCTCCCGGAGAGCCTGGTGGGCTCAGATGGACAGCGCTAGCACCCTAGGAGGCAGTTTTGGCACTTTCACAGTTCCCGAGGCAGTTAAAAAATGGGATAAAGTGGTCACTGAGGAAATCGATTTGGGCAATTGAGGCAAGGTTTTGGCATTTGGTTTTCACAGAGGTCTTCCAGGGTGGCATCACTACCTTCCAGCCAGTTTTCACCATGTGGGTATGCCCGGATTGATCACAGGAGGACATTTACTGCTTGACTGTCATGGATTCTGAGGACAGTTTTGGTCATTTTTATTATATTGGACATATTTTATTATTTTATTGTGCCTTGGGGTGAGCTAGTAAGGATTGATGCCTCCTAGCCCCACCATGTGCTTATTTTATTATGTCCTAGTCATCATGAGGTGGATTATTGTACTTTTTACCCCTCTAGTGGGATGACGTCACCCTCCATTGTACCATTTAGTGAGGGCGCTATTGCTATTTTGAGTGATCCATGTGATATATTGTTATGGGTCATCTTAGCCATTGATTGTATGATGAGATCTTATAATCTCAACCACTCATTTGATGTAGTATTATGAAGTGGTATAGGGTTTTGGTCTTTATTATCCTATATAAGGAGGAGACCCCCCATTGTAAAGCTCACCTTTGGAGCTCTGGAATATTGGAATAGAAGATTTTTGTGGAGCACATCTCTCTTGCATTGTGGATTCTCTTGCATATTGAATATAAAGTATCTCTTCTATGTATCATGGTGGATTTTGGTGTTTTTGCTAACCTTTTGACAGGAAAGTCGAATTGGAGAGAGAAGGGCGACTTTTTTTGAGGGTTATTGTTGGAGGGATCCACATATTCTCTCTTGGGTTGATCTTGTGACAGGGAGTATCATTATTGTATCTTCGTGACATAGTTGATGCTTTCTATTACATCTTTCTACCATTTTCATAATCATCTTGCTTGACTTGTTTCTTTGATCTTGTCTTGTAGGAGGAGGACGATTTGGCTATCTTGGAGAAGGGCGATTTGGTTGGAGCACTTGGATCTCACTCTTGAATATAAACATAGGAGAATGCTATCAACTTGCAAGGTGGCCATAAGCATTTGAGGTAAGATCTACAAGGTATGTGCCTCTTTCATCCATTCTATCTTCATTGGTCATAAAACCCTAATTAAATCAAAACCCCAATTTTGGTATTTCTTAGATCTACTTAGATCTAGCCTTGCAATTGAAAAGATATTAAAAACCCACCTCTATAGGATCCACCCCTAGTTGGATCTATAGTTTGGTGGTGATTGGCTAAAAATTGACACACTTTTCAATGCAAAAAGCCTTCTTGAACCAAAATCGATTTTCCTAAGAGAAGCTTGTTGGGTTAGATCTAGCACATGGGTAGGTGAGATCCCACTTGATTTGACATCTAGACATTTGATAACCTATACCCATATCTTTACTTTGGTGAAAACTACCTTGTGGACATCTCTCCATGTTTTGAGGGGTTGAAACCCCCTTTTTGACCTTCTTGGCATCTTAAAACTTAGATCTACTAAGATCTAGCCACTTGATTCACTTGAAATTTTGAAGGAACATAGATCGGGGTACTAACATCCCGGATCTACATTTTGGTGGCCATTGGACTTGTTTTGGTCCACCAAAACCCACTTTTGGACCCTCCTTGAGCAAGTCGCACCCCCTTGATTTTTTGAGTTGGTCCACTTCTAGGAAGTGGGTGTTGGAGATTTCTGTGGATTTGGAATGCCCATGCCTTGAAACCTAGGTCTATACTGTCCTTTTGTCAAGATCCGCCTTGGGGATTGCATTCCTTGTTTTAAGGGATTGTGGTCCACTTTTGGTCATCTTTTAAAAAACCTAGATCTAGTAAGATCCAACCATTGGATCTCACCTAATCCACTTGACTTGGCTCCTAGGTGTCCCGATCTACACTTTGACATCCTTCTTGACTCCATTAGCCCATCCAACAAGGCACTAGTCCTTCTCCAAGCAAGGCGCACTTCTTGGGATTAGTGTCAAACCTTAGATCTAGTACATGGGTAATCCTAGAACCAACTCCAACTTATAGATCTAGCCTAGATCTAACCTATAGTACCATCCTCACACCTAACTTCACCTTGTGGGTCCACCTAGAACCATTTCACACTTCCCAAGACAACAAGACCCACTTGTGTAAACACATGGTACTACACCTAGTAATCATACCCCATCATGTGGCCTAAACCATACATAGGTTGAAACACTTATTATCCATTATACCACCTTCAACCATTCCTTAACCCTTAGGTCCACTTAGCCTTGCATTGGTTTCCGTAACTCATCATTTATATATCCTTTGAAACCTTTGTTTGGATCCAATCAACTGTGATTGGGGCATAGGGTCTCCCCCTTGGTCTAGTTATACCTTGACCTAAAGCGAAGAGTGCCTCGGTTGACGTGACTCCCACCTGCATTGGGAACCGTGGCATCTCTTGGGTCACCTCTTTAGTTGCCTGACTCCTCTACCGTCCCGGATGGGATACCTCTAGGGGCAACTACAAGTTGTGTGATAACAGGACCTAAAAGAAGTGTAAATTTTCCTAGAAAGCAGTATAGTGAGAAGAATAATGCTCAAAACCAGAATTTCTTCTCTGTTCTCACTCAAGAAGTAGAGTGTTCAAAGTGCAACAACTTTGGACACACTGCTGAAGAATGCAGGTTGAGGATCAGTCATGATAATGACATAACAAAAGATATATGTGGTTTGGCTCTCTATGCTCATAAGGATGAAGCTAAATGGTACATTGACAACGGGTGTACTAAGCATATGACTGGAAATAAGGACAAGTTTCTCACTCTAAAAAGGAACAATGGAGGTGAAGTATCTTTTGGAGACAATGGAACAACCAAAATACTTGGAAGAGGAACCGTACCTTTGAAAGGGAATGCGAAAGCTCAGAATGTCCTCTATGTAGAAGGATTAAAGCATGACGTACTAAGTGTTGGACAACTTTGTGATGCCAACTTTAATGTCACCTTCTTTACACATCATTGTGAAATAAGAAGAAACGGATCCAAACGAGTTATAGGGAGAGGATTCAGATCACCTGGAGGAGTTTATGTTTTGGAAGAAATAAAGGGTGAAAGATGCTTTATCAGCCAAAGTGAGAACAACTGGCTCTGGCACAAAAGATTGGCCCACTTAAAGTTTGACAACATAGTAAAGATTAGTAAAACTGAAGCTGTTCGATGGATGCCAAAGATATCAAAACCTGTAAATAAACTATGTGGCTCATGTCAACATGGGAAACATGTAAGAGCAAGCTTCAAGGCAAAAGTGCACCAGTCTACTTTACATCCTATGGAAATTATTCATATAGACTTATGTGGCCCTGCAAGAACTCCAACCCTTCAAGGTGAGCTTTACTTCATGCTCTTTATTGATGATTATTCCAGAATGACTTGGGTCACCTTTTTGAAAAACAAATCAGAGGCATTTAAGAAATTTAAACTTTTTAAAGCTAAGGTCGAAAATGAGAGTGGACGTAAGATTAAATGCCTTAGATCAAACAATGGAGGAGAGTTCATATTAGATGAATTTAAAATTTTTTGTGATGAAGAAGGTATCAAGCGACAATACTGCACAACTCGCACAGCCAAACAAAATGGCATAGCTGAGAGGGGACTGTAAGCCCTAAACACCAACCTCAGGGCTTCAAGCCCTTTCATGAGGCAGTTAGCAATGCCACTAAGCCATAGTACTTCCAAGGGAGAAACCAGAGGGTCAGGCCATAACCCCTACTCAGAAAAGGCTGGATAAACACCCCTCTTGGTTAGAAAAATGACTCCCTCTCCCTGGGGCACCTTTGCAGGTGCGCTGGTACTGGTACCACGTAACACTGGGTTTTCTCCCTGTTGGGTTTCCCAGGATAAAATTCCGTGTCTATTGTTTTTGTGCTTGGTTATTATTTTAATGATCTTGTTTTATTATCCGCAAGTAATTATACTGCTAGAATTGTATAAAATCTAACACTTATTGGAGATTCCCATGAAGAAGATAAAAAGTCAAATCAAGGCACTTGAGCATACATTTCATCCTCTCTTGAAGACAAGGGGTTGGTAAGCTATTTGTCTCTTCAAAATTTTGTTTTCAATGATGTAATTCTTGATGATTTAGAGAGGGAATATTTTATAGAAGGGCCTATTACCTCTCAAACTAGCATGTTTGATTAAAGTCTTGAAGAAGCAAACTAGCCAAGGGGAACCAAAAGGGAACAACCAATGCAATCACACAAATCCACTTCCAAATTTTGGTTGGCTCTTCTCCAACCCAATCGGGGTGTCCCTAAGATAGGATTCTAGCGCAAAGACAATGAGGAGCAAGGTGATTTTAAGAGGTTGCCCTAGCAAAACGGTTGTTTTTGTAGTTTAGGAGTATATATTAGGTGATGGGAGGATAACGAGGACCACTCCAAGGATTAGTGTAAATCCAATCAAGGGAAGATGGAGTCAAAGGATCACCAACTAAGCGGGCCTTGCCAAATAGGTCGCTAAGAGAAGATAATTGCATCCACTAACCCTTGTCTACTTGGTGGATTGAAGGTGAATTAGGATTTACAAGGGAAGGGAACAAATGAAACATCCACTTCCTTTCAAGCTTTATGGGTGCACCCTGTTACCGTTCAAACCAGCAGGGTAAGTTGTGTTAACCATTGTAGCCTTATGCTAGTAAATGGCAATCATTGATGAGGCTTGGACTACTGTCACCTTTGTCGAAGCTCTTAACTTCTTCGGGATCTAGTGTTGTCTCAAGGGGAGAGCCCTTTAGTGTACCTGACAAAACAATTATGCAAACACCTCCAACCACCTTATAGCATAGATCAGTGCCTTTAGTGGAGTCAAGTAGAAAATGAAGAAGACATACTAAAAAGGTAATTCTAATTAAGTACTTGTCCAATATGAACACTGCAGCATAGGAAGCCCTCTAATATATAGCTGTTTGGTCATAAGATTACCCTTTTAATCCTTGAATATAAGCATATAATTGTTAGCCAAATACTGTAGCTTCCTCTTTCTTGTAATGCAATTATCTCAACAAATGCCAACTTTAGTGCAAAAGCATTAGCCTTTATTGGTAGCTTCTAATGTGTATAATTAGGACATGTGTGTAAGAGATATTGGTGGCAATTATCAACAGTGATGTAATAAAAAAGATCTACCAATATATTTCATCCAACAGAGAAATCCTTGTGCTATCTGAATTAGGTGCAACAATTATTACTAGTGTCCCAGTTTGCTGTTACATCAACAGTTACTTAGAAGTGTAAACACCAGCATTCACTATAGCATTAGAGTAATTCAAAGCCTGTACTTTACCACCCAATATCTCCAATCAAACCAGCAGAAATTGATAAGAGTTGATAACAATTAGTATCAGCACTTATGTCAACAATCACTTGTCTAAAGGGTTTAAAACAAAACTAGCACTATCGTGTGGCATTGGAGGCTCTTACACCAGTCTGCAAATGGTTGTTTTAGGGCAACGATACACCATAAAAATCAACAGTTTTGAACTATCAAACTGTAGCATGTACCAGCATTAAACAATGAAGGAACTAACCCCAAAAAGTATTGAAACACACTCCAGGATGTTCGTTTCAAGATGAAGGCAACTAACCAAATCAAGGCGAACTGATTTTAGTACTCAGATCTAACTGTCTGTGAAATTTTTTTAGTTTGCAGTTTTGACAGTCTGCAATAGATTTCGGGCTAGGGTTTCAGAGGTAAAAAACAACCCTAACTATGATGCCTTCAGGGTTCAAGGATGATTTAGGCAAGCAGCCCCTTGTGGGCTTAAAATTTGCAAATTCAAATTATTTTTGAAGTTTTGAATGTTTAAATTTTTTTAGGGCTTTTTTGATTTTTAGGGCCTTTTTATGGATGAAAAATGCAATTTTGACCTAATTAATCTAATCTAAGCATGCAAATGCAAATGATATACATGAAATACTTGGAATTTGATAAAAAATGACAAAACTTAGGGTTTTTAAGAATAATACTTCAAACCCTAGGGCATGAGGAATGGTGACCAACCTCCCTCTTGAAATAATTTCTCCTCTCTTCCAAACAAGGGTATCCAAGAACAACCTCTAGGGTTCGTTGGAGGAGCCTAATTTAGGCAAAAATCAGAGATCCAAGGCCTAAACAAGAGAAAACTCCCTCAGAGGGACGTTTTCTATGATGCAAAAGTTGAAAAAAGGTTGGTAAGAAGCCCTAAATCAGAAAAAATGTAGCATTATAACCACCATTCAATCCACTTAGAAGCATAAACTCACCGAGCTTTACCAAGAAAAACCAATCCTTGAGCGTGTGTTAGTCCAACAACACTAGCATCAACCTTGCAAGTGCATGAAACCCTAGGAGATACTACAATTTCCACTTCAAGAAAAGAAAGACATCATCCAAGAGGTGCACATCACTTTAGAGAGCCCAAGAAGGGTAAAAAAGTAACATAATGAAGTTTGATCCCAAGTCTTGTGCTTTACAAATGACAAATGGATGGATATTTATATCCATCTTAGCACAAGATTAATTTTTTTTATCAATCCTAAATGTCAATTTCAAATTAAAACAATATAATATTAAAATATTCCAAAATAAGACAAAATTAGGGCATGTCACCCACACGTTGGGGACTAAACCCTAAAACCAACATAAAATGATGAAAAAAATACTAAAATAAGCAAGCCAAGGCCTCACTGTGACTGCAAGAGTGAGCCTAAGGAGGACATTATGCCCCTACTAACCCCGGGATGATGAAAAAAGTCCCTCAACGTCCCACTTGCCTTAGCTTGAGGCTTGATCAATAATGATGACGTCATAGGGTCGATTTGGTCAGAGAGGGAAAAATCGCCTGCAAAGAAGGGTCCAAGTGGGGGTGAGAGGGGTGGTGAACTTAGGGATGACCTACTTAGATGAAGCATAGTCCCCCTCAAGGCATAAAGGACATGGTGGTCATGTGAACCAATGGAGCACACCTGGAAGCCCCAGACACCAACCCCAGGGCTAAAATCCCCATAAAGGGTAGTTAACAATGCCATTAAGCCATAGTACTTCCAAGAGTAGGACCAAGGAGCCCCACACTTGGCCTTTTTGAAAAATGTTAGCCCTTCTCTACTAAAGGACCTGCTGGAATGCTATAACATTTGCTCCAAATGCGGGACATGTTCTCTTCCTAGGAGTGTATGAGAACCTTCAGAATCCTCTGGGTACCTGTATACCTGCACACATATCTAACACACAAGTACATTAATGCATCAGGCAGACACTTCCGTCCTGCCTTGTTCGAAATGAAATGCAAATAACTGAAAACAAAAGAACGGCAAATGCAATGTATGTGTAACATTATATGCTGAACTGAAAACGAAACTAAAACTACCTACCCTAATCATGATAACAAAAAAGGGCTCAAGTGAAATCATACCACCAATGTAGCCACCTGAGCATATCATTCATACCGAACCTTTTTCCTTTGTCTTTAGAGATAATCCAAGAAAAGATCATATCAAGGATAAGCTGAGTACATACCAGTATTTTCATCAAGATGGAGAAGGAAGGTTAGATGAATGTGGGAACCTGGAAGCCCTAATATTTCTGCCACGGAGAAGAGTCTCCTTCCCAACATGTCACTACCGAAAGTGTTGCCACCGGATACACACCTGGGGTTAGCGTGGCAGAAATCTTCAGGCCACTAAGTGTGTCCTTGGGGGAAAGTCACGAGTCAGGGCTGTCACCTGATCCTGACTCCTCTGTTTAGGCTAACTCCTAACGAAGCCAAGGGGGGTAGTCCCTATAAAAGAGTTTCTAAGGCTGATTAAGCTAATTAGTTTTAGTGGATTAGTAACTTTTTTAGGAGTTTTATAAAAATGAAATTGATACAAGAGATTTGCAATGTATAAAATTAAAGCATAACAGCATAAAGATTAAAAGTGTACCCCAACCATTCAACACATGATAGAAATTAAACACAGATTATAATGATAAAGCAAAAGACCACTGCTGATAATGGAGTCAAATAAAGTGTTGTTGTAATGCTTGAAATAAAATGTTGTGCAAATGCTCTTGGTCAATTTTAAATTAATGTGAAGATGAGTGGATTATTAGGTGGAAGGGGGATTCCCAATATACCGTGAGGTGCTAGAAATATGTCCGGATTATGACAATGGTGGCTCCTCACTCAGAAATGTGGGCTGGATCGGAGTCTCTGGGAGGTGTTCAACACTACACCAAACGAGGGTGTAGTCTAACGGTATCCCGAGGTCACTACCTAGTGGTTCCCACTTCCTTTGAAGAATTTCCCCACACAATGTCAATAAACTGATACGCCGGATTTGTGTATAGTATTGGGGAAGTTGTTTTTATTAAGGTGAGTTGTTTATTACATGTGGAAAGTTAAAAAGTGCACACTTCCGCTTTTGGTTATCCCAAAGATCAGGGCGAACCTACGATGGGAAAGAGCATACACGGAAGGGCGGATTGTTTATTCCAATTGGGATTGAAATGCAAAAAAGGAAATGTGAGACTAATTACTACGGCAAAGAGTATCTTTTCCCCAATCGAGCAAGCTCTCTTGGGTAGTTCAGTAGAGCAATGCCGGGTTAGTGTTCGTTACTTTACAGAAACCATGCAAGAAAAATTAAACTAACCAAAATAAGAAAAGGGAGAGTAATCTAAAGCAAAAAATAAATAATGATACAGAAAAGCAAACCACCAAGGAGGAGACATGAATCCCCCCAGGGGGGATGGGGTGCGGGCGCTTGGAAAGCCCACTTGCTCCTCTTATTATTATTATATTACAAGTGAAAAAAGGTGGCTGCCTTTGGTCCTTACAGATCTGGATCCAAAGGCTTATAGTTTTTTAGAAATGAAGAAGAAAGAAAAGTGTTGCTTCGGGAAGCCTTGGATGGCTTAAGATCTTCGATTTTCCGGTAGCACCTCCTCTTGTCATGGCGATAAAAATGCAAAACCAGCCACCTAAAATGCACCAAATGTGCCCAAACGAACGTTAAAAGCATAAAAAATTTGAAGTACTAAAGATGGGAAATAAGTGCAAGTACTTAAAAATAAACTAGATCTACAATTGTAAGCATTTAAAACTTAGATCTAGTAGCGTACGCAAAAAAAATCAGCCTTTAGATATTCTTTTAAATCAAACTAAATTTACTTAAGCATGTAAGTAAGCGTAACCAAAAAAGCTTGGATATAAAATGAAGGAAAGAGAGAGAGAGAGAAAGAATGTTGGAATCCTGGGAAATTTTGAGCTATGGAGCCTGCTGGTGTAGAGTTGAGGGACTGTATCCTGAAAGTACTTGAAGAGCTGTAAAGTCAAACTAGATCATCTGCACCTTCAAGCTTAGGCAACCTGCACAAAGCGTCAAATCCGGTGCTTCTCATGCTAGAAATCAGAAGAGTAAGCATACAAACTAGTAATAACATACTACTTCTATACCGCGGACATGAGTAAGCAATATATGAAATCAAACTAGAATCGTAAATCCTACCAACTAGTAATAGTCCTTCGAAGGCCTTGATCATCCACAAATGCATCAAATAATTAAGTTAAGCTACAGTTACCTCATAAACCATTGACATTTGCATCCACACACATAGAGCACTACACCATAGATTTACCTCCAAAGCCTTTATTATTCCAAAAGATATTACAAAATACAGTACAAGAATTACCAGCCTTTCGATCCTCTCTGACCATGAGCAAAAGAGAGCTAGAGCTCTTGCTTAAATAGAAAAAACAGAGGAAGAGGGGCGCACTAGTCATGGAGGAGTGAGGGCGCACTAGTTGAGGGAATCAATCTCTTTGAATGTGCCTTGAATGAGTGGGCTGCCTCCTTCATCTAGGCTGCCCAAAATCAGCCTAAAGGCAGCCTAAAAATCAGCTGCAAATTCCTTGAAACATGGGCCCCTCCTCATGGGGAAATGCGCCCCCCTTTGTGGGGAG
Source organism: Larix kaempferi (assembly GCA_027924585.1). Classification (NCBI taxonomy): domain Eukaryota; kingdom Viridiplantae; phylum Streptophyta; class Pinopsida; order Pinales; family Pinaceae; genus Larix; species Larix kaempferi. The sequence continues at coordinate 31,399,560 of BSBM01000372.1, forward strand.
TGATTCCTTCACTTATGCTGCCATAAATCATGCCAAAAACAACTCTTACATCCCTTACATAATTTCTGACTATGATCTCTTACAAATCCCACCAAATTAGGAAATGGATTTTTTCACTTTTTTCAAAATTTTGGCATTTTTTCTCACTTTTTTGACTAAAAGTGAAATAAGTGAAAAATAAATCACTTAAACACTTAGGAAAGTGGGTTTAGGGGTAAAGTGGGTGCTTTGAGTTAGAAAATGAGCACTCCCATGGCCAAATTGGCCTCCTAACCACACTTTTATTACATTTTTGATTTTTTAATTAAAATATTAAAACAAGGGCCCGTTTTACAGGAAAAAATTATTTTCTCGGAATTGACCAAAAATCCTAGGGGACCTAATGCATGTCCATAATGACTCAATTTGATGTCTAGCATGCTCATAACCTTCTAAGGCCTAAGCACCAAGACAACATTCCAGCTTTGGAGGAGTAGGTGAAAAACTCGTCGATTATACATCGCTTATTCAACAGTGCATAATTGACAAGGGAAAAAACACCACGGAATGTTCGCATTCGATGTCCAAGTCCTAGGAAGCTAAACTCTTTACATAGACCGTCATGCTAGCACATTTTTACAAAATCCCCCAAGGGGGTATGAACATGCAATTATTAAAAAAGGGGCCAAAACTTGGCCTGATGGATCTCAGAACACTGATAATGAACAATTAGATTGTTCAAGTCTTCGACGATTCACTTAGAATCCACTGAGTGCAATTTAGTGGATAACATATCGCTCCAACTGTGGGACATGTGCTCGATATGGCCTTCAGGCAAGGAGAGGATGCGAGAACACCATAATCTCTGGTTTATACAACCTGTAAAAACATCTCAACTTGACAAGAAAAACCTTTAGCAGCACAAGTTTTATGAAGAAACCAATGAACCACAAAATTGCATTTATTCATAAAAACTAAAGCTAATTAAGAAAAAAGACACGTTATTATTCCTATGTTTGGAAAGAAATGCATAAAGTAAACTCTCACTTTGAGGAGCTTATGTTCCTACTCTAAGCATGGTACAAAGTAAAATGCTAAGTAAAGTGATAAATCCAATGTAACCACATAAGCATTTTATCAATATAACATTTTTTTGCCCTGTCTTTGGTTACCAGCCAAAGCAAGGACATACTTATTAGAAAGTGCAAACTTGCATGGATATTCTGGATGGGAGGGCTCGAGGGGAAATCATAAGCATGTAATAGATATTTGAAGTGCTTTCCCAAATCGTAAGTCCTTCTGCAAGCCTCTTCTATCCATGACTGGATAGGACTGAGAAAAAACTCAGAATGATAAGGAAGACCAACTACCTCATCATATCAATCTGAAGGGCTCTTCTGATGATAACTCTCTGTGAAAGCATTAGCCCCAAGCTGCTCCAAATCATAAGGAACCTCTGTATGTGAAAATGATGGCTGAGACCACTCTTCAATTAGCTATATTTGATTTGAATGTTTATTATACTGCTTCTTCAGGTCTTCCTTGCTGATGCTTATGCATGGCTCAAACTGATCATGTGAAAAAATTTTATGCTCATTTTCCATGCAAAGATATCCCAAGGTCTTAAGGTCCATGCTTTCTGTAAAAACCTCATAAATGGGTTTTTCAATAAAACAACCAAGATACTCGGGCTCAAGCTTCCTTTCTTCATATATGCCATATATGGGATTTTCAATTATGCTTTCAAAGGATTCCGGCTCATCATTTTCCTCTTCAGACATGGCATAGATGGGGTTCTCTAAGAATGTCCAGTTATCATCGTCAACATCTATGTCCGTCATGAAGGACTCTTCATCACTCATATCATGATCCAGGCTATATCTGTCTTCTTCAATGGGATCAACATGAGTCTCTGAAAATGGAATGTTATACATCATGTTGATATTGGGTAGCTTGGGCTCTTCTACATGAAGTTATATTACATGAAAGAAATAAGCCAGAGTGCTTCTAATGAATGATTCAATATCAAATAACCCAATATGATCATAATCATGTCACTGCCTCAAAATAATTTTAAAGAAGCAAATGAGGGAAGTAATAGACTTATCAGGAAGGCCCTCATGAAACCAACATGAGGCATCCCCTTGCAAAGAATGAACAAACATCGACATCATATGATCTTCATGACGTATGTTGAATTCACTCATATGTGAAAGGAACATCACAACGTGGAATCTGGTTGGAATCTGGTTGAGTGACCATTATCACGCCCTCGAAAGACAGGAAGGGGATAACATGTCCTATCACCATTGAAATGATTAGGAAACCCAAGGATCTTAAAGAAATCAATGGGAGGACAATCATGGGAGACCCGAGCAACAACTTCAATCCTTTTAATATCCATGTCAAAGCAAATAAGTGACCTCAACTACTGAAAAAGCAGAGTTGTCCAACAATGAGCTTTTAAAAAATTCTGTATTGTATGGGCTCATCTACACACAAGAAGTCTCAACAATATATATGAGATACAAGGGTTTTATCCCTTCAATGGAGTCGCCATGTGAGAATAAAAAATATACTTTTAAAATACTCACATAAATTTCTATTTTTTGCTTTTCTTTGAAATTATAAAAAGGGAAAAGGTTAGTGGAGTTGCCAGATGAAAATAAAAAGATCTACTCTAAACATTCATCAAACAAAGCAAAAACAAAAAAGAAAAAAAACAATAGTCGTACTCTGGGAATAAAAAGATTTATCCCCGGCAACGGCGCCAAAGGATGTTGTCGCCGGCTTGATAGTCACACGAGATTGTCAAGGTACTAATACTATATCCCTTTTATCCACTCGCGAGATCCAATGATTATGCTCGGCCTAATATTTTAGAGCACCAGCCAAGGAGGATAAACCGTACCCTTGGCCACACCAATCGACCTCTCAGATGTGTGAAGAGTAATCTTCCCGAATGCTATTTTCGGTGCACTATAGTAACAAGAAGACTGATAGGTTGGTTTTAGGATGCCTATGGGGTCCTTGATATACTCAAGGTACATGGGGTCCATGTCCGTGCTCAATGCTGTCTAATGTGGTACTACTTGAGAAGGGGTACTAGATCAGAGTCAAACGAGATGTCCAACGTCTTGCACCTAACGAGAATGCAAGGAGACGTGTCCTAGCAATGGTCATTGTTTAGTATTGTTCCCCTTTACCGCAGTTTTACCCATTTAACGACAATTCCTGAAAATCTTTATAGACACCAGCACATGTCTTCTACCCAAGATTCCCAATTTGTCGTTTGAGCCAAAATATATGCACAATAATGCTCCCAATATGAAATTGATCAATGTATCATTTACAATCAATAACACATGACATAACATTCCTCAATGAAATATGAGAGAAATAATCACTTGCAATAATAACTCAATCAATCATCAAATTGAACTAATCCTTAGACCTTTCTCAAGATGTATCATAGTCAATCCCATGCAAGATGCTAATACTAAAAAAAGGAAAAGAAAGTGAGAATATAACCAAAAATTAGCAATTGATTAGTAACCAAAATAACAAATGTGTCAAATCAACAACTACCAAGTTAACAAGGCATTCATAAGCTCAAGATAGCAATTTTCTCTATTGTAAAGTATGCACTAAGTTGCCAATATAATACCATTCACATAGAGAGAATCATTAAGCGACCTTAGGAGCTTATAGAAAATCTTAGTAATCCAATACTTGTCTTACTAGCAATGTACCATGTGAATCACTTGAGTATTAAATCCTTATCAATATAGGCAACTTCTAACAAGCCCAAGAAAACTAGCAGCTTTTGGTTGCTAATGATTTAAGTAATCTAGAAAAAGATCATATCATCAATGAAACCAATAGTAAATGCATTTAACAAATTTGGTGAGACCTTTGAGGAGACGTCAATGTAGAGCCCAAGATGGTCCACATCACACTGGAAAACAATCGAGTTCCTCTGAACCCCAACAATGAGTGGCCTCTTCCAGCTAATGACACATTTCACAATCCATTTCTTCCAATTCACCTAGCTAGTCATCTATACGAAGTTTCTTCTCTGACCACAGATGTTAGGAGAGATTTCCATACTGAGATTGCTGCCATGTAGGAGGGACATTCCTACGAGTCTCCCTTCTTTGTCCCCAACGATAGCTTCGACAATTCATGTCCTGCTCTTCCTTGTACCCTTGCACATGGCATTTCTCCAAAGGTTTTTTTCTTAGCAATATGCACATAGTTGTCTCTATAATTGGCTCCCACTCTTCATGTGACTTTCTTTTTCAACTTTCTTCTTAGGAGCCTAGATCTTAGTTTGTAGAGATTAGATATGCTTCTCTTGCTTTTATAGGAGTGGCTCTTGTACTCCCACATTAAATCGACACTATTGTACTTATCAATCCTATTGACCTACTTTTGGAGTCATTTGTTGGACATTGATAAAATTATCTAATCTTTATCTATTTCGACAACATTGTGTTCTTTTGCCAAATCATTTGTTCTTATGGTGCATTGTTGGTGTTAATTGTCTTTGATACAATTTGTATTCTGCATAGATGTTTTCATGTCATACATAGTAAAAATGCTTTGTAATTGCCTTTTTCTAAACATTAAATCATCTATGAGTATTTAGGCACAAATGTACTAAGTTTATTTATCTATGATTTTTTTTGAAGTTGCTAATAGTTATTATTTTGAATCAGTCATTTGGTGGTTGAAACATCACAGCAAATGAATGATATACCTTATGGGGACTATTTCCGGGTTGAGGTATGGATATTTGAATTCATAAAGGCATATGAGTAAGTTTAATTTTGATTTCTAACCTATTGACGCATATCCCCACCATTGTGTTCAATATAATTTAATCATGCAACATTTAGTAATACTAATTAAGATTTGTATGCTAGAATCTCTTAGATGATAACTACAAAAGGTGTTTCTTGAATTCTATGATTATCCCATTTGTTGCTACCTTAGAAGGGATTTAAGAGTATAGAGGTTATGGCTCTTAAGGATTAATGAATGTCATGGAATTCACATAATGACACACATACATAGAATATACATATTAGAACAAAATAACATAGGATTGTATTATTGATGCATCAATCTGTAATGTGTACATAGGATGATCAAAGCACTACTCTATGATCTTGCAAACGCAAATGACAATGACAATCATCAAAGAGAATCTGTCCATTCATATAGGAACATGTTGACTAATGATGGATCAGCTATGGAGATAGTTTTCCGCCTACCTTGTTCACTATTAATCATATTTTCCTTCTCGTAAACACATTGTAATTATTCTATTCCCTTTTAGCATAACTATATGGTTCCCATCCTTAAGACAAAATAGTTGGGGCCCTTTAAATATAGTGCTATGAAGTATGAACCAAATTCCCCAAATAGTGTAGAAATAGAAAGCAGAGTAGCTCCATGCCGTGATAATGATAAAGAGCCAATGTATAACTAGCCTCTTCGAGGGGTCAACTTCCTTTTCCAATATATCCAATGCACAAGACAAGATGATATGCTTATATAAATGAATTTCCTTTATTACAAATAGGAGATAAGTGATCATGATGTAACCTACCAGTAAGCCATCCTGACCATAACTAATACACTAATTGTGAATGAGGGTTAGGGCCTTAACATAACACGCTCTTTAAAAAAGCTTTGCCATCAAAGCTTTTAATTGGGGGTATTTCTTCATGAATTACTCATTTGCCCATGTAACTTCTAGAAGCATATTCTTCTACTTGATTAGGTAATCCATAATTGCTCTATTTCTTAGAGATAAAGGACGTTGATCTATAACTTTTTCTGTTTCAAGAATCAACTTCCCTTCTTCATCTAATTCTAAATTTTTTGTTTGCACTGGCATAGTTTGCCACATAACTTTTTTCAAGCAAGATACATGAAAAACCTTATGAATGTGAGAAGAAAGCAAATCTAACTCATACTCTATTTCTCCTATCTTGTGAAGAATCTTATAGTGTCCAAGAATTTGAGAGCTAGTTTCTAATTCTTCTTTTATTTGAGAGTAAATTGCTTATAAGGTTCTAATCTCAAGAATACCCAATCACCCTCCTCAAATTGTGTTTCACTTTTGTGTTGATCTATTTGTTGCTTCATCCCATTCCGGGCAGTTTGGAGGTTTTCTTTAAGAATTTGCAAAGTTTCTTTAGCCTTTTCCATATGTGAGTCTACTGCCCGTACTTTGGAACGGTCTTGTAGAAAGGATGTGATACTAGGAGCTAGATATCCATAAAGAGCTTCAAATGGAGACATCTGAGTAGATGTGTGATAGGTGGTACTATACCACCATTTTGCTAGAGGAAGCCACTTGACCCATTGAGATTGCTTGTTTGAAAAATGTGATGAACAGAGTTCGTTGTTAAGGAAAATCCAATGTAAACAGGACAAATAATCCATAAATGGACAAGTATATAATAAATGTATAATGAATAGGAGATGATATGAGATTACATATAAGAGGGTTCGTATATATAATCCCTAAAGGGCACCTTGGTGACTCTTCACAAAGAGTTGCATCCCTGAATAATAATAATAATTATTATTTATTTTGTGCTTATTGATATATTTATGTTCATAACGTTGCCCACCCCCTTTAAGATGCTTTTCCCTCAAAGCATACAAAGGTTATGTCTTGTCATAATTTTTTTTATCTTTGAGGTTGACGACACGAGACTATATGATCTTCAAAGTGTTGAACAAAATTGTCAAACTGTAAGAGGATCTGACCACCCTAGCTCAATCTTCTGCAATACTGCATTCTGACGACCCCTATAACTTGGAAATTGGTAAGATTTCATGTTTGAACCTCTTTTCAACATAGTAGCATCTTCTCTTATGCTTTCATCTTGATTTTGTTCTCGAATAGTTGTTTGGACAAAACTTCTTGTTTTATGTTTCCAAACATTGTGGCAATTTTGTCCCTTTAGTATTATGATTCTTTTGTAAGTATGAATATTATTGTTCATGTTTATTTTGTCGTTGGTCATGACGACTTCCGTGATTTGAATGGCGATAAGGAACCATTGTTTTGAACCTTATTCTTGGAACATTTGTCTTTTGAAACTTTTTGCCATTCATTGGTTGACACTATTCTCATATCAATATTCTTTTGAATTGGGACATCGATTGGATTTGTATTGGTTCATTTTTTCTGACATCTAAATTTTAATGTTTGATGACTCATTTATTGCAGCTGGGTCAGTCATTATCTCCTTACCGACCCTTGATTCCTTGTTGGTAGATTTCTCTAACTTGTTCTGTAACGACTTCCTTTCATTTTTAATTTTATTAATTTGTGTAAGTGAATCTTGATTATGACTTCTCAAGCGTGTAAGTTCTTCATCCGTATCAACGACAACCTTTTCAACTTCATTTTGTATTTTTTTGTATTGACCTCTGATTTTCTTGTGAAATCACCTTTGAGATATCCTTGAAGTCTTCAGCTAATGGAGATTTCGAATCTGATTTCATTGTAATGTCCTACAAAGTGATTTTCTTCTTTTATAAGAAAATGTCAAAAACTTTTTCATCATATTTAAGATAAAGGATCCCAATGTTTCCATCCTGGGTAAACCTAGAATTATGTCAACATGTTCTCTAGACATAGTTTGTAATGTTGAATTGGAATATGAAAGTATAATCGTTAAATGTCAATTGGAGATTGTTGATTCCATAGCCTTTTTGGCTAACCCGTTGATTTTGTTAAGATGTGCTCGACATTGGAATTATTAATTGATTGGTCAATGTGACATTAATGTAATTGTTGTAGTCACTTGACAAATAGCGACGTTAATATTCCTTCCTTGAATAGAACCCTTAAGTTTTAATAAGGCAATAACTGATTGTGTATACGTTTTAGGGAATCTTACCCTATTTACACTATTAGAATCCATTTTGTAAATATATATATTATTTTTAAAAAAAATATGTCCTTAGTTATAAATGGATTGTCTTTTAATTTTTTAACACGGATAAATAATAATAGAAGTCTATATTATAAATGTATCGCTTAATGGCTTAATATAAGCAGTCTTTTAAATATAAAGCGAACTTAGTGTAACCCTCCGTGACTTTCCTTTTTTTTTAAAAATAACTTCTATAACCTCTTTAACTTTAACTTGTGAAGGGTCGCGGGCCGCGGCTTATATGAAATGACGGTCACATGTTTCGTCCAACCTTGTTGACCACTACTCTTGGGACGAGACGGTTGAAACCAGGAAGTTGTGGCAATATTCCAATGAAGATCACTTGCCGACACGGCTTGAATTGGTTTCCTTGATGGAAATATGACGTGTATAATTTGTTTGGACACAAAGTTGTGGCAATATTCCAACGAAGATCACTTCTCGACATGGCTGAAATTGGTTTCCTTGATAGGAATATGACAACGTGTATAATTTGTATGGACTGTAGTATTGGCGACTTTGGACAACACCGATAGTGGCCCACAGATTCAACGACACCACGGTTTGATACTATAGACTGGCGGCTGTAGGTTATGGTTACGAACTGGCGGCTGTAGGTTTCTTGTGGATTTGACGAATATTGTCAAGTGACTGAACTTCAGAGATTGGATGGGGGTCAGCACTTAGACCATTGGGATATCAGCCTACTTGATGAATTGATGAATAACAGGCTGTTGGATGGGATGGATAGCCTTGGATCGTTGGAACTTCTGCCCTCTTTGATTGAGTCAATACAACCGTACCCTTATATTTTAAGGAAGAGCTTCTTGGGTAGACACTTAGAACATGTTGGCACTTTGAAACATTGCTATTTACCTTGCCTTACTTACTTGCATTACTTAAGTATGACCCTACCAACCTTTTCTCTTTCCTATCACTGCCCTCACCAAACTTAGTTATTGGACGTTGGTTGGGTAGGCACTTTTAGCATCGCTATAGTGGCTATTGATTGCAGTGTATAGTGGATTTTGACCTTGGTATTCCAGACTAAACCAGATAACAACACTCTGTAATGAATTGTACAGCAAAGGCGACTTCGAATGATGGTGTGGTATGGACGGAAGGTGGCTATTGTACAGTGTGGCCGCGTTCACTGATATATTCTGTCTCGATCTCCTATTAAACCAATCTGCAACACGTGGATGGCCAAGTGTCGGGCGGCGTCTATACCAATCGTTTGGAAGTAATATCCCTGTGGCGGCTACAACTCCTCTACTTTGTCTTATACACGTGGCAGTTAATGGCATTTACTTTTATAGAGTGAGTGGATGTGACCCAGTTTCAGAGTTGCACGATATGACTCGGTTCAATTAATCGCGGCTCTGTCAGTGGTATAGGACCACAGATTGACTCCTATTTCTATCATGACTAGCACGTAGCTCAGCTCCTCTTGGCCTGCTTTTAATTTATTTGGTGGCCTCACAACCATATGGATTTTTTCCCTTTTCTATTTTCCTTAGTTTGTAGCCATATTTTTTCCCTTCAATGTAACTTCTGATGTTTAGATGGCCAAAAGCCAAGTGTGGTCAAGGACCTGAAAATTAGAAAACTATGTTTTTTGGCCATAATCTGCGATCACAATGCCCAAGAAGGGGCTCTGATACCAATGTGATGAACAAAGTTCATTACTAAAGAAAATCCAATCTAAATAGGACAAATAATCCATAAATGGACAAGTATATACTAAATGTATAATGAGTAAGAGATGATATGAGATTACAAATAAGATGACCCATATATATAATCCCTAAAGGGCACCTTGATGACTCTTCACAAAGAGTTGCATCCCTTAATTATTATTATTATTCATTTTGAGCTTATGTTCATAACAAAGAATAGCTATAAAGATTAAAGATAACCCTCTAAACATTTGTTAACTACTTTTGTTTGACCATCTGTTTGTGGATGATATGTTGAACTCATTGCTAGTGTTGTTCCCCTTATCTTCCACATCTCCTTCCAAAAATTACCTATGAATTTTGGATCCTTGTCGCTTATTATTAATTTAGGGAATCCACAATGTCTGAATTTCCTTCATGAACACTTCTGCCACTTGTCTTGCAGTATATGTACTTAAAACTGTTAAAGTTAGTGCAGCTGCGAGATCCATTCTCAGGGAGGATGGTACCCTAGTTAGTTAACTAGGGTTCCTGGTCAGTTAACCAGGCTGAGTAATTCCCTAGAAGGTACCCTAGGGCCCCCAATAGTTTCCTGGGGTTCTTGGTTGGGGACCAAGCAGGTTGATGCCATGGCAAAGACCCTAGCATGTGGCTAGGGCCCCTATTTGTCTCTGCGGTATTTTGGTTTAGGACCAGACAATTTCTTGGTTAGAGGACTAAGTAGATCTTGCAGGTTGAGACAGAGACATCCTGGTCTGGGACCAGGCAAATTCTTGGTCTAGGACCAAGTAGGTCCTGCAGGTGGTTGATCAACATTCAGTCTGGGACTGAAAGCTCAGCGTAGGGCTGAGGACCATTCTCGGGAGAATGGAGGACTTGGTCAAGGGCCAGGGGGTTGATCAACATGATTCAGTCTGGGACTGAAGCTCAGCCTAGGGCTGAGATCCATTCTTTAAGACTGGAGGATCTTGGTCAATTAACAAAGATGATGATGTGTGATGTCCTCTTCTCCTAGGTCTTTGAGGTGGTTGAGCTAGATGGTCTTCTCAAGGGACTGGCCACCCCTTGATGGTGTCACTAGCACTTGACCTCAGGACCAAGTAGGTCCTGCAGGTGGTTAATCAACATTCAGTCTGGGACTAAAAGCTCAGCCTGGGGTTGAGGACCATTCTCCGGGAGAATGGAGGACTTGGTCAAGGACCAAGGGGTTGATCAACATGATTCAGTCTTGGACTGAAGCTCAGTCTAGGGCTGAGATCCATTCTTTAAGAATGGAGGATCTTGGTCAGTTAACCAAGATGATGATGTGTGATGTCCTCTTCTCCTTGGTCTTTGAGGTGGTTGAGCTAGATGGTCTTCTCAAGGGATTGGCCACCCCTTGATGGAGTCACTAGCACTTGACCTCAGATGCAGTTTGGAGGACCACAGGATCGCATCATCCAGTGTGGACCTTCCTTATATAGTGATGATGGACTTTCAGTTAGTGTATGGAACACTTGTACATTTGAGAGAGAGATGAATGGTTGTAACCCCACCTTGGTTGTTCACCCTTGGTCTTCCCACCTTGTTGTTCTTGGTCTTGTGGTTAGAAGGGTTATCTACCCACCTTGAGTTGTCTTGACTCATACCACTTTGATGTCTTTGGTCTTATGGGTAAAAGGGATGTTTACCCACCTTATTGGTACACCTTTGGCCCTATGGGTTGTGCGTCATGTACCATTAATTGTTGATGTGGTCTTATTGGTCCTTGTGCTAATACCCTCTTTTATTGCGGTACCTAAGACCCCTTGTTATGACCCTAGTACCCACCAACTTAAAGACACCTCAACCTTATATTATATTTTATGGTGTCTTAACCTTGTTTGATGGAACCCTAAGTCATTAAAGAATTATAATGATTACCCTTCTAGAATCCTTCAAGAAACTATATAATGAAGTCAAATTTCCTCATTTGACATCATCTTATCATCACATCTCAGCTCTGATTTCTTAGTACTGTTTCTAAGTTTGACGTCAAGGGTTTGAGGACTGTTGCTGCTTGCTCACATGTTTGTCTAGGCCGTCCACCTACTGGAGATTATCACCATCTCAGATCTGACTTGTTTTGGGATTGCTGCTGCTAGGGTTTACTGCTCATGACTGGTTCGTGACCTTCTTGTTTTAATCTGGCTAATTGTTGACTGCTTGAGGGGAGGCCGCATACCCTAAAGTCTGTTTTGCTGCTCTTTGACCTGTTTTGATAAGTTAGCTGCCTTGGAAGTCTGATCTGCACCTTATTATGTGCTAAAAGAGTAGGCCGTGACTTGAGTTGGATGCCGTGAGTCCTATTAAGGACAATCTATGATAGGCCGCAGCTTGTTGGTGGAAGTTTGACTGCAACATGGTCTGTGTGAGGGCCATTTGTTGAGGTCGCATCCAATGAGATCCATTTTTATGATCAGTCTACTGTGTTTTATGGAGGCCGCACCCGTTGTAGACTGAGTTGTGGATTGTTTGTTGTCCTGAGTGCAGGCCTTCAACCCTTGTGACCTCATATGTGGACTGAAAGTTATTTTTATGGAGGTCGCTGACTGTGGATATTTGTTTTGGGGTCAGATCTATGTGTTAAGACTTAGTTGGGGTCAGATATATGTACTGAGGCTTGTTTGTGACCAGATCTATTATGCTGAGTCTTGTGTAGGGTCAGATCTTTTATAATAAGCCTTGTTTGTGGTTAGATCTATGTGCTGAGCCTAGTTTGTGTTCAGATCTATTTTGCTGGGCCTTGCTTAGGGATGCCACTGTGATTTGACTGTTGATGACCACCTCTGTTGTCTCTATGTCCTTACCTACTTGACTGTTTTTTTAATCTATCATCTCTCTCTCTCTCTCTCTCTCTCTCTCTCTCTCTCAGATTTGTACTAACCCTCAGTTAAGGGTCAGATTGTTCTTATTGATTGACTTGCCTCTGAGAGGCACAATCTATTCTGAAAGTTAGTTTCTCTGAGTATAAAAGGAAGGGTCCAACACTCCAGGTAAGTTAGCAGACTTGTTCTTTTATTATGAGTTAGATATGTTATTGCTATTAGATTACATGCTACTGAAGATTTCAACTTTAACACAAGGACCTCCTTGGGAGTGTTAAAGTTGAAAGAGATGAAAATTATGTTTTAATTTTATCTTGCTTAGTTACAACTGTACTATTATGTTTCTGGTACTTGTTTAGTATTTTATTTTTGCATTAAAGTACATAAAAGTTGAATTTTCTGTATCTATCCCTAACCTAACCCCAAATTTTACAAAAACTCCATAAAAATGTGCATATTTTTTGATTCTATCCACATCCACAAAAATGGCATCCTTACCTTTGATTTTGGTAAACCTGTAATGAAGTCCATTGATATCTCTTCCCATCTTTAATTATGTATGTATATAGGTTGAAGTAACCTTGGACACTTGATTGTCTCTCGTTTGTTTCTTTGGCACACCTGACATTTTGTTACTAAAATTTGAACATCTCTCTTCATTCCCTTCAAAAAAATCTTTTATGATCCTTTGATATGTTTTAAGGAACCTTGAACGTCTAGCATGTTGATGTTTGTAGCTACGTGAGGTATCATCACTAGCTAAGTCGGCCTAGAAGAAGAAACAAATAAACAATATTTTAATCTTTAGAAGACAAGTCAGCGTAGTTGAAGAAGACAAGTCGGCCCCAATGGAAAAGTTAGCCAAAAATCAAGTATAAATAGAAATGACACCCTCATCATTTGACACACTGAAGCAAGGAGAAGTTTGCTCAAGGGTTGTAGAAGACTGGTTTTCTGGGGTTCTTTCTTTGATATCATCTTTCTATGTGATCTCTCTTGTTCTAGATCACTTCTATATCTGTTGGACTTGTATTTTGTACGAAATCTCTGAATAAGAAAGGTTGGCTGGGTTTTTCTCGAGTTTGGGTTTTCCCAGGGTAAACTATTGTGACTCTTGTGTTTCTGTGCATTGTTATCCACTAAATTGCACTTAAGTCGATTCCGAGTGAACCGTTGAAGTTGTGAACATGTTCAATGTTCATCATCAGTGTTCCGAGATACATCAGGCCAAAATTTTTTGGCCCTCTGTAATTTTTTTGCACGTCTAGACCCTTGCGGGGGAATTGTAATAAGTTGGTCTATGCATGAATTTTTTATGAAAGGCTTGGCCGAACTTAGGGTTTGTTATCAGGGGGATACTCTAGAGTGTTTTTTCCTTAGGAATTATGCGTTACTCTTCAGTGATGTATAATTCCCGAGTTTTTCACTCACACCTCCAAAGCTGGAGTATTTCCATGATGGTAAATTTTGAGGGGTTATTAAAGCCTACTGAAATGTATTTTTGTAACATGCTAGCCATCAGTAATAAGTCATATGGACATGCACTAGGTCCCCTAGGAGTTTGAAGTCGTTCCGACAAAATTTATTTATTTATTTTTATATTTTTATATATATATATATATATATATATATATTATATATATATATATATATATATATTTTTTTTTTTAGACCATTTTTAATGGTTTAATTGGAAAAATTCAAAATGTAATAAAAGTCTCGTTTGGAGGCGTAATTTGGCGCGGGGAGGCTCGTTTTGACGCTCAGAGCGTCTTCTTTACCCTAGTGCCTAGTTTCTCCATGTTCCGGGCGACTACGACGTCTCTGAGAGCATTTTTTGCTAAGGAGGCATCATTTTGGCATTTAAATGCTAAAAAATCCAAAATTGCACTAAAGGACAAAAATAAAAAAGACAAAGATGATTAAAAAATTCATTTGGAAGGGTGGCATTATGGTTTAAAGTGAAGGTCAAATACATCAAAGTGTTGAAGCGTTACTTTAAGAGTGAAGTCAAAGTCAAAATTTGAATATTTCATTTGAGAAATATGCCATCTCCTTCACGTGGGCAAATTGAAGTGTTGGCATTCTTTGGTTGGAGAGCGAAGTTTCCAAGGAGAGTGGGTGCACCTCCCTTTGAGGTGGCACCCACCTCATCTACCAAATCCCAAGGGATATGCGAATTCATCCTAAATTCGTGAGCCATCTCCTTCACATTGGCAGCTATGGGTATGTGGCAAATGATGTACGGCTTGGTTGGGCGTGAAGGTAAGGGCACATCTCCTTATGGAGATGTGGCACCTCATTATGGAGCTGACGTCTAGCATATCCCATGATCATCTCATGAAACTGGAGCTATTCTCCCTCTTCACGTCAAATGGAGAATGCACGTGGGCTTCAATCCCCCATAACTCTCCTATGATGCGCCATTTCTCTCTCATGAGCTAATTCGCCCTCCTTTCCCCCATTTGTTATTTAAGCAAGTTCATGCTCCATTATTCACAAGCAAGTGCGGATGCAGAGAACCTCTGCTAGTTTGTAAAGCATTGATAATTTTTTTTAATATATTGTTGAAGACTTTAGAGGTCCATCTTGATCAAATGTGGTGATTTTCATGAGGTGACATTGTACTTATTTCTTTCTTGCATACATTCATGTGTAGATCTAGCTTATTGATTTGAATAGACATTTGCAGTTGTCAACTTGTCTATTTGTGAAAGAGTTTTAGAGATCTACAAGTAGTCGACAATACTCGGTTGTATTTAGGCTCTTCAGTTTTCTTTTATTTCTAACACACTGGATCTACTTACCTTTGTTGTGAGTTTGTTTATTAAGTTGCAGATCACAAAGCCCATAAGGACTAGATCTCGGTTGAAGCTTCTACACTTTGGGCAACTTTTTCTTACATTTTTGTTTCAGGTTCCTTCAAAAAGAACAACACCAATGCAAGCTATGGCATAAAGGAGCTTCATCCCTCTCTTCAAAATTACAAACAAACTCTCTTTCTCTTTCCCTTTTGTTATTTTTCTAAGTGTTTAAGAAGTAGATCCATAGCATTTTGCAAATATTTCAGATCTATAACACTTAGAAATCATCTTCTAGATCAGATTCAAGCATTTAAAAGTTATATTTTGCACTAGATCTAAGCTAGAAGTTGGAATTTTTATACTATGAAATTTTTTCGAAATTTTTTTAGTGTAAAATTTTTCAAAATTTTTATTTCTTTTTTGTGTTTGCCATCACATTCTGAGTGTTTTACTTGCTGGTTTTTAGCAGCTCCAAGGAAAAAGAGGAGGAAGCTCTGGCGAAAAATCTATAAAACTTTGCCAAAATCACCTTCCAAAGGACCCATTTTATCATTGTTTCAAAATTTCAGCTTGTAAGCCCTTAGATCCAAGTTTAAAAGGACTAAGAGGCATCTTTTCTTGAGCATAATTGTAAAAACTTTAAACGAGAGCAGTGGGATATTCAATGCCCACACCCCATCCCCCTGGGGGGATTTGTGTATTTTGTACATTTTCGTGTATGAATTTTTCTAACTCACAAATTTTCACACACTCACTATTTTAGTGCAGGGTGTATACTTTTTTTGTATTTCATATTTTTATCCACTTTCATTTTTGCAAAAGTAGTATAGAAATAAAACCACTCTTCGTTGCCACGAAGTATGCTCTCATCTCCACCCAAAGGCATTTGCTGATTAGTGGAGGTTGATCAGAAAAGTGACGCATAAGTTTGGCCATCATATATTTTTCCATAAGTTTTGTTTTACTTTCCACAACTTAATTTGTTTAATAAAAAGAACCCAAAGTCTCTTGAACTTAGCTGAAAAGCAAGTCAAGAGCGCTCTCTGTCGGAGAGTACAATGGTTGCTTGTTCAAATTTGGAATAAACTCATTTCGCTACCACTAGATATGCTCTACCCTTTTTGGGATACTCAGAAACAATGGGAGCACTTTTTTAACATTCCACACTTAACTTAATCAACCACTTAATAAAATTAACATCCCTTTAAGATAAGCGAAAATCCGGCACTTCGACTAGATTTCTTGTTGGCAAATTCTTCTCGGGGACGTTGGATCACTGTACTCAGACCTTGGGGGCACCGTTAGACTACATCCTTGTTTGGTGTAGAGTTGAGCACGCTCTTGAGGCTTTGGCAGCCAACATGTCCTTGTACGGAGCCACCGACTTTTAAATTTTTGGACATTCTTCTCTGTACTTTACGGTATCTTGAGAGTTCCCTTTTTTCCCAAATCAAGATTCACAACTAATAATCTAAAATCAACCAAGAGACACTTGCACAACATTTCCCTTTTTCAGCAACTATCAATCTTTTTCACTATGTTGACTCCATAAGGCACTGGCCCTTGCACTTTCATTTGCTTATTATCAATATCAAGTTATCGTGCATCTTTTATAATTCACAGTGATTATTTGAACTTATGTTGGTGAAAGCTATTTAAACTATTGTTGTAGTTACATCTTGAACCCCATTTTCAAATTCCCAAAAAACATTAATAAACAACCCATCATTTAATTGGAGTACCCTAACAACCTTAGTAACTTTCCATAGGGACTACCCCCCTTGGCTTTCGTTGGGAATTTTGCCTAAACAGAGGAGTCAAAAACCAAGTGACATACTTGACTTGA
The DNA here is from genome assembly GCA_027924585.1 of Larix kaempferi. Classification (NCBI taxonomy): domain Eukaryota; kingdom Viridiplantae; phylum Streptophyta; class Pinopsida; order Pinales; family Pinaceae; genus Larix; species Larix kaempferi. The sequence goes on from BSBM01000372.1 coordinate 31,416,681, forward strand.
GACTTGCCACAAAGGGCACATCGAGCGACAACATAGATTTCTGTTGCGACAAAGACAGTGTGTCATCCGGCGGCAATATTCATGATCCTTATGTGTAGTTAAAGTTGAAAGAGAAAAATTATATTGCTATAATATATAAAGAGTTATGATACTTCCTTAATATTTATTCTTTCAACTTTCGATTGACAACATAACAATATTCTATCCTTGTACCAAAGGATATCTCTCTTCCACTCCAAATGTTCCATAGAGCTCTTCCCTTCTTTTAGACATTGTATTTTCTATCTATTACCATTATCTTCTTTCCATTCGTGGTGAGCTTCTTCCAATCACACAAGAATGGAAGATGTCATGGAATCTAAGTTGGAGGATTTTTTTATTTTCGAAATGGCATTTGCTATCACATTTTCATTCCCCTTTTTGTAGATTATTTTAAAATCAAACCCTTGCATTTTCGCTATCCATTTTTGTTGCCCTTCTGATGACACTCTTTGTTCCAAAAAGTACTTTATGTTGTTATAGTCAAATGCCTCCCAATGAGATGTTGTTGCCATTTTTTTACTGCATGTAAAATTGCTTCCATTTCTTTTTCATATGTATAGATTTGACCTAGTCTTTTCCCTTCAGTTGTTTACTTTCAAAAGCCAACGGTCTCCCTTCTTGCATCAATATTGCTCCAATTCCTTGTCCTGATACATCACATTCAACTATGAATCTTTTTCAAAAATTGGGTGTTGCCAATACTAGTGTAGAAGACATAACATCGTTTAGGAGTGAATTCTAAGGTAGCCTTTGCATTCCATACAAAAGAATTTTTCTTGAAGAGATTTGAGTGGGCTTGCAATGCATGCATAATTTTTAACAAATTTCCTAGAATATCATGTAAGACCCAAAAATCCTCTAAGACTCTTGATGTTCTTAGGAATAGGCCATTTTGTGATAGCTTGAATCTTTTGAGGAACCACCTTGACCCCTTGTGAAACGATATGACCCAAATACTCTACTTCTTGTTTCCCAAAATCACATTTGGGCTTTTTTACATACAATTGATTGTTCTTAAGAATTTGTAGGACTTGATCCACATGATTAATGTGTTCTTCCCATGATTTTCTATAGATAAGTATATCATCAAACAAAACCAACACAAACTTTCTAAGATGAGGTCGAAATTTTTTGTTCGTAAGGCTTGGAAAACTAGAAGGAGCATTAATCAATCCAAAAGGCATGACCAAGAAGTCATAGTGCCCTTCATGTGTTCTAAAAGCTGTTTTCATAATGTTTTCTTCTCTTAATCTGATTTGATGGCATCCTGATTTAAGATCTAAAGTTGTGAAATAAGCCACGCCATGAAGCTAGTCTAATAGCTCATCAATATTTAGAATGGAGAGTTTATCCTTGATGGTGACTTTGTTTAGATCTTTGTAATTAAGACACATCCTCCAAGCATTATCTTTTCTTCTCACAATTACTACTAGTGCTGAAAAGCAACTCCTACTTAGTTGAATTATACTTGCATCCAACATGTCTTGTGCCATTTTCTCAATCTCCCCTTTTTGTTGATGTGGATATTTATAAAGCCTTTTATTAGGAGTACTTATGGGTATGAGTTCAATTTGATGTTCATGATCTCTATATGGAGGTAGCCCCTTAGGAATATCTTGGAAGGCTCAATGGTGTTTTTCCAAGGTACATTTCAAGTGATTTGGAATGTTTTCATCGTCATGCTTCACTTCCATAGAATAAACTCAAGCAATAACTCCACTAAACCCCCTTTTTAGGATCTTTTCCATTCTGTGAGAATTGATGATTTGAGAGGGTGGAGATTTTAACCCTTTGAGTTCATATTGAATTCCTTCCAATTCAAATCTCATGAATAATTCATTGTAGTTAGTAGAAACTATACCCAAGGTTCTCAGCCTTTGAATCAATGCCATTACATACTAAGTTTAATGTTATGGCATGTCCCACCATAATCAATGCTTTTGTCATTAGCAACGAATACTTGAAAATTTGTCACTGGATACACAAAACAATTGAGACGCTTTGCTAATCTTTTATCAATAAAGTTATGTGTACTACCTAAATCAATAAGTACTATGACCTGTTATCACCAAACTTGTAGGTGCCCCTAGAGATAGATCCAAGATGGATGGCAGAAGGGATGGGCAACCAAGATAGCCTCGACTCCCAATGGATGGTTCTCACGCCAATCAAGGAAATCTTCACTTTATGTTATCTTGCCCAAGACAACAAAGCTTGAGACCCTGATCTACTCCCGACAGGAGAGATCAAACCAAAACACCAGATCAAATCAAATGATGATGAAGTACGTAAGGTGTATGGTAAACCCTAGATCTATGGATAAAGTCACAAGGTATATGATAAGTTGGATCAAGGGGTTTAAATAGTGTAGATTTGGTCCAACATGTTTATGTGAGTGACTTATGAAGTTTATAATGAGATCAAGGATCAGGGTACCAGTCAATTGTGAGAAAATCCACTGCCTTGGGAACCGTGTCCAATGCAGGGTAGTTAAGGTCCAAATTGGGGCTAACCAGTATCAAAAGTGAGCTTGATGAAGTGATATGACAATGTCAAGGGGTTAAAGCAACCAAAACAAAGGTCAAACCACAAGCTAACCCAACAATCCAGGAAAGTCGAATGGGCTTGGAGAAAGATCAGTGCCTTGGGAAATGGGCCAAATGAAGTCAGATGTCCACCAAATTACAGATTTGGAATGTTGAGGTATAGAGGTAGGTGGATCTAAAAGATTAGGGCAATCCAATGGCTGGATCTCAGTAGATCTGAGATTGAAGTATGCCACAAAGTGACCCAAGTGGGGCACAACCCTCAAAATGAGGAATGGGGCCGACAAGGCAGAAATCACTGAAGTGACACACTGGGGGTAGGTTATTGAATGTGTAGATTACAGATCAAGTGGAATCTCACCTACCCAGCTGCTAGATCCTTGCAAACTCACCTCTCCCAAGGAGTGCGACCTCCCTTGGAGAGGCTTCTTTGCCTTGGAAAGAGGGTCAAATGATGGCCAATCCTCACCAAACTACAGATCCGAATTGCCGTGGATACTGTAGAGGTGGGTTTTAAATATTATACCCAAAAGCCAAGTGGATCAAGCTAGATCTGAAAAATTGTAAAATGAGGGTTTTGAAATAGTAAGGGTTTGAAGCATTTAGACAAATGGATAGATCATGGAGAAAGAAATTACCTTGAGATCATACCTGAGTGTTGAAATGAGATGCCTTGTTGTTGAGGAAGACTCCCGCAGAGATCAAATGAGAAATTGTTGAATTTGCTTGCCGAAATGATGCCCTAGCCCACAAGTGCGACCTCCTCTTCTTGTCAACCAAGGAAAGCGATTTCAATCAGTTGAGCAACAATGGAGGAAATGCAAATGAAAAGCAATGATAACATGAAATAGAAGGTCCTGGGACAGTAATACTCCCTGTTACCAACGAAGAGATCCAAAGAAGAAGTAGGGAGGGTCCTCCCCTACCAATACGTCCTCCTCAAACCAACTCGGCCTCCACCTGTAGATGAAAAAACATGGTACAAAAGTATAGCAAGACAAAATCTCCAAGAACCCAGTGCAAAGGAAGAATCAACGAACGGACTCCAAAAGCATTCACCACAACACAACAGATAGATGCAATAGTATTTTTCTATTCCAATAATCCAGAGCCAAAAGTCCCCTTTACAATGAGAAGCTCTCTCCTTTAAATAGGAGGGAGAGAGTCCACAATCTAACCACTTTTGGAATGAGTGGCTAAGATTAAAAGATCAAAAGATCTAATCAATGGTTGAGATGAGCTCAACAATACAATACATGGATCAATAATAAAATATAACAATAAGTGGACAAAATCGCCCTAGGAGAGGGGATCCCACCAAATCATGATGACAAAATAGTAGATCTAGCTTATGGTGGGTCTAAGGGGCAATTTTAGACACCCTTGGTCAATCCCCATAGCACAGTATCAATAAAATAGTCATCAAAGTACCAAATCGTGCCTCTATGGACAAATCGTGAGCCTTAGGAGGCTCCAAAAATCATCAGAAAATGTCATAAGTGATGGATGTGGGTCTCGATGAAGCTGAAATTGCTGGAGAAGGTGTGGAAGACATCCCACTCATCATCACTGATCATCCCATCCCATAACATTGCCTCAGTAGCCCAAATCGAATTCCTTTGTAGCCATTTCTACCATTTCTGGACTGTCTCGGGAAGCGTGAAACTGCCCAAACTGCCTCCTGGAGTGCCTGCGCTGTTAAGGTGAGGGCACCAGTGTGTTTGGGAGGGGGGTAATATGGTAATAACAAGTGGCTGGACCACCCCCTCCATGCACAACACCCTAGGTGAACCAAGTGAATCCCATCACTGCACTGACAAGGTCTCCGATAGACCAAAACTGCACTAGGATAGCCTACTGAGGCTCAGTCATCACTGTAACTGCCCAGAACTGAAAACAGACTGTCTCAATGGACTCAAAAGGTCCAAATCCATCTAAGATGTGTACTCATACACCATATAAACCTCTGCATGGTCCAAAATAAATACTCATCATATCCGGCAGACCAAATAATAATAATTTGAACAAGTGCTGAAAAGTACAAATAATCATCATAGGCCTGAAACCACTGCATAAGCCCACCATGGTGACCTGTACCAGACTATATATCATCTATCCGTAACATCTGAGGTCTGCCACCTCATGTCCTGTGGTTGACTTTTGATCAAACTGAGGTTTGACCAAGTCAACATGACCAAAATATAACTCAAACTGTCATCAAGTTGCTGCAAGGTGTCCAAGGTTAAAACATGCTTTACAATCCATTTAATTAGCAATTATAACAAGAAGTAATCATTACTGGCGATCTAAATCCAAATATAATAAGTCATAATTATTATTCATTACTCAGACAAGACTTTCAAGGTCATACTCACTTCATAGTTGTGATCAATTTGCTAGTGAAGGGTGAAGGCTAAGAAAAACATGGCTAGGCTAGAGGGAATGACTTACTGACTTAACACTGTGACACTTTGGAAGTGGAAAAGGGAATACACACCATAGCATATAGTGGATAAGCAACAACACATGGAATGGCGTTGTCTCACAAATGGATAAGTTGTTCAAAGAGTGTTTATTCACCTTACACAGATGCGCACAATCCATAATACAAAAGAGGCCAGCAATATTTTTGATATAGCATTTAAGTTCCATTGCTTTTTGGGCCTAGAGTTTCCATAGCCTTTGATCTATGTGTGTTTACAAACACATTGCATAGATTTACATTTATTTAGGCTTCTTGCTGCAGGTGTGTTTTTAAGGCACTTGTTTACCTGAGCACTTCTAGGTGTGTCACAGACAACTTGTTTACCTAGGTATTTTACATTTCACAAAAGATATACATTTGATATTTCATAACCATTTTCATTTGGCTTGCCTTTCATTCATGTGTGTTTAGAAACACATTGCATGAATGGGCTTTTCATACAAGATATAACATTTCATTTCCATACTTTGCATTAATGGCAGCACTAAAAGTCAGGTTTAGCCAACAACATCTTTAGTGACTAGAGGGACTAAGCCAACTCACCATAGGTAAGTTTTGTCACCAACTCAGAGCCGAGACACAATAAACAGGGAAGCTCATCCAATATAGAGGCTACAGTGGGGAAAGGTCCTCCATGCCACTAGTCAAGTAGTAAGTCAAGGTAATGAATCAACTGGGTAAGTCATGGATGGATGAAGACAGTGAATAATGAAACCGATACTAGCAAGCCAAAGTATGGCGGGAATGATCACCTCTATTCTCCCTAGGGAGGGTCAAACTAATGAGTATAGGACAAGAACTTCTAAGTTTGAGTAGGGACAAATATGATATATATATATAGTACAACCAGGTCCACATATCTATATGATCGCCAGATCGTGATACTAAATGCTAAGACACGCTAAGAAAATGGAAATAAAAGCAATATAACCACAACACCATAATATACCTGCTGAGTCATATACCTGAATGCTCATCAATCTGAATCATCATCTGTCCTCTGAAACTGCTGCTGTAACTCTGGGCACTACTGACTGCTCTGTACAAATGGCTAGATGGCTACATTAGTCATCTCTCTGAGTGTCCTGAAGCTTAGTCATGGCATGGGGAATAAAACTGCTGTCCAAAATCTGATAGTGATCCATAATAGATGCTCATCTCAGCATCTCAATGCAAGGGAACTGGTTGAATAGTGTACTGGAATCAGAAAAATAGTGTATGGTAGCCTGGCTACTATATATGTGATAACATGACCCTTTGTTCCTTAATGTATCCTGCAATCTTGAGCATTTGAGGTGCTGACACTACTTCCAATGCATGAATTGATATTTCATACCTATCTAGATCTATGTTGTGCAAAATTTCTACATCTTTTCCTTGCTCTTTTTGGTTCACAAGTTCTTCCTCACCCATTTGTGTGGATGCCTCTATTTCCTCATCATTATTTTCCAATTAAAAAATTTTGTTTCTTGACATTTATGCCCTTTGGACGATTTGTTATTACAACCAAAACATAATTATTTTGCTCTTCTTTCATTCGTTTCCCTCTGTGATATTCTAGTGGGTTGAGGCATGGTTGCCTTATGATAAGCAATTCTATCTCTACCCCCTTCATATGTTCCATTGATAGACTTGTGTGTAGCCCTATTCTTGGCTTGAATATGATGAGTGAATTGTATAGCGTTTGTAATATTTTTGGTATGTTTTAAGCAAAGCTTATGTTTAATGTCTTATTTTAATCCACCCATGCAAGGTTCCAATAGATGTTGGTCACTTATATTATTCACCTTGGTGGCCAATACCTATAATTCCAAGTTATAATCTTTTACATCCACCCATGCAAGGTTCCAATAGATGTTGGTCACTTATATTATTCACCTTGGTGGCCAATACCTATAATTCCAAGTTATAATCTTTTACATCTCCCAAGTGCTTGATTCTTGTCAATTGACTAAAGTAGTCTTGTTTCCAAACTTTACCTTATTTTGCTTGTAGGTCTCTTGTAAATAAACCCCAGGTATAATGAAAAGAAGTAGGCTCCTGTTTAACTATCCATTGATACCATTGATACTACTTTGTCTCGAAATACAAAGTCATTAAAGAAATCCTTTTCTTATCATCCCTAATATTATGCAATTCATAGTATTGCTCTATTTGGTTCACCCATGTAAAGACGTACGTTCCATCAAACTCTCTTGATTCAACCTTGGGTATCCTTAGCTAGATTTGTCAATAATAATAATAAAATGTCAATACCATAGGTCTCCTCCAGTACAAGCATAAAAACCCATGGGGAATGCTGAAACCAAGCGCCAAAAACCATGGGTTGTTTCCCCAATCCAAGCATTGGTCAAATCTTCACTTAATGATGAAGTCGCTAGTCCACATGATTTGAGCCAAGGAAGTCGATCCATGTAGTAGAAGAGCAAATGAGTGGCTAGGATCTAATATTGAGATGAGATTAGTTTTAGTACATCTCATCGTGCTTTCACATGTGTGCCCAATGAGCCACATCATCGGAATTCCTCAACATGTGTGTCACCAAGCCACCTAGGCAAAATCGACTTAGGGAAAATTGAGTAGTTTCCCTCAAATAATCCATAAAGTGCATCCTTAACTGAGAAATAGAAGAAAAAGTGCACTTTTTACATCTCAATGATCAATTAGACACAAACTTAGGATTTTTTAAATTAAACCTTAGGTGTGCCAAGCATTAATCTATCATGTGCTGAAATAAGCTTGTATAAATCCCTTGTGCCTGGAAAACCCTCCAGATGGACAACGCTTTGCAAGATGATGGTTGTTCTGGATAGAATGGCTAAATGGGTGCCCATAAATGCCAAAGAGTTGTCAAGATAGTGGCTAGATTGTTCTCATGCATGATCATGAAGTTTTAAGGCTTCCCACTAACATTGAAGAGACGACCCCTATAGATTTGACCAATCTGAAAGAATGCCTTAACATGCAAGTATGGGAGGCTGAAGAAGAGCCAAATAGGTGCCCAAATCTATCCCAAGATCTGGAAGACACTCAGTATATCAATCCCATGTACGTCCATGAAAATCAACATATAGTCTTTAGGGAAAGGCCCACCACCTTTCTGGAACAGATTGATCTAAGGCAACATCGACCAATCTGATGCCATATACCTAGATAAGTGGCCAAATGGGTATCCAAATATTCCTTCAAAATAATTGGATGCCAAAGTACAACTCAAGATATGCAATAAGTCCCCCATGGCCACTATAGACACTAATACATTGGCACTGAAATACCTGTAACTTTGAAGAAGATTTGATGAAACCTTTGTAGCACTGAACTATAATCATAAGTGTCTCTGGTGGACCAACAACAAAGAATGTCCACATAGACAAGTACATAATGGAAGCAAGTGATCATCAAAGTGAGTCATCATATAGCTAGTCATGTTATACATGTTAATATACCTAGACCACAAGTATCTTCAAACAGGTTTCTGATTAACAAGACTTGCAAACTAACTAGTACCATGATAATAGCTAAGTAATTGCAAGGACAATTTTCTTCTAAGGGGTGGACTAAGTGGAATAGACCAAGTTTGGACAAGTGAGGTTTTGGTCAAAGGTGACTTCCTCTAAAATCTTGAATACATTTTAAAGGTTTTAGAGGAATCCATTCATGAACTTAAGGAAGAAGATGTGGTCCAAGTCGTAACTGATAGTGCCTCAAATTGTGTGGGCGCTGGAAAGATGATAATGGAGAAGTTCCAAAAAATATATTGTACACCTTGTCCTACTCATTGCCTTGACTTATTGTTGCATGGTTTGGGAAACTTTCCATGGATTAATGATGCAGTTCGGAAAGGAAAACAAATTTCTCACTTCATATTTAACCATCACCTCACATTGAGCTTGTACAGGAAGCAAGCAACTAAAGAGCTACTAAGGCCCTGTGATACCAAATTCGACACATATTATATGACTCTTAAACAAGTGGTTGAGGAAAAGGAAAGTATAAGAGGTGTTATTTGCGATAGTGAGTTGGAAAACTCTCGCCTTTCAAAAGATGCTAAAGGGAAGGAGATGGAAGAAATCATTTTAACCAATGCCTTTTGGGAAAGTGCAGCAAATGTTTTAAAAGTATGTGAGCCAATCGTTGATATGCTTCGCATGGTTGATAGCGACACCCCTTGTGTGGGTTTTGTTTATGGGGGGCATGGATTGTTGTAAAGAAGCTATTGCAAAATCCTTCAACAACATGGAAATATGGGAGGTAATAGATGGAAGGTGTTGCATAGCCCTTTGCATGCAATAACTTGTTACTTGGACCTGTTGCTGCCTAATACACGCCTAGGGGGAACGCGGCGGGAATCCTTCAAGCCGCTCAGTGTGTCCTTGGGGGCAAGTGAGAGTCAAGTGCTATCACTTGATTACTCGACTCCTCCGTCTAGGCTACTCCTAGCGAAGCCAAGGGGGGTGGTCCCTATAAAAATGAATCTATGGCTTTTAAACTATGAAAGATAAAAAGCACATCTAGGAGTTAATGATGAAAATGGAAAATATTGAAACAAAGAAACAATTTGCAATCAAGTTTAAGTACAACAACACATGAGATTAAAACCATTCATGACATTTCGTAGATTTAACTTAACCATGATAGCGTATAATGACCAATGCCGAGATTGTAAGTATGATGCTGCTGTGTTGTGTCGTGAAAGTATTGCAAAGTCTCGTTGTTGGTTTTAGATTTATTAATGAGTATTAAAGGAGTGGGTGAATTCTTTGTTTGGCCCAATGCCAGCTCGCTCCTTCGAGCTAGGGGTTGTGACATCTATACCAAGTGTCCAACCAGGCGAGGATGAACCTTCTTACGGCAGCTTGTTGACTCTATAGTTAGCCTCACTCGACCTCCTGAGTTCTTAGGATTGGGTTTTTGTAGGATTTCCCTATTACACCAGTCACTCTACGTCCTTTTTTGATTGGCCAACTGTTCAGTCTATGCTGCAACGGTCAAGAGCATACTTCGGATTTCGAGTCTTAGTAAATTTTATTAAACTTGAATGTGAGTTGCTTAACTAACATACAACCCAAGAGTCTCTTTTCCATACACCAAAGGTGCAGTATTTCAGGAAAGCAAGGGCACAAATTTTATTAAAAAAAGGTAAAATTGTGGAAACTTGACAAAAGCAAACAAAAGTAAATCTAATCTAAGAAGCCCTTTAGGGACGGATTGTGTGCTCGTAATGTTGTTTAATTACTAATTGCATAATAAAACTAAGCTAAAACAAAAAAATTACAAAAATGCAAAAAAAACACAAAAAACTCAGATCCCCTTGGGGTATGGGGGCAGGCACTGAAATAGCCTTCTTGCTCTTTTTATTTTTTGTTACAACATGCCCAATAAAAGAAGTGCTACTGGTCCTTTATGATTTAGGCACCAGATAGTTTACAAATGCTGGAAAGAATTGAGAGAAAGGTAAAAACTGGTTCTTCAGATGGTCATGAAAGGTTCCAAATATCAGATTTTGACCAATAAGTCCTTCAAACCTGCTAAAAATTTGGAAAAACCAGCGAGTTTATTTTGATCAAATACAGTCCCAAACACTTTAGGAGTCTTGGGAAAAAAGCCTAAAAATGCTCAATAATATCTAAGTAAAAAGCACGAATAAAAGATACAAAAATGAACTAGTAAGACAAGCTAGAAAGCTTGTCTTGCTAGGTTATTTGGCTGCCCTCTTTCGAGATAGCAAAACAATTCTCATAAGCACTAATATGCTAGATCTATCTTTTAATTGCTTTGAAATAATACTTTTCTTCCCTAAGCTAATTAGATCTTCAAATTTATAATGCAAGTGAGGAAGAGACTAATTACTAATGCTAGAAATGAGATTTAAACTTTTATGACATGCTAACATTAGTAAAAATAAATCTAGATCTATTTCTTTTAGATTTTCAAATGGAGATCTAGACAACTATGAAACTAGTAACCAAGAAAGATTTGAAAGAGATTGAACTAAAGGTGAGAAAACCCAATTTTGAGCGAGAAAGAGTTGAGCGAGTGGAGCCTGCATGAAAGTGGGAACAAGAGGGACTAAGCTTTCTTTGAAGTGGCTCAAGAAATGGCAAAGCTAACAAAAATCTTGCACAAGGGGATTAAATGGCACCGATATGAATCACATAAAAGACAATAAACATAAGCATTCAAACAATATATGCATAATATTCAAAGCGTTTTCATATGATTGATAATGCGAAACAAACATTAAATTTGACTTCTTACCCTACTGAAATAATAGATTTCCTTCCAAGGTCAGTGCAATCCCAACAATAAACAAAGTTTTTTATGCAAAAATACAGATTACCTCCATTGGTTTTGAAACATCAAGCATCCACACATCACATGAACTCACAATGTAGCCTCCAAAGCCTTCTCTTTATTAACTCAAGAACCCAGAAGAATATTACAAAACAGAGGAGCAGAGGTTCCACCTGCAGATGAAGGGTGAGGGCGAACTTGCTCTCGTAAATAGGAAAATGCATGCAAACAAGGGCGCAAGCTCCAAGGGAGGGCGCATGCCTTGATTGAGAGTTGGTCTAGAGATGAAGGGAGTTGATTGCTAGTTCAACTAGCCATTGATCCCAAGAGGATTGCGCCACCTCTCATGAGGTAGGCGCATCCCCTCCTAGGGATTTCCACCCATTGCTAGATGGCTGCCACATGAGATTGACACCCAAGTATGGAGGAAGGTGCATCCCTTAAGAGGATGTTATCTAGATCTTCCGTGATGTGATTGGAAATGTCTATTTTGGAGCTCAATTGACTTGTACTTAACTGCTCAGTCACTTTAGTTGAAGCTCAGATCAACTCCGTACACTTTCCACTGATTTTGGAATTTGTCTTTTCCTTTATTTTGTCTTAATTCGACATTTATTTTGTCTTTTTTGGCTTTTTCGAGTAAATATCATTTTTTGAGATAAATACTTACTTGAAACTTAGGAAAAGTGGGTTTATGGGTTAAATGGGTGCTCTGGCTTAGAAAACGAGCATCCCATTGCCAAATTTTGCCCACAAACCACTTAATTATTACATTTTGAATTTTCCTAATTACACCATTAAAAAATGGCCTAATTTATGGGAAAATTTAACTTTTCCAAAACATTAAAAAAACACCTAGTGACCTAACACATGTCCATATGACTTTATTATAGTGTCTAGCATGTTTATATACATTGACACATGAACTTTAATAACCCCCCAAGGCCTGACCACCAACTTGAGCATTCCAGCTTTGGAGGTGTAGGAGAAAAACTCAAAAATTACACTTGGCTAAAACGCAAAGCATAATTAACAAGGGAAAAAATTCCTCGGAATACCTAGATTAGTTGCCAAGTCTTAGGGAGCCAAGTTCTTTACAAGACCACCATGCTAGCCCACTTTATTACGAATCCCGTGGGGCATGAACATGCAATAAAAAATTAAAAAGGGGCCCTGAAAAGGCCTGATTTGAACTTTTGAACATTGAAATGCACAAGTACTTGTGCAAACTTTGGCGGCTCTCTAGAAGTCCAACTGTGTGCAACTCAGTTAGTAACAGGACCCAAGATTGTTTGGGATAGAAAGAAATAATGATGCAGAAGTCATGAATGGCCTTTATGACGCCATTGAGTGGTTGACTCCAGATATGGAAGAATCCAGGCTGCTTAGAGAGCAGCTTCGGGCATACAGGTTAGAAGAGGGTTTATTTGGAAGAACCTCCACCAAAAATGATAGAGCCAATATTCCTCCAGGGACATGGTGGCAGTTTTATGGAGCAGAGTCACGTGAATTGCAACATTTTGTAATTCATGTTTTGAGCCAAGGATCAAGTGCATTTGCTTGTGAAAGGAATTGGAGTAGCTTTAACCATATTCAGTTCAAGAAAAGAAACAGGTTGTTGTCTACAAGGTTGGAAGATCTTGTTTATGTGCGCAGTAATTTGAAATTGGCCATAAGCAGTGTGGCCAAAGATTCATCTAGTTCCTCTCACCCATGGATTGGGCATACTCTGAGTGCAGAAGAATATGATCTTGGCATTGATGGTGACACTAATGATCAACCTAGTGATGATAGAGTTCCACATACTGATGATGGATTTGATGACCACAGTTCTAGTGCCTTTACTACCCCATGTGATATTGTCTATTGATGATTTAGAGCTTTATGATGTTACCAGTAGGCCACAAGAATAGATATTTTGATTATGTTTTAGATTTTGTGAAACAATTCAAGGGATTATCACTATTTGACATTATGGACATCCATTTATATTTTGAAATTTAAAGAATATGTTCTACTTCATTTTGCATTTTGAAAAATAGGTTCTACTTCTTTTTGCAATTTGTAGTTGCACTATAAATCTGTATGTTTAAATATTATTAAAGCATTGATGATTGGAATTTGTCATAATTAAGCATAATTTATGGTTTGTTATTAGTGGACTACATGCACAGTATATTCACTTTCATCAAGTCTCTTTGTATAACTCTCCAGTAATCTTTATAACTCAGAATTGGTCGTATTTAAGGTGATGTATAGAGGTTAACCCAACATTGGAAAAACACCAAAATATGGATAAAATTCCCATTGAAATTATACAGAAAATTCTGTGTCATTTTGGTTGTCTTTGATGTTGAAAGAGCTTCACTAACATGCAGAAAATGGAGATGTTTCAAAGAATAGCCTGCATACTTTTTCAGTTGATTCTGCTGATGGCTCTGTTTAAAGATAACTGAGTACTAGCAGGCTTGAGATGTTTGTCACAGAAACAGTTTTTCAAACAAAAGGATTTTAAAATCTTTCAATTTGCACGGTGCTGCATATGTGCATTGTTTATTGATGATGATGCTTGCTGATTTTTGCTTATTGATCATGTATATAGTATATTGATGGTGAGTTTTTGTTATTTATGTTATAAATTATAATCATTTCAAAGTTTATATATATATAGTCAAACGTATTGTCCAACCTCATCAAAAAATTCGAACCCGAACCGAACCTAATCCTTGCCAAACCCGAACCGAACCTAATCCTTGCCGAACCCGAACAGTGTGACTTAGACTGAGAGGAGCGCACCATTGAGACAGTAAGGGCGCACTTCTCCAGACAGAGGTGCACTTGTGAGAAGAGGGCGCACTTCTCCAGACAGAGGCGCACTTCTTGAAGCCAGGAGAGCTAAGAGAAGTAGAGGGTCTTCCTTCAGAGATTGAGGAGGGATTATTGAGATCTCTTCTTCATTAGTTGAGCAGAGCAGAGAAGAGGGGCACAGAGGGAGCTCTTCTTCAGAGAGGTAGAGGCAGTTACTTCTTCCAGAGGTTGGCAAAGGCAGTTATCAGAGATTTAGACAGGGTACAGTAGAGGGCACATTCCTCAGAACAGTAGTTGCAGCTGCATGCAGATCTACGTCTTGCCCCACCAGGTTTCACTACTTGTATAAATTTCTGATTGTATAACTCTCTATATTTTACTCTGGCTCGAGATTGAAGAAAGCCCATAGTTGCTGGTTTTCCCCATTGGGGTTTCCAGGGCATATCATTGTGTTTATGTGTGATTGATTTCCAGTTCCGCTGTGCATTTAGAGACGAGTTAATTGGGTTTATTGTATTGCTGCTAATAGATTAGATCTGAGATTTTTTGTGTATGTATCTGGGAATCTATTGAAAGTAGTATATCAGAGTTAAGCTCAGCTCATGTGATAAGAGTGTAAAATTAACAATTATTCCTTTGCCTTGCTTTTAGTTCCAAATTTTTTTCCTTGCTGTGATATGTGTGTATGGCGATGCCTAAATACATGTTGAATATCAAGTTGCAGATCTGAATCAGTGACTGTGACTGATGACTGTGTATTAGTCACCAGATCAATACAACCTACAGTCTTTTTGCTGTCAATAACAAATGTCAACAGATCAGCCTTTTGAGCAGCAGTGAAATCATGGGCAGATTTGGCAATTTGTACACTTTTAGGCCTCAGGGAGGTATCTTCAAAAACATTTCCAGCTTTCTTCCTTGCATCATAAGGCTGTGTATTTTGATTCTTCTCTTCTTCAGAAGTGCACAAATCAGTATATAGCTCAAATGAGACCTTTGAATTTTGTTGGCACAGAGTTTGTGTATCCAAAATTTCATTTCTAGCTACCCCCCTCACCTACATGATTCTCATGCTCATTATTGCATATTTTGCTATAACCAACCTCATTTACAATGGCATCATAATGCATTAAAAAATAGGATAACCAATTCGTTCTTCATAATCATCATAAATAGGATAACCGTCAAGCCATATGAGAAAAGGACCTTTGCATGATCTAGAAAGAATAAATTCATCTAATGTCTGAAAAATCATTTCCTTTTCAAGACTGACTACATATGATGACTGTTTCTCATCATTTGGTTGACAGACTTCATTATCAGTGTTTAAGGCAGCATGCTTTTTATCATTTCATTTGTTTCTACATTAAGCTTAGATGAATAAGGGAAAAAATGGCATACATCACTTAAAGCATGCCACATCACTATCAAATAGTCAATAACCACTAGCACATCCATCACCAAGCAAATGCATCATGAACCATACACAAAAATAGCCTTTGGAAGGCTATTATCCCCATAATAATGTGTGCATGATTGGAACATTCCACTCAAGTAGCTAATCACCATGATGGATAAGCCAATAATGAAGATAGTGCACACCATCTGACCAATGTATACCGATAATAAACCACAGAAACAATCCCCCCATATTGATGTGCACAAGCGGGCAACAATAATAGGCAATAAAGTGTGCAAAAGAACAACTCTTTTCAAGACACCTCAGCACCCACCATGGTGGTCGACGGTGTCACAAGGGAAGTGTCAAGGGAGTGTGTGCGGAAACCAGTGTTATAAAAATCGGCACCAAACCGGCAAAACCGATCGGTCCAACCGGTTCCAAGGGTTTTCCGGTCCGACCGTTTGATTCAATCCATTTTGACCGGTTATGTACGGAACCGACCGGTTTCCACCAAGAACCGCCTGGTTCCATACGGAACCGGCCAGTTTTCTCAAACCGGTCGGGTTCCGTATGGAACCGGCCGGTTTCCACCAAGAACCACCCGGTTCCATACGGAACTGGCAAGTTTTCTCAAACCGGTCGGGTTCCGTATGGAACCGGTCAGTTCCATACCAAGTCTTTCTAGGGCAAAAAACCCACCTTTTGAAAAAAAAAATTAAAAAACCAAAAAATCTGGGCACATCGGCCACATATGCTAACCAAATTACCGTACAATCACTATATATTGACGCAGGGACCCTCAATTGCAATCACGATTCACAATCATCTTTGGATTTTTCTAGGTTGAGCATACGAATTACGGAGTCAGGGCAGCAGGGCGTTCGGGAGTCTGAAATCGAATCTCAATTGTGGACCATGGCACAAAAGAATTTTGGTTTTATACACTCTTACTTGCTATGTACATGAGAAACTTTGCTGATTTGTGTATAATGGTTTGAATTCACATGGATGCACATGACTATATATTTGTTTTTTGAAAATATGAATATTTATGTATTTTTGCTCAACCGGTTTTTTGATCCGGTTTTTTTACCGATTTTTGTCTTGTTCCGGTCCAAGTCCGGGTCTTGGGGCCGGCCGGTTTGACCACCGGTCCGGTTCTGATAACATTGGCGGAAACCATAATGCCCCTCAATAAACCATGAAGATCCATCAAATAATCCTGCATCTATCTGTCCAGTGTAAAAAAAAATGCCAACTCACAGTCACTGATATTTGTTTATCTGATAACAAGATATCGCAAGAAGTCACGACACTCCATGCGCAGCCTGCCAAGGCAGGGTCTTCAAACTGGGACAAAAATCCTCATGATAAATGAGTAACAATTTCATTTCATTCTATCTATCCCAGCAAGTTTCAACAGTTAAATCTGTTCCATCTATGGGTTATGATTTGTGTTGTATGAGAATAAAAAGGAGGAGATGAATCTCAATATGAAGATTAATCTTGTTCATACCTATAGTGGTTTGTAGAACTGACAATCAAGTTTATCACATTGCAAATTAAATTTTGCAGTAGCCCAGTACATATGTTACAAGTTACAACCACCGGACCCTTTAGGAACCACAAGACCTCCAAGCTATGATGGCAAATGACTGATGGTGAGTGTGACCAATAAAACTACATGGCATGGTAGAAATATGGGACTAAGTTCCTTCTTTCAAGACATAAACGTGTGGAATTACAATCTGAGACTTCCTTATGCAGTTATCTTTTAAAGTGGATACCATCAGAAAGGGATTGAACTTTTATAGATTGAAGTGATTCTACAAATCCTTTTCTTGGAAATCTTGTCATTTAAATTTATAATTATGTCAACATTTTTCAAGTCTTAACTTTAAGTCAATCTTCAGGGTCGATGGGATGTGGAAAAGGTGTCTGATGGCGGAATTAGTGAGTGTGTATTGCGGATCTATGTTAATGTGGCATTTTCAAGGAAAACATTTTGGAAAGGTAATAATCTTCCTGACCACTTTTTTAAGAGCTCAAGTTTTGAAACACCTATAAGGACTTATTATCCTTTCCTACATCAATTTTGGTCGAATGAATCTTTGAAGCCAGCCTTTTATCAGGTGTATAAGCAAGAAAATGGTGAATTAATCTCCTTCTGTCATGTTACAGTTTACAGTAGCAATCTTAGATCTGAAGTTGGTATACTGTTTTTCAAATTGTTGTAATGCATGTTTTCAAGCTCACTGTCGATTATTCCTTGGGTCACGCTTACTATTACATTGTTCCGGAAGAGGTAAAGTTAATTCTGGAGGTAGTTATTGACTGATTTCATGTGTCCACATAGGAAAAATAGAGCAAGGTACATTTGAAGAATGCAAGGAAGCTTATACCGCTTGGATTCATGATGTACGTTCCTTAGTAGATTTATTATATATGCATTGCTTATGCCTCTAATTCAAGTAACTTGACTAAAACCCACTATAATAACTTGCTCAGAATGTCCTGATTCATGGCAGGCTCATGCTTTACTGAAACAAATGGACAATCATAACATCGAAGCAATAGATGGTGTGCCTTCTTTTACAACTGTACCAGAGAATGGACTCAAACCTCAAAGACTTGAGATTTCTGAACATGGTATGACTTGTTCTACTGGAAAGAAGTAGCTTATCTTGTTTGCAGTAAAATGATACATGCTACACCTTTATCATTACAGTTACCAACTGATTTTATTTGAATGAAGGGGAAGAAACAATAACTATTCAAGAACAAGCACAGGCTGATTGTGTCATTACAGAAGCAGATAATAGAGGACAAGACTCCACTGGCAAACAACTTCTCGCAAGCAATTCTGAAAGCGAGTTGCCACAGGAGTCAAGTAGTATATCTGAAGATGTGAAATCACAAAGTACTGCAGAAACACTGTTGAAAAAACCATCAGGAAAAGACTCCAGTTCATCTCCTCTACTACCGCATGTGTATTCTAGTCTTTCTTTACAGTGGAAACCTGCGAGCCAGCTCAGTTTAATTTTGGCTTTACTTCTTGCAGTCATCCTTATAGTTAGTCAGGTACCAACACACCGAGCTAATGTTGTTATGTGTCAATTCCATTTCCCCAGTACCTTAATTCATGGAATATATTGAAAGTGGCACTGATTTAAATGGAACATATGATGTGTTTTGGTGTTCTAATTCCACAATTGCTTCTTGTGTGCATTTGCATTTTTTGCACTCAAATTTGTTGTTTTGATTTCCTCATTAACTAGAACTGGAAGAGAACTGATTAATGCAGGTATTTAATTTTTCTTTTGCAGCAAAAAATTCTCAGAGACTTGGGAAAGTGAACAATCCTTTCTACATGGGTTAATGAGGACCTCTAAATAAGTGTTTGAAGTTATAGTGTAAATTTTCCTTTAAAATCCAACTAGGGTAAAATGCATGCACAAATTAATTGCAACCAAATAACCACACATGGATTTCTTCACTTCATAAACAATTGCAGCGGAATTAAAAACTCTGAGAGATATACCAATCAATCACACCAATAGAAATAACACAATATCTTTCGGGTATAAACCCCCGAAAAAACCAAGATGGGAAAACCGGTGCAGCAGTAGGAGAAGTATTTTATTCAGAAAATATGGAGCTCTTTTTACAAATCAGAAAATCAATTTCCAGCCAACAATGGCGAAACTGAAACACACAGAAATGCTGAAAAAAAAACCTGACTGAGTGGCACGGATCCCAAGGCAGTTTGCTGCTGCAGTTGTATGGCCTGTACGGCCTGCTGTACGGATCCGTATGGACTGCCTGCTGGGTGGGTGCCTCTGCCCTGTCACTGCTTCTCTCTCTTCCTTCCGTGTTGCCCTTCTTTGCTTTGCTACTCCGTTTTCTTCTCCAAAAACTTCTCTCTCACGAATCTGCTCTCTCAATCTCTGTCGGAATGAATGTGTATCCTCTCCACCAATTGACTTACCTTTTATAATTATTGGCTAAGCGAAAAACCTAATCTCACTATGAGTCTACGGATGTGATTCTCTGGTGAGATCAATGTCTAAGATTAAATCAGCCATTATCTTTATTATTTTTCACTTTAATATTTTTAAATAAAAAAAATATTCCAATAATAAATAAAATCAATTTTAATCAATTTTCACAAATTAATTAATTTCAATTGGTTTCCAAACTTGTATCTTCCGCATGCAAGGACACATGCATGCAGAAGACCTTCCCCAATTGTCATAATCTAACACTCCTTCTCAACAAGGAAGGGATTCGGTAACAACCCCAACTTGTCTCTGAACTTTACAAACTTGAGTTTGCAAAGTGCCTTGGTGAATATGTCTGCCACCTGCTCATCTGTCTGAATGTACGCCAACCGAATGGTTCCTCTCTGAACACAATCTCTGGGGAAGTGATACCAGATGTCAATGTGCTTGCTCCTGTCATGGAACATTGGATTCTCAGAAAGGTTGATACCACTCTGATTATCACAGTGAACTATGGTAGTCTCTGTCTCACTCTCGAACAATCCTGAGAGCAACTTCCTCAGCCACATCCCCTCACATGCAGCCATGTACTCAGCCTCAGCTGAGCTCAATGCAACTGACTTCTGCTTCCTGCTGAACCAAGAGACAACTCCTGACCCAATGCTGAAGCAACAACTTGAAGTGCTCTTCCGATCCTCTACACATCCTGCCCAGTCAGCATCTGTAAACCCTGCCAACTGAATACTCCCACTGCGCTCATAAACCAGTCCATACTACACTGTACCTCTGATGTAGGGAAGTATATGCTTCGCAGCTGTCCAATGTACTCTTCGAGGGTTCACCATGAACTGACTCAAAGAGTTGACTGCAAAGCTGATATCTGGTCGAGTGTTGACCAGATACATAAGCGACCTGATAAGCTGCCTTTACAGAGTAGGATCAAACTCCTCTGATCCTGATGCATCAATCTTCCTCCAGTTGGAAACTAGAGGTATAGCCATAGACTTGCAGTCCTCCATCCTAAATCTCTTCAAGATCTCAACTGCATACTTCCCTTGTCCAATGAAGAAGCATCCATCTCTCTGCCAAACCTCCAAACCCAAAAAGTAATGCATCAACCCAAGGTCTTTCATCTCAAACTCTACTGCAAGATTGGACTTGCAATCCCTGATCAGCTCCTCATCTTCTGTAAGAAAGAGATCATCCACATATAGAACCAGTATGAGAGGTACCTCACCTACCAAGAAGTATAGGTTATGGTCTGCCTCACTCCGCTGCAATCCCATCTCTCGTAGATAGCTGTCAATCCTTGAGCCCATAAAGAGCTCTGTGCAACCTGCAAACATGCGACTCTCTATTCTCTGTCTCGAACCCCTCTGGCTGCTCGATATAAACCTCTTCCTCAATCACTCCATTGAGGAAAGTTGTTGTTATCACACAAACTCTAGCTGCTTGGTGAATGTATCCCAATAGGGACGGTAGAGGAGCATAACTAGGCCGGTGTAACCAACAATGGCCAAGTCCTCTGTCCAAGGGACAGAAGTCACACTGGACAAGGCTGCAGTCACTTTAGACAAGGCACTTGGCCTAGTCAAGGGGGAGACCCTCTCAACCAGTGAAGGTTGAGACTCAACAATCAGACACCCTAGATCCACAAAGGATGATCAAAGCAATAGACAAAATGGATGACTGAAGGTGAGATTTCTTCCAGCCTTAGTGAAATCGAGATTCTGGATGAAAAGATGTACTAAGTGATACAAATTCAGATCTGATTGCACATGTAAAAGATGAATGAAATGAAGAATTAGAAGGCTGGAAATTAAATCAGCAAACAGAAAATTGCTAGAAGAGTGGTTAAGGACCCTGCTAATGGGGGAATGAAGCTCGTGATGATTTATCAATACATAGCAGAGATAAGCAATCAAATTAAACACACATTCCAGCGATTATAACTTGATTAATAGCTGATTTAAGAGACAAAAAACGGACCAGCAAGCGAATAAAATTAACAGCCCTAAGGGGATGGGTTAAATAGTAGAAAAATGGACCTAGGGCAGTAAAAAAAAGATGTTTTTAAGCACTTTCAGCTGCTGATACCTAGATCTTCAAAGTAAAATGATGTTACAGACCAGATTAAAGAGTACCCATAACCCCAAAATTGACCCAAAAAACCAGATTGACAGTTTTGCCCAGGTAGGGCGAAATTGGTGAAGGACTAGTGCCTAGTTCTAAGGGCATATGGATTCAGAATGCTATGAAATTTCAGATATGGCTATTTGATTAGATTTCATTAGCGGGTTTTAAAGAACTAAGGATTCTAACGGTTGAAAACTGAGATATTAATTTTAGGGTTTTTATTTAAGATTTGCAGCCAAGCATTTACAAATGAAACTGAAATGGGAGAGACAAGCAAGGATTTTACCCGGATAATGAAGGTGAGGCGTTGTGGAGCTGAAGACAAATCCTGGATTCCAAGTGCCAAGCGACTGTGCGTTTTCCCTTAGCGTTTTGATGCTACCAGTTGACCAATGCGCCCTTGTACCGGCCAAAGAGAGAACCAAGTCAAAACTATGACAAATAAACAAGGAAATCAACAAATAAAAGACCAATAATGAAAGAAATCGAGGTACAAATAGTAAATTTCACTTCCCTTGTTGAAATCCTGAAGAGAGAAGCAACTAGAAGCTGCTAACTCAAGAGCTGCGCCCTCCCCAAGTGGTCGAGTCACCTGCAATTCGTTTTTGGCCAAAGAATGATGGAGAAAACACAAAATAACTTGGAAATACACCAGCAATATGTTAACAATCAGCACCATAAGCATTCACCACCATATCACAAGCAAAATGTGGAAGAATTGTCTCTCTATTGCTCAATCTCAAGTCTGAAAAATGCCAAGAAGAAGTACAATGGAGGTGAGTCCATTCTCTTATAGAGATGGCTCACTCTCAACTAGGTTTCCCCCCAAAATGGAGGGTTGAGATCATCTCCCCATCCACAAAATCGAATGGTGGAGATTGATCCCAAGAGGGGGGCGCGAATTGCCCCAAGGAGAGCGCACTATGGAGAGAGAGGGGCCCATTGTGGGGGCCATACATCAAACAAAGGGGTTGGGGGGTGTCTATATGGGGTTTTATCCCCCCAACCACATACAACAAGGGTCCCACCATCAAAACCATGCAAATCGAATTCCCCCATTAAGGAGAAAAACGCCCCCATGGGAAAACTCGTCCTCTAGTGAGAGCTGGGCAAATGAGGGCCCCACCACCATCAAATATAATGTCAAAACCTACCAAAATTACCTTAGTAATTACCTTTACCATTGCCAACCTTTAATTTTTCCATTTCTCTATAGTTGCCTTAGTCAAATTCTGAATTCCATGTATTTTCTGCTGGTTTATATGGCTGAAGATGAAAATTGGGCTTTTGACCCCGATCCATCACTTTGGCAATATTTGCCCCAAATCCATGAATTTTAATTAAAACAAGTCAAAGTTGACCAATAATAATTAAAAATCTCTCAACTGGGTCAATGTTTTGCAATTCCGTCAGTTGCATGCTCATATGGAACCCCTGTAGATAATAAATGATCGAAATCGAAATTCCGATCACAACATTTTTTTGGGCCCATTTTTGGCCTAGTCAACCCAGTTTGACTAAGTCAAATTTGGTCAACTATAGTGCTAGCTGAAACCTGTATGCAAGCATGAAGTGACAAGGCTCAATTAAACAAGTTAGTACATTACTAAGCAATAAATGATAACATGGTGATAAAAAAATTCATTAAATCTCGAAATAGTACAAGGCCCTGGTGAAGTGGGCCCACCACCTCCAAAAGACTAGGATGCTATACACCTCCATAGAATTGACCACCTTGCTGACTCTAGGTGATTTGGACAACAAGGTAAAAGATATGGGAGGACAAGGATAAAGATCATGTGACCATTAGACATCTCGGGAAAGCGGGTCCACTGAGGTAAGTATGCCATGACAAAACACGGGGAAGGGCGGTGCCTCACAAATGGGTATAATGCAGGGAAACCACCACTAGTCATCTAACAAGTATCCCACAACTCACATCTGTATCCGAAGACTCCGTGAGGTTCTTTTCTAGAGCCGCCAAACTGGGTGTCCGGCAAACCGTAACTTGAGACTCTAGGGGGCAATCTTGAGCTTGTCCCTTGCTCCTTCTCACCTCCATGTCCCGCAGGACTAGGTGAGGAATAACCACTACAAATGCTGACATGTATAGCTGACCAGAATCCATGTGTGTTCATAAACACATTGCATGGATTTTACAATGAGTTTCATACTTAGCCCTTTTTTGGCTAGATTTTACATTTATAACATAGAGGCCTTTTTAGCCTGATTTACATTTCATTTCTTCAAGTCTTCATTTCTTCATTTCTTCATGGCCCTCTTGGGCTACATACATATCTAAAAAGATATAAACATGGCGCTCATCCTGCAAAGGTAATGGGGGTGGGTAATACAAGCTTTGACGACAAGTGGGGAGCACCCGGTGAGGCTACACAATCCTAACTGCATTGCAACATCGGGGGCAACTGACAGGAGCAAATCCCAGGTCTAACCGTGTATCTCACACACTAAAGAGCCGAGGCACAATACACAGGGAGTCATGGCAAACTCAGAGATCAGTGGGGAAAGGGGGGTCCTCGTGGTCACAAATTAGAATCCAAGTCGGGGAAGAAGTGTCATGAATGAGTCGGATGGGTGGAGAAGGTGATAATGGTGCTAAAGTTAGCTATCGAGGGGCTAAGTGATCAAGTCTAAGCCAAGTATACAGGACATGACTCAGCGTGCATATACATAAGTCTAACCGGAGGGGTGGACTGACATCACCAAAGACCCAAACACACCATATCATAAGTAGATCACCAAATATATAATCTCATGCAAAGTTAGTGTACTAGCAAGTATAAAAGAGTCTAATCTACGACATGAGCAATAATCAATATATGCAATACCTGCTGCACCATATACCTGCTGCTACTGAACCTGTATCTGAGCTGGATCTTTGCTGAATTCGGGCATATAATAAACCAACACTGTACTGTGACAATCTCGATCAAAATAAGACTAGGCAACTGTCTCAAATGGGCTTGTGTCAAAGCCTGGCAAGGAAAGGTAACCCTGTGGTAGATGGTAAGTCCAATTGCCTGTCCCCTCTGATGTATCTGCTAGGGGCAATCTGAACCAAAATGCCTCCCTTGAAGGCAACTGATCACCGATCTGGAAAGAAAAAATACTGTGCGGTTCTCGGCCGCACAGTCTGCAGTGTGGAAGCTGCTCCCGACATAATATGTGATAACAGCTGTCTTCACATCCATTTGATGAACGCGCCAACCCATCTCTGCTGCAAATGATAGGATAGTCCAAATAGAAGAATACCCAGCGACAGGGGCGAAGGTTTCCTCATAGTCAATACCTTCCTTCTGCGAATACCCCTTCGCCACGAAACGTGCATTGTACTTCTCCACACTTCCGTCTGCTGCATGCTTTACCTTGTAGATCCATCTAGAACCCACCACCTTCTTATCCTGTGGCCTCTGAATAACCTCCCATACCTGATTCTTCATGATTGAGTCATACTCCTCAACCATGGCCTCTTGCCACACATCATGTTGTGTAGCCTCCTCGAAACTAGAAGGTTCAGAGTCAATCAACTCTGTCATCAGTGCCATATAACTCAGTCTATCTGGCGGTACGCTCCGTCTGAAGGTTCTCTGTGGAAGACTCACCTGTCTGGAATCCTGAACAATGGCCCTATACCACTTAGGCCGTGGCCTAGTGTCTACCTGCTGCTGCTCATCCTCCCCATCCAAGATGGGAGGATCCTGTCCACCTGACTCCCTCTGACTGTCAGAGCCTGTGCTCTGTGTCTGTACCTGTACCTGTGACTCCTCGAACTTGACTCCCTCTGAGTCATCAGCTGGCTGCTCATGTGCTGGTAAGTCCATAGATCTTCTCTAGGCTCTGTCCTCGTCAAACTAGACATCCCTGCTCACAATGATCCTCTTGGGAGCTGGGATATATACTCTATAAGCCTTGGAAG
This sequence comes from Larix kaempferi, assembly GCA_027924585.1. NCBI lineage: Eukaryota > Viridiplantae > Streptophyta > Pinopsida > Pinales > Pinaceae > Larix > Larix kaempferi. Next base: position 31,442,332 of record BSBM01000372.1, read on the forward strand.
TCTCACTATACCCAACTAGAAGCCCCTTCTCACCAGAAGGATCCAACTTCTTCCTAGTGTTAGCATGAATGTGACAATAGCAGATACTCCCAAATATACGCAAGTGACTCACGTATGGTCTAGTACCTGTAAATACCTCCTCAAGTGTCTTCCTTCCCAATGCAGTGTGGGGACACCTGTTCTGGACATATACGGCAGTCCGAAATGCCTCGGCCCATAGGAATAGTGGTAATCCTTGATCAAATATCATGGCCTTGGCTGCACTCACCAGTGTCCTGTTCTTCCTCTCCGCCACCCCATTCTGTTGTGGGGTATGAGGAACAGTGTGTTCCTTCTTCATCCCCTCCGATGCACAGTACTCCACAAACTCTTTGTCGGTGTACTCACCACCGTTGTCTGTTCTCAATATCCGAATCTTCTTCCCTGTTTGGTTCTCCACAAGAGTCTTGAACTCTCAGAACCGATCGAAGACCTCTGACTTGGCCTTCAGAAAATAGATCCAGGTTTTCCTGGAGTAGTCATTAATGAATGTGACACAGTAACTGTAACCACTGAAAGAACTAACACTCATCGGCCCGCATACATCCGAATGCACCAAGTCTAAGACTCTCTCAGACTTGTGCTCACTATGTGGGAAAGGCTTCCTGATGTTCTTCCCCAATGCACAATCCTTGCAGTGGTTGTGCTTGTCCTCCTGAACTGAAGGAACTCCAATGACTGCCTGTCTCAGATGCCTCAGTGCACCATGGTGTAAGTGTGCCATCCTCCTATGCCACAACTCACAATCACTACTGTTGCTGTTGACCAGAGCCTTTGCAGGCTCAAACTGTAGTCTGTAAACCTTCCCGCTTCGAACCCCAATCACTCTGTCCAATCTCTGATCTGACCCACTTGGTTTGATATATACTTTCTTGTCACGGAAAGTCACTAGAAAACCCTTGTCTTCTAGTGTGGATACTGATATGAGATTCTTGGTCATCCCTGGAACATATAACACATTAGCAAAGCTGATAGGCTTCCCAGACTCCCTCTGAAACGATACAGTGCCAACACCCTGTGCCTGATAGCGCGCATCATCTCCTAACTCAATATGGAGATTCACTCCACCCTCCTGCAAGCTCTTGAAGAACCCTCTGTGTCCTGTCATGTGACAAGATGCAGCACTATCAACATACCAGATACTGCTGCTGACGGAACTTGCCATGCAAGCTACCAAACAATAGTCCTCCTCAAAACTAGTGCTGAAATCATCCGCCTGTGCTGATCTTGCCATCTGTGTGTTGTTGTTCTTCTTCTTTTTCTCTAGGCATTGGGAAGCAAAGTGTCCATGCTTGTGACAAATGAAGCACTTGATTTTTGCCATGTCCAAGTTCTTCTTGCCACCTTTCTTCTTCTTTGCTTTCCCCTTACCCTTGCTTGTTAGGGCTAGAGCCTCTTCATCAACGATCTGTACTGTACCGTTGGATGAAGCTGAACCTTGACCCATCCGGTTCTCTTCCTGTGCGAAGTCATCCCACAATCTCTGCCAGTCAGGGAGCTTTTCCCTAGCCACTACGCCTTTAACAAAGACGTCCCATGGCTTAGAGAAACCATTGAGAGCTATACGAACAAGCTCCTCATCCTCAGTCTTAGAGCCCACTGCTCCAAGCTCATCCCTAATCTGTGTGAGCCTTGTCAGATAAGGCACCACTCCTTCACCCTTGGCCATCCTGGTACTACGCAATCTCTCTTGCAGCACCATCTTCCGGTTCTCGTTCTTGCTCTGGTAGAGACTCTCCAAAGCCTTCCACATCTCTAATGCTGACTTCTTCCCAGACAGGTGAGGGACTATGTGGTCCTTCACCCCATCTAGAATGATCAACATTGCCCTGGAATCAATCTTCTTCCATTTTGCTAACTCATCCGGATCTGTGGGAGTAGCCTTTTTATCATCAATGTGCTATTCAGCATCACTGACATCAAGGATCCTGGTGATCCTCTCTTTCCAAGTAGGAAAGTTTTGTGCCCCCTGGAGTCTATCCTCAACTCTCAACTGTACGGCCATAGTGAAATAGTACCTGTAACCTCCTTGGATAGATATGCAGTGATCTATCCAAGTACCCTGCTGCTATCTCTCAGTCCGCTCAGAAGAGCTCTAATACCATGTAAATTTTCCTTTAAAATCCAACTAGGGTAAAATGCATGCACAAATTAATTGCAACCAAATAACCACACATGGATTTCTTCACTTCATAAACAATTGCAGCGGAATTAAAAACTCTGAGAGATATACCAATCAATCACACCAATAGAAATAACACAATATCTTTCGGGTATAAACCCCCGGAAAAACCCAAGATGGGAAAACCGGTGTAGCAGTAGGAGAAGTATTTTATTCAGAAAATATGGAGCTCTTTTTACAAATCAGAAAATCAATTTCCAGCCAACAATGGCGAAACTGAAACACAGAAATGCTGAAAAAAAAACCTGACTGAGTGGCACGGATCCCAAGGCAGTTTGCTGCTGCAGTTGTACGGCCTGTACGGCTTGCTGTACGGATCCGTACGGACTGTACGGACTGCCTGCTGGGTGGGTGCCTCTGCCCTGTCGCTGCTTCTCTCTCTTCCTTCCGCGTTGCCCTTCTTTGCTTCGCTGCTCCTCCGTTTTCTTCTCCAAAAACTTCTCTCTCACGAATCTGCTCTCTCAATCTCTGTCGGAATGAATGTGTATCCTCTCCACCAATTGACTTACCTTTTATAATTATTGGCTAAGCGAAAAACCTAATCTCACAATGAGTCTACGGATGTGATTCTCCGGTGAGATCAATGGCTAAGATTAAATCAGCCATTATCTTTATTATTTTTCACTTTATTATTTTTAAATAAAAAAAATATTCCAATAATAAATAAAATCAATTTTAATCAATTTTGAAAAATTGATTAATTTCAATTGGTTTCCAAACTTGTATCTTCCGCATGCAAGGACACATGCATGTAGAAGACCTTCTTCAGTTGTCATAATCTAACATATAGCTTGTAGGGCAATTTCCAAAAATCCTTCAATTGAATCATACTCTAGAGATCCTTTGCTAAAATCTTGGAGAGAAATTACCAAAAATCCTTCAATTCAATCATACTCTAGTGATCATTTGCTAACAAGTTTAGGATCCCACTCAAGTTACACAGGCCTAGGGTCCAGAGAGAAAATTTATTAATAGATCACAAATAATGTCATTCCTATGTAACCAAAACACCTGAACTTGGGCTAGTTTTGTATAGAAAATAGTTTTGGTATAGAAACACTCAAGAAACATATAGGAAACATTTCCTGCTATTTTATTGGATTGATGTTTTTCAGATTGGATCCAAATCTGGAATCAGTAAGATCTGTCCCAGATTCACGCTGATTGTTTTTGTTTAGGATATGTTCAAGGATCCACTCGGGATCTTTTTCATCCTGTCAGAAACATCAAGTGACGTAGTCTAAGGTGTGATTTCCCATTCTCATTAAATCAAAGTACAACAACCTACAATTTAGTGGTCTCACAGAGATAGTGTTGCCGCATGGATGCACACCTGGGAAAACGCGGCAGAAATCTTCAAGCCGCTCAGTGTGGCCTTGGGGGCAAGTCAGAGTTAAGAGCTATCACTTGAAACTTAACTCCTCCGTCTAGGCTTACTCCTAGCGAAGCCAACGGGGGTGGACCCTAAAAAGGAAAAAATCTAAGGTGTTTAATCTACGAAAAGATAAAAACAACTAATCTAGGAGTTAAATAAATGAAAACTATTTTTTATTTCACCAACTATGAGAGCAATAAAAATTGAAATTTCAACAGCATAAGACATCCATCATCATCATTTTTGCATACATAAATTGAACAAGATAATAATCAACAAGACCAGTGCCCAATATAAAGATGCATAAAACTAAAAGTGCCTTGGAGTGCTATGGAGTGCTTTGCTGTGTCAAACAAGTACCGCAAGTGTCTCTGTTGGTAAATTTTATTATTAAGGTGATGGTAATTAGTGGGTGTTTTCTTGTTTGGCCCACTAAAACTTACTTTCTCAAACTGAGCGCATAAGCAGCTTTACCAAGTGTCCAACGAGGAGAGGACGAACCTCATTAATGAGTATCCCCCTGACTCTATGGTAGTCACTCTCTGCGACCTCCTGAGTTTTCAAAAGTTAGCTTATGTGGATTTTCCTATTAATCTAATGCTTACCTTCCTTTTTGGTTGACCAACTGATCGGACTGTGCGGCACTGGTCCAGAGCATACGGGAAGATAAGCGTTGGTTTATTTTAGACAAAACTATAGGATTTTCTAGTTGATTAATCTAGTTCCAGGAGTATCTTTTCTGGCCGAATTCCATTACTCGAGCAAGCTCTTTCGTGGCACCGCACTTCGAGAAAGCAAGGATAAAAAACACCCTGAAGATCAAAGAGATATTATTGAAGCTCCTCCTTGTGTGGCTGTAATAGAAAATATTAAAGATCTGGAGCTATCTCAGGATTATAAAGATGATCACATGTGTATGCTAGATCTACCTCAAGAAGAAACTATTATAGAAGATCATAAAATCCATGATATAATTTGGGATGTGTATGATGATACTCCTTCATGTGCTCCACATGGTGATGAAGGATTGGTAAATGCATTCACTTTTGATATTTTTTAAACCAACCCTTCTAAAGATGATAATTATGAACATGAGGAGGACAAGTATAGCCTAGAGCATGATGTAAGTGATGAAGACTCTCTCATATCTGACATAAATGGGGGTGATGACTATTGGAATTTCATTGAAAATCCAACCTATGAGAATTTTGAAAATCTTATTGAGAATCCCATCGATGATATGTCCAGCAAGGGGAGTATCTATACAAAAATTTATGGAAGACCAATTTATGATTCATCCAAAGAAGGGAGTGTTGATCTTGAGACTTGGGAAAGCCTTGTTATGGAGGAGGGACATGCTAACTTTTTATATGATCAATATGAGCCATGCATGAGCATCAACAAGGAAGACCTGAAGAAGCAGTACAATTAAGGTTCAGATCAGATGCAGCTAATTGAAGAGCAGTCTCAACAATCATCTTCATATACAATGGCTCCTTATGATTTGGAGCAGCTGGGGGCTTTTGCTTTCACAGAAAGTTATCTTCATAAGAGCCCTTCAGATTAGTATGATGAAGTAGTGGATCTTCCTCATCATTCAAAGTTTTTTCTTAGTCCTATCCAGTCATGGATAGAAGAAGCCTGCATGAGGACTTACCATTTGGGGAAGCACTTCAAAGATTTACTACATGTTTATAATCTCCCATCTAGCCCTCCCGTCCAGAATATCCATGCAGGTTTTCTCTTTCTGATAAGCATGTCCTTGCTTTGGCTGGTAACCAAAGAAAAGGCAAAAATTTGTTATATTGATGAAATGTTAAGGTGGTTACATTGGATTTATCATTTTACTTAGCATTTTACTTTATGCCATGCTTAGAGTAGGAAAATAAGCTCCTAAAATTGAGCATTTACTTTACGCAGTTTTTTCTAGTACTTAGGAATAATAACTTCTTATCTTTTTAGTTTTTATGAAAAAATGCGATTTGTGATTCGTTGGTTTCTTCATAAAACTTGTGCTGCTGAAGGTTTTTTCTTGTCAAGTTGAGATGTTTTTATAGGTTGTATAAAACCATATATTTTGGTGTTCTCGCATCCTCTCCTTGCCTGAATGCTTGATCGAGCACACGTCCCGCAGTTGGAGCCAGATGTTACCAGCTAAGTTCTACTTAGTTGGACTTTCAAGTGAGCGGGCAAAGTATGAACATGTTACATGTTCTGTATCCATGTTCTGAAGTCCATCAGGCCTTTTCCAGGGCCCTTTTTTTATTTTTTTCTTCACATGTTCATGCCCCGCGGGGTTTGTAATATAGTGTGCTAGCATGGTATTTTTTATGTAAAGGACTTGGCTTTCTTGGACTTGTCAATCAAGTCAGGTATTCCAAGGAGTTTTTTCACTTATTAATTATGTTTTGCATTTTAGCAAGGCATAATTTTTGAGTTTTTCTTCGGATCCAAAGCTGGAATGCCTGGCGTGGTGGTTAGGCCTTAGGAGGTTATTAAAGTCCATGGGTCAATGTATATGAACATGCTAGACACTAGAATAAAGTCATATGGACATGTGCTAGGTCCCCTAGGTCATGGAAGCACGAATTTTGAGGAAGATGGAAGCACTGTTTTTGAGGTCTGTACAACAATAAATGCAGACCGTACAGGCACATTTTTCGAGGTAGAAAGTATAGATTTTATTGCTGGTTGTATAGGCACAGAAAGTGATGTAAAACTGTTGCACAAAAATCGAGAAAAACAGGTCGTACAGCCACACGTGCGAGTCTGTACAGGTCTGATTTTTGGCATTGTTTTCAAGGCAGTCGTACAGCTTTGTTAGTAAGATGCTGGGACAAAATTTGAGGCAGAACAGGGAGATAAGTACTGTTGTAAATTTTCAAATTTGTCTCTGAAAAGAATAAAATCTCTCTCTTTAAAGGGTTTTCCCTTCGGGGTTTTTCCTGAGCCATTTTGGCTAAAATTTTGTAAGTTAATTTTTATGGTTTGGCTGTCATAATTTTCTGAGTTTGAAAAGAAAGAAATATTTTCCATGTATTTCAAGATTAATCTATTTTTCATGTATGTAATGTGATTTTACATTGATGGGGTTTGGGCATTAAACTTCACATGAAAAACAAAACTTGAAACCGGGTTGGGAATGCAAAATTTTCATGGTATCAGAGCTGAAGTAAAGGGTTGAAAATAAACTACTCAAAAAATTTTCAGATTTGGGAAAGAAGGGAGAACAGGTATTTTGAGAAAAAAACAGGTTCTTGAACAGGTTGTGGTTATGGCCACCAGACTTAGGCTTGAGGATAGATTGGATGGGGCTGTAAATTTTAGCCCATGGAAGGCTAGAATAATGTTGATATTGGAGGAAAATGAACTATGGGAAATAGTGAACAACACAACAGATATTCCAGTCACAGTACCTACCAATGCTACAGATAGGGCTCCTTTCCTTAAGAAGGATGTGAAAGCGAGAAGGATCATTCTTGATGATGTGAAGGATCATGTGATCCCACATATTTCAGCAAAAGCCCATGCTTTTCAGATGTGGACTGCTTTAACAAATCTTCACCAAAGTTCGAATGAAAACAGTATGATGGTGTTGAGAGAAAAGTTGAAGAGTGTTCGCATGAGTAAGGGTGGAAGCATGGCTTCCTACCTTACTAAGATCACACAGGTGAGAGATGAACTTGTAGCTGTTGGCGAGGTTGTACAGGGCAGTGAGTTGGTACAGACAACTTTGAATGCCGTGACACTGCCATGGGGTATATTTGAGCAGTCTGTGGTTGCTTGTGAGCATATGCCTTCCTGGGATCGTCTCTGGGACGACTTCATTCAGGAGAAGACTCGGAGAGGGTATGTACATGGTAGTTCATCTCAGAATAGGGAGGATGATGACAATGTGGCGTTGGCAGCGAAGGGAAAAAAGAAGAAGTTCAAAAAGGGCCCTAAGGGTGGGGCCAAGAAGTAGAGTGGCGAGCAAAAGAGAGACATGAGCAAAGTCAAGTGTTTTGCTTGCCAGAAGTTTGGACACTATGCTAGATAGTGTCCGAACAAGAAGAAGAAGAAACAACAGACGACAACAATAGCAGACAATGATGAGTTTGCTACACGATTTGAGGGAGAGTTTTCTCTCTATGTTGGTTGTACAGAGAGAGGATCTATCACCAGCAGTGATGTGGAGGATCAAATACAATATTCTTTATTGGTTGGTCATTCGTTGAGTGCTTCCGCCACTCCTTCCACTTGGTACATTGATAGTGGGGCTTCGAGCCATATGACATGTGTTCGAGATATGTTCATCGAGATGACTGAGACTGCCTTGAGTCTAGAGGTAGTGTTGGGTGATGATACTGTTGTGAGAGAAGCTGGGCGAGGGACTTGTTATCACACAACTTGTAGTTGCCCCTAGTAGTATCCCATCCGGGACGGTAGAGGAGATAGGCAACTAAAGAGGTGACCTAAGAGATGCCACGGTTCCCAATGCAAGGTGGGAGTCACGTCAACCGAGGCACTCTTTGCTTTAGATCAAGGTGAAACAAGACCTAGGGGGAGACCCTATAACCAATCACAGATGATTGGACCCAAACAAAGGTTCCTAAGGATAAGTAAATGATGAGTTACGAAAACCAATGCAAGGTTGAGTGGACCTAGAAGTTGAAGTATGGTTGAAGGTGGTTTGAGAGATGGTTAGTGTTTCAACCAATGTATGATTTAGGCCACATAATTAGGTATAATGACAAGGTATAGTACCATGTGCTACACAAGTGGGTCCTACTTTCTTGGGATATTGGAAATGGCTTAAAGTGGACCCACAAGGTGAAGTTAAGGGATGCAATTGGAACTAGAGGATATGTAATGAGTAGATCTATGGATCTAAGTTGAATTTAGGAGTACCCATGTACCGGATCTAAGGTTTGACACAATTCCCAAGGAGTGCGACTTGCTTTGAGGAGGACTAGTGCCTTGTTGGATGGGCTAATGGAGTCAAAAGGTATGTCAAAGTGTAGATCGGGACACCTAGAGGTCAAGTCAAGTGGGCTAATTGAGACAGAATGGTTGGATCTTGCTAGATCTAGGTTTTCATGAAATGACCCAAGTGGACCACAATCCCTTAAAACAAGGAATGCTACCCCCAAGGCAGATCGTCACAAAATGATACTCTAGACCTAGGTTTCGAGGTATGCCCGTTCCAAATCCACAAAAATCTCAACCACCCACGTCCTCAAAGTGGGCAAACTCACTCACCCAAGGGAGTGCGACCTTGCTCAAGGAGGGCTAAAAGATGGATAAGGTGGGCCAAATCAAGTCCAATGGCCACCAAACTGTAGATCCAAGTAGCTTATGCACCGATCTATGTGGATCTAGAAAATCAAGTCAATCCAAGGGTTAGATCTTACTAGATCTGAGTTTTAAGATGCCAAGTAGTTCAAAAGGGGGTTTTAATCCCTTAAAATGTGGAATGATGCCCACAAGGTAGAAATCACCAAAGTAAAAGTCTGGGGGTAGGTTATCAAGTGTGTAGATTGCAAATCAAGTGGGATCTCACCTACCCATGTGCTAGATCTAACCAAACAAGCCTCTCCAAGGAAGTGCGATTTGGCTCAAGAGGGCTTTATTGCCTTGAAAAGTGTGTCAATTTTAACCCAATCACCACCAAACTATAGATCCCACTAGGGGTGGATGCTATAGAGGTGGGTTTTTAATATCTCTTCAAAAGCAAGACTAGATCTAAGTAGATCTAAGAAAAACCAAAATGAGGGTTTTGATCAATTAGGGTTTTTATGATCTAGAAATTATGGATGATTCAAGGAAGAAGAAGATCATACCTTTGGAGCATACCTGGATAAAGAGATGAATGCTAGTTGAGATGAGGATTACTTTTGCCAAAGATCAAATGGAGAATTTTTGAAGCCCTCTTGCCAAATCGATTTTTCCAAGCCACATATGTGTCCCTCTAACCTGTCAAAACCAAGGAGCAAAGCATCAATCAGTTTAACATGTTGAAGGTAGATACAAGAAAGAAAGAGATAAGCAAAGAATACTTGGTGCAAAGACAAAACCACTCCCTGTTTAACCCAAAATGTCCTCCTCCAAGCTTGAAGGGCAAGCCTCCCCACCAATTCGCACTTGTTGAAGAAGTCTTCTCCACCTGTAAAAAGATATGGCAAATATGCAAGATAGCTACAATAGATCCTCCAGTGCAATGGGAAAAAGCATTTACAATCAAAACAACCAACATCCACTCCAACCCAAGCATGTATTCCAAAAGATAGAAATTTTATTCTAAGAGCCAAGAGCCAAAAATCTCTAGATGATTTTACAATGAGAGGCTCCCTCCTTAAATAGGATGGGGAGAGAGCATAATCCTAACCACTTTTTACATGAGTGACTAAGATTAAAATATCAAAAGATCTAATCAATGGTTGAGATGAGCTCAACAATAAAATACATGGATCAACCATAAAATATAATAATAAGTGGATAAAATCGCCCTAGGAGAGGGGATCCCACCAAATCATGATGACAAAATATAAATATAAGCTTATGGTGGGTCCAAGAGGTAATTTTATCCACCCTTGGTCAATCCCCATAGCACAATAATAACAAAATAGTCATCAATATACCAAATCGTGCCTCTATGGACAAATCGTAGGCCTCCAGAGACCTCAGAAATCATCAGAAAGTGCCATAAGTGATGGGTGTGGGCCCCGATGGAGCTGAAACTGCTGGAGAAGGTGCGGAAGACATCCCACTCATCATCACTGATCATCCCATGCCAAAACTTTGCCTCAGTAGCACAAATCGAATTCCTCTGAAGCCATTTCTACCAATCCAAAACTGCCTCGGGAAGCGTGTACCTGTCCCAAAATGCCTCCTGGAGTGCCTGCGCTGTCAAGGTGAGGGCACCAGTGTGTCCGGAAGGGGGGTAATATGGTAAAAACAAGTGGCTGGACCACCCCCTTCATCATCAGCGCCCTAGGTGAACCAAATAAAAGTCATCTCTGCTCTGACAGGGTCACCGACAGACCAAAACTGCACTAGGACAGCCTACTGAGGCAAAATCATCACTGTAACTGCCCGGAACTGAAAATAGACTGTCTCATTGGACTCAGAAAGTCCAAAACTATCCAAGATGTGTACTCATACACCATATAGCTCTCTGCATGATCATATAATATTCCCAATATACCGGAACAAGTGAAATAATAATAATCTGTAAATGATCAAATAATGCTGAAAACAATAGATCATCATCATAAACCTGTATCTGATGCATAGAACCATCATGTCCATGTACATAGACCATATATCATCTACCTGTGTCATCATAAGGTCCAATAATCTCATGTCCTGTGATTGACCTTGGTCAAACTAGGCTTGACCAGGTCAAAATTGACCCAATATAACTCAGACTACCATCTGAAGCTGCTGCAAAGTGTCAAAAGTTAATGTATGCTCTACAACTCATTCAAATAGCAATTATAACACAAAGTAGTCATTACTGGCGATCTAAATCCAAATATATATTGTCATTAATTATTTATATGACTCAGACTAGACTTTCAAGACCATACTCACTTCATAGTTGTGATCAATTTGCTAGTGAAGGGTGAAGGCTAAAAATAAACTAGCTAGGCCAAAGGGTGACTGACTGACTTAACATTGTGACACTTTGGATATGGGAAAGGGAATACACACCATAGTATATACTGAATGAGCAATAACATAGGGAATGGCGGTGTCTCACAAATGGATAAGTTGTTTAGAGAGTGCTTATTCAACTTAGGCTTCATGTCTACATCAAGTTGATCCAGGTTCATTAGGATCATTCAATTTCATTTTATGGCCTTTTTGGCCTACATAACCCTTCGGATCTCAGGTGCGCTAATAAGCACAACTAGTTGCAGCTTGCATCCAGGGCATGTTTTTATACATACATAAGGTCAGCAATTGTTTAGATATAGCTTTTAAGAATCATTGCTTTTTGGACCTTTCTTATACTCTTTGAGGAGTATTTTTTTAGCAGTTCATCGCTCTTGCCCTTTTTAGTTTCCATGGGCGAATTTAGATGTTTCCATAAGTAGTACATGAGCTTTCAGTTTTAGCCAACAACATCTCAAATGACTAGGGGGAGTTCGAGCCAATGCCAAACATCGGGACAACCGACCAGAATGATTTAGGCCTACAATCCAACTCACCAGAGGTAAGTTTTGTCACCAACTTAGAGCCGAGACACAATAAACAGGGAAACTCATCCAATATAGAAGCTACAGTGGGGAAAAGATCCTCCATGCCACAAGTCAAGTAGTAAGTCAGGGTGATAAGCTAAAAGGTAGGTAATGGATGGATGAAGACAATGAGTAATGGAGCCAACACTAGCAAGCCAAGGTATGGTGGAATGATCACCTCTATTCTCCCTAGGGAGGGTGAAACCAATGAGTATGAGAAGTGAACTTCTAAGTTTGAGTAAGGACAGTAGAATATATATATATATATATATATAATAAGATAAACCAGGTCCACATATCTATATGATCACCAGATCATGACACTAAGTGCTAAGACATGCTATAAGAATGAATATAAAAGCAATATAACCATAACACCATGATATACCTGCTGAGTCATATACCTGAATGCTCATCCTCTGAACCATCATCTGTCCTCTGAAACTGCTACTGTAACTCTGGGCACTACTGACTGCTCTGCACAAATGGTATAATGGCTACATCGGTCATCTCTCTGAGTGTCCTGAGACTCAGTCATGGCATGGGGAATACATATGCTGTCCAAAATCTGATATTGATCCATAGATAACTGCTCATCTCATCATCTCAAAGTAAAGGAACTGGCTGAAATGTGCTCTGGAATCTGAAAAATAATGTATGGTAGCCCGGCTACTATATATGTGATAACGGGACTATCCGCTTTCAGAGGGATTCCATGCAGCCCATGACGTTGAGGGATGGTTTGTACATCCCCGGGGTGAAGAAGAACCTTGTTTCAGTTTCCACTATTGAGAACAGGGGCTTTGGAGTGTATATCCTAGATGGGAAAGTGTATGTTTTTCCTAGAGTAGTAGGATCATCTACTTCATATGTCATTGGAGTTAGATGTGGGAAACTGTACAAGCTTTTCTTCCAGCCTCATCATGCATTGGCCCACACGAGCAGTAGCAGCGAGCTGTTTGAGTTGTGGCACATGAGGATGGCCCACCTTCATCATTTACCTTTGAGTCAGAGGGAGATGTCTACAGGTGTTAAGTTTAGCATAAAATTCACAACAAGAGCATAATAAGTATCATTGAAAGAAACACAATCACATGATAGACACAGATTTATCCTGGGAAACCCTCATGGGGTAGAAAACCCAGCAAAGCTTTCCTCAATATAGATGACCAACAAATACAAAGATGTAAACCCCAAACAAAAGCTCCTTTTCCTCCTGCGCAGATCTCTCTCTCACCTATGCGCAATTCACAAGTGAGTGAATGAGTGAGTGAGTGATAAATGAGGAACACACATCCTCCATTTATACTTTACTTCACTTGACTTTTAACCCTAACTGGGCCGACTTCTCTTAGGAGAGTCTAATAACCCCCAAACACTTAACTTAGGGCCGACCCCACTATGGAAGTCTAATAACCCTAGTTACAACATCCCGACGGAGGAATAAACATCTCCGGATATATAATAATGTCTCGACGGAGGAATGAAACATCTCCGGATAAAGTACAAATAGAATATTCTTAGAAGTTACAATATTTCAACACTCCCCCTTAACGAGAAGGATATTCTAACAACATCTGCAGGAGCAAGGAGTCATCAACATCATACATGATACATCTATAAATCATTGGAAGCTTTCTTTAATCATCATTAGTAACTCAAACAGTTACTGGAACATAATCAATACTGGAACATCAACATCATCAGCACTGAGTCTTCATCTTTTGCAGCACTCGATCAGCTACAGCAACATCATCATCTGGATCTTTCAATCAACAGCATCATTTGGATCTCTCGATCAACAACATCATCATCTGGATCTTCCGATCAATAGCATTATCTGGATCTCTCGATCAACAGCCTCATCGTCTGGATCTCTTGATCCACAACATCATAATCTGCAATACACATGATCCTTCCTTTCGGAATTACGAGATCGTGGACAGTCCTTCCTTTCAAAATTACGGGATCATGGACAATCCTTCCTTTCGGAATTACGGGATCATGGACAATCCTTCCTTTCGGAATTACAGGATTCTAGTCCATCAACTCTGGTGATCCTTCCTTTCGAAATTACGTGATCATAGACAATCCTTCCTTTCGAAATTACGGGACTCTAGTCCATCAACATTGGTGGTGCTCAGACAATCCTTCCTTTCGGAATTACGCGACCCAGTCTTTACGGAGCTACCACATTTGGATGATCCTTCCTTTCGGAATTACGGGATCCTTGTCCACTACACACATCTTAGACAATCCTTCCTTTAGGAATTACGGGATTCTAGTCTAAGGATCAATATTTAAGACTATCATTCCTTTCAGAATTACGAGATCACTGTCTAAGGATGATCAATCCCACCACAATCCAAGGATCAACATTTAAGACTATCCTTCCTTTCAGAATTATGGGATCATTGTCTAAGGATAACCAATCCCACCAGTCCTCTTAGACAAAGTCTAAGTACCACTTCATCGACCTCATCGTCGGTACATGCATCCTCATCATCGACCTCATTGTTGGAACAGGTAACCTCATCATCGATACAGGTATCCTCATCATCGATACGAGTATCCACATCATCAATACAGGTATCCTCATCATCGACCTTACCGTCGGTATAGACAACCTCATCATCAATACAGGTATCCACATCGATACCAGTATCCAAATATCATTATCGACCATATCACTCCCCCTTTCGAGGAGGGTCCTTCTGAACTACACCAAGCTTGACTCGGAAATACTCAAACTTTACTCGAGACAGAGGTTTGGTCAATACATCAGCAACTTGCTAATCAGTGCTCACATACTCGAGCTTTATAGCTCCTTTTTGAACCATATCCCATATATAAAAATATCGAATCTCTATGTGCTTTGATTTATCATGGAATACTGGATTCTCTGTCATCTTGATACAACTCTGGTTGTCACACAGGATCACAGTGGGGTCCATCTCTAAGTCAAATAGTCCTGATAGCAACTTCCAAAGCCATATGGCTTCACAACTAGTAGAGCAAGATGCTATATATTCCGCTTCAACTGTGCTGAGAACCACACTGGACTGCTTCCTGCCAAACCACGAGATCATAGCAGATCTCAGACAATAACATTCACCTGATGTGCTTTTTCTGTTTGAGACACTTCCAGCCCAATCTGCTGATACTAATGTGGTTTTGGGAGTGCAATGGCTGTACTCTATAGGGGAGCATACAGTAAACTATCAAATTCTTGAAATGAAATTCCAAGATTCGAAAGGAATACTAAGGTTTTGAGAGAGCAACACACCTACCCGAATCAAGTGGTAACTTCACACAGTATGAGGTCTATATTGAGGCACGGAGATATTGATTGGGTTGCTGAATGTCACATAACATTCCCCAAGCCAAACATAAAGGTTGTTGAACACCCAAAGGAGATAGAGCAACTCCTACAAAAATATGAAATTTTTTTTAGAGATCTTCCACATGGTAGACCACCTGATAGGGGGGTTGAGCACAACATTGTTTTGGAGGAGGCTACTTCACCCATCCATATACCACCCTATAGACATCCAAAGAAATTGAAAAGGCCATCCAAGAACTCTTAGAGTTGGAACTCATTAGACCAAGCTCTAGCCCTTATGCTTCTTCAGTAGTGTTGGTAAAGAAAAAAGATGGGACTTCGAGGATGTGCATAGATTTTAGAGCTTTGAACAAGAAGACAATCAAGAATAGGTATCCCATTCCTAGAATTGATGAGCTCATGGATGAGCTATTTGGGGCAAAATATTTCTCTAAAATTGATCTTAGATCAGGTTATCATCAAATTTGAATGAAAGAAGAAGATGTGCAAAAGACTGCTTTTAAATGCCACTATGGCCACTTTGAGTTTCTTGTTATGCCTTTTGGACTAACCAATGCTCCAACCACATTCCAAGCATGCATGAATAAGATTTTTTGCAAGCAACTCAGAAAATTTGTTTTGGTCTTCTTTGATGACATTCTCATTTACAACAAAACTTGGGAAGAGCATTTGCATCATTTAGAGGTTGTGTTGAAAATTTTGCATGAACAGTCCTTGTTTGCTAAGTTGTCTAAATGTGAATTTGGGATGAAGGAACTCTTGTATCTTGGGTACATTATTGGACAAGGAGTGAAAGTGCATATGGAGAAGATAAGGGCCATCTTTGAATGGTCATCACCAAAAAACATCACAGAATTAAGAGGATTCATTGGAATATGCACCTATTATAGGAAGTTTGTGAAAGGGTTCTCCAAATTGACTTCTCCACTCACTAATTTGACAAAGAAAGATGCTTTCAAGTGGGATGAGGAGGCTGAAAAGGTCTTCCAAAAATTGAAAGAGGTAATGAGTAGTTGTCCAATACTTGCATTACCTGATTTTACTAAACCTTTTGTTTTAGAATGTGATGCTTTAAGTGAAGGGATAGGGGTTGTCCTAAAGCAAGGGCAACACCCTATAGCCTTTGAGAGCAGAAAGTTGCAGCCACATGAAAAGCTTTACTCCATCTATGACAAAGAAATGTTGGCCATCATGCATGCATTGGCCAAGTTTAGACAATACTTGGTGGGAAACAAGTTTGTGGTGAAAATTGATCGCAACAATTTAAGGCACTTCCTCACCCAAAAAGATCTTAATGAGAGGCAACAAAAATGGGTAAGCAAGATTCAAGATTTTGATTTTGATATTGAATATATGAAAGGGAAGAATAACATTGTAGCTGATGCATTATCTAGAAGACCTTCCTTTTCTCTCATGGACATTGCAAAAGATTGGAAAAACATGCTAATGGTTGAATATGCCAAAGATAAATTTGCTTGTGATGTATTAGATGGGGTCAAGGGGGATGATAACCACTGGATTTTGAATGGGCTAATATATTATAAGGGCAGAATTTATTTGGTTCAAGATTCAAAACTCAAGTACAAAATTTTGCAAGAAGCACATGATTCCCCACTAGTTGGCCATCCAGGGATCTTCAAAACTTATAGGCAATTAAGGCAAAGGTTTTTTTGGAAGGGGTTGAAGGAATATGTTATGAAATATGTGAATGAATGTAAGGTATGTCAGCAAAACAAATCTGAACTTACATGCCCAGCTGGTTTATTGCAACCATTGCCCATTCCAGAACAAAAATGGGAGAGTATTTCAATGGACTTCATCACGGGTTTGCCCAAATCTTTGGGAAATGATTGCATATATGTGGTAGTGGATAGGTTGACCAAATTTGCTCATTTCTTTGTTGTTACATCATCTTTTAGTGCTGCACAAGTGGCTGATGTGCTTTTTAAAGAAATCTTCAGATTGCATGGGCTCCCCAAGAGCATTGTAAGTGATAGAGATAGTAGATTCATGGGTGCTTTTTGGCAAGAACTTTTCAGATTGGTGGGCACTCAATTGACTCCAAGCACAAGCTATTATCCACAAACTGATGGCCAAATAGAGAGGGTGAATCAATGGTTGGAAGGATACCTAAGGAACTATGTGGGAGAGCTGCAAAAAAATGGGTAAAATGGCTACACTTAGGTGAGTTTTGCTACAACACCACTTTTCATATGTCAATAGGAATGTCTCCTTTCAAAGCATTATATGGTTATGAAGCATTCACTTTTGTTGAGAATATCTTTGGTGATAGTAGAGCCCCAAAGGCTAAAGATTGGGTGGAAGAGAGCCAATAAATTTTAAAGCTTTTGAAAGACAATTTGCAGGTTGCCCAAAATCAACAAAAGCAATATGCATACCAACATAGGGAAGAAAGGACCTTTCAGGTCAATGATTTGGTATATTTGAGGTTGTAGCTATATAAACAAACATCCTTGAAAAAGAAGGGAGCAGAAAAGCTAAAACCAAGATACTATGGCCCATACAAGGTAGTTCGGAAGGTTGGAGAGGTAACATATGAGTTAGAACTTCCTGAAGGAAGTAAAATCCACAATGTGTTTCATGTTTCATGTCTCAAGAAAGCTATTGGTCAACAAATTATCATTTCAGAAACACTCCCTCCTTTGGATGATGAAGGTTAGCTCACACTTGTTCCAGAAAGAATTTTGAAGACAAGGGAAAGAAGATTAAGGCGCAGAATTATCAAAGAGTACTTGGTACAATGGAATGATCTACCAAGTGAAGATGCCACTTGGGAAGAAGAACAAATTTTGCAGCATCCAAATCTGAAATTGCTTGAGGATAAGCAATCTTGGGTGGGGAGGCTTGTAATGTCCCCATCCCAATAAGTTCATGACAGGAAAATCCCATCAATCCTACTAGTTCCCTAGGGTGGATGGAGACATTGGGATTTGCAATAAGGGAGCTAATAAATGATGTTTAGAGATTAGAATGCAATACATATTTAATAAAGGAGCAAAGAAAATAAATACAAGAGAAAACCAAAGTGGCAATTGATCATGAAGACACATGGAGGTTGTGGGACCCACACATGCTAGAATTTCTGTGCCACATGGCATTCTCCTCTTGCAATTTCGAATCCATGGGAAGCCTAATGTTCTTGGGATGAGTTAGAAGGCTCATACACTTGGCCATATACATCATAGGTCGAATTTGGATGGAAGTGTAATTCCTATGGAGAAGGAAGAGTCAAATGAGGAGTTATTGGACACTTGGACTAGATTCCCTAACCTATATGATAACAATGATGAAGATGCTATGACACCTATGACAAATTGCAGACCTGATTGTTGACATCTGACCATTATGACATGTCAGGCCTAAATATAGCATCCAAGAAGGCGCTCATGGGAGTTGGGGAAGCTCAAGGGATTCCCATTCGAATTGGTGGAAGGTGGAAGGCTTGGAAAGGGAGGACACATGGCAAATCTTGAACCTCACCCTAATTCGAATTGGCTTGGAGTCTATGGATGGAATGGGAACCTTAGAAGGCTAAGGATGTTTATAAAATTCAGGGATCAAGTAAGAGAAGAGCTTTTGATCATTTTGAGAATTTGCATTTGTGAAGAGAGCTAGTGGAAAACTAGTCTACTTGCCTGAGCCAATTTTGAGGGTGAAAGATTCCCATCCTAGTTGGTGTGTGGAAAGGCCACTCAGACCTTTCATGGGAGCTTTAATGGAGTCTTTATTTGCAGGTGCAAGCTACAGGGAAGCTCGTGGTTTCTTTTAGTGTAGCTCACTCCAACTATTTCAAGTTTTCATTGCATATTCTTGATCCTTGAGGAGAGGCGCTTTTGGTGAGCTATTGTACTCTTTGGGGGAGCTTCTAATGCCCCATTTCTTTTGTAATAAGATGCATATACTCTGTTCTTCACACTCAGAAATGTATCAGGTCAAAAATCCACTTGGAATGATGTAAATCTAACTTTTAATGAACAAATGGTGCCATTTCCCCACTATCTTGTTGTATAGCAATGAAATATTGATGTATTCGAATGGAATAGCATTTCTCTGATGTATTTATGATTAATGGACTGTCATTAATGAGCTGCACAAGTTTCATGTTCAGGACTTAAGCATTTGGAGTCATCTTGCTCAGTTTTATACCATTTGAAGAAGATTTAATGCCATTTCCCCCAAGGTCGAAACTAGTGATTTTGTAGCTGTTGGGAGAGGGTTATAACAGACTTCACAAACTAAATAATGATGCACATGATACCTTAATATTGTCCCTTAGACATCCTCTACCTCTATTCAAAAATTCGAGTGGGTTTGGAAGCATTTGGAGAGCCATATTCAACATTTACCCTGGGGGGATTTGAACCCCAAATTGCTAGTAAAATTCCATACATTGGCTAGAATCTTAAAGGGGTTTGCAGAAGCCTTTTGATGGTCCTAAATCATCCCTGAACATCATAATCAAGTCATACACCTTCTCTGAAGATTTGGGAGCATTTGGAGCAATTTGGAGACCTAGACCTCAAAACTAGTCAAAGGTCGAATTAGGAAAAAGAGTTGAAAATTTCACTATTTTAATAAAAATAAGAAAATGGACATTACAGGGTGACTAATGCTTGATTATCTTCTTTGAGTAGGGCCTCTTTATTGGCAACTCTAGCCTCTTCTTGAATGCAATTCTCCCATACAATATCAAACTTCATGCTTTCCTTTTTGGCACACATGGTCTATGTTGCCGCCTGGTTCCACACCTGGGAAAAACGCAGAAGAACTCTTCAAGCTGCTGATGTGGCCTTGGGGGCAAGTCAGAGTCAAGTGCTGTCACTTGGGACTCGACTCCTCCGTCTAGGCTTTCCTAGCGAAGCCAAGGGGGGTGGACCCTAAAAATAAAAACTAAGGTGTCTAATCTAGGAGTTAGAAAAAATATTTTTTGATAACCAAGATAAAAGCAGCATATACTTATATAAAGCAAAACAATCATTCATCAATACATCATTTGCTCCCATTTACTATTATCATCATTCGTTTAAAACATTTGTCAATAACATGAAATAATATCAATATAGACCAATGCCCTATAATGGAGTCGAAATAGATGCATGAGCAGAAAAGTAAATGTTGTGCAAGTGTTCTTGGTTTATTTTAAGTTTAAATGTTGTAATGATCTTTTTTATTATGGCTGGTGGGTTCCCGATATACACAAAGGTACGGGGAACATGTCCGGAATTTTGATGTGTGGCTTCCCTCTCAGACTTGGGTTGAATCGGAGTCTCAAGGAGGTGTTCAGATGCTGTACCAACGAGGGCAATCCTAACAGTTTCCAAGAGGTCACTACTCAGTTTTGTCCCAAGCCTTCTGAGAAATTTCCCCACAACAACAAAATGCTCGCGATGTGTCGGATTTTCACATAAAGGTTTTTTTTTTGTTTGGGGCGGTGTTAGATCCTATTACTAGCCATCTCCCCCTTTCTGATGCGTACCAACTAGATCAGACTAAGCTGCAAGTTGGCCACAGAGCATACGGGAGAAGACCTTGGTACTTTTAGAAGATTTTATGAACAAAATTTTTATTTTTTTAAACCCCAAGAGTCTCTTTTCAGGCACATATTCAGGCAAGCCCTTGTACAGAAACCCTACTTCGGGAAGTAAGGGGGGCGTTTGAGTTTGTAAAAAGAAATGATAAAACTATGTTTTGAGTGAACTTGTGGCCCGCCAGTGGAACGGACCAACAAGGTTAATTTTAAGCCTAGTTTGATTTTATTAAGTGCAAAAATGAAATCTAAACTAAAAAAGATTGCAAACCACGAAAATTGAGTCAACACAGTTTTTCCCCCTGGGGGGATGGGGTGTGGGCGCTTGATTAGCCCACTTGATCTCGCTTGATACTTTAGTTACAATGTGAAAGAAATGCCCCAGTCTTAAATTGACTTAGTGGCTTACAAAATAGGAGAGAAAAGTAACCGGTTCATATAATTCAAAATCTAAGTGCTCCGGATTGCCTAGATCCTCGAAATTTGGCCAGCATTTCTCTCTACCTGTTCATCAAATGCTGCAAACCAGCAAGCAAACATCAGTAAAAGATGCCCAAAAACACTTTAAGAGTGTATTTGGGACACCTGCTAAAAACCCAGAAAAAACTAAGTTAAAACTCTAAGTTAAAAATGATGGAATTTAACCAAGTAAAACAAGCATTGGGGCCTTGTTACTTGGGATCTTTGCAAGCTTTTGATGGCTGCAAATTATATGCTTTTCAAACAGCTAGATAAACCACTTATAACCCAAAAGCACTACTTGTTCAAGCTATCTAAAATATGCATGAAAATTCTAACTTTCAGAAGTAGTAAGCTAACGTTAGATCTAGATTTAGACATGACTTTGAGAATACACTAGATCCAACAATACAAATCAGATCTACTTAAGGTATTTAAAGAGAAACAAGATCTGAGAAATGCAAACCAAAATAACCAAGAGAGTTTTGAAGATTTTTGTGTTGATGAGAAGAAGAAGGAATATCTCGAATTTGGGGCTATGGAGTCCTCCACCGTGGGGATCAATGGGACTAGTTCTCCTTGGATCAATCTTGAAGACCAATGGATGCAAGCATGCTCCACCAACTCTTCGGATCAGCAACCTGTAGACACAAAAGACAACTCACACAAGCAAGATCAAATGCACTAGTGTAGACTAAAATAGAGAACTAGATTCAAACATTTAAACAAAAATGACATTGAACTCTAAGCACTCTATGATAACCAACAGTAAAAATAATGAAATAAATTACACTATTTTTACCTTATTAAGCTCAACATCTCTTTCAAAAGCTAGTGATTTATTAATAAACAAGCACGAATAAACATGTAAAGACACAGATTACCTCATATGTAAAAATAGAACATGATCATCCACACCATGAGAATCCACACATAGAATTGCCTCCAAAGCCTTTTATTCATAAACAAATGCAAAGATATTACAATGATAGGAGCAGAGGTTCCACCTTCTCATGAGAAAACAATGAGGAGTGCCCATGCTTATATAGAAAAACTCAAAAGGGAGGGGTGCACTTGCTTGAGGAAGGAGTGGGGGAATGGTGGCATGAATGGTAAAGGAGATAGTGCTGTCGACTCCCCTTTCCTAGCTGCCCAAACGCAGCACATAAGGTGCTAACACAACAGCATAAAAGGTGCTGCACATACCACACGTGGGGGCCCCATTATAGTGAAGTGCGCCCAAGCCAAAAGAGGGAAAGCGCCCATCCTTTAAGGGAGTGTCATTTCCATGATTTATGCTGCCCAAATGTCATAACTTTCAGCCCAATACACTCCTCAATACATGCTGATCCAAATCAGTCCCTCAAATCTCTCCAAAAATTATTAATTTTTTATGTCATTTTTCACTTTTTTGATTTTTTAATGACTTTTTTGGGCTTTTTGGGTTTTTGGGCCATAGGTAAAAATTGAAGCATCCAAACATTAGGAAACGTGGGTTTAGGGGTTAAGGGGGTGTTTTGAGTTAGAAAACGAGCACCCCTAAGGCAAAAAAGACCTCCAGACGCCACTTCTAGGCCGATTACAAAAAATTTAATTGAACCATTAAAAAATGACCCAATTTACGGAAAAAATAAACTTTGCCGAAAAATAAGAAACTACCTAGGGAGACTTAGCACATGTCCATATGACTCAAAAATAATGTCTAGCATGTTCATATACATTGACCCATAGACTTTAACAATCCCCTAAGGCCCGTCAGCCTCCCCAGGCATTCCAGCGTTGGAGGAGTAGGAGAAAAACTCAAAAATTATGTTATACACTAATGCAAGACATAATCAATAGGTGAAAAAACTCCTTGGAATACCTGACTTGGCCAAAAAGTCCTAGGGAACCAAGTCTTTTACAAAACACCATGCTAGTACATTTTATTACAAACCCCGCAGGGCCATGGACACGTGGAAAAAAGATAAAACGTGGGCGTTAAAAAGGCTTGCTGGATATCAAATCATCAAAAAATGAACATGTGTCATGCTCAACTCTGCCCTCTCGCTTGATAGTCCAACCAAGTACAACTTAGTTGGCAACATCTGGCTCCAACTGCGGGATGCGTGCTCGATCTGATTCTCTCAATCAAAGAGAGTATGCGAGAATCCAAAAATCTCTGGTTCCTGCCACAAAAATTAAAATGCATCAGCCCCACATATTTTTGCCAAATGAAACATAAGTTGCAACATTTATTCAAAAGTAAAGCTAAAGCAAGGAAATGAAACTAATATACATTGATAATATACAAAAAATAATGTACAAAATGCAAGGCAAAGGTTTAGAGATGGCCCTGCTATTAATCTGCCCCTGTGGGCATTAGAAGATCTTCTTTGAAGAATAGCTTCAGATGTTGTCCATTGACTAGGAGAGTCAACCTTTCTCTGTCCATAGTGCAAAGGAAGAAAGAATTAACCCCTGCTGGTTCAAATATAACATATGGTCCCAACCATAGGCTATCAAACTTTCCATGCTTTCCTGGCTTATCCCTTCGCTTGTCCCATAAAAGAACCCAATCCCCTGGCTGGAAATCTTTTGGCTTAGCAGATCTGTCAAAAGTCCTTTTAACCCTATCTTGATTTCTGATACTTTGGTCTAAGGCCTTTCTTCTAGTCTCATCTAATTTCATAATTTGCTCAATTCTGTTCTGCATACCATCATCATTTGGATCATAATCATGCAACATCTGATACACTGGTAATTGAATATGAATGGGAATGGAAGCTTCTAAACCATAAACCAATTGAAAAGGGGTTTTCCTGGTAGCACGTTTCTGTGTTATTCTGTCAGCCCATATAGCAAATTTTATCTTAGAATCCCAAGACCTCTTGTTATCTCCACCAGTCTTCTTTAAAATGTTCATTAAGGTCTTGTTGGTTGATTCAGCCAATCCATTTCCTTGGGGATAGTAATTGGATGAGTGGGAAAGGATTATACCATACTTGAAGCAAAATGAAGAAAAAGCCATGGAACTAAAGCTAGGACCATTATCAGTTGTTATCTTGGATGGCACCCCAAATCTAGTTATGATATGTTTTTCAAGAAAGTCCATAACTACTTTATCTGTTGCATACTTAGTGGGGATTGCTTCCACCCACTTGGTGAAATAATCGGTGGCAGTTAGGATCCAGGTATAACCATTGCTTGAGTTTTCCTTAAACTGGCCGATAAAATCAAGACCCCATTGTTGGAAAGGGGCTTGAACAACCACTGCCTCAAGAGGTAAGGTTGCCAACTTCTGTTTCCTAGTGAACAACTGACATTGGGGACAAGATCTGACAAACTTATGCACATCAGTAAACAGAGTGGGCCAATAGTAACCTGATCTAAGAATCTTGTGGGCTGTGGTGTCTGCTGCATAATGCCCACCACAAAATCCTGTATGAAACTCAACCAGAAGCTTTTTGGAATCTGGTTCATCAACACATCTAAGAACTAAGCCATTAGGATTTCTCCAACCTAATCCATTTTGAGTTATACAATACTTAGTGGCTTTAAGTCTTAGAGACCTTCTTTTGTGACCAACAAGATGTTCAGGACAAGCAAAATTGTTAAGAAGGTAAATAATGTCGGAATACCATTGTGTTTGACTTAATCTTTGAAGCTCGTCGGATATGACAGGTGCTGACTCATTATTTTGACAAATCATTCCTACAGCTTTCTCATTGCTTTCCGTCATCATGCGTGTAAGACCTTGACCGTTGATTAACTTGGTAGGTTTGATTTCCAAGTCATACTCTTGTATTTTGGACACCCATTTACCCCTTATACCAAGGCAATCCTGTTGAGCTAATATATCTTTAATAGCAGTATGAGGAACATAACCCACAACCTTGGAATACCCAATATATATTCTGAAATGTTTCAAAGACTTAACAAGGGCATAAGCTTGTTTCTCCATTATAGTATATTTAAGCTCCGAATTTTGCAAAGCTTTATTAAAGAATGCTATGGGTTGTTCTTGGCCTTGGTCATTTTTCTGAAGTAAAACTCCAGCAATAGTATGCTCAGAAGCAAAGGAAAAGACTTGGAATTCTTTTGAATAATCAGGGCTTATCAACACAGGGGCTCTAGATATGGCATTCTTGATATCTGCAAAGGCTTCTCTTCCTTGCTTACTCCATTCAAACTTAGCATCTTTTTTAAGTAAGAGTTGTAGAGGCTTCATTAGCTCAGCTAGATTTGGAATAGATTTGGAATAAATCTTCTAATGAAATTAATTTGGCCATTGAAGGATTGGAGAGCTTTGACATTGGTAGGGATAGGAGCCCTTTTAATGGCCTCAACTCTTTCAGGATCAACCTTTACACCATCCTTAGTGATAATATGCCCCAATAGTTTGCCCTCATCAACACAAAGCACAGATGTAGCTGGATTTAAAGATATGCCATACTTTCTGCATCTCTCAAAAATCTTTCTAAGATGACCAACATGATCTGATCTTTCCTTAGAATAGACTGTTAGATCATCCTGATATATTTCAATAATTTTACCAATCAACCCATTAAAAGCAACATCCATAGCATGTTGAAAGGTAGCACCAGCATTTGTAAGACCAAAAGGCATTCTAAGGTACATGAAGGTACCCCAAGGTGTAGTAAAAGTTGTTTTATGTTGATCTTCTTTGCTTACTAACACCTGGTTATATCCAGAGAACCCATCGAGGGAAGACATCATACCAGACCCAGTTATTTTCTGAAGCAAAGTGTCCATGTTTGGCAACGGATAGTTATCTTTTAGGCACGCCCAGTTCAAGTTTCTGAAGTCAATACACAATCTGATATCCCCATTCTTTTTTCTAACAACAACCAAGTTAGAACGCCATGTAGAATGTCTTGTTGGAGCAATGATGCTTGCTGCCAACATCTTTTGAAGTTCTTTGTAAACCATGGGGGCCAACTTGGGATTTATTCGCCTCAGTTTTTGGCGAAAAGGCTTAGTACCTGGTTTGAAAGGGATTGTATGTTGAAAAATGTCCTCACGATAAGCTTTAAGTTCATCATAGTTAAAAGCAAATATATCCCTATATTCATAAATCAAATCAATCAAGGCTTTTCTTTCTTCTTCAGATATTCCTTTTCCAATTTTTATCATTTTTGGTTCCTTTTCAGTTCTTATGTTTATTTCAATAAAATCCCCAGGTTTTATTGAATTCTTTTTCTTTTTATGGCCATCTTGTCTATCAAAAAGCTGCTCTAGCCAGGTGATTCCTTTGGGAATTTTATTCCTTGGTTGCTCCTCTTCTTCAGGATACTCTTTTCCTTCTCCTGATAGGTGATTTGACAATCTGAAAACTCTTGAAGATTATGAATGAAATTGAGAATTTGCTTGTCATTATCAAACACTTTCCAATGATCTATGTTGTTAGGAATTAAAGGTCTAAAGTTGATTTCAAATTTCCCATTACCCTTTAATATTTCCTCAGTTGGTTGAAGTGTAGAAGCTGCCACAGCTAGTTGATCTGCCTCAGTGTTTTCTTCTCTAGGAATTGCCATGATATTCAAAGCATCAAACCATTCCATAGTGTCCCAGACAACATTCCTATATTGTTTCAACCTTCGACTTTTGCAAGAAAATATGTTTTTAACCTGGGCGACCACTAAGTCAGAATCACCTTTAATAGATAAAATTTTAATCCCCATGTCTTTGGCGATTTCTAACCCTTGCAAAAGGGCTTCATACTCGGCCACATTATTTGATGCATCAAACTCAAGTCTGAAAGCAAATTTGAAAGTTTGCTTAGAGGGAGAAGTTATGACATTTCCAACTCCTTTTCCATATCTCGAATATGCCCCATCAAAACTCATCCTCCATACCTCATCCTTCTTTTCATCCTTAGATACTTCCTTAAAAGGTGCTATGAAATTTGATAAGATAGCATAGTTTCCAAAGTTGTCTGTTTCATGCACAAACTCATTAGCCAGATTTTGTGGGTTTTCAACATGTAGCTTTCTAGCTTGTTCATTATATAACTTAACCGTTGTATGTTCTGATACAGAAATAGTAGCATATGACCAATCCATCCTTATGTCACCCCCTAAAGATGCAGCCCACTTTCTTGATAAAAGCATTCCCCAATTGTCCGACACATCAATTACTATGACATCCATGGTTAAATGGACATGGGGGTACTTGGCCAACCTAACAAATAGATTTATAATGATACCAATAGTATCAACCTCCCTTGAATCCATGGCACACACATTGTGATAGGGTCTAGTTGTTTTTAAGCCCAATTGATCCATAACCCTTTTGGTCATAACGTTTGAAGAAGCCCCAGAATCCAACTTGTTAAACCATTCATAAGCATCTTCTTCCAAAGATAAAGCAAACAACTTCATTTTTACATCTTCATGCTTGGCACTCAAGCACCGCTTGTCAAAACAATGGCAAAAACGAGTTATATGGGATTTAGCATTATTTCCTTGAAAAGATGGCAACTTATCAATAGCTTTTTCAGGAATATCATGAGGGTAACCAACTATAGCAGTAAAATCATAAGGACCAAACTCAGCCATTTCAACAGGAGGATTATTCACATTATTTTTTGCAAATAAAAGGTGAATATCAGAAATTGACTGAGAACCAAAATCCTCAAGGGTTTTTCGAGAAGATAGCTTGCTTGTCCTTCTATGATAGACCTTTTCAGGCTCAGGAAAGAACTGAAGCAAGTTCTGAGGATTCCTTCTTGAAAAACGCCTTGGTAAATTTGTTGACAGTGGAGTCGCAAGATGTTCTTAGTCAATTTAAAAAATTCACTACATACATCAAACAAAGCGAAAACAAAAAAGGAAAACTCAAAAGTCGTATCTCGGGAATAGAAAGACTTATCCCCGACAACGACGCCAAAATGTTGCCGCCTGGTTCGACACCTGGGAAAAACACAGCAGAAGTCTTTAAGTTGCTGGTGTGGCCTTGGGGACAAGTTAGAGTCAAGTGCTATCACTTGGGACTCGACTCCTCTGTCTAGGCTTTCCCAGCGAAGCCAAGGGGGGTGGACCCTAAAAATAAAAACTAAGGTGTCCAATCTAGGAGTTAGAAAAAATATTTTTTGATAACCAAGATAAAAGCAACATATACTTATATAAAGCAAAACAATCATTCATCAATACATCATTTGCTCCCATTTACTATTATCATCATTCGTTTGCAACATTTGTCAATAACATGAAATAATATCAATATAGACTAGTGCTTTATAATGGAGTCGAAATAGACGCATGAGCATAAAAGTAAATGTTGTGCAAGTGTTCTTGGTTTATTTTAAGTTTAAATGTGGTAATGATCTTTTTTATTATGGCTGGTGGGTTCCCGATATACGCAAAGGTATGGGGAACATGTTCGGAATTTTGATGTGTGGTTTCCCTCTCAGACTTGGGCTGAATTGGAGTCTCAAGGAGGTGTTCAGATGCTGTACCAACGAGGGCAAGCCTAACGGTTTCCAAGAGGTCACTACTCAATTTTGTCCCAAGCCTTCTGAGAAATTTCCCCACGACAACAAAATGCTCGCGATGTGCTGGATTTTCACATAAAGGTTTTTTTTTATTCGGGGCGGTGTTAGATCCTATTATTAGCCATCTCCCCCTTTCTGATGCGTACCAACTGGATCAGACTGAGCTGCAAGTTGGCCACAGAGTATACGGGAGAAGACCTTGGTATTTTTTAGAAGATTTTATGAACCAAAATTTTATCTTTTTAAACCCCAAGAGTCTCTTTTCAGGCATGTACTCGGGCAAACCCTTGTATAGAAACCCTACTTCGGGAATGCAAGGGGGGCGTTTGAGTTTGTAAAAAAAATGATAAAACTATGTTTTGAGTGAACTTGTGGCCTGCCAGTGGAATGGATCAACAAGGTTAATTTTAAGCCTAGTTTGATTTTATTAAGTGCAGAAATGAAATCTAAACTAAAAAAGATTGCAAACCACGAAAATTGAGTCAACACAGTTTCCCCCCCTGGAGGGATGGGGTGTGGGCGCTTGATTAGCCCACTTGCTCTCGTTTGATACTTTAGTTACAATGCGAAAGAAATGCCCCAGTCTTAAATTGACTTAGTGGCTTACAAAATAGGAGAGAAAAATAACCAGTTCATATAATTCAAAATCTAAGTGCTCCGGATTGCCTGGATCCTCGAAATTTGGCCAGCATTTCTCTTTACATGTTCGTCAAATGCTGCAAACCAGCAAGCAAACATCAGTAAAAGATGCCCAAAAACACTTTAAGAGTGTATTTGGGACACCTGCTAAAAACCCAGAAAAAACTAAGTTAAAACTCTAAGTTAAAAATGATGGAATTTAACCAAGTAAAACAAGCATTGGGGCCTTGTTACTTGGGATCTTTGCAAGCTTTTGATGGCTGCAAATTATATGCTTTTCAAACAGCTAGATAAACCACTTATAACCCAAAAGCACTACTTGTTCAAGCTATCTAAAATATGCATGAAAATTCTAACTTTCAGAAGTAGTAAGCTAACGTTAGATCTAGATTTAGACATGACTTTGAGAATACACTAGATCCAACAATACAAATCAGATCTACTTAAGGTATTTAAAGAGAAACAAGATTTGAGAAATGCAAACCAAAATAGCCAAGAGAGTTTTGAAGATTTTTGTGTTGATGAGAAGAAGAAGGAATATCTCGAATTTGGGGCTATGGAGTCCTCCACCGTGGGGATCAATGGGACTAGTTCTCCTTGGATCAATCTTGAAGACCAATGGATGCAAGCAAGCTCCACCAACTCTTCGGATCAACAACCTGTAGACACAAAAGACAACTCACACAAGCAAGATCAAATGTACTAGTGTAGACTAAAATAGAGAACTAGATTCAAACATTTAAACAAAAATGACATTGAACTCTAAGCACTCTATGATAACCAACAGTAAAAATAATGAAATAAATTACACTATTTTTACCTTACTAAGCTCAACATCTCCTTCAAAAGCTATTGATTTATCAATAAACAAGCACGAATAAACATGTAAAGACACAGATTACCTCATATGTAAAAATAGAACATGATCATCCACACCATGAGAATCCACACATAGAATTGCCTCCAAAGCCTTTTATTCATAAACAAATGCAAAGATATTACAATGATAGGAGCAGAGGTTCCACCTTCTCATGAGAAAACAATGAGGAGTGCCCATGCTTATATAGAAAAACTCAAAAGGGAGGGGTGCACTTGCTTGAGGAAGGAGTGGGGGAATGGTGGCATGAATGGTAGAGGAGATAGTGCTGCCGACTCCCCTTTCCTAGCTGCCCAAACGCAGCACATAAGGTGCTAACACAACAGCATAAAAGGTGCTGCACATACCACACGTGGGGGCCCCATTATAGTGAAGTGCGCCCAAGCCAAAAGAGGGAAAGCGCCCATCCTTTAAGGGAGTGTCATTTCCATGATTTATGCTGCCCAAATGTCATAACTTTCAGCCCAATACACTCCTCAATACATGCTGATCCAAATCAGTCCCTCAAATCTCTCCAAAAATTATTATTTTTTTTTTTATGTCATTTTTCACTTTTTTTATTTTTTAATGACTATTTTGGGCTTTTTGGGTTTTTGGGCCATAGGTAAAAATTGAAGCATCCAAACATTAAGAAAAGTGGGTTTAGGGGTTAAGAAGGTGCTCTGAGCTACAAAACGAGCACCCCTAAGGCAAAAAAGACCTCCAGACGCCACTTCTAGGATGATTACAAAATTTTTAATTGAACCATTAAAAAATGGCCCAATTTACGGAAAAAATAAACTTCGCCGAAAAATAAGAAACTACCTAGGGGGACTTAGCACATGTCCATATGACTCAAAAATAATGTCTAGCATGTTTATATACATTGAGTCATAGACTTTAACAATCCCCTAAGGCCCGTCAGCCTCCCCACGCATTCCAGCTTTGGAGGAGCAGTAGAAAAACCCAAAAATGATGTTATGCACTAATGCAAGACATAATCAATAGGTAAAAAAACTCCTTGGAATACCTAACTTGGCCAAAAAGTCCTAGGGAACCAAGTCTAATACAAAACACCATGCTAGTGCATTTTATTACAAACCCCGCAAGGCCATGGACACGTGGAAAAAAGATAAAACGGGGGGCTTAAAAAGGCCTGCTGAATATCAAATCATCAAAAAATGAACATGTATCAAGCTGAACTCTGCCCGCTCGCTTGATAGTCCAACCAAGTACAATTTAGTTGGCAACAGTCTGGATGAATGAATCCCAAGGTCTAGTGAGACCATTGAGAGCAGTCATGACTAGTTCATCTTCATCAAGGTTGTCTCCAATGGCTTCTAGTTGTTCTTTTAACTGGGAGACCCTTGTGAAGTAATCTTCAATAGATTCTCCTTGATTCATCTTAGTGCTCTTCAATTGAGCTCTCGGGTTCATCTTCCTATTGATGTTCCTCCCTTCATACATTCTGGCTAGGGCATCATACATTTCCTTCGGTGTCTTCTTCGATGACACTTGGGGAATCAAGTGGTCTTTGATAGAATCAACAATGATTCTCTTTGCCCTAATCATATCCTTCTTGCACTTCTCTTTAGCTTTATCTTCCGCAGGTTCTGCAACCTCATCTTTGATGTATTGGGCAAGATCATTCTCTTCAAGAATGAGACCAATCCTATATTTCCATGCCCGGAAATTCTCTATACCCTCTAGCTTGTCCTCAAGCTTAGTGCTTGGGGCCATCTTATCCAGGAGGTCACCAAAAATTGGAAATTCTTAAAATGCAAAACTGACCTTACCGGGAGATGTGCTTCACTAAATTGAGTTGACTGGTGTACTTGACTTCCGAAAACTTCAACTTTTCACCTTTCAAACTTGACCAACGAAATTTGGATCTGCAACAGATTTTCTAGTTTACTAGTTCACAGGTGCGCATCTTTTCTGGTTCACTGGTGCACAGGTTCGCATCTTTTCTGGTTCATTGGTGCACATGTTTGCAGTTTTTCTGGTTCACTGGTTTTCTGGTTTTTTAGTCTAGAAGTCAAAATAGGGTTTGAGTTTCCCAGATATCTACCGACTCAAAAAGTTCGATCTAGGGCTCAAAATTTCGCTTTTGAGGAGGAGCATCTAGTCATGCTCTCAGATTCCAAAAATTCCAATTTTGGCAGAAACCCTAATTTTCAACGGAGGAGGAGAGAGAGGTATTTTCACCTTGTGAAAGATGTCCTATTCAGGCTAGCTTTGATACCATGTTAAGTTTAGCATAAAATTCACAACGAGAACATAATAAGGATCACTGAAAGAAACACAATCACAAGATAGACACAAATTTATCCTGGGGAACCCTCATGGGGTAGAAAACCCAGCAAATCTTTCCTCAATATAGATGACCAACAAATACAAAGATGTTAACCCCAAACAAGAGCTCCTTCTCCTCCTTCGTAGATCTCTCTCTCTCCTATGCACAATTCACAAGTGAGTGAATGAGTGACTGAGTGTGATAAATGAGGAACACACATCCTCTATTTATACTTTACTTCACTTGACTTTTAACCCTAACTGTGCCGACTTCTCCTAGGAGAGTCTAATAACCCCTAAACACTTAACTCAGGGCCGACCGCACTAGGGAAGTCTAATAACCCTAGTTACAGCATCCTGACGGAGGAATAAACATCTCCGGATATATAATAATGTCCCAACGGAGGAATGAAACATCTCCGGATAAAGTACAAATAGAATATTCTTAGAAGTTACAATATTTCAACAACAGGTTTACCGCAGTTCAGCACATAGCAGAGTGGTGTGTGCAGAGGGTGTGCTTTGGGAAAGTACACCAAGATTGCTTTTCCGAGCAGTGATAGCAGATCAGGAGGACTTGGATTTGATACATTCTGATTTATGTGGACCTACGTCTTCCACCTCATTGACAGGTTTTGAGTACTATATCAGTTTCATTGATGATTACTCCAGGAAGACCTGGATCTACTTCCTGAAAAACAAGAAGTCTGGGGAAGTCTTGAAGAGATTCCAAGAGTTCAATGGTCTTGTGGAGAACCAAACAGGGAGGAATATTCAGGCACTCAGGTCAGACAATGGGGGTGAGTATACCTCCAAGGAGTTTGATGAGTTTTGTAGATAAGAGGGCATCAGGAGGCAGTTGACCGTTCCATATCAATGTTATCGGAACCGGCAAAACCGGCCGGTCAGACCGGTTCACAGGCTTGGCCGGTCCGGTCCGGGCAAAAAAATTTGAAAACCGGAAAATTTTCCAAACCGGCCAGAAAACCGGCCGGTTCCGTACGGAACCGGCCGGTCCGTACCCTGCTGAATGTGCCATCTAATTTTGGATAGCTCCCCCGTCTCGGAAACTCCGTGGAACATTGGTTTTATGCCACTGCTAACAGATCTGAAAGGGAATAATCACTATGCTGTTTGTCATTGTGCATATACAAGAGATTTAGAAATGAGAACAGCTCTCCAAATGCATTTATAGCTGGCTGAGAATCATCATAAGCCATCCATGTCAATATACTATGCCTAATGAGCAAGAGCTCTCTACAAAATTAGATGGCACATGTCTTCAATATGTAAGCCCAAAACACTAGGATCACAAATCATGCAAACAAGCCTAGTGCACCATCATAAGTGCTTCATTAATGATCAAGTGACATGAAGGTAAAATGCACTGTCTTCATTATTAATCAACCATGTGAAAGCATAATCAATATCAACCATCATGAAAAATCATATGCCACAATCTAGCGTCAAGACCCTTAGCCATCCAAATCTCCATCAAGGTGTAACCCCCAGCTGAAATTGTGGTAAAAGTCACAGGTGGATACCCATGCAAAATGGGGGAGGGGGTAACAGGCTGGATGACAGGGTCTGAAAAAGAGTTTGGCCAAAGGCTGGATTAGAAACAAAGCTTCAATACCAATTAAATGAACAATAGTTCATTTACTAACAAATATCCAACAAAAGGACAGACAACAGAAATCCATATAGAATAGTAATATAGATAATAAGTATGAATGAATGGATGATAGAAATACGATGTCATAGGATGGTATAGTTATATGCACTGACTGGTCACCATGGTTGATAGGTCACGTTCTTCATTAGGTCCTGTCCCTTAGTTAGAATGTGTCCCTTCATTTATATTTATTATTTGTTTATTTGATATTATATATATTATGCTCATTAGACAGAGACAGAGGCACCAAGAGGCAGGCAGAGAGCAGTTCCATATTAGCTTCTAGATCCACGAGATCTCAGGGAGATCCAAGACCTTCCCACTCATTTAGATCTCAACAGAGAGCAACCTCACCCAGGCAACATGCTGTACCCAGATCTTCTAGTACTGACAGTTCATATGAACAGTCTTCATCAGGTTTTTTTTACAAAATATGAATATTTTATGTATTTTTTAGTCGGCCGGTTTTTTACCCGGTTTTTTGCCGGTTCCGGTCCGGTTTCCGGTCCGGTTCACATTTTGGGCTTCGCCGGTTCGATGACCGGTCCGGTTCCGATAACATTGTTCCATATACTCCACAGCAGGATGGAGTTGCTGAAAGGAAGAATATAGCTATAGTGGGAGCAACTAGAGCCATGCTGCATGATCAGAGTCTTCCTTTCTTTCTATGGGTTGAGGCCTGTAGTACTGTTGTTTATGTGCAGAACAGGAGTCCACACCGTTCTTTGGCGTGTAAAACTCTTGAGGAGATGTTCACCAGGAAGAGGCTTGAGATAGGCCACTTCCGCATATTTGGATGCCTTACATATTCTCATGACCCTTCTGAGAAGAGGACAAAGTTAGAGCCCACTACAGAGAAAGGCATCTTTGTTGGTTATGATGAGACTTCGAAGGCCTTCCGCTTATACCTTCCTGCACAGAGGAAAGTTGTTGTGAGGAGGGAGGTGAGATTTGAGGAGCAGGCCTTCAGGAAGTCTTGTGACATAGATATGGTGGAGCAGCAGGTTGTTACTCCACAGGTGGCAGCATCTTAGAGGCTAGCTAGTCAGAGTGCAGGGTCACAGGTTTCAAGGGTGACTAGTCCACAGGTTTCAGGATCTACAGGTTCAGGGACTCAGTCTACAGAGACTTCTAGTATAGGGACAGGTTCTCGGGTCACAGGTTCACAGGTTTCACCGTCACATGATTCAAGTTCACATGGTTTTGGTTCACCAGGCATAGGATCTCAGGCCACAGGTACTTTAGGTAGATAGTTTCCAGATGAGGATGTTCATGAGGAGGGCCTACCACAAGAAGCTACTTCTAGGAAAAGAAAGCCAAGTTGGCTTAAGGAGCTTGTGAAGGAAGCTGAGGAGTCTGTGGGGCCACTCAGGAGAGAGGTCAGAGAGAGTAAAGCACCAGAGAGATTTTCCAGTTACATGGCGATGGTGACTAGCTTGCGTGAGTCAGAGCCTACTACTTTTGAGGAGGCTACCCCACATCAGGTTCGGAGAGATGCCATGATGGAAAGTGCAATTCCATCATGAAGAATGATGTGTGGGAGATAGTTAGATAGTTCTGAGACTGGAGGGGAAGTCAGTTGTGACTTCCAAGTGGCTCTACAAGATCAAACATGCTGCAGATGGCAGCATTGCGAAGTACAAGGCTCGTTTTTTGGCACGAGGGTTCTCACAGGTAGAGGGAGTAGACTATGACGAGACCTTTGAGCCGATTGCTTGATATTCCTCGATTAGAGCAGTGATCTCCATAGTAGTAGAGTTGGGTTGGAAGATCCACCAAATGGATGTGAAGACCGCATTTTTCAAAGGTCTTCTACAGGAGGAGGTGTACTTAGAGCAGCCACATGGATTTGAGATTCATGAAAGAGATTCTCATGTGTGCAGGATGAAAAAGGCCTTGTATGGACTTGTTATCACAGACATAGTAGCTGGGCTACCTTGTCAGCAGAGCAGATATCTGCACTTTTCTGAGCTTTGCCTTTACACTTATTTAGTCACCAGCGAGATCAGCTATGATGAGAAGCATCATTTATGATCACTCACACATCAGAGCATATTTGTATCAGACATTTAGTACACCTTATGCCAAGGCAGAGCCAGCCTTGAGACCTCAGATTTGATGACTGATATGACCTTTTGTTCCATACAAATGCAGTGCAGTTTTCAGTGTATCAGATATAGTGGTTGTAGTTGGTTCACATTACAGATGTTG
Source organism: Larix kaempferi (assembly GCA_027924585.1). Classification (NCBI taxonomy): domain Eukaryota; kingdom Viridiplantae; phylum Streptophyta; class Pinopsida; order Pinales; family Pinaceae; genus Larix; species Larix kaempferi. The sequence continues at coordinate 31,478,674 of BSBM01000372.1, forward strand.
ATATATGACCCAGTATATATATGATGTGCATTGATGTTATTACCTTGTTGTTTAGGTCATTTTGATAGCACTGACTTGGTATATGGCAATTATGATCTGGCAGTATATTAATGTTAAAATGAAATTGGTTGTCACGGACTATATGTATTGATTGTATTACTGACATTTGGAAACTCTTGTTGTATACTTGTTGGTCTTTACCTTCATATGAATATGAACATGATCATTTAGTGTCTTTCCAGCCTGCTAGCTTAGGCGCCATTTTCACTTGTGTCCATCCATCCATTTGTCCTTTCCCACTTATTGATTTTCACCCTGACTTACACCTTGACTTGTGATATGGAGGATCTCCCCGCTTCTGCCTCTGTGTTGGACTTGCACCCATGTTTATTTTGTGTCTCGGCTCTGAGTTGGCGACAAAACTTGCCTTTGGTAAGTTGGATTTTATGCCGTTATCATTCTAGTCGGTTTCCCCGATGTGTGGTTTTGTGCGGAATTCCCCCTAGTTGCTTGAGTTGTTGTTGGCTAAAACCTGAAGCAAAATGTACTACCTTGGAAACTATTGAAAGCCCAATGAAAATGGCTGTGAAATCTAATGCAATGAAATGCTTTGAAATGTAAATGCACCCCGGATGTAAGCTGTGATTAGTTGTGCTTATTAGCGCATGTGAAATCCCAGAGGGGTATTAGGCCTAAAAAGCAATTGATAAATGTATGCTAAATCTAACGATTGCCGGCCATGAAATTCAATGAAATGAAAGGTCCTAAAAAGCAGTGGTTAAATATATGCCAAATCTAAAGACTGCTGACCTTATGTGAAACTTTTCTCATTGAGCTTGCGGGCTATGATATGAGATGGAGCAAGGGATAACTAATTCTAAGTGTCCCCTATAACCTCAAGTTACAGTGAGCCTCACACCTAGTTCATGGCGGTTCTAGTCGTAGACATTTTTGTCAAGGTTGAATAAGCACTTCTCTGAACAACTCATCCATTTGTGAGACACCGTCATTCCTTGTGTACTCCTTGTCCAGCACATGCTTAAGTGTGTAACACCATGTCCTTCATCCAAAGTATCTTAGTGTCAAGTCAGTCAAGTCATCCCTATTCAACCTAGCCTTGTATTTTTAACCTTCACCCTTTGCTAGCAATTTGATCATGTTTACAAACAAGTATATTCTTGAGATTCTTCTTGGAAGTAAATTATTTAACTAACCTATTATTATTTATTAATTGCCAGTGAAATGATGCTTAATACTCTAGAGTCTTGCTATGAAAATGATTTGGAGAGCATGTCTCAACCATTTGCACTTGCAGCAACATGGCTTCTTTAGCCAGGGTTATACTTTGATTAGTTTGACCAGTCAAACCTAGTTTGACCAAGGTCAACCTTGGGATCCGTGATGAGATGGACTATTGTTGTTATATGATATTGATCTATGGCCCTTTGTATACCTTTTGATGATTCCATATGATGGGCATAGGTTTCAGATGATGATTGATGCAGTTTTTCATGATTATTATTATTTCCAGATCATCATATTTTTACTTGTCCGAGTATGGTGGACCCTACAGATGATCTTACAGGTTATCATGAGGTGTATGAGTACTCATCTCTAGTGGATTTGAGTCTTCTGGATCCATTGAGACACTTATCTTTTAGTTTCAGGCACTCTCGGGCATGATTTGAGCAGTTGTTCACTTGTGGACCAGTTTGGCCATGCTGATGTGGCCTGCCCAGCCTGAGCATTGGAGGCCAGTCGTTGCCTAGGGCGCTACAGAAGAAGGGGGTGGTCCAACCACTTGTTATTACCATATTACCCTCCTTTCGGACATGATGGCACCGTCAGTTTGACAGCGCAGGCACCTGACAGTCAGTTCCGGGCAGTTTCATGGTTTTTCAGGAGGATAAAAAATGGAATAAAAAGGTCATAAAGGAATACAATTTGGGCAATTGAGGCAAGGTTTTGGCATGAGGTATGCCCTGAGGTCATCTATGGTGTATCCCACTCCCAGATTAGTTTGCAGCAGTCAGTGGGGTCCACACAGTCAGCCGGAGGTCTTTTCATGCATTCTTCTCTCTGATGATGGGGACATGATTTGATCATTTGTGTACTTGGACATGTCATTGAGTCATATGTTGTGTTATTGTGCCATGGGGACATGCTAGTGAAGGGGAATAATACCTCCTAGACCCACCATGTGCTTCTAGTCACTTGTCCTAGTCATATGTTGTGGCTCACATGTTTTAGCCACCCCCATGTAGTGCGCCCTCCCTTGGAGGCCTCCTTTAGTCATGACGTCATCCCTTTAGTGAGTGATCCATGTCATATTATGTATTGGCTCATCTTAGCCATTGATTATATTGTTGTATCTTTTGATCTCAACCACTAGTTTTCAAAAGTGGTTTAGGGTTTTGGTCTCCCTCATCCTATTTAAGGAGGAGACCCCCTATTGTAAAGGCACCTTTGGGCTCTGGAAAACTTGGAATAAAATACTATTTTGCAGATCTACTTCTTGGCTTTGATTGGGTTGCTCTTGTACATGATTATACATCTATTGCTTTAGACATCTTTGCTTGTAACAGGTGATTTCGACAGCTATAGAGGGAGGCCGAATTGACTAGAGCAAGGAGTGCAAATTGCTTGAAGGGAAGATTGTGGGCTTCTCACATCCCCCTTGGGCATGACGTTTTCATCTTGAAGGGAGTTTTTCAATTGCGCTTTGTCCATTGATTTGCCTCTTTTGATATGGCATGCTTAGATCTCATTCATCTGTGGTTCAAATCTAACTTTTTGTAGTTTGTTTTACAGGTTGAGTGGGACAATTTTCCTCCTAGGGCTTAGATGCTTTTGCTTGGAATCACTTGGATCAAGCTTGGAATTGTAATTAAATGCAAGGATCATCTATGTGCAAGGTAGCCGCAAGCTTTTGAGGTAAGATCTACAAGGTACGTATCCATTTCGCTTGTCTTCTATCCTATTGGTAATCAAACCCTTAAAATTCAAAACCCTCTTTTTCTATTTTTTTAGATCTACTTGGATCTAGCAACTATTGGGGCTTAATAATTAAAACCCACCTCTAAAATCAACATAACATCTCCGATCTATAATTTGGTGGACATCTGACTCCATTTGCCCCTTGAACTAAGGCACTAGGCCTCTCTTGAGGAAGTCGCACTAGTTGGGTGAGTGGCCTTTTGCTAGATCCGGTTCGTGGGTTTGCTTGTTTCATATCACATCCATAGATCCATGCTATAGCATACCCCCTAATGCCATTTCATCTTGATTTTGACCTTGTGGGCCCAATTTGGACCATTTTCCACTTTTTAAGGGTGGGCCCCACTTGGGTATCATTTCTTGGCATTAGATCTGTCTAGATCTACTATCTCTAATCCATAAGTGATCCTATCGTACACTTGGTTGAACATTTGTACTTGCCTTAAGCCTCTTCAACCAAGCCCTAACCATCTTGGGTCCACTTATCATCCTAGACCTAGATCTATCCCTCTTGATCTCTTCATACTTAACCTTTCACATTTCCCTAGGTGGTCGTGAGTGGGTTCGCTAGCCTTCATTGGCTAAGCTAGGGTCTCCCCCTTGGTCTTGCTTAGGCTTGATCTAAAGTGAATAGTGCCTCGGTTAGCGTGACAGCCAGCTTGCATTGGGCACCATGGCATCTCTTGGGTCACCTCTTTAGTTGTCTACACCTCTACCGTCTTGGATAGGATACCTTTAGAGACAACTGCAAGTTGTGTGATAACAAGACTGAAGGAAGCTCCTCGAGCTTGGTATTCGAGGATTGATTCTAACTTGTTGTCAATTGGATTTTAGAAGAGTGAGGCTGATCCCAACCTATACTTCATTGTGGTTGGAGGTGATTTGCTCATGCTTCTACTATATGTTGATGACTTGTTTATCACAGGAGATGAGCATTTGATTGTAGCTTGCAAGAAGGATCTTGCTTCAGAGTTTGAGATGACTGATCTTGGGATGATGCACTATTATTTAGGGATGGAGATTTGGCAGGAGGATGGACATGTTTTCCTGGGACAAGGAAAATATGTAGCTGATGTTCTGAAGATATTTCAGATGGAGGGCTGCAGACCTATGTTCACACCTAGGATCACCAACTGGAAGAAGCTTCATGCTTCTGAGGGAGAGTTGGTGGATCCTACCTTATAATGCCAGCTCATAGCTTCGTTGATGTATCTGGTCAACACTTGACCAGATTTGTGTTTTGCGATGAACACTCTCAACCAGTTCATGATGGAGTTGTTATCACATAAATAGTAGCTGGGCTACCATATGTTTTATTCCAGATTCCAGTACATTTTTCAGCCAGTTCCCTTACATGGAGATGCTAGAGATGAGCATCTATGTTGGATCACTATTATGATTATGGATAGCAATATATTCCTATGCCATGACTGAGTCTCAGGAAACTCAGATTTGATGACTGATGTAGCCATTTAGCCATTTACAGAGCAGTATGTATTGCCCAGAGTTGCAGCAGCAGGTTCTCAGTGGATAGATGATGGTTCGGATTTGTTATGCACAGCTATATAACCCAACAGGTATTATTTTGTGTTGTGGTTATTAGTGCTTTTATACTCATTCTTGTGGCATGTCTTAGCACTTAGTGTCATGATCTGGCGATCATATGGATATTTGGGCCTGGCTGTATTATTTATATATTTATGTCCTTGCTTAGACTTAGAAGTTCTTGCTTATACTCATCGGTTTTACACTTCTTAGGGAGATTAGAGGTGATCATTCCCACCATCTTTTGGCTTGCTAGTGTTGGTCTCATTATTCACTTTTTCCACCCATCCATTACCTTCCAGTTATTGTTGTTACCCTGACATACTACTTGACTAGTGGCATGGAGGACCTTCCCCCACTTTAGCCTCTTTGTTGGATAAGCTTCCCCATTGTTTTGTGTCTTGGCTCTGAGTTGCCTAAGTTGTGTTGGCTAAACCTAAAACAGATAGTGCTACCATCAGTACAATGTGTATGGAAATGAAATGTATATCTTAAAGCCCATTCTAGAATGTGTTTCTTAACACACGTGAATGAAAGGCAAGCCTAATGAAATTGGCTTTGAAAGTTAAATGTGAAATGTAAATCCAAGAATGTGTTTCTTAACACACACAGATCATAAAGCCTTAGTAAATGTAAATCCAAGAATGTGTTTTTTAACACACACGGATCAAGGCTATGGAAATGTATTAAAGGCCTAAAAAGCAATGGTTAAACAAATGCTATATCTAATGATTGCTGGCCTCACTAGCTTACGAGTTATCATGTGCGATGGAGTAAGGGACAACTAATTCTAAGTGTCCCCTAGAGTCTCAAGTTACGGTTTGTCGGGCACCTAGTCATGGTGGCTCTAGAAAAGATCCTCACGGAGCTATATAAGCTTGGATGTGAGTTGTAGGCATCTGTCAAGGTTGAATAAGCACTTCTGAAAGAACTTACCCATTTGTGAGACATTGCCATCCCCTGTATTACTGCTTGTCCAGCATATGCTAGAGTGTGTATCCCCTTTCCATTTCCAAAGTGTCACAGGGTCAAGTCAGTAGTCATCCTTTAGCCTAGCCTTATAAGTTTTAGCCTTGACCCATCACTAGCAAATTGGTCACAGCTATAAATTGAGTATAGTCTTGAAAGTCTAGTCTGAGTCATAATAATAATATTGAAAACACTTATTATTTGGTTTTAGATCGCCAGAGAATTGATTACTATATGTTATAATTGTTACTTGAATGACTTGTAAAGCATGTCTTAACCTCTAACATTTGTAGCAGTTTGATGTTAGCCTGGGTCATTTTATGAGTCATGTTGACTTGGTCAAACCTAGTTTGACCAAAGTCAACTACAGGACATGAGGTGGATAGACCTTGGATGATGCAAATGGATGATATATGGTCTATTACAGGTCACCAGATGGTTCCATGCATTGGTTACAGGTTTATGATGATGATCTGGCATTTTTATTATATTTGATCATTTACAAATTATTATTATTTTCATCTGTTTGGATATATTGGAGATATTATATGATCATGCAGAGATACATGTGGTGTATTAGTACACAACTCTAGTAGATTTGGGCTCTCTGAGTCCATTGAGACAGTTGGTTTTTAGTTCTGGGCAGTTACAGTGAGTATTTTCCTCAGTTTATCATTTTGGTGCGTATTTGCCATTAAAAAGGCCTGTCAGAGCAATTCCATGATATGATTGGTTCACCTATGGAGCTACAAAGGGGATATAGAGTGTAGCCACTTGTTTTTACTACATTGCTATGTTCCCGGACACATTGGTGTAGTTAGATTTGGCCCCAGGTGACCAGGCAGAGAGTTACATGTGTTTTTATACTTTCCAGAGGATTTACAGAGGCATAAAAATGGTTAAAATGGCTACTGAAGAAATCGATTTGGGCTACTCAGGCAAGGAATTGGCATGGGAATTGTTTTGATGATGTATTTGATGTCCCCCACACCCTCCAGATCAGTTGTATCAGTCAATGGGGCCCTCACACATTTCTCCGTCACATTTTGAGGTTTTCTAGAGCCTTTGGAGGCTCATGACTTTCCTAGAGGAGCACGATTTGGTGCTAGGATGAGTCATATGTTGTTATTGTGCCATGGGGACACACTAGGGAGGTTAGATTATGCCCCCTAGACCCACTATGAGCGGGTTTGTCATGTTATTTGGTCACATTGAGTGGGACCCCCCTTCCTAGGGCGATTTTGTCCATATTATGTTATATTTTTGAGTTTATACATGTACTTTATGTTGAGTTCATCTCAATCGCAGATTGGAACTTTTATATCTTTTAATCTTAGCCATCCATTCAAAAGGTGGTTAGGGTTTTGGTATCTCTCCTTCGTATTTAAAGGAGAGACCTCATTGTAAAGGGACCTTTGGCTCTTGGAATCTTGATAATAAAAACTATTTGCAGACACTTCTTGGATCTCCTTTGCATCGATATTCTTAGATGGTGATTGGAAAGTCTATTGCATCCTATCATTTGAGAGTTTGTTGTGAGATCTATATTTTTCGTGGAAACATTGTTTTGTCTACAAGAGGGCGACTTCACTTGGACGTTTTTGCAGGGCTTCCTCAACTCGTTCTCTTGGTTTCGCTTGTATCAGGGGGTTTTCATTAGCATCATTGTGATCTATGATTTCATCTTGTTATTTCTTTTGTTACATTAGTTTATTTCTCTTGATGCATCAAATCTGATATTGTTGATGTTTGTTGTGCAGGAGAGAGGGTGCATTGGCTTCCTTGGGCAAATCGATTTGCATTGGATACTCACTCAAATCTCCCCAAATTGATCGGGAAGGCATATATCATCATCATCAAGGCATCTACAAGGTTTTCCAGGTAATATCTGTAGGTTTGTTTTTTTATTTTTGGGTTCCAATCCATTGGGTATATTTATTTACTGTCAAAACCCTCACTTAAAATAATCTAAAAATTCTCTAGATCAAACCACTTGGCAAATTGGCAAAACTTTTCTGGTTTTTTCACCTAAGGGAAAACGCAAGGTGGGTTCTCAAGGGCGTCACCCTTGGAGGACTCCTTGTGGCCCAATTCCCTAGGCACTGGTTCTCCTCACCCTCACGACTTTCCTGAGCTGTCTGGTTTGCCTGTTGTTTGATCTCTTTTTCGAGCTTGTGTGCTTTGATACTGTCACATTCCTTTATCAACCTGTGCTAGAAAGCCATTAACCTCAGATCCACTCTTTGGGGCACTTTCCCTGTTTTAAGGGTCACGTTTCCCAAGGCAACTTAATTTGATAATTTTAAACTAGTACCTGAATCCTGGAATCATACTTAATTCCTGAGTTACTGTGCATAATCATTCTTGATCAAGTCATATCTTCCTTAAGCCTCCACAATAAATTCATTTCCTTATTTCTAGGGTTCCATGCCTGACACCTTACGTACTTCATCTTTTCCTGATTTGATCTGGTGATTGGGTTTGATCTCTGCTGTCAGGAGCATATTAGGGTCTCCCCCTGGTTGTCCTGGCTTTGACAACTCAAGTGAAGATTGCCTCGATTGGAGTGACAACCAATCCCTTGGAGATCGAGGCTGTCTTGGTTCACTACTTTGGTTGCCTGTCCCCTCTACCATCCTTACGGATCCACCATTTAGGGGCAATTACAAGATTGGTGATAACAGGAGCCTAGGAGAGTGCACTGGATAGCCGCAAAACATGTATTGAGGTAGCTTGCTGGGACAGTGGACTATAGTATGGACTACAAGAGGTCAGATGGAATTGGTTTGATTGGCTTCACAGATTCAGATTGGGCAGGTAGTGTAGCGGACCAGAAGAGCACTTCCGGTTGTTGCTTCAGTTTGGGCTCGGCAGTAGTGTCATGGTTCAGTCAGAAGCAAAATTCAGTTGCATTGAGTTTTGTAGAGGCTGAGTATATGGAAGCCAGTCGGGCTAGTTGCGAGGCATTGTGGCTTCGCAAGTTGTTAGTTGGCTTATTTGATTAGGAGTTGAGACCTACAATTGTTAATTGTGATAATCAAAGTTGCATCAAGCTCTCTGAAAATCCGGTATTTCATGACAGTTCAAAGCATATTGAGATCAGATATCACTTCATCAGAGATTATGTTCAAAGAGTAGTTGAGTTACAGTACATTTCCACTGAGGAGTAGGTTGCAGATATCCTAACGAAGTCTTTGGGTAGAGGAAAGCATGTTTACTTCAGAGACAAGTTGGGAGTAGTGAAGAACACCATCCTCAGTAAGAGGGAGTGTTGAAAAGTTACCTAGGAGATGTTGTTCACCTTGTGGTGCCTTGGGGTGGACATAAAAACATTAAATGAGGTCCCTAGTACTTTATAAAGTGAGATGTACTTTATTTTTATAAAGTCACTTTATAATGTGAGTTTGAGTTTATATTTTTAATTTGACTTTATGAGACTTAAGTGAACATTTAATTAAAAGGGGTCACTTACGTAAGTGAATGGAAAAAGTGTTTTCATTTATTTAATAAGACATTAATGAGCAATTAATGTGGGCGCTAGATCTCATCAAGTTAAGATTAAATCCTAGCCATGGATTTGCTGGGTGTTGGTTACCTCATATAAAACTAGGGAAAAGACACAAAACCTAATTCATTGTTACCCGAGAGTTTTGGAGAGCAAGAGGAGGAGAAGAAGAGCAAGAGAGGAGGTGAAACTCTTGAGAGAAGAGAGAAAACCCTTGGCACAAATCCCAAGACCGTACAACTAGAGGAAGGCCACGAATTTCTAGACTGAGATTGGCACAGATTTCGAGGCAAATTACAACAGCATTTATTTACCTAGAAATCGAGGAAATCCGTATAGCAACACAAATTTGGAGGAAGATGGCACCGTAATTTTTGAGGTTCGTACAACAATTAATGTAGACCGTATAGGCACATTTTTCGAGGCAACAAGTACATATTTTATTGCTGGTCATATAGGCACAAAAAACAAGGTAAACTGTTGCACAGGTCTGATTTTTGGCACTATTTTCGAGGCAGCCATATAGCTTTGTCAGTGAGATGCTGGCACAAAATTCGAGGCAAAACAGGGAGATTAGTATTGTTGTTGTAAATTTTGGAATTTGTCTTTGAAAAGAATAAAATCTCTCTTATCAGGTTTTCCCTTCGGGGTTTTTCCTAAGCCATTTTGGCTAAAATTTTCTGAGTTAATTTTTATGGTTTGGTTGTCATAATTTTTTGAGTTTGAAAAGAAAGAAATATTTTCCATGCGCTTCAAGAAAAATCTATTTTTCATGCATGTAATGTGATTTTACATTGATGGGGCTTGGGCATTAAACTTCACATGAAAAACCAAACTTGAAACCAGGTTGGGAATGCAAAATTTTCATTATGCTCTCTCATTTTTTATATTAGAGAGAGAGCTCTCATTGTAATGGACTTTTGGCTCTTGGACTAAGATAATAGAGAACTTGTTATGCAAATCTTGCTCTCTTATAGTAAATTGTTCGAGATTTGTGATTGCTTATTTTTAGAGATAGTGGTATCTCGAGATGTCCTCCATGTTCATATGCATAGCATGGAGGTACACTTGCAGTATAGGCATTAGGATGGGTTAGAGGGTGAGATGCACTCTACTAGATGGCATGAATCCAACGGTGGATGCATGCAGACCTTTTAGGGTGATTTGCCCTCATGCATGCAACTTTTTGCATGCACAACTTTTAATTAAAAAGCATTCAAAAGTGAGATTTTTACATGCACTCATATTAGGGTATCAGAAACCCTAATTGTTCAGTGAGTTATTATAAGGAGGCAGGAAGTCATCGATAGAGGTTACTCAGCAAACTTATCAGAGAGAGATCAGTTTGAGAGGGGCGTGACTTGTGCATGCAGAGTGGGCGACTTTTTGAGAGAGGAGCTTTTGCAAGAGGGAGAGTGAGGGGATCTGAGTTGGATCAATCCTCACTTGATCAGAGGCACCTGTCTGTCATTGACTGTGGGTTGAGAGAGCATCACAAAGGAGTTTCTATAGAGTTCAGAGCTTGGGCGACTTTGCTCAGAGAGGGGGCGCACTTCCTGAGGAAAGGAGGATGTTGTGAATCCAGATTGAGGCCAGAGTAGTTGAGACTTGCAGGGTAGGTCTTCTTCAGTGATTGAAGAAGATCTGTGACTATCTCAAATCAGATTGGCTGAGATCTGAGCTAGGGCGACTTTTCAGTGTTGGAGAGAGGGCAGACTTTTCCATGCAGAGTAGGGGGCGAACCCAGAGAGGAGTTGCAAGCTTTCATTCTTGATAGAGAAGATCGGGGCTGTGGAGTAGAGAGGTAGTACATCCTGAGACAGGCCGAGGCAGATCTTCAGAGAGATTCAGATCCAAACTGACAGTAGGGGGCGCATTTCCGAAGAGCAACAGTTGTAGCTGCTGGAGATCTCGGGTTTCATAACCGTCAGGTTCGATTGTTTTATTCCGGAGAGTTGTATGTAACTAAGTCTCTTTTACTTTGCTCTGGGCTCGAGAAAGAAGAAAGCCCCCATCGGAGCTGGTTTTCCCCATTGGGGTTTCCAGGGTATATTGTGAGTTCTTCTGTGTGATTGATGTTTATTTGGCTAAAGTGTTAAGAGATTTGGTGGTACTTTATGTTATAAGTCCGTATTGTTTATTTGGCTTGTAGAGACTCAAAGTCATTGAGATCTCAGGGTTTCCAGAGCGAGTAGTGACCTCTAGATAAAATTAACATGGTATCAGAGCCCTTGTAAGGGTCAGAGGGGGCATTCACACTCAGAACTGCCAGCAGTATACCAGATTTGTGTGCTGACTTAGTGGGATATCAGATCTGTGGAGAGAGTGATGAGATCTACCAGATCTGAAGAGCAAGGTTTAGATCTGTGACAGTAGAGGTCAGATCTAATAGTTCTGAAAAGTTGGAGTCTAGATCTAAGATAGATCTAGTAGATCAATGAAGATAAAGACTAGGTCTACCGGATTTGAAGAGCGGAGTTCAGATCTGTGGTTGTAGAGGTTAGATCTATCAGATCTGTGATTTTGGTGGATAGATCTATCAGATCTGGCATGAGCAGAGTCCAGATCTGTGGAAAATATATCAGATCTGAAGAGTAGCGTTCAGATCTGTGAGAATAGAATCCATATCTGAAGAGCAGAGTTCAGATATCAGATCTGTGAGTGCATACATTAGATCTGTGAGGATAGACACCAGATCTTTCAGATCTGTGAGTGCAGACATCAGATCTGTGAGGATAGATATCAGATCTATCAGATCTATGAGTGCAAACATCAGATCTGTTAGGATAGATACTAGATCTATCAGATCTGTGATGGCAGCGACCAGATCTGTGAGAACAGAGATCAGATTTGGGAGAGCGAACCCTAGATCTGAGAAAGAGAGGGTTAGATTGTTCACCAAGGCACATACCTACATGTTGGTTTTGATTTAGATATTTTGAATCAGTAGTGTTATCAGATTTACAGAGTCATGGCTTCAGGACTTTGTACAGTTATGCATCTAACTATATGATGGGAATATGAGAAGTGTTCCTCAGTATTTCAAAGACAGACTTAGACTGTTATGAGAGGTTAGTAGTGAGGAGAGTTGGTTCGATGATGTTCCAGTTGGAGTCAAAAGGTTTACTGAAGATGGCAGGAGGGATGCATGTACCAAAGCAGACAAATTTACCCTCAGTATCAACTTTGGAGGATGAGGGATATAGTATTGTGTTTCGAGATGGACAGAGGTTTCTATATTTAGAGGAAGTGACATTGGATGCAGTCGTGAGGCATAGCATTAGACAAGGCAAGTTTTATAGGTTGTTGGGAAAGCCTATATGTGGGTCCAGGGAGATCTTGGATGCAGTTTCAGTGTTAGTGACAGAGGGACAGTGTGGTGCTTCTCTCAAGATGACACTGATAGAGGAGTGCAGTTCTTCATATTATATTGTAGTAGATGCAGTCGGGATGTCTTCCAGTTTAGTGGGAGAAGTTGCAGCAGCAAGGGATGTGTTTGATCCTGGTGGATGCCTCTCTAGAAGTACCTTTCTCGCTAAGAGGGAGTTTGGAGAACTCCTAGAGGTATCGGGAGAAATTTTCATTCCAGGACTGAGAGGGAGCATACTCTCAGTAGTAGCATTGGATGTTTCCGATTACTCTGTTGTATTCCAGAGGGATCTCATATTCACATATTCGGAGGGAGTTGATCCAATGTTGATGGGTCACAGGATTGATGGTGAGTATATGGTTCGGGGACATCCCACGACAGGTACATCTAGTTGGTTGAGTGCATTAGAGTTAGAGGATGACGGGGAGCGAGATGCTCACAATAGTGATGATGCTTGGAGGGGTGAGCCCTCACAACAAATGAGTGAGCGAGATGCTCACTATGGTGATGAGGCACAAAGGAGTGAGTCTTTAGTCTCATATTAGATAGATGAGCGAGATGCTCATACAGGTACCAGCCGAAGACTGAGTTGGTATGCGATGACAGAGTTGGACTTAGCTCAGGAGAGAGTTGAGTCAATTCAGAGAGAGAGGTAGATCACTTACAGGTCAGTGGATCTGCTTGATGGTAGTCTCAGAGATTGGCTACAACAGAGATTCAGAGGGAGTCTGGATCAGGGATCAATGACAGAGTCGGTGACAGAGCAGGAGGTCTCTTCCGGGGCCATATTGATGGAGATGGATCAGGTTACTTCGGATTAGAGTGCAGCAATGACAGGCAGGACAGATGGGTCAGTTATAGCAGTAGAGGATTTGTTGGATCCAGGCATCAATGGTCAGACTTCCCTCAATAAGAGAGAGTGTTAGAGATAGTGGTATCTCGGGATGTCCTCTATGTTTAGATGTCTAACATACAGGCACACTTGTAGTATAGGCATTAGGATGGGATAGAGGGTGAGATGTGCTCTACCAGATGGCATGAATCCAACGGTGGATGCATGCGGACCTTTCAGGGTGATTTGCCTCATGCATGCAACTTTTTGCATGCACATCGTTTAATTAAAAAGCATGCAAAAGTGATATTTTTGCGTGCACTCATATTAGGGTTTCGGAAATCCTATTTGTTCAATGGGTTATTATAAGGAGGAAGGAGGTCACTGGCAAAGGTTACTCAGCAGACTTATTAGAGAGAGATCAGTTTGAGATGTTAATGTTATTGTAAATGCGGAAGATATTCACTTGTATTTTATATTGTAATTATTATTGTATTTTATTTGTACCTATGACGGAGATGTTTATTCCTTCGGTCGGGGATGTAATTATTACATTTGGTCATGTAAAGTCATTGAGGTAAATCCTCCCTTGTATTTCGGGGCAATAGATCCCCCTAGAGTCAAATGTAAAGGGGTTTTTAATTCCCCTAAAGGAGTCAGCCCAATTAGGATTAGTTGGGGCCGACATGTCAAGTGGTAAAGTTAAAGTGGAAGTGAGTGTATAAATAGAGAGCGAGGATCTCATTTAATCACTCACTCACTCACACAAGTTCGCACTAGAGGAGAAGAGAGAAGCTGTTGAAGACCATCTCTATTTTTGGGGTTTACTTTTGTGACATTGTTTTGGTGATCATTCTATCTCTGAGGAAGTTGCAGGTTTTCTCCTTTATGGTTTCCCCAAGGAAAATCTTTGTGTCTCGTGTTTATGCTGTGCTTGTTATTCTCTTAGTAAGATCCTAGATAACTATTGTTTAAAAGTTAAAAATCTAACATGGGTTCAGAGCTAACTTGAGAATAAGACATTGTGCAGTTGCGGAAGCTAGGGCTTCTTAATTTTTGGGTTTCTCTCCACAGATCATCAACAAAAAGATGCTAGGCTAACTCACTTAAGAAGGGCGCATCTTTCTGTTGAAGCAGAAGTTGATTTTGAGCATTTTCACTTTTTGGCTAGTCACTACTGTCGAAAATTAGGGCTTTTCACAGAAGTGGAATTTTTTAGTGTTATCAACATAGAAAGGTGTGCCTCTCCAAGAGCGAAATTTTGAGACCAAGATCGAAATTTTTGAGTGGATGAAACTCCGAGAAAGTCAAACCCTAGTTTGACTTTGGACCAGAAAAACCAGAAAACGAGAAAAAGCTAGAAACTGCAGATCCGAAATTCGCAAGTCAATTTTCAAGTTTGAATTTTTGGAATCTTTAGAAACCAAGTGTACCAGCATACTCGCCTCATCCAAGCGGATCTTCCTGTGAAAACATAATTCAATTCCGAGAATTTTCATTTTTCGGCCTGCCACTGCTGCCGGAGGAAAACTAGGGCATCAGATATTTTGGGTCTGTTCACTGATTTAGGGAAGTGACTACATTGGATAACTCGCCTTAAGGAGGCACATCTATTTGTCCAATCAGAAGTTACAAATTCCAACTTTGTAAAATTAGGGTTTCTCTGACAAACCCTAGGCCAACCTAGCTCCAGAACCAGTTTCAGCAAATCTAGTGGTAAGACCTAAAAGATTTTCTATTTCCATTTGAAGTACTCATTAAAGATGTCTCACCACACCAAGCTTGAGGATAAGCTTGAAGGGGCTGATAACTTCCGAGCATGGAAGTATAGGATTACATTAGTCCTTGAAGAGAATGAATTGGACACATATGTAAATGAAGAAGTTCCAGTTCCAGAGGGAGATGAGGCTAAAATATTACTCAAAAAGAACTTGGTCAAGGTCAAGAGAATCATTGCTGATTCTATTAAGGATCACCTCATCCCACATGTGTCTTCCCTAAAGACACCTAAAGAGATATTTGATTCCTTGACCAAGCTATATTTGAAGGGAAGAATATAAATCGGAAGATGATGTTAAGGAACCAACTTAAGAATGTGAAGATCCAGAATGCCGAGACCATGCAATCTTATTTCACAAGGGTCTCACAAATTAAGGAGCAACTTGAAGCAATTGAAGAGAATGTAGAAGGAGAGATTGTTATGACCACCTTGAATGGTCTCCCTAGATCATGGGATTCCTTCATTCAAGGGATTTGTACTAGAAAGAAGTTAATCACATTCACTAGACTTTGGGAAGAATGTACACAAGAAGAAGGTCGACTTGTGGCACGAGAAGAGAAGTTGGGAGCAAATGATGATCAAGCTCTCATAGGTCACACCAGAAGGAATCATAACAAGAGGGAGCAGCATCATCACATTAAGAGGGAGAAACACCATCAAAATCAGATGGAAGAAGTGATTCCAGAAGATAACGAACACCGTGAAATGGAAGAACCACAAGAACCTGTAGATCCACCCCGTGAGAAGAACTCTCACAAGAGGAAGCCAGCATGGGTACGAGAGGCAATTCAAGATGCAGAGAAGTATGGCTCTCCAGAGGGGATGCACAGAGAAAGCAAGAGACCTAGGCCATACTCCAGTTATGTAGCCCTATTGTGCGACATCATTGACAAAGAACCTTCCAACTATGAAGAAGCGACAAAGAAGAAAGAATGGAAGGATGCCATGGTCGAGGAGTACCAGTCGATCATGAAGAATGATGTCTGGGATGTAGTTCCGAGACCAAAAGGGAAGTCTGTTGTGACTTCCAAGTGGATCTACAAGATTAAGCATGCTGCAGATGGCAGCATAGAGAAACACAAGGCAAGATTTGTGGCACGTGGCTTCTCCCAGAAGGAAGGCATAAATTATGAGGAGACATTTGCACCTGTAGCCAAATACACTTCCATCAGAACAGTACTTGCATTGGCTGTAGTGATGAAGTGGAAGGTACACCAGATGGATGTCAACACTGCGTTCTTGAATGTTGTAGTAGAAGAGGAAGTGTACATGGAGCAACCACTCAAATTTGAGACACATGACAGGCAGACTCATTGAAGAAGGCCTTGTACAGATTGAAACAGGCACCCAGGACGTGGTACGGCAGGATGGATAGTTTCCTGATGAGCTTGGGCTTTACCAAGAGTAAAGCAGATTCCAACCTTTACTACAAGGTTGAAGTGGGAAATCCAGTGATACTTCTACTCTATGTAGATGACCTGTTTGTAACAGGAGAGGATGGGCTCATTGCAGATACGAAGAGGAAACTTGTCGCAAAGTTCGAGATGAAGGACCTGGGTATGATGCATTATTTCCTAGGCATGGAGGTGTGGCAGAATCTGGATGGGATCTTCCTTGGACAAGGGAAGTATGCAGTAGAGATTTTGAAGAGATTTAGAATGATGGACTGCAAGGCAATGGCCACACCTATGGCATCAAACTTGAAGCTACTTTGTGATGCTTCATCAGAGTCAGTTAATGCCACGATGTATCTGTTATCACATTTATATTAGCTGGGGCTACCATATATTTGTTCTAGATTCCAGTATATTTTTCAGCCAGTCCTTTACACTGAGATGCATGAGATGAGCATATATTTTGGATCACTACTATGATTATGGACAGCAGTATATTCTTATGCCATGACTGAGTCTCAGGAAACTCAGGTTTGATGACCGAGGTAGCCATTTAGCCATTACAGAGCATTATGTATTGCCCAGAGTTGCAGCAACAGGTTCTCAGTGGACAGATGATGGTTCAGATGGTTTATGCACAAGTATATGACCCAACAGGTATTATCATGTGTTTATGGTTATTATTGCTTTTATGCTAATTCTTGTGGCATGTTTTAGCACTTGGTGTCATGATCTGGTGATCATATAGATATATGGACTTGGTTGTATTATTTATTTATCTATGTCCCCGCTCAGACTTAGAACTTCCTGGTTATACTCATTGGTTTTACCCTCCTTAGGAGAATGGAGGTGATCATTCCCACCATCCTATGGCTTGCTAGTGTTGGTCTCATTATTCATTGTCTCCATCCATCCATTACCTTCCAGTTATAGCATTATCCCTGACTTACTACTTGACTTGTGATATGTAGGACTCTCCCCACTTTGGCCTCTTTGTTGGATGAGCTTCCCTGTTTATCTTGTGTCTTGGCTTTGAGTTGGTGACAGAACTTGCCTTTTGGTGAGTTGGATTTCATCCTTAGTGATGGAACTTCCGCATTGGTCATTTGGGTTGTTGTTGGCTAAAACCTGAAACAGATAGTACTACCATCATTACAATGTGTCTGGAAATGAAATGTATATCTTTTATGAAAGCCCATTCTAGAATGTGTTTCTCAACACACGTGAATGAAAGGCATGTGAAATGAATGAAAATCCAAGAATGTGTTTCTCAACACACATAGATCAAAAAGCCTAATAAATGTAAATCCAAAAATGTGTTTTTCAACACACACGGATCAAGGATATAGAAATGAATGAAAGGCCCAAAAAGCATGGTTAAATGTATGCTAAATCCAATGATTGCTGGCCTCACTTGTAATGATCTTTTCCTCACTATCCTGCGGGTTATCATGTGAGATGGAGTAAGGGACAGTTAATTCTAAGTGTCCCCTAGAGTCTCAAGTTACGGTTTGTTGGGCACCTAGTCATGGTGGCTCTAGAAAAGATCCTCACGGAGTTGTATCAGCTTGGATGTGAGCTGTAGACATCTGTCAAGGTTGAATAAACACTTCCTAGACTGCTTATCCATTTGTGAGACACTGCCCTCCCCTGTGTTATTTGCTTGTCCAACATATGCCTTAGTGTGTATTCCCTTTCCCATTTCCAAAGTGTCACATTGTCAAGTCAGTACAATCATCCCTTAGCCTAGCCTTATGGTCTTCAGCCTTCACCCATCACTAGCAAAATGATCACAGTCATAAAGTGAGTATAGTCTTGAGGTTCTAGTCTGAGCCATAATAATAATAATAAACATTGAATACTTGGTTGTAGATCGCCAGAGAAATGATTACTATGTGTTTAGATTGCTACTTGAATGATTTGTATAGCATGTCTTAACCTTTTACACTTGCAGTAGCTTGATGTTAGCTTGGGTCATTTTATGGGTCATCTATCTGCATCATCCAAGGTCTATATCACCTCATGTCCTGTAGTTGAGCTTGGTCTATTGCAGGCCACCAAATGGTTTCATGCAGTGGTTATAGGTTTATGATGATGATCTGTCATTTTTATTATATTTGATCATTTAGAGATTATTATTATTTTTATATGTTCGGGTATATTTGAGATATTATATGATCATGCAGAGATCCATATGGTGTATGAGTACACACCTCTAGTAGATTTGGGTTCTTTGAGTCCATTAGGACAGTTGGTTTTCAGTTTCGAGCAGTTACAGTTGGTATTTTCCTCAATTTATCATTCTGGTGCATATTTGCCATTAAAAAGGGCTTGTCAGAGCAGTTTTATGATTTATTTGGTTCATCTAGGGCGCTACAGAGGGAGTATGGGGTCCAACCACTTGTTTTTACTATTATACCATACTCCCGGACATGTTGGTGCAGTCAAATTTGGCCCCGGGTGACCAGGCAGAGAGTTACATGTATTTTTATCTTTTACAGAGGATTTACAGAGGATAACAAATGGTAGAAATGGCTATAGAGGAAATCGATTTGGGCTACTGAGGCAAGGAAATGGCACAGGAATGGTTTTGATGACGTGTATGATGTCTCCCACACCCTCCAGAGCAGTTGCATCAGTCAGTGGGGCCCTCACGCTCTTCTCCGGCACATTTTGTGGTTTTATGGAGCCTTTGGAGGCTCACGACTATCCTAGAGAGAGCACGATTTGGTGCTTTGGTTGGTCATTTGTCATTATTGTGCCATGGGGACACACTAGGGAGGTTGGATATCATCCCCGAGACCCACCATGTGCGTTATATCATGTTTTTCTAGTCACTTTGAGTGGGATGCCCCCCTAGGGCGATTTTGTCCATGTATATGTTATGTTTTTTACTTGATCCATGTACTTTATCATTGAGCTCATCTCAACCGTAGATTAGAACTTATGTATCTTTTAATCTTAGCCATCCATTCAAAAGGTGGTTAGGGTTTTGGTATCTCTTCTTCCTATTTAAAAGAGAGAGCTTCTCATTGTGAAGGGACTTTTGGCTCTTGGCTTCTGGAATAAAAATACTTCTTTGCAAACTCTTGTCTTATGGTTGTGGACGCTATTGGTGTTTGATTGAAATTGTTCTTCCTCTGCACTGAGGATCTTGGTGGTTATTTTGCACATCTTCTCTCTACTTTTTATCTACAGGTGAAGAAGTCGAATTGGTGAGGAAGGTGCATTGGTTGGGGAGACTCTCCCTGCTCTCTTCTCTTCTTTCTCTTCGTCAGTTTCAGGGAGTATTATTGTCTTTGTACCTCTTACTTCTTGTTATCATGTTCTTTCTCTGTATCTCTTTCATTCTTGCTTGAACTGATTGATCTCTTGTTGTCCTTGGTTCATCAGGAACAGGAGGGTGCACTTGTGGAGCTGGGGAAATTGTGGGGGAAAGATACATCACCAAATTCTCATTTGATCTTTGCGGGAACAATCCTCGGCATCATAGCAAACATTTCCATGACTCAGGTACGCTTGTGAGGTAAGTAATTCATTCTTCTAACCTACCTATCTGTCATTTCATTTCAAAACCCTCAGTGAAATTAATCGAAAAATTCTTTGGCTTAAACCACCTGGCATTTTGGCAAAACATTTATGGGTTTTTCATCTTAGGCAAAACCCAAGGTGGGTTCTCAAGGGCGTCACCCATGGAGGACTCCTTGTGGCCCATTTCCCTAGGCACTGGATCTCCTTACCCTTGCGCATTAGCTGAGTTGTCTGATTTGCCTGTTGTTTGATGCCTTGTCTGAGACTTGTGTGTTTTGATACTGTCATACCTGTTGATCAAGTCTATCCAAAGGTACTAGATAGCCCCAATCCTGTTCTTAACCTCCCTACATTGGACACGTTTCCCAAGGTACTGGATTTTTATATCATTTGCCGGTACCTTGATCGTGGATCTGTTAACTAAGCTTATGAGTCACTTGTATAATTACATTGGATCAATTTTACATCTCTTAAGCCTCTTGATCCAATCCATAACTCACCTAGTGATTCCATCCATAGATCTAGGGTTTATCATACCTAACACCTTACGTACTTCATCTTCCATTGATTTGATTTGGTGTCTTGGTTTGATCTCTCCTGTCGGGAGTAGATCCAGGTCTCCCCCATTGTTGTCTTGGGCAATGAAGAGTGCCTCGATTGGCATGACAACCAATCCTTTGGGTGTCGAGGCTCTCTTGGTTCACCTCTTTGGTTGCCTATCTCCTCTACCATCCTTACGGATCCATCTTTAGGGGCAACTACAAGTTTGGTGATAACAGTATCGTCAGATGATTGGGTCATTGATGTACCTGACGAACACGAGACCAGACATATGCTTTGCTATGAACACTTTGAGCCAGTTCTTGACAGATTCGAGACAAGTTCACCTGGTTGCTGCAAAGCATATATTGAGGTACCTGAAGGGTACAGTTGATTATGGGCTCAAGTATGACGTGAATCAGAAGATTAACCTGGAGGGTTATGTTGATTTGGATTGGGCAGGCAGTGCCGCAGATAGGAAGAGCACTTCGAGATGCTGCTTTAGTATGGGATCAGGTGTGATCTCTTGGTTTAGCAAGAAGCAGTCCTGCGTGGCACTGAGTACAGTCGAAGCAGAGTATGTTGCAGCTTGTTCGGCTAGTTGTGAGGCAGTATGGCTTAGGAAGCTACTGTTTGATTTGTTTGATCTCCAGTTAGAGGCGACTTGTATCTTTTTTGACAACCAGAGTTGTGTGAAGTTGTTCGAGAACCCAGTGTTCCATGACAAGTCGAAGCATATTGAGATCAAGTATCACTATACCAAGGATATGGTACAGAGAGGAGCAGTGAAGCTCCAATATGTTGCGACGGACGAGCAGATAGCCGATGTGTTGACCAAGCCGCTAGTCAGAGTGAAGTTTGAGTACTTCAGAGAGAAGCTTAGTGTACTTCAGATGGAGGTTCCTTCCAAGGGGAAGTGATGAGTCCGGAAGACGCAGATGCACATGAGCCATGGTGGTAGGTGTGTCCTCCCATGCTGCAGATGTAAGGGCTGGAGCCATTCTCACATGGTGGTAGGTGTGTCCTCCCATGGTGCAGATGTAAGGGCTGGGGCCATTCCGACATGGTAGTAGGTTTGTCTTCCCATGGTCATTGATATAAGTGTCGGGGCCATTCTGACATGGTAGTAGGTTTGTCTTCCCATGATTGTTGATATAAGTGCTGAGCCATTTTGGCATGGTAGTAGGTTTGTCTTCCCATGGTTGTTGATATAAGTGCTGAGCCATTCCGACATGGTAGTAGGTTTGTCTTCCCATGGCCGTTGATGTAAGTGTTGTGCCATTCCGACATGGTGGTAGGCTGGTCCTCCCATGGTCGTTGATGTAAGTGCTGTGTGATGTGCATTTGGGCGGTGCTCCGTGTGACGATGAGATGATCTAAAGGCGATGAGACGACAGTAGGAGACGCGAGTATTTGCAGAGGCAATGTAATGAATGGTCCTGGGCTATACCTACTTGATGGCTTGCTCGTAGATATGATGAAGACCTACATGAGGGTTAGGCCTACATCCAGCATGAAAAAGGGTTGGCTGTGTAGAACTTCCTATAACGAGTAAAATCGAGAGATATCACCAATCGATGGTCGACATGACGAGGATTGTAGCAGCAGTGACGACGACGATCCATTGTTGATGATGATGTTCCAGCATTGTTGATCCAGCAACAAAGACTTGTGTCCAGATGTGTTGATGACTGTGTTAAGAGAATATCTTCCTAGTTAAGAGGGAGTGTTAATGTTATTGTAACTGCGGAAGATATTCACTTGTATTTTATATTGTAATTATTATTGTATTTTATTTGTACCTCCGACGGAGATGTTTATTCCTCCGGTCGGGGATGTAATTATTACATTTGGTCATGTAAAGTCATTAAGGTAAATGCTCCTTTGTAAGTCGAGGCAATAGATCCCCCTAGAGTCAAATGTAAAGGGGTTTCTAAGTCCCCTAGAGGAGTCGACCCAGTTAGGATTAGTTGGGGCCGACATGTCAAGTGGTAAAGTTAAAGTGGAAGTGAGTGTATAAATAGAGAGCTACGCTCTCTCATTTAATGACTCACTCACTCACACAAGTTTGCACTAGTGAGAAGGAGGACAAGTTTGCACTAGAGGAGAAGAGAGAAGTTGTTGAAGACCATCTCTATTTTTGGGGTTTATTTTTGTGACATTGTTTTGGTGATCATTCTATCTCTGAGGAAGTTGCGGTGTTTTCTCCTTTATGGTTTCCCCGAGGAAAATTTTTGTGTCTCTTGTGTTTATGCTGTGCTTGTTATTCTTTCAGTAAGATCCTAGATAACTATTGTTTAAAAGTTAAATCTAACATGAGAAGGGGGCGACTTGTGCATGCAGAGTAGGCGTCTTTCTAAGAGAGAGGAGCTTTTGCAGGAGGGAGAGTGAGGGGATTTGAGTTGGATCAGTCCTCACTTGATCAGAGGCACCTGTCTTCCATTGACTGTGGGCTGAGAGAGCATCACAGAGGAGTTTCTACAGAGTTCAGAGCTTGGGCGACTTTGCTCAGAGAGGGGGCACACGTCCTAAGGGGAGGAGGACGTTGTGAATCCAGATTGAGTCCAGAGCAGCTAAGACTTACAGGGTAGGTCTTCTTCGGTGATTGAAGAAGATCTGTGACTATCTCTGATCAGATTGGCTAAGATCTAAGCTAGGGCGAATTTTCAGTGTTGGAGAAAGGGCGCACTTTTCCATGCAAAGCAAGGGGCGAACTCAGAGAGGAGTTGCAGGCTTTCCTTCTTGAGAGAGTAGATCAGGGCTTTGGAGTAGAGAGAGGTAGTACATCTTGAGACAGGTTGAGGCAGATCTTCAAAGAGATTCAGATCCGAGCTGACAGTAGGGGGTGCATTTCCCAAGAGTAGCAGTTGTAGCTGTTGTGGATCTTAGGTTTCATAACCCGTCAGGTTCGGTTGTTTTATTCTGAAGAGTTGTCTGTAGCTAAGTTTATTTTACTTTGCTCTGGGCTCGAGAGAGAAGAAAGCCCCCATCAGAGCTGGTTTTCCCCATTGGGGTTTCCAGGGTATATTGTGAATTCTTCTGTGTGATTGTTGTTTATTTGGGTAAAGTGTTAGGATATCTAGTAGTACTTTAAGTTATAAGTCTATGTTGTTTATTTGGCTTATAGAGACTCAAAGTCATTGAGATCTCAGGGTTTCCAGAGCGAGTAGTGACCTCTGGATAAATTTAACACTTATTGTTTCTCCTTTGCACTAGAAGAAAATCGTGGTTGTTCTTGGCACTTTTGTGTTGATTTCGACTTGCATGCAGGGATAGCAATTTGGTGGAGGCCGTATTAGTGGGGAGAACCCCTTTTCTCTCTCTCTCTCTATTCATGAAATAGCAAGGAGTTTTTTTGTATCCTTGCATCAATTATTTCCTCTCTGGATTTCTTTATATGTGATTATCTCTCTCTTGAAAAATCGAATTGACTCTTTGTTGTTGGTTTGGCAGGAGGAGGGTGCAACTACTCACTATTTTCTTCTTAGTTGATCTCTGTTAGAAGCAATTGTCACTACCTTGGCATCTCTCGAGAAAGCAGGTAATTTTTTTCATCTTTTCTCTTGTTTTCATTTCCATTCCATCTATCATCAAAAAATGATTAACTATCTAAAACCCTAGATAAAACTTACAAGTCATTTTACTTGGAATTTTAGAAATTCGGCTCTTGGGTAATTTTTGCCATGATCCAAAACTATTAGAAACTAGACGATATATTATTTTGACTCCATTTACCCCTTTGGATTTGGCACTGGTCTTCTAGTGAATGCACCCCTCTTGTTATGGTGACTATAGTTTCAGTTTATGATTTGGTTTTGCTTGTGGTCTTTGCTCTTGCTCTTATCTTTCATTCAAGCAATAAACTCAAGTGTTAGGAAAGCTCTTAAAAGTGATTTTGAATGCTACCTTGGGCACTTTCAATTTACTAATTTAAATCCCCCCTAAGGTAGCGATTTGCTCATCCACACCTAGCACTTAGTTCACCTAGGTCTTTGTTTGATTTCATAGCTATTGAGGAATCATTATTTGAATTTACATCGTTGTATCTATTCTATCACAATCGATCCTTTCAAGCCTCACTTAGTAGCATCTATCTGTGACCTAGGGTTTCGTCAGCAAGGTATCCCTTCCTTCCTAATTGCATAGCTTTTAGGGTGTCTTGTTTGTTGGGGTCTTTCTGCAAGGAGAGGCCAGGGTCTCCCCCTTAGCCTTCTTTCAGTTGGCTTAAAGTGGCGAAGGTCCTGATCGGCGTGACAACTAGTCCACTTTTGGTGATCATGATTTTCAAAGGTCACCTCTTTAGCTTCCTATCCCCTCTACCATCTTGGATAAGATCTTCGTTAGGGGCAGCTACAAGTTGTGTGATAACAGACCCCTTCCTCACAATGAAAAGGGTTTCTTGGTATGGTGGCCAAAATCAATGACATTAGTATGCTATGACACCAGTGTCTCACTCATGCTAACTTTGGTTCTTTGTGACATATGAGTCATCTTTTGATGCCTAATGACCTTGCACAGATTGAACTGCATAGTGATGATTGTGAAGGGTGTGTAATGGGGAAACATCAAGAGTCATTTCCTAAGGACAAAGTGAGGTGGCATTCTCATCCTCTTGCACTAAATCATAGTGATAATTGTGGGCCTATGGATACATCTTCTATTGGTGGAGCAAAGTACTTCCCTTCTATCTTTCTTTGAGTATACACCATTAAATGTAAGTATGAGGTGTTTGGAAAATTTTATGGAATTCAAATCTCTTATGGAAAATCAAAGCAATTGAAAGATTAAGTCTCTTAGGACTGATGATGGAAGACTAGCTTTGCATGTAATAATTGCGTTGCCTACATTGACCTTTCCTCCATTTTGTTGTTGCTTTCCTTTGCCTTTGTGTTTGGCAGTGAAAGAACTTTCAAAATCTCCTTCTAATGCCCCCTTCTACAACTACATGACAACCTATCATATGCCATCTCAATAGACTCAAAAGTAATATTTTGCATCTCAACAAAGTGTTCAAAGGACTGATGCAATCACTTTAGAGCGATGACTACCAGTGTTGCACATATCGGCGATATATCGAAAATATCGGATATATCGCCGAGATTTTCCCTTGTCCGATATATTGGATTGAAAATATCGCGACATTTCTGATATATTGAATGTATCGCGACACAATCCCGAGATTTCCGATATATTCGAAAAAATCGCGATTTAAAGATATATATCGGACTGCTAACTGAAATTGCAAAAAGTCGCCCAAAATTGTGTCTTCAGTCTGCGGGTTGAGTTTTTGGGGTTCATTGTTTGATTTCAAAAGTGAGAGAGCTAGAGAAGTACCCTCGACAGTGGTTAATAGAGACAGCGACCCACAAATTTGAAGGCAAACATTTGGAATTCTGTTTAATTTAATCTTTGAATACTATGCTTCCTATGTAATGCAATCGAAGGGTGGCTTGATTGGAAACTACGACTGTTGTAATGGAGAGATATAGGGAATATTACAACAATGGCAACATGTTGTAGTGTATCCATCAAAATAGATAACCACAAATGCTAAATCGACACACAAAACCATTGAATAAGAGGAACAAACCTTAAGAAATTTGGCAAGTACCTTCCATGACTCTCATGACTCTTTTTATGGTCAATGATCTGTGTTTAGAATTGCGGCTCTAGACCAGTGAAGCACCACTCGTTGGGGACTCGCGGGTACTCGCGAGTCTCCCCGAATGACCTCCGACAACGAGTAATCGGCCCAAACTCGGCCCTGTACTCGCGGACTTGTCGCACTCGGCAGAACCGACAGACCCATGTCGAACTCGGCAGCAGACTCGCACGAGGAAAGAAGGGCCGGGCACCAAATGTTATGGCCACGAGTTGACTGTTCCGACTAGCCCTGTTCCGAGTTGACCTCTTCCTTTCATGATTCCTGTTGCTTCTTGTTCGTGTTTTTCATGAAGGTGCAAGCAAGTCGGGGCTCAAGCTTCTGTTCGGGGCTCAGGCTTCAACTGTTGTTTTTTTTTAAATTTTTATTTTTTGTATGTTACGCATGAGGAAAGAAGGGCCGGGCTTCCTGTTCGCGTTTTTTGTTAAGGTGCAGGTAGGTCGGGGCTCGGGTTTTCGGGTAAGTCAATTATTGTTTTTTTTTTAATTTTTATTTTCTGTATGTTATAGAATATAAATTATATATATATTTTTTATTTATATTGCTTTGTTATATGTATATATTTTTCTTTATATATATATATATATATATAGTTTTTTTATTTAATTTATGGTATATACTATATATTATATATATATTTTATTTTAAATTTTTGTTTATGTTATATATTTTATATTTTTAAATTTTTATTTATGTTATATATTTTATATATATTTTTTATTTTTAAATTTTTATTTATGTTATATATATTTTTATTTTTGTATATATATGTTTATTTTTGTTATGAGACAATGTTATGAATTATTGTATAAATTGTCGTTTTATAGCTTATATAGATTGGAAATGCTTTTAATCTCTTTTTTTTGTCTAAAATGTACAATATTTTTATTTTTTTTCCTATTTGCCGAATCCTACCGAGTCTGTCCCGAGCTTTTCCTGAGTCTACGAGTCATATGCCAGCCGAGTCTTTGCCGAGTCCGAGTCGTGCAACATTGCTCTAGAGCTACACTCAAACCTTTCTTTATTATATCGTAGTTAGTGGTTCCTAGTGTTTGATGATTTTGCTATGGTGGTGCAATGAATACATGGATTCAGCTAGAGCTTCCACTTCAAGCTCACCCCGAGTACCTCCACAACCACCTATTGATTCCAAAGGAAGAGTGGTGCCCTTTACCCGTAAAAGGGGTAGAGGGAATGGATGATTCGGATTCCTTTGATCTACCATTTTCATTGTTTATGTACTATTTAGTTTCTAGATGCCTCATGATGATTCATCTCATGAGATACATTTATTTTGAGCATTTGATGTGATTTTGTATCATCCTATCAAAAACATGTTTCAGAATTTTCAGTTTAGTAATGATATGTGACCACTTGACATCTTATGTATCTTTTTTATTAGTTGTATCATCTTATTTATGTAGCAATGTGTCTATTTGATGTTGTTGTTGCTTTAGATGTTTAAAAATTTGAAAAGAATGAGTATTTTTGTACTTTTTTGAGGTCTTGCGACATTTTCCGATATTTTCCACTGGTACCACCAAGAAGTTATATTTCGGACCCTTGCTGATAATTTCCCCGAGACAATATATGCAACATTGATGACTACCGTATCATTGCCATTTACCTTGCTTCCAATAACAAGCCGCCAATCTCTACTGTCCTTCAATTTCGACAAATGGCTTAAAATTTAATCTGCTCCTTCTTGCTTGATTGAGTAAAGATAAAGATCCCTAGCTTTATGTGAAGTCTCATGCAAAACCATCAACCTCCTCTACAAAACACGTCCATTTGTGGCATCCTTTACTTGCAAAAGCATATCATCAATAACTAATATAGTAATAGCTTAATCAATATCACACCCTCTTGATTTTTGGCATCATATTACTCTTGTTGCTCCTTATCATTTGGATCTCTTGTCACGTTACCTATCACAATCTTTATTAATTCTTTGTACTCATAGATTCCTATCATCCTCTATTTCCCAACATTATAATTATTCCTATTGAACATCTAGCAAATCTTAAAACATAATATGGTGTAGACTCGCCATTTTTTTTCCAAAATCAAACTCCACAACTAAGCACCAAGATAATTTTTTATAATTTTTTAAAACTCAAACCCAAAACAACCAAAAAATATTTTTTTTGAATTGAGCCCTTGTTGATCCAACTTTAGAGTGCTTGTCTAAAGCCAAACTGGGGTCCTGAAAACTGAAAGTTGTAATTTGATATGACATTCTTCAAGTCATTGGAAATCCATAACGTTGGTTTTCCCAAGGTTGACCATCAATTGCCGAAGGTCACAAAATCTGGATAAAGCATCCAATTGCCTATAAAGACCCTACAGGGTGGATGCCAAGTGGACCTTATCATCGGCGAAGAGGAGGATGGAGATCAAGACATGGTGAAGGAGGCAACCATCCCTGGGATGGATTTGCTCTTGCAAAAAGGACTCCATCTGATACCCTTGCTTCACCCCAATGGTGCTCCTAATAAAATCTAACAATCCATGCACTGTGTAGAGGCAACCAAGAACAGACTCATAGAGACACATAATACTATAAGCAGTGAGCAAAGTCTCTGAAGTGCCAATGTCACTAAGTCCCTACAACAGGGCGTCCCTTGGGACCAAGTTAACATCTTTCAAAAGTCAAAATGTAGCATAAGGCTTTCAAAGAGCAATGTTTCACCTCCTCAATGATGACTTGGAGGGTAATGATATGATTGATGGTATAGCACTAAGGTCGAAAGCTTGCCTGACCCTTGGTCTGTAGAAGTCTCTCATCAAATCTCTCTGATAATCTCTGATGGAGGGCAGTAGCATACAGCTCGGAGAATGCATGACCCACTATAATCCTCTGATAGTTATTCAAATCAGCTCTGGACCTTTATTTGTGGATCGGGTGGGTATGGTGAGAGCAAGCTGGTGGCAACCCTGAGCAAACAGCATGGTTAAATAGATCAGCAATATGGTGAACACTGAACCAAGACCATGTTTGAAAAACTCTGCCTAAAAGCCCTCCTCATTCAGTGCTCTAATGATATCCATCTCCCAAATCCCCTGTTGGATATACAAGTCATAGAAAATGTGACAAGAAATGGGGCTGAGGTGACAAGGGCTTGGGACTGCCCAGGGACATCATAAAAGGTGGTTGCATGGGTGAACATGGAGTAGTTGGGTATGCGATTCAATGTATGGAAGCTACTCTAAGTGTAAACTCAACTTGATCAAATTTACAATTAAATGAAATTATATTGATGTCCACGAGTGACCAAGATTAGGTCAATGGGACTAAGAAGGACAGCATTTGACAACTGCAATAAGGAGTGCCTAAAGCATCTCCTAAACAATACTAAAATTTTAGTTCAAGGAAAGAAAGAAAGAAAGTGAAATAGATAATACTCTAGGAGAAGAAAGCCTGCAAATGTGACAAGGCTGAACCTGATAATGTCCTCTGGCGAGTGACCAGGGCTGGGAGGACCTAGTTGTGCTATCTTGTTGTATCTCCCCTAAGATCCAATGCCAAGGTCGGTGAACCCCTCCGAGCTGAAAGAAACCCAGTGATAAGTATCTGTCCATGAGCTCTATGTTGAGAACAAGGAAAAGGTGGCAGTCTCTCTACACCAAGTGTGGAGAGCAATAGGATGGGGTGGGCTTGTGGTCTCTTGTCCATGGGGACACCATCTCACTGATCTACGACTGTCCATGCCAGTGAAACTGCTATCAGCTAGGCACTTAATGCCTCCAAGTCTTCGAGAGGTTGAAAGGAGGAGCTAATCAGCTGAACAGGCCTCAAAGGTCTGTGTAGAGCACCCGTCTAAAAGTATCTGTCTCCCAAATGTATGGAGCTAGGCATCTCTGGTTTGGTTACTAGAAGGTAGAATGGGACTTTCCAAGGTCTCTGTATAAGCAGTGAAATCTCTCCTAGATCTCATTGTAGATGGGGCACCTGAAAATGAACTGCTCTTCTGTCTCCACCTTCTGGAAGGAGCAAAGGCAGAAAATCTTGTCCAATTGTGGAATCTGGACTTCTGTTACAATGATTGTGACAAAAAGGTATCCTTTTCGTTCACTGGGAAATTTTTATCCCCGTCATTCTTGATAATATTTTAAGGGTGAAGATTGCATTGGGCATAGAAGTTAGAAACTTAGAACCTTCATCCCCATTTTGGAAGAGGAAACAAATTTTATCAAATATGATATGGAAAATAAATAAATATTGAATAAATTTCTGGAAGACTTTTCCAGGCAACATTCTGCAATTTTTCAGCTGCTGTGCTGGACTGTCCCTTACCCAAAGGTAATGCTGATTTATTTCAAGTCGAAACAAATATGTTGAAAATATTTCAGATGGCTTGTACATTCTCAAATGAAAACGAGCAAACTCTTTGTGTGCTTTTCTTGTGGAATATGCAATGTTTCAATTTTGCACCTGTAGCCACACTTGGCATGCTCTAATTTAGGACCCAAGGTTCTGTCTCAACTTTGCAAGTCTGTTTCCATCTAAGTTGCACTGAAGCGGATACGGAAACGGGTACGGATACGGGGGGGGACACGGATACGACAAATTTTCAAAAAATCCAGATACGATACGGCGGGGAAACGGCATATATATATATATATATATATATATATATATATATATATATATCGCCATCATCATAAATATTATCATTGTCATCATAACCATTATAATATTATCATTGTACAACATCATCATCACCTAAGACTACTATCAAATATCATTAATCATACATGTAACATGATACTATGAAAACTTTTAACTAATATCATCTGAATCCTCATGCTCAGAGTGAGAGTCATAATCTATGTCCTCAACAAAAGTAGACCGAAAATAGGGATCCTGAACCTGGTTTGATTCCCCTGGGCTTGAAGGCACTCTGTTCATATTCTCGAGCTATGGAAGTGGGTCGAAGTCCATTTAAGACAGAGGAGTTCAACAATCAACACCACCAACATCAAGATACATAGAGGGGTTGATGTGCTTGATTGAATCCAGTGGCAACGTTGCAATCCTGAAATCCTGAAAACTGTTAAGTCTGTTGAATTTTGAATGGGATTAAAAATTCTACTTTTTGCATATGCAGTCCGATGAGGTTGGAACCACTCTCAAACATCCTGAAACAATTAATGGTAATGTTAAGGAGAATGTCACTTAAATTTCTATCCTTTTACTTTAAGAATTTAATATTACCATTTGATATCCTTTATAGCTTCCATGGAGAGGTAGTGGGTCCTTCAGGGTTTCCATGTAGACCAGGGAAACAATTAAAAATTTGACTTCAGAAATAAAAAACCGTTAGAAACGTGGCCCTCTCTCTCTGATACGTTTCAGAATTCCCCTGAAACGTATCCAAAACCCTTGAAACGTATCTGTACCACTATGATACGTTTCAATGACGTTTCAGGGCCGTATCCCCTCCGTTTCAGGATCCGAAACGGGGAACGGCGTTTCACCAAGGCTAATAGGACGTTTCCGGTAACTTAGGTTTCCATCAACCAAGTAACTTTGCTAATACCTTTTTCCTCTTTATAAGAATTGTTGTCAAAATTTTGAACCCTACCATGTTGGGCAGTACTCCTTGTTAATGCCTGCTTCCCATTTAAAATCATTACTTCCATTAATTTTGTAGCATTCTTTTTATTAGTCTGTGTTTAACTATACCTGATTTCACTGCTGTTATCCTGGGGGAAATTGCATGAAATCTTTTTAGGTTTGGATTTCTTTGTTAGATTCACTTATTGCTAGTACTCTGTTTGCAAAGTTCAAATATTTTGTAGTTTGAAGATTCTTTATCATGTATTTAAATTGCAGCAGCAATAGAACTTGAGCTTGTTTGGAGGGAATGAATTAGGTAGAAGGTAAATAAGCAGTGCTTTCTAGGCAATAGCGGAATTCGCTTGTGATCCATCTTCAGCTCTTACTAATTAACAGTTTTTGTTGGATTACAGATTGGGATTATAAGAATGCTGGCTAGATATCCTGCAGTTCAATATATTCCTCAAGGGGGCTATACAGATAGTGAAGACAGAAGGCAAAGTCTACGAGATTCTAATAAAATAGAAATGTCAGCTCGGTTAGAACAGCGTATTTACTTTGTTAAGGAAGAAATGTCAATGATTGAAGCTCGACTTAAAAGCATACACCACGAGTTTACATTGCTGAAGATGCATCTGCAGGAACTAGATCAACTTAATTCCAAAAACCAACAAAATGTGCAGACTTTACCATAAGTCTCCTTAAGGAGGCAGATGTTTACTGTTGGTGGTTGAAAGTTCCCTCTTCAGGCAATTATATGACAGATTGGAGATCAAGATCAGAAGTTTGTTTCATTCTTAAATATTCTGCCTAGTAGCCAGTGGATATAGATTGAATAGACTCGAGGAATTAGATGGCAACTATGATTGCTCACTTTTTCTGAGTCAAAATTAAAGTCAGAGAAGACTAGTTGGCAGCTATAATTCACCAAACTTTCTTTTTGTTACAAGCCTCATTGTATCATGCCGTATGTATTGTATTGTACTTGCCATTATTTTACCACATTATATAGCTGTGGATTTTAGCGAAGTGCAATTTTTAAGGTCATATCTGTACAAAAGCTAGAGTAGAGTAAAAGTTGTGACGGTTATCAATCAAATTTTAGGAACTTTACTGTGCACATACTGTACAAATATGGGTGTGAATTTCATATCCATTTCTTTTTTAGAAGTTAATTAACTGTGTGCAGCTTATGATGAGAAATAAAAAATAATTTCCTATTTTATACAAAAGAAACTTAGGCTGCGAAGACATAATCTAACATGATGTGCTGCATCCTGGAGCCCCCTTTTCTATGATTTCACAGCATAAATATTATTGAGACGACAGGAAATATTTATATGCTTAAAATAACCAATGCTCCTAAGAATGATGATAAGGATAGTAATCCATCACAGAATAATGATCATTTAGTTCGAAAAGTATGGGGTAAGATTCCAAGTTCCAACCAACAGTTCGACACATTTGAGAAAAAATTATTTGGATTGGGTCGTGCTAAATATAGGTTTACAGCTCAAAACATCCTTTTGATGCACCGTAGAACAATGAAAGTTTTCAAGCTATATTGGATGTATATTTCTAGATACAGGCATCTCAAATGTTGATGGTGAAATTCTCAGGCCGCTTTCAAAAAAGAACACTCACAAAGTCACGTCTTGTCCAAATGAAGAGAGACTATCATCCTTTTAACTGTTCTTGGGAAATAGGAGCTTGGGAGACAAAACCTGCTTCGTTTATCCTTTGTCTGGCCTCTTTTAGCCAGAAGTATGTCACGTTTCTTAAGTTAGTATGTTGCTGTTATGAACCAGATGGTTCATTTATAGAGTGTTCATCGAGATAATATTGAACAATATGATATTGCTGAAGAGATTACCTATGGTTGTGACTCTCAAGGGTTTAGTTAATAATAACTAACAATAATTATATACTATACAGTTAGGTATTATATATATATATATATATATATTGCTATATTATGCTTTCTTGTTAAAAGATGATTTTCCCTCAAAGCATGGTTAGAGAATTGTTGTTTGTTCAAGCTTGTAAATCTTCCATTTGAGATATTCGTGATGTTGTCTTCGATTGAGGAAACAAGACAATAAGATCTTCAAAGCTTCAAATAAAATTGACAAAATTTAAAATGATCAATCCATCCTAGGTTGATCTTTTTCGGGAGTATGTTGATAAAGTTGTCAAATTGAACTTCTTTGATTATAACTATATCTTTGAGTATGACTCCAAGTTGTATTGGAATTAGGATTCTTTGGAATGTAAAGAGTTATTTTTGTTCAGAGCAAGATTGACACCAATAAGTAGACTATCCAATGTGACATCTCTTGTGATTAGAATGATGATAAAGAATCCTTGTAACTCATTCCTTGATCTCGATTCTAAGATATTCTTATTCATTTTAATTTGTGCATTCAAAGCTTCATTGTATACTTGTGACTTTTTGTTGATCAATCATATTTTGTAACTAGTGATACTTTGATTTTTAACTAAGGATATTGTAAAGGTCTTGTTATGCCATAGATTGTATGGGCATGTTAGCACTTGTTTTTGCTTTCAGCATTCTAGTCTTTCATGGTTTCATAGGATATCAGTGTTGTGATGATTATGTGATGATGTCATTTTATGATGCTATGCCACTCCAAAAGATCTGCTATGATGATGATATGCTACTTGATGTTGTATTTTGTTACTTCTACATGATCATGCATATGGTTATTTTGATGAGTATAGCTAGTAGTATCAGTCATAGGTTGACATGGTGAAGGATTTTTTAATTATTTATGTACCATGGACCAACATAACCCTTGGTTTTGCAATAATCATTTCCCCTTCTTTGGTTAAATAATTGGTCGTCTCCATTATCCATCATCATTTCAGTTTGATTCTCCATCCTAATAGTTACTACATTGACTTGATGAACTCTTGATCTCCCCCTTTGTAGTCCCTTCATCATAAGTGCCTCCATGTTTTCCATGTGTCTTGGGCCCACTTGTCTTGTTGTGGATCCTCAGTACATGATGCTTTCAGATAGATCCACATGGCTGACTGTCAATAGTCAAGAAAAACTACAATTGAGCAATGTTTTCCCTTCAATCTAAAACAAGGTCGTTACCCTAATATGCCTAAAAAAGGGTGTTAGACACAATGCTCACTGAGAGGGGGGGGTGAATCAGTGAGCCTATGCTTAATCAAATTTCAACTTTAATCACAACCTTATATCTTCATTCACACATTCACTTTCATATCATATTCATCAATAATCTATTTCATTTATCATTCATCAAGTAAAGCATATAATGATCAACACATTGCACAAGAGACACATGATGTAGTTTGAAATCTTTTGTAATTGGTTCAACGGCTACAACCGTGAGACAATTCAACACCAACTGATACAAAGAGCACCAACTCCTTATCTAGGAACCTGCCTAGTTTTTCTTAGACCCAACCAAGAAAATGGATACAAGACCCTGCTTGTATTTATACACAATTGTCACATCACATATCAATCTTTGTCATGTCAATCTATTTACTGTAGTTGTCACTGTCACAAGTCACCTGTCACTGTCTTGTCATCATCTCTGTCCTGTCATCAATCTGATCATCTCTGTCAATTTGTCAACTTCCATCAACCCAGAGCACTACCAACACTAAGTATCATCACTATATAAACTGAGCATGCATATTACTGTGTATTCTTCATTTAGCATATAATTCATCACTGTCATGCACATGTGTTCACTGTGACACTGTCATCGACTTGCATACATCACTGCCATCAAAGCTGTCGCATCAAGAATCACGATGCTGTTACTGTCACCATTGTCGTGTTGGCTTTCATGTCAAGTCACTGTCAAATTACACTATCAAAACTGCTTTGTTCAATTCAATGAAAGCTTGACCAAATGCTTTCGTCAATATAAAAACCAACTGCCCAGTCAATTTTATATGGAAGGATACATGCCACTGTAAGACAACAACTTCACTGTCAAGTCTGTGTCCAACTACTTTCACATCAGGATGTTGTCAAAACACATCATCCATTTTCTGCATCAATTCCACCTAAAATCTTTGTCTATATCATCATTATGATTATCATTAATTGTCATAATCCAAGCAATCATTCTGACCATAGTGTCATCTTCAAATCAGTTTATCGTCATTATTAAGCTCATTGTGACCTCAGCACATCACAAACTTGTCATTTTGTCCATGCATGTCTATCTGCCCTAGGTCATCAGACTGTTCATACATATCATCAAATCTTCGTTGTCAACCAATTGCCCAGCATCATCAACTCATCAATTTCTATCTCGGACAAACCCATAAATAAAGATAGAAGATAAAAGAAATAATTTTTGTTAGTTCTCCTATCTTCATTTCATTTTGTCATGAGCACAGTTTCATACAACACAACTTCAGCATTCAGTAGCCCGAATTAAACCCAAATAAAATGGATAACTTTATCATGCTGCTACTCAGAAAAAGCTTCATCAATTCATACTGTCTTTAAATCGTCAACATCTCCAGCATACTGTCTTTATATTCTTGTCCATTTCTGCCCATGCATCATTTCAACACATGCATATTCAACCAAAACATCTTCAGCATGATCACACACTTGTTCAACCCAGAAATCAAGAATATTTATATCTCCATTCTCCCCTTCAGTAGCCCTAACATATCAACCAGCTGTCCCAAAATCAGAAATAAAACTTTAGCATTGACTTCAAACTTCAAACTCTTTCTACTGCCACAATAAAAAATCAGTCTGCTGCTCCTGCGAAAATTTGGCCTCAGAAACAGTCTGAAATTCCTCGTAGACAGTCCGAATTTTTTCTCTTCAAGAATGAAGGTTTAAAGGGTATTTATACTAGATTTCCACAAAAAAAATTATGGAGCCGACTTGTAATAAAATCATTTTTATTTTTAATTTAAAATTTAATTTAATTTTGTTTGGTCGGCTGACCGAAAAGATGAGGTACTTCAACTTTAAAAAAATCATATTTCATCATCTGTGAGGAACCACGTGACGAGCCACCTATCGTTGGAAACGGCATGGCGAGGGCTATCATCTTATGGCGGGCTTATTTGCAAATAGATGATCCATCATTTTTAAAATTTTAAATTTGTATAGAACGTCAAAGACCCCACACATAATGGTGTCAAAGTGGCATCACTTCTTAGGATTTGTAAGTCACAATACCTTCACCCCATCATCAAGTGCAAGCAAGTGTGTCCACCACAATATCAACCCATGCAACTAAGTGTCCAAGTGTCATCACATGTGTGTGGGTGCCTTCATCATGCCATCATGCAAGAAATGGGCTTCATGACCTTTGCAAGGGCATCAAGGTCTTCATCAAGGGCTCCAAATCTACATGGGCACCTTCATCATACCAAGGACATGTTCATGGGTTCCAATGGCTCCAATGCCCACAAATGTGCCTTGTCATCAATGCTGACTTATCATGCTTGACCTTTGTCAACAATGACAACCATAGACAACCATATTCATCAATCTCCCCCTTTGTCATTGATGGAAACTGTTATCACATATATAGTAGCCGGGCTACCATACATTATTTTTCTGATGCCAGTACACTATTCAGCCAGTTCCCTTACATTTGAGATGCTGAGATGAGCATCTATATTGGATCACTATCAGATTTTGGATTGCAGTTGTATTCCTCATGCCATGACTAAGTCTCAGGACATTCAGAGAGATGACCGATGTAGCCATTATACCATTTGTACAGAGCAGTCAGTAGTGCCCAGAGTTACAGCAGCAGTTTCAGAGGACAGATGATGGTACAGGTTGATAAGCATTCAAGTATTATGACTCAGCAGGTATATCATTGTGTTATGGTTATATTGCTTTTATACTTATTCTTATAGCATGTCTTAGCACTTAGTATCATGATCTGGCGATCATATAGATATGTGGACCTGGTTGATCTTATTATATATATTATATTGTCCCTACTCAGACTTAGAAGTTCACTATTCATACTCATTGGTTTTACCCTCCTTAGGAGAATAGAGGTGATCATTCCACCATACCTTGGCTTGCTAGTATTGGCTCCATTATTCATTGTCTTCATCCATCCATTGCCTACCTTTTAGTTTATCACCCTGACTTACTACTTGACTAGTGACATGGAGGATCTTTTCCCCACTGTAGCCTCTGTATTGGATGAGCTTCCCTGTTTATTGTGTCTCGGCTCTGAGTTGGTGACAAAACTTACCTTTGGTGAGTTGGATTGTAGGCCTAAATCATTCTGGTCGGTTGTCCCGATGTTTGGCATTGGCTCGAACTCCCCCTTGTCACTTGAGATGTTGTTGGCTAAAACTGAAAGCTCATGTACTACTTATGGAAACTGATAAATTCACCCATGGAAACTAAAAACGGCAAGAGCGATGAACTGCTGAAAAATACTCCTCGAAGAGTATAAGAAAGGTCCAAAAAAAGCAATGATTCTTAAAAGCTATATCTAAACAATTGCTGACCTTATATATGTATGAAAAACATGCCCTGGATTCAAGCTACAACTAGTTGTGCTTATCAGCACACCTAAGATCCGAATGGTTATGTAGGCCAAAAAGGCCATGAAATGAAATTGAATGATCCTAATGAACCTGGATCAACTTGATATAGACATGATGCTTAAAGTTGAATAAGCACTCTCTAAACAACTTATCCATTTGTGAGACACCGCCATTCCCTGTGTTGTTGCTCATTCAGTATATACTATGGTTTGTATTCCCTTTCCCTTTGCCAAAGTGTCACAAAGTTAAGTCAGTCAAGTCATCCCTTAGCCTAGCCAGTTATTTTAGCCTTCACCCTTCACTAGCAAATTGATCATAGCTATGAAGTGAGTATGATCTTGAAAGTATAGTCTGAGTAATAATAATAATTAATGACATTATATATTTGGATTTAGATCGCCAGTAATGATTACTTTGTGTTATAATTGTTATTTGAATAAGTTGTAGAGCATGCATTAACCTTTGACACTTTGCAGTAGCTTCTGATGATGGTCTGAGTTATATTTGGTCATGTTGACTTGGTCAAACCTAGTTTGACCAAGGTCAGCCATAGGACATGAGATGGTTGGACCTTGTGATGATATGGCTTGATGATATATGGTCTATGTACATGTCCATGATGATTCTATGCCGCAGCTACAGGGTTATGATGATGATTCATGGTTTACAGCAGTATTTGATCATTTACAGATTATTATTATTTGACCTGTTTCGGTATATTGGATATATATTTTGATCATACAGAGACTCATATGGTGTATGAGTATACATCTTGGATGGATTTGGACCTTCTGAGTCCAATGAGACAGTTTGTTTTCAGTTCCGGGCACTTACAGTGATGATTGAGCCTCAGTAGGCTATCTCAGTGCAGTTTTGGTCTGTCGGAGACCCTGTCAGAGTAGATGTGATTTTTATCCGGTTGACCTAGGGCGCTGTGCTTGGAGGGGGTGGTCCAGCCACTTGTTTTTACCATATTACCCCCCTCCCAGACACACTGGTGCCCTCACCTTGACAACGCAGGCACTCCAGGAGGCAGTTTGGGGCAGTTTCATGCTTCCCGAGGCATTTCAGGCAATATCTTGGCATGGGATGATCAGTGATGATGGATTGATGTCTTCCACACCTCCAGCAGTTTCAACTTCATCGGGGCCCGCATCCATCACTTATGGCACTTTCTGATGATTTCTGAGGTCTTTTGAGGCCTACGATTTGACCATAGAGGCACGATTTAGTATATTGATGACTATTTTATTATTATTGTGCTATGGGGATTGACCAAGGGTGGCTAAAATTACCCCTTGGACCCACCATAAGCTTCCTATTATATTTTGTCATCATGATTTGGTGGGATTCCCCTCTTCTAGGGCGATTTTGTCCACTTATATTATATTTTATTAGTGATCCATGTAT
Source organism: Larix kaempferi (assembly GCA_027924585.1). Classification (NCBI taxonomy): domain Eukaryota; kingdom Viridiplantae; phylum Streptophyta; class Pinopsida; order Pinales; family Pinaceae; genus Larix; species Larix kaempferi. The sequence continues at coordinate 31,518,333 of BSBM01000372.1, forward strand.
TTTATTGTTGAAGTCATCTCAACCATTGATTAGACATTTGTATCTTTTAATCTTAGCCACTCATTCAAAAAGTGGTTAGGATTTTGATGCCTCTCCTTCCTATTTAAAGGAGAGAGCTTCTCATTGTAAGGGGTCTTTGGCTCTTGGATTATTGGTATAGAAAAACTTTCTTGTGGAAATTCTTGTGGTCTCCTTTGCATCTGGTGTTCTTAGATGGTGATTGGAAAGTCTATTGCAACCTAGCATTTGGAATTTGTGGTAAGATCTATCTATTTTGGAAATCATTGTCTTGTCTACAGGACGGCGACTTCAACAAGGGCGATTTTGCAAGGCTTCTTCAAATCGACTTTCTTGGCATTTGCTTGTATCAGGGGATTATCATTAGTATCATTGTGATCTATGCTATCTTTCTGTTACTTCTCTTGTGGCATTAGTCTTATCTCTTGATTACATCAAATCTGATATTGCTGACGTTTGTTGTGCAGGAGAGAGGGCGCATTGGCTTCTTGGACTAAATCGATTGCATAGAAAACTACCTCAAAGCTTCTCAAATTGATCGGGTTTGCATAGATCATCATCATCAAGGCATCTACAAGGTTACCCAGGTAAGATCCACAGGTTTGTTTCTCTTATCTTGATCCAATCCATTGTCATAGCTCATAAATTGATAAAACCCCTATTTCTTCAAACCCTCATTTTTACATTTTTTCAGATCTACTTAGATCTAGTGGGTTGTTGGGTATAATATTGAAAACCCAGCTCTATAGCATCCATGACATCCCAGATCTATAGTTTGGTGAGGATTGGCTTCCATTTGACCCTCTTCCCAAGCCAACCTAGCTTCTCCAAGCAAGGGCACACTTCCTAGTTTGGTGGGTTGACCTAGATCTAGTATGTGGGTAGTTGAGATCCCGCTTGATTCATGATCTACACATCCAATAACATACTCCCAGATTGTCACTTTTCTGATTTCTACCTTGTAGGCCCTATTCCACATTTTATGGGATTTAATCCCCATTTTGGACCACTTGGTATCTTCAAACTCAGATCTAGTAAGATCTAGCCATTGGATTGCCATGAAATTATAGATCCACACTCTCACTTGCTTAAACTACTTGGATCTAAAGTTTGGGTGCCATTGGACTTGTCTTGACCCCATTTATCCCACCTTTCAGCCTCCTTGGGTAAAGTCGCACCACCTTGGAGAAGTGAGTTGGCCCACTTCTAGGACATGGGTACTTGAGATTTCAGTGGATTTGGAATGGGAGTAATTCAAAACCTAGGTCTAGTAGGTCACCTTCTCAAATCTTGCCTTGGGGATAGCATTCCTTGTTTTAAGGGATTGTGGTCCACTTAGGTCAAACCTAGATCTAGACCTATTCTTCCGTCAAGACTTTAATTTCCCACTTGTCTCATGCAATAGGAGTCCTTAACCACAAGTTAACTTTACTTTGACTCCATTATCCCAATTCCCAAGGCACTGGTCTTTCTCCAAGTCAATTCGACTTTCCTAGATTGTTGGATTAACTTATGGTTTGACCCTTGATTGGTGAACTAAACCCTTTGATGCCATCATACTTCATGATCAAGCTTGTCACTCGTACTAGTTAGCCCCAATTCAACCCCTAAGATACCTTGCATTGGACACGGTTCCCAAGGCAGTGGATTTTCTCACATTGAACTAGTACTTTAATCCTGGATCCTATTTCACAAATCATAAGTTACTCTCACATTAATAATGAACCAAAGCTATACTCATTGAACCCCTCACTTGTCTTGTGACTTCATCATAAGGTCTAGGATAAACCATACACCTTACTTCACTTCTAACTTGATTTGGTGTCTTGGTTTTGATCTCTCCTATCGGGAGTAGATCGGGTCTCCCCCTTTGTTGTCTGGGCTAGATAACATAAAGTGAAGGTTGCCTCGACTGGTGTGACAACCATCTATTGGAGGTCGAGGTGATCGTGGTTGCACCTTTTGAGTTGCCCTTCCCTATTGCCATCCATAAGTGGATACATCCATAGGGGTAACGACAGTTTAGGTGATAACATTTTGGCGCCGTTGCCGCGGAGGCAATAGCTTACTCTAGTTTGACATATATCTCCTAGAACCCTACTCCCGTTCTTCCTGCCTAACAATTTTGGTATTGAAAGGCATAGGGCTTACCTCGGACAAACTAGTAGTCATTATTCACTCTCTCCTGCATATACAACGACACATATCTTGGTAGAAGAGTTTAAATCTACCTGGCGACTCCCAATCGTGACTCCGCTGAGGAGCAAGCTCATTTACATCCTTATAACACGAGAAGTAAAGTAAACTTGGATCAAGTTGAAGGAACCCCAATTATATATCGTAAAAGAGATCCCAAAGCACAATCATCTAACTTCTTTTGGAAATTGGTTAACGATTCTCCAAACAGAGCTTCAGGATCCCCTTTGATTAATTCGGTTCCTCCCTCATCTCCTAGTTCAAACTTAAACACAAATTTACTAAATCCAATGGCCGGAACAAACTCGGGAAACCAGAATGTTCCTCCTCCACAAGCTCCTAGGATTTTTGGAAGGAAGGCAAAACCATCTCCTTTGGACTTTTCCCAAATCCAGGGTGCACCCCATGACATGCCTGAAAAGTATTTTGAAAAGGTTCCCAGATTTGATGGAGTATCTGCTATATCAATTGAAGACCACATTGATAAAGTATGGGAACACATGGAAGCATATGGAGCATCTGAGGAAGATGTGTTCATGAGGGGTCTCCTGCCATCTTTAGAAGGAGATGTTAGGAAGTGGTTTGACAGGTTGCCTGCCTCATCCATTGATGGATATGATAACTTTGTCAACAAGCTAAATAGTGAGTGGTCCCGAAAGTTAGATGGAAAATTTCTCTTACATCAACTTTTTGACATTAAGAAAAGAGAAAATGAAACAGTCCATGAGTTTAACATAAGATTCAATAAGACTGTAGCTGTTATCCCTGAAGAAATTAGACCAAAAGACCAAGCAGTTGTTATTCACTACTTGAATGCTTTTGAGGGATGGGTTGGTTATCAGCTAAAGGATAAAAACCCAAATGACTTAAAGACCGCTCAATCAAATTCTAAGATGGCTGAACAAAATGTAGCATCCATGGGGAAACAAAACTTTTTCGATCAATTTACCCCATCCACTTCCAGATCTGACCCTAGAATTCGAAAACCAAAGGAACCTATGAGTGTGCCAAAGGAATCAAAGGACACTTTAGAAGTCATGCAAGAAATGATGAAGCAATTAACTGTCCTAACAAAGAATGTGGAAGTTTGAATGACCCTGAGAGACATAGAAATCCTTATGGCCCTAAACCTTACTGGAATAATAATAGGAGGCCTGATGGGGATAGGGATAGGCGACGACCTGAGTATCCGGAAAACTCTGAGAAGAAGGAAGTCAATTGGTGTGATGAAAAAGAAGAAGAACCCTCTGACACCATTGACCATGATGACCAACCAGAAAACATCAACTTTATAAATGACTTGTCTTATGATGAAGACTTTGGAAGAATTCTGTTAGAAGAAGATCTTTGGGAGCAAGAAGAAGACATAATTGAAGAACCTAGTTCCTCATGTTGTTCCATAGAGCTCCCAAAACCTAAAGAGCAACCAAAGTATCAGATTTATAAACGAGGAAGTACTTCCCAACCTTCTTTCCTTGATAAACATAAGAAGACTAATGAAGATAAAAAGGAAGAAGAAGATCTTGCTATGGGTGATTATGATTTGAATATTGATATGAAGAAAGAGTTAAGCAAGATAATGTGTAATATCCCTGTCACTGAATTAATGAAGGTGCCTTCTGTTAGATGCCAAGTAGAGGAATTTTTCGATGGTATTGGCCAAGAGAAAAATCCTGAACCGGTCCTAGAATCATGTCATGTCCAAAAGCTTAGTGGAACACAACCCAGTGAAGCAGAGAAAGATCCACCGATAAACATCCATTCAGCAATTTATGAGAGAAAGAGTGGTGGTCACTCTCCCTTTTACCTTACCTTACACATTCAGAACACGCTCCTTCACAATTGTATGTTGGATTCTGGAGCAGCAATGAATGTTATGCCTTTACAAGTTATGAAGGAAATGGGATTAGAGGTGACTAGACCTTATGGAAATGTCTGTGGTATAGATTCTCGACGAGTGCCATCTTATGGTTTGATCAAAAACCTTAGAGCTGATCTTTTTGCATGTTCAGACATTTCTACCATGATGGATGTAGTTGTCATTAACTTACCCCCAGGGTATGGAATGTTGTTATCTAGAAAATGGGCGGCTGGTCTAGGTGGATACCTTGTGATGGATTTATCATTTATTTGTGTTCCCAACCCTGATGGAGCTTTGATTCGGGTTAACAGAGAGCCTTGTTATAATGAGCATGTTGAATCATTTGATGAAGGGCTAAAAAACACATATGGGGATGAATTGTTAAATAATGCCAAAACTAACCTTGTTGAAGATGAGGATGAATTATATGAAGTTGATCAAAATATGTGTATGGTCATGGAAGATTCTGATTCCTCTTGGGAAGAAGAGCAAGCAGCTAAGATTGCAAGAACAATCAACTTGGAGTTACTTAGAAATGAATTTGCTGAGGAAATAGATGAATTAAGAAGAAGTGAGAATCAACCTCAAGGTCATGAACAAAACAATGAAATCATTCAAGAACCTTCTATTGAAAATCAAGCACCTAAGGAAGTTGATGATGGCATAAGAAATATAGGAAGAGATGAACATTTGCCTAATGATCAAAGCTTGGAACAAATTCCCCATTTGGAAAATTTTAATGAGCAAGCAATTATTGGGGAAAATGTTGAGAATCTTATCCATGAAGATGAATTTGATGATATTAGGAGGGGAGAAAGAGTTCCTTTTACTGTCAGGGAATGGTTTGCTTTGACTGATCATAATAGAGAAAGAGAAAGCCAAGGGCTTGCACCTATTTACCCATGGGAAAACAATCTTGCAGCTAGGGTTTAAACAAATGAAGAGTCTGAAGCTTCCCATTATTCTGATATAGAAGATTCTCTATCTCATTTATCTCTAGAAGATGGTAGCCTAATTCAAGTTCATGATAACTCTCTAAGTTGGGAAGAGGATGCCTTAATTAATGATGCACCCGAAGGAGAATATAATCTAAATAACCTTGCTATTTTTCAAACTCCTTCAGAGCCTCAAAGCCATGCTTTATCTGCACATCCTCATGTCCCTAATTTTCTCTTACCATCTGAGTCATCTAGTCATCATACTCACGATCTTTCTCACATTCCTAGTTCCTCTACATTTCATCCTGAGTCAGTTTCTACTAGATTGGAAAACATGGTCATTCCTGTTCCTTCAGGGGAAGGTTCTAGTCATAACACTGTCATATCTCATGAGCCACCTCCCTTGGAAGAACATAGAGATTTCTGGACTGTAGGTGAAGTTGTTAAAAGAGTTGTATCTCCCCATGAGGACGAGTCAAATGAAGTAGTCCAAGAAACAAGAAGAGGAGTTAGGGAGGTCCTTGTTGGCAGAATTGCTATTTCCTTAGATGGTGGTCCACCCAGAGTTGATGCAGTTCCTTCTAGGAGGAGCTCAAGGATTGTCACACCTCAACCGCAAAACCCTGCTGAAATCCATCCCATACCTATTCGTAATATTGGAGTAATTCCTGAGTCTATAAATAGAAATAGGTTTCATACAGGAAATCAAGTCATCATTCCCAACCATTTATTGCATATAAGATCGGGACAGGTTGATGACTTATGGGTTGGACCTTTCACAGTAGAGCAATGCATTGATGGCATGTGCTTTCTGACCACTGGTTGTCTTTTGGTTGATGGTTTCTATGCTGCTTGTATTTTGATTGATGGTCTTTTGATTGGATGATGTGGTAGTTTAGTCCCTGGAGCCCATACATAGTTGACTTGTACCCTCACACTAGTGCACTTAAAATTTTGACCAAAATGATGGTGGCCTTGTCCCATTGGAGCTCTTATATTCTTCATGATGCCCTCACACTCTTGCATATGGTAGCTGGATCTTGAATACTTGATGAAGACCTCTTGCACATGATGAAACTTGGTTTGCACTCTTATGAATTGGACATATGACCCACTCACATATGGTTGCATGATGTTGGTACTCTTGTGTGATGAAGATATATATAGTAGAACCATTGGATATGTTTTTAATGATATGGAGACCTTGAACATGATGATGTTGATGTTTTTGGTGATGTCCATTGAAGCCTTTGACCTTGGAACTTATGCATAAGGTAACATGGTCTTTGATACCATTATGTGTGGGGTTTTTGACGTCCTGTACAAATTGAAGATTTTAAGAATGAAGGACCATGTATTTGCAAATAAGCCCATCATAAGATGATAACCCTTGTCATGCCGTTTCCAACGGTAGGTGGCACGTCACGTGGTTCCTCATGGTTGATGAAATATGAATTTTTAAAAGTGAAGTACCTCATCTTTTGGGTCAGCCGACCAAAAATAAAAATAAAAAAAATAAAAAAATTAAATTTTAAATTAAAAATAAAAATTGATTTTATTACAAGTCGGCTCCATAATTTTTTTGTGGAAAACCAGTATAAATACCCAGTCAAACCTGTCATTTTGGATTAATATAATTTGGACGAGCTCTGCAATTTCGTGGACTGAGGAGTTTCGGACTGTTTAGGAGAAAACACAGCAGCAACAGCAGAAAGGATCCGAGTTCTCCCACAGAGATAAAGTAATTTTTTGGGGGTTAAAAACAGTCATCTTTCTTTCTCTTTTATAACAGCAGTTGACTGAGTATGAACTGAGGCAAATTTGGTGGTCTAGAAGCTATTTGCAGCAGCAGCATACAATGGATGAACAACAGTGATTGGAGGCTTATCTACACTTGCTTGGGGTCTCTTGTTTAGCACTAAAAAATTCCACAAATGCTGAATTTTTGGTGAAAAAGCAGTCTGAATTTTTCCTTTCTTTGTAGCAGCAGAACAGTCCCAAATCTCTTGAAGGTATATACAATCATGTGATGAGGTAGGGTTACACCAGCACATGTCTGGAAGACCCTCGCTGTTGGTTAGGGCTACTACAACATTGATGGAAGTCACAGATAGCAGCAGAGGGATGCTACAACAGATAATGGTTTTGGATTAAATTTGGACTTGTCTGGGGTTTACAAACAGTTCAAAATGATGCCCTAATACACAGTCTTTATCTCAACCCCATTCGAGCTCTTATCTAAACTGTTTATAGTAGCAAACAGTGGTGTTTTGGCAGTCTTCATGACAATCACGAGATTGTAGCAGACCATTAACTTCTTCCCCTTTACAGTCCGAATTGATAATGGTCTGATCACTTAGGGTCTGATGAAGTTGATGGTGGTAGCCAAATCCAGTCCCAATGCTCAAGACATCATACAGTGAATGAACAGCAGAGACATCTCCACGATAACTTCTTTGAACACCTACAAACAGCTTTGAAGATGACAAGCATTGGAGCCTTCCTCAAACTGTCCGAGCTTGGATGGTAGTGATGTTCTTGGAATCTACAGCATTGACAAGCAGTGTCTTGAGTAAGGTTATCTTACAGTAACAAGGTATGTGTACAGTAATATACAGTGATAAGTATGATACATATATGAGGTATGCAACAATTGATAATGCATAATGCAGTGATGATGAATCTGTGATGTTTGCATTGCCCTCTCTGAAGATGACATATGATACTGTATACCCTATGACTATGATGCACTAATGATGATGCCCTAGTTGCACATACAGTGGCATGATGATGTATGAAGTGATGCATGGTATGCAGTGATAAATACTTTAGTACAGTGATACATACAGTGGTTGATGTGATAGTGAAAGCAAAATGATTATGATAGTGATAGCAGTTGTTTTAACAGTGATGATTTGGCAGTGATCAGAGAGCAGAGGTTATCAGCAGCAGGAAATTCAGGGTTTGATGTTTGACAGGTCCACAGGTTCAGCAGTCCTCTTCATCAGGGCAGTAGGGTGGTGCTAGGGCTCACAATTTTGTGAGCTGAGCTGTTGTAGCAGCTCGTCAGTTGCAGCTGACGAAGCCTAGGGGTTGTAGCCCCTTCCAGTTGTAGCTGGAGAAGTTGTATTAAATTTGTAGCCCTAGTTGTTGTTGGGTCAAATTTTATCATAAAAGGCTTCCGTGGTTTTACCCCCAGGACTTGGGTTTCCACGTAAAATTTTGTGTACTGTGCATCTTGTTATTTTTCATGAATGTTAATGATATGCTGTTATGATTGGTGATTAGCAACTTGCTCTTGATTAAATTTTTTTATGATTGGGAAATACTGATTCACCCCCCTCTCAGTATTTCAACAGGAGAATATAATCTAAATAACCTTGCTATTTTTCAAACTCCTTCAGAGCCTCAAAGCCATGCTTTATCTACACATCCTCATGTCCCTAATTTTCTCTTACCATCTGAGTCATCTAGTCATCATACTCACGATCTTTCTCACATTCCTAGTTCCTCTACATTTCATCCTGAGTCAGTTTCTACTAGATTGGAAAACATGGTCATTCCTGTTCCTTCAGGGGAAGGTTCTAGTCATAACACTGTCATATCTCATGAGCCACCTCCCTTGGAAGAACATAGAGATTTTCGGATTGTAGGTGAAGTTGTTAAAAGAGTTGTATCTCCCCATGGGGAAGAGTCAAATGAAGTAGTCCAAGAAACAAGAAGAGGAGTTAGGGAGGTCCTTGTTGGCAGAATTGCTATTTCCTTAGATGGTGGTCCACCCAGAGTTGATGCAGTTCCTTCTAGGAGGAGCTCAAGGATTGTCACACCTCAACCGCAAAACCCTGCTGAAATCCATCCCATACCTATTCGTAATATTGGAGTAATTCCTGAGTCTGTAAATAGAAATAGGTTTCATACAGGAAATCAAGTCATCATTCCCAACCATTTATTGCATATAAGATCGGGACAGGTTGATGACTTATGGGTTGGACCTTTCACAGTAGAGCAATGCATTGATGGCATGTGCTTTCTGACCACTGTTAGTGGACGACGTATTTTATATCCTGTCAATCAGAGGGACTTAAGGGATCACATCCCTGATCCCACATAGTTGGGATCTCTCCGCTTGCATTGCCTGGTAGATTAGAGTAGGTAGGAAACCAAATAAGCCAACTTGGGCAGTAGTTAGTCTTTTCAGTCATTGAGTCTGGCACCTTGTTTATTTCTAAGCTCCTTTGTAAGCTCCTAGTTTAATTGAGTACCTGTCACTTTTCTTTTTCCTGCACAATAAATTTCAAATTTTGCAAATTATGTTACTAGTTTAATTTACTTTCTGAATTTATATTTCATGCATTTCTATTTCTCACATAGAATAGATTTTATTTCAGTTGGTTTTATATTTTTCCCACACATGCGGCATGAGGTATTTTGATGTTTGTGAATGCAGAAGTAGGTTGCAAAAGCAAAAAGATGGAAGCAAAATGGTAGAGTGCTGGATCGTGGATTCCAGTAGCAGAGTTCGAGGACCAGAGATTCTGAGGTTATCAAGCGCTCATTTCAGCAGAGCACTTGTCCCAGCCGGAGCCAGATGTTATCACATATATAGTAGCCGGGCTACCATACATTATTTTTCTGATGCCAGTACACTATTTAGCCAGTTCCCTTACATTTGAGATGCTGAGATGAGCATCTATATTGGATCACTATCAGATTTTGGATAGCAGTTGTATTCCTCATGCCATGACCGAGTCTCAGGACACTCAGAGAGATGACCGATGTAGCCATTATACCATTTGTACAGAGCAGTGAGTAGTGCCCAGAGTTACAACATCAGTTTCAGAGGACAGATGATGGTACAGGTTGATGAGCATTCAGGTATTGACTCAGCAGGTATATCATTGTGTTATGGTTATATTGCTTTTATACTTATTCTTATAGCATGTCTTAGCACTTAGTATCATGATCTGGCGATCATATAGATATGTGGACCTGGTTGATCTTATTATATATATTATATTGTCCCTACTCAGACTTAGAAGTTCACTATTCATACTCATTGGTTTTACCTTCCTTAGGAGAATAGAGGTGATCATTCCACCATACCTTAGCTTGCTAGTATTGGCTCCATTATTCATTGTCTTCATCCATCCATTGCCTACCTTTTAGTTTATCACCCTGACTTACTACTTGACTAGTGACATGGAGGATCTTTTCCCCACTGTAGCCTCTGTATTGGATGAGCTTCCCTGTTTATTGTGTCTCGGCTCTGAGTTGGTGACAAAACTTACCTTTGGTGAGTTGGATTGTAGGCCTAAATCATTCTGGTCGGTTGTCCCGATGTTTGGCATTGGCTCGAACTCCCCCTAGTCACTTGAGATGTTATTGGCTAAAACTGAAAGCTCATGTACTACTTATGGAAACTGATAAATTCGCCCATGGAAACTAAAAAGGGCAAGAGCGATGAACTGCTGAAAAATACTCCTCGAAGAGTATAAGAAAGGTAAAAAAAAAACAATGATTCTTAAAAGTAATATCTAAACAATTGCTGACCTTATATATGTATGAAAAACATGCCCTGGATGCAAGCTGCAACTAGTTGTGCTTGTCAACACACCTGAGATCCGAAGGGTTATGTAGGCCAAAAAGGCCATGAAATGAAATTGAATGATCCTAATGAACCTAGATCAACTTGATATAGACATGATGCCTAAAGTTGAATAAGCACTCTCTAAACAACTTATCCATTTGTGAGACACCGCCATTCCCTGTGTTGTTGCTCATTCAGTATATACTATGGTGTGTATTCCCTTTTTCTTTGCCAAAGTGTCACAAAGTTAAGTTAGTCAAGTCATCCCTTAGCCTAGCCAGTTATTTTAGCCTTCACCCTTCACTAGCAAATTGATCACAGCTATGAAGTGAGTATGATCTTGAAAGTCTAGTCTGAGTAATAATAATAATTAATGACATTATATATTTGGATTTAGATCGCCAGTAATGATTACTTTGTGTTATAATTGTTATTTGAATAAGTTGTAGAGTATGCATTAACCTTTGACACTTTGTAGCAGCTTCCGATGATGGTCTAAGTTATATTTGGTCATGTTGACTTGGTCAAACCTAGTTTGACCAAGGTCAGCCATAGGACATGAGATGGTTGGACCTTGTGATGATATGGATTGATGATATATGGTCTATGTACATGTACATGATGATTCCATGCCACAGCTACAGGGTTATGATGATGATTCATGGTTTACAGCAGTATTTCATCATTTACAGATTATTATTATTTGACCTGTTCCGGTATATTGGATATATATTTTGATCATACAGAGACTCATATGGTGTATGAGTACACATCTTGGATGGATTTGGACCTTCTGAGTCCAATGAGACAGTTTGTTTTCAGTTCCGGGCACTTACAGTGATAATTGAGCCTCAGTAGGCTATCCCAGTGCAGTTTTGGTCTGTCGGAGACCCTGTTAGAGCAGATGTGATTTTTATCCGGTTGACCTAGGGCGCTGTGCTTGGAGGGGGTGGTCCAGCCACTTGTTTTTACCATATTACCCCCTCCCGGACACACCGGTGCCCTCACCTTGACAGTGCAGGCACTCCAGGAGGCAGTTTGGGGTAGTTTCACGCTTCCCGAGGCATTTCAGGATTGGTAGAAATGGCTATTGAGGAAATTGATTTGGGCTACTGAGGCAATGTCTTGGCATGGGATGATCAGTGATGATGGATTGATGTCTTCCACACCTCCTCCAGCAGTTTCAGCTTCATCGGGGCTCGCATCCATCACTTATGGCACTTTCTGATGATTTCTGAGGTCTTTTGAGGCCTACGATTTGACCATAGAGGCACGATTTAGTATATTGATGACTATTTTATTATTATTGTGCTATGGGGATTGACCAAGGGTGGCTAAAATTACCCCTTGGACCCACCATAAGCTTTCTATTATATTTTGTCATCATGATTTGGTGGGATTCCCCTTTTCTAGGGCGATTTTGTCCACTTATATTATATTTTATTAGTGATCCATGTATTTTATTGTTGAGCTCATCTCAACCATTGATTAGACATTTGTATCTTTTAATCTTAGCCACTCATTCAAAAAGTGGTTAGGATTTTGATGCCTCTCCTTCCTATTTTAAGGAGAGAGCTTCTCATTGTAAGGGGTCTTTGGCTCTTGGATTATTGGTATAGAAAAACTTTCTTGTGGAAATTCTTGTGGTCTCCTTTGCATCTGGTGTTCTTAGATGGTGATTGGGAAGTCTATTGCAACCTAGCATTTGGAATTTGTGGTAAGATCTATCTATTTTGGAAATCATTGTCTTGTCTACAGGAGGGTGACTTCAACAAGGGCGATTTTGCAAGGCTTCTTCAAATCGACTTTCTTGGCATTTGCTTGTATAAGGGGGTTATCATTAGTATCATTGTGATCTATGCTATATTTCTGTTACTTCTCTTGTGGCATTAGTCTTATCTCTTGATTACATCAAATCTGATAGTGTTGATGTTTGTTGTGGAGGAGAGTGGCTTCCTGGACTAAATCGATTGCATAGAAAACTACCTCAAAGGTTCTCAAATTGATCGGGTTTGCATAGATCATCATCATCAAGGCATCTACAAGGTTACCCAGGTAAGATACACAGGTTTGTTTCTCTTATCTTGATCCAATCCATTGACATAGCTCATAAATTGATAAACCCTCATTTCTTCAAACCCTCATTTTTACATTTTTTCAGATCTACTTAGATCTAGTGGGTTGTTGGGTATAATATTGAAAACCCACCTCTATAGCATCCACGGCATCCCGGATCTATAGTTTGGTGAGGATTGGCTTCCATTTGACCCTCTTCCCAAGCCAACCTAGCTTCTCCAAGCAAGGGCGCACTTCCTAGTTTGGTGGGTTGACCTAGATCTAGTATGTGGGTAGTTGAGATCCCACTTGATTCATAATCTACACATCCAATAACATACCCCCAGATTGTCACTTTTCTGATTTCTACCTTGTGGGCCCTATTCCACATTTTATGGGATTTAATCCCCATTTTGGACCACTTGGTATCTTCAAACTCAGATCTAGTAAGATCTAGCCATTGGATTGCCATGAAATTATAGATCCACACTCTCACTTGCTTAAACTACTTGGATCTAAAGTTTGGGTGCCATTGGACTTGTCTTGACCCCATTTATCCCACCTTTCAGCCTCCTTGGGTAAAGTCACACCACCTTGGAGAAGTGAGTTGGCCCACTTCTAGGACATGGGTACTTGAGATTTCAGTGGATTTGGAACGAGAGTAATTCAAAACCTAGGTCTAGTAGGTCACCTTGTCAAATCTTGCCTTGGGGATAGCATTCCTTGTTTTAAGGGATTGTGGTCCACTTAGGTCAAACCTAGATCTAGACCTATTCATCCATCAAGACTTTAATTGCCCACTTGTCTCATGCAATAGGAGTCCTTAACCACAAGTTAACTTTACTTTGACTCCATTATCCCAATTCCCAAGGCACTGGTCTCTCTCCAAGTCAATTCGACTTTCCTAGATTGTTGGATTAACTTGTGGTTTGACCCTTGATTGGTGAACTAAACCCTTTGATGCCATCATACTTCATGATCAAGCTTGTCACTCGTACTAGTTAGCCCCAATTCAACCCCTAAAATACCCTGCATTGGACACGGTTCCCAAGGCAGTGGATTTTCTCACATTGAACTAGTACTTTAATCCTGGATCCTATTTCACAAATCATAAGTCACTCTCACATCAATAATGAACCAAAGCTATACTCATTGAACCCCTCACTTGTCTTGTGACTTCATCATAAGGTCTAGGATAAACCATACACCTTACTTCACTTAGAATTAACTTGATTTGGTGTCTTGGTTTTGATCTCTCCTGTCGAGAGTAGATCGGGTTCCCCCCTTTGTTGTATGGGATAGATAACATAAAGTGAAAGTTGCCTCGACTGGCGTGACAACCATCTATTGGAGGTCGAGGTGAGCGTGGTTGCACCTTTTGAGTTGCCCTTCCCGATTGCCATCCATAAGTGGATACATCCATAGGGGTAACTACAGTTTAGGTGATAACAGAAACCAACCAACTTCTTTTCTTTCTCCCCCTTTGACATTAATGAGAAAGGGTCAAGTAGCCATTAAAGGATTCATAATGCCCAAAAATAAATTTAAATTTTGGAATGCTGAGATTAGGTTGAAATGTCTGCTCCCCCTAAGAACATTTGCAATTTGATCTTTAAACATTTCATGCTTAGAGTACTTCATTTCTGCATTTTGGCATTTTTGCTTTATTTTTGTCATCAATTTCAAAGCTTGATCATCTTCAGGATAACTCTACATGTGTAGTTACCAGATGTTTGTAAGGAAGGTGCTTTGGCTTGCAAGAATGTCTTCAAGTTTGATATTACTTTCTTCTTACTTCTACTGTAGCCTTAAGAGCTTCATAAAACTTCGTATTCCTTTCTATTGACCATGCAAAAAATGGATCAAGCATCAACGTGTAGCTTCCTCAGCCTCTGTCACTTATCATGTCACAAGCCATTTCAGAAGATGTCACAATTCACTAATAGCTGTAATCATTCTCTGAACTCTGCTGCACTATGTGGTTATACTTCATTTGCTTTTCTTTATCTTAACCATGCTGCTCCACAGGTTCAATCTTCTTTGTCCTTACATCATTCGCTCAACTCATTTCTCCAAAATAGATATTTCAAGCTTTCCAAACTCCCCCTGAGCTTATGCTACTGGGATTTACTCCCCCTTTGCTTGAGCATGCAAGATTTTTGTGAACACAAATCTGCTGGTCAATCAAGGTACTGATATTATGTCATCATTGTTCAGCATACAAATATGGCTAGCTGCTGTAGTTGAGTTGACATTTCAAGCTCCCCCTTACTGTTTCACAAAACAAACATATCTATTTAAGTTGTTCTAAATATCCATTCTTAGTCAAAACATTATGGCAAGGCTTCTCGCATTTCCTTCAACATTGTCAGGCATACCAAGGGTAAAACACAACTTGCTACAACAGGGATCCTTTGCATACAGTCCTCATAACTGTTTTATATTTATCATATTCTATGTAGGTGCAAAGTAATGATTGTAGTAGAAAACTTCACCGAATTTGATAACCCTTCAACTCAGTATGCACACACTGTTCATGTCTTTACTTTAGAATTCAATCTTTGTTCATTAGTATTCAACCTATCATCAATCAATATGCAAACAATTTCTCCACTTAACGTCCGCGGGTATTTCCTTAATGTTGTAGACTTGGCTGCAGGCATTTCATCTTTTCATATAGCTTCAACATTATTAACTATACAGAGCCTGCGGGCTTATTTCTTTCATATGTTAGCATTGCTCACACACAGGCGGGCATTATCTCCTTTATACATTTCTGCTCCTCAAATACAATCTGCAAAAAGTTATTAACTAACAAGACTTGTCTTTACTTTGCTTTAGATCTGATCTTACTGATTTGTAAGGGTCACCATTCTCTTGTTAGATGGGCATATTGTCATGTAGTTAATTCACAAAAGGTAAGCATGCATCAATGACAACTACATAAAGTTGCTTCACCATATTGCTCCCCCTATCAGCATGCCAACTTCATCACTTATTAAACTTGATCCTTGCCATACATTATTTTTTCAACTTCAACCACGATCCTTGGACCTGTTTTGCTTCTTGGAGAGCCATTATTCACTATTTGAGTCCATTCTCCAATGATGAACTCAAAGTGTTTTAAGACCTTTTGAAAGATCTTAATTTTGGCTTGCCAAATGGCAGCCACCTTCACTTTTTGTCCATTGATCCTCCACTTCATTTAGATCTAGCAAGATATTTTTTTCACCCACATCTTGGGATGTCCTTGGTTGTAAGAGATTGTCCTCAGATCTTCAATTTTGCATGTATTATACTTCTTCCATGATTCATTTTTTCTTGCTGATGTATATGATGGGCTCTTCATTTGTTGTCTTCTTGGACTAGTACAAGTTTGGGCTTTGTGACCAAATCCACTGCAATTGTAGCATCTCAAGGTGTGGTAGTTGGCCGCTATATGTCTAAGTTGATTGCATGTCCAACATCTCACTGCATTCTTTGGACCTCCAAAATTCTCTCTTCCATCTACACAATCTATTGCCTTGTGACCAAAGTTAGAACAAGAAAAACAATAGCCATTAAATCTATATTCATACCTTGGACCTTGTTTCCATCTAGGAATTGTTTCTTTGCTTTGAGGATTTGGCCAAGCTCCTTGATGTGTCCTCGAACAACCAACATCTTTGTTTTCATGAGATGCATCCTTGGTCATTAATGGACCAGCTTCTGGAGTATTTGGAGATCACTTGTCTTCTTCAAGATTGTCTTTTGCCTTTTTATACCCAAGGCCAGTTTTGTCATGGGGAGACCTTTGGCAATCCAATAATTTATCCAACATGACCGAGCTGTTGTTGAACTTCTCATGATAGTTTGATTTTTCAATTTTCTTCTTGAGTCCAACAACTTCCATCTCAAGCTCTTCATTTTTCTTCACCTTTTCATCCAAGTGACTCCTCAATACTTCTTCTCTTCTTTTAGCTTCCTCCAATTGAATTTTCAGATCAAGGTTAACCCATCTTGTCTCTTCAAGTTCACTAGGATCCACATCAGTATTTTCTTGTTCATTTCTTAGTTGATCCTTCAACCTTTTGACGTCAAGATTTTTATCTTCCAACTCACCTTGCAAATCATTGTTCTTGAGTTTTAACTTTAAGAACAAGTCCTTTGTTTCCTTTTGGTATTTTTCAAATGCTCCAATGATCTTCTTTTTAAGCCTTATATTGGATTTGACATCTTTATCCAATAGAGTACTAGCAAATGCCTCTTTGATCTTCAATAGGTCATCTTCTTCATCCTTTACAAGAGCAACTTCATCATTATTAATTTTAGAATTATTGCTAATAGAAGAGTTCTTACCTTTACTAGTGCTTGATGCTTGAACCTCCTTCATTCCTTGTTCTTCATTTTCAGATGTCTTGACTTCCTTTTCTTTGTCCATGTCTTGAATTTTCCTTTTGTGCTCACTTTCAAGTGTACTCCAAAGATCTCTGGTTGAGGTGTACTTTCCAACATTTAGTCTTTCCTTCTCTGACTGAGACAAGGCCATCATTATTAAGCTTAGTGCCTTTTCATTGCTTTCAAGTGGCTTCTTAGCACATCCTCCTTCAATTGATTTCCAGATATCATATTCTTGTGCCTGTATGTTATACTTTATTATGATGCTCCAAGATTCATAATTTGATTCATTGAGCAATGAGACTCCATCCTCCGAATAAAAATCCATGACTTTCTTTTACTTGTGTCTACTGATTTCCTTCAAGCTTGTTAGGCTTATGCTGAAGGCCCGCTCTGATACCAATTGTTAGACACAATGCTCACTGAGAGGGGGGGGTGAATCAGTGAGCCTATGCTTAATCAAATTTCAACTTTAATCACAACCTTATATCTTCATTCACACATTCACTTTCATATCATATTCATCAATAACCTATTTCATTTATCATTCATCAAGTAAAGCATATAATGATCAACACATTGCACAAGAGACACAAGATGTAGTTTGAAATCTTTTGTAATTGGTTCAACGGCTACAACTGTGAGGCAATTCAGCACCAACTGATACAAAGAGCACCAACTCCTTATCTAGGACCCTGCCTAGTTTTTCTTAGACCCAGCCAAGAAAATGGATACAAGACCCTGCTTGTATTTATACACAATTGTCACATCACATATCAATCTCTGTCATGTCAATCTATTTATTGTAGTTGTCACTGTCACAAATCACCTGTCACTGTCTTGTCATCATCTCTGTCTTGTCATCAATCTGATCATCTTTGTCAATTTGTCAACTTCCATCAACCCAGAGCACTACCATCACTAAGTATCATCACTGTATAAACTGAGCATGCATATTACTGTGTATTCTTCATTTAGCATATAATTCATCACTGTCATGCACATGTGTTCACTGTGACACTGTCATCGACTTGCATACATCACTGCCATCAAAGCTGTCACATCAAGAATTAGGATGTTGTTACTATCACCATTGTCCTGTTGGCTTTCATGTCAAGTCACTGTCAAATCACACTATCAAAACTGCTTTGTTCACTTCAATGAAAGCTTGACCAAATGCTTTCTTCACTATAAAAACCAACTGCCCAGTCAATTGTATATGGAAGGATACATGCCACTGTAAGACAACAACTTTACTGTCAAGTCTGTGTCCAACTGCTTTCACATCAGGATATTGTCAAAACACATCATCCATTTTCTGCATCAATTCCACCTAAAATCTCTGTCTATATCATCATTATGATTATCATTAATTGTCATAATCCAAGCAATCATTTTGACCACAGTGTCATCATCAAATCAGTTTATCATCATTATTAAGCTCATTGTGACCTCAGCACATCACAAACTTGTCATTCTGTCCATGCATGTCTGTCTGCCCTAGGTCATCAGATTGTTCATACATATCATCAAATCTTCGTTGTCAACCAATTGCCCAGCATCATCAACTCATCAATTTCTGTCTCGGACAAACCCATAAATAAAGATAGAAGATAAAAGAAATCATTTTTGTTAGTTGTCCTATCTTCATTTCATTCTGTCATGAGCACAGTTTCATACAACACAACTTCAGCATTCAGTAGCTTGAATTAAACCCAAATAAAATGAATAACTTTATCATGCTGCTGCTCAGAAAAAGCTTCATCAATTCATACTGTCTTTAAATCATCAACATCTCCAGCATACTGTCTTTATATTCTTGTCCATTTCTGCCCATGCATCATTTCAACACATGCATATTCAACCAAAACATCTTCAGCATGATCACACATTTGTTCAACCCAGAAATCAATAATATTTATATCTCCATTCTCCCCTTCAGTAGCCCTAACATATCAACCAGCTGTCCCAAAATCAGAAATAAAACTTTAGCATTGACTTCAAACTTCAAACTCTTTCTGCTGCCACAATAAAAAATTAGTCTGCTGCTCCTGCGAAAATTTGGCCTCAGAAACAGTCCGAAATTCCTCTTAGACAGTCCGAATTTTTTCTCTTCAAGAATGAAGGTTTAAAGGGTATTTATACTAGATTTCCACAAAAAAAATTATGGAGCCGACTTGTAATAAAATCATTTTTATTTTTAATTTAAAATTTAATTTAATTTTGTTTGGTCGGCTGACCCAAAAGATGAGGTACTTCAACTTTTAAAAATTCATATTTCATCAACCGTGAGGAACCACGTGACGTGCCACCTATCGTTGGAAACGACATGATGAGGGCTATCATCTTATGTCGGGCTTATTTGCAAATACATGATCTGTCATTTTTAAAATCTTAAATTTGTATAGAACGTCAAAGACCCCACACATAATGGTGTCAAAGTGGCATCACTTCTTAGGATTTGTAAGTCACAATACCTTCACCCCATCATCAAGTGCAAGCAAGTGTGTCCACCACAATATCAACCCATGCAAGCAAGTGTCCAAGTGTCATCACATGTGTGTGGGTGCCTTCATCATGCCATCATGCAAGAAATGGGCTTCATGACCTTTGCAAGGGCATCAAGGTCTTCATCAAGGGCTCCAAATCTACATGGGCACCTTCATCATACCAAGGACATGTTCATGGGTTCCAATGGCTCCAATGCCCACAAATGTGCCTTGTCATCAATGCTGGCTTATCATGCTTGACCTTTGTCATCAATGACAACCATAGAAAACCATATTCATCAAAGGGCATGTGAAGACAAGCTCTCAGTCCAAGAATATTGCACCAAAAGCTGGTAAAGAAAGCAAAATCAGTACCAATTACCAAAGAAATCAAAAGGGACCAGGGAAATTGTTAAATCAAGCAGTCAAAAGAAAAGAAGAAATTTTTTTTGCAAGGCTCACTTGCATGTGCCTTCAATAAAAATCAAGGCTAAAAGGTCTCTTTATCGAAAGTACAAGAAACAAAGTCCAAGAAGAAAATGAGCATTCAAAAGAAAAAGAAAAGAATAAAGGCGAGGCTGATTACTAAGGTCATAGGCAGAAATATCTCCTAACGCAATCCCTTGTTGAGACACATTCCTATTGTTTGTGCTTTGGTGAAGATTACAAAGGCACCCTTGATCCCCATATCTTGAGTCATTTAGTTGATTAAAAATCATTTCACTTGTCTAACCTTGGTTGAGTCATGCACCACCACCCCAAAGAACTAATTGTTGCAAATACTTAGATCTTTTTATGGTTATGATGTGTATAAATCATTTATCTCATGAATTTAGTGAAGATAATTATCGTGTATATAATCATGTTTACATGAGTTATGCTATACGGTGACTCACACTTATGATCAGTTACATCCATTACTCTTTGACTTGTAATAAAACATCATTTCAGAGTTTTGGAGCTTCAAACTCATCACCATATGTTCATCAAATGTCTATAGTGGTTCTAGTGTTTGGTAAGAAAGTTTGACCAAGTTTGACTTTTTCATCAATTTGACTAAGTCAACAAGGTAGTTTGACCGGTCAACAAGAATAGGCAGTAAGTCCGATACATGTGTCACTCACAATTGTCAGATACTTTGGCTTTGGAAGCTTTCCAGATCAATTTCCCCTTGGTTTATGTCATTTCTAGACTAGTAGGCTTTAATTAAGGCTTTTTCTTAAGTTTTGATTTAAAAAACCTAAGCCTAGATTTAATTATTTGGAGTAGAGCATTTTAGGTATGTCCAAGGCAATTTGAATATGGATTTTGGTATGTATGGTCTTCAAAGACTATGAGATCTCATCATCAACAATTTCCCTTCTTGATTCACAAGGATTCAACAATTTTGGATTAATAGCATTTAATTAAAGTTTTTCCTAAGGTTATGATATAAAAAATATCTAAGTATGGTTTGAGTGATTATTTAAGCCATAAAGGGATATTCTTTTGATGATTTGGCATGATGACTCATCTCTAAAGACTTTGAGGAAGCCTCTTTGACTTCCAAGTGATTACATGGCATCTTTTGGGCCCACTCAAGGAGGGCGAATTTTACCAAAGAGGGCACATTCCAAAGGGGCGAATTAGCTATGAGATACATTGTATGTCGTCATTTGATTCCCCATTGCTTGGCATTGACATTGCCTATCTTAACATAAAGGTTCACTTATTTCCTCTCTCCCAATTCACATGGTCAAATCTAGTGATGCACCCCACTAAGGAAGGTGACTTGCATCTAGAAGAAAGCATCTTTGTAATTATTGTAGTCTCATTCGTTGATCCATTTTCTTGATATCCCCACTCCACCAATCTAATAATTCATTGACACTTCCAAATTAGCAACTCCTTGTCTTATAAATGGAGGAGCAATTTCATTTGGAAGGAATCGAAAGTCTAGGGACTTGAATAGAAAAACTATTTTGCTGCAAACTTGTGTAATGTTTTTCATGTTGGTGAACTATTATAGCTGAGGTAATATTATGATTATTTCATGCCAGCAAAGAGTCTTAGATTTTTAGTTGCTTTTAAGATTTAATAAAATATTTATCTTGAAAGAATATAATTACTTGTCTTTCATTCCAATAGATTACTTATTTTACTCTTGCATGGAGAATTAAGTTTGATCTAATTGAAATACTAACTATTTGGATTGTTGGTCTTCTTTGTGCTTGGTGTTTTAGCTATATTAGACTGAAGCAAGGCAAATTTGGATAAGATCTTAGTTATTATTTGTTGAAAATTGAGCACCTCTTCAACTTTTGGTTTACTAAAAGTTGAAATACATATGACTCCATAACCTTTCACTATCTTTCAAAGGCACTTGGTCCCTTGGAATCCTTCTTTCCTTCAATTCTATTCATCTCTTTATTTGCTGCAACATTTCACCATACATTTGGTTGAAAGACACTTGTTCTTCTCGAGAATATTCGCCCATTTTTATTTTCCATCATTTCCAGGTTATCAAATCCATTTCAAGGGAAATACACATTTAAACAACTCAAAAATAACAATTTAAGATCAGAAATCAATCATTATAAATTGTTGGTTATAAATTATTGTCTTTTGGTTCATTGTTTATGGTGGACACTTGTAACTCGTCATTTCTAAAACTCTTTTGCATATGTATTTTTATTACAGCAAGTTTCTCCTTTGATTGGAATCTTGTTATAATTGTGTAGCTATTATTTATAAAGGAATTCTGATTCACTTCATTTTCTTCAAGTAATTAGCTGCAAGCAAGTCATTTCAGCTTTCAGATTTCTTATTTTATTGATAATCACATCTATGTTTATGCACTTAATAAACAATTGAACAAATGTAGTTGATTTGAACATTGTGCAAATCTTATAGCTCACTTAGGCCTTTGATTACCTATTTCTTGCATGCTTACTATTGTTGAGATCTACTTCATATGATCATTCTCGTGTATTTGTTAATGATCTTGATCACTAACATTGTGTAGTTCTTAGATCAAGCTCCACATTTTTATCTTGTTAGATTTGAAACTATATGCTCATTATCGCTAGCACACATACACTTAACACATCTTGATCATTTCATATTAACATTTGAATTATACTTGGACATATCATGATTTTATTTTCTGTAAAAATGAGTTTGTGAAAGCATTTCATAGTTGATATAGTAATTAGCAAACTTGTTTTACTTCTTGTTCAAATAAAGAATAGTTGTTGATATTCTTATTCTATGACATGGTTATTTAATGATGTTTGAGCAATATATGGCTTATGGGAAATCATTCTAAACTATTTTTGGTTAATTTCATACGTGTCGCTTAAACTATTATGTTCACTTGTCATGATTCTTTAAATGTTCTTAGCATCTATGCACTTCAACGCCAACCTTCCTCGATTTACCTTGAACTTCACCAAGTTAGGGAATTCTGATCCGTAATCTAGGGACTTATAGCCCACTCAACTTACCAACACAGATATCTGTGTAGAAAATTACTTATAATATCTATCCTCAATCTTGTATATAGATATCAATCTTTTAAATGGCTTCAAGTCCTTTGCTTTTCTCTTCTAAGATGCCTTGTTCTTGAATGAGACTGCACACTTGGTTCACTACTTGGCTACTCTACTTATGGCATGGAGGTTATTCCAATATTAAACTCCAACAACACCAACCCAATGACAAAACAACAATATATGGAAACTTAGCTATCTTGATCTTTTAAAGAAAGAAATTATTCAATCAACACTGCCACTTTGTCTTATTCAGAGGCTGGACGACTTGGTGAACTTGCCTGCCAATAACCACATTGAATGAAAACCCGGTGCATAAGTTCTGCATGAGTTAAGGTTCACACACTGCACTTGGACAATGAAGAGTGAGCACGTGGGGTTTCTCCTTGAGCTAGAGCTTACACAACATTTGGACAGCAAGAACAAGGCATGGGTTATCCAATCGCTAAGACTTGAATGTAGGGAGCATTGAGAAACCAAGGACGTTTCATGAGAGTTATTGTTAGCTACCAGAAGAGGTCGTGGGTGGCATTGGATAGCAAAAGGAGGTCGTGGGTGCTCTTATGAAACACCCATCACAGAAGGAACTACCTAGCAAACAAATTAAATGTGGTGACACTTAACTCATTTCATCCCACAATTCAGCGAGTATGTTATTTTTCATTAATTCTTATTCCTAGTGTTTTTGGGTTTTAAGGGTTTTAATTTGAGGGCTTTGGTCTTGAGTGGAGCAGGATGCCTGGCATTTTGTCAAAGGCCGATAGCTCCTAATCAATTTAGATAAAAAATCGAGTGAGAAGTAACAACCGAGTTTTGGTGAGGGTGTCGGCCAAGGATATATTGTTTGACCAGGATTACCGAAATCCCGACGCCTACCAGCCATATTGACTAAAACAAAAACCTCAATTTCATGTTACATAAATTCCGTGAATGCTACGTGCTCTTGTCTAGGCTAGTGATTTGTTGTCTAGCTGCGTGCTGCTGTGTACACCAATAGAAATGAAGATGTCCCAGTAAACAAGCTAAACGCCCATATAGATGAAAAAAACATCCCAACAAACAATCTAAACACCCACAAAGCTGAAAAACGTCCCAGCATAGATCTAAATGCCCACACAGATGAAAAATGTGCCAGTAAGCAAGCCAAACACCCACAGAGATGAAAAACCTCCCAGTAAGCAAGCTAAACACCTCAGACACATTTAAATTTGCCTAGCTATGATAAAAAACGCCCTGGGCAAATTTAATTCACTCAACAGTGATAAAAAATGCCCCAGGCAAACTTTAATTCGCCCATTTGTGAGCAAAACGCCCCAAGCAAGCACATGACAACATATGCAATGCAAATTTTGCATAAGGTGATGGCAAAACGACCAAGCAAGAGAGTAATTCGCGCAGCTAGTGAGAAAAACGCCCAACAGTCAATTATGATTAAAAAAAATTAATTTAGAAACTCTTATATGAGAGCCATTATCTCATGATTCATATTGGAATGGACGGTGGTAGTTTCGAAGTTGTTGGCATTTGTATTTTGCAAGACAAATTGAAAAAAAAAGACAACCTCACTTAATATTTGAAAAAAAAAGACAACCCCACTTGATATTTGAGAATGAATGTTTAAACTATCCCGTGACCCAGAGAAGCATTAAAGCACATTTTAACTCCCATTAAAACACAAGCAGCAATTAATAATACGAACAAGAGAAATCAATCAAGCACATAATGGACATCGTAAATTTACCCTGGAAACCCAAATAGGAAAACTAGCTTTGAATGATTGCTTAGCTTTGAATGGTTGCTTAGTATATCTTGGCAATCTCTGGTTACAAGATTGTTTATGGCTCCCCTCTGAACTATCTTCTTGTAGCCCACCAAAAAGCCCATTCTGAGTGAAAAAGAATGATGAAATAGGGAGATCTTGGGTAATGGGAAGGCCAAGGGCCCTCACCTTTCGTTTCCCATTCCCCATCCTTTTCCTCCTATTTCATTTTTATTTTATTCATTTTATTTATTTTTCTCTCTGGTCTTATTTACATTTTTTTGGTTTGCCTTATATTTTCTTTTATGTATTGTATCACCTTTAATCGTTGCTAGATTACATTACTAGTAGTAGCATTACAACCATTCAAGAGTTTGGATCCATTTCGGATCAAATTCATACTATTATAATAAACCTATGTCTTGTTTCCAAAGTGTGTCCTATTTCAATCCGTGTAATCCTAGACACACTCCCAACTAGATTAGTACTTGTGAAAGCGAGCAATTGTTGCTTAGTATTGAGGAAAGTCTTAGGGTTTCCTTCAAATAGTGACACATTGGGTTGGAAATCCCATAGTCTTGTCAGGTTAGCAGTTGATTTACCTTGCAATCATTTGGTTGCTTGGTTGTGCAACAACATCTTTGGCACCGTTTTTGGGGAGCAAGGAGTTCCTTGGTTAAATCATAATGACATATCTTTTGGAGAAATTATTCTCTTCACTTTATGACTCCACACAAAGACTCCACCGAGGAAAGAACTAATGGTCATAAAGCTATGTCTCAAAGAGTTTGTTGAAACTTTTATCATGGATCAAAATCATATCGACCATATATTCCATTGTGACCTCCTTCAAGAAATTAATTAATACATGAGTTCTCAATTTGAGGCTACCTCTAGATATGAAGATGAACTTTTTGAACCTAATGAGTTATATGATTTGGATCTTGATTCTTGATATAACTATCTCAGTGCCTTTGAGTGCGTTGATGAAATTTCCTTCAATAAATAGGAAGGTTACAAAGCTTTTTGAGACTGGTATGCTAAAGAGTTATTTCCTAATTTTCAAGAAGAAGATTCCTTGGGAGAAGCATCCATATTTGAGGAATCTATTTGGGAAATCATTAAAACATCCTTAAATAGTATGTTTAAGAATCAACTTAATAAGGACGAACAAGACCCCTTGGATGACAGAATGAATGAAAGTAGTGAAATTGAGTCCCATCCTTTAGAGACTAATATTGACCTTTCCTCTAACTTAGGTACTGCGTGTGAAATCAATACTTTAATTTCCAATCACCAGGCTTGTTGATTTTACCACTTTCAGATTTTATAATTATTTCCCTTATGAATTTTATGTAGTAGATTCTTCATAAAATAATTATACACTGAAATATTTAACCATATGTCACACCTTAAATGTTTTATATAAAGATGAATGATTGAGAAAAAACAAATGAATACAATACAATACATGGACCATTAAATAGGTCTTGTCGTGCCTTTTCAAAAGTAAAAGGCACGATGCTTAATTAATTAATTATTATATCATTGCCTCTCCCATGGTTTCATAAAACCATGGTATTTTCCCATGGTATTTTATTTCTTTATCTTTTCATTTTAATATTTAATTTATTATCATATCATTGCTTCTCCATGGTTTCATAAAACCATGGTATTTTATTTCTTTATCTTTTCATTTTAATGTTTAACTCATTATTTTATCTTATTTGTATTATTTATATTTATTTATTTGCACATACCCTCAACTATTCGTTGTCATTTATGTACGTAACAAGATCTAGAAACTTAGTCTTCATATCCCAAGAAGGATTTCCATGAGCTTGTTTCACATGCACATCCATCCATGTCAGAAGAGATATAGTGTGTGTGCACCCACACTAGAGTAGACTTGACCATTTCAATAAGGATAGCTAATCCTTGAGAATGGGCAAGTCAAATCCACTCTATTATGACAAGGAATACCAGATCCAAGTAGGCATGTGATGGGAAACCCAAGTCCTATACCACTTGATTAAGTACCATGATCAAGAAGGACTATACTAGAGCCTCCTAGAACTAGGGAGTAGATCTGCAAGCATCCAAGCCTTCTACCATTTGACCAAGCACCATGACCAAGAAAGGATACATCCAGGGGCCTCACATACACCAGTGAGTGAACCATCATCATCCTCCATAGGTCAAATCACCATGACCCATTGAGCCAAGCACCATGGCTACACCCAGGAGGATGTATGCCCGAAGTTGCCCCAAACATCAACAAAGTCCTTCATCTCATGAAAGGTAAACCATTATAAATGATATGTGACATAACACTTCCTTTCACTCTAGCCTCCCACCCCCATCATTGGAATCTCAAATTACTTCTTCATTTTCAATGATCAAGCCTTCTAATGGAGAAAGAAACAGGTGCCAAGAATTTTCTTGAGAAATGTCACATGACCATCTTTCAAAATCTCTCATGCATCATGACTTGGTAAACATGCTTATCATTTTATCAATCCCATTGACTTTTGGATAGAAGAAGCTTGCAAGGGTGAATTTTAACCTTGGCATGACTTCATTTTAAAAATCACAATTCCTCTTCAAATTTTCAAGCAAGGAATGGTGACAATCCCATCTTTCACTTAATTATCAATGAATCCTTGACTTGTTTTATTCACAAAGGAAGAGGGATTGACCAATTCATCAAGTGGTTATATTGGATTTTCAATTTCACCTAGCCTTCCTTCAACTTGCTAGCTAAGGAGTAGGTAGGATCAATAAGTTCATTATTGAAAATTAGAATAGTTTATTTTTCATGCAAAAATGTATAAAATTTTGAGATTTTGCTTATGACTTCTAGTTTAATTTAAGCATTTTGGTGCATTCCCTTTCATGTTAATTTAGATTTTGCTTATGTTGTGCTTTTAAATAAAATCACTAATATTGGTTTGTGGGTAAGGTATACTTTTATTTTGTAGATACTTGTTAGTGGTTCTTGTTGTTGGTATATTAGAGATTCTGAGGTTCTCAAGCACTCTCTCCCTTAGAGCACTCGTCCCCCATGGAGCCAAATGTTATGCCATACATTGTATGGGAGTATTAGTACGTGTTTTTGCTTTTGGCATTCTAGACTTTTATACTTTTATTTTGTAGATACTTGTTAGTGGTTCTTGTTGTTGGTATACTAGAGATTTTGAGGTTCTCAAGCACTCTCTCCCTTAGAGCACTTGTTCCCCATGGATCCAAATGTTATGCCATACATTGTATGGGAATATTAGCACGTGTTTTTTATTTTGGTATTCTAGACTTTTATTGTTTTAGAGGATATCAGTGTTGTGATGGTTATTTGATGATGTCACTTTATGATGCTATGCCATGCCAAAAGATCTGTTATGATGATGATATGCTACTAGATGTTGTATTTTGTTGCTTCTAAGCGATCATGCATATGGTTATTTTGATGAGTATAGCTAGTAGTATTAGTCATAAGTTAACGCGGTAAAGGATTTTTTATTTATTTATGTACCATGGACCAAAATGACCCTTTTGACTTAATGAACTCTTGATCTCCTCCTTTGTAGTCGTTATGTCTCAATCCCACTTGTGTTGTAGTGAATCCTTAGTACAAGATGCTTTCGAGTAGATCACCGTAGTTGGCTTTTAATTGTCAGGAAAAACTGCCATTGAGCAATGTTTCCCCTTAATTCTAAAACAAGAAGGTCGTTCCCCTAATATGCCTCAAAAAGGGCATGTGAAGACAATCTCCTGGTCCAAGAACCGTGTACCAAGAGATGGTGAAGAAAGCAAAATCATTAGCATTTCCTAAATAAATCAAAAGGGACCAGGAAAGTTTCTCAATCAAGCAATCAAAAGAAAAGAAAAAGAAAAAGTTTGCAAGGCTCACTTGCTTGTGCCTTCAATAAAAATCAAGGCTAAAAGGTCTCCTCATCCAAAGTACAAGAAGGAGTGTCCAAGAAGAAAATGAGTAGTCAAAAGAAAAAGAAAAGAATAAAGGGAAGTTTGATTGCTAAGGTCAATGGTGGAAATATCTCATAACACAATCCCTTGTTGAGACACATCCCTATTGTTTGTACTTTGGTGAAGATTACAAAGGCATCACTTATCCTCATATCTTGAGTCATTTAGAAGATTAAAAACCATTTCACTTGTCTAACCTTGATTGAGTCATCCACCTCCACCCCAAAGAAGAACTATATGTTGCAAATACTTAGATGTTATTATGGTTATGA
This sequence comes from Larix kaempferi, assembly GCA_027924585.1. NCBI lineage: Eukaryota > Viridiplantae > Streptophyta > Pinopsida > Pinales > Pinaceae > Larix > Larix kaempferi. Next base: position 31,547,396 of record BSBM01000372.1, read on the forward strand.
TATGTTTATAAATTATTTATCTCATGAACTTATGGGGTATATAATCATGTTTACATGAGTTATGTTATACAATGACTCACACTTATGATCAATTACATGTATACATTACTCTTTGACTTGTGATACAACATCATTTCAAAGTTTCATAGCTTCAAAGTCATCATTGTATGTTCTTCAAATGTATATAGTGGTTCTAGTGTTTGGTTAGAAAGTTTGACTAAGTTTGATTTTTTCAATAGTTTGATTGGTCAACAATATTGTTTGATTGGTCAATAGGACGATGCAATAGGTTCGATCCAGGTTTCACCCTTAGTTTTCAGATACTATGGCTTTGGAAGCTTTCCAGATGAATTCCCAAGCCTAAGTCTAGATTTAATTATTTGGAGTAGAGCATTTGAGGTATTTCCAAGGAAATTTGAGCATGAATTTTGGTATGTACAGTCTTCAGAGACTATAGGGACTCATCATGAGCAATTTCCCTTCTTGATTCACAAGGATTCATCAATTTTGGATTAATGGCATTTAATTAGAGCTTATCCTAAGGTTTTGATTTAAAAAATGCATAAGTATGGTTTGAGTGATTAATTAAGCCATAAAGGGATATTCTTTTGATGATTTGGCATGATGACTCATTTCCAAATACTTTGAGGAATCCTATTTGACTTCCAAGTGATTACATGGCATCTTTTGTGCCCACTAAAGGAAGGTGAATTTGACCAAGGAGGGAACATTCCAAAGAGGGGTGAATTAGCTAAGAGAAATACATTGTATGTGGTCATTTAATTCTCCACTACTTGGCATTGACACGGTCTATCTTAGTAAGAAGGTCCACTTATTTCCTCTCTCCCAATTCACATGGTCAAATCTACTGATGCACCCCACTAAGGAAGGTGACTTGGCATATGGAAGAAAACATCTTTGTAATTATTGTAATCTCATTCGTTGATCCATTTTCTTGAGATCATCACTCCACCAATGTAATAACTCATTGACACTTCCAAATTGGAAACTCCTTGTCCTATAAAGAGAGGATCAATTTCATTTGGAAGGGGTCGAAAGTTTGGCTACTTGAATAGAGAAACTATTTTGGTGAAAAATTTTGTGTAATGATTTTCATGTGATTGGGCTATTGTGGATCTATTGCTTCATGACGATGTTGGTGAACTATTATAGCTAAGGTGATATTGTGATTATTTCATGCAAGCAAAGAGTCCTAGATTGCTAATTGATTTTAAGATTTATTAGAATATTTATCTTGAAATAATAGAATTGCTTGTCTTTCATTCCAATAGATTAAATATTTTATTCTTGCATGGATAATTTAGTTTGATCGAATTAAAATAGTAATTATTTGGATTGTTGATCTTCTTTGTGTTTAGTGTTTTAGCTAGATTAGATTGAAGCAGGGCAAATTTGGAAAATATCTTAGTTATTATTTGTTGAAGATTGAGCACCTTTTCTTCAAATTTTGGTTTACTAATGTTGTTGTTATGAAATACATACAACTCCATAACCCTTCACTATCTTTAAAGGGCACTTGGTCTCTTGAAATCCCTCTTTTTGCCACATTATATTCATCTCTTTCTTTTCTACCACATTTCACCATACATTTGGTTGAAAGACACTTGTTCTTCTTGAGGATATTCACTTTTTTTCTCTTCCATCATTTCCATCTTATCAAATTCATTTTAAAGGAGGGAAATACACATTTAAACAACTCAAGATAACAACTTAAGATCAGAAATCAATCATTGTAAATTGTTGGTTATAAATTAGTCTTTTGGTTCGTTGTTTATGGTGGACAATTGCAACTTGTTGTCATTTCTAACACTCTTTTGCAGGTATAATTTTATTACAGCAAGTTTCTCATTTTATTTGAATGATGTTATAATTGCGTAGCTATTATTTATAAAGAAATTATGATTCTCTTCATTTCCTTCAAGTAATTAGCTGGAAGTAAGTCATTTCCAGCATTCAGATTTCTTATTTTATTGTTGTTCACATCTACATTTTTGCACTTAATAAACAGTAGTTAAACAAATGTAGTTGATCTTAACATTGTGCAAATCTTAACGCTCACTTAGGCCTTTGATTAACTATTTCTTGCATGTTTATTATTGTTGAGATCTACTTCATATGATCATTCTCTTGTGTGTGTTAATGCTCTTGAGCACTGTTGAATATTGTAACTTCTAAGAATATTATATTTGTACTTTATTATTCCAGAGATGTTACATACCTCCGAGGTCATCCTATTATGTATCAGGAGATGTTTATTCCTCTGATGTATTGTGGTAACCAAGGTTATTAGACCCACCATGTGGGGGTCGGCCCTGAGTTTATTATTTAGGGGTTATTAGACTTCACTAGGAGAGGTCGGCCCCATTAGGGATTTAGTCAGTTGGGAACTAGTATAAGTAGAGGAGATTGCTCCTCACTTATCTCACACTTGCTCAACTCAGAAAGTAGCGCACTTGTGTTTGAGATGTCTGCATAGGAGGTAGAGAAGGAGGTCAAGTCTTGGAGCACATCTTGTATTTTGGTTGATCATCTTATTGAGGAAAGCTTTGCTGGGTTTTCTACCCCATGAGAGTTTCCTAGGGTAATATCTTTGTCTATCTTGTGATTATGTTTCTTTTAGTGATCTTGCTAGTCAAATTAGTTTAAATCTAACATGGTATCAAAGCTATCCTGAATAGAACATCTTTCATAAGGTGAAATTATATTTCTCTCTCTCTCCCAAAATTAGGGTTTCTGCAAAAGTTAGTATTTTTGGATTCTGATTGCATGGATGAATAGCCCTTCTAAAGATATATCTTTTGAGCCCTGGATCGAGGTTTTTGGTTGGGTAAAACTCCGAGAAAGTTAAACCCTAGTTTTACCAAAAGTGCGATAAACCATAAATTTTGTTCCAGATCCGGAAAAGTGAAAAGGTAAAGTTACCTGGTAAGTACTACTCTTTCTCTTATCTCTTGGACTCCCCCAATAGAAGATGGCTCCAAACACTAAGCTTGAAAACAAGCTTGAAGGTATAGAGAATTTTCGGGCATGGAAATACAGAATTGGTCTCATTCTTGAAGAGAATGACCTTGCTCAATATATCAAGGATGAAGTTGCAGAACCTGAAGAAGATGAAGCCAAAGAGAAGCATAGAAAGGATTTGATTAGGGCAAAGAGAATCATTGTTGATTCTATTAAAGACCACTTGATTCCCCAAGTGGCATCCAAGAAGACTCCAAGGGAAATGTATGATGCCCTAGGAAGAATGTATGAAGGAAAGAGCATCAATAGGAATATGAACCTAAGAACTCAGTTGAAGAGTACCAAGATGCACAAAGGAGAATCCATTCAAGACTACTTCTCAAGGGTCTCCCAAATCAAGGAACAACTAGATGCCATTGGTGATACTCTTGATGAAGATGAACTTGTGATGAATGCTCTAAATGGTCTCACTAGACCTTGGGAGTCATTTATACAAACTATGTGTGCCAGAAAATAAAGTATGAAGTTTGATGTAGTGTGGGAGGATTGTGTTCAAGAAGAAGCTAGGGTAGCCAACAGAGAAGCCCTTCTCAAGGAGGATGACCAAGCCTTGGCTACACACACTAAGAGAAGGAGGAATCAGTCTCACTTCAAAAGGGATAATCACAAGGAGTCTCAATCTCCACAAAGATTTCAGAAGAAAGGAAGAAGAAAATTCTCCTCCTTCCAATGTTTCATTTGTCATAAAGAAGGACACATTGCTAAATTTTGTCCCTCAAAGAAGAGGAAAGATCTTCATTATAAAAGACGTCAAGCACATCTTGTAGAAGATGAAAGTGAAGAAGAAGAAGAAGAGGAAGTAAGGCCTCATAGGAAGAGATCTAAAAGAGATGAAAAAGAAGAAAGTCCCCTCCCCAAGAAAAGATCTAGAAGAAATGAAGAAGAAGATGCAGAAGAGTATGTCCTATTCTCTGCACTCTCAGGATCTATAACACCTGGAGAAGATACATGGCTTATTGATAGTGGTGCTTCAAAGCACATGACTGGACAAAAGAAAACTCTTTCAAAATTGGAAGAGAAGAGTTCTACACAAAAGGTGTCATTAGGAGATGACTATCAATATCCCATCAAGGGAATTGGTGAAGCAAGTTACAAGCTTGATTCTGGAACATCATTGAAAATGAAAGAAATTTTATATGTTCCAGGATTGAAGAAGAACTTACTCTCTATCTCAGCTCTAGATAAGAAAGGCTACGGGGTTGCATTCATAGATGGACAAGTACTCATGTGGCCCAAAGGAAAATCATTTAAGGATGCAATTGTTATTGGTGAAGAGGAAGGAGGTCTATACAAACTCAGAGGACATCCAAAAGTTGCCCTTGTTCATGAAGCCACTAGTCCTAATGAACTATGGCATAGAAGGCTTGCTCATATTAACTACAAAGCACTACCTCATGTGAGTAAAGTTGTCATAGGACTACCAGAATTAAAGATTGATCATAATGGCACATGCAATGAGTGTGCCATAGGAAAGAATATCAAGAACCCTTTTCCAAAGACTGAAACAAAGACCAAAAATACTCTAGAAATGCCCACCACATCCCTAAGTGGGTTTGAATACTATCTCACATTCATTGATGACTATTCAAGGAAGACTTGGATATACTTTCTAAAAGGAAAGAATGAAGTCTTTGAAAAATTCAAAGAGTTCAAGGCCTTAATAGAAAATCTCTCAGAAAAGAAAATCAAGATTCTCATAACAGCTAATGGCGGAGAATATACTTCAAAGGACTTTGAAGATTTTTGTAAGGAAGCTGGAATCAAGAGGGAACTAACCACTCCCTACAATCCCCAACAAAATGGGGTTGCTGAAAGAAAGAATAGAACTATCATGGAAGGTGTAAATACTATGATACATGACCAAGATCTACCCATGTATCTATGGGCTGAAGCAGCTAGGACAGCAGTCTATGTACAAAATAGACTATCCCATAGTGCTCTTGAATTCAAGACTCCAGAAGAAGTATTCACAGGAAAGAAGCCTGAGGTAAGTCATCTCAAAATATTTGGATGTCCAGTGTACATTCACATTCCAAAAGAAAAGAGAACCAAGTTGGATCCTTCTGGTAAGAAGGGAATATTTGTTGGATATTGTGAATCATCCAAAGCTTTCAAAATTTACATACCTGGTTTTCATCATATGGAAATAAGTAGAGATGTAACATTTGATGAAGAAGCAGCTCTCAAGAAATCTAGGAAGTGCCAACTTGAAGAAATCTATGAAGAAGATACACCTCCTAGAACCACAGAAGCTGTGCCCATCCCTGAAGATGATACACCAGAGGATCATGACATGTTGGAACCACAAGAACCCCCTATAACAAACTTATCTAAGAAAAGAAGGCCAGCATGGGCTAGAGACATTATTCAAGGAGCTGAAAAATATGGAGCTCCTGAAGGCTCCATTAGAGAAAGAAAGAAACCAAAGCTAGTATCTAACTATGTGGCTTTGATATGTGATATTGTGGATCAACAACCTACTAGCTATGAAGAGGCAGCTCAGAAGAAGGAGTGGGTAGAAGCAATGACAGAAGAATACCAGTCAATAATGAAAAATGATGTTTGGGGTATAGTTCCCAAACCAAAAGATAAAAGTGTGGTTTCTTCCAAATGGATATTCAAGATAAAACATGCTGCAGATGGTAGCATTGAAAAATATAAGGCAAGATTTGTAGCCAAAGGATTCTCTCAGAAAGAGGGAATTGACTATAAAGAAACATTTGCATCAATTGCTAGGTACACTTCAATTAGAACTATCATGGCACTTGCATCTATGATGAAGTGGAAATTACACCAAATGGATGTTAAGACAACTTTCCTGAATGGTGTAATTGAAGAAGAAGTGTACATAGAAAAACCACAAGGGTTTGAGGTTAAAGATGGGAGAACACATGTATGCAAACTGAAAAAGGCCTTATATGGATTAAAGCAAGCTCCCAGAGCTTGGTACGGAAGGATTGACAATTTCTTAACAAGCATGGGCTTTACCAAAAGTAAAGTTGATCCTAATATTTACCTCAAAGTTATGGATGATGAACTTGTTATATTATTGTTGTATGTAGATGATCTATTTCTAACAGGAAATGAGAATCAAATTATTGAATGTAAGAAGAAGCTTTCTTCAGAATTCGAGATGAAAGATCTCGGATTAATGCACTACTTCTTAGGTCTAGAAGTATGGCAAGAACCAAAATGAATCTTTCTAAATCAAGGTAAGTATGTTGTGGGGATTCTAAAAAGATTCGATATGTTGGAGTGTAAAGCCATGGCCACTCCCATGGACTCAAACTTGAAGTTATTAGTTGATGACTCTTCAGAATTAGTGGATGTGACTCTATATAGACAAATCATTGGGTCACTGATGTATTTAACAAATACCAAACCAGACATATGCTTTGCTGTAAATACCTTGATTCAATATCTAGTAGAACCTAGAAAGGTTCACTTAATAGCTGCAAAGCATGTAATAAGGTATCTAAAGGGTACATTAGATTTTGGTCTATACTATCTTGGAAGTCATGAACTTAGATTACATGGTTACTCAGATTCTGATTGGGCAGGAAGTGTTTCAGACAGAAAGAGTACTTCAGGTGGATGTTATGGTCTTGGATTTGCCATGATCTCATGGTTCAGCAAGAAACAATCTAGTGTGGCCCTCAGTACTGCTGAAGCAGAATATATAGCTACCTACTCTGCTAGTTGTGAAGCAGTGTGGCTTTGGAAACTATTATCCAGAGTGTTTGACTTAGAAATGGATCCCACTGTGATCATGTGTGACAATCAAAGTTGTATTAAGATGACAAAAAATCCAGTATTCCATGATAAGTCAAAACACATAGAGATTCGATATTTCTACATATGAGATATGGTGCAGAGAGGAGCTATTAAGCTCGAGTATGTGAGCACTGAGGAACAAATTGCTGATATATTGACCAAACCTCTGTCTCAAGTGAAATTTGAATATTTTCGAGACAAGCTTGGTGTAGTTCAAAAGGACCCTCCTTGAAAGGGGGAGTGATATAGTCACTGATGATGAGATTTCCCTCATCGACAGCAAGGTCAATGATGAGGATACCTGTTTATTACACCTAGATATTTATATGTATGCTTAGGATTCTTATATGTATATTTAGAATACTTATATCACTTATATTTCTGATATTTTTTTATTGATGTATTGATGAGGATACATGCTTTAATATGTATACATGTATTGATGAGGATACTTGTATTGATGTATTGACGAGGATACATGCTTTGATATGTATACATGTATTGATGAGGATACTTGTATTGATGAGGATACATGCTTTGATATGTATACATGTATTGATGAGGATACTTGTAGTGATGTATTGATGAGGATACATGTTTTGATGATATGGATACTTGTATTGATGATGATACTTGTATGACTTGTACTAGTGATGTACTAACAATATCTGTATTGATGAGGATACAGGTGGGGATTGTATCATCCCCGGACTTTGGTCCCCTGAATTGATCCGTAGACATATGTCTTCGAGAATGAAGTTCCTAGTGGACGTGATAGGACTACATCGTCCCTGAGCGCTTAGTTCAAAATGTACGAGATTGGATTAATCATCCTTAGACAGTAAATCCAGTAATTCCGAAAGGAAGGATAGTCTTAAATGAGATTGAGAGTGGATTAATCATCCTTAGACAGTAAATCTAGTAATTCCAAAAGGAAGGATAGTCTTAAATGAGATTGAGAGTGGATTAATCATCCTTAGACAGTAAATCTAGTAATTCCAAAAGGAAGGATAGTCTTAAATGAGATTGAGAGTGGATTAATCATCCCTAGACAGTAAATCCAGTAATTCCGAAAGGAAGGATAGTCTTAAATGAGATTGAGAGTGGATTAATCATCCTTAGACAGTAAATCCAGTAATTCTGAAAGGAATGATAGTCTTAAATGAGATTGAGATTGGATTAATCATCCTTAGACAGTAAATCCAGTAATTTCGAAAGGAAGGATAGTCTTAAACATGATTGTGATGAGATTGATCCCGGAATTCCGAAAGGAAGGATCATGCGTGTTGCAGAGTATGCTGATGATCGTGTGATGACGATGCTGATGATCATGATGCTAATGATGATGTTGATGATCGTGTGATGACGATGCTGATGATCGCGAGATGTTCCAGTAACTGGTTGAGTTACTGATGATGATGTATTGAAGAAAGCTTCCGATGATTTATAGATGTATTATGTATGATGTAGTCGATGACTCCTTGCTCCTGCAGATGTTATAATATCCTTCTCGTTAAGGGGGAGTGTTGAATATTGTAACTTCTAAGAATATTATATTTGTACTTTATTATTCCGAAGATGTTACATACCTCCGAGGTGATCTTATTATGTATCTAGAGATGTTTATTCCTCCGATGGTAACCAGGGTTATTAGACCCACCATGTGGGCATCGGCCCTGAGTTTATTATTTAGGGGTTATTAGACTTCACTAGGAGAGGTTGGCCCCATTAGGGATTTAGTCAGTTGGGAACTAGTATAAGTAGAGTAGATTGCTCCTCACTTATCTCACACTTGCTCAGCTCAGAAAGTAGCGCACTTGTGTTTGAGAGGTTTGCATAGGAGGTAGAGAAGGAGGTCAAGTCTTGGAGCACATCTTGTATTTTGGTTGATCATCTGATTGAGGAAAGATTTGTTGGGTTTTCTACCCCATGAGGGTTTCCCAAGGTAATATCTTTGTCTATCTTGTGATTATTTTTCTTTCAGTGATCTTGCTAGTCAAATTAGTTTAAATCTAACAAGTACTAGCATTGTGTAGTTCTTAGATCAAGCCCCACTTTTTTATCTTCTTAGATATGAAATTATATGTTCATTATTTCTAGCACACATACATTTAACACATCTTGATCATTTCATATTAACATTTGATTATACTTTGACATATCATGATCTTATTTTCTATAAAGATGAGTTTGTGAAAGCATTTCATGGTTGATATAGTAATTAGCAAACTTGTTTTACTAGGCTTATTCAAGTAGAGAATAGATGTTGATATTCTTCTTCTATCATGGTTATTCAATGATGTTTGAGCAATATATGGCTTATGGGAAATCATTTTGAAATATTTTGGGTTAATTTCATACATGTTGCTTGAACTATTATGTTTACTTGTCATGATTCTTTAAATGTTCTTGGTATCTACGCACTTCAACACCAACCTTTTTAGTTTTACCTTGAATTTCACGAAACTAGGAATTCGTACCATTATAATAATTCCTTGGCTTGTTTCCAAAGTTTGTCTTATTTCAATACTTGTAATCCTAGACACACTCCTAACCATATTAGTACTTGTGAAAGCTAGCAATTGCTTGTTAGTATTAAGGAAATTCTTGGGGTTTCCTTCCGGTAGTGACATGTTGGGTTGGAAATTCCATAGTTTTGTCGGGTTAGCAGTCGATTTACCTTGCAATCATGTAGTTGCTAGGTTGTGCAACAATATCTTTGACGTCGTTGTTAGGAAGAAAGGAATTCCTTGGTTAAATCATAACGACATATCTTTTGGAGAAATCATTCTCTCCACCTGACGAATCCACACAAAAAATACACCAAGGAAAAAGCCAATGGTTATAAATCTATGTATCAAAGAGTTTGTTGAAACTTTTATCATGGATCAAAATCATATTGTCCATATATTCCATTTTGACCTCCTTCAAGAAATTAATGAATACATGAGTTCTTCTCAATTTGAGGCTACCTCTAACTATGAAGATGAACTTTTCGAACCTAATGAGTTTTATGTATTGGATATTGATATAACTATCTTGGTGCGTCTGAGTGAGTTGATGAAATTCCCTTCAATCAATAGGAAGGTTACATAGTTTTTTGGTCTATTAAATAGTCATTTTCCTAATTTTTCAAGAAGAAGATTCGCTAGGAGATGCATCCATTTTGAGTAATCTATCTGGGAAATCATTAAAATATACTTAAATTTCTACGTTTAAGAATCAAATTAATAAGGATGAGCAAGGCCCCTTGGATGAAGGAATGAATGAAAGCAATGAAATTGTGTCCCGTCCTTTTCAGACTAATCTTGACCTCTCCTCTAACTTAGGGCCTACATGTGAATTCAATAACTTTAATTTCCAGTCACCAATCCCTTCATCTCATGAAAGGTCAACCATTATAAATGATATGGGACATAACACATTCTTTCACTCCACCCTCCTACCCCAATCATTGGAATCACATATTATTTCTTCATTTTCAATGATCAAAACTTCTAATGGAGATGCCAAGAAGTTTCTTGTGAAATTTCACATGACCATCTTTCAAAATCTATCATGCATCATGATTTGGTTAATGATGTTTATCAATTCATCAATCCCATTGAATTTTGGATAGAAGAAGCTTGCAAGGGTGAATCTCAACCTTGGCATGACTTCACTTTCAAAATCACAATTCCTCTTCAAATTTTCAAGCAAGGAATGATGACAAACCCATCTTTCATTTACTTAATTATTAATGAATTAATGGCTTGTTTTATTCAAAAAGGTAGAGAGATTGACCAATACATCTAGTGGTTACATTGGTTTTGTTATTTCACCTATCCTTTCTTCAACTTGTTAGCTTTGGAGTAGGTAGAATCAACAAATTCATTATTGAACATTAGAATAGTTTACTTTTCATGCAGAAACATAGAAAATTTTGATCTTTTGCTTATGCCTTTTAGTTTAATTTAAACATTTTGGTGCATTTCCTTTCATGTTGTTAATTTAGATTTTGCTTATGTTGTGCTTGTTAATTTATCCAAAGGTCACTACTCGCTCTGGAAACTCTACGATCTCAATGGCCTTGAGTCTCTATAATCCAAATAAACCCTGCTTCTCTCTACCAAAGAAGCTCAAATATAAACAGACTTATAACTGAAAGCACTTACAGATCTCTTAACAAATTTAACCAAATAATAAGCAATCACTCAAATTTGACTCAAGATGTACCCTGGAAACCCCAATGGGGAAAAACAACTCCGATGGGTATTTCTTCTTTCTTGAGCCTAGAGGAAAATAAGATGAGGATAGTTACATACAAATCTCATAAAATGCAACCGAACCTGACGGGTATAAAACCCTAGATCTGCAGCAGTTGCAACTGCTGCTCTTGGGAAATGTGCCCCTGTTGTTTTTTCGGATCTAGATCTCTCTCTTCCTATCTCAATATGTATTACCTCTCTCACTCCACAGCCTTGATCTGCTTTGTCAAACATGAACATCTGCAATCTCTCTCTGTAGAATGCGCCCCTCTCTTTGCATGGAAAAGTGTGCCCTCTCTCCAACACTTAGAAGTTTCCCTAGCTCAGATCTCGGCCAAATGCCTCTGATATCATCACAGATATTATTCAATTACTGAAGAAGACCTATCCTATAAGTCTTGACAGCTCTAGTCTCCAACTAGATCAATTATGTCCTGTCCTCAGGAAGTGTGCCCCCTCTCTTAGCAAAGTCTCCCAAGCACTGAAAAATGTGATATCTCCTCTATGATGCTCTCTCTGCCCAAAGTAATAAACAGACATGTACCTCTGATCAAGTGAGGACAGATCTATCTTAGATCCCCTCACTCTCCCTCTCTACAGATGCACCCCCTCTCTCAATAAGTCACCCACTCTGCATGCACAAGTCACCCTCACCCTCAATCTCCTCTCTCCTTGAAGAAACTACTAAGTAACCTTTGTCGATGACCTCCTTCCTCCTTATAATAATTCACTGATCAATTAGGGTTTTTGAAACCCTAATATGAGTACATGCAAAATTCTCACTTTTGCATGCTTTTTAATTAAAAGTTGTGCATGCATGAGGCAAATCACCCTAAAAGGTCTACATGCATCCACTGTTGGATTCATGCCATCTAGTAGAGTGCATATCACCCTTTACCCCATCATGATTCCATACTACAATTGTACCTCCATGTTATCCATCTGAACATGGAGGACATCCCGAGATACCACTTCTCTAACACTCCCTCTTGTCGAGGGAAGTCCAACCACTGATGTCTGGATCCAACAAATCCTCTACTGTTGTAACTGAACCACATGTCTTTCCTGTCACTGCTGCACTCTTATCCAAAGTAACATGATCCACCTCCGTCAATGTGGCCCCGGAATAATCCTCCTACTCTGTCACTGACTATGTCATTGATCCATGATCCAGACTCCCTCTGAATATCTGTTGTAGACAATCTCTGAAACTGTCATCAAGTAGATCCACTGACCTGTAAGTAATCTCGATCTCTCTCTGGACTGACTCATCTCTTTCCTAAGCTAAGTCCAACTCTGTCATATCATACCAACTCAGTCTCTGATTGGTACTTGTATGAGCATCTCGCTCATCCATATGATATGAGTCTAAGGACTCACTCATCTATGCCTCATCAACACCATGAGCATATCACTTATCCATCGGATAAAAGGAATCACTCCTTCGCACCTCATCACCACTGTGAGCATCTCGCTCACCCATTTGCTGTGAGGACTCACCCCTCCGAGCATCATCACTACTATGAGAATCTCGCTCCCTGTAATCCCCCAACTTTGATGAAGATGCAGTCAACCAACCAGATGTACCTGTCGTGGGTTGATCCCAAACCATATACTCACCATCAATCATGTGACCCATCAATACTAGATCAACTCCCTCTGGATATGTGAATATGAGATCCCTTTGTAATACAACTAAGTAATCGGACACATACAATGCTACTATTGAGAGTATACTCCCTCTCGGTCCTGGAATGAATAGGACTCCTGACACCTCCAGGAGTTCTCCAAATTCTAGGAGAAACCATACCCTACCCACTCCTCTGACAACATGCTCCCTTTGAGCAAGGAAGGAACTTCTGGAGATGCATCCACCAGGATCAAACACAACCCTTGTTGTTGCAGCTTCTCCCTCTGGACGGGAAGAGTTCTCGGCTGCATCTGTTGCACTCTGATATGAATATCTGCGCTCCTCCTCTATTAGTGTCATCTTGAGAGAAGCACTACACTGTCCCTTTGTCACTGACACTGAAACTGCATCCAAGATCTCCCTGGACCCACATACAGGCTTGCCCAAAAACCTGTAAAACATTCCTTGTCTAATGCCATGCCTCATGGCTACATCCAAGGTCACTCCCTATGAATATAGAAACCTCTGTCCATCCCGGAACACAATACTGAGGTTAAATTTGTCTGCTTTTGTACATGCATCCCTCCTTCCATCTTCAGTAGACCTTCCGACTCCAGCTAGAACATCATTGAACCAAATCTCCTCACTATTAACCTCTCATAGTAGTCTAAGTCTATCTCTAAAATACTGGGGAACACTTCTTGTATTCCCAACATTTAGCTAGAGGCATAACTGTACAAAGTTCTGAAGCCATGACTTTGTAAATCCGATAACATTGTTGATTCAAAATATCTGAATTAAAACTAACCTATAGGTTTGTTCCTTGGTGAACAAGCTAACTTTGTCTTTCTCAGATCTAGGGTTCGCTCTTCCAAATATGATCTCTATTCTCACAGATCTGGTCTCTGCCCTCACAGATCTGGTATCTATCCTAACAGATCTAATGTTTTCACTCAAAGATCTGATAGATCTGATGTCTATCCTCATAAATATGATGTTTGCACTCACAGATCTGATAGATCTGGTGTCTATCCTCACAGGTCTGATGTTTTTTCTCACATATATGATAGATTGGGTTTCTATCCTCACAGATCTGATGTCCCAACTAAGTCTCCACGCAGGTATGGTATAATGCTCACAGATTTGAGTGTGAATTCCCCATATGACCCTTACCAGGGATATGATACCATGTTAATTTATCCATAGGTCACTACTCACTCTGGAAACCCTGAGATATCAACGGCCTCGAGTCTTTATAAGCCAAACAAACCCCGCTTCTCTATGCCAAATAAGCTCAAATATAAATAGACTTGTAACTGAAAGCACTTACAGATCTCTTAACAACTTTAACCAAATAATAAGCAATCACACAAATTTGACTCAAGATGTACCCTGGAAACCCCAATGGGGAAAACCAGCTCCGATGGGGCTTTCTTATTTCTTGATCCCAAATCAAAATAAGATGAGGATAGTTACATACAAAAGCTCAGAAAAAAGCAATTGAACCCAACAAGTATAAAACCCTATATCTGCAACAGCTGCAATTGCTGCTCTTGGGAAATACACCCCTCCTATCTATTTGAATATGGATCTCTTTGAATATATGTCTCTGCATGTCTCATGATGTACTACATCTCTCACTCCACAACCCTAATATGCTCTTTCAAATATGAACGTCTGCAATCTCTCTCTGTAGAATTCGCCCCTCTCTTTGCATGGAAAAGTGCTCCCTCTCTCCAACACTGAGAAGTTGCCCTAGATAAGATCTCAGCCAAACTCCTATGAGATCATCACAAATATTCTTCAATCACTAAAGAATACCTATCCTAGAAGTATCAGTAGCTCTAGTTTCTAGCTAGATCAACTACGTCCTCCTCTCCTCAGGAAGTGTTCCCCCTCTCTCAGCAAAGTCGCCCAAGCTCTAAAAAATGTGTTATCTCCTCTATGATGCTCTCTCTTCCCACAATAATTGACAAATAGGTTCCTCTAATCAAGTGAGGACAAATATATCTCAAATCCCCTCACTCTCCCTCTTTGTAGATGTACTCCCCTCTCTTAGGAAGTCACCTACTCTGCATGCACAAGTCTCCCTCGCCCTCAATATCCTCTCTCTCTGAAGAAACAGTTGAGTAACCTTTGCCGATGACCTCCTTCCTCCTTATAATAACTGACTGATCAATTAGGGTTTTTGAAACCCTAATATGAGTGCATGCAAAATTCTCACTTTTGCATGCTTTTTAATTAAAAGTTGTGCATGTAAAAAGTTGCATGCATGAGGAAAATCACCTTGAAAGGTCCGCATGCATCCACCGTTGGATTCATGCCATCTAGTATAGTGAATCTTATCCTCTACCCCATTTGAATGCCCATACTACAAGTGTACCTCCATGCTATGCATCTGAACATGGAGGACATCCTAAGATACCAGTATCTCTAACAATGCTTTTAAATAAATCATTAATAATGGTCTGTGGGGAAGGTATATTTTTGTTTTGTAGGTACTTGTTAGTGGTTCTTGTTTTTGATATTGATGTCTCACAAAGTAGAAGCCCTTGGATTGCAAGGAATAATCGTTTGCTAACCTAGCAAAACATTAGGAAAGTACCTCTAAGTGTCACATGGGAAAGGTTCTCTCTCTTTAGGTTTCCTAGGTCCACCTAAGTAGACCCAGACTAACCACGGGAGGTGTCCCCAACCATGTTTCTTCGGGTATTTTCCAAAGATTATCTAGCTTTCCCGCATTACTGCATCTAATCGATTTCTAGGGTTTGACAAAGTGCCCAAAGGAAATTAGAAGGATTTAAATGTGGTACTTTGCGGTTGATAGAATAAGGGATTTAAATATAAATAATGTAAATACCCCTTAGGAGAAGATGGCCATAATAAATTTGTGAGATGGGGAGATAAATGCAAGTTACCCTGAAAACATGAATTGTGACACAGTCAAGGTCTAGTATTTGAAGTTAAATTGCTACCCCAAAAGGTTAAGATAGTGAGGAAACTAAAGTTTGAGAGCAGTGGAGTTAAATGTGCATAGGAGGATTAAAATAGGTGTCACAGTTGGTTTATGGTGTTGAGTTTGAAAGTAACCAACACTAAGTGTATTGTCATATTACATAGATTACTCAAGTTTTCTGTTCAAATATTCAAGTGTATGTGAAATTAAGGTGTTCATATAGTGTTTTAGAAGTGTCTCAACACACAAAGTGTTTAGTGATCTAAGGTGTTTTTTGAATGTAAAAGTGCATACCAACAAGTAATAAAATGCACACTATTCTAAACAAACAACACTAGAATATATCCAATGCATCTATTTGGGTTTTCAATGCCTTTCCTAAGGTTCTCTAAGATAAGTTTGGTTCAGATTTAATTCATTAAATGCAATTATATTTATATTTATGATTAAGAAAAATAGTACGCAAACCTGGTAATGCAAGTTTATCCTTGTTAGACACAATGACTCACTAAGGGGGGGGTGAATCAATGAGCCAGGACTTAATTCAATTTCAACTTTTTCTCACCCTAACCCAATATCATTTGCAATTTCACTTTAACACTGTTATCAATCTCTAACTATGTTTCATCAATTATATTCATTAGTCAAACACATAATCATCAATACATCACAAGAGACACAAGATAATCTTGTAATCTTTTTATATTAGTTTCAACCGGCTACAACCGTGAGGCAAATCAGCTACAACTGAATTAGAAGCACCTATTTCTATTCCACGACTCTGCTTGGTATTTTTCTTAGATCCTACTAAGAAAAATAGTTACAAGTCCCTGCTTGTATTTAACATACACATTTATCACATTACATTTCATCAACTACATGTCATCACTGTCAACATCACATGTCTCTTCAGTATCACACATGTATCGACACCTCATCTTTTTCTTCAGCATATCCACACACTGTCATTTGTCATATCACATCTGTTACCCTAGGTTCATCTTAATTCTGTCCATACACTTTACAATGTCCACATGCACATCACATAATCATCACAATCAGTCTGTCCAAGCTTCATCATGCCCATCATCTTCTCATTCTTTCCATTCATATTATGCACATCAAACTGCCCTTACTGATGCCCTAAAATCAGAGATAAAAAGTCTTCATCATGTTGCTGCTATATCATCATCTAGGCATCATGTCTTCAGCAATCATCCAACCCATAAATAAGAGATAAACAAAATATTTCTTCTTGCTGCTCCACTGTTGCTACTGCTGCTGCCACTTCACCGAACTGTCCTCATCATCCCGATCCCCGAAATCAGACCTCTCACACACCTCCGAATATCTCCACACAATTGCAACTTTCAATCCAACGAATTTATCTTTATTTATAGTTGACTTGTCCATGAATTAGGAGGCTGACTTGTCTTATTTATTTTTTGTCATTTAATCATTTAACATTTCCATAAAATCCTCATCAAACATATATATAAATTTATATTATCCTTTTTCTTTTGCCACATCATTAAGTTTGACAAGCTTGCTTCATATGCCCGCATTGGCTTCTCAATTATTCCCGCAAGGGCCATTTTACTTGCCCACAATGCTTCTTCTATATGCCTTCATGGCTCTCCCAATTATGACCGCAAGGGCTTGTTCAACCCTTCAAAAATGTGCCCGCATCTCTTCTAGATAAATTCCCACATGTGTGACTTAATATGTCCGCAGGTGTGACTTAATATGCCTGCAGGTGTGACTTAATATGCCCGCAGGGCTTGTCTTCCAGGATGTCCGCAGGGATTCATAAAAATTCCCGCAAGACCTTTAAAATATGAGGCCCATACAAATGGCCTCAGGCCTTTATTAAAAATACCCACAGATAGGGCTTTGAAGATGCTTTCATCATCCTCCAAATGCCCGTAGGCAATCTTTTGAAGATGCCCGCAACCTTGTCATGTCCTCAATTTTCTGCCATTGGATCATCCTTTTCCAAGTCCTCATTCTTTGTCATGTCCTCCATTTGTCCTTGTCCATCTTGTCTTCAAGCCATGTGTTCTCCAAGTCATCATTGCTTGCCTAGTCACCTTTGGCACTTTGTCATACATCTTCATGTTTGTATTCTTTTCCATTTACACCTTGTCATGTCATCATGCTTAACCTTTGTCATTAATGTTGTCATCAATGACAATCATATTCATCAATCTCCCCCTTTGTCATTGATGGAAACCAAACTTTCTCTCCCCATTTGACATTAATGACAAAGGGACAATTAGCCATTAAAGGCTTCACAATACCCAAAAAAAAAAGTGTCTTCAAATACATCATGAAATCATTTGTTGAGTTTGATCTTCCAATATTTTCCATTTTCACACATACTCCCCCTGTCATGTAGACTTCTTGATTTGTTAAGCAAGTCTCCTCCTTTGACTGAGTCGGGCATGTTCTTTGAGATCATCCTTGTACCTTTCCATCTTCATCAAAATTTACTGTTGGTTTTTCATGCTAAATTGCTCCCCCTGATTTTATGCTGCTTCAAAGTTCAGTCTAGTAAGTTCATAATATCATCATACTCCCCCTATCATACTCCACCTCATCAAGTATGTTGGTGTTACTAATTGATACCGATTTCACTTTCAATTCTTTGTGTGTCCCATGATACTCAAAACTGGAATATGTCACAATGCTTATAAGAATCTACTTTGTTGTAAGTGAATCAAGCTGCTCCATATGTTCATCTCAAGACTTCAAATGATTTCCAGGATTTGTCTTAAGAATAAATCAACATGTTGATTTTTGTCTAATCATACTATTCAGAACCTATATTAGTTTTCTTCATCGAATATCTTCCTTTTGTATTTAGTTGCTTGGTCTTCATGTATTTGTCGTAGTCATCTTATAGTAACTTCTTCATCTCACACACATTCTTTATTTTTGTAGCTGCCTCAAACAATTTCATGCCCATACTCTTGACTTGCTCTTGTCATGGATTTAAAGAGGATTAATTAACACTGTCTAAATTGATATTTTGAAAACATTACTTGCTTTAACACAGGAAGTTATTCTTATATTATTGTCCTCTACCAGATTATTTTAATGCAAACAGTGTCCTCATCCATCACCAAATTCTAAGCTTAAACTTCCAACCTGGTTCTTCATTTACTATCTTATGCTAATGTTTGAGTGCCTGTGTCTTACACCTTCAGATGGCTTCAGGATGACTTCAATGTATGCACAATCAAGGTGCATAATTGTATTGTGTTCAAATATGCATTAGAGTTTTCTTATGTGTCTGAGCTTTGATCTAAGTAGTCTCTCCATATATGCTCTATTCCCTTTTCCTGTAGCTGCCCTTGATATACAAACTCAAAGCATCATAACAACGTCAGAACTTAGTCAAATTTCTTCACTCAATGAGATCTGCAGCTGAGCTCCATCCTTCTTCTAACTTCATGAATTTAACATTCAGGTGTTTCTATTGTCCTCATATAGAGTTCATGAGATCATTGCAAATTACTCTTGCTCCCCCTTACACATGCAGATCTATATTCCATTGTAATCAAGATCCTTGGACCTGTTTATACTTGGAGAACCATCATTTACCAATTGAGTTCATCCTCCAATAATGAAATCATGGTATTCAAAAGACCTTAAGCATGGCTTTCCATATGGCAGCCATCTTCCTTGCACAAAGTGACTTCATTCATATCTAGCAAAACATTATTTTTCTTCCATACCTGGGAATGTCCTTGGCTGTTAGTACTTGTCTTATGATCTTCAATTTGGCCTGCAATATAATCCTTTCATGAGTCATTTGTTCTCATTGCTGATGTATATGATGGTATCTTCATTGGTTGTCTCTTGGACTAGCACAAGCTTGAGCTTTGTGACCAAACCCACTAAAATTGTAACACCTCATTGTGTGACAGTTAGTAGCAACATGGCCAATATGATTGCAAGCCCAACACCTAACTTTGTCATTAGGGCTTCCAACACTTCTTCTTCCATAGGATCTACAATCCATAGCCTTATGACCAAAATTAGAACAAGAAAAACAATAGCCATTAAAATTGTTTTCATACCTAGGGTTTTGATTCCAACTTGGAGTTGTTTCTCTTCTTGGTTTGCTTTGAAGACTGGACCTAGCTCCTTGATGCATTCTTGAACTTTCAAAATTTTTGTTGTCTTGTGCAGGTGCATGGGGAGATTTGCTTTCTTCTTTGGAGGATGTGGATCCAACTTCAGGTGTCTTGGGGGACCACATGTCTTTTCCAGACTTGTTTTCTATCTTCTTGTACCCCAGACCATATTTTTCAAAGGGAGACCTTTGGCAATCCAATAATTTATCCAACATAACCGAGCTACTGTTGAAATTCACATGACAGTTTGATTTTTTGATCTTCCTTCTAAGACCAACAATTTCCATCTCAAGCTCTTGATTTTTCTTCTCTTTTTCTTCCAGCTGAAGCTTCAAAATATCTTCTATTCTTTTGGCTTCTTCTAGCTAAGTCCTCAAGCCAATATTATTTCTTCGTGTCTCTTCAAGCTCTGTAGGGATTTTACTAATCTTCTCTTGTTCTTTTGTTGATTCAGACTTAAATCTTACAATTTCATTGTTTTGGCCTTCTAGCTCATCTTTCAAATTTTTGCTCTTGAGTTTCAATTTCATGAACAAAGCTTTTGTCTCTTTGTATTTTTCAAATGACCTCAAAATCGTCTTCTTAAGTCTTGGATTGAATTTAAGATCAATATCCAACAAAGTGCATGTAAATGCATTATTAGCTTTTAACAAGACTTCTTTTTCATCTTCTGTAAGTACAACTTCATCGTCATTACATTCAGAATTTTCATCCATTGAAGAGTACTTACCTTCACTTGTACCAAATTTTCTTCTTGCTTCTCATCCTTGACTTCTGCTTCCTTTTCTTTTTCTTGATTCTTCCTTTGGTATTCTTCTTCCATCTTGAACTAGAGATCCTTGGCTGAAGTGTACTTTCCAATACTTTCTTTGACAAGGCTTGAGAGTCCATCCATCAAAAACTTCAATGCAATCTTATTGTCTTTCTCAACTGCTGTCATTGTCTTCTTGATTGGCTAGACAGGTGGGTTCACCACAATTTCCCAAACACTGAATTTATTCAAGTAACCTTTCATTTTACTTCTCCATCCAAAATAATGTGATTTCTCCAAGACTGAAACTTCATGATCAACTTCTATTGGTCCTTCCATCTTGTGTCTATGGATCCCTTCAATCTTGTTAGTCTTATGATGAAGGCCTCCTCTGATACCAATTGTTAGATACAATGACTCACTAAGAGGGGGGGGTGAATCAGTGAGCCAGGACTTAATTCAATTTCAACCTTTTCTCACCCTAAACCAATATCATTTGCAATTTCACTTTAACACTGTTATCAATCTCTAACTATGCTTCATCAATTATATTCATTATCCAAACACATAATCATCAATACATCACAAGAGACACAAGATAATCTTTGTAATCTTTTTATATTCGTTTCAATTGGATACAACCGTGAGGTAAATCAACTACAATTGAATCAGAAGCACCTACTTCTATTCCAAGACTCTGCTTGGTATTTTTCTTAGATCCTACTAAGAAAAATAGTTACAAGGCCTTGCTTGTATTTAACATACACATTTATCACATTACATTTCATCAACGACATGTCATCACTGTCAACATCACATGTCTCTTCAGTCTGCTGCCAATTCTATATTACACACATATCAGCACCTCATCTTTTTCTTCAGCATATCCACACACTGTCATTTGTCATATCACATCTGCTTCCCTAGGTTCATCTTAATTATGTTCATACACTTTACACTGTCCACATGCACATCATATAATCATCACAATCAATCTGTCCAAGCTTCATCATGCCCATCATCTTCTCATCCTTTCCATTCATATTATGCACATCAAACTACCCTTACTGATGCCCAAAAATCAGAGATAAAAAGTCTTCATCATGTTGCTGCTATATCATCATCCAGGCATCATGTCTTCAACAATCATCCAACCCAAAAATAAGAGATAAACAAAATATTTCTTCTTTCTGCTCCACTGCTCCTGCTGCTGCTGCCACTTCACCGAACTGTCCTCATCATCCCGACCCCCAAAATCAAACCTCTCACACACCTCCGAATATCTCCATACAATTGCACCTTTCAATCCAACGAATTTATCTTTATTTATATTTGACTTGTCCATGAATTAGGAGGCCAACTTGTCTTTTTTTTTTCATTTAATCATTTAACATTTCCATAAAATATTCATCAAACATATATATACATTTATATTATCCTTTTCTTTTGCCACATCATTAATCTTGACAAGCTTGCTTCATATGCCCGCATTGGCTTCTCAATTATGCCTGCAAGGGCCATTTTACTTGCCCACAATGCTTCTTCTTTATGCCTTCATGGCTCTCCCAATTATTCCCGCAAGGGCTTGTTCAACCCTTCAAAAATGTGCCCGCAGCTCTTCTAGATAAATTCCCGTAGGTGTGACTTAATATGCCCGCAGGGCTTGTCTTCCAGGATGCCGCAGGGCTTCATAACAATGCCTGCAAGACCTTTAAAATATGAGGCCCATACAAATGCCCGCAGGCCTTTATTAAAAATACCCGCAAACAGGGCTTTGAAGATGCCCGCATCATCGTCCAAATGCCCGTAGGCAATCTTTTGAAGATGCTCGCAATATGAAGATGCCCGCATCCTTTTCCTGTCCTCAATTTGTCCTCAACTTTTCTTCCATTGCATCATCCTTTTTCAAGTCCTCATTCTTTCTCATGTCCTCCATTTTTCCATGTCCATCTTGTCTTCAAGCCACGTGTTCTCCAAGTCATCATTGCTTGCCTAGTCACCTTTGGCACTTTGTCATACATCTTCATGTTTGTCTTCTTTTCCATTTACACCTTTCCATGTCATCATGCTTAACGTTTGTCATTAATGTTGTCATCAATGACAATCATATTCATCAATCCTAGTGGTTGCAAACTAAAATATTAGAGGACTTAAAAGAGTGGAACAAAAACTGGAATAAATACCTAGCTAGGTGCCTTGATCCGTTGGGACATGGAATCAATTCACCCCTCCAGGCTGGCGATCTAAATAAAATGGATCCCCAACTTCACTGAGACTACAAACAATCCAAGAAACCTTTATGATCTGAAGTTTCCCTAGAATCCCCTTTTGCTCCAACCTACTCATAAACAAACTAAGATAAGAAGGTCACTATGACAACCCAAATATCAATAGCTTAGCCAAAAACAAGTTAGAAAATTATATGATGGACAAGAGAATTAAAACTAGAAATAAAGGATTTCTCAGTCTATATCTAAATCGTATCTTCTTGCTAAATCTCAAAGGTTAAACAACAATCTGATATTTCAAACCCATATATAAGTAAATATTGCAACAACAATACTTCATATTTTCATGAAACCACCATAGGATCCACAAGAGAGAAAGAATCGAAAACTCAACACTCCAAACACAAGGTACACAAGAGAGCAAGAATCGAAATCTCATCACTCCAAACACAAGGTACACAAGAGAATAATGTAGTAGATCACAACTCTATTATTGTTCCATAAATCGACCCCTTATAAAGGAGGCACCCTCTCTCATTTATAACTCAAGAGAAGAGAAAAATCCCTAATCCTAAGGAAATGGATGCCTCATTTGAGTCTCATTTTTCAATAAATTTCCCAAGTTACATCTTTACATTGTTAAGTATGCAAATGGCCTAGTTTCCCTCCTTAAGTGGGGTGCACTGGGCTGAGTGGAATCTTTGTGGACCACAAAAATATTGATTGAGATTATAATAGATGAATGTATAAGTTATAAAGTCACCTAGATGAAGTGTAATGTTGAGTTGGAAGGATGAAAGAGCAAGTGACAAGCTAAAAAATTAGCAATACACCCCCTTAAAGCTTAGTGCACCCTCCCTAATTCGCCCTTGTTGAGTGGGCCCCCAAAACAAATGAAAAAAAAATCTCTAAATGTGGGGTAATTATCCATGTCACATTTGAGTAGGACCCATAATTCCAAATCATCCATCAAATTTTATTTTCATTGGTTGTATTTCTACTCTACTAAACTTAGGCATTTTTAAATCAAACTTTAGAAACTCTAATTAATAATTTCCCATTAATACATAGGTGATGAAATCATGATTGAATTTATGCTCTGCTAAACTTAAGCATTTTTAAGTCATACTTTGGAAATTTTGATTAATAGTTTCCCATTAATCCATAGGTGATGAAATCATGAGAAAAATGTTAGGGAAATGCCTTGGATGATGTTGAAAATTCCTTTAAAGATCATACCAATCAACTCCATGCAAAAATATGATTTGAATATGTCATTTATAATCTGATCTTGATTATAAATTTGCTTCCAAAATCTCTAATCAACTGAATGATGATGATAAGAGTTTATGCTCGGCTAGCTAGTCTTGTTGACCAAGTCAAACTACCCCTTTGACCAATTCAAACTATTGAAAAGTCAATTTTGGTCAAAGTTGGTCAAACTTGTCCAATAAATATATGGACCTTTGTATTCCTTTGGAAAGAGGATATGTTATCTTATATGCCTTGGAAGGATGAAGTATTTGAAGTATATATTGACATACAATGATTGTTCACATGACTCATCGCATAACTTAAAACATAGATCATGCTACACAAGTTTCATATAGAGTGTGAGGTCAATGTTTTATGAACATCAAATCAACATCACAATATTTACAAAGATTAATTCTCCTTTGGATGAAGTGGATGGATAGTTTATGTGTGTGGTCAAGTGAGGATTGGCCAAGGTTGACTGATACCTTCCTCATAGATCATTGATAGCTTCCTCATATATCATTGTTAGAAACATATTTATTCAAAAACCGAAAAAGCAACTTGCATAAATAAATCTAATGAAGTAACAAGAAATGAAAATGCTAAAAAATGTGCAATTAAAAAAAACAATAAAAAAATCCTAAGTCTAAAACAAAGCAAAAGCACAAAATTGAAAACTAAAAGAATTAACTAAGGAAAAAACATGATTCAGTCAAAATAGTGCTTTAGCATTCTACCATTTACAAGTAATGGCAATTCTTCGCCATCTAGTGACTCAAGGTGAAAATATCCCTTTCCCACTATCCTATAGATACGGTGAGGTCTTAACCACATTTTATCCAGCTTGCCATGATTTCCTGGTTTCTCTTTAAGTTTTGTTAGTTCTAAAATTGGTTAAGTGTAACAATGCATACAATTCTTAAGCATAAATAGAAAGTAAAACAATATCACACACACACATTACATAGATATTTTACCCTGGAAACCCTTAACCAGGAAAAATATCCTAACTAGAGCTTCACAGCTCTCTTTGGTTCTTTCATTGTGTGTTACTCAACTATTTACAATACAATATATAGGTCTTTACCAACCTCCGAAACCCTAATTCCTAAACTAGAATCAGAATACAATGGGTCAAAAACCATTGGCTGAAAATAGCCATAAAAGGGGCGAAAAATAGCCCAAAAATATTTTCTCTGGGGCTTCACCCTCAAACACCCGAACGAGGGTGCGCTACCCCCCTATCCAGGGGAAATATGTCCCCCCCAAACCCCCACCAGAAGGGGGGTATTCATGCAAAGAATATAACACATACCCAACATTCTCCCACTTGTTTTTTTCTCTGCATACAGGGGAACAATATTTTATTAGATCGGCAATCTAGGGCACAAATGCCCATTGCTTCTTTACTCCAAGAGAACTTCTTAGTGCTCACAGATTTTGTTAATGAATCTGCAACATTCTTCAAAGTTTCAACTTTCTCCAGTAACACCTCTTGCTTTCAACCATGTGTCTTACAAAGTGATATTGCACATCAAAATACTTCATTTTTTAGTGATAAGTAGGGTTCTAGGCCAGGAGGATTGCACTCTGACTATCTCAATATAACCTCACAGCTTGTTGTTCAAATCCAATGTCCAAACACAATCTCTACAACCATACAACCTCTTTAGTTTCATGAGTGGATACCATGTATTCAGCTGTTGTAGTTGATAGTGCTACTACAGCCTGTTTCTTACTTATCCAATCGATAGCACCTCCAAACAAGTTAAATACATACCCACTTGCAGATATTCTACAATCTAGATCTACGGCCAAGTCAACATCAACAAATCCGTGTGCAATTAACACTATGTCACGCCTATCTCTTCCTTGATATCATATTGCACTATCTATAGTCCCATGCAAATACCTAAACACCCTCTGCACAACTATCCAATGCTCCTTTCCAGGTTTTGACATATACATGCTTAAAACTCCCACTGCATGGGAAATGTCTGGTCTAGTGCCTAGCATGGAATACATCAAACTTCCAACTGCACTAGCATAAGGAACACAAGACATATCTTCTTTTTCTTCTTTAGTCTTTGGACACTATTCTACAGATAATCTTACACCTATAGGAATAGGGACTTTTATTGGTTTACATTCCTGCATATTAAACTTGTGCAGTATTGTTTCAACATATTTTCTCTGGTTCAACCAGAATTTCCTTTTTGCACGATTTATCTTGATCTCCATTCCCAATATGAAATTGGAAGCATCGAGATCCTTCATGTTGAACTTGGAGGATAGTTTTGTTTTCACCTCCTTAATAACCTTCATGTTTTTTCCAACCAACAACATGTCATCAACACACAACACTACATAAACAAAATAGTTTCCAACCTACTTGAAATAGACACAGTGATCATCTTTGTTTCTCACAAATCCCAGTCCCAATATGTGTGTGTGTCAAACTTCTGGTACCACATCCTTAGACACATTTTTAGACCATAAAGGGACTTCTTCATCTTGCTGACTAGATCCTTCTTACATTTTACTGTAAATCCTCCAGGTTGCTTCATGTAGATTTATTCTTCCAGGTCTGCATGTAGGAACATTGTTTCTACATCCATTTTTTATACCTACAAATCAAATGTTGTAGCCAGGGACAATAGGAATCTAATGGAATTCAATTTTGCAACAGGAGAGAATATCTCACCAAATTCAATTCCCTCTACCTAAGAATAACCTTTTGCTACCATTCAAGCTTTATACTTCTCGACTTTTCCTGATGCATTCAATTTATTTTGAACACCCATTTGCTACTAACAGATTTCCTTCCATCAGGAAATTCAACCAAATCTCAGGCCTCATTTTTCTCCAAGGCATCCATTTCTTCTTTCATGGCATTCTTCTAGAGTTTTCACTCTTCAGAATTAACTACCTCTATAACATATCTAGGCTCATCATTAAAAGCAAAAAGAACAAAACTAGAACGAAAATCAAGTGGACTATACCTTTCAGCTAGCCTCCTTACATGGTCAGATATCCTCAAGGTTGGAGTCTATGGTTCCACCTCATCATCTGATTAAGATGATTCTTCCTCCTCTGTTGAATCAGATCCTTCATTCTTTATCTCGAACTCCATTAGCTCTAGTCCTTTTTATTTTTATTTGTCTTCATTCCTGGAAGTGTTCTCAACTTCTCTGAAGACCACATCTCGACTGTACATTGTTTTCCTTATTACAAGATTCCATAGTTTATAACCTTTCATACCATTTTTATATCCAATAAAGATACATTTCTTTGTTTTATTATCCAAATTTCTCCTTTTCTCCTTAGGAACATGAACAAAAGCATCACACCCAAATACTCTAATATGTGCAACAGAATACTTCTTACCAGACCATATCTCATGAGGAGTCTTGTTGACCAACGCTAATGTGGGTGATCAATTCTTCAGATAACATGTAGTACTGATGTTGGAATATTCTCACCATATTATCTTGGTCCTGCATGATTTGCATTCATTTTGCATGCATCCATGCATTAACAGTTGAGTCTCCTAGCACCTAGTCCTTACTTTGGGCCCCTCTAAGCTTGTTTTTGGCCATTATTATCCCTCCTATCCACTCAAAGTGCCTTGGTTACATCACTGAATTCCAAATTCGCCCTCATGCATTATTTTATGAGTTAGCACAGTTAGTTCCATGATTTAGGGCACCTTGTCCCCTTGATTGCCTATTTAACTAACTGTTACACCTAGTTTCACTGCTACTGAGTGTAGGAGCACCTATTTTGACCACTACAAGTCAATATTTCGCCCCCTTGGATTATCCTTCCCTATTTTGGTGCCCACATGATTCATATTATGCTCAGTTCTACCTTAGTTAACTGATTATTCATCATCGATGAGCACTGAACCTTATCAGGAGATGGCTCCAATGCAAACTAAGCCTATATTGTTGGAGTCATTTTCCAACAAAACATCATTTATTTGAGATTAACAGCCTAATCACCACTTATCCTAAGTATTTTTACTCAAATATGTGCTTACGTCATCAGCAGATCATCAGTTTCAGTCAACTGGGCCTCCTCCTTCATTCGGGGATCCAACTGGGTCATCAAATTCAGTTAACTCAGCCTCCTCCATCATTCAAGGAGCCAACTAGGGTTATTTTCATGATTAATGCACCCTACTCAGTCCAACTGGGTGTGTTTCACCTAACAATTAGCTAACTGGAGTCAGAAAGGTGCCCTCCTACTCAGTTTGACCCAATTTTGGGTAATTTCACCTAAAAATTAGTTAACTGAAGTTAGAAAGGTGCCCTCCCCTAATTTTGGGCAATGAGTTGATTCTAGACTCAGTTAGACTCATTTTGACAGTTTGAGAGTCTGTTAGAGTCAATTTCTTGGTAGTTAAGTGGTTAATTGATGTGTTGAGTGGTGTTAACTGACTAGTAATTCACTCATGCATTCAATTCGAATGACCTCTCTAGGATTCAAATTTCCTGGCTATTATTGCCATTGTTACACATTGTAATCATCTTCTGAGTTAATTATAGTGCATGAACTGTTGCAAACCTTTTGCACCAGTGTTTTGACATACAATTTTCCGCATGCATCTCTAGTAATTGTTGTTCTTGTTTCCTATATCTGTTGTGCTTGAATTTTACATAGTATCAGAGCCATGGCAGGACAAGGCAACTCTTCTATATATTTTTACTGATGAATCTTTCTGCACTAGTGTTTATGCACCATTGTTTCTACACCAGTTCTTTCTGCACCTTTATCACAGATGAATCTTTAAAAAAATTGCTCAAAATTATTCCAACACTGCACCAGAAGCTGAAATATTTCCACATAAATCCTGGATAATTGTGCATATGTTTACATAGCTTGCTTGATAGGCTATTTCGGGTGTGATGCAACTTGAAAAGTGCAGGTTGTCGACCGAAATATTGTTTGTTTGTTTTTTACTACAGGTTTCTCAAAGCCTCCTATTGCATTCGCTATAGCTAAGATGGACTCTTCTTCAAACCATCTTCTTACTCCTTTAAACTATCATCAGTGGAAGGATGATATAGAGATAGTATTGCGCCCCAAGGGACTCTACAGAGTTACTATGGGCACAGAACCAGAGCCTAATGCAGCTACAGAGAAGTCCAAGTTCTTCAATAAGCTTGATGAAGCTTATGGTTTCTTATGTCTCAATATTTCGAAAGACCTTCTTTTCCATATCAGTGGATTGAAAACTCCAAAAGAAGTATGGGAACAACTTGCCACACTCTTCGGCAAGCAGGATGATATGAGGGCTTATCAATTAGAGAATGAATGGATTTCCCTCAATCCTGGAAATTTCAAGACCATCAATGAGTTTTTCACCAAGTTCAAACATTTGGTGTTTCAGTTGAAGCAATGTCGTGTCGAGAAGAAGGATGATCAGTTGATCCTTTCAATCCTTTCAAATCTAGGAGAACATTATTCAGTGTTTGTATCTACCTTTCATTTGGGAAAACTCACCATTCTGAATTGAAAGATGCCATCCTTGAATGCATTCATTGAGTCCTTAACAAAAGAGCATGACAAGATTGTTCAGATGGGGTCCATGAGATCCTCCAAAGATCAAGCCCTATTTGTTGGAGGACCCAAGGCTATGAATGATAAAGGAAAGAAAAAGAAGGAGAAGACCAGGTTTGATCATCCTAAGCAAAAGGAGAAGAACAAGCAGTCAGATAAGCCCTTGGGCTCAAGAAAAGACAAGCAAAAGGGAAAGGAGAAGACAAAGTGTTCTTATTGTGGTAGGGGCTTTCATCCTGAAATACCATGCATGAATAAAACTATTGATCAGATGGCCCTTCTCTTGGAGAAGAATAATATCACTCTTCCAGATGGCGCAAGGAAGAAGGAAAATGGAGACCAGAATGATCATCCAGAAAGAGGTCATGCACTCATGGAAAGTGTTTCGAATTCAAAATGTATTCTCATAGATTTAGGAGATTTGAATCACATGGTTGCAAGAAAATACTCTTTCTCATCATTGGACTCTGACAACTACATCTCCATCCACATGGGAGATGACTCACAAATTTCATCGAAAGGAAAAGGTACAATCCATTTAGAACATGGTAGTTTTCAAAATGTTCTCTATGTTCCTTCTCTAACTTCGAACCTGCTTTCTGTGTATCAAATGACACACACTGGTTTTTCCAAGAAGGTTGTATTCATCCCTAATGATGTTAAAATTTTTGAGATTAGCCCTGGAAAACTCATTGCAACAGGCAAGGCAAATCATGCTGCAAAAACATATGATTTTTCCCAATTTCTGTCGTATTCAAAGCCAAGTGCCCTTATGACTCATGGAAATGAGGCTATCCAACTATGGCATGAGATGTTTGGACACCTAAATTATAAATATTTTCAGTTGCTACAAAATAATTCCATGGTTGAAGGCCTTCCGAACACCAAATCCTCAAAAGGGATATGCAAAGGTTGCATTATTGGCAAGCATCCTGAGCACAAGTTTGATTGAGGAAAAGCTAGCAGAGCTTCTTGTATTTGGGGGCTGATTCACAATGATATCAGTGGTCCATTAAAAAATCTCTCCATGAATGGATCAAGTTATGTTCTCACATTCATTGATGACTTTTCCATATTTACATGGGTCTACTTTCTCAAAAACAAATCGGAAGTGTTTGAAAAATTCAAGAATTTCAAGGATTATGTTGAGACTGCGACTGGGAGCAAGCTAAAATCTCTTAGATATGATAATGGTGGATAATATATCAAAACTTATCTTCTGCAAATTTTTGCAGAAAATGGAATCCAAATCCAGCACACAGTTCCCTACACACCTCAGCAGAATGGTGTAGCGGACAGGAAAAATCGAGCATTGAAAGAGATGGCTACTTGTATGCTTGAGTCGAAAGGTTTTTCTTCAAATATTTGGGCTGAGGCCATGACTGTTGTTGCATAAATTCATAAAAAATTTCCACATTCTTATGTCCAAGTTCAAACTCCTTTCGAATCCTACACTGGTCACAAGCCTGATGTGTCACATCTTAGGGTTTTCGAGTCCACTGCATGGGTTAGAATTCCGATTGAGAAGAGAAGATATTCAGAACCACAAAGTACTGAGTGCATCCTCATTGGATATGCTAAAGAATACAAAGGATGAAAACTCATGGATATCAGATCCAAAAGAATATTCATCAAGAGAAGTGTCCAATTTGAAGAACCGTTTCATGATCTACAACTAATGGAGGAAGAAATTGTCAAATTGCTTCCTCTTCTGAAAGAAGATTCGGGAGATGATACTGAAATTTTATGTTCTGATATTTCTAATATTAATGAACATGAAATATTAGGTTTGGATTCAAATCCAGATGATCCCCTCAGTTTCCAAAGTGGGCAGAAAAGACTCTCACATCTGTCGGTTCTGACATTGGAAATCCTATCGATCCAAGAAGAACTCGAGAAGACTTTCAAAGAGAAGGTATGGATATTTCATATGATGATCCATTGCTGTCCGAAAAGTGTTTTTTGATGTTTGGATCAGATCCAAAATCATACTACCATTCCCACCAATATCCGAGATGGAAAACCGCCATGGATGAAGAGTACAATTCTCTTCATAAAAATGCAACATGGGAGCTAGTTTCTCTTCCACCTGGGAGGAAATTGGTTCAATCAAAATGGGTCTACCGAACCAATGTTGCTACTGATGGTTCAACCTGAAAATACAAAGCTATTTTGGTGGGAAAATGTTTCTCACAATTCCAAGGTGTGGACTACACAAAAACTTTTGCACCAATTGCAAAAATGGACTCAATCCGGCTAGTTTTGGCAATTTCCGCATCCAAGCACTGGGAGGTGCACCACATGGATGTGAAGAGTGAATTTATTCATGGGGATATTCAGGAATAGATCTAAAATAATCATCCCAAATGTTACATATCAATTCCAACACTTGTTTGCAGACTGAGGAAATCCTTGTATGGTTTAAAACAGGCCCCAAGAGCTTGGTATGCAAAGATGGATTCCTTTCTTCTGTCGCAAAAATTTGCAAGATGCAAATCCGATCTGAATGTATATCTATAGAAAAATGAAGGTAATTTTATTATCATTGTAATTTATGTTGATTACTTATTTATTACTGGAAGCAATCTTGCTTCGATCTGCACTATAAAAACTGCTTTACACCAAGCATTTGATAGGCCTGCTGAAGAAGTTTCTTGGTCTCGAGATCACTCATAATTTTGATGGGATCATGATTTCTCAATCAAAATATGATTTGTAACTTCTAAAGAAGTTCAATATGGAATAATGTAAAGCTGCACCATTCCCATTCCTCTCGGGAATCAGTCTTGAGGATGGTGATTCTACACCATTGGTGGATTCTACACTTTATCGACAATTGATTGGTAGTCTTTTATATATGACACACTCTAGGCCTGATATTTCTTATGCCGTGAGTGCTATGTCAAGGTACATGCAACAGCCCCATGAGCTTCACTGGAAGGAATCCAAAAGGATCTTTCATTTTGTGCAAGGTACGAGACATTTTGGCATTCACTATGTTGCGGATTTTGATCCTGACTTGGCTGGATTCATTGATTCATATTGGCTAGGTGATAGCATTGATCGGAAGTCCACTTCCGGATATGTTTTCTGTTGGAGCATTTTCCAACCACACATCATTTATTTGAGCCTCGTAGCTTAATTTTCCACTTATCCTAAGTATTTTGACTCAATCATGTTCTTACATCATTAGTAGATCATAGTTTCAGTAAACTGGGCCTCCCCCTACATTATAGGATCCAACTGGGCCATCAACTGAGCCTCCTCCACCATTCAGGGGGTTATTTGCATGAATAATGTGCCCCACTCAGTCTAACTGACAACATTTACTAGTTCATTCAGCCAACTGGAGACACTAATGCTCCCTACTACACTTGTTGACTTCATTTGGTGTTATTCACACCTAATATTCAGTTAACTAAAGTTGTGAATGCACCCTTCCCTATTTTTGGGAAATCAATTGAGTTCTGAATCAGTCAGACTCAGTTAGAAACTTTCAGAGTCAGTTTGAGTCAATCTTATGGTATTTAAGTGGTTAACTGATGTGTCGAGTGGTGTTAATTTCCAAGTAAGCCACTCTCATGCATTCAATTCGAATGACCTCTCTAGGAATTCGAATCACTTGGCTTATTGTAGCCATTGTTACACATTGTAATGTATCTTTTGAGTTTATGATAATGCATGAACTGTTGCAAACCTTTTGCACAGTGTTTTCACATATTATTTGTCGCATGCATCTCTAGTAAATGTTGTGCTTGTTTCATAGATCTTTCGTGCTTGAATTTTACATGGTATCAGATCCATGGCGAGGACAAGACAACTATTTTGCAAAGATTTCATATGAAGATTAAGCAACTTTGCTCTAAAATATTGCAATAGTTTTCTGTAGTTGCAGTTATTGCTCAAAAATATTCCAACACTGCACTAGAAGCCAAAATTTTTCCACATAATTCCTGGATATTGTGAATCCGACTCTTCAAGATTGCTTGATAGTCTATGATGGGTGTGATATAACTTGAAAAGTGCAGGTTGTTGACCTAAAAAAATTTTGTTTGTTTGTGATTGCAGGTTTCTCACTCCTACAGAGATGGACTCTTCTTCACAAAATATTCTCACTCCTTTCAACTACCATCAGTGGAAGGATGATGTTGAGATTGTCTTGCGCTCTAAGGGATTCTACAAAGTCACCATGGGCCTAGAACCAGAGCCTAATTCTGCAGTAGAGAAGTCCAAATAGTTCAATAAGCTTGATGAAGCTAATTATGGTTTTCTTTGTCTCAATATTTAGAAGGATCTTCTTTTCCATCTCAGTGGATTGACTACTCCAAAAGAAGTGTGGGAACAACTTGCCAATATTTTTGGTAAGCAGGATGAGATGAGGGCTTATCAGCTGGAGAATGAGCTGATTTCCCTAAATCCTGAGAATTTAGAAACTATCAATGATTTTTTCACCAAGTTCAAGCATTTGGTACTGCAGTTGAAGCAATGTGGTGTTGAGAAGAAAGATGAACAGTTGATTCTTTCAATCCTTACGAAGCTAGGATCATATTATTCAGTGTTTGTATCTACCTTCCATTCGGGAAAACTCACCACTCTGAATTGGAATATTCCTACCTTGAATGCATTCATTGAGTCCTTAACAAAAGAGCATGATAAGCTTGTTCAGATGGGGTCCATAAAAACCTCCAAAGATTAAGCCCTTTTTGCTGGAGGACCCAAAGCTACGAATGGAAAAGGAAAGAAAAAGAAAGAGAAGGCCAAGTTTGATCATCTGAAGCAAAAGGAGAAGACCAAGTAGTCAAATGAGCCCTCAAATTCAAGGAAAGACAATTAAAAGGGAAAAGAGAAGACAAAGTGTTCTTACTGTGGTAGGGGATTTCATCCTGAAATCTCATGCATGAAGAAAACTATTGATCAGATGGCCCTTCTATTGGAGAAAAACAACATTACTCTTCCAGATGGCGCAAGGAAGAAGGACAATAATGATACTACAAAAGAGGTCATGCACTCATGGCAAGTGTTTCGAATTCTACAACTCTTTTCATCGATTCAGGTGCTTCGAATCACATGGTTGCAAGCAAAGAATCCTTCTCATCATTGGACTCTGAAAGCTTCATCTCCATCCACATGGGAGATGACTTACAGATTTCATCCAAAGGAAAAGTTGCTATTCATTTAGAACATGGCAGTTTCCAAAATGTTGTCTATGTTCCTTCTCTAGCTTTGAACCTGCTTTCTGTATATCAGATGACACATACTAGTTTTCCCAAGAAGGTTGTATTTAGCCCTAATGATGTTGAAAATTCTGATATTTACACTGGAAAGCTAATTGTAGTGCGCAAAGCAAATCATGCTGCAAAAACAAGGTTACACAAACCGTGGGTGCGATCGGAATCGGCTGAAGAATCCGATACGGGTGCGACACTCATCCCAAAATTAGGAATCGGGGATTCAGAACCCTAACCTTGATTAACCCTAATTATCCTACATTTATCCTATGTAAACAACTTTAGATTAGTCAAAACAAGGTGGAAGAATATGAGAATCCGATTCAGAAGAATTTGATTCGGGTGCGGTTAGGCCTAGGGCCAAATCCGGTAACTATGTGCAAAAACATATGAGTTTTCCCACTTTTTGCCACATGCAAAGCCAAGTGCCCTTCTGACTCATGGAAATGAGGTTATCCGGCTATGGCATGAGATATTTGGTCACCTAAATTATAAGTATTTTCATCTGCTTCAAAATAAATCCATGGTTGAATGCCTTCCGAAAATCAAATCCTCGAAAGGGATATGCAAGGGTTGCATCATTGGGAAGCACCCCGAGCACAAGTTTGATTGAGGAAAAGCTAGCAGAGCTTCTAGTATTTTGGGGCTGATTCACAGTGATATCAGCGGTCCACTTCCAAATACCTCTATGAATGGATCAAGGTTTTTTCTGACATTCATTGGTGATTTCTCCAGATTCACATGGGTCTACTTTCTCAAGAACAAATCGGAAGTGCTAGAAAAATTCAAGAATTTCAAGGCTTTTGTTGAGACTGCTACTGAGAGCACGATCAAATATCTTAGATCTAATAATGGTGGAGAATATATCAAATCATATCTTCTACAACTTTGTGTGGAAAATGGAATCCAAATCTAGCACACAGTCCCCTACACACCTCAGTAGAATGGTGTAGCAGAGAGGAAAAACCAAGCACTGAAAGAGATGGCCACTTGTATGCTTGAGTCAAAAGGTTTGGCTCCAAATATTTGGGCTAAGGCCATGAATTTTTCTGCATACATTCAAAACATATTTCCACACTCATCTATCAAAGGTACTACTCCCTTCGAAGCCTACACGGGTCACAAGCCTGATGTGTCCAATCTCAGGGTTTTTGGCTCCACTGCATGGGCTAGAATTATGACTAAGAAGAGAAGATATTTGGAACCACAGAGTACTGAGTGCATCCTAATTGGATATTCTAAAGAATCCAAATGATACAAACTCATAGATATCATATCCAAAAATATATTCATCGAGTGAAGTGTCAAATTTGAAGAATCACTTCAAGATCTAAAACTAGTGGAGAAGAAATTGTTGAATTGCTCCCTCTCCAAGAAGAAGATTCGGAAGAAGATGATGAAATTTTGTGTTCTGATATTTCTGATATTTTATTAGACATTAATGAACATGAAATATCAAGTTCATATTACGATTCAGATCCATATGAGCCCCCTCGGTTTCAGAAGTGGGCAGAAAAGACTCTCAATTTTGTTGGTTCTAACATTGGAAATCCTGCCGATCCAAGAAGAACTCGAGCAGACTTTCAAAGAGTGGGTATGGCTCTTTCATATTCTGATCCACTACTGTCTAAGAAATTTTTTTTGATGATAGGTTCAGATCCTAAATTATACTATCATTCCCACCGAGATCCGAGATGGAAAACCGCCATGGATGAAGAGTACAATTCTCTTCAGAAAAATGCTACATGGGAGCTAGTTTCTCTTCCACCTGGGAGGAAATTAGTTCAATGCAAATGGGTATACCGAACCAAGGTTTCTGCATATGGCTCAACCTTCAAATACAAATCTAGGTTGGTGGAAAAATTCTTCTCACAATTTCATGGTGTGGACTACACAGAAACCTTTGCATTGGTTGCAAAAATGGATTCAATCCACCTAGTTTTGGCAATTTCCGCATCTAAGCATTGGGAGGTGCACCACATAGATGTGAAGGGTGAATTTATTCATGGATATATTCAGGAAGATATTTACATGAATCATCCTAAAGGCTACACATCAGATCCAACATTAGTGTGCAGACTGAAGAAATCATTGTATGGTTTAAATTAGACCCCGAGAGCTTGGTATGCAAATATGGATTCCTTCCTTGTGTCACAAAATTTTGCAAGATGCAAATCAGATCCAAATGTGTAAATACAGCAGCATGAAGGTAATTTTATGATCATTTTCCTTTATGTTGATGACCTTTTGATTAAAGGAAGCAATCTTGCTTCGATCGGCAATATAAAAACTGCACTACATCAAGCATTCGACATGAGTGATTTAGGCCTGCTGAAGCAATTTCTTGGCTTAGAGATCACTCAAAATTTTGATGGGATCACCATATCTCAGTCAAAATATGCTTCAAACATGCTAAACAAGTTTAATATGGCATATTTTAAAGTGGCACCATTCCTATTCCTCTTAGGAATTAGACTTGAGGAAGGTGATTCCACACCATTGGTGGATTCTACACTTTATCGACAATTGATTGGAAGTATTCTATACTTGACACACTCTAGGCCTGATACTTATTATTCTGTGAGTGATGTGTAAAGGTACATGCAGTAGCCCCATGAGCTTCACTGGAAGGAAGCCAAAAGAATCTTGCACTATGTGTATGGTACTAGACATTTTGGCATTCACTATGTTGCGGATTCCGATCTAGATTTGGTTGGATTCACTGATTCATATTGGGAGGGTGATAACATTGATCGAGAGTCCACTTCCGGATATGTTTTCATGATTGGAACAGGACCTATTTTTTGGTCAAGAAAAAATCAAGCATCCATTTCCTTATCTTCAGCAAAGGCAGAGTATCGAGGATCAGTCAATGCTTGCATTCAGGGAGTTTGGTTGCAGGGTATTCTAGTAGAGTTTGATATTGGTAGCACCACTTCTACTATCATATTTTGTGATAATATACTATGGTGAGGAAAAATTAGATCCTTTAGTGTTCACTTTGAGGGGGGTTTTCTTTCCCATTGGGTTTTTCCCTCTTTCCCCACTTATATTTTTTGAGTATTTTTTGTTCTATTTCTGAACTGGGTGACCTATGGCCTTTGTTGTTGGGGGCATTTTATTATTTTATTTTATTCCTCCACATGATATTATCTTAAGGGGGGTGTTGGAGTCATTTTCCAACAACACAACATTTATTTGGGCTTAACATCCTAATTACCACTTATCCTAAGTATTTTTACTCAAATATGTGCTTACATCATCAACATATCATCAGTTTCAGTCAATTGGGCCTCCTCCTTCATTCGAGGAGCCAACTGGGTCATCAAATTCAGTTAACAGGGCCTCCTCCATCATTCAAGGAGCCAACTGGGGTGATTTGCATGATTAATGCACCCTACTCAGTCCAAATGGGTGTGTTTCACCTAATAATCAGCTAATTGGAGTCAGAAAGGTGCCCTCCTACTCAGTTTGACCTAATTTTGGGTAATTTCACCTAAAAATCAATTAAGTAGAGTCAGAAAGGAGCCCTCCCCTAATTTTGGGAAATCAGTTGAGTTCTAGACTCAGTTTGACTGTTTGAGAGTCTGTTAGAGTTAATTACTTGGCATTTAAGTGGTTAACTAATGTGCCGAGTGGTGTTAACTGACTAGTAAGCCACTCTCATGCATTCAATTCGAATGACCTCTCTAGGATTCGAATTGCCTGGTATTATTTCCATTGTTACACATTGTAATCATCTTCTGAGTTAATGATAATGCATGAACTGCTGCAAACCTTTTGCAGTAGTGTTTTGACACACAATTTTCTGCATGCATCTCTAGTAACTATTGTTCTTGTTTCCTAGATCTATTGTGCTTGAATTTTACATATACTTAAGGTGAATTTGAATCCTTCCAGGAGTATCGATTTCATTCTATTGTAACACTTATTTATTTCCAGCTTACAGATGATTAATGTATCAATAGCATTTTTTCATGTGTGTTTCAATTTTATGAGTGAATTGATCCATGTCTTTGTTTAATTCTTCTCAGTAATAAAAGTGTGAAATTGTGAGGTTTGTTCAAGATCAGTGATATACCCCTGTGGAATTTCACATGGTATCAGAGCTCATGAGAGCTTTTGAGTGCAGCAGTTGCAGTAGTAGCAGCAGTTCTAGCACTAGATTGAGCAATTTCTTTTAGTAGAGCACCAGAAGCCTCTGTATTTCCACAAAAAATCTTGGTGCCATTACATCTAATTCATTGGAGAAATCCTTTGAGGTATAGCCAATTGTGAATTATCTAGATAAAAGTGCCTACTGTCCTACAACAATGTTCAATAGATTCAGTAACAATCCTCCAGATCTTTTTCCATTGTTTTGAAGGTGTTCTACAATAGCTTCCATGAATTTGAAAGCAATTCCTCCTCTCTCCATTCAACTATGATGATTGGAAACCAAAGATGATAGCATATCTGAAGAGATAAGGTCTTTTTGATATGTGTATTGGTGTTATGAGAGATTTTGTTTCCTATGAAGAAGAGAATGATTGGCTAAATGAATGTGACAAAGCCTTTGGAGCAATGTGTATTGCTATGTCTCCTAGTATGTGCTACCTCATGGAAACTACTGAATATCCAAGTGATCTATGGGCCCAACTGGTCAAATAATTTGGAAAGCACAGTGAAGAGATTAGTGCAAATTATTTGGAGAACAATCCCAGTGATACCTCCTTAAGTGTTCTCTCTAATTATGTATCGGCCTCAATCATCTCTCATGATGAAGTTGTTCAAGATGAAGAAGAAGCTGCAGATGAAAGTGATACAACTAATGAATATGATCCTTTTGGAGAGATTATCCATTCCTCACTCATGTTCTCAATGTCTTCTATTTCGAATTATGAGCAAGATAAGCCAGTTCATGCTCTAGAATCTGAAGAGGTTCTTAAATCCTCTCTTTCACATGAGTCTATTGGTGTGCAGAATGATGATCTATTGAATGTTTTGGAGGTTAAATAAAAATTTGGAGGTGATGCATTCACCCTTATTGATCACATGCTTCCTATATACTGTGAAAATCCTCACAGCATATCTAAGAGATGATGTATACCTCACAAGAAAGTAATTGATTAAGCAAGAAAATAGAAGAAGAGTGGTCAATGCAGTATAATGAGCAACAGAATAATAATATAGTAGAACTCTGATAGAAGCAAAAATACTTCACACACACTAATTAATTAATCATAATATAGACAAATAAATAGTACAATGCATGAGGATTCGAATTCCTAAGGTGGCAATTCGAATTAGCCTTCATGGAGTGATCAAAGGATCACTGGAGTGTCATCGGAGCACAACTAGTAGTCTATCTCATCATCAGTGGAGTCATCAATGCTCAAGTAACTGTCAACCATCAGTCAAACTGAGTCTAACTGAGTGTGGTAGGTGTAACTGAGTGTAACTGAATGAAGGAGGCTCAGTGGAGGGTGCATGAGGAGCTAACTGGAGTCAGAATGGGCAGTCTAGTCTCACTGGAGATCCATCGGAGTGATATAGTCAGTTGAGAGTCATTCTAGCCTTAAATCAAGGAAAGATTTGATGATAACTCAATTAACTGAAGTGCAACTGAGTGGTAGGTGAGAGAGGGCGCATGAGATGCATGCAATTGCATGAAGGGGTGCACTAAGCACTAGGAGGGATAAAACTGATCTGAGAGAAGCTCCCGGGGGCTGGCTAACTAAGGGCTAGGTGTTGGACTGATGACTAGGATGCATGCAGACCCTAAAAGTGCATGCATGACTGAAAATGCAAATAATGAAAATGCTACTAGGACTAGGATGGAGTATAGGAATATCCTAACACCCCCCTTTAATCTATCCTGGGCCCTAGTAACGAAGACCAAAGGTCACCCAATACAATGAATAACAATAGTCAATAAACCAAGGAAATGGGGAAAACCTCATGGGAAAAATACCCCCCCTCAAAATAGACTGTAAGGCACACACAAAAATAAATGCTCCAAACTCAAGCAGGTGTGATGCTTTGTCATATGTCTGGAGGTATCTTCTTCTTGGGAAGAAGTGGATCATGCTCAGAAAGCATGTGCTTGTACTTGCTCTTCAGATCGAATGTGATGAGAACAAATCCAAAAGTATGAGGATGATCCTTGAACCTATGATTCGAATCAACTGAGGTAGGATCAAATCTATGAATGTGCATATAGTATTTTGTCTTCTCCTTCAAACCATCATGGGTGAGATTATGCCAAAAAGAACCATCAAATAATAATGATTGCTTGGAATCCAAATCAGCTCCAAGACTTGATAAATGGTTTCTTGAGATCTCCTTTGAACCAGCAGGGGTGAGATCAAAACCATCATATGCATGAGAAATTATCCCAAGTAGTAATTGCTTAGAATCCAAATTAGATCCAAGACTTGAATCATGGTTTCTTGAGATATCCTTTGAACCATAAGAGGTTAGATCAAAACCAGTAAATGCATGAGAAATTATCCCAAGCGAATGGCCATGGTTTCTTGAGATCTCCTTTGAACCAGCAGGGGTGAGATCAAAACCATGATGTGCATGAGAAATTATCCCAAGCGAAAGACAGTGGCCATATACTTCAATAACCTTCTGAAATCATGGAATAATGATCATATAGTAGTAAATAAGAGGTGATTTCTTGAGGAGAGCGAATGCATTACCTCCAATAGCTGATTTTACCTCCGAAATAATCATGTGATCATGATGCAAACCAACAAACTCTGGTGCAAGAGAGTATTTAGGACCTTCTACGATATCTAGAGTGTGAGCTGGCACAAAAAGAGAAGAAATTTGGAGAATGAGTATAGAATCTGCAAGTTCTTCTTCTTTGTGGACAAATTCAATATGAGATGTGTTTGATACTTGTTCATGATCAATGAGATCATCAAGGAGGGCGAATGCATCACTTTGCTTGTTCTCGAAAGGGTTTGGACCAATTCCTTCATTCTGTCTGTCAAATATTACATCCAGGTGAGCCCATAACTCTTTTGGTGATGAAAACTCAGGGAGGTCATATAACATCCATTCAGGCATAGCAAACATCATGGCTGCAATATCTCTTCCACCTTCATCTAACCAGTCATTCTCTTCTTCAGAGGATTCGAACTCTCTTTCAAAACAATGATCAAAGAGACCATTTTTCTTCAAATGTGCTATCATCAATGGTTTCCATTCACCATAGTTGAGTGGAGAAAGAAGATCATAGTTGAATGGAGAAAGAGGAGGGATTTCTTCTAAATACATTGAAGCTGTAGAAGACCTACAAAAACAATAGAGAATATCTGTAACTGCTACTGCTGCAAAAATGCAAAAACTGCTGCACTCGAAATCTTGATAATAACCTACAAAAAAATCTCAGGAATGGAGATAAACAATACTCTCAACATGCTCTGATACCATGTGAAAATCCTCACAACAGATCTAAGAGATGATGTATACCTCACAAGAAAGTAATTGATTAAGAAAGAAAATAGAAGAAGAGTGGTCAATGCAGTATAATGAGCAACAAAATAATAATACAGTAGAACTCTGATAGAAGCAAAAATACTTCACACACACTAATTAATTAATCATAATATGGACAAATAAATAGTACAATGCATGAGGATTCGAATGCCTAAGGTGGCAATT
This sequence comes from Larix kaempferi, assembly GCA_027924585.1. Lineage (NCBI taxonomy): Eukaryota > Viridiplantae > Streptophyta > Pinopsida > Pinales > Pinaceae > Larix > Larix kaempferi. Next base: position 31,589,872 of record BSBM01000372.1, read on the forward strand.
CGAATTAGCCTTCATGGAGTGATCAAAGGATCATGAGAGTGTCATCGGAGCACAACTAGTAGTCTATCTCATCATCAATTTAGTCATCAATGCTCAAGTAACTGTCAACCATTAGTCAAACTGAGTCTAACTGAGTGTGGTAGGTGTAACTGAGTGTAACTGAATGAAGGAGGCTCAGTGGAGGGCGCATGAGGAGCTAACTAGAGTCAGAATGGGCAGTCTAGTCTCACTGGAGATCCATCGGAGTGATACAGTCAGTTGAGAGTCAGTCTAGCCTTAAATCAAGGAAAGAACTGATGATAACTCAATTAACTGAAGTGCAACTGAGTGGTAGGTGAGAGAGGGCGCATGAGATGCATGCAATTGCATGAAGGGGCGCACTAAGCACTAGGAGGGCTAAAAAGAATCTAAGAGAAGCTCCCGAGGGATAGCTAACTGAGGGCTAGCTGTTGGACTAATGAATGGGATGCATGCAAATGCATGCAAACCCTAAATAATGCGTGCAAACCCTAAAAGTGCATGCATGACTGAAAATGCAAATAATGAAAATGTTGCTAGGACTAGGATGGAGTATAGGAATATCCTAACATATACTTCTATTCGATCATTGGCACATGTTATCAGAGTTTCATTGAAGATGAAGGAGACTACCATTCACTTGGGTTCAAATCTTAGGCACATTTTGGTGATTTTGGTTTTGATCTCACCCCTGCTGGTTCAAAGGAGATCACAAGAAACCATCTATCAATTCTTGGAGCTGATTTAACTTCCACTGATCAGAAGTTCAAGTTTCAAGAGAAATTATATCTGATTGGAGTCAATCCTACCTTAGTTGGTTCGAATTACAGGTTCCAGGATGATATTCATATTTTTTAATTTGTTCTCACCATGTTTGGTCTGAAGAGCAAGTTCAGAAATCCTCCAGATTCGCTTGCATCCACTGGAGTAGAATTCAAGCACATGTTTTTGGAGCATGATCCACTTCTTCCCAAGAGGAAGATACATCTAGACATTGAATCAAGCATCACACATACTTGAGTCTTGAGCAATAATTTTTGGTGTGTTTCATTCTATCTTAAGGGGGGCGGTTCCCACTGGGTTTTCCCTCTTTCCTCACTTTTTTTGCATTGTTGTACGAGGTGACCTTTGGTCTCAGTAACGAGGGCCCTAATTTACTTATATTTTTCCTCATATTCCGGCTTAAGGGGGGATGTTGGAATATTCTCACCATCTTATATTGGTCCTGCATGCATGCATTCCATGCAGCACTCCATGCATCCATGCATTAGTAGTTGAATCTCCTATCACCTAGTCCTTACTTTGGGCCCCCCGAAGCTTGTTTTTGGACATCATTAACCCTCCTATCCACTCAGATCACCTTGGTTACATCACTAAAGTCCAAATTCTCCCTCATGCATGATTTGAGGAGTTAGCACAGTCAGTTCCATGATTTAGCGCACCTTGTCCCCTTGATTTCCTAGTTACCTGATGGTTACACCTAGTTTCACTACTACTGAGTGTAGGAGCACCTATTTTGACCACTACAAGTCATTATTTCTCCCCATTGGATTCTCCTTCCCTATTTTGGTGCCCACATGGTTCAGTTATGCTCATCTCTACCTCAGTTAACTGGTTATTAATCATCGATGGCCATTGAAACTTATTGAGAGATGGTTCCAATGCAAACTAAGCCTATACTTGAGGTGAATTTGAATCCTTCTAGGAGTATCAAATTCATTCTATCGTAACACTTTTTTATTTCCAGGTTACAGATGATTAATGTATTAACAACATTTTTTCATGTATGTTTCAGTTTTATGAGTGAATTGATCCATGTCTTTGTCTAATTCGTCTCAGTAATAACAGTGTAAAATTGTGAGGTTTGTTCAATCTCAATGATCTACCCCTATGGAATTTCACAACTGACAGCTTCAAACCAAAATTATTGTGCTAATCCTGCACCATTGAGCATACTCCTTGCCTTCTTCGTCAATGTCATATTCATCCTTTCTACAACCCCATCCTGTTGGGGTGTATATGGATTTGTATTTTTCCATGTTCTACCACATTGTTTGCAAAATTGATCAAACTCTTTAAGGCAAAATTCACCTCCATTGTCAATTCTTAGAACTTTTATTTTCTTTCCTGTTTTTTTTTCCACAAGAACCTTGAACTCCTTGAATTTATTGAAAAACCTCATATTTCTTTTTCAGGAAGTACAACCATGTATTCCTCGAAAAATCATCTATAAATGACACATAATACACAAATCCTCCCAATGATGGAACAGGTATAGGAACAAACACATCACTATGTATTAGGCTCCAGGATCTCCTTTCCCTTGTAGCATCGGAAGGAAATTTCACTCAATTTTGCTTCCCATATAAACAATGCTCACGGAATTCGAAATCTAGTTTGCAATTGGACATAGCTTCAACCATACCTTTACATATAACGCTTGAAGGCCCTGCTCTCCAATATGTCCCAACCTTTGATGCCATGGAATAATATCTCCTTTAGAGACATCAGTGTCTTTAATTCATTCACTTTTTCTCTCAGGAACAATAGAGTCATTACACTCATCAGTGACAGTGCTTCCCAACATCTTATACATAGTTCCTCAATGAACTCCCCTCATCAAATCTATTGATCCTCGAGCCATTTTTCATCTCTTCTCTTTGAATATATTCTCTACACATGAATCACCCATTTTGATAACAAATATTAGGTTCTTGGCCAAATCTAGAATGTGTAAAACACCAGGAAGGATTCTAATACTTCCATCCTTCAGTAGTAACTTCACTTCTTCGCGCCCTGTGATTTTGGTTTTTGAATCATACCCCGGGAGGAAATTCCCTTGATTATATGTTTCATACTCAAAAAACCAATCCTTGTTTGGAGTCATGTGAAAGGAAGCTCCTGAGTAAATCAACCAAGCATTAATTCCCAGATTTGTACCTGTAGAAGCCAAGTACACATCTCCTCCTTCTTCAGAGGAGGACTTTCCTTCTGTGGACCGAGCATCCTCTGACCCTTTACCTTTTTCAACACCTTTTAATTTATAGTTCTTCTTATAATTCCCGGCCTTACCACATTTCCAGCATAATCTCTTCAAATATTCTCCTAGATATTTAGATCTCCCTCCTGTAGATCTATTTTTCTGATTTTTAGAATGACCTCTCACAAATAAGGCATTAGTGCTATGAATTTCCATGGATTTTCTCCTCATTTCCTCTAATAATAGGGATGCAACTACATCCTCAAACTTCAATGTAGACTGAGTAGTACTACCTATTTCTACAACCAGATTATCCCAAGAATCTAGTGGAGAGCATAGAAACGTAATACCCTTCTCTCCTTCCTCCATCTTAAGATCAACCAATATCAACTTACTTACCATTGTATTGAATTCATTTAAATGCTCTATCACAAAGACATCATCTTCTATCCTGAGATGATACAGTTTTTTCCGCAGAAACAGTTTATTTACCAGGAACTTTGACTGATACAGGTTCCCTAGCTTGTCCTACGGTTTCTTTTAAGTGTCTTCTCCAGAGACATTCAATAGCACTGAATCGGAGAGACATAGGTGAATTGTTCTCCTCGCCTTTCTATCCAACTTATCCCAATATTCTTTCGACGTAGCAACAGTTTTTTTACCTGGATCCATGGCATCCTCCTTTTCTCTGTCTAATAGAATATCATCCATATTGAGCTTCCACGGCTCGAAATTTTATCCATTAAATTTTTCGATATCCACTCTAGAACTACCCGCCATTCTTTCAGAAAAAGAATCACCTCTGCAAAGCTCCCACTAAAACTAGGTTTATTTTGAACCCTAGGATCGAGCTAAACCCTCGGCAACAAAGGCGTCCCCCTGAAGCCAAATATTTCTCTGATACCAATTGTTAGTTATAAACCTGATTAAGTGTAACAATGCATACATTTCTTAAGCATAAAAATAAAGTAAAACAACAATGCACAAACACACACACACACACACACACACACACACTACACAGATATTTTACCCTGGAAACCCTTAACCAAGAAAACCAACTTAACTAGAGCTTCACCGATCTCTTTGTTTCTTTCATTGTGTGTTAACTCAACCATTTATGATACAATATATAGGTCTTTACCAACCTTTGAAACCCTAATTCCTAACTGGAATCAAAATACAATGGGTTGAAAACCATTGTCCGAAAATAGCCAAAAATAGGGCAAAAAATAGCCAAGAAATTTTTTCTCTAGGGCACGCTACCCCTCATCCGAGGGGGTATGTCCCCCTTGGACCACCTAACCCCCGCCAAAAGGGGGTAGTCATGCAGAGAATATAACACATACCCAACAATTTTATCCCATAAAAGAACCACAACACCAACCTTGAAATCATCAATTATAGTCCCCTGATCCAATGTCCCTTTTGTCCTTTCTTCTTGAATCACCATTTGATCAAATGCTCCCCTTATATTTTCATCGAGTTCAACCAACCTTTCTATTTGTGCTTGCATTTCTTCCTAATTTAAATTAAGTCGTTGTAAATTATAACTCATATACGGGGATCTGCAAATTTATAAGAATCTGCAATTTTTCCCATACACTAATTCAAAAGGAGACTTCCTTATCCCACTTTATAGTGATTCTATCTACCCATAGTGAAAATTTTATCTTGCTGTCCCAACTTTGTTTGTTTTCTCCAACCATCTTGTTCAATAAAGTGATTAGGTTCTTGTTGTTGGATTTGGTTGAACCATTTCCTTGTGGATAGTAATTTGAAGAGTGTAACAACATAATATTATGTTGCATGCAAAAAAATTTGATATTTTGATCATACTTAAAGCTTTGGAACTTTTAGTCATGATCTTAAGGGGACACCCAAATCTTGATAGGAAATTTTCTTCTAGAAATTTGATTACTATGGCAGTAGTTTCATTTTTTATAGGTATTGCATCAATCCAATGGGTCAAATAATCCATGCAGGTAAGGATGTACTTGAATTTGTTGTTGGAATTTTATGTGAATGGACCCATGAAATCCATTCCCCACTGTTGAAAGGGTGCCTCAATTATAACGGGTTTTAAAGGTAAGGCAAGCAACCTGGTTTTTCTCGTGAAAATTTGACATTG